>OW121762.1:19479618-20768368 GCA_933228765.1 Miltochrista miniata | reverse complement strand
GGTTTCGTAGCAGCAAGTAACATAATATAAAAGTTCTTATAGTTCGTTGTAACTTTGACTGATGTTTTAACACGTTCGCAGTGGTAGTGATTTCACTAACCGGAAAATGCGGTTTATGACGTATTAAAAAAAAACTACCAGCTATATCTCGTCCAAACTAATTTTCGTTGGTAGTTTTTATGGCAATGTACATCATATATTTTTTTTAGATTTATCATTCTCTTAGTTTAGAAGATAGAGGGGGGGGCGACACACATTTTTCCTCTTTGTAAGTGCCTCTTGCGCAAACTAATCACTTTAGAAAAAAATAATGTTAGAAACCTCCATAGCATTTTTGAAGAACTATCTATAGATATCCCATACGTATGGGTTAGATGAAAAAAAAAATTTAGAGTTTCAGTTCTGAGTATGGGGACTCCTAAAATTTACTGCTTTTTTTCTAGTATTATATAAGAATCTTAATGCGGTTCACAGAATACATCTAGCTACCAAGTTTCAATAGCATAGACCTTATAGTTTCGGAGAAAAGTGGCTGTGACACACGGACGGACAGACAGACGGACAGACAGACAGACAGACATGACGAATCTATAAGTGTTGTTTTTTTGCCATTTGGCTACGAAACCCTAAAAACGGGGTTAAAGTTGGTTGCTTCATAATATATCTTTTTTGTATAATGTTCCAAATTTTATTTTGATATTTTTAAGCTATTGCATAGCTTCTATCGCGGGCCTTGCGTGGAGACCGAATCCAGAAATTGTGTCACGAAAACGAATCACACTCTCGGCTACCTTCGGCCACGTTCGTGTATCTTTCAAACAATGTAGTAAACAAACAGATTGGATCTCGACTCTCCATAATTACTTACATTTAAATATCAATCCTGATCATATTCGTTTTAAGGAACCATAGTTAGATTTATGCGGCCATTTCGACACTAATTTACCTTTAGAAAATAGAATAATTTCATGAAAAATACTTCGATGATAAAAATTTAAACCTGTCATTCTTGCTTGTCATTAAATTATTTTTTCTCAGTCTTGTTTGTCTTTGGCATAGTGTTGTTTAACGGTTGTACTCGCTTATTGATTATGAAAAGAGGTTTAATCATAATCAGTTTGACAACAATTAGTTTAATAGTATAATAAATATATTAAATTTATTCAATAAAATATTAGACAAATTTTAAAATAAATTAATAACTATTTACAATATGAATAAATAAAACTAAACTAAATCTAAATAGGGCCCGCGTGGCATTGTGCCCAAAAGACTGGCAGCATTCCCCCTTTGAACGGCGATGCCTATTCGTTGGGAGAAATAACTGCCAGCCCTTAGGTCACCAGTTGACTCTACAAGACGCTTCTTCAAATTTTTAAAAAAATTATGTGCGTTGGGACCCCATGTCTCGACACCGACTGGAATAAAATTGTACGACGAGCCGAGACCCCTATACTTAATTATTTTTTTATATAAATAAATTATTTAAAAATGAACTTTAACTTTAAATAATTATAATCGGTAATCGTAAAACAGTACTGTGTGAGTGTGTATTGTTCTGAAGTTCTGCGAGGTTTTTCTATTATCTCTAATTAGGTATATCAACGACTTTGCTTCAAGTACTTTGGCTTTTGGACATTTTCTTTGCGATCTAATCAAAACTTTTTTATACATACTCATATAATTTCTTAGTATGCATACATACGGAGAATTTAAAACGGCAGTAACTGAGTTATTAAAACCAATGGGATATGAATATGTGGAAGACCTTCTACAAGTTCTTTAAAATCAACTCACATAATCATACATGCAACACACACACACACACACACACACACACACCTACACACACACACTCACACACACACACACACACCTACACACACACACTCACACACACAAACACTCAAAATCAACTCACATAAACATACATGCAACAAACATACACACACACACCCACACACACCCATACACACACTCACACACACACTCACACACACACACACTCACTCACACACACACACTCACACGCACACACAGACACACACACAGACACACACACACACACACTCACACACACACACACACACACACACACACAGACACACACGCACACACACGAAAGCCTAAGCATGCTTTAAGATTTTGTATTGGTTTTGTTTCATATTATCTCTATATAAGTTAGTAGGAAACAATTTTAATATTTTAATAGTTCTGTGTAAATATATTGTAAAGTGTCAATATTTTGGGGGAGAACACTGATATCTGCAACACAGTTTGTACTAGCGCAGGTATCAGGAAATTCCAATTTCATGTATGTACACAATTAATGGCAATAAAGAATTTATCTATTTATTTATACATATTATACTTAGAAAACATCAAATCTTCGAAACAAACATTGGTAGATCCCACGATTTTTTGGCCTGCCCGGGAATCGAACCCAGGACCCCAGCGCGACAGTCAGTTATATTACCTAATGCCACCGAGGCAGGCAAATAAGAATCTGGAGGGTACAGATATTGTTCTTCTCCTACATCCAAATTTCCTACGATGAGGAGTTCGAGTCGTCAATCCTATCCTGGTTATCCGTAACTGTTGTACGTTAGGATTGAAGAATCGAGGATGGGTACCTCTGAAGAAAGCCAATAACAACAGGATATTTTATAATTATTTTAAAGTTTTTAGGTATATTCAACAAAAAAAACAAGCCTTGCCGTGTACCTGCGATACGTCTCGATGGCGCAGTACTGAAAAGTGTTGCAGAATTTAAGCAACGACTTTTGGGTCTTTTGGGACTTTTCTGCCAGCTTCAGAACAAAATATTATAAACAACCTATTTAGAAGGTTGATGTTTTTAAGATGTTTTTAAGATTGATGTTTTTAAGAGAAGTTTGATTGCGGCCTCCTTGCATTCAGAATAATAAAAGAGAGTACTTACCTAATAAAGAGGTTATATATGTTTTGCATGTTATTTTTGAACTTTTTGGACATTCGGAATTTTGGAGTTTTGGACTTTAGACTTTTGGAATTTTGGAGTTTTGGAGTTTTGGAGTTATGGAGTTATGGAGTTTTGGACTTTTGGACTTTTAGAATTTTAGACTTTGGAGTTTTGGAGTTTTGGACTTTGGACTTTTGGACTATTGGCCTTTTGGACTTTTGTACTTTTGGACTTTTGGACTTTTGGACTTTTGGACTTTTGGACTTTTGGACTTTTGGACTTCTAGAATTTTAGACTTTGTAGTTTTGTACTTTTGGAATTTTGTAGTTTTGGACTTTGGACTTTAGACTTTTGGACTTTTGGACTTTTGGACTTTTGGACTTTTGGACTTTTGGACTTTTGGACTTTTGGACTTTTGGACTTTTGGACTTTTGGACTTTTGGACTTTTGGACTTTTGGACTTTTGGACTTTTGGACTTTTGGACTTTTGGACTTTTGGACTTTTGGACTTTTGGACTTTTGGACTTTTGGACTTTTGGACTTTTGGAGTTTTGGACTACTAACTCCTATATATATTTCATGATATTTCTTTCGAAAACTAAGTGTTTAAGTGTGTAGTGTGTACAAAAGTCCAAAAGTCCAAAAGTCCAAAAGTCCAAAAGTCCAAAAGTCCAAAAGTCCAAAAGTCCAAAAGTCCAAAAGTCCAAAAGTCCAAAAGTCCAAAAGTCCAAAAGTCCAAAAGTCCAAAAGTTCAAAAGTCCAAAAGTCCAAAAGTCCAAAAGTCCAAAAGTCCAAAAGTCCAAAAGTCCAAAAGTCCAAAAGTCCTAAAGTCCTAAAGTCCTAAAGTCCTAAAGTCCAAAAGTCCAAAAGTCCAAAAGTCCAAAAGTCCAAAAGTCCAAAAGTCCAAAAGTCCAAAAGTCCAAAAGTCCAAAAGTCCAAAAGTCCAAAAGTCCAAAAGTCCAAAAGTCCAATAGTCCAATAGTCCAAAAGTCCAAAAGTCCAAAAGTCCAAAAGTCCAAAAGTCCAAAAGTCCAAAAGTCCAACAGTCCAACAGTCCAAAAGTCCAAAAGTCCAAAAGTCCAACAGTCCAACAGTCCAAAAGCCTAAATGTCGACAGTCAAGTAGGTACTTGGTACTTTACTTTGTTGAACTTAGGCCTTAAAATCTTACTTATAAATATATATAACTAGCGGTACCCTGCCACGCTTCACTGTGACTTTTTTATGGTGGTTTTATGTACATATGACAAATGAGTAACAAACTAAATGATGGGTAGGTACATTTAAAAAAAATGTGTGCGTGTACTATTGTACACACTACACACTTATTTTTCGAAAGAAATATCATGAAATATATATAGGAGTTAGTAGTCCAAAAGTTCAAAAGTCCAAAGTCAAAAAGTCAAAAAGACCAAAAGTCCAATAGTCCAAAAGTCCAAAACTACAAAGCCTAAAATTCTAGAAGTCCAAAAGTCCAAAAGTCCAAAAGTCCAAAACTCCAAAAGTCCAAAAGTCCAAAAGTCCAAAAGTCTAAAGTCCAAAGTCCAAAACTACAAAATTCCAAAAGTACAAAACTACAAAGTCTAAAATTCTAGAAGTCCAAAAGTCCAAAAGTCCAAAAGTCCAAAGTCCAAAAGTCCAAAAGTCCAAAAGTCCAAAAGTCCAAAAGTCCAAAAGTCCAAAAGTCCAAAAGTCCAAAAGTCCAAAAGTCCAAAAGTCCAAAAGTCGTAAAGTCCAAAAGTCCAAAAGTCCAAAAGTCCAAAAGTCCAAAAGTCCAAAAGTCAAAAGTCCAAAAGTCCAATACTCCAAAACTCCAAAAGTCCAAAAGTACAAAAGTACAAAAGTCCAAAAGTCCAATAGTCCAAAAGTCCAAAGTCCAAAACTCCAAAACTCCAAAGTCTAAAATTCTAAAAGTCCAAAAGTCCAAAACTCCATAACTCCATAACTCCAAAACTCCAAAATTCCAAAAGTCTAAAGTCCAAAACTCCAAATTTCCGAATGTCCAAAAAGTTCAAAAATAACATGCAAAACATATATAACCTCTTTATTAGGTAAGTACTCTCTTTTATTATTCTGAATGCAAGGAGGCCGCAATCAAACTTCTCTTAAAAACATCAATCTTAAAAACATCTTAAAAACATCAACCTTCTAAATAGGTTGTTTATAATATTTTGTTCTGAAGCTGGCAGAATATAATTTAAAAAAACGACCAGAGCCATCTATTGGTAAAATCACTTTTTAAAGCTATTTTATTCTTATTGCTGTTATGATAAAAGTGTATAAAGTAGCCTAAAACCATCTCTGAATCCTATTGTATATCGTGTCCAATTTTGAGCTCAGTCGATTCAGTAAATTTTGAGTTTTTAATAGATACTTAAACGCACACAACATTTTTATAAATATATATATATATAGTTATAAATGCGAAAGTTTGTGAGTGTGGATGTTTGTTACTCTTTCACGCTCAAACCGCTGAACGGATCGGGCTGAAATTTGGTACAGAGATACATTATAGTCTGGAATAACACATAGGCTACCTTTTATCCCGGGAATAACTTTCCGCGGGAACAAATTTTACGCGGGCGAAGCTGCGGGCATCAGCTAGTATTCTTATATAGAAATAATTATACTAGCATAGTTGATAAAAAATACTATGTAATAGCTTTACCGCGGCAGTCCCCAAGTGCCACACGTCTTTTTTTTTTGCTATTTTAACCCTGGGCACGCACCTAGTTGGTATGAGTTCCGCATGGCATCCTTATAAAACTTCCATACTTAAAAAAACCGGCCAAGTGCGAGTTGGACTCGCCCATGAAGGGTTTCGTAGCAGCAAGTAACATAATATAAAAGTTCTTATAGTTCGTTGTAACTTTGACTGATGTTTTAACACGTTCGCAGTGGTAGTGATTTCACTAACCGGAAATTGCGGTTTATGACGTATTAAAAAAAAACTACCAGCTATATCTCGTCCAAACTAATTTTCGTTGGTAGTTTTTATGGCAATGTACATCATATATTTTTTTTAGATTTATCATTCTCTTAGTTTAGAAGATAGAGGGGGGGGCGACACACATTTTTCCTCTTTGGAAGTGCCTCTTGCGCAAACTAATCACTTTAGAAAAAAATAATGTTAGAAACCTCCATAGCATTTTTGAAGAACTATCTATAGATATCCCATACGTATGGGTTAGATGAAAAAAAAAATTTAGAGTTTCAGTTCTGAGTATGGGGACTCCTAAAATTTACTGCTTTTTTTCTAGTATTATATAAGAATCTTAATGCGGTTCACAGAATACATCTAGCTACCAAGTTTCAATAGCATAGACCTTATAGTTTCGGAGAAAAGTGGCTGTGACACACGGACGGACAGACAGACGGACAGACAGACAGACAGACATGACGAATCTATAAGTGTTGTTTTTTTGCCATTTGGCTACGAAACCCTAAAAACGGGGTTAAAGTTGGTTGCTTCATAATATATCTTTTTTGTATAATGTTCCAAATTTTATTTTGATATTTTTAAGCTATTGCATAGCTTCTATCGCGGGCCTTGCGTGGAGACCGAATCCAGAAATTGTGTCACGAAAACGAATCACACTCTCGGCTACCTTCGGCCACGTTCGTGTATCTTTCAAACAATGTAGTAAACAAACAGATTGGATCTCGACTCTCCATAATTACTTACATTTAAATATCAATCCTGATCATATTCGTTTTAAGGAACCATAGTTAGATTTATGCGCCCATTTCGACACTAATTTACCTTTAGAATATAGAATAATTTCATGAAAAATACTTCGATGATAAAAATTTAAACCTGTCACTCTTGCTTGTCATTAAATTATTTTTTCTCAGTCTTGTTTGTCTTTGGCATAGTGTTGTTTAACGGTTGTACTCGCTTGTTGATTATGAAAAGAGGTTTAATCATAATCAGTTTTACAACAATGAGTTTAATAGTATAATAAATATATTAAATTTATTCAATAAAATATTAGACAAATTTTAAAATAAATTAAAGACTATTTACAATATGAATAAATAAAACTAAACTAAATCTAAATAGGGCCCCCGCGGCATTGTGCCCAAAAGACTGGCAGCATTCCCCCTTTGAACGGCGATGCCTATTCGTTGGGAGAAATAACTGCCAGCCCTTAGGTCACCAGTTGACTCTACAAGACGCTTCTTCAAAATTTTAAAAAAATTAGGTGCGTTGGGACCCCATGTCTCGACACCGACTGGAATAAAATTGTACGACGAGCCGAGACCCCTATACTTAATTATTTTTTTATATAAATAAATTATTTAAAAATGAACTTTAACTTTAAATAATTATAATCGGTAATCGTAAAACAGTACTGTGTGAGTGTGTATTGTTCTGAAGTTCTGCGACGTTTTCTATTATCTCTAATTAGGTATATCAACGACTTTGCTTCAACAACTTTGGCTTTTGGACATTTTCTTTGCGATCTAATTAAAACTTTTTTATACGTACTCATATAATTTCTTAGTATGCATACATACGGAGAATTTAAAACGGCAGTAACTAAGTGATTAAAACCAATGGAATATGAATCTGTGGAAGACCTTCTACAAGTTCTTTAAAATAAACTCACATAAACATACATGCAACACACACACACACACACCCACACACTCACTCACACACACACTCACACACACACTCAAAAATCAACTCACATAAACATACATGCAACAAACACACACACACACACACACACCCACACACACACTCACACACATACACACACACACTCACTCACACACACTCACACGCACACAAACACACACACACACAAACACACACACACACACACACACACACAGACACACACACACAGACACACACACAGACACTCATACACACATACACACACACACACGCACGCACACACACGAAAGCCTAAGCATGCTTTAAGATTTTGTATTGGTTTTGTTTCATATTTTATCGTTTTTTCTATGTAAAATTATTATAAGTTTATTAGTTGGTAGGAAACAATTTTAATATTTTAATAGTTCTGTGTAAACATATTGTCAGGTGTCAATATTTTGGGGGAGAACACTGATATCTGCAACACAGTTTGTACTAGCGCAGGTATCAGGAAATTCCAATTTCATGTATGTACACAATTAATGGCAATAAAGAATTTATCTATTTATTTATACATATTATACTTAGAAAACATCAAATCGTCGAAACAAACATTGGTAGATCCCACGATTTTTTGGCCTGCCCGGGAATCGAACCCAGGACCCCAGCGCGACAGTCAGTTATATTACCCAATGCCACCGAGGCAGGCAAATAAGAATCTGGAGGGTACAGATATTGTTCTTCTCCTACATCCAAATTTCCTCCGATGAGGAGTTCGATTCGTCAATCCTATCCTGTAACTATATAACTTTTGGGACTTTTGGGTCTTTTAAGTCCAAAGTACAAAAGTCCAAAAGTCCAAAAGTCCAACAGTCCAACAGTCCAACAGTCCAAAAGTCCAACAGTCCAAAAGTCCAAAAGTCCAACAGTCCAAAAGTCCAAAAGTCCAACAGTCCAACAGTCCAAAAGTCCAAAAGCCCAAATGTCGACAGTCAAGTAGTTACTTGGTACTTTACTTTGTTGAACATAGGCCTTAAAATCTTACTTATATAATACTAGCTGACCCGC
This sequence comes from Miltochrista miniata, assembly GCA_933228765.1. Classification (NCBI taxonomy): domain Eukaryota; kingdom Metazoa; phylum Arthropoda; class Insecta; order Lepidoptera; family Erebidae; genus Miltochrista; species Miltochrista miniata. The sequence goes on along the minus strand of OW121762.1, from coordinate 20,759,751 downwards.
GCAACTTCGTTTGCGTGATAAATGAAGAACCGCTAGACCGATTTTGTGCGAACTTCACATAAACCATCTACTAAATAGTCCGAACAAAGCCTAAACGTTTGGTTTGGGCAGGTGAGCCCGTTCTTGAGTTATAAAATTACAACGAAAAGTGGCATTGATTTTTATATATAGATATTATATATATATATATATATATATATATATATATTATATATAGATTATAAATGCGAAAGTTTGTGAGTGTGGATGTTTGTTACTCTTTCACGATCAAACCGCTGAACGGATCGGGCTGAAATTTGGTACAGAGATACATTATAGTCTGGAATAACACATAGGCTACGTTTAACTATATATATAAATATAACGGTACGTATAGAAAAGTTATTAGTAAAAATAACTTTTCTATACGTACCTTTAACATAACTTAGGTCATATTTAGCTTTACCCTTGCGGCTACGAGTATCCGGTACGTGTGTTAAGCTCCCAGCATTGAGCATTATGTAACATTGTTATGAATGTTAGTTGGAGTATCATCTTTATTCACTTTTCAACAATTGCGTTCCTCCGATTTACCTACTATAAGTATATTTATTGAATGAGGTGGCAAGAAGGGAGTAGATAACTTTTTCACCCGAGTTCCGCAGTCTGCGGCTAAGGCGCCATAGACTTATCTTCGACCATGACTATCGGCCTCGATGACAGGAGCCTGAGGACGGCGAGGGGGCTGTTCGCCGTCCCTACAGAAGCAGGCCCAAGACAGCAGCCTGACGTGAAAATTTCACGCACGCCACACGCACCAAGAAGTGGAAAAACACCCGGACATCCCTCCAAAGATGCAGGATAGTACCTGAACACCTTGAGTGAGACCGCAATGTTAGCCAAAATCCGTCGGGAAATCTGGCACATTCGTCCGAGGGCTTATCCGGACCTCCCGGCCGTAGGCAGTGGTGATTTTCATTGGCAAGGGTCCGGCATAGCATCCTTATAGGGCGTCCACACATACCAAATGGAATAATAATATCTGTTTGTGTCCATTGACATTCTGAAAATGGGTTTCTCTTTGAGCAACCTATCAGTTATCGTTTAAAGCAAGGTCAGAGCCACGTATTTTGAATGATAGTATGTCTATGTGTGTAACGTAATAAGTATTATTCTGTTTCTTTGTAGTTCATTATTCCTAATTTTGTTATCGAACTATTTCTATGTTTGTATCGATTGAGAGTTACAGCATACAAAACAAACCTCTGTGGTTTATGGAATGCTGACATAATTTGTATTCTTTGTATGATATTTTAACAGTAAAAAAAAAAAAAAAAGACGTGTGGCACTCGGGGACTGCCGCGGTATAGCATTTTTTATCAACTATGCTAGTATAATTATTTCTATATAAGAATAATAGCTGATGCCCGCAGCTTCGCCCGCGTAAAATTTGTTCCCGCCGGAAGTTATTCCCTGGATAAAAGGTAGCCTATGTGTTATTCCAGACTATAATGTATCTCTGTACCAAATTTCAGCCCGATCCGTTCAGCGGTTTGATCGTGAAAGAGTAACAAACATCCACACTCACAAACTTTCGCATTTATAATCTATATATAATATATATATATATATATATATATATATATATATATATATATATATCGATAAACATTTGAACATAGAAAGTTTGTGAGTGTGGATGTTTGTTACTCTTTCACGATCAAACCGCTGAACGGATCGGGCTGAAATTTGGTACAGAGATACATTATAGTCTGGAATAACACATAGGCTACCTTTTATCCAGGGAATAACTTCCGGCGGGAACAAATTTTACGCGGGCGAAGCTGCGGGCATCAGCTATTATTTATTCTTATATAGAAATAATTATACTAGCATAGTTGATAAAAAATGCTATACCGCGGCAGTCCCCGAGTGCCACACGTCTTTTTTTTTTTTTTTACTGTTAAAATATCATACAAAGAATACAAATTATGTCAGCATTCCATAAACCACAGAGGTTTGTTTTGTATGCTGTAACTCTCAATCGATACAAACATAGAAATAGTTCGATAACAAAATTAGGAATAATGAACTACAAAGAAACAGAATAATACTTATTACGTTACACACATAGACATACTATCATTCAAAATACGTGGCTCTGACCTTGCTTTAAACGATAACTGATAGGTTGCTCAAAGAGAAACCCATTTTCAGAATGTCAATGGACACAAACAGATATTATTATTCCATTTGGTATGTGTGGACGCCCTATAAGGATGCTATGCCGGACCCTTGCCAATGAAAATCACCACTGCCTACGGCCGGGAGGTCCGGATAAGCCCTCGGACGAATGTGCCAGATTTCCCGACGGATTTTGGCTAACATTGCGGTCTCACTCAAGGTGTTCAGGTACTATCCTGCATCTTTGGAGGGATGTCCGGGTGTTTTTCCACTTCTTGGTGCGTGTGGCGTGCGTGAAATTTTCACGTCAGGCTGCTGTCTTGGGCCTGCTTCTGTAGGGACGGCGAACAGCCCCCTCGCCGTCCTCAGGCTCCTGTCATCGAGGCCGATAGTCATGGTCGAAGATAAGTCTATGGCGCCTTAGCCGCAGACTGCGGAACTCGGGTGAAAAAGTTATCTACTCCCTTCTTGCCACCTCTTTCAATAAATATACTTATAGTAGGTAAATCGGAGGAACGCAATTGTTGAAAAGTGAATAAAGATGATACTCCAACTAACATTCATAACAATGTTACATAATGCTCAATGCTGGGAGCTTAACACACGTACGGATACTCGTAGCCGCAAGGGTAAAGCTAAATATGACCTAAGTTATGTTAAAGGTACGTATAGAAAAGTTATTTTTACTAGGTAGGTAGTACTCAAAACCAATAGAAAGAGTCTATGTACTCGTACATTCGTATTTTTTATGTATTTTCTACAGTAATTTTTAGAATACTTGCCTGATTTGAAGAATAAAGTAAATATAGGCTTGTAAGTAATGTGCTGTTGCATTTTATTTAATGTGGGTTTCTTCCTACATTCATATACCTATACTGTATTCAATAGCTTTGCGCAAAAATGTAAATAAACACATTTGATCCTATATATCCATAGTTACTTGCAATTGAGTATTCGCTCTGATTATATTCCAGTATCCAGGAGTCATACAGTGTTCTTACAATCATTTCGACACCAAATAACTTCTTTATGACAGTTTATTTTCATATCAAATACCTACTCAGGATAGTAAAAAATTCAATGATTTGTCATACTACATTTTTCTACTCATCTGTCTTAGACAACGATTGTCAAAACATGACATGTTTACATTATTGCCAGATCGGGCAGTATTGGACTTTACATAAATGATCATGTTTTTGTCCAAAGAGGTACACATTATACCAGTTTTACTTCTTTCATAATCGGCGTAATGTTTGTGTGGATTTCTTTTACATAGCTCAAATTAAGTTTACTCAAACTTATGCTGTATGATCTAGAGACAAGTAATAAACATACCTATATACTTCTATATACATGCCTAATACACATAGAAAATGTCCAAACCCTGCAACACACCGATTCGCTACTAGCCTAATTCTTCAAATATCAAAAAGGCAGTTGCATACGAGTACGTCACCGAGTCAGTCATTGAAGTAACGATGAAAGCAATTATAATGCATAATAATAAAGTGAATTGCGACCACGTAATAGTCGAGCTGAACTTTTATAGCGCAAATGCAATTAGCAAGTATACAACTAGCATAAAGAAGTATTCATTTGAAAAGTTCCAACTGAGTCCTTTGATCATATCGGCGCCGCAGTCGTTTAATTAAACACCTACTAATAAAACATAATTTGTTTTCCTGCAATCTTGAGGTTTCACAGAATTGTGAAGAGTACCTACAGATTTTTTATTTACTTTTGATACTTTTGGAAATTAAGTTCTAGTGAAGGTACAAAGTGTGCGATAGGGCCCTGTTGAGATCTTTAGAACCCAAGTCAGCCTTACCTCCAAGTACTCGTGTAGGTTCTGCTGACTTATGGATGCAGTCATGGCGAAGATATGAGAACTTTGAAACAAGCCCTACACCAACCCAGTGTGGTATAGCAAGACTATCATCCTCCCAGAGTCATTGACAGAGGTTTGCGTGATTCTCTCGTTTCTCTAGACAGCCCCTTAACCCTAGACTTGGTAGGATTTGTATATTTAAAAATTTGATTTTTTCTTTATAATTCCTGTTATTTATGCACTAAAGAAGAGTAGAAAAATAAAATGAAAAATCTTTTTCAGTTTGATGTAAGTCTTTATTATTATATCCCTGAGTGACATAGCCTGGTACACAATTAACCTTCAAATTGAGCGTATCTAGAAAGATATTATTATATTGCTAAAGATACAAACAATCGAATTAAACATATAAATTAGGAATTGGTTACTATTTAAATAATGATGCTTGCTCTGCAAATGCCGCCATTTTATGTCTTCGCAATTGTTGGGGTATCTCAGCAAAAACTATTTCACAGCGTGACTTCAGCTTGATGGTTTGCGAGTGACTTCCTTTGCAAACCATCAAGCTGAACTCAGTTAATGCTTAGGAGTTTTGAAACGGGTCCACTTTAACACTTTTAAGGCAGGCTACGGGTTGTGGCGTCACTTTGGCTAAGTATTGTTAACATTAATAAATACCACGTAGGTGTTTCCCGTTCCTCAAAATTGCACCTTCCAATTTAAGCGCGGGTTAGTTATTTTAGTTATTTAATTACTTAAATATGTGGAAATCTTCATGTCTGCTATGGTAAACTTCTACCAAGCGACGCGTCAGCTGGGAGCCTTAGGTGACGTTGCTTGCTCCTGCGTCACTAGCCATGATTTCTTTTGTATTTTGGCTGCTGAGACCTAAGGTACAATCGCAGTTTATAGAGGACATTTACTTAAGACCCAATTTTCACGCGGATGGAGTCGCAGGCAATAGCTAGTAAATTCTATAATAACATAATGTGTAAAACGATCATAAAATCCGCCCCAAAATTTTAAATGAATGCATTTTTGTCTTAAATTTTTAATCGAACAGTACAATTAAAACAATATCTGAAGAAAACATACGACTATAATTTGATTTTTTTTTGATTTTGAATAAATAAGTATGAGTATTTATTTATTAAAACTAAAGTAAGCTATAAAATACTACATTTATTTACATTTCTGTGTTCGAAAGACGCGTGTTTTGTGTGCTAAAGGTAGTTAGACCTATCCACGGCCTTATGGTACAAATCACTTTTAATTATATTGTACATCTAGGTACATCTACGGGACCAGATCAAATTATTGTTGTTAAATGAATTTCATTGTACTTTGCTTAGGTGCAAAATAATTCAATCCATTCATTTACATATTATTCTATCCGCAATCAATGCTCCGGCAATTCAGCCAATTTCATTAAATGCATTGAATAGATATCGGTTGGGTGCACGGAATAATACATTAACTAACCAGGCATAACTAATTTGTAAACATCGCTGATATAGGCTTTCAAACAATTTATGGTTTACTTACTAAGTTCAAATGAAACAAACATCACCACTGTATACATTTTTACTTGTTAAACTAGAGTTCCGTGCCCAAAGGGTATAAATATAAACCATCGGTCCGTCACCAATCTGTATCTCATGAACCGTGATAGCTAGGGCGTTTTAAATTTTCACAGATAATTTATTTTTGTTACCACTATACTCGTAACAAAAAATAGAAAAACTAAAAAATTTAGGCCCTTTTTGCTCTTATTTTTTTATAGGAAACCCTCCGTTTGCGAATCCACTTGACCGGTTTTATAAATATTTATTTTAATAAATGTATTAAATACTAGCTGTGTTCTCAATGTCGCCTGTGAAATACTTTTTCTCGTTTCTGAAATCGCTTAAAAAATTCACTCTCTTAGGTGTAGAATTTTGAAAATATGTCGACAGATGAATGAGTTGTCCGATATTTTTTACAGTTACACAAAATTATGCTAAGTTTAATACACGCCTGATAACCTACGGAATTAAAATAAATATTCTAAACATTCAAGGATGCGTAAACTGGTATTGAACGTATCCTCCTTAATTCCTATTACTAACGCTAAATACTACTAGAACAGATTACCTAAGCTCCCAAAACTTAATACAATAAATTCCATACATATTTGTACAGACAAAGGCACAATAGTAGGATTACTTACAACAAAGATAGAAAGCGATCACATTGTAATGGAAATTAACCCTAAATTCAAACAAATATGTTTACAGTTCGGTTTCAGATATTATAAACCTATCTCAGAAAACAACAGCCTGTATAACACGATTATGGGACACAATAATATTTCAACAACAAAAGGTGTTTTATTTATTGTTCGTATACAAGGGTATGATTTATGAGATGGAATTTGAAATAGGTATATCTCACTATGTTACTAATGCCTATTCTAAATGCGTACCTAAACTTGTGAGTGCAGATGTGTGGATGTAAAGGTGTCGACACGCTCCGATGTCTGGATATTTGTTACTCTTTTACGATAATTATATCGTAGGTATATCTGGCTGAATATTCTGTACTGGGGTAGGCTATGTTCCGGTAATAAGCTTCTATGGGAAGCAAGAACGGGAAGAAAATACTAAGCTATCGATTCAATACTTTTTTTCAGAATTTATATACTTACTGAATTTATATACTTAGCTGATGCCCACAGCTTCGCCCGCGTAAAACTTGTTCCCGTTTGCGCTTCCCGTAAGAACTTATTCCCGGGATAAAAAGTAGCCGTATGTGTTATTCCAAACTATAATGTATCCTTGTACCAAATTTCAGCCAGATCCCTTCAGCTGTTCGAGCATGAAAGAGTAACAAACATCAAGACATCCACACTCACAAACTTTCGTATTTATAACTAGCTGATACCCGCAGCTTCGCCCGCGGAAAATTTGTTTCCGGGGGAACTTATTCCCGGGATAAAAGTAGCCTATATGTTATTCCAGACCATAATGTATTTCTATTCCAAATTTCAGCCAGATCCGTTCAGTGATTTGAGCGTGAAAGAGTAACAAACATCCACACTCATAAACTTTCGAATTTATAATATTAGCAAGAAGTAAGATTTTAAACAAACAAATATTTCCATACACAATCACCACACGTACCGACAGTACCTTGAGCACGAAAAATTATCGAATTCGTAGCGTAAAGGTACGAGGAAAGAATTTTCCCATATCAAGCGCTTGTAACCCCTTTAGATCAGTGTTTTGTAAACGTGATCATTTTACTTTGTAAAGAATCTATTTACGAGCGTTTCTGTGCTTCAGAAGGCACGTTAAGCGGTTAGTTCCGGTTGTCAGTAACATGAATATTATATATACAAGTTGAAGGAAAAAATATCAACATTATAGTCACAGTCTGTTTGAGGTAACTTCCCATTGTAACTGGAAGGTTTTTTCCTCTTTATGCTGTGGTAATAGTGTCAGTAGCTTAGAGTATATATTAGAAGGTACCTTCCTATATATACTCTAAGGTCTGTAGCTTAAGTAGGTACATAGTTATATCTGTGGCTTTACAGGCACATAAGGTTACGGTAACAATAAATTCGCCGTATGTTTGTATTAAAATATTAATAGGCATAGGCAGTATAACGAATTACTAGCGCTACGTTTCAGACTGTTGATTAGCATTCGAGGCTGCAGTGATAGCCGTAGGTTTGTTGGGAGTCCTGAGACATCCTTCCGAGGGGCTACCCGGGGCTCCCGACCGTAGGCTGTTGAGCGTAACGTGAAGTTTTTTAGTCGGTTGGAGTACGGCATAGCATCCATGAAGGATTTTCCCCCACGTAAAAAAAGATGATGTTATTCAGGTAAGTTACCCTTATGCAAGTATAGACGAGCCCTAGAGCGCAAAACGAACAGCCGGCTAAAGCTATTATGCATCCCTGTAATATGTTCCCATGGGATCCGGGAACGGGAACAAAATTCCACGCGGACAAAGTCCGGATCCTTATGTAGTTCTCTACACAGCGGATGTTCAACCAGCATAAATAGGAGTGCTGTCTCGTGTCTCCCCCAGTCGATCCCTTGGGAGCGATAACAGGACTTTTTCATTCCTGGTGTACCTACCACCTAGCTGGGGTCTCCCCCAGTGCAAGTTTTTAAATTATATTTATATGACTCGTGTCTCCCCCGGTAAATACTTTTCGTGGTCCCGATGTCCCCCCTTGCTTGGGGAAACATAGGTATAAGTAAGGTAAGGTTTTTAATTATATTTAACCTAACCTAACAATAAAGCACGGTTTGCGCAGACTAGCCTAATAAAGTACTATTAAAGTTATCTAAAACATACACTTACTACGCCAAAGGTCAGAGTTAATAAGCAAATACTGGCCTAAAACATAAGTCAAACAGTAGCCTAGGCATCAAGTTTCGGATAAACCCAGACTTACGACCCCTAAAGTACCCTAAGATTCAAACTGTAAGTACCGCACCTCTTTATAAGGCCTAAGTCTATGCCCGCTTTCCACTGCGAGCGAGTCGGACCCATTACGGACTCCGCTATACTCGTAACGATGATTTTGGATACATGTCATGTCCGCTTAGGTGGATAAACATGTATGAAAATCGTCGTTACGAGTATAGCGGAGTCCGTAATGGGTCCGACTCGCTCGCAATGGAAGGCGGGCATTAAGCCACACTGGTGGAACTTCGCTTAGTGCTAAGAGCCAAGTGACTCACACGGAACTATTGAGGCATCTAGTTACGCACGTCGCACGCAATGTGACCGCCGTGATAGCAGGCACGTACTACCCGTTCGCTCTAACTTTGCCGTTGGCGTAGAGGCGTATACCCGAATTTTTAATTACACGAAGTAAATTGACAGTAGCTAATGTCACTTTGTCATAGAAAATAAGCAACATTGTATGAAGAAGTGACATTAGTTGCTGTCAATTTACTTCGTCTAATTAAAAATTCGACTTTAGTATGGAGCCGAGCGGCAAAGTTAGAGCGAACGAGCAGTAATGCATCTATTCGCTAGATCAAGTCAATATTGTGTGGCGACGGGGCCCCGTGCGGCAACGGGAAAGAGTACAAATTGTCGCCACCGCAATTCATCCCGAGGATGTCGTAAGAGGCGACTAAGCGAACACTTTCGCAAATCAATCCCTTGCGTAGAGAAGGAAAACTCCAAATTAAGCCCAGTTGTCAGTAAAATGACAATCGTTAAGCCAAGTGTAAGACCTTATGGGCGACTTGAAAAATTTCCTCTGCGGGTCGTCACGATCTGCGTCTGTCCATGTCACCATGCCAATAGACTCACCACCTATTACGTGGGACATAAAACTATAAGGTTAAGTGTGGGTGTATACTATGCCTCTGTCTACCCCTTCGGGGATAAAGACATGACTATAATGTATATATCAAGTGAATAAGCGAGTTGCGTGGCTCTTAGCAACTAACTAGGCACTTATAATATGGACTTAGCCTAAGATACCCGTAATTACCAAAACACAAAGTACACACATAAACTGCTTCGATAAATGGGGTAAAAGGGATATAACAAAGACATTCGAATAAGACAGCATATTATAAGCTTAGAGGTTCGCAATATTGTTTGTACTTTGGTGACAGCCTAATTCTTGTTGTAATATTATGAGCTTAAGAAGATTACGGTGTCATGATCCTCGAAAGAGGAGCTCTAAACCTGGGGAGCATAATTACCTACATAATTGTTACGTAGATCGCTAATGCTCCTGTATTAATATCTCACGGTCAAAATAACTATAGGTAATCCTAGGACACTCTTTCGAAGGCTTACCCTGGGCTCCTAGCCGTAGGCCCACACATTGCCCTACTAATAAAGCACTGTGTGGGCCTAGTCTGACTATTGTGAGTATTGAATTCGTTTAAAACAGCATAAAGGGGTAAGTACAGGAAAAACTACTGTAACCCCAAATTTTGATCACGTAATTGATGATGGAGTTTTTACCATATTTTTACGTATTGATAAAGATTTCCTTTGGGTTCCATCCGAAATCGACACCAATGGCGGGTTCTAGTGTAGGCACTTGTAGTAACTGTCAGATTTCAAGCACCGTAAAAAATATTGAATTCCAAAGTAGGGCTTGGATGAAGCCATATTGACTGCCTCGTTGGTCTAGAGGTCGAAATGTGCGACTGCGGATCACGAGGTCGTGGGTTCGATTCCCACCGGAGAGAAAAACTTGTGTGATCCATAAATGTTTGTCTCAACAGTCTGGGTGTTTCTATGTATGATAAGTATGTATGTAACAAGAAGCCGTGAGCCATGGGGATCGTGCGAAGCATGGCCCTGTACGGGGCTCCCGTATGGGCGGAGACCCTGACGGCCAGCAATGAGGCTAGACTGCTGAGCCCGCAGAGAGTGATGGCCGTCAGGGTGATAAGAGGATACCGCACGATCTCCGGTGAGGCGGCATGTCTCCTAGCCGGGACCCCTCCATGGGACCTGGAAGCGAGAGCCCTTGCGTCACTGTTCAGATGGCGCAAGGAGGCGCTGGAGCGGGGCCAAAGGCCTGCGTCTCGAGAAATTGAGGCCCAGCGGACCCTGCTCCACCAGGAAACCGTGGAGACATGGAAGGTGCGACTTGAGCAACCAAAGGGGGGATTCACCACAATCGCGGCCGTCAGACCGGTCATGAACGAGTGGCTGGAGAGAAGAAACGGTGCTCTCTCCTACCGGTTGACACAGATGCTTGCCGGGCACGGTAGCTTTGGTAGGTATCTGTGGCGGAAACACCGGGAAACCACGGCCGAGTGTCAGCACTGCGAGGACCGCAGCGATGACACGGCGCTCCACACGCTGGTGGAGTGCACGGCATGAGCACAACAGCGCCAGGTCTTCGTAGTGGGCCTAGGCGTGGACACTCTCTCGCTTGGGGCCATGGTGCGAGCCATGCTCTCCAGCGGGAGTAAGTGGGACTGCGCCGCCTCTTTCTGCGAGCAGGTCATGCTCGCGAAGGAGGCGGCGGGCCGGGTGCGGGAGAGAACTCTCCCACCCGAGTTCCGCAGTCGGCGCCTCGGGCGCCGCCGACGTGTCTTCGCCGAGGACTATCGGCCTCCATGACCGGGGGTCTGAGGACGGTGAGAAGGCCGCTCACCGTCCTTACAGAAGCAGGCCCATGACGGCAGCGTGACGTGAGCAACTCACGCACGCCCCCCCTTAGAAGCGGAGTCACACCCGAAACCCCCCATAGACGCGGGATTGCACCCGAACCACCCCCTGGGCGAGGCCGCAGTGGCGCCCGTAGGTCTGTTGGGAGTCACGGGACATCCTTCCTGAGGGCTTACCCGGGGCTCTCAACCATAGGCTTTTGGGCGTTACGTGAGGTTTTTTAGTCGGTAAGAGTCCGGCATAGCATCCTACGAGGATTTTCCCTCACGTTAAAAAAAAAAAAAGCCGTGAGCCAGTCTCACCCGACTGCCCCTCTAACGTTTATTGTGAAAGTGAAAGTTCAATCCGATCGACGTTGTCATTTTTGTTTTATTTCAAACTTTGCACAGATGATCCACGTGATCTAGTCACGTAATTTAATTCAACAGAGTCACAGACTACAGACACAAGTCTCGCCATAAGCTCCCTCTGCAATCTATTTTATAGAGAGGGGCTAAAAGTATATAAGTATCAATATCCGTGGTCCCATAACACAAGCAGTTTATTCCTAGCTTACTTTGGGATCAGATAGCGTTGTGTGAAAATGTCCTTGAATATTGAATATATTATTATTATAAGATGTACCAGATATGGTTTGTACCTCGAAAAACATTAGAAACAATCATAATATTGCAATCGTAATTTCAAGTTTTTAGTTTAGTTTTAGTTAACCGACTTCAAAAAAAGGAGGAGGTTCGCAATTCGTCTGTATGTATTTTTTTTATGTATGTTAAGCGCTATTTCCGTCAATTATAGACGGATTTCAAAATTTCTTTTTTGTTGAATAGGGTTTACTTCTGAGATGGTCCCATTTTCATCAGGTCAGGATCTGATGATGGGATCCAGGAGAAAACGAGGGCAACCACCGAAAATTGTAGGGACAACTAGTGCGCTTGTTAACTTTTTAATTAAGTGCTTTAATGATCTACAATTTAATGAATGTCTGGAGTCGATCTGGTGATGGAACCGAAAGACAGTCGAGGGCATTCCTTAACGATTTACAGCAGCTACCTTGTGTTTGGGCTTGATCTATTTGTATTGATGAGAACTTTCACCTAGATAGATATATTTTTCGGTTCACCCGTCACTTAAACTAATAAAAAAAATTTTCAATAAAAAATAAAACCGACTTCAAACAAATCCTGAAAAATAAAATTTACTTAGCACAAAGTAAATGTATTTTGATTTATCAGAATTTATTCAATATAATATTGAAGTTGGTGCCATGAATAATACGTAGGATAAAACTATGGGTTTACTTGGCGCCGACTTGAATATGATATTGAATAACATCTGATAAAATCAAAATACATATTACTTTGTGCTAAGTAAATTTTATTTTTCAGGATTTGTTTGAAGTCGGTTTTATATTTTATTGAAAATTTTTTTTTTTAATTCTTTATTGCACACAGAAACAAAAATACATTGACATTGATAACTAGGAACTATGATGTACAAAAGCGAGCTTAACTCAACACTGAGTTTTCTCCCAGCAAACCTTTGGGTGAAAGGAAAAGCGCAACGGAAGGTTTAAGAAGTGTGCAACTAGATAGAAGATAACATGAAAGTTAAAGTTTTGTAATGTTGCATACATATCTAACATTATACATAGATACACGTCATACACACAATACCAATATACTAATTACATAAATGGATAGGAACTTAACAGTAATAAATATAAACATAATATTATACAACATACAAATCTGCATCAGCATATCGTAATACATGATGAAATACACTAAACATACACTGCTCGTACATACTTATATATTTGAAGAAAGAAATAGTTCCTTAACTCTATCCTTGAATACACCCAAAGAGGTACTTTCCCGCACAGAATGTGGCAATGAGTTCCACAAACGTACTGCGCGAATGGTAAAGGAACCATCATAACAATGCGAAGAGTGAGAAGGCATACGAAGAAGAAGTGAAGAGGATGTACGACAAGGTTTACCCCTAGGAACAAGAAACTGAAAGCGTTCACGTAAATAAGAAGGTGAATTTACGTTATAAAGGATAGCATATAGAAGGAAGAGAATATGGGAATCTCGACGCTGCCGAACCGGTAACCACCCCAATCTTGTACGGAATTCTGATACATGATCATACTTCCGAAGACCAAAAATGAAGCGGTTACCCAGATTCTGAAGTCGCTCAAGTTTGTTAAGGTGTTCCTCCTTTGTATCAAGGTAGCCGACATCGGCATAGTCTAAAATTGGAAGTAACAGGGTTTGCGCAAGAGTAACTTTAGTGTCGAAAGGTAGGAATTTCTGGAGACGTTTTAGAGATTGGTAAGACCAGAAAACCCTCCTACTTACCTCAGCAATTTGGACATCCCAGTTTAGGTTTGCATCGATATATATACCCAAGTTTTTAGCGCAATCTGTGACAGCAATTGGAACCGCATTGTACATTATTTGTGGCATAACTTGATCATTTAAAAGGTTCAGCTTGTATCGGCTACCAACAATGACTGCTTGTGATTTTGCAGGGTTCACCAGAAGTCCAAACGATTTAGCCCACTGACTAATGTTGTCCAAGTCACTATTGATAGCAGCTACAGCCTCAGTCACGTCCTCGACATCAAAGTGTCGATATAGCTGCAGGTCGTCTGCATAGAGGTGATAATTAGAAGAAGTAACTTTAGTAATGGCGTTTATAAAAACGGAGAAGAGAAGAGGAGATAGAACGCCACCCTGAGGAACACCCGCATTCAGCTGGCACCATTCAGAGCAGGTGTTATCACAACGAACTGACTGCGAGCGACCCTGAAGGTATGACTTGAACCACTCAATCACAGAAGATGAGACATTAAGAGAGGCCAAAATTCCCAATAGGACATCAAAGTCAACCGAGTTAAAAGCACTGCTGAAGTCTAATAAGACTAAAACTGTTAACTGTTTCCTTTCTATAGCCATACGCATATCGTCAGTAATCTTGACTAGTGCAGTAACAGTGCTATGACCACGACGGAAACCAGCTTGATATTGACTTAGCAGGCTGCTGTTGAAAAGGTATGAAGCTAGTTGGTCATGAACCACACTTTCCAGAGTTTTGGATAGTAATGGAAGGATAGAAATAGGACGGAAGTGGGATTGCTCAGAAGGATCGGGTACTTTCGGTAAAGGTATCACAAATGCTTTTTTCCAGGAAGTGGGGAAACTGTTACACTGTAGGGAAAAATTGATAATGTGGGTGACTACAGGAAGAATGTGGTTTAGGATTGGAAGAAGCATTTGTAACTGCAGGCCATCATAACCCACAGCTTTTGTCGTTATCGACTGTAAACGTCTCCCAATGTCCACCTCCGTAACTGAGCGGAATGAGAACGAAGTATTTATAGGCAATGGAAGATTAGATAGGAAGTTTAAAGTAGAAGATTTTACATCACTGGGAATGGCAACTGGAGACCTCGAGAAATGCATGTTGAGGTCGTTAAGGTCTAAATTTGAACAATTGCTTTCTGCGGTCTTACCAATACCAAGTGATTTAAGAAATTGCCATAGTTGTGCTGTGTTAAAATTTTGAATAGAGTTATGAATGTGGCGTCTTTTAGCATCCCTACACATACGAACGCAGCGGTTACGTAACTTTCTGTACTTTTCGCAGTTCTCAATTGTTGGTGATTTACGACAAATGCGTTTGGCCTTATCTCGTTTTGACATCATTGTTTTAATTTCCTCAGTAAGCCAAGGCACAGGTAGGTGTTTTACTCTCACTTTTTTGAGAAGAGCGTGAAAATCAAATAACTTGAGTATGATATTAGTAAGTGAAATAACTTAGTATCCAGGTCATCACACTCATATACCGAAGTCCAATCGATACTGCTGGCATCCGATTCTAAACGCTCCAGATCAACGTTTTTAAAACTCCGAAGATATAGAAATTTACTCTTGCGCTTAGGAGGACGAATTTTATAAGAAAGATAAATAAGATCATGGTGAGAAAAAGGAGCAGGAAGTTGACCATGTGTGGCCACTTTGTGCGGGTCCGAGACGAGAATTAGGTCGAGAAGTGAAGATCTATGATTCGGTTCATAGTATCGTAGTAGATAGAGGAAGGATATGCATATTGACTGAAGATAGAAGGGACTGAAGTTTGCGGCTGTGAGAATCATTCTTCAGTAGACAAGTGTTGAAGTCTCCAAGTATAATTGTGGTGTCGTATATAGAATTTAGATATTCCAGTTTAGTCTCCAATGAATTATAATAGTTAATTTAACTGTCAGGATTATAATAGACTCCTAAAAGCATTTTATTAGAATTTATATCTAATTCAAGGAATAGATGTTCAGCGAACATGGAATATTCATTTGTAGACCTGTCAACAATATTATATGGGATATCTCCTCGAAGATAAATGGCCACCCCTCCACACTTCTTCCCCGTGCGGTCATTGCGCACAAGCTTATAACCAGGCAGAGAATATTGAGTGGATGGCATTTCTGGTTTTAAGAAACTTTCAGACACTAGGACAGCATGAACATGATTAACGACAAAAGAAGACAGAAGATCAGAGTAATGAAAAGAAATGCTTTGAGCATTGATGTGAACAATGTTAAAGAATTTAGGGAAACTAGAAAACATAGCATAGAGTTTATTTCGGAGGAGTCCAGAGCCGTCACCACTGGATGCACTCACAAAACTGTCACTTGATGCATTAGAGGAAGAATACGACTCAAAACTATCATCCGAAACATCAGACATGTCTGACCGAAAAAAATATAAAAAAATAAATAAAGTGTACTAGTTATGTGTATTAATTAATGTACAAAAGAATAAAAACTGTTACCTATATAAAATATGTATATACGACAATATATGAATATAATAAAATAAATAAATAAATAAACTTCCCTCAAGTATATTTAAAGCAATATACCTTCAAGAAATCCCAGGCATTCGTTCCACCCGCCAGTTGCGTGTTAAACTGTAAAATGAAAGTGTAAGTAAACATATCTTAAAACCAATATTAAAATAAGTAAACAAAATTAATTTAATTGCTAAAAACTACTTAAAAATAAATGAGACAATTAAAACATAATAACTGCCAATAGGCACCATCAGCCAATATTTAAAACTGCTAAAATGAAATGTATCAAAAATAGTTTTAAAAATTCCTAAAACAAAAACAGATTATAACATAAAACTGCCAATAAGCACTACTATAATAGTCAATTATTCTAAAAAACGCTTAAATGAGAGGAAGATAAAAGTTGTCAATAATCATCATCAGGATAATGCAACATCCAAAAGACGCTGTTCCAATCATTCCGTTACCTTTTTAAAAAGTTACGAAACGTCAAACAGTCGAATGAAGTGTCAAAATGACAGCATGATAACAAAATAAATAGCAATACCTACTGGAATTGAATAGTGAATAAAATGATTAAAACTTTTATGTAGGTAAAACGTTTTTGTGTTTTGAATAAACTTGATTGAGTAATAATCTATACTAATATAACAAAATACAAAGTTGTTATAATTATATACTAAATATAAATAGAAGAAATACATACATAGAATGTTGAATAATATTTATGAGACAAACACTGACACGTTACTACATACCTACTGGGAAAAATTGCATTACATAAACAATGCGAAGCAGCAGTGAAAGTAGTGAGACAGTGCCAGCAAATTTACTTCTTCGATGCATTTCTCCTCTGTTTGGGTGCCAAAGTTCTGGAGGAAGCCGGTTTTTCACTTTCCGTGGGCTGTATTCTCAGCAAATCGCCCGGGCTTGTGACGCGGTGTCGTGACCCGTTGGGACGAATTACAATCACACAGCCATCCCTGGTCCAAACTTTGGAGACTCCGTATTTTGCTCTGGCTGCCACAAAAGCTTCTTGTCGTTGCCGTGTAAGGAATTCAGATACAGTGATCCCTGTACCCTTAAAACTGGTCTTTGACGTCCACACCTTATTACGCACAGCGGCTACTTGGAATTTCACCAAAATAGGCCTTGGCGTTACTCCAGATGGTCTCTGACCCAACCTGTGACAGCGGTTAATATCGCCAGGTGCAACTGATTCCAACCTAAGATGTTTCAATAGCAACTCTGAAACAGTGTGAAGTGTGTCCTCATTACCTTTCTCCTCAACACCATGGATTAGCAACATCTTCCGGCGGCTGCGGGTTTCTATATTATCGACATGGCGTGAAAGTAACTCCAGCTGGAGATGAAGAGATTTAAATGTTTCCAACACCAGGGTCTTGAATGCTACAGAATCATCAGTGAGGCCAACCAACCCAGTGCCCGATGGCTTCTTATGTAGCTCGGTTTCGAAATGTGACATCCTTTCCTCAAATTTGGCCTGGTAGTTGAGAAAGGAGTCCTTGAAAGCTACATGTGCGGGGTCCATTCTTCAAGCTTTGCGAAAATTGGTTTTTGTGGGAAAAAACACTCAACTAGTAGGTATACACGCCTAGTGATGTAAACTGTGCATATAAAGTGAATATATCACAATACTATATTATTTTAAATATTAAATTTCAATAGAAGCAAAAATTATACGTGTTTATTTTTCAGCTACCTTTTTTTTGAGATTGATTTTTTTTCAGATAGCGTTGTGTGAAAATGTCCTTGAATATTGAATATATTATTATTATAAGATGTACCAGATATGGTTTGTACCTCGAAAAACATTAGAAACAATCATAATATTGCAATCGTAATTTCAACGTTATGTCAATGCAAGAAATATCTTTCTCATCTCTTAGAATACCAATCACGAGCCGATACACAAACTTGACGGTGATACACAAACAAAATGGTGACGTGTTCCAAATTGATGAAATATAGGAATGAGATGGCTAAATTCATTAAAATCGATTGATCGTCATGATTGATATGCTTGGCATTCGATCATCATAGATGTTTGAAGTACAGTTTACTAAACAACAAAGTTATCTGCTTTGCATTTTATAATGTAAACGAACTGCTGACTGGGGTCATTCACCCCTATAATGTAAGGGTATAGAAAATCGGAATCTATCTAACAAGGCGCCGATCTGTCGCACCCAGCAGGTGTTTAGATTATACTCTACACTACGTTCGTTCACACTAAGTGATGTAGCAGGGTAGCTGGCAATATCAAGACATTGCATATTGGCAAATGTTCACACAAATAAAGTAAAAGTTTGATGGTTGTATAAAAATACACAATCGTACCTAAATCCCCAAATGTATTGAGAGACGTTAGTTACACACCCACTTTTTAGGGTTTCGTAACCAAATGGCAAAAACGTAACCCTTATACATTCGTCATGTCTGTGTGTCTGTCTGTCCATCCGTGTGTCACAGCCACTTTTCTCCGAAACTATAAGGCCTATGCTATTGAAACTTTGTAACTAGATGTATTCTGTGAACCGCATAAGTGCCCCTTCACACTAGCGTAGGCGTTCGATGGACGTATGCGCGGCGTAGACGCGACGTATACGCGACGTATACGCGGCGTATACGCCGCGCTAGCGTCACCCAATTCGTTGACGTTTTGGTATCATCGTTAACAAAATAGATTCTGACCAGGAAACACTATTGATGGCTTTACTTTTAAAAAAGAAGACTATTGCGAACTGCGAATAAAATTTTGTTCGTGGTTCGGGAAAGACTTTCCGGGCTGCGCCTCGGGACCCTATGCTATTATTTTTTATATCGATTTCTTTAATTAATTACATAATAATTAAAACGATGCATACGAAAATACATGTTAATTTGCAATCCAACATGGCCGCCGCCGCGCCGTATTCACAAAATTTCATGATGGGTATCGTTTTAGAGGTTTTTAGTATGCTGAGTACGAATTGTATGACGATTTTGAAATCCAATATGGCCGCCGCGCTGTAATTACGAAATTTCATGATAGGTATCGTTTTATGGGTTTTTAAGTATGCTGACTACGAATATCATGATATTTAAATTCCCACTCAGCATTTTTTTTTTTTTTTTTTTATATTCAGCTCGCCAAATTGACGTCGCCACCAGCCTGATGGTAAGAAAGCAGTGGCGCATCTAGCGATTGGGGGCCACTTCTTACAGTGGTCCTCAAGTTGGCGGCCCTGTGATGTGCCTCTTCACGCTCCTCTTGAAGAACCCGGGATTGTAAGATGAGGGAAAGACGTGTGCGGGCAGGTCGTTCCATGTTTTTATAGTTCGACAGAGGAACGATCTTTTGAAACGATCGGTTCTGGCGAAGATTCTCTCCACTGTGTATGAGTGGCATCTCTGCCCGGCACGCGTTGTTCGGGATCGGAAAGGAGATGGTGGGATCAGGTTGAAGAGCTCTTCAGAACATTCACCGTGATACATTCGATAGAAGGCAGCCAAGGACGCTATGGTTCTTCGCTGCGACAAAGGTTCGAGGCCTCCCGTCACCTCAGGACAACCAATTATTCGGATAGCACGTCTCTGCATAGCGTCAAGCGCGTCTAACAAGTACCTCGCGGAGTCATTCCAAAGGTGAGAACAGTACTCGACGCAGGGACGAATCTGCGTCTTGTACAGTAAACATCTCTGATGTGGCGTGAAATACCGTCTCACCTTATTCAGGATTCCCAGTTTCCGCGAGGCCAGACCAATACAGCTCTCTATGTAGTTTTTGTGATTGAGCTCACGCCGGACGTCTATACTGAGGAGCTCCAGGTTGTCCTTTAGTGGAATTGTAATGCTCTGAAGAGAGGGCAGGGGTAGGAATGGGGACTTCTTAGCTGTAAACGCACACGCCTGTGTTTTTCTGGCATTGAACTCGACCAGGTTGTCTGAACCCCATTGGGCAATGCGGCCCAGGTCCAGATCGAGATCCGCCACGAGTTGTCTCGTCTCTTCTCATCCACGTCGCCTCGCCCTGCCACTGGACGGCCAGAATAGCTCCCATGAAGAGTACTGTCATCCGCATAACAATGAATGCACCCATGGGACAGCATGTCATTGATATGCAGAAGAAAGAGAGTTGGGGACAATACCGATCCCTGTGGTACTCCGGCATTTACCTGAAAAAAAACAGGAAGCCTGACCATCACAGAGGACCCGAATCCGTCGCCCGTTCAGGAAGCTGGCCAACCAGCGGCACAACTGATGCGATAAACCATATGACGGCAGCTTGGAAAGAAGCGACGCATGCCATACCCTATCAAAGGCTTTTGCGATGTCTAGGCCAATAGCCAGAGATTCGCCGTGCCTCTCCATAGCCTCACCCCAGGTGTGCGTTATGTACGCTAGGAGGTCACCCGTTGATCGTTTCGGCCTAAAGCCATATTGGCGATCGTTAATTAACGAGTGATCCTCCAGATAGCGCATGAGCTGTTTGTATAACCTTCATAAAATAACCATATAAAATAACCTTCATCCTGCCGTTTGGCAGAATTTGTTTCGTCAATTTTCACTCCCCAAAAAACTTATCGCATAGTTTCATTTCCTAAAAGAATCTTTAGTAAATTTATATTTCGCTTGCTTCGTCATATTACAGCTTGCTCAATTTTTATTAAGTCAAATATACTCTTAAGATATTTATTTTCTAGTAGCAGTCATTTCCATGCCGAGAATAAGTCGCTTGTGAACAGGATTGTACACAATTGTATACGTCGCGTATACGTCGCGTCTACGTCGCGTCTACGCCGCGCATACGTCCATCGAACGCCTACGCTAGTGTGAAGGCGCACTTAAGATTCTTATATAAAACTAGAAAAAAAGCAGTAAATTTTGGGGGTTCCCATACTCAGAACTTAAACTTAAATTTTTTTTTTCATCAAAACCTTACATGTGGTGTATTTATAGATAGGTCTTCAAAAATGCTATTGAGGTTTATAACATAATTTTTTTCTAAAGTGAATAGTTTGCGCAAGAGACAATTCCAAAGTGAAAAAATGTGTGTCCGCCCCTCTAACTTCTAAACTAAGAGAATGATAAGTCTAAAAAGAATATATGATGTACATTGCCATAAAAACTACCAACGAAAATTGGTTTGAACGAGATAGAGCTGGTAGTTTTTTTTTAATACGTCTTAAAAATTATCAATCAAAGTTACAACGAACTATAAGAACTTTTATATTATGTACGAAACCCTTCATGGGCGAGTCCAACTCGCACTTGGCCGGTTTTTTTCTCCTTTTTTGGTCCTACGCTATAGAGAAAGGGTAATTTTCCGCCAGAGATGTGCTATGCTACGTTGCTATGGATGCGTGGATATCTACCAATCAAATTCGTTGGTCTACGTATATATTGTTGCCAGCTTACATTGTCATATTGTGCGACTGAAGAATAGGATTGGTAGATTTCAAACGCATCCATAGCAGCACATCTATGGTGGAAAGGCACCCTAAGCCTACACTCGTCATCAGGCACAAACACAGCTTTTTGGCTATACTTCTGAGGACGTACCTAGGACTAGCCATAGGCAGATGTGTGGCATTGTATGGCTTTAGCCGATAGAAGTCCGGCATTGCATCCTTGATGATTCCATTCATATAAAAAAGAGAAATCACTAACACAGCAGAAAATTCAAAATTTCAACAGCCAGGAGAGATGTTTATCCATTTCACAAATATAGGTAACCTCTGCATTCTAAGCTAATAAAATATACCTCGGTTGAATATTACTTTATCAAGGCAATATAATACACAGTATTGACAGGTAGCAATTTCTAGAACGAAACATTAAACAGATTGAGGATAAAAGCTTTTAGATAGAGTTCTAGCACATTCTCTAGGTACCTCACGTTCAAGAATTTGCATTTTAGTTGGTTCCATGCATGTTGTGAGAGTCAACAATGTTCAGACACAAATGTACACTATGCTCATCCCTAACTTGTAATGTCATAGTACTGAGGTAGTCTAAAATGTGTTTTTAGCGGGTTAGTAAACATATAGCGTTACTAGGTATTTTTAGTAGAAAATTAATGAGAAGTAGAATCTAAGAGTGACTTAATCATTCATACAAATAATTCAATTACTAAAGTATATAAATACGAAAATACCACTGTCTGCCTCTCCAGCTGCCTGAACCAATAAATCGGTTCTAATGTACTGAGATAGAAAGAACTTGGTAAAGAAAGCAGTGTGCTTTGGGAAATGATAGACACGGGAAATGTTTGCACAATGAAAACATCGCTTTCTTGAGTTTTTCATGTTGATAGTACACAGGTAACGAAACCATAGGACATTTCAGAAAAAAATCCCTCCGTTATTATGTGGGTAGATTTGATTAAAATGATCATCATATTCACAATCACAATACGTAGGTGTTTGTTATAATAGAAGCTATAATATTATCACAGCGTTTATGTATCATTTGGATAACAAATTATAATTTGAACCAAAGTAACTTCCTCAAGTACTTTTTACATCTCTCTTCAATAAGTTACAAGTTCAAATGGGATGGCAACTTTTGCAGAAAGCGGCCACTTAGAATAATAAATTGGACTTTCACTTTGAGTTTCGAGTTTTGCATCTGTACGCACCTACTCATGATCTAGAAACTTCTACCAAATTACCTACAATCAACAACTGAAGTTGAAGACATTTAAATTTCAGAAGTAGTCAACTTTAATCATTAATATGAATGGAAAGACTGTTTTTATAATCTTCTACTGCTATTGTCACGTTTTTCTTCTTAGGAATTGTGATCTCGGAGGCATCCAAAACATATTAAATCCAAAGATGTATAGGAGTGTTTAGAAGTTAGGTCTTTCAAGAGAAATGCTGTGACACTCTCGAACTTTGACCAACGTATGTGAAATTGGAAAATAGTTTGTAAGTTACGTCAAATGCGTTGAAGTCTCCGGCAAACCCAACTGAAATTCAAACCATACAAGTTTATTTGTTCTATCAAATTGTTCCTCTTTATAATATTAGTATAGATTTTGAGGGCGACTACTCTCTAACCATCCAACACCTAATAAGAACCCTTATACCAGACGCGCTTACCTAACTCTAAATAATGACATTAGATCTCTATCAAATAATGTGGACCGCAGGAAACTTAATTAGGCTTTACATGACAGCATACATGAAGGTTCTTGAGTCAATAGGTTCATAAGGATTACATGACAAATAGCTATTGTCTAGTAGTAGTCGAATTAAACCCAATAGTTGTAGATAATATAAATACCTACGTACCAGACGATAATAGTAGCCAAGATGATATTTCACGATAGGTAATAGTTGTAATGTTAAGGCATCACTACGCTGTCAACCCTTACTACAAGTATTTATCTTATTAAGTAATCTATATATATATATATATAAAAGAAAGTCGTGTTAGTTACACTATTTATAACTCAAGAATGGCTGTATCGATTTAGCTGAAATTGGTGGAGAGGTAGCTTAGAACCAGTAGACGGACATAGGATACTTTTTATCCCGTTTGAACGCACTTTTTTGCGCTGTTTTGGCCGATTAACTATTAATATTAGTCGCCGCCGGCGACGTAAGTATATAATATCTTTTACGACGGGAAACATGATAGTAACATATTTATACTACCTCTCTCTCTCTCTCTCTCTCTCTCTCTCACTCTCTCTCTCTCTCTCTCTCTCTCTCTCGCTCCCTCTCTCTCTCTCCTTCTAATGTGATGCAAACAAAGTTGCGCGGGTCAGCTACTTAACAATAGTTATAATTCTACAAATATTAGTGGAAAATGATACTCTTAGACCCCGATTTTCGTCACGATAGAAAAAAAATGAATATACCGGAATGCTAAACGATCGTTTTTACGGTTCCGTACTCAAAGGATAAAAAATGGGACCCTATTCATGAGACTTAGCCGTCCATCTGTCTGCCTGTCCGTCATGAGACTGTATCTTAGGAACCATGATAGTTAGAGAGCTGAAATTTTTACAGATGATGTATTTCTGTTGCCACTATGACAACAAATACATCCGTGAAAATTTCATGTGTCTGGATCTTACATTTTATGAGATACAGCGTGGTAACGAACAGACGGACAACGGATTTCCAGTAACATGGTCTCGTTTCTATCCTTTGGATACGAAACCCTAAAAACATAAAAATAAAAATCAATTACTTTATGAATTCTTACTTTTATTCATTCAACCAACATGTAAAAAAGTAATACACTTATTTATATGGAGATTACTGTGTTACTTACGATTGATCAAAAACAATTCGGCAATATATTTTTCCTGTGATATGTAATATCAAAGACCGTCATAAAATATATTGTCACCAAAGTTATAAATCCAATATCCTATAAAATATTACTTGGATATCACGAATCTTGCTTATATCAAATCAATACATATAATAAAATCGTAACAGGTCGCTGTCTGTACATGGAAGATAAATAAGAAAAAATATTATAGGGGGGCTTTATGAACGCAATAGAACCCAAAACAATGATTTTTAGAATTTTTGTCTGTTTGTCTGTATGTCTGTATGTCTGTATGTCTGTATATCTGTTTGTCTGTACGGTTGTGCACGCTAATCTCAGTAACCGCTCAACCGATTGCAATGCGGTTTTTTTTATTGTGTTGAGGTTTGCTCCAGTTAACATTTAGCGTTTGTTTTATGTAAATCGGTTGAGAAATAAAAGAGTTATAACACTTTTAAGAATCAGATATTTTGAAAATTTTAATTGTAGGGGTTTCTTTGAATGTGAGTGTACCTAAACTGGCGTGTTGGCTTAATCATAAAAGAGCTTAATGATTAAGACTATTTTTAAACAATTCAGTCCGCGCCGAAGGCGTGGACTGAATTGTTTTAAAATAGACTTAATCATTAAGCTCTTTTATGATTAAGCAAACAGGGCAGTTTCAGACGCTGCTTGATGACTCTGATGAAGAAATACCTTTCCTTTCATACACCTTATGTGACGTAAACGAAGTTGCGGGCTCAGCTAGTTTGTAATAAACTTACGTACATGCATATAGGCATACCTTTTACGCCAAAGGGATTTTTTTTAAAACCTTTCTCCAATATTGGTAGTGAACATTCTCACACAACATCACCTAGCCCAAATTAAGCTAATATAAGCTTGTGCTATGGGATCTAGACGACTAATAGACACACATATATCTTCTAAATACATAGAAAACATCCAAACCCCGAAATAAACAATTTGTGGACCACACAAATATTTGGACCGACCCGGGAATCGAACCTTTAAGGCGGTTACACTTACGTAAGTTGAGGATTGGCAGTACCAGTTATATTGTTATCTCCCAAACAATGGGTGTTAAAAGTTTAACGTGTATATCTGTGTGCCTGTCTGTGGCATCTTAGCGGTTCAACGGATGGACCAAATTTAAGGCGGTTTTTTTTTTCATTCGAAAGCCGAATTGTCCGGGATGATCAGTAATTAATTTTGTTGATCTTTCTGAGTGATGAAAGGATTTTACTAAAATTCATAGGTCCGATGATTATGTATGCATTCTCACAGGCATTGATAAAAGCTTTTGTTTATTTTCAGGTGTACATCATCGTCACAGTGTCATAGCACTGAAGGATGATCGAATGGTGAGTATCTCCGGCAGTATAGTGGAAGTTATACCTTTTTTTTTTTTTTTTTACAAGGAGAGCTCCGCTTACGGACTACCCATGCTGGCGAGGCATGGGCTCGTGTGAGGGTCGCCCAGCACCTGATAACGATAGCTCTGGGAATACTCACTAAAACTCCTTGACACCGATCTGCCCCTGTGGCGGTGTTCTGGGATCTGACTAATTCACCAGAACACCGCCGGGCGGCTCAGGGTAGCTGAGCTACTGCGCCGATGGAGGATTACCCCGGTAGGTGCCAAGTAATCCTCAGACGTGGTGGCCTGTGCAATGCACACGTGAGTGCCACTCGACGTGTGCAACCCCGGGGTTAGAGACGGTTCGCGGCCAAAGCCGCGCGCCTTCTCCCACCCCTCCGCCAACGCCGGATGGGAGCGGCAAGAGCATCCTCTTCCCGCACCCTCTCCGCAGCCTCCTTCGCCGACATGACCGTGTCGGCGAAGTTGGCAACCGCCTCCCAGGCGTCCGAGCTCCCGACCATAGCAGATACTATGACCGGCAGCGCGAGGCCCCGCCCGGCGAGCGCAGCGCTGAGCTCGCTGCGCTCGCTACTCCAGGCCGGGCACACAGCCACTGTGTGCTCGGTCGTGTCGTCGGGAGCGCCGCAGTGGTGATACATTGGCGTCTCCTCCCGTCGGGCGACCCGGTACAGGTAATGACCGAAACACCCGTGTCCGGTCAGTACCTGCACCAGGTGGTATGTGAGGCTACCCCACTTTCGGTTCACCCACTCCTTCAACACCGGGCGGATGGCCTCGATCGTCCGGCAACCGGGTGAGAGAGTGCCTCGCTCCACCGGCGCAAAGCTTCCGTCCGCGCCTGCGAGCGAACCTCTTCGATCTCATCGAGATCAGGCCGCTCACCCCGAGTTCTGGTGTCGACCCGATGCCGATACACCTGCGCAAGCACAAGTGCTTCGACATCCCACGGTAGCGTGCCTGCTTAAACACAGGCAGCTCCATGGCTGACCGTGCGATAAGCACGCACGGCCCGGGTCGCCATCATCCTCTGCGGTTGACGCAAGAGAGCCCGCGTCCGTCGGGCGAGACACTCCGCCCACACCGGAGCACCATACAGTGCCATCGACCGTATCACTCCATGGTACAGCCGACGGCAGGGGGCGCCGGGACCCCCTATGTTGGGGAGTAGGCGTCCGAGTGCAGCTGCTGAGTTACGCAACCTGGGAGCGAGAAGCTTCAAGTGCTCCTCGAAGGTCCATCGAGCGTCCAACGTAAGGCCGAGGTACTTCATATGCACCTCGACCGGTACGCTGATACCCTCGATCCGGACATAAAGACCATTTGGGTCTCTTCGACCTTGGGCATGGAACGTCATAGCCTTCGTTTTTGTGAGGGCTACCTCCAGCCCCAGAAGACCAATGCGCCGAACAACCAGGGACGTACCTACAGACGCCAGACGAACTGCATCCTCCCACTCCTTCGCGGCTGCTGCTACCAAGGTATCATCCGCAAAGCACATGACATCCATCCTTGGCAGCAGCACGCCGCGCAGGACCCAGTTGTACCCCAAGTTCCAGAGCAACGGACCCAGCACAGAACCTTGGGGCACACCTGATGCTACTCTCCAAGATTGGATGCAGCCGTCCTCGTTCTCATAAGCAACGCTTCGATCTTCTAAATAATCTTTAATAATGGCGTATAGATAGGAAGGCACTCCGTGAAAGCGTAGTGCCTCCATTATACATTCGTGGGGGATGGTGTTGAACGCGTTGGCAATATCCAACGATACTGCCACCACCATCTCCCCACGCGCATTGGCCTTCTCGGTCCAGATTTTAAGACGACTAACTGCGTCCATGGTCGACCGTCCAGTTCGGAAACCGTACTGGCAGTCGGCCAAATCTGGTCCTACTCTCTCGAGATGCTCGATGATGCGAGAGGCAAGGATCTTCTCAAAGACCTTCGCCGCCTCATCGAGCAAGACTATCGGCCGATACCCATCCGGTGAATCCGCTGGACGGTTTTCCTTGCGGAGCAAACAGAGCCGCCCCACCTTCCATCTAGCGGGGAAGCGAGCCTTTTCCAGGCATAAATCTAATACCGCACGGAAACGGTCCTCCAGAGGGCCTAGAGCGATGACCATCGGCCTGGCTGGGACCCCATCTGGGCCGGAAGCTTTATTATTCCGTCGGAGCCGTTCCCGTACGGCACCAAACTCGACGTCGGAAACCGGTGGCACTACACTCAATTCTTCCGAGACGGCAGCAGGTGGTAACATGCGTGGGGGCGTGAAGGGTCCCTTATTCGGGAAGAGCTTCTGCAGGACCCTCTGCAGAAGCGCGGGCTCCATACAGGACGTAGATGGGGCTCTCTCTGAGAACTTCCGCCTTATCGTCCTGTATGGCCTTCCCCACGGATCGGCGTCGAGAACTTCTACGAATCGTGCCCAGGAATCAGATTTGGCCCTAAAAATCGCCTCCCTGAGGGCACTGTGAGCCACTTTATATGTCTGGTGGAGAGCTTCCTCTTCACCAGGCAATTGGCGGGCTCGTCTACGGCAACGCTGGTACGCGCGTCTGGCTCTTGTACTGGTGGCTCGCAGGTCGGAAAGCTCCGGCGTCCACCAGTACACCTGCCCACGTCTACAAGGGCCGACACGTTGCTTCGGCATGGCGGAGTCACACCACCCGCAGGTCGTCGGCGAATAGCTCCGCCATGCCGTCGGGATCATCTGTAATTGTGTCGGGCACCTCGGCCCACGCTCGCACCAGTGCCGCCTCCTCTGCAACGTCGCCCCGCAGTTGGGCGATTGCCCATTTAGGGAATGGAGATGTGCCCCCCACCGATGGCAGCCGAAGAGGGAGACTTCTTGTGGAGATATCATATTGGATGTAATTGTGGTCCTAAAGGTTCTCAGGGTCTTCGACTACCCTCCAACCCCTAATATTGGCTGCCAACTGTGGGGTGGCAAAGGTCACGTCTATCACAGACGTGCCCTGCCACCGCACGCACGTCGGGGTACTACCGAGGTTGAGGATCTGGAGCCCCAGGGAATGAACCAAGGATTCCAGTTCCACACCCCTCGTGTCCGTGATCCGAGACCCCTACGCCGACGACTTGGCGTTTACGTCCCCCGCCAACAGCACCGGGTCGGGAGCTGCCCGCCTGACCACGGCTTCCACCGTAGTCAGGTAGCGCTCATATTGCTGTAGCGTACTGTTGGGGGAGAAGTACATGGATACCACCGTGACGCCCCCCCATCTTGCAGCAACATATCCTACCCCTCGTTCAGCAATGACAAGAGGTGGGGGCGTCATGCCGGCCATAATCGCCGCGAGGCCATCCGATGAAACGGCACACCCGGCAGGTAAGGAGGCTTTGTGGGCCTCGGAAATAACGAGTAAATCGATGTCACCCTCGGCCGCCGCCTGGAACAGGAGGTTCTGGGCTGGGAGCGAGCGGCGAACATTGGCCTGCAGTACACGTCCTATGGATCTAACTGGCATTGTTAGTGTCCATAGGTGTGACTGCAGGCTCGGCCAACGCGGCCGTAGTGCGAAGGGAGGAACCTACCAAAGGAGGACGGCGACCCTTGACCGGGGGAGGGTTGCATCTCATCCCGGCCATACGGTGCCCAGAGGGTAGCCCACGGTCGGCACAAACACTGCATCGCGGTGAGGCCGTGCAGGAAGACAGTGTGTGCCCCTCCTGATCGCAGCGGTAGCACAGTCCACTGCGATCCTTTTTAGAGGGACAGAGCGTCTTTGGATGACCAGTGCCCATGCAGCGATGGCACCTCATTGGGCGTTGCTCCATCACTGTGATGGTGGCATTGGTCCATCCAATAGCTAGGCGCTTGACCGACGCCAACTCGGCGACTATTCCTACGGGGCAGGATACTATGGCCGAGCCTACACCGGTAAAGCCTGGCGAAATGGCTCCAACCTTAAATTGGTCGGGAGAGCATCCTGTCTTATCAGAGAGTGCCGACACTATATCCTCCGCCGATGTAGCATCGTCCAAGCCTGACACCCGCACCTGGGCCGTTTTGGTAGGCCTGGTCACCTTGGCCTCATTGCCCAGCGCCTCTCCGATTCTGGCCGCGAGGGTGTCGGCCTGTGCGACCGTGGTCTCCTTGGGAAGCTCAATGATCCGAGCACCCGTTACCCCGGTGCGGAATTTAGCCGGACCTATGCCTATGGCGCCCAAACTAACTGACGCCTTGGCTTTAGCAATGGCGTCCCTATAGGTGACACCATCCGCCACAGCCTCAGACTTCAGGGTTATAACTACGGCCATGTTCTTAGGCGCCTTAGGAATCTTCGGCTTCGGCTTACTAGCCGGAGGCGCTGCAGTTTTCGACTTCGTCTGTCGTTTTCTAACGACAGTGGTCCAGGCGTCCTCAAGCACGGGCTGCTCGACATGCGAGGGGCCCGCCACCTGTTCGGCTGCCCGGGCAACTGTCTTCGTCGGCGTGGCTTTTGGAGGCATATTCGCCGGGGGAGTCAAAGTCGTAGTTGCCGCTGGGTCCGCCTTCTTCGCACTCTTCTTCCTACTCTCCACCGCCAGAGGTGGCCGGTGGAGTTGCGGCTGGGAAGTGGAAGTTATACCTAATAGACGGAAGATAGTGATTTAATCTTGGGGCATTTATAATACCAGTTTTTTTAATACCTTGCTATATTTGTGTTGTTACTCTGTCTATAAAACTGTCGTAAGAAAACAATCAATATTTCACTTAGTTATATGTGCTGCATTTAAAATCTGAACTTAAGGGTATGTATGTGGTAAATTATTACGGAATAGTGGAGAACATCACCGTTCGTAATACAAAACAAAATTTTAGCAGTCTACTAACTATATAGGTACGTATAAAATTAATAAACATTTAAATACATAAAAAATAAATAAATACATAATAAAATCTCCACAGTCTGAGCATAAACTAACCTACGGAATCCGTCTCAAGATAATCCATATTAGATTTATA
This sequence comes from Miltochrista miniata, assembly GCA_933228765.1. NCBI lineage: Eukaryota > Metazoa > Arthropoda > Insecta > Lepidoptera > Erebidae > Miltochrista > Miltochrista miniata. The sequence goes on along the minus strand of OW121762.1, from coordinate 20,729,103 downwards.
GGTTATTTTTCCCCAGTGTGTGAAGTTCATTACGTGTCATAAAATGCGATCTTTTCTCCCTTGAGCAACAAACTGTAGGAAAACTAGTTTGTTAGGTGTTTAAGTCACAATCCATCATTCGTGATCATAATTGAAATCTAAGCCAATATTGAAAGCAATCTTTCTTCTTGGTATTTGGGGCAAAGTTGGACAAACAGAGATAATAATCTTCTTTAATAGAAAAAGAAAGAGACATAATACTAGCTCATACTTTGCGCTGAAAACTAGGAAGGTGGATTTTTATTATTCAAAGATTACATACGCTAAACTTCTAAACTCGTAATACTGTCACGCTTTTCTCCCCTGAAGGATAACAGGACAGGTACCGCTATAGGAATACTATTTTTATGCCACTAAGGTGGCAGACAATCTTACGTGATACCCAAACCTTTGATGGTCACGGATATCAGTAATATGGACTTAAGCGTCTTGCAAATTTTTCAAAAACCTGCACCTGACCATTTTAATACGGCAATGTAGGTCCACCATCAATCACGTGGGATTAAAATATGTAAAGATGAAATATGACAGTATACTATGCCCTTGCCTACACCTACGGGAATAAAGGTGTGACTATATTATGTATGTATGTAATACTAATATTATGAGAGCTATTAAGAACGCACATTATTTATTTTACAGGTTCTCATATCTAAGAAGCTGCACCTTAAATATCTGAATAGTTGTTTTCAATTTTAATAAAATTATTTTCGAGAAAATTTCAAGAATCACGTTTCATGAGATGCAGTCTGGTGACAGACAGACGGACATCGTAGTCTCAGTAATAGGGTTCCGTTCCTTACCCTTAGGGTACGTTACCCTGAAAATAAAATCAGTACCTACCTGTTAATAAATATGCAAACAACTGACATGAAAACGCTGCCAGAATAGTTTAACAAAATCAAATAAGATTTTCCTGTTACACAATCTAATTGTATGCCGGTTGAACACCAAGATTATATCTGCATATTGATTTTTCATTTACATAGTAACAAGTTCTGTATCTATTTTACCTTTCATTTGCTTAATGAAAGGTTTGACAGTGCATCCTTGGACATTATATCGAGGGTTTACCCGGAGCTCCCGGCCGTAGACAGTAGTAGCACAGGGTGGAAACTCCATAAAAAAATGTTCGTTTTCACCCATACTAATATAGACGTAATATGAATTCTTAAATCAAGCTTCAATGTGTGTGTGAGTATTCTAGGGTCACTAGCTATGGAAACAAAATAATAAGGAACAGATTTCAATCTCATGTATGTAGGTACTTTTTTTTCAAATGTGCTAAGCCGAGGGTAGCCTCGGCTTAGCACAAATTAAACCAAAGCAATAGCCCAAAGCACTTAGGTAGTAATACGTAATGCAACGCAGTGACACTCTCTCAAGTACTGACACGGGAATCGACACATTAATTTTGGTGGGGGGATGGGGAAGCTTACTCAGGTGGGAGGCAGGGAGTTGCCGATCTGTATGTAATACTATTATATTATCTTTGGTAGCAGCACAAATTAGAGATTGTACAGATGGAAATCTCATGCATGTCCTTGTTTTTCACACCTACCCTCTGCTACACACACTCGCGCACAAATCAGTATCGAAAACTCGACTCAAACCGCCTGACCTCGTGTCTGTGAACTCAGTGAGCGTTGTCTATATGTGCGTAGCCTCAGCGAATTAGTATGTAGGTTTCCATCTGTACTATCTCTAATTTGTGGTAGTAGGGACTCGTGTGGATTTAGTCGGTAAGAGTCCGGCATAGCATCCATGAGGGATTTCCACACGTATATAAAAAAAATGTTTGACTGTGCCGCGATGGCATACAAAGTCTGTGCCGTGAGCCATGGGGTTATCCTTCCGAGGGCTTAACCGGGACTCCCCACCGTAGCTTCGTGTAACTTCAGTCGGTAAAAACCCGGCATAGCATCCATGTAAGATTTTCACACGAAAAAAAAACGCCTAACAGACAGGTTAAAAAGGACAATGGGCAAAAATGTATGGCGCTTGTCCCATCGGCGGCCACATCTGTCCTATATATATTTTAGTCGACAATTATGCATATATTAAGACTGCAAAAAAATATTTCGGTAACTTGTTTGGATAAAAAGTTATAAAGGGTTGAACATATTAAATAAATCGAATTAATTAAACCAAAAGTACGTAAATAATAAAACGTAATGCACAAAAGTATAAGATAATGATGGGTTAAATAAAACTAAAGGTTTATTAATTATTAAATACATCGATTTATTGACATGAAAACAAAAACATTTCAAACACGTGGCAATGAATACTAGCATTATGTGTCTAACCACATAATGCTAGTATTCCTTTAAAAAAAGAAAATAATGGGATTTAACTGTTGTCTACAATTACATCATTTAAAAAATGAGCTGGTAAACGAATTTCTTCTTCTTGGTTTCTCGCCCACCCTAAATACCACACTACACACATTATGTGGGCACAACAGCCAAGAGTGTGCTCACCGCTTAGACACTACAATAATAGTTTTCTATGGCTTCTCTGCCGCTTTTCTGTCTATCTACAATAATATAGAAGTAATATATTTTTATTATATAATATACTATATTATTACATTAATATATTAATATATATATTATATATTAATTATATATTAATATATTATTTTAATATATTTTTATTATTATATATTTCGTATCTTCTTCTGTTTATCACGGATCGATTACATAAAATACACACTTGACGAATATCTGCCATTATTATAGGAATCTGCTTAAAAAAATCCAAAAAAAACGAGCACAAATCATCAAGATAGATATTAACAAGTCCGATATGCAAGCCAGAGTCGAAAGAGATTGGCAAACAATAATAATCGCACAGTACTCAACGAAACAAATGTCAACGATGGACTGCGATGTGCGCTTGAACATAACGGTAATCGTCGGGTCGAGAGTGCTTGTCGCTGATTAGTTGACGCATGAAACATGTCGAGACCGGTTTTAACAAAGGTCCTTAGACCATAAATAACAAAAGTATTGAATATTAGCGTACATAAATAAAATAAAAAAAAATAGTATTTTAACTATATTTTTTTCCCTAACGGTATTTCATAGTACTCCTTAAACAATATTTGTTGTCAAAAATATCCCCTTTTAAATGACACTAGTTTCATTGATGGCCGCTCATGGGCCGAAACGCCCATTGTCCTTTTCAGCAGCAGACAGGCACGTACGACGATTGTCTGTGTCCATTTCAGCAGAGTACTTTTTTTTGCTGCGGTCCCCCCACAGCAAAAAAATTCCAACCCATTGTCAAGTAATAACACTACAAACGAGGAGACATATATTAGTACACCTGTTATCATTGCTCAGCACAGAAATGTATTCTCCTTAACAAGGTAATTTACCAGACTTGAGAAATATATGTACGAATTGTTCGACCACATTATTTTCTGTCCAAATGTCTCTTGTAAATAAGTCCATAAATAAGTAAGTAGCAATCCAACTTATCACCAAACTTGTTGACAGCAACACATCGTCCAAACACTTTGAAGTTGGGGCTAAATCGTCCATCATGTGTGTGACAAGGAATATTGGTTTATTTGCCGAAGTTATTTCAGCTAGATTTTCGCAACTTTATTCTGTTGGTAAATGAATTATTTCTGAAACGGGAGGAACTATCTGTTTCATGGCAGTGTCGAAAAAGATGTGTTGATTTTAATGTAGATTTTATAATCGAACCAGTTTTAGTTGTATTTTTTACTTACTGTGCTTTGAACTACCGTAGCACTTCAGACCATTATCAAAATCGGTCAGTAGATCCAGAGTTTTTCCTCTATAACGTCACAACTCAAAACTCCCTATCTGTTCTAAAAATTGATGCAATTTGAATTTGGAAAGTAAGGATTTAGAAGTAATAACGTTTATAGTTTGAATTGAACGGAAAAAGTATCACTAGCTCAAAGGTAAAGTACTCTGTAGCCCCGGCTCCTTTAGGGTTCCGAATTTAGCTTTATTTTCGACTATAACGGTACTACAATGAACATCATTCATTACAAATTTTAACATCAAAGACCTCTACACTACTTGAGCTGGAGAGAGAGGTTCTTGTTATTCTGGCGTTTGAATTCAGTATGAAACCTTGACAGAAAAATCATATTTTTTTTTGATGTAAAACTTCTTTAGGCGCGACCTAGGGAGTAACTCCGATTTTTTTTTTGACGGAAGAAACGCTATTTGAATTTTGAATGATATTAATATTACTGGGTGTTTCTATGTATAATATGTATGTATTTTTAAAGTATTAATATACGTGGTCTGATACCCATTACACAAGCAGGTTATTCCTAGCTTAGGTACTTTGGGATCAGATAGCGTTGTGTGAAATGTCCGTGAATATTTATTTTATTTTATTTATTTGATGCCGTCAATGGCAAAGAAGTTTTACTTCAATCGCGCGTAAAGGTTACACGCACACACTTTTTTTATCTTTATAGATCCTGGATGACTTATACAAAACTAAGTCAAACAAAACCTATGCTAAGTCACCGTTTTGTTAACCACTCAGTAGTTTTACAAAACAAATAATAACCCGCACCTACTTGATGTTCCATTGTGTGTCCCACTTTATAGGCTATCTGTGCAAATGAAGCTGTGTAGCAGTCATTAGTTGCTACAAACACAAAGGTTTTAGCGCGTAGATATTCCGTAGCCAGTATTTCGTAGCATTATACCTATCGTAGCGTGAAATCTACAAAGTCTACGTGATATATTGTACTGGTAGTTTACAGCAAACTGGTAGCTTAATTTCTCAGTAAATAATGGTTACACTAAAATTGTAAATGAAAACAACTTACTATATATTTTACTTTACTTTCGTGGTGACGTATTTAAATATTGCGCTCTGAAACACACATTTATCGTAATTGACTTATGAGTGAGTGAAGGCATGCGAATTGCTGCCTATTCATGTATCATAGGTCATAAATTGCACATTTATGACCTATGATAATGGCTGCGTATTACACATGAAAAATTACACAGGTACAAAAACATTAGTAAATTTTTGTAATAGAGACATGCTTTTATCTATTATAGAGTCATTTTTTTTTACTTAAACTATGATATTAGATCATTTTTATCTATATTTACGTACAAATAAAATAATGTTAGTAAAAATATCTTCTAACTTCTGAATTCAATCACATGTTGTAATGAAAACAGGCCATTAATTTCCATGTTAATTTATTTGAAAATCAGTTCCAAATTTCAATTGCAAATGGTTTTCGTATCATAGAGAATTTCAACTGCAGACGTTCATTACAAACACAAATAAGCGTTTTACACTCTACTAAGTACTAACCAAATAATGAATGACACAGTTCCTTGCTAATAACTAGAGATTCCGGTTTTAGATCTCAAACTGGATGTCAGCGACGAGCGAGGCGACTGCTGCGACAGCGCGGCGCTAGTGAATAAGAGAGTAGGCTCAATCAAATCAGCCTATAGCAGTACACTGCCTGGAGAGTCCCAATTTACGCCAAAACACGGTCCTGCACATTCCGCATCTAGCCTGCGACTTTTTCTAGGTTGTCAGTCCATCTGGTGGGTGGACGTCCTACCCTACGTTTGCCAAGTCACGGTCTGCACTTCAGAACTCGTTTGCTCCATCGGCCGTCGGTTGTTCTACTATGCGAGAGAGTAGACTACTTTGAAGAAAAGATAAGGCCTCAAACTGGATATCAACTGCTAGTGAGCAACGGCGATTGCGACGAGAGTGAGGCGCCAGAGTACAATAGAGTAGGCAACTGCGAACAAACGATAACTACAGCGTGTTTCCTATTATCAGTCACGTACGAATATTGCCATAATAAAAAACGCGAGCACAGTACAGCTTTACTCTCTTGTACTCTGACGCCGCGCTCTTGCCGCAATCGCCGTCGCCTCACTAGCCGTTGACACACAGTTTGAGGCCTAATAAACGCATCGAGCGCAGTGCCGCCTTACTCCCTCATATTGCGCCGCGTTGTCGCTGGTCGCCCCGCTCGTCACTAACATTCAGTTTGAGGCCTTATTGTGCGTAGGCACAAAACCATGTTAATCATTCACGGGGGTGAATGATTAACATGGTTTTGTTGACTGCTGTCGCGTGTAATTTGGACGGTTATTTTTTATAGGCGACTTTATAACATTGTGTCACTGCTTTTTTATGTCACAAGTCATAACTCTGATTTAGAATGTAAGTAGAATTTGAGTAAGAAACGCTTGAATGAGGTTATCCATTAAAGAACCAGAGGTTGACGTAGCTCAATGAATGAACAGGTTAAAGTGACAATGAGCCAGCCATGTCTGTTCAAGAACAGAGTAAACAAGTCATGGAGTAGAAAGCGACGCAAGACTGTGTACATTATACGGGTGAATAAAACACTTCATGAAAAAATATCTGGTGTAATGTTGGCGATTAGTATACCATTTGCCTCCACTTGTAGTCAGGCATATTAAAAAACAGTAGAATGTTTAAATGGTTTTCTCTATCACGTACTTGACAAAACAAAAAAAAGCTCAAAGTTTTCCTAATAAATAACATTCACAAAACTAAAATTTAATGTCAACAGGTGCTTTTAACAATTTCAAACAATATAACATGAAATGAAACTATAAAAGAGAACAAAGTGCCGTCACAACAAATAGACCTGTTAAAATCCTTTTAGAGCAACAACAAAAATATTTGTTTATCAGCAGTATTCAGGAATGGCAAGCTTAGGAACCATTTGTCCATTTCAAACATTTCCAGTGATGCTCTTTTGTAGTATTTTCAACGAACTCAGATATAAAAGTCGTTTAAATTTGTAGTTTTTACGGTTCCGAACCTCAATGGCCAAAATTCTCAACCTTTAATGGCGGTCTCTTTGTTCACAATCAATTGCTCCAATTCTTCAGAACCGATTAAGATCGAATTTGGAACGGAGATTTATGGGACATTCGGTGTACAGGTAGTCCCATAACTCTGTACTAAATCGGTAATGATAAACGTGTCGCATATGGAAACTAATGGAAAGTAAAGTGTTAGAGAAGAATGTTGGAAGATTACGATTACGAGGCAAAAATGACACTTATGAACGACAGAATTGTCATTAGTGTCTGATTCATGACATTAATGGCTATACAGTACAGAAACGCCACTGTCTGTTGGTGTATTTCCGCGAAGAACACCTTTAAAAAATAGCCCTGTACATTTTTTTTATTCTTATTTTTTTATAAGCCCGGTACAGCCCTATACATAAAAATCTTAGCTGTATGAAATTTCAGACTTAACAAAGGTTACAAAGTTTTCGTTATACATTTTAATATCTCCATACTATCAGTTCCGTTGATCAGTACCATTAATGGTACTACTCTGAGACAAGTTTAGTGTATTTCGAGATACAATAGTAAGAGTATATAATTAATATTAGCTAAATGGCTTTGGAAATATTTATTTTTATTATTTTTTACATATCTATCACGGTGAGTGTTCTGAAGAACTCTTCGACCTAATCCCGCCCTCTCCTTTCCGATCCCGAACAACGCGTGCTGAATATTTGCTAGAACTGAACGATTCAAAAGATCATTTCTTTATCGAACTCTTACAATCCTGGGTTCTCAAGCGGAGCGTGAAGAGGCACATCATGGGGCCGCCAACTTGAGGACTACCTACTGTCTCTGTGACAGTGGCCCCCAATAGCAAGATGTCGCTGTGACTTTCCATCAGGCGGCGGCATCATATTGGTGAGCTAAATATTTAAAAAAAACTTTTAGAAACCCAGAAATCTAGGTAATTCAATTTATATGGAAGAACTCTCAAATGGATCTTTGAATTTCGTTGTGTGACCGAAAATTAGATAAAACTTTATTACGCATACATTTTGACCGCAATAAAGGAACAGATGCGTGTAATAATAAAAAATAGGTATCTACTAACACAATGCTGACGCTTCCATTACTAAAGAAGTAGGTACGTTTGGGTTTTGAACTTATTTGCCCCATATTAGGTGAAATTGTCATAAATTTTATAAACGTTCATTAATTTTAATCTTATTGACACGCAGAAATTAAATCTAATTTATCACTTTATTCAATTTTTGAGCTAATGAATAAAACGCGATCTTGGTTTATGGAAATTTGATGGAAATGTACTCTTGCTAGTCGGCATTTAATTTATACGTATTTCTTAAGTAACTAATTAGATAAATATGAGGCCGCCTATTGTAATAGGTAACGCGCAGTCTGATAATGTTAATCCGCTCAAATAATATGTGTTTTCTGGTGTAGAATAAGTAGCCTTTATTTACTTTTACTTTACACAAGCACACAAATTTCACACAAATAGAACAAGAAAGCCGTGAGATCGTTCTCACCAGACTGCCCCTCTCTAACACGTTTATTGTGAAATAAAAGTTCAATCCGATTAACGTTGTCATTTTTGTTTTATTTCAAACTTTGAACAGATGATCCACATGTTCTAGTGACGTAGTTCAATGCGACAGAGTCACAGCTACAGACAAAGTCTCGCCATAAGCCCCTCTGCACTCTATTTTATAGAGAGGGGCTAAAATTGATTATAAACCGTTTGGTTAGAAATTTTTCACACTACGCGAAACTTTTGACTCATTACTTAGATTGGTATAATTAAAGAATGGTGTATTTTATGTGTGTACTTACGGTACATGAGTACTTCTCTTTTAAGGTACCTACACGTAATATTGACTAATGCACAAAGATGAAAAAAAATTAAACACTTTAAAATTAAAGATTTCTCAAAACATCGGAGTTTGACAAAATTAAATATTTTTGATATGTTCGACTAGTGCTCTTATAATATAAGTCTAGTACCGAACTCTAAGCGAGCTGCTCTTTGTACAAAACTCATTCAAACCGTTTATTGGTTCTGCAATAAATGCTTTGAACCGAACGCGATCTGTTTCTGATTGTCTCTTGAAAGCACTGCTTTTGTATTATTTTCAGATTTTAACAATGAAAACGATGCAACATTGCACCATCTGCTTTAAATTAACTTAATATGAGCTTCTGCTGCATCTAAACAAAAAAGGAAACTAAACTAACCCTTACATTTTATCTACTATTATTATTTAACGCAATCTAATCGCTTTTGCTTTGCGGCATTTCCAAAGATATCTTCGGTAAATAACCTGATATTTTGACAACAAATTTTACCAAGTGCTAGCAGCTCTAAGTACCTACATACACGTACATTATTATGCTAAGAAAGCACCTAAACTTCAAAACACAACATTTTCGGAATAAACTAATATTTGTACTGCATCGAGTTTGAACTCTAATGGTCAAACGGGCATCTGTCACGGTACGCCTGAAGACTCAGGTCATCGGTCTTGAGCAGGACTTCAAGTTCATTAAGATTGATTTTTTTCTGACATTAAATTTGTCATAATTAATTCCCGCTTTGTATTATGTTTTCGGAACGTGCTGGAAAGGGTGGCTATGTATGAAGCTCCCAGGTTTAGAAAAAAGACAGACTACCCACTAAACACCGTGGTGTACCACCACGCCTCTACCAAGCCACAGGATAGGCTATAGGTTTAATCACTGCGACTTTAGGTATATGATAAATATGTATCAGTCAGTAATATTTCCTTAAGTCATAACTTAGTCATTGGATTCGGTCGATGACACTGCTTGTTTATTCCAACGTTTTATTGAGTTGTAAAATTATTTGTATATGTAACTGCTGTCGTCACCAATCTACGTCAAGTAACCAGACATATCAAACATACTAAACGGAAGATCGTATTACGTCACTTAAGTTACCGAAACTCTTACATAAACGATGAAAACAATATTTGTATTCATATCTCTTGTTTTGACTGTAAGAACTACTTTTCTACTCACCACACCCTCCATCACCCTACTCACCTCACTCCCAACCCATCTTTGGGTTAACGTGACGCCGAACTCTTTTTTCTTCTTAATATATGAGTTACTAGCCCCTCCACTCTGCCTATGATATCATTCATTGATTCCATTTATGCCCGTGTATACTGTGTAGAAATTTGTCAGATGCGTTGCGTTGACATTGTACTATTTACTGCTCCGCTCCTTTGGACAGTAACGTGATGATACACAGTCATCTTACTTCAAAATAACAAAGCTCTTCAATGGTAAAATAATTTTAAAATTTGAATGATTAAAATCGCTAAATACCTACTGGACTTATCCAGTGCTAAGCGATTACAAAAAGTAACAAATTTTCCTGTTTACAATATTAGTGTAAATATAGATAATGTGCCTATCCTTCTAATTTATATTTAAAAATCATCATTATCCTTATCTGACTTAATTAGTTTCCACTACTATAAATAAATAAAATAAATAAATAATTAATAAATTATTTATTGCGTGAAACATGGTATTTTACAGGGTGTTGTTACAATTGAATCAATGCGCTGCATGTTCCGCAGATTCATCTGCATGCAATATTGTACAAGTAGCTAGTGACACTCAGTTATTCCAAAGATTACATAATTAGTAGGTATTACACAAGTATTAACATTATTAACTAAATTTGATATAACTCAACATTATTACTTACAACATTAAAGAATGAAATATTATTGTCAAACTAAATTACTACATGAAAGTCATGAAACTATACTTAGAATTAATAATGTCATAAAATTAAAGGAATGTCAGGATACCATAAATTCTCTAGAGGTCAATATAATTAACCTCTGCATTAATATATATAATTAACCTCTGCATTTCAAAAGGTGTATTTCCTGATAAGTTAAAGCTGACTATAATAAAGCCGCTGTTTAAAAAAAAAGATAGACATGACATTAACTGTTATCGACCAATAGCGCTTCTGCCTGTTATGTCAAAAATATTTGAAAGAGTAATGCATACCAGTATTTATAACTACTTTGAATCAAATAGTCTCTTTTGTGAAGACCAAGTTGGATTTAGGAAAAAAAAATCTATCAATATGGCAATATACACTTTTCTTCAATCAACACTTACAGATCGAGACAGGGGTAGTCAGGTGTGTGCACTGTTTATGGATTTGTCCAAAGCGTTTGATTATGTAAATCATGAAAGACTGTTGAACAAATTATATGCATACGGCATCAGAGGCAATGTTCATGATTTGGTAAAATCATACCTAACCAACCGAACACAAATAACCACCATTTCTAAAATATGTCCATTTGAGAAAAAACTTATCAATTACTCATCAAAACGTAGACAAGTAACGTCGGGAGTGCCTCAGGGAAGTGTCTTGGGACCATTGTTTTTTATTATTTATATAAACGATTTTCCAAATGCTTCAAAGCATAAGACTGTCTTGTTTGATGATGACAGCACTATTTTATTTACTGGACATGACAAGTTATGCATTGAAAATGACATAAACACGACATTAGGTGAAATAATTGAGTGGTTGACTTCAAATAATTTAATTATAAATCTTAAAAAAACTAAATTTATGACATTTCGTAGCACTGTAAATAAATTGACTAATATGGACATTCATTATCAGGATTCAATAATAGAAGAAGTTGACATAACAAAATTCTTAGGCGTAACAATTGATAGCAAACTAAACTGGAAACAGCATATTGTATCAGTATGTTCTAGACTAAATACCTATTCTTATGCCCCATTTATGCTAAGTATGACGGTGAGCGCATCTGTGGGAGTAATGGCATACCATGGCTACGTCACACCGCTCTTGAGGTACGGGGTGCTGTTTTGGGGTAACTCCACTGATAAGGATACTGTTTTTAGAGCTCAAAAGAGGTGTATACGGTCTCTGTGTAATCTAAAACAGACAGATAGCTGCAAACCACATTTTTTAAAATTGCATATACTAACACTTCCGTGTATATATATACTCGAAATGGTACTGTTTGTTAAGAAAAATAAAAATCTATTTAAAACACTGAGAAGTAAAAGACACCAATTAAAAATATGTATGCCGACTAACAAGACGGCGCTGTTTAACAAAAGTGTGTTATGTATGATCGCGCGTATCTATAATCATCTACCAAAATCCTTGCGAGAACTTGCAGAACTTAATATTTTTAAGAATAGAGTACAATTATTATTGATTCGTAAATGTTTCTATTCGGTGGATGATTATCTGAAGGACAACCTTGATGTAGCGTAGATGGTCTGAGCTATGTAATTGACATTTATTAGATATTGACACTATTGACTATTTAGGTAATTACACACCAGTGACATTGAATAAATTTGACATTTGTAGCTTTGACATTTTTTTTTTGACATTGGTAACATAAATAATTGAATTATGTGACACTTAATATTGTCATCATCTTAATATGTCAATCACTTTATATTGATGTTATAAATCTGATTCTAAGATTAACTCTTAAAATATGTAAACCTTGGGAAACATGATGTTTTTCTTTTCAGAATGTACAGACTTGATGTCTACTAAAATTTAAATGGGAATTAATTGATAAACAGTGACATAATAATGATGAATGTGTATATCGTATTGTAATATAATGAAATTTTATATAGATTATGTAAATAGAATAAGAATTGTGTAAGCCACTGGCAGACTTGGAGAACCAGAATCATGTTACTATAAGATCTTTGTACCCACCCATGTCACACTAATAACAATAACAATAAATAAATAAACAAAAAAAATAAACAAAAAATATAATACAGCTACTGTGCTAAATAAATGAATGTCAGTAAGTATATCATAAATTGTCAACAAGTAAATTTTACACCTTGAACAGTAAATGTTATTACGTTAGTTTCATATCTGATCTACCACACTAATAACAGTGTGCTTGTTATAAAATAATATGAGCTTATCGTCAAGAAACTCTTTAACAGTATAGTAGCATTTCTCAATAAGCCAGTTAGTGAGAGTAGTTTTAAATTCACCTTGGTATATGATTATAAAATTTTACTGTCATGAAATAAGAGTTGTCATGATGAAGTGATTTACAGGGTGGTAGCACGATTTGTATTTGACTAGCCTTTTCAAATAATTCTGTATGTTTTTTTACGAACATACCGATATCTATTATGTTTAGTGAAGTCAGAATCAGTAACTTTGGATCTTTAAAACCGGGTTTACACGAGTCTAATTGATTTATATTAGCTAAAGCCCGAACACACTTTTTTGACTTATGAAAACCTTCAAAACGTCTGTAGAGTTACCTCATAGAATAAGACTGTACCTCAGTATTGACTGAACGTAGCCGTAGTAGGCAGCCAGAGCTGTTTTCATATTAACTGTTTGGCGTAATCTTCTCAATACAAAAACGAAGCGGTTTACCTTAACACATAATTTTTTTTACATGGAATTTCCAATTACAGTGTTTGTCCAACACTATACCCAAAAATTTCGTTTCATGTATACCACCGCTGTACTTATGCCCGAGTAGGAAACTTTCGACGGCTGATTATTCGTCGATCTATAATTCTCAAATTGAATGATTTTTTTCTTTTGAATATTAGCTGTTAAATTATTTATTATTAACCAATCCATGATGAGGTCTATCGTGTTCTTAACACTGTGGATATGCTGCAATTCATTCCTGGGATCTTCCACCACAACCGATATATCATCAGCAAATAGAGTACAATGATGCTGTGTGACTTTAGGCAAGTCGTTTATGTAAAGCAAGAAGAACAGAGGGCCCAAAACGCTTCCCTGAGGAACACCTACATTATTAAGCTCAAAGCTTGATTTAAATGATTTTAGAAGGCGTTTTTCATCAATACGGTCGATTTCAATGCATTGCTTACTGCATTTCAGCATCCCTCAAAAATGCCAATAAATGTCAGCATTGTGTCATTCGTATTCAATAGCTTTCCGCGATCTGCATGTAATCGTTTTAGGGAACGGGATTGAGGATCATTTAGAGTTTTGATTGCTTTGTTACCAGCTTTGCCACTAACGGTGGTAACAAAAGCACTACCCGTGGTGGTTTCACAACAACCGCGGGTATTACTGTGCGAAGTTTTACCCGCGGTTGTTGTGAAACCACTGCGGGTAGTGCTTTTGTCTAAGGTGTAAGGTCAATTTCAATAATTTTTATAACAGACAAAAATACTATTTATACCACTCTGTATAGTAAGTTTTTAAGTCAATTATTCTTTTCTGAAAATGATTTTGTTCGCGATTCTTTCAAACGTTGACACACTTCAAATGAAAATGGTGGTAGTGTTAGCGAAAATTTCCTCCATTTCACACTTTTCCGTAAATTTTAAAAGTCCCCATTTCTCTTAATTTATATGATGTATCGTTATGGTTTTACTGTATAAGCCTTACTTATAATATAAAGTAGGTAAACATTTGCTAAATTGGATTGACTTGCGTAAATGGTTATTGTTAGTGTTGTGGTTCTCGGCTAGAGTAGAAAAACCCCAAGACGTATTGTACGAAAAAATACTACACATTTATGACTTCTGGTCAAGTTATTACTTTTCTCTAGAGGATATCATTACATTCATATAACTCTACAGGAATGATGTGAAACGCTTTTGATTATAACTATATAAAATACTAGCGGACGTCACGCGGTTTCACCCGCGTAGTTCCCGTTCCCGTGGAAATACGGGAATAAAATATAGCCTATGTTCACCGCAAAGAGTGTAGCTTCCCAACAGTGAAAGAATTTTTCAAATTAATTCAGCAGTTCCGGAGCCTATTCGTTACAAACAAATAAACAAAAAAAAACAAATCTTTCCTCTTTATAATATGTATTAGTATAGAAGTATATAAACATAGACATGTAATTTGTGTAATACTTCTGAAGCAAATGGCAAATGGCTCTGCCTACCCCGGAGGGAAAAAGACATGAGTACGCATGTACTTCTGAGTTCAAAAAATCTCTGAGCTACTTAAAATTACATTCTTTTATAGTTCAATGAAGAACGGAAAAGTATTCCATTTAAAATGCAATTTGTATGTAGAGCGAACAGATGTGTCTATAATTCAAATGAGAGTAGAGCTGTTGCTAGTCTAAGTAAAATAGTCATAAGAGAGAACTCAGTCTTATAATGTGGTATACATTCACTAAGTTTAAATTGTACAGTACCAAGTCTGTGCTTTTTAAGAAATTGTATCACTAGACTAATTGAATGTCTTATGAAGTGCAGCTGTTTGTACGGTATGTGCTCTTGAACATTATAGAAATTTAGTTGTCCATCTAAAGTCGTATCTATTTATACTTTGTCTCCTTGTTGGATCCTGAAAACGGTTATTTATACAATTAAATTAGATTATTTCAAATTATATAAATTGGTAACAAGTCAGCTGTAAGAAATTTAATCAATCTAAGACTCTATGTATCGCTAAACTGGTTCAATTTTACTAAAAATCTTATTAATGCGAAAGTTTGTGAGTGTGGATGTGTGGATGTTTGTTACTCTTTCACGCTCGAACAGCTGAACGGATCTGGCTGAAATTTGGTAAAGGTAGACATTATATTCTGGAATAACACAAAGGCTACTTTTTATCCCGGGAATAAGTTTCTACGGGAAGCGGGAACTGAAACAAATTTTACGCGGGCTAATATCATCAGCATAATCGCCGCGCTAGGAGTAGATGACATCCCTACACATGAAACTATTAGTGGCAAAATATTAGCTTTCTGGCTTCAATTATCAATGAACGACTATCTTGACTACACAATAGGTCTCCCAAAAAAAGTAACATTAGCTAGACTATGTTGATTATTTTCCTTATGTAATTGGTGACATGCGATATTCGATTCTATAGTTTTGCCCGATAGCACATAGTTACTTGCAAGCCAAGGGTCCAGGCTGTTTTCTTCTGCTGTATTTAGTAGTGTGTTCAGAATTAGGTATTTAACCTGTTGAATAGAGACAATTTTTAAACTCACTGTATTATCATAATTTATTATGTTTACCTCCAAGTAATTCTGAGAATCAATAAAAGTCAAATCAGCCTTTCGTAAGTAACTGATGGAATAATGGAAATAGTCAAGTATAATGGAAATTATTTGAAAAGTACAATTTTTTTTAATACATTATTTTGACCATCTTAAAAATATACGTAAGATACTTTGGCATTAAAATATAACACGCAAAAGAAAGTGACGATAATTATGATAAAACATAAAAGAGATGCAATAAAAACGATGAATAATGACACTACTAACTTTATTATACGCAATAAGATTTTATAGCTATCAAAGACCATTAGACCACGCTATTCGATACCGCTTCTTCATCTAAGCATAAAGTTCCAATTCTATATAAATCATCACTTTTGGTCTGAGGCCATTTTGATTGAATGACAGAAGTAGTGACGATGTGGTTTTATTTTTTTCAATTCGTCTTCGAATTGTCATTCCAGCAGTCGGGTACCTACAAGCAACTGCAATTTAAGTTCATCGTCACACTTTACGTCCGTAGCGTTGGAGCACGGTTAGATTCGATAAGGGCTTTCTTCCGCGCGCGCTTAGATTGTGGAACGATCTCCCTGCCTTGGTTTTCCCAAACGCCTACAGTATGTGGTTCTTCAAAAGAGGTCTTAGAAGGTTTTTACAGGGTCGGCAGCGCGGGTGTCGCGCCTCCGGTGTTGCAAACGTCCATAGGCTGCGGTGACTTCTTGTGGGCCGCATGCTTGTCCGCCACCTTAAAAAAATGCCGTGTAACCTTCTAACCACTTCACCAGATACTTCACCACGGTTTATGCTAATAGTCAGCGGGAGTACCTGCTGGTAGATAAGGTTATTTTGAGCCCCAAAGTTCATGGTAGAGCTTCAATGTACACTATTTACCCTTATGGTTTCATTAACATTTTAAGAATTGTCACCATCTAATCAATTCGTCGATTTGCGAAAATGAGTTACAATAGTAACAGTATCAATATCAAGCTTCCCATCATCACTCGCAGATATCGGAATATTATTAAACCACTTCCACATACTTTAATATAATAATAAAAAACAAAATAAAATACAATCAATAGTCATAAATTACATTATTTATATTTTTGGTGATGATGTATACGAATATGGGTCATAAATAAGACCATTCAATATTCGAGTATACACAATATTGTCCTCAAAAACGCATCAACAAGGAAGTAACGACAGACATCACTTATGGCCTCATAAAATGAGCACTGAAAATGGTAAACAATATTTCATTAGCTTTGGTAGGACTCGACCTAAAATCTAAATGTGGGTCGGGGGACATTCCGGAGTGTGGGCACCGAAATGAGCGTGATTTATGAGCGAATAAAACCTCATAATACAGTGCCTACATTTTTGCGTTATGGGGCTTATAAGATTAGCTCCTAACTTGGAGAAGCTCGTTATATTATTGTCTAATGCTGTTCTTATGTTCTCTTGATGTGAAAATTGTTGACAATTTAGGTTAATGTTTCTTAGAATAAAACAGGGCCCTGATAACGTGACAGAGGAAACAGAGACAAGTGAGAATTTTATTTTATTACTCTTATCAGCAATCCATAACAAATAAAAATAAATAAAGTAATCAGTAAAATAACGATCAATTCATTCATCTGCGCCGAACAAAAACCCTTGGACCTAGCAACTTTGTAACGCCAACGAGGAAAAGAATTCAACATTTACCCTTTATGGGATAAATATCATAAAGGTTAAAGTTAATCAAAATGTGTCGTGGGAGAAGCGGGGGTCATAGCAAGTATGAAAATATAAAAACTTCATTTCTTATAACGCCTCATTCAGATGTTATGGTATCCCTCGATGTCCTGCAGGACATCATTACGAGTTTTCATCGTAAAACGTAACAGATATCCAATATAAGATTTGTTTGTGTATAAGTTCTTAATATTTCACCTGAATAGTGCATTAAACAAAAAGTAAGACCTATGTAGACAATTTACACACAAATATATTCAACCCTAGCTATACCTCACGGCTTGGCCCGTGAGTAATACGAGCCCCTTAGCACCCATTGAACTCATACATGCCAGTATTTACAATAACTCTATGAATATTTGTCAGGTTTGTAGAAATTTTTTATTACCGCTATGCTCTCTTGGGTGTAAAATGCGAAATATGATAATACATAGCCTGTGTTACTTTTGGGAATCCTGGTATATACTTCCCAGAGTTACTGTGTTCTCTCGCTGATTTCAAAGCCCCAAAGAATTTACAAAAGCGATTAAGATAAAGCGCAACAGTGACAAAATTCATGTTGTTTTAACTGTGCGTACCTAGTATAAAACATTTTTCTCTCGTATCTAATTGAAAACGTCCTCCAATTGTCATCATGCTCTGTTTCCTCTCTAATTTAACGACACATTTAGGCCTCAGACTGGATGTCAGTCAGCGACAAGCGGAGCGTCAGCGACATCAGGCGTTGTTCGAGGTGAACGACGATCGACGAACGATCAAATAGTCGTTATCTTAGAGTAAATATTAGAAGGTAATAAATATTAGAAGGTACCTTTTTAATATATACCCTAAGGTCGTTACGTATTGTGGCCTATTTTGTCGCGCTGAAACGACACTCGATAAGATTGATTCGCAATAATTATGTCGCATCCCGTCACTTACCTAGGACAACGAGTTACGCATGGATTATTATTAAAGTGAACTGAATGGCAGCGGGGCGGTGTGTCCAATCGCTGTTTCCTTTCGACGTCGCTCCGCTTATCGCTAACATCCAGTTTGAGGCCTTAGATTTATTTATTGTCCTAGTCCCAATTCTGTTACTTGTTTCGTTAATGAAATCTTCTAAGTTTACGAGGGTAATATATTAAAGGCGTCTTTAATGGAACTTGCGGATAGTGATTAGGGAATTGCTACCAATCTGTACAATTAGAATCTTATTTATTTGTTTTCAATTGTCTTTTCTATTACGCTGTGTGATAAATTATTTTGCTTAGTAAATACTGGTGAAAAGAATGGCTAGCTGACTTCTTTCCTTTTAATGTGTCAACCAATATCCAGAGAGAAAAATCTAATTCAGCACTTTAATAAGTTTGGAAGTCGGTTGAAAAGATGGAGGAAAAATTAACTAGAATTTACTTGCACCTCTGCAGCTCTGGGGTTGAAAACACTTTCAGTTTGAGGTACCGTGTGCTTGTTTAATAAAGTAAAGTAAAATATATGTCCATACAGTAACATAAAATCACTTTACGACTATCATGGTTCTGATAGCTAGGACCAACTGCTGAACATGCCTTTCATAGCAGGAAACCTAAAAGCATTTATCATAATCTAAAAATATCATTCTCAAACTACTTTTTTTGGCTACAAGAAGCAGCAATTTGGCATTGTGGGGAGCGATATTTTTATAATTACATAGCTCGCAGAATAAAAGTGGCAGTGGTCCGGTCACATCAGCAGAACAACCGACGGCCTATGGAGCCAGCGAGTTCTAGAGTGAAGACCGCTACTTGGCAAAGTAGCGTGGGACGCCCACCCACCAGATGGACCGATGATCTGGAAAAGGTCGAAGGCTGGGACTGGATGCGGAAGGCACAGGTCCGTGTGTTGTGGTGTAAATTGGGAGAGGCCTACGTCCAGGAGTGGACTGCCATAGGCTGATTTGATTGATTTAAGGTGGCAGTTGCCGTGTACGGCCCACCTAATGGAAAATGTGCAACACCAGATAAGTTACACACCCATCTGTCCACACGTACGCCACAACCAATTTGTTATTGTCATATATGTATTGTTATGTCCTTTATGATTAATGTAACTGACCTTAGAAGGCTGCAACTGAAAATCAGCGCTGCAATCACTTGCAGCATTTTACATTATGAAAATTCACTTGTACTATTCCACTTTTATTTTAATTTAAAAATACCTGACCGGTTTCGCTTTTAAAGCATTATCTATTATATTTTTATATAATATATTTTAAGCTTTGATAATGCTTTAAAAGCGAAACCGGTCAGGTATTTTTAAATTAAAATAAAAGTGGAATAGTACAAGTGAATTTTCATAATGTATTATAACAAGTTCCATCAAGTGCCAACAATCGAAAGTATAACGGATACTTGCAGCATTTGCTGAGTTGTGGCCTTTTAGCCACACGTACAACACTGTGCCGAGACTAGTGATGCCTGCTTGTGCTATTTTGTACTTCTTTTTTAAAATTCGGTTTAAGTATTGTGTGTGCTAAAAAAAAAAAAATAAAAAAAAAAAATAAAAAAAAAAAAACCAACGCTTAATGATTTTGACTTAGTCATTGTTACTAATTACAACTTTTCTTACATTACACTTGATTCGTTGTAAAAGATATAATTACGTATGTTTGGACTTTGTATTTCTACATTAATTTATGTTCCAGAAATAACTTAAAGTTCAAAGTACTATTAAAGTAAACAGAAGGACGTGTAGGTATGTAAATTCCTCTTGTCATGGTGAATTTCAGAATGAATTTATCTTTAAGCTGAAATTATGCTAAAATACCAAGTACGAAATGTATTCAGGGATTTAAATGTATTAGGAATCAACGTACGTAGTAGTGACATCACTATAATCAGAAACAATTATAATTTATATTACACTTATTGTCACTGTTACGTCACGTTTCACATCACAGCACGTCATGACACATTTAACTTTTTAGATAAATGTCAAAATCATTAAACCGAAATTCGCGACGGTAGCAAAACTTTTTCAACTGACAATTTCAAAAGAGGAAGATTGTATTTTAAATACAAATATTACAGTCATTAACGGTAAATAAAGTTGAACAGACATACATTTAAGGTTTTTTGTTTAAATTTGTGGTACTTACATGTTTTTATCGCAGAATAAATCTGAAAGGAATATCATCAAAAACAAAGACGCCCAAAATGGTCGAACATCATGATACGATGATACGATGTGGCTAAGAGGAAATTATCAAAACACAATCAAAGTCTATAAAAATACTCATATTTTCAATACTCTCGGTAATTTTTCCAGGTAAATCTACCAATGATTGTACTAAAAGAATTCAAATGGAAATAGAAAACAATTAAATCTGTCACAACAAAGTAATTGCATTCCAGGAATAAGCTAATCTGTTAAAGTTACAATCTTCTAGGATGCTTGCAGCATCAGACTCGTTAAGGATTTCTGCTTAGTCTTGAAGGTTTTCATAAAATGATAATAATACTGGTTGAATTTATAGTCATTCTGGAACGGAAAGGTTTAGGCACAGTTTCGATAACAGAACCGATCGGCACTGTCAATTTGAAAATCAACAAAAAAAATACCGGCCATGTGCGAGTCGGACTCGCCCATGAAGGGTTCCGTAGCAGCAAGTAACATGGTACAAAAGTTCTAGTAGTTTGTTGTAACTTTGATTGATGTTTTAAACGTTAGCTGTGGCAGTGATTTCTCAATTCTTTTCATTCCTGCGGTACAAGGCGTTATACACGGTCATAAAACTATCATTGTGACGGCACAAGCACAGTTATACTGTGGCACAAGGTTGATATTTGCTAGCGTGGGGTGCGGTATAAAGTGCGCGGAGTACCAGATGCATTCAAACTTGTTTTGCACTGTGATAAAATTATATTTCTACTGTGTAATACCCAGGCCAATAACCAGGCCAAAAAAAGATCTATAAGGTAGCCACACCAATAGACTCTATTTTAGTCACACATCTTAGAGAGTTACATATAAATATAAATATTCATTTATTTCCTACACTGAGTCAAATTGCAGTTATGCCTTACGCACGGTAGAGAGTTCTATACTTAGCCGCACTGTAACTGCGGTGGTCGTATTAATATTAGTGTATTATTTTATTTAAATTAAGTTATTGATGAGTAAACATGATAATTAGGTAACTTAACGATGGAATTTTGATCTAACTATATACGAGCCCATATAGGCTTGTGATAGCTAAACAAGCTAATACTATATATTCCCGTTTCACAAGAAATACTTCCAAGAATATTATCAATTTGTGTGCCTCCTCGCGTAGTTGGACAAGGTGGTAATAACGACCTGTATCCAGCGTTCTGCATGAATGGCAGTATACAATTGTTTTTTAAAAAATCTTCGTTAAAGTCTCCAAAAAGTAATGTTGGCTTATTGTTGTCGGATAAAACATTTTTGTGTATGAACTCCATGAAAGTTTTGTTTGTACATCTGGGCGATTTGTATAATGCAAATATTCTATGATTATTATATTCAAATGAAACTGCTTCAACGTGACCAAAAGTACTGGATTGCTAGAAGTAAATTCTGGGAGACGTGATTTGTAAGTCTTGTTTGACCCACGCTGAGATTCCGAAACCAGGATTAGAGGCCGCTGTCTTAGGCCCATTGGTTCTAACGAGTTCTACAAAATCTGGCAGAGAGAATGAATCCTCAGTGCAACTCCAAGTTTCTGATGTAAAAAATATGTCTGATGCTAATATTTGTGGGTCACTGGCTATATCCGGTATGTGTTTTTTCAAAGACTGTACATTATGGTACATAATTTGGGTGGAATTATGACGCTCTCTAAGAAATTTAAAAATTGGTACTATTGGTTTCTCACGTAACTTTGCCATTTCTTTTACAATAGCATCTTTACTAGTAGGAGTGCGGGGTGCTTTGAATGATTCAGTCACTTTAAATAGACCTTGAGCTGTAGTTGCACGAGAACAAGCGACGTACATCATAGACCTTTGAATAGTAGGTTTTAAATGGACATACTCGTTCTAATGTTGTACCCTGACTTTTGTGAATGGTGTTGGCTTCTGTTGGAACTAATGGGTATTGACTCCTGCGAACTTGTAAATGTGATGATTTATATCTTTTTATTGTAGTGTAGTAATGTGTAATGTGACCGGTTCTAAGGGAGTCCAATTTCTATTTAATCTATTTTTATATCGACTTAGTGAACTGGCAACCTTATTTCTTTTAATTTTACCAATAATAGCTTCATGGAAGTTCAACCAAATCCGCAACGGCCGTTTCTCACCAGAGTTTTTGTTAATAGCAAAATCAATAGCTGTTAATACTCCACTAGAACCGTTATTTAGACCATCAGCAGTGTCTATGTTAATTGTTAACATATAGTTTGCCCCTATCTTCAATATTAAATTTTTAGAAAGTCCATATATGTTTGTTGAGTTGACAACCAAGAAACAGTTTCTAAGGCATTCATAGTGGCATTTGGTTCTCCTGAGACAGAATCGATTGCTAATGACAAAGCACCTTCACTATTCATAGTCGACAGAACTCTACTGTTATGCTCGTCTACTTCTCGGTTGCTAGCGTACAAATTGACAGCACCCCGAGCATCTTCTGGTAACCTAGAATGACTAAAACAACGACTTTTGAAAAGTTCTATGTCGTCACTTGTCATGGTTCCACTTGCTAAATTATTTAAAGCCGTAGCAAAGGCAACATCGTCCCTCTGTCGCATTATTTGGTTTAACTCAGTAAGTAGAAATAAATCCCAAATAGGTGTCCCCGAAATTTCAGCAAGAGGATTTCGTGAATTAGATTGAAACACCCAATTATCACCAACTCGTGGTAATTGTCTTAAGTCACCTACAGCTATAACTGATTTTCCAGCAAATAAAAGTGATGTATGAAAAATTTGCTGCCATCGACGGTTTATTTGGTGAAAAGTTCGACCCAAGCATTGAAATTTCGTCAATAATGATTAATCGCAATTTTGATAATTTTGTTGCAAGTGTATTGGGAACACTTGGTGAAAGATCTGGTAAAATACTTCCTGCTTGTGAAATTGGTAAACCTAATGCACTGTGAACAGTTTGGCCGCCTATGCCAAAAGCAGCTTTTCCAGTAAAAGCTGTAAGTAAAATCTTTAAGTCATCTGGGTTAGAACCAGGTTCTCTATTAAAACTAAGCGTCAATGTTTGAAACAAAGCTCTTATTAAAACACTTTTGCCGACTCCAGCTCCACCGCTCACAAACAGATAATTAGGAGAAGACGAATTAGATATTTTGTCAGTAACGTGAAACAATATGTCTCTTTGGTCAGAATTAACTTTTCTGGTTAAAGTTAATACCTCATCTTTCGTTAATTGTGGAGGTAAAGCTATATAGTTGCAACTGTCACCGCATAGCTGTGGTCCTAAATTACCAACTGGTATCATATCTTCAGCGACGTTTCCTACCTGGGTCTCAAATTCAAAGTCATTGAAAGGATTCTCATTAAGTCCCCTTCCGATAACTTCTTCTTCAATTTCTTCCATAAGCTCTGTATTTCTTATAGCTAACAACAAAGTTTCGAATTGCTCAGGTCCTCCTAATTCATTAAATTGTGTGCTCTCAAGTTTTATTTTTTCCTTCATTTCTATAAATTTGTCCTTTATATTTAGGTCTGGATTACTTAATTCTTCTTCTTCATTTCGCCATGGAATATACAACATAAGCTGTTCTCTATAAAAATTAACTGGGTCGTCTAAAAAACTGAAACGTCTGTATCGAATTATCCTTGGTCTTGCTTTTCGTCGTACAAATCCTAGATTGTCTTGTAATGGCCACCAGTTACTAATCATTTCATCAGTTTGGTTTTGAGAACAGTCACTATCTTTGCTTTTATTTGGTTCTGTTTCTGATACACGTGGACGACGTTTCGAATAAACAAAATAGGCTGCAAATAAGCTAAACTAATGTCTTCTAAAGCAAAAGGTCGTTTAACGTAATAATCGATGAAACTATTTTGGAAAATGTCACAAGAATCGTCATCCATGCTTTTAATTTCTTGCATACTCTTTAAAATATGTACTCTTTCTTGGGGCAAACTAGTGTTCAAATCTATTTCTCCTTCACTAGCTTTTGATAATGGAAGACCTGATATACAATATATCGCCTTCTGCGCAGAAATTTCACTGGCATTCAGGAATACATTTGAAATACTACGTAGAGACTCCTTTACGCTACTCTTTCCTTTTTTAGCCTCATCCACAGCATCTCGAAGCAAACGTGACATTCCTTTATCGGCTTTATTTATATAATCTACAATATACACTGCGCAAGCAAATGGATCTAAGATGTACTGAACATCCATGTTTGCCTGATGTAACTCTAACATTTTCTTGGAGAATGAATTAATGTAAACATCTTTTGGAGATCGCTTCAAAAATACTTTAGACCTTTTCAAAGTACTTCTAATAGCTAAAATGTAATCATCATAATTGTAATATTACAAACATCTAAAAACTCTGCAAATGTTTTTATTTTTTCTGACAAAGTTTGTAATATTGATTGTATATTCTTAGCTGAATCTTTGACACTTTTATAACAAGCGTCATCTTTTGGGAGTTCCACTAATACTATGGTACAGTCCATAGGAAAAACTGGAACATCGAAGCGACATGGTCTATCAAGTTTAGGTCTACATGTGTGGGTGTGTTTGTGTGTCTGAAGGCGAAGAAGGTTATCTATAATCTCGTTACTATCACAGGATACAATTTCGTCAACAAATTTAACTACATTTTGAACAGTATCCGAATTTCCTGGTACAAAAATCGGTGCGTCTTCAAGCCATAACATTATGTGAGCATGGGGCGAACCTCTGTGCTGAAATTTAATTCTATAATAAAAATGGTTAATTCCGTATTTACCAGGAGGACCTTCAGGGCATGACCAGGTTTTACGAATTTCTCTTTTTTTTTATACTACTTAGGTGGCAGACAAGCTTTGCGGCCCACCGGAAGGTTGGTAACCGTAGCCTATAGACGTTTGCAACACCAGAGGCGCTACACACGCGCTGCTGACCCGGGTGCAGGCTGTGACGACCCACAGTTGAAATTATTCAAGCCGCCCGTAAGGCCTTCAACTTGGCTTAACGACTGTCATTTTACTGACAACCGGGACCAACGGCTTATCGTGCCTTCCGAAGCACGGAAACGCTCGTAAATAAATGTCACAAAGTGGTCCACGTGGTGGTCACCCATCCATGTCCGGCCATAGTAAACTCTTAGTTTGGTTTCAAAATATGAAGCACATATAAATGGATCTCGATTGAATTAAGCGCGCCTTCGTTTCATATGTGAGACTTTCAGCATCGGATTTAGTAATTTTTTCACCATCTATTATTTCTTTGAGTATTATGAGAAGTTCAGTCCACTGAGCCTCCGCAGCAGACAGAGTCACAAAGAACGAAGGCACTCCGAATTGTCTTATCATTCCCAAGACTTTCTTTTTCTCTGCCTCCCAATGAGATAGGGAATTTCTTACACCCCGAAGAACATGATATCCGTCGTCATGTTGTACTAAGCTATCTATATAGTTAGCATCCAAAACATTACACGCCAGAACAGGTGCCCCTTTGACGGTTTTTTTTCGTAGGCAGGTGGATATGCTATTCTTTATTGTAATCATCTGTTGTTTTTTCAGAGCAGTAAACAGGTAGTCCGGTCGTACAGCTCGACGGTCACATCTAGAAATTTCCGATTTTATTACTTCTGCATGACTCAACTTAATTTTAAAGTCACGCTTAATCCCACAATGAACTTTAATAAACGCCAATTCTTCTAAATTTTCATCAAACAGTAATGATTTAGGGACATGACCTACGCCGGGAGCCATTACTATTACGTCTTGATAGTCATATAATAGAGTCTCGGTACCTCCAGGATTAACTGTTTCTTCTTTCTCTCCTTCTTCTACAACACCTCCATCACATGTACACTCTATATTATCATCAACTTCTTGAACATCCCAAGATTCATTTAAATTGATTGCATTTTCCTTAAACAAGTCACATTTCACCAAGTACTGTAAGGCTCTACGAACGCATTCAGGTCGAATTTGTTTTTTACGCCCATGTCTATAACATAATTTGCGTCGTAATTCCTCAGTAATAACATTAACATCATTTGTTGATCGAAGTAGTGCGCTAACGATATTGTTGATTTGTACCGGCACATTTATAACGTTTCCCACAAGTCCGTGTTGAAAACCTAACCCTTGACCTTTCCTAACAATTTTTAGAAACGCATGACGAGGGCTCACCAACCTCTCCTCCATCGGCGTTAATTGCTTTAGTACCTCAGGAATATCTGGGAAAACTAAGTCATTCACAACAGCTAGTCGTGGAACATTGCCTTGAGTGATAAAATTTCACTGACTAGGTTTGGTAATTTGAATGTGTTTGTAGCAAAGACTTCGCCAAACTTATTAATAATGGCTTGTTTTGACAGTTTTCTTATCAAATTTATACACCACAATCTTCCACAGCAACTACAGGGATGAGTAAAACCTTCTTTGATGTTTTTATAATATGTTTTAGCAGTTTTTTTCCAGGATACCTTATTATTTGATTATGTGTGAGATGTCCTTGAATATTTATTTATTTATTTTCCGTTTATTACTCCTTATAGAATTGATAGCCATTTTATTTCTCTGTTTTTCTCTTTCAGCGATCTCATTTTTAGATCTTGAATTTTTTTTCCTGTTGGCATTTTTTTCTTTAATCTTTTTTAGTTTCAGTATTTTTCTTGTTACCTCTGCATCATCATTTTCATTATTGTTACATATTGTTACAGATTTTTTTTTCGTACTTCGCTGTTTTTGTTTCTTCTCATTTTTCTTTTTATTTTGAGTTTCTAATTTGAAAGCTGTGTTATCAAAAAGATTTACGGGCAGACGTCCAGGAACAGATCTAGCTGTAGATGGAAAAGGCAAAAAAAAATATTGCTCAAAATCATACAGCGTATATGAGCTCTCATTATTTCTGGTGCGTAATTGTGTAGAGAGAGATTTCTTTTTAAGTGCTAAAGAAGTGGCAAAAGCTATTGCATAAAGCCCGCAATCTATTGAATTGGGTTGACGTTGAACGCTAGGAAATCGAATATTAAACTCTGCTAGGTATGGAAACAATGCTTTAATATATGTTTTTTGAGTTGGGTTTAAACAATTATAAAGACTATCGTACACGCGTAATATCTATACATATAATAAAATGATAGAAAAGTCAAAACTGTACATTGGAAATATTTAAAAAAAAAAACTCGCTGGGTGTTCAGCATAAGATACCAAAGCCGAAAATATAGTTAGAAAAATTTTTGTCTGTTTGTCTGTTTGTCTGTTTGTCTGTTTATCTGTTTGTCTGTTTGCTTTGCTTTGTCCGGAAGGATCTCGAAAAGTACTCAATAGATTTAATTCAAATTTTGCAAAAATATTACCTAGGGGTAAGGTCTTAAAATAGGCTATATATTATCACGCTACATATCCTAGGGGCTAAGCAGAGAGCAATCAAATTGGCATTGTAACAATTTTCACGCGTACGAAGTCACGGGCAACAGCTAGTACCATTAATATAATAAATACAAGACCAGTGTCCTATTGAAGCCACATCGCTATCATAAATTATTTGGCGATGAGACTCATTTGGCGGCACAGGCTCAATGAGTTCCGGGAACCTGAACAGACCCACTTCCCGCGGACGAAAAGATGTATGACGAGACAATTTATCATGAAATGCTCGCACGACGTCATCTTCCAGGACGTTATTTGGGTTTAATACATAGGAGAAAGTATCATCAGCTAAGGAATCCATACTGAAAATAACACTGAAGTTTTATTCTAATATCAGTAAGTATTGTCGAAGTAGATAAATTATGTATGTATGGATGTAAGGATGTAAACAGAAAATTACGACTCGAAACTCTTAACTAGTTTAACGGTACGGTATAAGTATAGGTATAAGTATTTACCTATTTCTAGGCAGTAAATGAGTTTTAAGAATAATTTCGATGTACATATATTATGTACCTAATAGAAATTATTTTTTTCTATCGAAAGTATCAAAATAATGGTAATCGTAAACGTAGAAAGAATATTTGGCATTCGCAAATGTATCAACAATAATTTGCTCCGCGCGCACGAGTTTTAACGACGCGTCTGCAGAATTAGTAATCTTACTTATATGACCCTATGTTACGAAACCATACCGCGTTTTAAAAAAAGGTACAGCGCCATCTAGTTATGAATTTTTAATTAAAATAATAGATTTTTTATATTGCATACAGCGACACCTACCATGTGTTGCAGGAAACTCATACATACATACGTACATATAGTCACGCCTTTATCCCCGAAGGGGAAGGCAAAGGCATAGTATACGTCCACATTTCACTTTATAGTTTTGTATCCCACTTAATAGGTGGTGAGCCTATTGCCGTGTTGAAATGGACAGGCGTCGAAATTTTTCAAGCCGCCCATAAGACCTTCAACTTGGCTTAACGATTGTCATTTTACTGACAACCAGGTTTCATTTCGAGTATTCCTCCTTTACGCAATGGATCTTTTTGCGAAAGCGTTCCCTTAGTCGCCTCTAACTAAGATGTATCGGGTGGCGACATTTTGTACTCTTACCCGTCGCAAAATGGGACCCCGTCGCCACACGGGTGGGAGGAAACTCATACGTTATATTGAAACGAAACTAAATATCATGACAAGTTTCAATGTAACTGCAACGTTAAGAACCTACGTAAGTTGGTTACATAATAATTCAATGCTCAGGTTCTAAGTGAAAACACCATCTCACGTGTCTGCCCGCTCGAGCGCACTCGAGAACCTGCCCACGCGCGCCTGCGCGCTCCGCACCCGCTACTTATCAAGCAGCGCCCCGCGCGAATTATCTATACATATATATTCTATACATATGTATAATTAGCTGATCCCCGCAACTTCGTTTCCGTCACATAAGGTATAAGAAAAGAGAGGTATTTCTGCAGCAGACTCATCAAGCAGCGTGTGAAACTGCCCTGTTTGCTTAATCATAAAAGAGCTTAATGATTACGTCTACTCTAAAACAATTGAATTATTTTAAAATAGCCTTAATCATTAAGCTCTTTTATGATTAAGCCAACACGCCAGTTTAGATTTACCTTCACATTCAAAGACCTAACTATAAAAAAAATCAAAATATCTTCTATGTAATAGATTCTCAAAAGTGTTATAACTTTTTTATTTATGAACCGATTGACATTAAATAAACACTAAATGTTAAGTGGAACAAACCTCAACACAACAAAAAAAAAACCGCATTGCAATCGGTTAACTGGTTACTGAGATTAGCGTGCACAAACGTACCGACTAACAGATATACAGACATGCCGATATACAGACATACAGACAAACATATAAAAATTCTAAATATCATTGTTTTGGGTTCTATTGCGTTCATAAAGCCCCCCTGTAGTATTTTTTCTTATTTATCTTCCATGTACAGACAGCGACCTGTTACGATTTTATAATATGTACCTATTGATGATTGATAAAATGATAGAAAAGTGAAAACTGTACATTGGAAATATTAAAAAAAATGCTCGCTGGGTGTTCAACATAATCCAAAAATATAGTTAGAAATAATTTTGTCTGTTTGTCTCGAAAAGTACTCAATAGCCTTTTTTTACGTGTGGGAAAATCCTCATGGATGTTATGCCGGACTCCTACCGACTAAAAAACCTCACGTAACGCCCAACAGCCTATGGTTGTGAGCCCCGGGTAAGCCCTCGGAAGGATGTCCCAGGACACTCAATAGACTTGATTCAAATTTTGCACAATATTAACTAGGGGTAGGGTCTTTTAATAGGCTATACATTATCACGCTACATATCCTAGGGGCTAAGTAGAGAGCAATCAAATTGGCATTATAACATAATTTTCACGCGTACGTAGTCGCGGGCAACAGCTGGCAAAAAGCAAAAAATTTACTTAGACACCTATTACACATTTATTATTAGAAAATAATGGTTCACGGTTTATGCATAAGGTATATGTTTATGAAATTAAATGTTTTATTATTATTTTTGAGTTTATTGAAAGAAAGGCAAAAATTGCGGTTTATGAAGTATTGAAATAAAGCCGGCCAAGTGCGAGTTGGACTCGCCCATGAAGGGTTTCGTAGCAGCAAGTAACATAATATAAAAGTTCTTATAGTTCGTTGTAACTTTGACTGATGTTTAACACGTTCGCAGTGGTAGTGATTTCACTAACCGGAAATTGCGGTTTATGACGTATTAAAAAAAAACTACCAGCTCTATCTCGTTCAAACTAATTTTCGCTGGTAGTTTTTATGGCAATGTACATCATATATTCTTTTTAGATTTATCATTCTCTTAGTTTAGAAGTTAGAGGGGGGGGGGGGGACATACATTTTTCCACTTTGGAAGTGTCTCTTGCGCAAACTATTCACTTTAGAAAAAAATGATGATAGAAACCTCCATAGCATTTTCGAAGACCTATCTATAGATACCGCACACGTATGGGTTTGATGAAAAAAAAAATTTAGAGTTTCAGTTCAGTGTATGGGGACCCCCAAAATTTGCTGCTTTTTTTCTAGTTTTATATAAGAATCTTAATGCGGTTCACAGAATACATCCAGCTACCAAGTTTCAATAGCATAGATCTTATAGTTTCGGAGAAAAGTGGCTGTGACACACGGACGGACAGACAGACGGACAGACAGACAGACAGACATGACGAATCTATAAGGGTTCCGTTTTTGCCATTTGGCTACGAAACCCTAAAAACACCACTTTTCTCGTTCAAACCGTATACGTATGGGATCGATCAAAAAAAATTTTTTGAGTTTCAGTTCTCAGTATGGGGACCCCCAAAATTAATTGCTTTTTTTAATTTTTTGTGTAAAATTCTTAATGCGGTTCACAGAATAGATCTAATTACCAAATTTCAACAGCATAGGCCTTATAGTTTCGGAGAAAAGTGGCTGTGACATACGGACGTACAGACAGACAGACATGACGAATCTATAAGGGTTCCGTTTTTTGCCATTCGGCTACGGAACCCTAAAAAAGAGACATGCATAACATCAAGCGCGTCTGGTAAATACCTCGCGGAGTCATCCCAAAGGTGAGAACAGTATTCGACGCAGGGAACATTTTCGTATTTTTTTTTGTTGATTTTCAAATTGACAGTGCTGATCGGTTTTGTTATCGAAACTGTGCCTAAACCTTTCCGATACAGAACAACTATAAATTCAATCAGTATATTTATTAGTGATAAATTTAAATTTTCAGTGAAGTAAATATATTTTATAAGTTACTAGCTGATGCCCGCGGCTCCGCCTCCGCCCGCGTGGAATGTTATTCCCGGTCACAGGGGTATGAAAAACAGATGTTGGCCGATTCTCAGACCTACTCATTATGCTCACAAAATTTCATGAGAATCGGTCAAGCCGTTTCGGAGGAGTATGGCAACGAAAACTGTGACACGAGAATTTTATTTATTAGATTATATACTTCACGTGTCATGATTTTCGATGCATGCCACCTAAGGCACCCGTTTTTTGTGCACTTGAGGTAATGGCACATTCGACAAATTCGTTTCATTGACTGATTTATTCGGAGGTGCCATTAGTGGAATAATTTATTAATTCCGACTTTGTTCCACATTATGGCACCTCCGAATCAATCGGTAGACTTACTAGTGTTGCGATGTTGACAAAAAGTTCAGTACGTGTAAATGGAAAATATTATACCAGCCATTTTTGGGGGGGATTTCTCATATCGTCTCACTTCATAGTTTAGATACTATTTAACGTCTTGCGGGGAAGGGGGGGGGGGGGGTGAGGCTATATACCCGCCATAAATAAAATTCATAATTACACGTGTGTTCAAAATCACCCATTTTTAGGGTTTCGCCAAATGGCAAAAACGGAACCCTTATAGATTCGTCATGTCTGTCTGTCTGTCCGTCTGTCTGTCCGTCCGTGTGTCACAGCCACTTTTCTCCGAAACTCTAAGGCCTATGCTATTGAAACTTGGTAACTAGATGTATTCTGTGAACCGCATTAAGATTCTTATATAAAACTAGAAAAAAAGCAGTAAATTTTGGGGGTCCCCATACTCAGAATTGAACCTCAAAAATTTTTTTTTCATCAAACCCTTACGTGTGGGATGGGATATCTATAAAAAGGCTTTAAAATTGATATTGAGGTTTTTAATATAATTTGTTTCTAAAGTGAATAGTTTGCGCAAGAGACACTTCCAAAGTTGAAAAATGTGTGTCCCCCCCCCCCCCCCCTCTAACTTCTAAACTAAGAGAATGATAAATCTAAAATAAACATATGATATTCATTGCCATAAAAACTACCAACGAAAATTGGTTCGAACGAGATAGAGCTGGTAGTTTTTTTTTAATACGTCATAAACAGCAATTTTCGATTAGAAAAATCACTACCACTGCGAACGTGTTAAAACTTTTATATTATGTTACTTGCTGCTACGAAACCCTTCATGGGCGAGTCTAACTCGCACTTGGCCGGTTTTTTTATGTGTTGACTCCGCCGCCACCACCACATCACCCTGTGAGACCGCTTCCTCCGTCAGACCTCTAATGCGCATGATAGCGTCCACGGTGGAGCACCCCTGACGGAAGCCAAACTGGCTATCTGCCAGATCAGGCCCCACGCGTGTGAGGTGCCCGACGAGGCGTTGTGCGATGCATTATCGCGCTCAAAGAGCTTGCACACCTCGTCGAGCAACACGATCGGCCGGTACCCTGATGGGGAATTTGCCGGCCCTGATGGGGAAATATCGAATCAAGACCAGTTTCCCTGACTTCCAGACCTTGGGCGGGAGCACTTGTCTTGGAGTGATCAACAATGATCATCGGTGCTGTTTACTGATGAGTCCCGGTCCCGGAGGGGTCCCGACTAGGAGACATGCCGCCTCACCTGAGATTGTGCGGTATCCCCTTATCACCCTGACGGCCATCGCCCTCTGCGGGCTCAACAATCTAGCCACATTGCTGGCCGTCAGGGTCTCCGCCCATATGGGGGCCGCGTATATGGCCATCAGGTTCCCTAAACCCCAGCCAACATGACCAAAACCGTTGATTGTTTTTGGCGGCAATTCAGCAACAAGTGCGAATAGAACTTACATCCAATTTAGTTTTGTTTCCGTTAACCGTCAAAGCCATATTATTCTCAACGGCGAGAAAATCTATGATCCATAAAATAGATTGAACAATGAACGCTAGAAGTTGAACGCACTAGGATATAGCATAACCGTCTATTCTATATTTAAACTTGACGAACTTGTCATCAAGTCCCCTATTTCTGAGACACAGGATACAGGAATGACTGCCGGCTGTGAGAAACATAAATTGTAGTCTGTAATAATACAAACTTGTTTCTCCTATTATGATGAGATCTTACACAATGAACATAACTTGTCAGACTACACACAAAGCAAGCAAGTAGAATTTAATTTTCTCTGTAATGCTTTAGTTAATCATTAAAATGTACTTGATAATAAATATCAAGTACATTTTACTATTATATGAAATTCATTTGTATAACTATTTGTGACTTATAATATCAAAATTGTTTACTTTATCTTACTCCGTGTCCTTGAGCTCCCACTCTTCATAAACTACAACTCATTTATAGAAGAGAAAATACAAAATGTTTGGTATATTTTAGATCGCCTACTCAAAATTAAAATTCATTCGGCTTTCATCGTTCTTTGGTATTGTTTATTTCTACCAAATTTGCGCTTTTATAACATTCCACTCTTTTTGGCAAAACGCGCCAAATTGTTTTGTCCACACGCAGTAGTTGGAACGCGAAATTGGAACACTGGGTCTCTACTCCACAAGCGATTTTAATATTAATATGTTTCGATGGCCGAAGCATTTGCATAATATCATACATTTCTCAGCGTTCCTACCTTCGAACCATAGTACAGAGAAGTGGACTAGCAAGTTTATTCTGAAGTATACATACGTATATACCATTATTTTCATTTTACTTATTGATTCTGCAGTTTGTAGAACGGCCCTATCGGAATCGGTTTGTGGTTTGAGCGTGAAAGCGTAACAGATAGGTAGTACTTTCGCATTTTATTTGTACCACTGAAGCGGCAGACAATCATACGGTCCACCTGATGGAAAGTCGCCTAGGGGCATTTTTAACACCAGAGGCTGTACGCTCACGCTATCGACTCTGCAAAAATCTTCTGAGACCCTTTTAAAGAACCCTATATTTTATTATTTAGTTGGGATTCTAAACACATAATTCGTTAATTCCGTACTTTGTACTGTATTTTATTACTCTGTAGCGACATTTTTGTAAATTTAGCTTACACGTCGTTAATACTGCCTAGTGGGCCATTACGCCACTCATTTTTACAGCCTATAAAGGTGGCTGTATCATAATACATTTATAATGAAATACGCAATCTGAGAAGGAAAAGGATCTGTGTAAAGTGCCTATTCCGTGTTTACATTTTTGTAAAAGGTATTTTACGAGAAAAAAAATATTTCCGAATTAAAAGACTCACAGAGAGTTTTATCAAAGGCTCAGGAGTGTTTTTTATTCTGACTTGTTTACACAACATAAAATACAGAGAATGAACAGCAAAGTGTCGTATACGAGACCCTCACCTTTTACCATTTATAAGATAAATGCTTTTCTTAACTAGATAGGTACATAAAAACATAATTTTTATTTTTATATTAAGCTCGCCAAATTGACATCGCCACTGATGTAAAGCCGTGGCGTATCTAGCGATTGAGGGCCACTCTCACAGTCCGTGAGACTTCTGACAGTGGTCCTCAAGTTAGCGGCCCTGTGATGTGCCTCTTCACGCTCCGGTTGTTCATGCCTGTTTCCTCAAAGGGGTATACTATTTCCAATTATATCCCATTTGGTTTTGTCTCACTTAATAGGTAGGCCTGTTGCCGCGTTGAAATGGATAGACTCAGGTTGTGTGTGACTACCCGCTGTTGTAATCCTTCAAGCCACCGATTTGGCCTTCACTGGGCTGAACAAGCTACTGGCAGCTAGGACCAGCATTGGGCACGGATTCGCTTGTAATTAAAAATTCCACAAAGTGGTCACCTACCTCAGAAACAGCCAGAGCGTAAGATGCTTCACAGTGATCGTTTACAGGACACTGTTTTAGCAGGGTTTTACGAAGGGTTACGAGTGGTTTCAATGATTCTAAGTTTTGGTACATTAAGTAACATTACAATTTCTACAATATTTACTTAATATCTCTCGCCGCGTCCCTAAACACTTACGCTACGTCCTAGGTAGGCGCTTCGAGGCGAACGCGATTCTGAAGCGGTGACACGCGAATTCATCGCGACGCGGTGCGTTGCGGCGGCTATGTCCTACGTGCATGCGAAGCGTCTCGCACAGCCGCCACCGACCGGCGACGCTGCCGTTCAGTTGGCACTTTGCCTCAGCCTAATGCAACTGCCATAGATCAAAAAAATGTATGGAGTTCTAGGTTCTAGGTTTTCAGAGGCTGGTTTCCGCAAATCAACGTCATTTCTGCGCTTATTTTGGTGGGGGGTTTTGGTATGGCTATTGCCATCCCAGTTCTTCCAATAAGTCTAGCAGACTCGTCACGTTGCCAGAGACTTCCTGAAGCGACCTTGGTGTACCGAAGTGTCTAGCCCTGTATCCTTACCAGGTATGGGCATTCCATAAGAATGTGACTGGCAGTTCGTCCGTCTGCAAAGGGTCTGTGACACCTGAATTAAAGAGATGATTGTTAAGTAGACTGACCGCAGCTTTTTAAGCTATTGCATAGCTTCTATCGCGGGCCTTGCGTGGTGACCGAATCCAGAAATTGTGTCACGAAAATAAATCACACTCTCGGCTACCGTTGGCCACACACGGCCACGTTCGTGTATCTCGCACTTCATATACCAACGTGTACTCGTGAGCGTTTGCATAACGTGTACCTATGTATATGAAGTCAAGTAGGGTGAAGTGGGGTGGGCTGAGGTGTGTAGGGTGGGGTGAAGTGAAGTGGGGTGTGGTGAGGTGAATTGGTGTGAGGTGGGGTGGGGTGAGGTTAGGTGGAGTGGCATTTTGGCCTTTTGGACTTTGGACTTTTGGACTTTTGATCCTGCTTTTTGATGGCAAGTCCAAAAGTCCCGAAAGTCCCAAAAGTCCCAAAAGTCCCAAAAGTCCCAAAAGATCCAAAAGTCCCAAAAGTCCCAATAGTTCCAAAAGTCCCAAAAGATCCAAAAGTCCCAAAAGTCCCAATAGTTCCAAAAGTCCCAATAGTCCCAAAAGTCCCAAAAGTCCCAATAGTCCCAAAAGTCCCAAAAGTCCCAAAAGATCCAAAAGTCCCAATAGTCCCAAGAGTCCCAAAAGTCCCAAAAGTCCCAAAAGATCCAAAAGTCCCAAAAGTCCCAAAAGTCCCAAAAGTCCCAAAAGTCCCAATAGTCCCAATAGTCCCAAAAGTCCCAAAGGTCCCGGAGGTCCCAAAAGTCCCAAAAGTCCAAAAGTCCAAAAGTCCAAAAGTCCAAAAGTCCAAAAGTCCAAAAGGTCAAAAGTCCATTTTTTATTTTATTTTATTATAGTCTTGAATAACACATAGGCTACCTTTTATCCCGGAAATGGCTTTTCGCGGGAACTCATATTACGCGGGCGAAGCTGCGGGCATTAGCTAGTATTCTTATATAGAGGAAGTGGGACTAATTTTGTATACTTTAGAAAGGCATAATCGACGATAATAAATTTACTTCTTTTATCCCATAAATAGGACGTTCTTGAATTACATTAATTAAAATTTCTATTTCCAACATTATAAAAAACACGGCGGCACCGCATCCAGTTCGCGCGCAAATATCATACCAACTGATCGCGTTCGCTTCATTTCGCGCCGCCCCGCACCGCACCGCACTTGCGTTTGGTCACGTAGGACACTTCAATAGGTTTCAACTGTTTGTTGGTATCGCGCCGCGCCGCGCCGCTTTGCGTTCGCTTACGTAGGACGTCGCCTTAGAAACATCTTAAGACCGTTTAGTTACGCTTATTTAAACAACTCCACTGAAAAACGTATTTATACTATGCCAACAGAATTATGTGTATGACACATAATTTTGTTAGCAAACTTTCAAGCCAAGTCGAGTTTCGAACAACACACAAAGCTTAATTTTCACATTTTCTGTTCAAATCGCAAGCCCGATTTGAAAACATTATACAACAACATAAGAAATAATGGTATGGCAGCTGTGAAGGTTTTTGTTAATAGAACTATTTGAAAATTCGATAGAGCGCGGCTCCACTTGTGTTTTTGTTTCCGTTCCCGTCTCCCATAGAAATCCTGTGGTTAAAAATAGCTTATGTGTTATTTCAGAGTACCACCACTCACCAACTAATCTATCCCTATACCAAATTTCAGCTAAATCCGTTCAGCCGTTACAGCGTAAAAAATTACAAACATCCAGATTCAGAACACATCGCCACAAATTTTATAATATTAGTAAGATTTCATTATAAATCACTAATTGGCGTGAAAATTTCGCTTCGGTTTCGCCCAAGTAGTAAGAATTTTCCTCGTTTTCTACAGGAACATGTTCCTGGTAGCCTTATGACCTTTCCTAATACCTATCCTATCTCTGTAACAAATTTAATTAGAAACGGAACGTATAAAGAAACTTTTCAACTATGAAACAATAACTCGTTCTATTTCTTGGTACATTCTGTCGCATTACAAAGTGATTGTGACATACTTGACAAGGAACGTGTGTCGTGAACAATAGTTACGACTGTAAAATTTTCCTCACTTCCCACGAAAATATTTATTAAAGTCCAAAATCCCCTGGCAACGTTATGAAAGAATTTATTTTTAAAAACCTGTATTATCTATTAATCTTAAACGTATAATATACTTGACTTGCTGTCTACTGCGGATCCGCCTGAGTGGATATCGGTTATCGCGACCTCTAGTCTAGACACGGAAATTCATCATTGATTATTCAATTTTAGCTCATATCTCAGGATCGGCTCAATCGAATGAGTCGTGGACCGTGATGGACGGATAAAGTACTGAACATCGGTTCAGTATTTCACATGTCCAATATGAACAATCAGACAAGATTTAAAAATTACTAATGTACTCAATTTAAGCAAGGGTACCTACTTTATAATTTCATCATACATACATACATACATATGGTCACGCCTTTATCCCCGAAGGGGTAGGCAGAGGCATAATATTATATGCCCACATTTCACCTTTCTTTATAATTTGTCCCACGTAATAGGTGGTGAGCCGTATTGCCGTGTTTAAATGGACAGGCGCAGGTTGTGACTGCCTGCTGTTGAAATAAAGTCTTCAACTTGACTTAACGACTGCCATTTTACTGGCAACCGGGACCAACGGCTTAACGTGCCTTCCGAAGCACGGAAACGCTCAAATAAATGTCACAAAGTGATCACATGGATGGTCACCCATCCATGGACCGGCCATAGTGAAAGTTGCTTACTGCAGTGATCGTTTACAGAACACTGAGTCCGCGGGGCCACGAGTGCTTCTTAATTTCATCATAGTATCTGATAAATTATACTACTCAATGATAGTTACAATCAAATTT
This sequence comes from Miltochrista miniata, assembly GCA_933228765.1. Classification (NCBI taxonomy): domain Eukaryota; kingdom Metazoa; phylum Arthropoda; class Insecta; order Lepidoptera; family Erebidae; genus Miltochrista; species Miltochrista miniata. The sequence goes on along the minus strand of OW121762.1, from coordinate 20,689,763 downwards.
CTTAAAGGGTCTTTGTCAGTGTCGGATGCAGCTTCGTAGACCTCGCTACAGGCATTTCATCTTTGGCTATTTTATACTATTGTTTTTTTATGTGAAGCTCGTCAAATTAACGCTGCCGGCCTGATGGAAATTCATGGATACTTTTGGCTATTGGGGGCCACTTCCTCAATCCGTATGACTTTTGACAGTGATCCTCGTGTTAGCGGCCCTGTGATGTGTCAACCAAGCGTTGCAAGAGGAAGTATAAGCGTGCCAGGCAGGTTGATATTCTCAAGAAATTGTTAACTCCTAGCGGCGAAGACCATTAACACTCATACCATTCTCAACAACGCTAAACGAAACCTTTTTTTGTTAATTAACCTTGCGTAAATATATTTTTCCACTCAAATTTATTTGTTCTTTAAAGATAATACATAAATAATTTTCAATAACACTGTTCTCATTTTCACACTTTAACGTTTGTCCAAAACATCATAAATTAATTTATATTCTTCATAAACAAAGGTCTCAAGATAATGTTTTATTTTAAATCTCCTTAATGGTACAGGGAAATGAAACACGACGAAATTCGTCTTTAAGTTTTCACGAAACAAGATTTCATTTTCTCAAGCATCCTATACATTGTGAAAATTAAATGGCGTTACACAAAGTAATAAAGAAACTGAAATTAAATCTATGCTAATATTATTTTTAAATATACTAGATGGTGACCGCGGCTCCGCCCGAGTCGAAATCTAGTACCTATTCTAGTCTTATTCAGGAATAAAAAGTTGCTATACATTTATTGTTAAAAATTACAGAGAAACATAATTATTACATATCTATATTTACATTATTACTATCTAAACTAAACCTAAATAAGGCCCCCGCGGCATTGTGCCCAAAAGACTAGCAGCATTCCCCCTTTGAATAGCAATGCCTATTCGTTGAGCGAGAAAACTGCCAGCCCTTGGGTCACCAGTTGACTCCACAAGGCGCTTTTTCAAATTCTTGAAAAATTTTTGCGCATTGGGACCCCATGGACCTAGGGTCTCGACACCGACTGGACAAAAACGATACGATGAGTCGAGACCCTTATATTTATTAATTTTAATATTTTCAGCCGCTTCCGCTGCTGCACCGGCTTTTAATTTTGTTTTAGGAAGTTGCTTATATGTTATTCCACACTATTATCTATCCCTGTAAGAAATTTTAATTCAGATCCGTTCAGCCGTGGTGTGTGAAAGAGTAACATACATCCATACATACATTTTTTCTCATTTATTAGTAAGGAATTGTTATTGTTACACAGACAGAATAGACAGAATTCAACAATGAGGTGCCGGAATTAGATAACAAATTAGTAGCGTAGGTACTTACCAAGGACAAGTACTAAACTTAGGACGGCGATTCTCGACCATACAACTTGAATGCGTGTTTCTTATAAAATGTCATTTATCTCACGTTTAGAAACGATAAAACATGAGACATAAGAAATTTTACAAATGAACTCCATCTACGCTACCACAAGTCGCACGACCGCAAATTCAGAAATTTCATACGCATAGATAAGATAGCCGATATCATCACCAAGCCACAGAATAACTAATAGTAGTACAACTAGGCACAAGGTGACTATGGTGTTTCTACAGAACACACGCAGATATATACATGAAGGCTGTGTAGCTTGACATAGGCCGGAACAATAATATTTATAAGATACACATTGCCATACCAATGTGTACCCTGTATAATACCAATGTGGAAACTGCACTGAAAATGCTTTTACCTTTCATCTAACATGAAATTTCCGCAACAGCGTCGGTTCACATTTTACTTTCCAATATTGCTTTTACGTAGTACTTTACAGTATTGCTAATAAAATATCGGAATGTACTTTTCAAAGTATGAGTAAAAGTAAATGTGATGGTTAAGAAAAGCTTACCTACAGGGGGTGTACTATGCCAAATCGAATGCCAAATAATCGAAAATCCAAATACTCGAACGTTCAAAATATCGAACGTTTAATATATCGAACATTGATATTGTAATCTTCGATATTTTGAACGTTCGATATATTGAATGTTCAAAATATCAAAATTTTGAACGTTCGATTATTTGGCATTCGATTTGGCATAGTACACCCCCTACAGGTGTTATGAATTGAGAAACCTTTTTTTTTTTCAATTATTCTGTAAAACGGTTTCAAGTATTGATCTCTCAGTTACAATACAGTTCATTTTATTGTTTGCTAAAACTGAGTGCCTCGGTGGCGCAGTCGGTAGTGTAACCGCCTGCCGTGCTGCAGGTCCTGGGTTTGATTCCCCCGGGTCGGTCCAAATATTTGTGTGATCCACAAATGTTTGTTTCGGAGTTTGGGTGTTTTCTATGTATAATATGTATGTATTTACAAATATTTTAGGATGCCTATCAGTCGTCTAGATCCTATAGCACAAACTTATTTAGCTTAATTTGGACTAGATGATGTTGTGTGAGAATGTCCACAAGTATTTTTATTTGTTTTATTTTTTACTAGCGGACGTCACGCGGTATCACCCGAGTAGTTCCGGTTCCTGTGGTAATACGGGAATAATATAATTAGCCTATGTTCACCGCAAAGAGTGTAGCTTTCCAACAGTGAAAGAATTTTTCAAATCGGTCCAGTAGTTCCGGAGCCTATTCGTTACAAACAAGCAAACAAACAAACAAACAAAAAAACAAATTTTTCCTCTTTATAATATTAGTATAGATTACCTACCTACTTAATTAAATAATACATACTTATTACAAAACTTTTCTACTTTCTTTATATCAATACTAAGGGACATTTTCTCACACCGCCATCCGGACTGGATGGACCCTAGACTGAAATAGATATGCTATTGTATTTGAACTCGATACCTTGACGCCTTCGCGAGATATATTGGGTCTTGACAGGTAGACGGAAGACGGACGGGTTTGTAGGCACTTACGGGCGGATGTATGGAACCCTCGATGGGCGAGTTCGACTCGCACTTGATACACACAATTTCAATTCAAGGTCAATAAATCAAAAAATATACAAAAAACCGACCCACCGTATGGAGTTTTTATTATGTGATGTAACAACCCCGACTTTTTATAAACTCGTACAACCAAAAACAACAACAAAGTAACAAACAATATAGATTTTTTTGATACATATATTTTTTAAAAAGGTCTGAAGACTCTCATGGGAGACACGGCTCCTAAATCGAATAAACTTTAATACAGGTTTGTTAACCCCCTTGCCCAAAGGAGACATGGGTACAAAAAATTAGTAAATCTTCCTGCGGGAATCATTCAAACGCGCCACGGGTCCTAAATAGACTTTTTGAACTTTCCTTTGTATTTTAAATATTACAGACACAACACTTCAGGCAGAATGAAAATATAACTGAGAGAAACTTAATGCATGTTTTGACACATTGGTTTTTTTTTTGTTGAGGGAATATCCTCAAAGATGCTATGCCGGACTTTTACCGACTAAAAACCTCACGTAACGCCCAACAGTCTGTGGTTGGGAGCCCCGGGTAAGCCCTCGGAAGGATGTCCCGGGACTTTTAAACTAGTTTGACTAACAGCAGCTTTGTAAGCTTTAAGTTTCTGGCTATATTTAGTGTCTATACGTGAAGCAAACTTTATACCCCTTTTTCAAGAAAATTGTACTAATAGTCCGAGAGCCAGTAACAGATATATATGACCAAGTTCCTCTCAAGTGATAATTAGTAAAATACATCAGAAAATCGAACCATGAAGTCTCGTGAACGTCAGCTGCGGCTCGGTGGGGGGGAGGAGCAGTTATAACCTCCCACGCTCGAAGAAAAAAAAATACATTCACTCATTTCCTCTCGGCTAAAAATTTATCAAATTATAGCTAACCCAATATCTCAACAAAAAAAAATAATCAGCTGGCTATAACATAGTGTATTGTACGTCAGCTGATGTCTCGATCATGGAAAAAAAAATTTTCACTTTCAGTCATATCCTCTCATATAAAAATTTACCTGATGATAGCTTATATGTAACTATTGATAAATATATACGTCAGCTGGCTGTATCTCGGTGGAAAAATCGTCAGCTGATACTTTGAAGGTCGTTACGTAGAAGTTAGCCAGAAGCATTTACTGACTATTTAAATGCATCAGCTGACAAGGTTTCCCTCGACTTACTGCTAGCTGATTTTTTTTATTTATCACAGAAACATATTTAAAATCAGCTCACAAATTTTCATGTGGGAGGAAATGACGTCTCTTTAATTATTCGGCATAGCACTCCAATATGAGTGTTGAGGTGAAATGTTAAATCACTGTAGTAAATCAAATTAAACTCAACGAGAATATTCGAGTCTACAAATAAAATTAAATTGGAAGAAAAATTAAACAAATTGTTGAGTATAACGTAACACCAAAGATGTCTTTAGTGATGGGACATACAGCTACGATGGATAGTCGATACTTTGATAAAACAAAACGTATATTGTGCGTAGTTCCAACTTTTATTGTTAAAAAGTACCTATATTGAGTTATTATTATTATTGTTTTGTCTCTTCTCGGTTACCTTCTTTTTTTCTTTCGAAGATACCCGGTCTGTTGATAGGCTTACATGAGAGCATAAATCGTCCAACAAGCAAGCAACATAAGGCATTTGAGATTTTTAATGTAGGAAATAGGACCCCCACTGCAGATAATGCACCTAGGCAAATAGACCTGTAAGGCGACAGAGGGCAACACCGATGTGAGCGGCTAGGGGTGTCGAGCGATGCGTCGCCGGTTATGCCCTAGAAAATAACAGTTCCACCCCCGAGTGTAAAGCTCTGGCTTAATCTTAATGCGGTTTACAGAATACGTCTACTTACCAAGTTTCAACAGCATAGGCCTTATAGTTAGGGCGAAAAGTGGCTGTGACATACGGACGGATAGACAGTTTTTGCCATTTGGCTACGGAACATTAAAAACGGGCCCTATTCATGAGAATTCGCCGTCCGTCCGTCTGTCTGTCTGTCTGTCTGTCCGTCACGAGGCTATACCTCATGAACGGTGATAGCTAGAGAGATGAAATTTTTACAGATTATGTGTTTCTGTTGCCTGTTCTATTTCTATAAAAACCAAAACTCCCATACATTTAAACGTATTTTTTGTCGGTTTTCGGTATGGAGACCTCCGCGCAATTGGCCGTTTTTTTGAACTGTTTAGTTAATTTAAAAATAAATATAACAATATTTTTCATAACAATAATAAACAGAACGTAATTTATCGTAGGCGATAAAAATGAATGGCATAACGACACATCCCTTGTCAAGTGGTACTATAGCTTTCAACGTCATACTGCCAACTGTCATACGCACCTTGTTACAGCGAGGCGACTATAGTCCCCTTCTTTTCTACTTCTAAACATGTTTTCCAGTGACCTCAACAAAAGGGTACCCCGAGCATGCGTACAACTAGCCCCCTTCAAGCGTACCTTAATACTGTCTATGCTATGCTAGCGTGTATTGTTTGAATCTTTAAAAATAAGAAGAATAATTAAAGAGACGTCATTTCCTCCCACATGAAAATTTGTGAGCTGATTTTAAATATGTTTCTGTGATAAATAAAAAAAATCAGCTAGCAGTAAGTCGAGGGAAACCTAGTCAGCTGATGCATTTAAATTGTCAGTAAATGCTTCTGGCTAACTTCTACGTAACGACCTTCAAAGTATCAGCTGACGATTTTTCCACCGAGATACAGCCAGCTGACGTATATATTTATCAATAGTTACATATAAGCTATCATCAGGTAAATTTTTATATGAGAGGATATGACTGAAAGTGAAGATTTTTTTTTCCATGATCGAGACATCAGCTGACGTACAATACACTATGTTATAGCCAGCTGATTATTTTTTTTTGTTGAGATATTGGGTTAGCTATAATTTGATAAATTTTTAGCCGAGAGGAAATGAGTGAATGTATTTTTTTTTTCTTCGAGCGTGGGAGGTTATAACTGCTCCTCCCCCCCACCGTGCCGCAGCTGACGGTCACAAGGCTTCATGATACTATTGTCTGATGCGTATCACCAATTATCTCTCGAGAGGAAATCGTATCATTACACTTCACCGAAAACACTTCACCGAAAAACAGTTCCCCGAACGACATTTCGTCGAAAACACTTCGTCGAAAACACTTCGTCGAAACGACATTTCACCGAAAACACTTCATCGAAAACATTTCCCCGAAAAGACACTTTGTCGAAAAACAGTTCACCGAAATGACATTTTATCGAAAGGCACTTCCCCGAAAGACATTTCATCGAAAACACTTTATCGAAAACACTTTATCGAAACTGCATTTTACCGAAAACACTTCATCGAAAATCAGTTCGCCGAAAAAGACACTTCGTCGAACGACATTTCATCGAAAAACACTTTACCGAAAGACACTTCATCGAATGACATTTAATCGAAAACACTTCACCGAAAACATTTCTACGAATGACTGTCCTGTCCAAGATTCCTTCTTAAAGTTTGCCATTTCGGCCCCCCCCCCCCCTCTTCAACCTACTTACAAATCTCAACCTCAACATTTCAGCTGATTAACGCTCTTCGGAAAGGTGTAAAGTCGTTCGACAGTTTTTTTCGGTGAAATGTCATTCGAAGAAATGTTTTCGGTGAAGTGTCGAAGTTTTATGAGGGAATTAGAACAATAATTTGAAACACATTTACAATAACCGCACAGCATAGTGTGTATCAAGTCTGACCTGAGGCGCGCTGGTAGCGGGTACGAATCCTGGTAATGTTTCTTTTTGTTTTTATTTCACTTTTTGTGTTTTCTGTAGTTTTTAAAGTATTATTACGAAATAATATTTTTAATCTATACTTTTTTTGCACGAATTGGCTCCGAATCATGTTTAATTTTTCAAGTTTTTCATCTGCTTTATGATAGAATGATAGATAAATAACATCATAATCATAGTTTAATTAAAAGTAGTGCTATCTATCTATTAATTACTTCTTAAGTTTTAAACGTGTGCCACAAGATGGCGATAATCACAATGAAATAAACCTCTAATAAAAAACAAAATAGGTATTGTAACTGGCTGTTACTATTCATAGCTGTAACTTTTCCGTACTGCGATAAAGTCAACACATAGTACATGTTTCGTTAACCTCTAAAGGTATAAATCTAAGATCGCGGCATGCGGCATCTGAGAGGACTGTGGTATAAGCAGAGGTATAATATTGATGAGATTAAACGTAATTAGGTAGGCACCCAGGTGGCGGCGGGCGCCGCGCCAGGCGGTGCGGCCTCTTCAGTGAGCAGTCGCAGTCTCCCCTACATTATCTTAGCTTTACTGATTAGTATTAATTTAAAAAGAAAGAATCTAGATTAAATTATTTTTATTCCAATGAATTTAGTAGGTAGAGTAGGTACTAATGCCATCTATGCGGCATCAACGTAATTATCGCCATTACGATTTACGTTTGTAACTGTAGCCTGCAACTGGAACTATTACGATAAAACATAATTAGCTGCAGGCTACACACAATTTTTTTTACTGTCAAGAAATGTCATACATTTGCCTACAAATATGTAGGTACTTACAAATATAGTATTTTTGCTATAAATATCAAACTATGTGTACCTAGTAGATATGTGTTACATTTTTTTGACAATCTAGGTAGGTACCTATTTTATTTTAATGCATAAACTGTATCTACATATAAATAACATATTAAATAAGAGAGATATGCTTCGTCAGCCCACATCGTTGAAACAGCGTGTAGCGCAATTTTCCACATGATTTTCTATCCGGGTCCCAAATTTTGTAAACGTAAATGTTGATAATGGGCTTGGCCTTAGACATTTTTCAAAAGAAGGCGGGCGGACGCAGCGACAGCGCTAGCGCCATGAAGTGTGGCGGGCGCGGGTGGTACCCGGTGATTGGCCACCGTGCCTTGCGGTGAGTGGATAAACATCGCGCAGGCGCGTTAACTGCCTTTTCGCGGAAAATAAGTAAGTATTTTCAATCTTAATCATCGGAATTAAGGTTGCCTGTACCTCCTGTTCAGCACGCGAATTGATAGTGTTGTTGATTGTGAATTTCTAATGCTTTTGTCAATATCGATGTTTGTCCAACTTTATTAGTTCCTAGGGTTAACGGTTGATGCTGGTTTACGTTCAGCAGCATTTACTGTATAAAACAAAAGGCACATGACTGAATGTAGATACGGCCAGAATAGTTTATATCAGTTACTTTCACAGTAATAATAATAATAATAACGCGTAAGGTAGCTTGGTCCCTGTACCCGATGCCGGTGGGACACTATTTTTTATATTTTTAAATGTACCTTTTTTATATGTATATTTAAAAATGTAATTTATATGTTAATGTATTTAAATAAAGAGAAATAATAATAATAACCTTCTTTATTGACAAGGTTTACAATAATGTGGGATTCCCTCACACCTGCGCTAGTAAAAACTGTGCTGCAGGCTGCAGGTGTAAGTTTCTTCCCCTACACTAAGGTAACAATGATTACAAACGATACATCTAATCTAAACATACAAAGGAAATCGTGCTTGCATGCATATTTTGGTATTGTGTGTGAATGTGTATGAGTGTGTGTGTGTGTGCAAATTCTTTAGATTGATGTGACCTTTTTATTTATGACCTGATTGACATAAAAAGAACACTAAATATTAAGTGGAGCAAACCGCAACGCAATTAAGAAAACCGCATTGGAATCGGTTGAGCGGTTGCTGAGATTAGCGTGCACAAACGTACAGACAAACAGACAAAATTTCTAAAAACCATTGTTTTGGGTTCTATTGCGTTCATAAAGCCCCCCCTATAAATTTCTTATATATCTTCAATGTACAGACAGTGACCTGTTACGATTTTATTATATGTATTGATTGATTGATATTTGATATTAATATTGATTAAGTCCAAGGCTCTGCGCAAAAATTCAAAGAGGTTAATATTCTTACATGTAGCATCACTATTATATTTTTAACCGACTTCAAAAAAAGGAGGAGGTTCTCAATTCGTCTGTAGGTTTTTTTTATGTATGTTAAGCGATATTTCCGTCAATTATAGACGGATTTCAAAATATCTTTTTTTGTTGAATAGGGTTTACTTCTGTGGTGGTCCCATTTTCACCAGGTCAGGATCTGATGATGGGATCCAGGAGAAACGAGGGCAACCACCAAAAATTGTTGGGACTACTAGTGCGCTTGTTAACTTTTTAATTTTTAATGTACTACAATTTAATGAATGTCTGGAGTCGATCTGATGACGGAACCGAAAGACAGTCGAGGGAATTCCTTAACGATTTGCAGCAGCTACTTTGTGTTTGGGCTTGATTGATTTGTATTGATGAGAACTTTCACCTAGATAGATATATTTTTCGATTCACCCGTCACATAAAATAATGAAAAAAAAAATCAATAAAAAATAAAACCGACTTCAAACAAATCCTGAAAAATAAAATTTACTTAGCACAATGTAATATGTATTTTGATTTTATCTGATTTTATTCAATATCATATTGAAGTCGGCGTCAAGTAAACCCATAGTTTTATGTAGGTATTATTCATGGCACCAACTTCAATATTATATTGAATAAAATCTGATAATTCAAAATACATATTACTTTGTGCTAAGTAAATTTTATTTTTCAGGATTTGTTAGAAGTCGGTTTTATTTTTTATTGACATTTTTGTTTCATAATCATATGTAGGTATGTACAAAGAAAGTAACATACTTTCACTAAGTAAATTGACAGACACCATTTCAACACTAGAAATTTAAGCAATTACTAGTATCGATTGTAACAAAAGTAGTGACGAGAAAAAAATCGACAACCTAACATTTGCATATTCTATGGGCGTTATACTTTCAATTGGTGAAAATTTTTAGGCAACGCTATTGCAAATTAATTAGTGACATATTTAGTTTAATATAAAACACTTTTCATCCAATAACCAGCTCGGTGAAGGTCGTTCTTAAAGGGATCCTAGGATATTACTAAAAGAGGTTATTGTACGTAAACCTTAAAAGATAGGCATAATTATGCTGTTAACGACATTTTTTTTATAACTTTTGATGGGGAACATTTTTGTAATACAAAATTTTCACGTAACTTTAACCATTTACGCAACGTACGCAGTGGAAGGTAAATTAAGCCACTTTAAAATTGCATTTAATCAGAAGCGTCCATAGTTTCAACGCCAGATACTTCTCTCAGGTAAATTTAGCCATAGGTATTAATGGCATTTAATAAGCAATGATTTGTCAAAAGTTAATCGACTTGTGTACTCGTGCCAGCTTCCGAAGGTGGTGTCGCTACTTTTTTGTAATCTCTTGTTTTATGTTTTTTAATGTACACAGTGAAACACTAAGAAATCTGAATATGCAAATAATGTTCAGAAATAATTAACTCCACATGCTCATCCGATGACGTTGCTATCGCTACTAAGAGGACGATTTAGCGGTGCGGGCGGTAGGCGGTTAAAGAGGGGGAGAGGGAAACGGCAAACTTAGAGCGAACGTGTAGTAGGTATCTAATTATCTATCTATTTCATGTAGAGAAGCGCTCGTGGCCCTGCGGACTGTGTTTTCTGAAAACTGCAGTAAGCAACTTTCACTGTGGCCGGTACTTGGATGGGTGACCATTCATGTGACCACTTTGTAACATTTATTTGAGCGCTTCCGTGCTTCGGAAGGCACGTTAAGCCGTTGGTCCCAGTTGTCAGTAAATGTAAAATGACAGTTGTTAAGCCAAGTTGAAGGCCTTTTTAGGCGGCTTGAAAATTTCAACAGCAGGCAGTCACAACCTGCATCTATTCTGTCCATTTGAACACGGCAATACGGTTTTCCACTTATTACCTACGTGGGACAAATTCTTAAAAGGTGAAATGTAGGCATATAATAATATACCTCTGCCTACCCCTTCGGGGATAAAGGCGTGTCCATATGTATGTATGTACTTATCTATGTTTAATTACTATGCCTATCTGATAACGGTCGGATTTATCGATCATCGTTTCTTCCCTGTTATTCCCATCCCATTGAGACATTGAGTATGATTCGAAGTAGATTTGGCTTTAAAATTGAAATCACCAATCACAGCACAGCCCACTTTGCGACCGCCGGCTGACGGTTAGTTTGGTACCTACACAAGCAAATGAACGAAAAATTTGAATGTGATCGTGCAAGTGCAAGTATAAGGTGTCCGTCCGATTTACATTTGCAGTTTTTAATTACCCATCCTACCTTGTCTCGTATTACCTACTTCGTCTCTGTTTTTGTTCATTTAGCTTTGTTTTTTAAATTTTGTCATAAGTAGTTAAGTAGTTTCTCTTTCCGGTTTCCAAATCTAACTTACAAGTTCCTAAGTATCCAATATGTCTACTCCTTTTATTAGTTATACACATTCTACAAAAGGCCGAGAACAATTGGTGGTGAATGGTTATGTGTTTACGTATAACAAAAAATATATTTTAAAAAGTGGTGAAACGTCCTTATACTGGCGTTGCGAAAAATATAATAAGCCAGGAGTTATGTGTGACGTAATGGTGACCACAGACGAAGACAAATTATTTAAAAAACTCAAGGGCTCTCATCGGTGCACCGTGGAACCCGAAAGGGTATTAGTAAAATCCACCTTGCATGCAATAAAAGAGAGGGCCAAAGAAGGCAAAGAAAAGCCTATAGCGATTGTGGCAGCATGCACGTCTGGTGCAGACCGAGCAGTAATTGCTGCACTGCCCCGCGTGGAAGACATGGCACTAGCCGCTTCGCGAAAAGCGAAGGCGGCGAGAGCACTTCCAGCAAACCCCAGAAGTGCAGGAGAAATAGTATTACCACAAGAAATCATGGTGGGTGACGGCGAAAACTTTATGTTATATGACAACAAGAGAGCGGACCGAATTATTTGTTTTGCCACTGAGTCCAACCTCCGCACGCTGGCCGCCTCCCAACATTGGTTCGCTGATGGAACCTTTAGTATTACTCCAGTGCACTTCACTCAAGTCTGGACAATACATTGCCTCTCTCCTCATGGTATGTAACCCTATCCAACTCATTTACCTAATACCTAATATAGAGGTTCTACTCTACTACTTCCCGCTCTTGGCGAAAGTAATCTAAGCGTGAAAAGAATTTATATATTTTTTTATATATTTAGCTCGCCAAATTGACGTCGTCACCAGCCTGATGGAAAGCCGTGGCGCATCTAGCGATTGGGGGCCACTTCTGACAGTGGTCCTCAAGTTGGCGGCCCTGTGACGTGCCTCTTCACGCTCCTCTTGAAGAACCCAGGATTGTAAGATGAGAGAAACATGTCTGTGGGCAGGTCGTTCCATGGTGTTTTTCCATGTTTTATTTACGCGAACACGTGTATGTATGTGTTCTGTAAACGGTCACTGCAGTAGGTAACCTTGCTTCCGCTGTGGCTGGTCCTCGAATATTATGACCACTTTGTAACATTTTATTTGTGTTTGAGCGTTTCCGTGCATCGAAAAGCACAGCAATAGACTCACCACCTAGGTAGGTATTACGTGAGACCAAAACTAAAAGCGAAATGTGGGCATATACATGCCTCTGCCAGTCTACCCCTTCGCGGATTAAGGCATATTCGTATGTATGTGTACCTACCTACTTTGGATGGGTGGCGCATTCGGTGCTGTAACTGACTACCGCGCCGAGGTCCTAGGTTTGATTCCTGGGTAAATATATTTGTGTTATCCACAAATGCTTGTTTCGGAGTATGGGTATTTTCTACGTATAATAGGTAAGTACACAAGTAACAAATATAATGATACAGGTCTAGAGCTCTATACATTCAACGTGTAGATCTGCAGTCGTGCAACACTTGCACACGTGACTCTACTGGCTCCACCCGTTAAGATAGGTATTTGTTTTTTTTTTGGAATGAATTCGTTTCTATTTGCAACGGGAACTCTGCCTACAACCTCTGACTAATAATAGACAGCATAACATATGAAACAGAAAATCCGGTCAAGCGCGAGTCGGACACGGAGGGTTCCATAACAAAAAACGGCAAAAAGTGAGCGGCTTCGATCATGAGCGGTGAACGGAGCAGCCAGTATGCCTAATGCCTACACACGAACTCACACGATCAGCTGGACGCTAGAGTTCATAGCACTGTGAATTAGGTATAATGCGAGTATCCTTTAGTCTTTCGCTTTTTAGATTTCTAGGTCCTGGATTCGATTCCTGGGTCGGTCCAAATATTTGTGTGATCCACAAATGTTTTCTATGTATAATAATTGTATTTGGAAACATTTAGGCATGTATATCAGTCGTCTAGATCCCTTATTTTCCAAGTGAGTGGAAGGCAAACGACAAAACAAAAAAAATAACCACAAAGGCTAAGGCGGGAGCTCCGCTCCGCTTCGCTCCCGCCTTAGCCTTCACAAGCTTATATTAGCTTAATTTGGGCTAGATGATGTTGTGTGAATATGTTCACAAATATTTATTTATTTATTATTAATTATACGTACTTACTTACTTAAAATTATGTTCACATTTGGTTCCAGGCAGAGTTCCCTTTGCAAATAAAAACAAATTCGCCATGAAAAAATGCTATTTTGTTCACAAAATATTAACCAGTGCAGGCAGTAGATTCACGTATGCAAGTATTGCACAAATGCAAATCTACAATAGGTCTTATCTACAATAGCAAAAGCTCATTTAGCTTAATTTGGGATAGAGATGACATTCACACAACTCAATTTACACACAGCTTGTGTGTAAATGTCCACAAATACCTATTTATTATTACCTATTATATTTCCATTTACTGTTTGCTGTACTTACGAATTTGTCTAGTCCGTTGCGTTGGTTACCTATGTGGCCCCGGCTGTAATAGGTACTATTGAATATTCTGTTTACGCGCAGAGACAGTCAGTTCAATCAATGGGGTGTCCGCAATGAATTTTTTAGAGTATTTTTATTTATTAGGTGTACAGCTGCGAGCTTTAATTTGGGACCCATTTCCATTAAATGTTGTTAGAACATTCATAATGCAATAAGGTCGAAATTCATTTTAGTTGCCCTCGCTCCAGTTGACGTAATTGCGCGGTTGCCCCTAGACACGTAAACATTATGACATTAATATTGCGTTAAAATTTTAGCTCTAAATAGCGTAAGTTTGCTACACGATATTAAACCTTAGGTGGATCCCAAATTAAAACTCGTGACTCGTGACTAAGTAGGTACACTTAGGGTAAAACGCCCAGTGGTCAGCCCTGCACCAGCTTTTATGGACATTGTCCCTAAAATAAAAAAAAAACCAACAAAAAGTTTTATTTATAGGGACTGGGTGTTATACCCTACCTACAAGCATTAATATAAAGGTAGGACTGCACTGGGCAGAACTGAACTGCAGCGGAACTGCGTGACACGACACGGCAAAATATTCTTTATATAGAATTATATGAGACAACATGCACTAAACTGCAACAGAACTGCACTGCAGCGGAAGTCCGCGAGAAAGTTGATCAACTGACCAAAAGTGCAGCAGCTCCGTTGCATATATATTCATTTAGGTATCTTCATAGCTTCGTCATAGCGTCATCCATTTCGACGTTCATCTTGCTCAGAGGTTGCCTAGCTACTGAGTACATTTTTGTAGCGACGCTGCAGTTAAAGATGAAGAGCGGTTTAACAAAAAATGACTCGTCGTGTCGTGTCACGCAGTTCTGCTGCAGTGAAGTTCCGCCCAGTCGGTCCTACCTTAAGACCTCAGAGTTTCATTTGTCGTTCAATGATAAAAATACTTATTTTTTCTATCATTCAGGAGCTGTATTCCCGCTAGTGTATGCTCTGGTCCCGGGCAAGAGTACAGAACATTATGTGGAGATACTCAATGCAGTCAAGGCGAGGATCCCACTGGCGGCGCCATCAACGATCATGATGGACTTCGAACGAGCCGCCATTAATGCATTTAAACAGGTGTTTCCCGGGATTGTGACACGAGGGTGCCTTTTTCACTTCGGACAGGCTGTGTTCCGTCACATTCAGCATGACCGCTCACTTTTTAAAATTTTCAGTGACCCAAATAGGCCTTCTAACCAGCTTAATGTCAAAACATTAAACGCTCTGGCGCTTGTTCCAATAGAACATATTAAGGTAGCCTTTAATTCAATTGAAAATTCTCGCTTCTGGGGCGGTGGAGACGCTGGCGAGGATGAAGAAATTACCGAAGAAGAGGCAGCTCTCGCGCAACTCCTTGCGTATTTTAAAACCGTCTGGCTGGGTAGCGGTCGCAAAGGAGGCATGTTCCCTGTTGCTACATGGAACCAGACTTCGGCCGTATGGGCAGGCATTCCGCGTACAAACAACGCCGTAGAAGGATGGCACCGTGCGTTTGGCGAACGCATGAAATGTTCTCACCCAACAATTTGGGTGTTTCTTGAAGCCCTTAAGGCTGAACAGGAGCTGACCCGCACTCGCCTTGTACAAGACGGCTCAGGTTCCCAGAAACAGAAGGGTCGCCCTGAATATATAAGAGCAAATAATAATTTAAAAAATACCATGGCCGCAGCCCAGGAACATTACACTAGTTGGGACTTGGAGGCATGGTATAACCACCTCTTAAACCTCGCTGCCAACATTAAGATGGGGTCGTAATTTTGTTTTATTCATATTCAGCTCTCCAAAATGACGTCGCCACCAGCCTGATGGAAAGCCGTGGCGCATCTAGTGATTGGGGGCCATTTCCGACAGTGGTCCTCAAGTTGGAGGCTTGGAGCACCCGGAATTGTAAGATGAGGGATACACGTGTGCGGGCAGGTCGTTCCATGTTTTTATAGTACGACAGAGAAACGATCTTTTGAAACGCTCAGTTCTAAATACATACATACATACATACATACATACATACAAACATACAAATAATCCCGCCTTTAGCCTCAAAGGGGTAGGTAGAGGCTTATAATGTGCCTACAATTCACTTTTTTGGAATTTGTCCCACGTAATAGTAGGTATTTCTGTGTTGAAATGAACAGGCGCAGGTTTTGCCGCCTGATGTTGCCTATAAGGCCGCTTATAAAGGACTTCAACTTGGCTTAATGACTGTCATTTTACCGGTACCAGTGGCTTAACGTGCCTTCCGAAGCCCGGAAACGCTCAAATAAAAATGTCACTGACTGGTCACATGGATGCTTACCCATCCAAGGACCGGCCATAGTGGAGGTTTCCTACTGCAGTGATCGTTTACAGAACATGGAATCTCTTTAGTTGAGGGTCTAGAGATCTTATAATTTAAGTGGCTCACCCACCCACTATACGACTTCTGGACTAACGATGACAGTCATCGTCAAAAATCGTTATTTTGTATACATTTCATTCTATATTTTAAACATTTCATTCGGCCGCCAAATGCGTGCTTTCACCCTTCTACAGCGTTTTTTGTACCATTCACCCTAGCCCATGAACGTTTGCAACACCAGAGGCGCTACACCCGCGCTACCTCGCCCTGTAAGAACCATTAGCGTTCTTATTATTATTAAATAATAAGTTTCTTCAGTTCTCTAAAGGCTCAATTAAAACTCAAGGGAAATAATAAAATTTTGAAAGTAATTATCTTTTAAAATTATTTGTAAGTAATCGCGAAAATGTATAAGTAGGTACCTTACTACATTTATTTTAGAAAATACGTTTAATCTTGTAACAGAATATTTAAGTAAAATTTCGTAGTTTCATGTTAGGCCACATATCCATTATAGGCATTAAGTGTAACTTAATGATGTTATTGCTGTTAATCTTCCTAAGGTAAATTGTTTTGTATTAGGAAAGATAACAAGATCTTTCCTTATACAAAACAATTTACCTTATTACATACCTTGTCAACATGTGACGCTCTATTTGTAAAATGTGTAAT
Source organism: Miltochrista miniata (assembly GCA_933228765.1). Taxonomy (NCBI): domain Eukaryota; kingdom Metazoa; phylum Arthropoda; class Insecta; order Lepidoptera; family Erebidae; genus Miltochrista; species Miltochrista miniata. The sequence goes on along the minus strand of OW121762.1, from coordinate 20,672,873 downwards.
TATTGTGTATGATTATTGTTTTTGTGTATAGCGAAGGCAAGGATTGTATTAAAAAAAAATCTTACAACGGGTCAGTTTGATATGGAAAAACAAAGTTCCGCGGATCAGCTAGTATTCTATAATTGAGATTAAGTTAAGTTTCTTACGACCCTTTACATTAAATTGCATAAATCTAGTCTTTGATAATTTAACATTAAAAATTTTTACCCGTCAATTTGGACGATACCATTTTTGGGCGAGTCCATTAGTTTGTATTAAGAGATATTTTAATTTATAGTGGGATAATGTTGTAAGCGCAATGTACAGAGGTAAACACATCAAAGTTAATGCTAAATATATAATTATACAACGTTTTATTCATACTAAAACATATGTTTTATAGCGTCCGTTGAGCGAGTTCATTCTCGCTCAAGGGCGTACATATTCAATGTATGGACGTGCCTGTCTATCGGCAGAATATAAATATGTCATTGCTCAATAGCTGTTTTAAAGACCTATCTGTGGATACCCCACACGTATGGGTTTGATTTTATTTATTTAATATTTTTATAATTTATGTACCGTTACAGCAATTTTTACAATTTTATAGCTATACAAAATATGGCCAAATCGTTATCAAATTTCAATATAAAATATACCCTATTGATAGGGAAAATAAGGCATAAGCACAGATTAATAAATGGTTACTATGTAAGCATAAGATACCTTATCGCTGATATATGTATAAGTAATGTCGTTTGATGTTCGCAATATTCATTCTATTCTTCGCAAGCGTGCTTTGGGCCAACTTTATGAGTATGACCTTACTTTAGGATCTGTAATTTAATGTGGTCCGGGTTCAATTCAAATCCTGGTCGGGCCAAACGATTTGTGTGATGTGATATTGTTTGTTACGGGGTTCTGTTTGATGTTTTCTTAAGCCGAGATAATAGCTTGTTGTGACAATGCCACAAAAAAAATATTTATTGATTTATGTGACAAGGAAAAGATTTCTTTGGGAAAGTAATTACCTATTTGTTCTTATTTTCTTTTTATATTTTGTTAAAGATTTTTTATTTTATTGTATTGGACTCCGATCATGTAAAACTGTAGATACCTATGTTTTCTGCAAAACCATGTACAGTCGACCAAATGGAATCATGACCCACCTTAAGGTCATTTTCTTACAATTATTCTATACAATGAGGTTGAAATTAGCTTGAACATACATTTCCTAAGTAAAGAACCTGTTATCATTTCACTAGACACTGACAAAGCCATGACATAGACGTATACTATGGGGTATGATAAGTATTGCACGAAGAAGTTTGTTAGCCAGTAAACGTCCTTATCTATATATTAGGAAAGATTTGATCATCAGTTTGTTTGAGACATAGGATTGACTTTATTTCGAACTAGCTGAGCCCGCAACTTCGTTTACGTCACATAAGGTGTATGAAAGGAAAGGTATTTCTTCATCAGAGTCATCAAGCAGCGTCTGAAACTGCCCTGTTTACTTAATCATAAAAGAGCTTAATGATTAAGTCTATTTTAAAACAATTCAGTCCACGCCTTCGGCGCGGACTGAATTGTTTAAAAATAGTCTTAATCATTAAGCTCTTTTATGATTAAGCCAACACGCCAGTTTAGGTTCACTCACATTCAAAGAAACCCCTACAATTAAAATATTCAAAATATCTGATTCTTAAAAGTGTTATAACTCTTTTATTTCTAAACCGATTTACATAAAACAAACGCTAAATGTTAACTGGAGCAAACCTCAACACAATAAAAAAAACCGCATTGCAATCGGTTGAGCGGTTACTGAGATTAGCGTGCACAACCGTACAGACAAACAGATATACAGACATACAGACAAACAGACAAAAATTCTAAAAATCATTGTTTTGGGTTCTATTGCGTTCATAAAGCCCCCCTATAATATTTTTTCTTATTTATCTTCCATGTACAGACAGCGACCTGTTACGATTTTATTATATGTATTGATAATGGGTAGTGTAGAGGTAGCGTAGGGTAGGTTTAGAACATTTGACGGAACGAAGTCTGTCGAGACAGCTAGTATAATAAAATAAAACAGTAAAATTAGAGACTTATAAACTTTATTTTGTTAATTTCATGTTATTAATTTTAAAAAAAATGGCATTCACTTCGTAAAGCGAATAAAAAAGAAAATAGTTAATTTGTGGGTTATGATGGTTGAAATGGTTTGGGTCTGTAGGATTACCGGTAAAACCTAAAACCGAGTGTAAGCGCCATGGTTTTCAATAACGTCTAATAACCGATTACGCATAGACTCGATTAGACGACTGCAAATGTCACCTCCCCTCATGTAAGCCCAGATTTTGTTACAATGCAGCTCGATTGCTTCTTTAGTCCTCTCGTTCCTGTTATCCCACATTTGAACCATCAAACCCCATAAATTTTCTATTGGATTACGGTCTAGTGACCTAGACGGCCATGGAATGAGAGTAAATTCATCTTCATGCTCCGTAAACCAATTCTAGACAATTCTGGCAGTATGCACTCGACGGTTATCATGAACATAGAAGAATACTGGCACATCTTCACGGGGGTAAACTGTTCGTAAAGTCGGTAACATTGATTCTTTCAATAAATCGACATAGTTGATAGCGTTATGACAAGGAGAAATAGGAACAAGTTCGCCTATGTTTCTAACATCCATCCAAGCCCACATGTTAGCTGAAATACGACCAGTTGATTGGTTGGACACTACGTGGTCCTCAATGTATCGCGTGTTATCGTAACGCCACAAAGTTAAGCGACCATGTTGAGAAGAGCGAAATGATTTTTCGTCTGTAAAGATGGTGTTTGTCCAGTCGAAATCTAAATAATTACGTGCAAAATTTAATTTCGCAGTTATGTGTGCATTCGTTAAATGAGCTTTCTTAGCATGACGTCTGTAATGCAGCCCAGTGTGGTGCAAATTATTTCTAATTGTTTCTAGATAAACGTCGTAACTTGCTGCAAAATAGCGGGTATGAGTAAAAGGATGTTCTTCGTAATGGTGTGCATTTCCGTTCTCTGTTGGTTTGTGATTCGACGAACCCCATGATTATGTCGTCGTCGGTCTTCAAGGATACCCTCTTCAGCGTGCCGTCTGATTCAGGTTCTGACCGTGTTACGACTTATATTTAACTCATGTGATATTTCTCTAACGCCGTAACGTTGCTCACTAAGCACTACAATCCGAGCTCTTGGTTCTACCAAATTGGCCATTATACGATTCGTTTATAGATATAAATATATTCTTAGATTTTTATTTTAATATTTTCAGACCGACTACTACTTGAAATCTGACACATAATGTCATTTCATTTTTAAAATTATAATACTTTTTTCCGCAATGAAAAGAGTTTGGATTATAAACGATTATATTATGTTCAAATAAGACTGCTTTATCAAAAATATATCTTGTAAAGTGATAACAAAGGTTAAAATTGCATAGACATCTAACCCGTAATGACTCATTTTGTTTATATCTAAAACGTACTATGTGCAAATAGCGAAGAAAACCTAACTATATTTACGATTACAAAGGAATAATTGGCAAAGTGGGTCATGATTCAATTTGGTCGATAGTACCTATCTATAGGAACAAGACCTTGTCTAAGCCAAATTTATTGTTGTGATACTTACTCTGATATTTGTATGCTTTATTAAAGATTTTTCATTTTATTATATTGAAACACTGAAAAAGTGAAATGTACGTTTTTTTTATTTCACCATCTACCAGGGACGAGAATTTGGCTGAAGTACCTAAGTCCCTACCTAAAGAATGTAGGTAATAAATTGTTTGTATTTATTTGAACCTTGGAGGAGCTTGGAGGTTTGCAACACCTGATACGTTTTACACTTGCGTTGCCGACTTTATCTCCATAGTGTTAACGGACAGGACAGAAACAAGTGACACCTTTATACTTACCTACTTTGCTTAACGACTCCTTATCGTGCCAAGGACTTGTCCTTGGCACGATAAGGAGTCGTTAAGCATAAGGAGATTGAGATGGGTGAACGCTTGTGGCATTTTCATTTACGAGCGTCTCCATGCTTTCAAGGGCATGTTAAGCCAGTGATCCAATTGGATCCAATGCCACAAGCGTTCACCCATCTCAATCTCCCAGAACCACCATTTCAGCGTTCGGGAAGGTACCTAAGTACTGAAATAGTCTTCTTTCAGAATCTTGTGTGGGATCACACAATAGGATCTCGAGTAGATCCTCTAGGGCGTAGAGTGCGGGCATGACAAACTAAAGCTTTGAAGTTCAAAGTAATTACCGCCATCTAGTGATAAAATTGCGATAATTACGTTGATGCCGCATAGATGGCATTATATTAAATTCTTTTCGATAAAAATAATTTAATCTAGATTTTGCTTTTTATATTTAAAGCTTTGAAGTTCAAAGTAATTACCGCCATCTAGTGATAAAATTGCGATAATTACGTTGATGCCGCATAGATGGCATTATATTAAATTCATTTCGATAAAAATAATTTAATCTAGATTCTTGCTTTTTAAATTTATATAACTAAACAGTGAAGCTTAGGTAATGTAGGGGAGACTGCGACTAGTCACTGCAGTGGCCGCGCCACCTGGTGCGACGCCTGTGCGCCACCTGGGTGCCTACCTAATTACGTAATCTCATCAATAATATAGGTATCTCTGATTATACCACACCTTAGTCCTCTCTGTTGCCGCATGCCGCGATCTTTGTATTATACCTTTAGAGGAAACATGTATGGGTTGACTTTATTGCAGTACGGAAAAGTTACAGTTATGAATATTAACAGCCAGTTATTTTGTTTAAGGCTTATAAATAGCACAGTAGGACATTGTGATTATCGCCATCTTGTGACACACGTTTAAAACTTATGAAATAATTAATAGATAGAGCACTACTTTTAATTTTATTAAACTTTGTTAAGATATTATTTATCTATCATAATAGCAGATCATATTGTATTAATTAAGGCTCTTTTGTACCGATTACAATGGGTACCACAGCGCAGCTTAGGAAGAGACAATTAGGTATAATAATGTGACTTGGTACCTATATTACGTGGAAAATCGATAAATCGCTAAACCTCATGGGGTTGAGTTCAGCTAGGTAGGTAGGTACTGTTGTCAAGGCAAGTTCATGAATGGATTACCTACTTACCACCTGATACCTAAACTTTTGCAACAACTAAAATCTTGATCTTAACGTTGTAAAAAACAAACAAATTGGTTTCATAATTTTCTACAGATACATTAATATATCTTACCTGCAGACGCCATTGTCCATTTCTATGAAAATTATAATATCGTCCCCGCAGGTAGAAAACACTGGGAATAACACCTCGAAAACTTGACAATATTAGGTCATTTAATACAATTGTTTCATAATTACTTAAATACCCATCAATCAAAAATGATTTAATCTATTTAATAACTTTACCAGGTACCTACTTATTAAATAAGTAAAATGGCACACAACGCCATCTAGTCCAAAGTAGTGTAGTGGCCATTGAAAAATGAGTGATTCGTGTAAAAAAAAGGATAGATTAAAAAAATATTATTTTACACACTACAAAAAATTAATAATAATACTTATAAAAACTACAGAAAACACAAAAAGTAAAATAAAAACAAAAAGAAAAGAAATCCAGGATTCGTACCCGCTACCAGCACGCCTCAGGTCTGACTTGATACACACTATGCTGTGCGGTTATAGCAGAATTGTTCCAAATTATTGTTCTGATTCTCTCATACATCTTCGACACTTCACCGAAAACATTTCTTCGAATGACTTTTCATCGAAAAAGCTGTCGAACGACTTTTACACGGAAACACTTCCTCGGTATCCTTCCTGAAGGGCGTAAATCAGTTGAAATGTTGAGGTTGAGGTATTTCACAATGTATTTTCTAATATATAGGTATTCAAGATGATTCAATCTTTTTCTTTGAATATAAAGGTTACTAATATAAAGCAACTTTTCTTACAGAAAATTCATGGATTAGTTCTGAAGACTCGGCTTTGGGTTTGGGGTTTGGGATTACCGCTTTTCATAAATCAACATCTTGTCTTCGCTATGGGATATTTCGTTTGGGAAGCTATCATCGGGGTAGTGTTTGCGTGTAAACAACTCTCTGTCACTTTTCGGAGAAGTGTTTTCGGCGATCTGCCTTTCGGAGAAGTGTTTTCGGTGATCTGCCTTTCGAAGAAGTGTCTTCGGTTATCTGTCTTTCGGAGAAGTGTTTTCGATGATCTGTCTTTCGGAGAAGTGTTTTCGGCGATCTGCTTTTCGAGGAAGTGTTTTCGACTATCTGTCTGTCGGGGAAGTGTTTTCGACGATCTGCCTTTCGAGGAAGTGTTATCGGAGAAGTGTCATTCGAAGAAATGATTTTCGGTGAAGTGTTATTTCGGAAAAGTGTTTTTCGAGGAAATGCTTTTTCGGTAAAATGTTTTCGATAAAGTGTTTTTCGACGAAGTGTTTTCGATGAACTGTTTTCGGCGAAGTGTTTTCGATGAAGTGTTTTCGATGAACTGTCTTTTCGGTGAACTGTTTTCGATGAAAAGTATGAGTACCAGAGGAAATAATTAACCAAATTTTCACCTGGCTCTGGGACTATAACGGAAGAACGTGAAATATCGACTCAGAAAAAATTTATATGCAGAAGAAGTGTATAAAGCAATTTTTATGAGTTATTGTTGAATTTTGGATCCCAGTCGTACCTAAATCATTAACATCAATTATCAATCAATCAATATCAATACATATAATAAAATCGTAACAGGTCGCCGTCTGTACTTTGAAGATATATAAGAAAAAAAGTCTATAGGGGGGCTTCATAAACGCAATGGAACCCAAAACAATGATTTTTAGAATTTTTTGTCTGTTTGTCTGTACGTTTGTGCACGCTAATATCAGCAACCGGTCAACTGATTGCAATGCGGTTTTCTTTATTGCATTGCGATTAGCTCCACTTAACATTCAGTGTTTGTTTCATGTCAATCGGTTCATAAATAAAAAAGTTATGTCTAAAAAATCACATATAAAATGCAGCGTACGAAGTCGCGGGCAACAGCTAGTATATCTATACTTATAATAAATCTGTAGAGAGGTCAATTCTGTACATGAAATATATTTTCAAAATTACTATCAGGGGGTGATTAGTGATCGATACTGATGCCAAAAATGCAATCAGTAAATTTTTGTCTGTCTGTCTGTCTGTCTGTATGTTCCTTATAGAAACAAAAACTACTCGACGGTTTTTAACGAAAATTGATACAATTATTCTTCATACTCCTGGGCAGGTTATAGTATACTTTCATCACGCTAAATCAATAGAAGCAGAGTAGTGAAGGGAAATTTTGGGAAAACGGGAGAAGTTACTCCATTTTTTAAACTTCCGTCGCGTGTGCAGCCTTAGTGGTTAAAGTTATATAGAAATCATGTATGACGGAAATACATATTCGTATTCTACATAAAATTGTCTAAAAAATATCCTATGTCTATCTTTTATGGTTGACTTACAATAACACGTGTAACTCCTGATAGCTTAGCAGTTCGGAGCATTCTGATTATATTTGTTTACTCTTACGTTTATAATACTCTCACTCATCCCTAATTCAAAAAAGTTAACATTATTACCTATTTAATAAAAAAAGAATCATAGAAATCGGTATAGAAACACCAAACTTATATAAGCCATCGCACCGTCGCACGTGAATACTGAATCATGCTATAAGATAAAATCGTAAGAAGTCGCTGTCTGTACATGGAAGATAAATTAGAAAAAATATTATAGGGGGGCTTTATGAACGCAATAGAACCCAAAACAATGATTTTTAGAGTTTTTCTGCATGTCTGTATGTCTGTATATCTGTTCTGTTTGTCTGTACGTTTGTGCACGCTAATCTCAGTAACCACTTAACCGATTGCCATACGGTTTTCTTCATTGTGTTGAGGTTTGCCCCACTTAATATTTAGTCTTTATTTCATGTCAATCGGTTTATAAATAAAAAAGTTATAAGTATCACTTTAAAGAATCGTACATAGACATAAGAATCTAAAAAAGGGTTAATCTAAACAGCCCTGTTTGCTTAATCATAAAAGAGCTTAATGATTAAGGCTATTTTTTTAAATTGCAAATAAACAATTCAGTCCACTCCTTCGGCGCACACTGACTTGTTTTAAATAGACTTAATCTTTAAGCTCTTTTATGATTAAGTAAACAGGGCAGTTTCACACGCTGCTTGATGAGTCTGCTGACGAAATACCTCTCCTTTCATACACCATATGTGACGTAAACGAAGTTGCGGGTTCAGCTAGTATTTAATATAATTATGTACGTAGGTACTACCGCTGTTTACTTACACTCGCGGTCTACCGAAACAAACCAGCACTATCAACATACAGTCATTCTTTTAATAAGCTTGTGTTATTACCTATGTACACTAAAATAATTCAAAATTAACGCATACCAATAATTTATCTGTGCAGATACGACGAAACGACCAGTGAACTGATAACAAGCGCTTCCTGAGCAGCTGTGACCCATAACCCCACTCATCGACAAAATGCCTTATCAACCACGTAGCATCACTGAGCCATTGACTTATCAGACGCAAACGAAACCCGTCCATGTACCGACCTAAGTGATGAACTCGTACACAGTGCTAGTGTTGTAGACGAATAATGTGTAAGCTGTTAAGATGGGTGATCTGTTGCCGAGTATACCTAGGAGTACGTTTGCGAGTGAGGTAGAGAATGGGAATACCAGTGTGGTTGAGTACGGGTCTGATGAAGAGCTGGCGGCCGTGGCATTGTTTCGTGACTATCCGGAGCCGCTGCTGCGGTTTGCTTCAGTCTGCTGCGTGCTGTTCATGCTGGTTGGAATACCTGGAAATCTCATCACTATTGTTGCGCTTGCAAGGTGTAAAAAGGTGAGTCTTTATATTATTACTACCCGATACATATACCCTCTTCTCTGTGACAATTCTTCAACGTAAATAAATATGATAAATAGAAATACTTCGAAAATTAACTCGCAGTGGGTAGAAATTTGAGTCGAATTATTTGAGCATTTTGAGACCTTGAAATACTAATCAGACATGACATGCTGTTTTTTCTACCAATATATTAGTTTTAGGTATTTTATTGCACTCTTAATTTAGACTATCATTTCAATAGCATGACACGACTTGCAAACAAAAATAAAATTCAAAAATTTTGTACAAAAGTAAATGTAAACATTTCAATGATATTTGATTAGTTTCAGACTTTATTTGATTAGTCTTAGACTTATTTGATTAGCCTCTTAGACTCACAATTTATTTTTACTTTGGTTTTCAATCTATTATTGTTACATTATATTTATTCTTTCTGTCATATTTTATTATACTCAATGTCTGATTGTAATAAAAGGCCCTTCATAGACCAAACACGAAATATTAAACTAAGTACTTAGTTGGCTTTTGATACTAACACTATCCAGACAGATGTGTTATAAGGATACATTAGCTACCAAGGAATGAAGTAATAGCATGTAGTACTATTATTATCTTTGGTTAAAATATAGGATGTTGAATTACGTCCATAATATAAAACAACCACTGCAGATATGTAACGAAACCTTCATGAAAGATGTCTGTCAAAAAGAAACCCTCTTTCCGAGTGGAAATCGTCATGAATGTCATGCGGGACTTCTGCAGGCTAAAAGCACACGGTGCCTTGCCACCTGTCTAAGACCAGGAGTCCCAAATAAGCCCTCGGAAAGATAACCTCAGTGCGCCTGACACAGACTTTGTCCACTATCGCGGACTCTCCCTATGGGTGTGCGTTTTATACCACTTCTTAGGGGTTTTGGGCGTTGTTCCACTTTTATGGTATACAAACCACCGTCTTGGTCTGCTTCTGTAAAAACGGCGAACAGAAAATATTATATCTATATATATAAAAATCAATGCCACTTTTCGTTGTAATTTTATAACTCAAGAACGGGCTCACCTATCCAAACCAAATTTTTAGGCTTTGTTCGGACTATTTAGTAGATGGTTTATGTGAAGTTTGCACAAAATCGGTTGAGCGGTTCTTCATTTATCACGCATACGAAGTTGCGCGGGTCAGCTAGTATTATATAAATATTTATTAGGTGTTGTTCGTGTATCTGTCAGTCTGTCCGTACGTTAAAAATCTCAAACCTCTTCTCCCAATACTATAATTATATATTTGAATGAAAATTTAAAACTGCAATAACACCTATGGATACATTTTAACAGAATAACAAAATAATACGGTTTTATTACCATGAATTAAAATAACATGATAAGATATTAAACAGTTGCAGACAAGTTTGATAAAGAAGTAGATATATATTATCTTTATGATGGTCAGTTTTTAACAGACGGAGACTTCTGCAAATGTTGATCTTGGAATAAACCGTGTACAAACGAAGTGACATGTAAATATTCAAGACATTCACCTACAAAAATATTCTTATAATGGTTTGTTGTTATAGTATAGTTTTATGTTAAACTACACTCGAGAGCAATGAATCCGGGTCACTTAAAGAATGTTAAAAATCTCGGAAACTAAAAATGATAGGTTAATGCAATAAATTGTATTTAATAGACAATGTAATACTCCTTAAATGAAAGTAAAAAAAATATGAGTCACCATACATTTTATTAACACAAAATTACATAAAGAAAAAACTGCTGATCTCTCCTTAAAACAAAAATAGGAAACATGAAATTTTTGAACTTTATTACGATTTTCTTGAATTTTAATACTTCGTATTGCCTCCTCGTGCTTCCATTACTGCGTTTACGCGGTTTGGCATGCTGTACACCAAGTTCCTTATACGATTTTGGGGAATATTCTCCCATTCCTCTGTGAGAGCAATTTTGAGCTCACGAAGCGTGATTGGGGGAGGGTTTCGTTGTTTTACGCATCTGCCTAGCTCGTCCCAAGCATGCTCGATCGGGTTGATATCCGGGCTGCGCGCTGGCCACTCCATACGAGTAATGTTCATCTCTTGAAGGTAGTCATTCACAATCCTACCTGTATGAGGTCGGGCATTGTCATGCATAAATATAGCATCCTCACCTAAATTGACCATAAATGGACCAACGTGATCATTGAGGATTTCTTCCACATATCTTACGCTAGTTAAAGAGCCGTTTTCTATGATCACCAGCTCTGTGCGACTTTCAGAAGAAATTCCGGCCCACACAAGTACAGACCCACCACCGTAGGCTACTTTTTCTTCGATGCATGCTTGCTTGAATCTTTCCCCTGGTCTTCGATACACTCTGTGTCTTCCATCGTGCTTGTAGAGCATAAATTTTGATTCGTCGGAGAACATAACTTTTGACCAATCTTCAATACTCCAATTTACGTGGCTCTGGGCATACCTTAGTCTCGAAATACGATGCCCACGCTCCAGTTTAGGGCCGTTTGCAGGTCTAAGGGGTTTTAAGTTAGATTCAGCAAGCCGACGTCTTACTGTCCATGCACTTGGGTTACTTCCTCCGAGGCGTCGAAACTGATTGGTGAGTTCAGTTCCTGTGAGAAAGCGATTTCGAAGCATGGTGTTCACCAAGTATCGGTCTTCTCGTGCTGTGGTACACCTGGTTCTGCCCGTTCCTGGTCTGCGTAGGTTAGAACCAGTTTCTTCGTAACGTCGGAGAACTCTTTGTACTGTTGACAGCGACACACCGACAGTCCTGGCTGTATCGCGCTGACTCCGGCCGGTTTCCAGCATTGTAAGTATTCTGGTGCATTCTTCAGGCGTAAGCGACATAATTTCAGCTTGATTAATGAATATAGAGCACTATCAACATGGTTTATGTACCCACATAAATGACAGATTACAAACAAAAGCAACACCAAATGCTGTAATTTCGTAGTTCCATCTTCGAAAGTGGCCCTTTTTCAAATTTGATTTTTTTATGATATAACTTTACAATAACTAAGAAGTTTTAATACCTTCATTTAAGGAGTATTACATTGTCTATTAAATACAATTTATTGCATTAACCTAGCATTTTTAGTTTCCGAGATTTTTAGGATTCTTTAAGTGACCCGGATTCATTGCTCTCGAGTGTATTTTGATAATTCTTATGGGCCTAAAGTAGTATACAAGAATTAGACATTTTCCTTCATCGTGTTTACTATATCATCCTCCCTGCCCCAATAATTCAGACCCTGTTTATCCTATCAAGGCCCTTGGGAACAATACAAAGATAAAATATACGAGCGTCGTGTGGTTTTTGGTTGTTGAGTCACATCAGTAGTCCTGACGGGGTGAAGTCCATAAAGATTACAACACGCTTATCAAAAAATATATGGAACTCACACCTAGCCCAGAATATACTTCAGACTCTTTGAGCACGAGCTATGCTGTTTGTGATAACCGTTAATGATATAGATAGAATAACAGAATACATAACAGAAGTTTCTACGTTGAATCAAATTAATACAAACTCTGCTGATAAATTTATAAATTGTGAGACAGAGAATGCTGAGACCAGATTTAGTTTCCAAGGCCTGTTAGAAATTACAGGGCCAAATATTAATACTGTGCATAATATGTGTTCGATCGTGGTAAAATATTGTATTCCGTAGCTTCTCTGGAATGTTACGGATATAGAAATTTTTATGGTACCTACTTAAAAACTTGGGTTGGAAACCTACACATGATGCAACCAGATGCACTACGGCAAGATTTCTGCTCACTACGATGGAAAATTGGAATTTAATAGGTATTCTTTACTATGAACCTAAACTAGCATATCTCCCGAGGCTTTTTGATCTCTGTGATATACAGTACCTACTCGCGTTTTTAGCGCCAGCCAAATTCACAGTCATCAAGAGTCAATCAATCAATCAATCAAATCAGCCTATGGCAGTCCACTGTTGGACGTAGGACTCTCCCAATTCACGCCACAATCCCAGTCCCAGCCTGCGACCTTTTCCAGGTCGTCGGTGCATCTGGCGGGTGGACGTCCCACCCCACGTTTGCCGAGTCACGGTCTCCACTCTAGAACACGTTTGCTCCATCGGCCGTCGTTTCTTCTGCAGATGTGGCCAGCCCATTGCCACTTCAATGTGCTTCCGCGATTTATCAAGTACGAATAATAATGTACTCAAAGAACTGATTCTTTAACTTACCTTACTTTGTCATAAATATCACATCAGAACCTCAGGCTATTATATTACGTCACATGAAGTAATCCACAACCTTGAATGTATTGGTATTATCTGTGACAAATCCTGTTTCGTGCATTCGACTACGACAGTAGTACGTAAGTGCGAAAGCTTATCTTATAATAAGGTGCAGCGTCATATCCGTAGATAAGCGTCTGTATCTATCCATACTAATATTATAAAGCTGAAGAGTTTGTTTGTTTGTTTGTTTGTTTGTTTGTTTGTTTGTTTGTTTGTTTGAACGCTAGGATCTCAGGAACTACTGGTTGGATTTCAAAAATTCTTTAACAGTTTCATAGTCCTTTTATCGAGGATGGCTATAGGCTATATAACATCACGCTAAGACGAATAGGAGCGGATCAGCAATCAATAATGTTTTGAAAACGGGGAATATTCTTTACCGTCTGAAAGCTTCCGAGGCGTACGCTGCGTAAATGGTTAAAGTTACGTAAAAATTGTGTATTACTAAATTGTTTCTTTTAAAAAGTTCTAAAAAAAAGTCCGCGATAGCATATGTCTATCTTTTAAGGTTCGCTCACAATAACTTAATTTGTCTATCTCTTAAGGTTCGTTCACGATATTATAAAACTGAAGAGTTTGTTTGTGCTAGGATCTCAGAAACTACTGGTTGCATTTCAAAAAATGTTGTACAGTTTAATAGTCCATTTATTGAGGATGGCCAATGGCGATTTAACATCACGCTAAGACGAATAGGAGCGGAGCAGCCATGAGTAATGTTTCGACAACGGGGAAAATTTCTTTCTTTTGAGAGGTTCCATTGCGTACGATGCATAAATGGTTAAAGTTACGTAAAAATAGTCTATTACAAATTTGTTCCTTTTAAAAAGTTATAAAAAAAGTCCTCAACAGCAAATGCCTATCTTTTAAGGTTCACTTACAATAACCCTCTTTAAAGTATGAGCGACGCGATGGGAGTAAACGTGGTCTGCAGTGGTAGACAGTCAACTGAACGATAAAAGCCGGCCAAGTGCGAGTCGGACTCGCACACGATGAGTTCCATACCAAAAAACAGACAGGCGGAAGCAAAAGCGACGGGAAACATTACATCACGTTAACACCTCCTCTCCTTCTCACTCTCATGTGACGCAAACGAAGTTATGCGGGTCAGCTCTAATGAATAATTGATTATAGGTAAGCGACGCGATTTGACGCGACGTCAGTAAATGCAACGGGAAATATTAATACCATACCTCTCTCTTTCTCACTCTCATGTAACGCAAACGAAGTTGCGCGGGTCAGCTAGTACATAATAAACAGAATTAAAATGTATGTTTGTAATAACAAATTTAGATTTTCACTAAACGCTTATTAATGCAGAATACGGTACTTTCTTGTTGTCAGTTTGTTTGAAAAACAAAAGCCATTCCAGAGACAGCCAAATATCTGAAGTAGCTGAACGTTCACTGGCAAAGCTATTTATTATTATGCAGTATTGGGGTGCTGGGTAGGATTGGGGTGCTGGGTAGGACAACCTCCACGTGGTGCATCCTGGTAACGTGGACGACGATGTGGGCTTCGTGAGAGGCGCACGTCGTCGCCCACGGCCAATAGTCCACCTTCTTCTTCTTCGAGTCAATGGCTAATATTAGATACTCTGGCTTCATGTTAGATTTTGTCGGCCCAATACTTGGCCACAGCCACAGCGCTGTCTGTTGCCCTACACAGGTCCTCGGTAGTGCAGGTGGAAGGGCACAGTGGGCAGGAGAGCAAATGCGACATGGACTGGGATGGGGCCCCACAATCGCAGGGCACTTGAGACATGTCAATATAGCCCCATTTTGCCAAATTTTCCCTGCAACGGCCAACCTGGGTCCGCAGGCGATTTAATGACTTCCAAGTTGGCCACTGGAGATGATGACCAGGCGGCAGGTTTTCTTTTGGTCTGATGAAACCTGCTGGGACAGGGTGTTTGGCTGCCCAGGTCTGCTCTCTTGCCCGCCGTGGGGGGCTGTCTATGGCAGGAGTGGTTCTTATGAAGCTCCGGCGGCTTTTTAAACGGACGGGAGGAGTCACGTAGTTGTACAGTGGGTGGCGGGGATCTGTCTGTTGTTTTTTCTTCTCCACTGCACAAGCTACTTCTCGCCGGACATCTGGTGGGGCTATACCTGCCAGAGGGTACAGCATATTTAGTGGGGTAGGCCTGAGGCAGCCCGTAATTATCCTACATGTGTCGTTTAAGGCCACATCCACTTGTTTGGCATGGGCGGAACGGTGCCACACTGGGCACGCGTACTCTCCCACGGAGAAAGACAGTGAGAGACCGGTTGTCCGGAGGACGTCAGGAGCCGCTCCCCAAGAAGCCGAAGCGAGACGCCTCAGTAGGTTGTTTCTGGTCCCTACTTTTTGCTTCGTGTTAAAGCAGTGACTTCGGTAGGTCAGCGCTCTGTCCAGGGTTACACCGAGGTAGCGCGGATTTGAGCAATGCTCGATATTGACGCCCTGCCACGACAGCTTAAGAGCTCTGGATGCTTCGCGATTTCGGAGGTGAAATACACAAGATTGTGTCTTCGACGGGTTTGGTCGTAAGGCGTTGTCATTGTAGAAGTCACCAAGTGTATTCAGAGCGGTTGTGAGAGACGCTTCAACCTCTTCGAAGCTCGGCGCCTGAGCCGTAAGCGCAAGGTCGTCCGCATAGGCAAAACGCTGAGTACCAGGAGTTTTTGGCTGGTCATTGGTGTAGATGTTAAATAAAGCAGGAGCCAGTACACTTCCTTGTGGGAGTCCGTTTTTTTGGATCCGCCATCTGCTTTTCGAGGAGTTCAGGTGCATTTGAAACCGTCGATTATTTAAAATTTCACTCAGGATGTTGACAAAACCCAGATCCCCCGTCGTTTCGTGGACTTTCGTGAGTAAATTTCTAATGTTCACCGTGTCGTATGCAGCTGTGAGATCCACAAATACGACTCCGGTAACATTTTTTGTTTCGAAGCCATCTTCAATGTGTTGGACGATGTTTAGGATTTGGCTCGTACACGTCCTGCCGGGTCTAAATCCAGCCTGTTCCGGTACAATAATTGTTTCCAAGACTGGTGTGAGACGGTTCAACAGCATCCTCTCAAACAGCTTGAATGAATGGCACAACAGTGAGATCGGACGGTAGCTCTTTGGATCCTTTAGATCCTTTCCGGGCTTGGGGATTGCCATGACTTTAGCTCGTCGCCAAAGTTTTGGGATCTTTAGATCATTGAGGCACGAGTTGAACATTGTTAGAAGCCATGACACTGCCACAGGTCCCAGGTGTTTAATTTGTTCGACTGTTATGTCATCCACACCAGCGGCTTTGCCACATTTTAAAGACTGGATGCCCTGAGTGATGTCAGCTAGGTCGAATGACTTACTAATAGTCCACCAAGGAGGGGGGGCCTTTATGGCCGGTTTGGAGTTCTCCACATGCACTCTGTATGCAGAGTGTACTTAGCGGAGAACTCTCAGGGCGACGAGTACTTCGCCACTGAGCGATCAGTGGTGAAGTACACGGTCCCATGGGGACCATCTTTCGGCCGAGCCGTAACCCCGTCTGGCAACAGACGGGCACGGTGGCTCTTTGGAGTTGCGAGGAAGAAAACCTTTATAAAAAATTACCCGAATCCTACGCTCTGACGCCCGGCAATGGGATGCATCGCTGGGGGGAACTCAGTGCCTAGGGCGTCACTCCTACCTTCCCACCCTTTCCCATCCTCAAGTCCACTCCCAACTTCCCCACTTCCACCCTTAAAAAGTCGGCGGACTATAAACGCAAAACAACATTATGACTGAGGCAAATAACTACCCAGGAGCGCACCCGGACAGTGTCCGGGGAATCGCTTGGCATGATCCGTCATGTCGACCCCCGCCAGGGTTCATCCCAGGTGGTATATGGGAGGGGTCACCACAGTCCAACAGGCCCAAGGGTGTGCCTAAAAACCACCCCCAGTGACGCGGAGGTCGCGTCAACCCGTGCCGGCTCCGAGATGGAGTCGGCACTTGATATGGGTACCGAGACCGAGGATACCCTCGGTCTCCATGCCGAAGAAGCGGGTCGGAAGAGACCTAGGTCAAGTGGACCAGGCAAAGGTCTGTTCCGTCGGCCCGGGTCTGCAACATCAAGCAGCGAGGAGGACCTTCCCAGGAAGGTAGTGGCCACCACCGCGGGTAGAGGCCGGAAAGACGACCTCTACAGAGCGAGAGGGAGGGTGGCAGAGCCGCCGGCGATTGTGCCCCCGCAGCCAAGCGGAAGGATCACGGAGGTGCCGGCGGCGAAGGAGATTATGGCGGCTCTTGCCCGCATTTCTGGCGCCGTTAAAGGCGCCAAAAATGTAGCGGGCAAGAAAAAAATAGTGACGGAAGCCGTCACGGGTGCCACTAAGGCGTTGGAGGAGCTCCTCGAGAGGAGCGTCTCCAACGAGGAGGGGAAGCTCCGGGCTCGGGTTGCGAGCCTGGAGAAGGAGCTTGCCGACTCCCGCAAGCAGCAAGAGCTGATGCGAGAGGAGATCGGCAAGCTAACGCAGCTGGTTCAGGGGGCCGGAAGGGCTCGGGGTGTGAAAACCCCCGCTCCCCGTGCACCTCCTAAGGCGACACCAACGATGGTCCAGCTGCTGGAGACCATCGAACGACGCCTCAGCGTCCTCGAGGACCGGGCATACCGCCCGCCGCTGACGGCACCCGTCGTCACGTCGTGCACGGCGACGGCTGCACCCAGTGGGGCTCCTGGTCCCCGGCAGAAGGTCTCCGCCCCCTCCGCCCCCAAGAAGAAGACGGCACCTGGTGTAGGTGGCAACCTCGCCTCCACCAGCACAGCCAGTGCTCCCGTTGCACCCCTGACTCCCTCAAGAGAGGGGGTTTGGGAGGTGGCGGGAGCAAAGAAGAAGGCGGCTAAGGCCGCCAGAAAGGCGACGAAGGCCGCCAAGAAGACGGCAAAGGTCGCCGCAAAAGCGGCAAAGGCCGCCGCGGCGAAGGCGTCAAAGAGGCTCCGCGCTCCTCGCTCCACTGCCGTCGTCATCACGGTGACGGCAGAGGGCAAGGCGAAGGGCGTGGGGTACGCCGAGGTCCTGAGGCAGGCGAAAGCCTCAGTCGACCTCAAGGCCCTCGACATTAAGGGAGGTCTCCGGTGCAAGGTGACGCGCACCGGAGCACGCCTCCTCGAGGTCTCTGGCGCCACCAGCGGCCCCAAAGCTGATGCCCTAGCGGCAAAGCTGAGGGCGTCGCTGGATACGGGCGACGTCCGCGTCACCAGACCCAACAAATGCGCGAGTCTGCGCATTTCGGGTCTGGATGACGCGGCCACGACGGAGGAGATAATCTCCGCCGTCGTGGAGGCGAGCGGCTGCCCGCGCGATCAGGTGAGGTCAGGCGAAATCCGCTTTGGCCCCACCGGTCACGGTTCGGCAGTCGCGAGCTGCCCCGTCGCGGCGGCTCAAAAAAGTCGCGGACGGACGGAGCCTTCTAATTGGGGGCTTCCTGAGGGCGCAGGTGCATCTCCTGCAGCCCCGCGAAGACAGGTGCTTTAGGTGCCTGGTCGTGGGGCATGTGGGGGTGCAGTGTGCGGCGGAAGTCACCGTAGGAGATCGGTGCTTCCGCTGTAGTCAGCCCGGTCACAAGGCCCTTGCCTGTGACGCTCCGCCACGCTGTTATAAATGCGTGGCGGAGGGCAAGGAGGCCGACCACCGGGCGAGCAGCAAAGCCTGCGCTGCCTCAAGGCCGAAGCCCCGTCCGTCCGCACGGGGGGGTGAGGCTGTGGGTGCAAGTTCGCGGCAGGGTGCGGAAATGGACGTCCATTAATGGACACCCATATCCGCATCCTGCAGGTGAATCTGAACCACTGCACTGGTGCTCAGGACCTTCTGTACCAGAGCATCAGGCAGTGGTCCATTAACATCGTCGTCGTCGCCGAGCCGTACTGGGTTCACCCGGGAAGCCCGGTGGATCTGGACGGCGTGGCGGCCATTTTTGGGGGGACCGGCGCGGACGACTCGCGCCTGGCGGTCATCGCCAGAGGCCCGGGTTGTGTCGCGGCGGAATACGAGGGTGTGGCTGTCGTGGCCATTTACATCTCGCCGAGCCTCGACCAGCATCAGTTTGAGCTATGGCTCCCTGAGCTGGACGTCGTTCTCGCTGCATGCCGGCCTCGCCCTGTCCTGGTCTTGGGAGACTTCAATGCCTGGTCTCAGGCTTGGGGCTCCCGGAAACCAGAGATAGGGGGAGGATACTGGAGGACTGGGTCACTACACGTGGCCTAGTCATCCTGAACCGGGGGAATGTCGCAACCTGGACGCGGCGGGGGCTCAGCTCGGTCATAGACGTTTCGTTTGCGACCCCTGAGATCGCCCGCCGTGTCCAGGGATGGCGCGTGGTGGAGGAGGAGGAGACGTCATCAGATCACCGATATATTCGGTTTGACGTCTCCCCTCCACCTAACCTGCCGCCAGCAATTGCGAATCCTCCGGAACCGCGTTGGGCACTCCATCGCCTTGATCGGGAGGCTCTCCTGGAGGCGGCCATGGTGCAGTCCTGGATTCCGACAGCGGACAGGCCTGCCGATGTTGATACCGAGGTGGAGTGGTTCGGGAGAGCCATGTCGCACATCTGCGATGCGGCGATGCCCAGGGCTAGGCCCAGACCGGCGAGGAAACAGGTGTACTGGTGGACGCCGGAAATCGCGCAGTTGCGCGCGGATTGCGTTACCGCGCGCCGCCGGTACACCAGGTTTCGCCGGAGGCGTCGCCGCCCAGACGATGCGGCAGCCCGAGAGACGGAGCTCTACGATGGGTACAAGGAGGCCAAGAGGGCCCTCCAGACCGCCATCAAGCGGTCCAAAAAATTGGGCCGCGAAGAGCTGATGGAGACTCTGGAGCGGAACCCGTGGGGGCGCCCGTACCTCATGGTAAGAGGCAAATTACGCCCTAAGGCGCTCCCACTAACCCAGAGTCTCCAGCTGGAGCGGCTTGAAGGGGTCCTGTACTCCTTGTTCCCGTCGAGAGCGGAGGAACACGTTCCTCCGCGCATGGCTCCGTCTCAGGCGCCCAACGCGGAACGCAGCGAGAACGACGTGCCCGTAGTCACCGAGGGTGAGTTAGGGGCGGCTGTCCTGCGGCTTAAATCCCGCAGAAACACCGCCCCTGGACCCGACGGCATTCCAGGCCGTGCATGGGTCCTGGCTCTCGAGGAGCTTGGGCCTCGACTTATGGGTCTTTATAGCGCATGCCTCGAAAAAGGCCAGTTTCCCAAGGTCTGGAAGACAGGGAAACTGGTCTTGATTCGAAAGGCGGGGCGGCCGGCAAATTCCCCATCAGGGTACCGGCCGATCGTGTTGCTCGACGAGGTGTGCAAGCTCTTTGAGCGCATTATTGCACAACGCCTCGTCGGGCACCTCACACGCGTGGGGCCTGATCTGGCGGATAGTCAGTTTGGCTTCCGTCAGGGACGCTCCACCGTGGACGCGATCATGCGCATTAGAGGCCTGACGGAGGAAGCAGTCTCACAGGGTGAGGTGGTGGTGGCGGTGTCCCTCGACATCACCAACGCATTCAACACCTTGCCCTGGAGCTGCGTCAGGGAGGCGCTTATCTATCATGGAGTGCCTCCCTACCTCCGTCGAATTGTCGGGGCTTATCTCTCCGAGAGAGCCATAACTTACCCGAGCTGGCTAGGGCCGGGTCGGCGAGATGTGTCGTGCGGTGTTCCACAGGGATCGGTGTTAGGACCGCTCCTGTGGAACATCGGTTACGACTGGGTGCTGCGTGGTCCGTTGCTCAGAGGGGTCGGCGTAACGTGTTACGCCGACGACACCCTCGTTACGGCGCGGGGAGCAACGCACCGTGACGCAGCACTTAAGGCCACGGCAGGGGTTGCTCAGGTCGTAGGTCGGATTCGGCGACTGGGTCTCGAGGTCGCCCTTCACAAATCCGAGGCTCTGTGCTTCCACGAACCTCGGATGGGGCCACCTGCGGGATCCAGCCTACAGGTAGGGGGCGTCAGCACCGGCATCGAGCCCTCGATGAAGTATCTGGGGCTCGTACTCGATGGCCGGTGGAACTTCGGACATCACTTCCGAAGTTTGGTCCCAAAACTGAGGGGAGCATCGGCCGCACTCGCGCGGTTGATGCCCAACATCAGGGGACCCAACGCTCCCTACAGGAGGCTGTACCTGGGGATCGTGCGAAGCATGGCCCTGTACGGGGCTCCCGTATGGGCGGAGACCCTGACGGCCAGCAATGAGGCTCGACTGCTGAGCCCGCAGAGAGTGATGGCCGTCAGGGTGATAAGAGGATACCGCACGATCTCCGGTGAGGCGGCATGTCTCCTAGCCGGGACCCCTCCATGGGACCTGGAAGCGAGAGCCCTTGCGTCACTGTTCAGATGGCGCAAGGAGGCGCTGGAGCGGGGCCAAAGGCCTGCGTCTCGAGAAATCGAGGCCCAGCGGACCCTGCTCCACCAGGAAACCGTGGAGACATGGAAGGTGCGACTTGAGCAACCAAAGGGGGGATTCGCCACAATCGCGGCCGTCAGACCGGTCATGGACGAGTGGCTGGGTGGTCTCTCCTACCGGTTGACACAGATGCTTGACGGGCACGGTAGCTTCGGTAGGTATCTGTGGCGAAAACACCGGGAAACCACGGCCGAGTGTCAGCACTGCGAGGACCGCAGCGATGACACGGTGCACA
This sequence comes from Miltochrista miniata, assembly GCA_933228765.1. Lineage (NCBI taxonomy): Eukaryota > Metazoa > Arthropoda > Insecta > Lepidoptera > Erebidae > Miltochrista > Miltochrista miniata. The sequence continues at coordinate 20,650,998 of OW121762.1, read as the reverse complement.
ACAGCGCCAGGTCCTCGTAGTGGGTCTGGGCGTGGACACTCTCTCGCTCGAGGCCATGGTGCGAGCCATGCTCTCCAGCGGGAGTAAGTGGGACTGCGCCGCCTCTTTCTGCGAGCAGGTCATGCTCGCGAAGGAGGCGGCGGGCCGGGTGCGGGAGAGAACTCTCCCACCCGAGTTCCGCAGTCGGCGCCCTGGGCGCCGCCGACGTGTCTTCGCCGAGGACTATCGGCCTCCATGACAGGGGGTCTGAGGACGGTGAGAGAGCTGCTCACCGTCCTTACAGAAGCAGGCCCATGACGGCAGCGTGACGTGAGCAACTCACGCACGCCCCCCCCCTTAGAAGCGGGGTCACACCCGAAACCCCCCATAGACGCGGGATTGCACCCGAACCACCCCCTGGGCGAGGCCGCATTGGCGGCCGTAGGTCTGTTGGGAGTCACGGGACATCCTTCCTGAGGGCTTACCCGGGGCTCTCAACCATAGGCTGTTAGGCGTGGCGTGAGGTTTTTTAGTCGGTAAGAGTCCGGCATAACATCCTATGAGGATTTTCCCTCACGTTAAACAAAAAAAAAAAAGTATCTTAGTCTACTTATTATTTTAGAAAAAAAAATACTGCGTCGACAAAACAGAATTGAATAGGTACTTACGGGATGCTGGGTGGGCACAGCTAGTTTGACGACATAAATGTGGCAGTAGGTCGTTTGATCCCTCTACTGCAAGAAACAATCCAAGTTACGCTGCGTCAAGCAGAGCACGATGGGAAAGAAACATGACGAATTTCATGTACTTATTTACTTTCAAATGATTCATAGTGATGTTTTGTACGGTAAAATTTCTTAATAATGATGTTTTACTAACCAATTACCGTTAGAGTTAATCCGTATGTAAATGTTTCCTTAAAAATACCCACATTTAACTTATTTTTCCTTTTAACTTTATTTACATTACAACCACACGTATAGTCACGCCGTGTTCCCCGGAGAAGTCGGCACAGTTCAGTTTACCAGTTATTTTGCACGTAAATAGGAAAACTATTATGAGAAAATAGAAGCTTATTGCTGTAATATCAATACAAATTGCTATTTATTAGATAACTGTCTATCACTTATAATCATTCCGATACCCTTGGGATTACACGTCAGGCAAGTTCCAATCAATATGTAATGCATAATGAATAAGGAACCACTTTCTTACCAAGCACGTAGGGGATTCTTGGAGCTTATCTACTATGTTAATAAAGTAGATTGCTGCGTACAATCTCATAGTAAGTCACAATTATTATAACTGTGTACCTATTCGATTATAGTAGTAAGTATTTAGAAAATATTTTCGCACAGCGCCAATTCTTTGAAAATTCTCATAGTTGCTGTCGGATTCCTACTGGTGAAAACCATACGGTTCCATACCAACTGCCCATGCACAGGAGTCCCGGGTAAGCCCTTTGCAAGGATGTCCCAGAATTTCGACAGACTTTGGCTACTATCTCCGTATCGCGGCCTCAATACAATGTGTTAATCACACGAAAGACTTGAAAGACTAGTTTTTTTCCTTTTTTTTTTTAACGTGAGGGAAAATCCTCATGGATGCTATGCCGGACTCCTACCGACTAAAAAACCTCACGTTACGCCCAACAGCCTATGGTTGGGAGTCCTGAGTAAGCCCTCGGGAGGATGTCCCAGGGCTCCCAACAGACTCACGGCCCCCACTGCGGCCTCGCCTAGGGGGTGGTTCGGGTGCTATCCCGCGTCTTTGAGGGGTTTCGAGTGTGATCCCGCTTCTAAGGGTAGGGGCCTGCGTGAATTCCTCACGTCACGCTGCCGTCATGGGCCCGTTTCTGTAAGGACGGTGAGCGACCCTCTCACCGTCCTCAGGCCCCCGGTCATGGAAGCCGATAGTCCTCGGCGAAGACACGTCGGCGGCGCCAAAACCGCCGACTTCGGAACTCGGGTGAGAGAGTTCTCTCCCGTTCCCACCCCGAGGAGCATGACCTGCTCGCAGTCCCACTTACTCCCGCTGGAGATCATGGCTAGCACCATGGTCTCGAGCTAGTGTCCACGTCCAGACCCACTACAAGGACCTGGCGCTGTTGCGCCCATGCTGTGCACTCCACCAGCGTCAGCGTGTGGAGCGCCGTGTCATCGCTGCGGTCCTCGCAGAGCTGACACTCGGCCGTAGTTTCCCGGTGTCTTCGCCACAGATACCTACCGAAGCTACCGTGCCCGGTTATATTTTTTTTTTTTTCATTTTTCCTTAAAGTCCCTTTTATGTTAAAGGGTGTCTCTCAAAGTTGTACCTAATGGAATTCTAGTCCAAGATAATGCAATAGATAAATAACGTACTAGTAATAACATTATGAAATATCGTGTGTCCATATAACCTAGGTCACTGCACGCATAGAGTTTGTACAGAAATAACTTTAACGATTTTACGGGTAAATAGGTACGGTACACTCGGGTTGCAATAAAATAATTAATTTATTAATTACTAGGACCGAGTGGATATCTGTTGTGACATAAATTCTAGTACTACACATAAAGGCAATCACAATAATAAGCCTTATAGCATTGAGTCCTGGGACATCCTTCCGAGGGCTTACCCGGGGCTCCCAACCGTAGGCTGTTGGGCGTTACGTGAAGTTTTTTAGTAGGTAGGAATACACCATAGCATCCATGAGGGATATTCCCACACGTTAAAAAAGCCTTATAGAATACAAACTACAACAATACTCAATCCCGTGGGAATACGGGAGTAAAATATAACCTTTGTCACCCGGGATAGAGTAGCTTCCCAAAAGTGAAAAAAAATAAATAAATCGGTAGAGTCGTTTTGAACACCTGTTCAATGCACACAAACAAACAATCAAATTGTTTCTGTTTATAATATTAGTAAAGAAGTATAGCTTATCAATTTATAAGATTTGAAATGTACAGTTTCTGTAATCGTTAGTTTTACCCAATGGTTTAGTCTTTACTGCTCGTTCGCTCTAACTTTGCGCTCGGCTCCATACTAAAGTCGAATTTTTAATTAGACGAAGTAAATTGACAGCAACTTGTCACTTCTTCATACAATGTTGTGTATTTTCTATGACGAAGTGACATTAGCTACTGTCAATTTACTTCGTCTAATTAACAATTTGGGTATACGCCTCTACGCCAGCGGCAAAGTTAGAGCGAACGGGTAGTACTTAAAATATATATTTTAACCCTAGATTGATATTACTCAAAGAATATTAACTAGGACCAGCTGTAGGTATTTGCTTCTATTCTATCCTTTTGTATTTCAGTGTTATAAATCTCTTTATAATTCATTTCAGAATAAAGTTATATAGATACGAATAATGTACTTATTTTGGGACATACTAAAGCTCATGCAACGGTTATAAAACGTGGTCTTTAAATATGTCTGATCTGATTCATTATACTAGGTTCTCAATATTATTATGAATGTGACAGTCTCGAACTGATAATATTGATTGATATTGACCTTTTATATCAGATCCTAGGGTTTGTGTATTAATAAACTAAAATACAATTAGTACGACAAGTAGACACTTCTCATATACATTATAGTAATAGCTAACTACTTATATATCAAAGAATGAATACCTAATTCTTATACTTACTACATAAATACATTAAAATCGAACTGTTTTGGCGGAGTTCAATCACATACACCGCGATACGATATTTTCGTCTTCAAAAGGATTCCCGTGTCCTTTTCCCATGAGAGTTAAATAATATAAAATTATAAGATAACGTACGTTATTTACCTGTATTTAAAAATATCTGCCAAAATGGTTTAGGTGTGCCATGTGGGTTTAGCCATATCAAAATTCAACTCAACTGGCACGAACCAGAAATTGTAATAATAAGAACATTATGAGTCACAATATAAAAGAGATTAGACTCTGCAACAGTCATAATTAATGAATCTACCTGAAACTAATAAAACATAGAGAATTGAAAACTGCGCTTAGTTTAATGCAGTGTCCATTAGTTACTCAGGTGATTAACTTTATTCATTGTTAATTAGCATTGAAACCATTTATCTACATTTTAGTGAGTATTCAAGCAGCGGAGATAGCTACTGTGAAATTGAATGAAATCGATTTTAATGTGTTTTTAGTTTTGTAATGTATGAACACGGCAATATAACATGGCTATAGGCTTCAAATCACCACCTTGTGCCACGTAAGGCACAAACATTTGAAGGTGAAATGTGGGCGTATAATTTGCCTCGGCCTAAGTAAAGACATTATTTGTATGTAGCTTATAATAGGTAGGTAATAGGTAAACGCGTTCGCACCTCCGCTAGCTTCAATGATGCAGCCGTTAAGAACGTGCTTGGTTATAATTCATTTTAACAAAATTTTATGTCAAGAGGGGCTTATTAATGTTCCCAAAAAAACTTTAGCACATTTGTTCATCGACAACTTAAATTTTTTACATCTAGGGTTGGTTTGAATTTCAGTTATCGCTGAAATTCGTGAAAGAAGAATATTTTTGGTATCCCTATTTCAAAGCAAAGTCTTTTTTTGTTCTTTACAAATTTTAGTACCGGTGTCCTTGTCATACCTGAGTTTTAAATTTCAAAACTGCATAAATTGTTTTCGGGTTATTTCACATATTCACATACAAACTTTACTCACCTCTCGAAAGTTACAGAATACTACCATATTGCACCGCTAGGGCATTCCTATGGTTATGTATACAAAGTCATACTAATTCAATTATCTTTACATTTGTAGCTAAACCATTTTTTTCTCACATTCGTAGGTTCGCAACGCAACGGCTGTTTTCATAATGAACCTGTCATGCTCTGATCTTCTCTTCTGCTGCTTCAACCTACCGTTAGCCGCTTCTACTTTTTGGCGAAGATCTTGGGCTCACGGCAGAATACTCTGCCGCATGTTCCCATTAGCCAGATACGCACTAGTTGCTGTGTCGCTGTTCACCGTATTGGCTATCACTATAAATAGATATGTCATGATCTCACATCCTCGGCTGTATCCAAAGTAAGTATCTATATGACAAAAACTTTTAAGCACGAATGATGCACTGTAAGACTAGTAATCTGAACATTGCCATATTGATGGAAATGCATTGATTTTCAACTACGCGACTGTCGGTAGGTGTAGATTTGAAATTAGAAGCTTGTTTGCAACCGGTGTCAGCGCTCGGAGGTTTATTGCTATGATAAAATCAACTTTCATTTTGTTCTTTCTTTAAATGTTCTCAACGACAGATATCAATTTATAGATCAAATTATAGTCGCTACTATAAATGAATTAGGAATTTTAATTCTTTATTAATTGGAAAAGATTGCAAAATCATAAAATAACTTTTAAATTAACATAATTATAATTTCATAAAGTATGTCTTTCTAAAGACTGAAACTTTTAAATATTCCATTTTTAAAAGTTTTATTCTTTAGAAAGGTTGATTACTAATTACTTTTTATAATAACTTTTTAATTTGAATTTTATTCTTCAACAGATTGTACCGACGCAAGTATCTTGCAGTAATGGTGGCCAGCACGTGGATATTCTCTTTCGGAGCCCTTATCGCTACGTGGTTGGAAAAATGGGGCAGATTTGGTTTGGATCCTTCTATAGGATCTTGCTCAATATTACCTGATAAGAACAATCGATCTCCAAAGGAGTTTTTATTTGTTGGAGCATTCATGCTGCCTTGTTTGGCAATAGTCATATGTTACGCAAGAATATTTTGTATTGTTAGAGAAGCTGCAATAAAGTCTCGTGCTCCTGCTAGAAGCCGAGCTCGACCAGGCTTAGAAGATTCTGCCGTTGGTTCTGCATCAACTGCGTTAGAAAGGTCACCTGGGTTAGAGAACGGATCAAACCACATAGCTCCGCCACGCAGAGCATTACTTGCTCCTCCAGTTTTACACTGCCCTCCAACACCAGGACCAGAACGGTCATCATCTTCGGGTGTAGACACTCTCGATGGACATGACGAAGAGTGTGTACTTGACACGAAACCACGAACACCTAGTGGTGGAGAAACTGCTAAACGTCTTCGTCAAGCAGCGGTAGCTCTAAGACGCTCACCTGCATCTGTCAGACCACCTCGATTAACACCCAAAGACAGAAAACTTTTAAAGATGATAATGGCAATAATGTTATCGTTCTGGGTGTGCTATTTGCCTATAACTTTGACAAAAATATTTCGGGAGTTTACATCACATCCTGCTGCAAATATTGCAGGGTATATTTTGATATATTTAACCACATGCATCAACCCGATTATTTATGTGGTCATGTCAAGCGAGTATCGCCAAGCCTACAAAAATTTACTGATGTGCCGAAGATGGGCGTGACGTTCGCCCGGCGATGGTGCCTCCGAGAAGCGCCCGCCGTGACTAGTCGTAAATCTATCGACAGCCTGAGCAACAGCAAACAATGGACACTCGAGTGCATATGTGTAGACAGACATTACAAATGACCATAAATTCGTTTAGTGTAGTGACCCTAACTTATTGTCTAGATGTATAATTGTATACCAATAGGTCAACAGATCAAACTTTGCACATTTTTTGACAATTTATTAACTATGAACCGTCCGTGTTTATGCTTACATGGAGTATCATGAGAGCATTTAAGCGTGTTTTATACTGGTGTAGTTTTGTAATGATTGTATAATAATGACTTAAGATATTTATAACTGTTATCTCATAACAATACTCAGTAACTGTTAATTGAACGTCAAATATGAGATTATTCGTTATCATTGCCGGAAACTAGTGATTTAAGCTTCAGTGTGAGTCATCTATATGTTATATAGAAAGAAGTCATTAAGTGTCTGAGGTGTAATAATGTGTTTTAATGTGAAAATTTTGTAAAGAATTTAGAAGCAATAGCGTAATGACGCTAATGAGAATTGCGGCAGTGTACTATCAGACGGGCTTGACTCTACTTGACTCATTGGGGTAAAAGCAAACAAAAACCATGTCAATCATAGTTGTTCTGTCATTTGTAGTGCAAATGTTGAACTTGAGTGTCGTGCATTGAGTGTCAATACTGTGAAAATGGGTGTTGGGAATTCTAATGTCACCATTCCAAAAGGATTATCGTTTTATAAGTCTGATGCAGCATTGGCTGGCCAGGAGCTTTTTAAGGATTACCCAGATGGATTGGTGCAATTTGCATCGGCTTGCTGTTTGATCTACATGCTCATTGGCATCCCTGGCAACGCCACCACTATCATTGCACTTGCTAAGTGTAAAAAGGTCAGTGAACTTATATTACATCTACTAATGTTACTAATATATAATTTAGGTTAGTATTGTCATATAAATAGGTTTTTATTGGCAATGATTACAATGCAGCGAAAATATATAACTTTGAGTTGGTATAATGTGTGAAAGCCTATGTTATTCTCTTAAATTGACAATAATTTTGAATGAATTTAGAAAACGACAGGCAAACAGTTAACTTAAATGGTATAACCAAGCCACATAAATGGCTGAAACAAGCTGGGCATAGCCACAATAAGCTTAGTAATTTCAATATTGGTGAATAGATAAATATTTACTAAGACTACAATGACCTGCGCATTAGAATTGCCTATAATAAAAACGATTAAATTTCCTTATAAAGTAACAAATCATAACATTTGGAATAATTCAACTTAAATTTTTTATGTATTTCTTTCGAAACTGGTTCATCTTTATCACCCTAGGCGTTCCCAAATTCAGGTATGGTGTGAAAGAACCCCAGGTTCTGCCACATCATACCTGGATTTAAAACTTGGAGTCCGTTTTTAATGGCTACTAAGAATAACTATGATTTCACCACTCCCGTCTGACCACCCATCCCCGTAAAAGCACCCACGTTAGTCTAAGAGTCAGAAGGTGCAACACTTACAGGTGAAATAGACTTGGGGCCTCAAGATATTTGTAGGGCCAAATACGCCCAAAGTACAAGTAAAGTACATAGTTCTACGAATTCTCCAACTACCAATTATAATTGGTTCACTTGAAATGACGCACAGGTAATATTATAATTTATTCCATTCAAACAATATTGGTTATTGGTTTTCCCTAACATAGTTTGTTTATTCACCTATTATACCTCATATTCATGTACGTTAACAGGATAGCTGGGTTTATTAAACCTGTAAAATTTTCGTATCAAGTAATGAAACTATACTTAACATTTTTATACTTTTGGGATGCTATTGATCAATCTAGTTGCGTAGTAACGCTATTTTACATTTTATGATCGTGCTAATCTCAAGAACCATAAAACTCGATCTACACTGAAGCAGTAGCGATTGGCGTTCAGTTATCATTTTCGGGGTCGACATTGACGCAAACTTTGAAGTTCGCATTCATTAAGCCGCCTCCATTTTACTTTACGAGTCATAGTTTTAGGTTTTAGTGTTCATTTCAAACGCAATCTTACTTAAATTTGCTGACCTTTTGTGTCTCTCTTTATCTCTCTCTCTCTCTCTCTTTATCTTCTCTACTTACTCATACTTAAAACAAAAAAAAAACATGACAAATATCATCATTGTAATCGATCAAGTATAAATCAAGTATAATAACATTGTGACAGTAAAAACACATTATAGGATATCTTCTGAAAGAAAGCATTTTGTAAATCTTCAGAACATGTCTAAGAAGTTACAAACATAATATATAAATGTTGTGAGTCATTTCAACGCAACGGTATTCATACTAAGCTATACTAGTAATATTCTTGTGCTATGTGATCTAAACTCCGTTATATACTTAACTGATATATATATTATTATGTATAGAAAAAATCTAAACTCAGATACAAACATTTTTGTGGATAATTGCGGCCCGGGAATCGAACCCCAATCTTTAACAAAGACAGTCGCAACCGCTATCAATGCGCCCAGGGTTTGAAGTAAAGAGAAATTATAGGGAAAAAACTTCCTGTTAGAATTGTCACAAACACATAATTTTAAAATAATTGCAGTAAAAATGAAAGGTTTGTCATGTGTTACTGGAGCGTAGTATTTTAGGACGAGGAAAGTAATGGCATATTAGCACATGTAGTTGCCGATATAGGTTCAAGGTCAGATTAGTAGTAAACTTGCCAGAATTATAGATTTAGGGTTTGTAAGTTACTCAGTAAATACCTTATCCCTTTAAAGGATTTCCTTTATCAAAATAATAACGTTCTAGAATAGTCCCGTCAGCAAACACAATAATGATCGAAAATGGTCCCTTTCAGCACGAATCAGCTCACTGATTAATAAAGGTCAAATAATGCCTAACGTAGCTGGAAAAAGACTCTTCAGATTTAATCAAAGTTACAGAGACTAGGTATCGAATTCCAATTTAAATCTTCAGGATATTATAGTCCGATATAATAAATTATTTCGCTCAAAGGCTTGAATTGAAATCCATAAGTATTTTTTACTTTGTGGTGAGATTTTTTGCAATCGTTTCTCGTAATAACATGTTCCCGGTATAAAGTGGAGCTATGGCCTTTTCTAAACCTTACTCATTGTACCATATTCATCACAAAAGGTTCAGTAGTTTAGACGTGAAAGCGTATCGTCGTTCAAGTTTCAAATATAACTAAACCAATTCATATCTAATTTCAAATTAGTTTTAACCAATAAGTTAGGTTTTCTGCTTTGTGAAGAGAGAAATAAATGAATTTTATTATTTATTATTATTATATATTTGTCGTTTTTCATCGATTTTTTCCAACTGATTTCATACCAACTTTCTCGTGTCATCAGTATTCATGCTTTATAATACAAAAATATCGCCTCACTAAATTTCTACAACGTAACTTTCAAATGAACAAAGATAATACATAGATACATTTCAGATTGTTTTTACCTATTCCCTCAAAAAATAATAATCTGACGTCTTCCATTGCACGGGCTGCCAGGACCAATTACTTTGGGTGCTTTTAAAAGCACAGAAAGACTCGTAAATGAAAGTGACGCAAACGATCACCCATCGAAGGACTAATCTTATCTTGGAATGCTTAACGAAGTGATTGTGTACAGAACACTGAGTAAGATGTACTATTAGATTTAAACAATACAGCGACAGATAAAATGATATTAATAATTTCAAAAATTATTCATATTTTAACATAATAAGTATAAACCTGGCTGAGATAATGTTAGAACATGAATTCCCGTTTATCAGCAGTCTCGCAATTGTCCCAACTTACACTTCTGGGAATACCCACAGCTGTAATCAGATTGGGCTGTGAAAATATGAAAATGTTTGACTCTTTAATGCGAATTTCTTTGAATTTTGTTCTTAAAAAATGTTATTGCAATGGCAGTGTATTTAGTCAGCAGACTATAAATTAATTTTGGTTAAAATCTCTTACAGAGAATTATACTTATCATGTGTCAGCAGAACATTCCAGATCACTGATCCTACTAATATTATAAATGTGAAAGTTTGTGAAGATGTTTGGATGTTTGTTACTCAATCACGCTCTAACGGCTGAATGGATCTGACTGAAATGGTACAGGGATAAAGTATAGTCCGGAATAACACATAGGCTACTTTTTATCCCGGGAAAATGTTTCCACGGGAAGCGGGAACGGGAACCAAATTAAACGCGGGCGAAGCCGCGCGCATCTGCTAGTGTTGTATAAAGTAATATTAAAATGTAGAATTTATTGTTTAATCACAAATTTAATGTGAAAACATTTTTGGTCTTGAGCAGGATTTGAACCCGCGTCTTCTGGTTTGCCGGACCAGACGCCTTAACCAACTGGACCACCGAGACACTGCTCTCGACCGTCAAATTCTTTCACCTCATTACGTCTTGGGGCGACGTAGGCACCATCTACCGGTTACTTAGTTAAGTTGCACGGCTCGAATGTATAGAATTGCACCTATATAATCATTCGACTTGCGATGATACCTGCCCAAACATTAGAGATAATTTTGAAAAGCAATTAGTATGCTGACTCAATCACAAATTTAATGTGAAAATTTTTTGGTCTGGTGCGGCAAACCAGAAGACGCGGGTTCAAATCCTGCTCGAGACCAAAAACTTTTTCACATTAAATTTGTGATTGAGTCAGCATACTAATTGCTTTTCAAAATTATCTTTATTGTTTAATATTAGTTCTTCGTATTAGTGTTCTTGATATTTCTTTATCTATCACGAATCCGAACTTTTTATTTACCTAATACTAAAGTAAAAAAGATATTTTCTACATCACAAATGAAATCAGCGGTATTCGAATAGTTCAGCTTTAGAAACTTTAAATTCCCCTCACGCGAATTAAATAATTTTACACCGTTACAAATTTGTCTATAGAGTACCTTTGAATCCAACCGTACCATACTTTGACTACTGAAAGTTATTGCAATAAATATAACATTCATACGTCTCAAAGTTAAGACTTGAATAATTAATTATTACTATTAATAAGTGCTGCGTTCTCTTTGCAGTTACCTTACAGAAGGATTCATAAGAATAAATTGTTTACACACAATTACGGCTATATCTTTAAAAAATAATGGAAATAAGATTGCCGATTTAAAATGACTACCTATTATTCAATAATCAAATTCGTAATTTCAAAGACTTTTCATGACATACATATGGAAGAAAAAACAATAATTTACTAGACTTCCATTCTATACTTGTATATTATTAAGATAAACTAACTCCAAAATTTTGAAAATTCCTACGTAACTGTATACGTTGACTTTAGAAAGTCAATAATAATAGTTCTAGATTTAAAATCTAATTTCAATAAATCAATTTAGTCAAATATTTAACACCAAATATTGAACCAGGTATAACAATGAACTCATTTTTCTGAAAAATATAATTCCCCCTTGAACATTGTGTTTCTCTAACCACAGTAAAAATAAAATTAGTAATCGGTGTCAGCACACACGTAGTACCTACGCTGACTATGACGGTATAGCGGTTTCTCTAAATAGATAATTATGAATTGATGTCATAACAAATGTTGAAGCATTCATAGTCCTGCTAGTACAGTGTTCTGTAAACAGTCACTTGGTTAATCATCTTAAGTCTGTCTCGTTATAAGGCAATAGCATTTTATTTTATAGAATAGGCTCACGACCACCTCATCCACCATAATCGCCTTAAAACATCTATGAGTGATGAATATGGCGTATGTATGTATTATTTTAAAAATACTCTGATTCTGTTGAATGTCAATAACCTTCTATAATACCTCACGAGTAACCAATGATTAAGTCAAACATGTTAAGTCAGTCAAGCACGATTATGACATTGACTTTGTTTTTACTAACTAGGTATTGAATTCTAAACGTTTCTTTTTCTTACAGGTCCGTAATGCGACGGCATTGTTTATCATCAACCTCTCCTGCTCCGACCTATTGTTTTGCTGCTTCGTCCTGCCTCTTGCTGCGTCCACATTTTGGAATCAATCTTGGACACATGGCAAAATATTATGCCAAATGTTCCCGTATGTAAGATACTCGCTCGTTGCGGTATCACTGTTCTCTGTATTGGCCATAACAATCAACAGATACATCTTGATCGCACATCCAACACAATATCTGAAGTAAGTAATTTCCTTGTTAAGTACCTATATAATGGTAATTGGAATATGGATTTCCATTGTTGTGTGGACGTAATAAAGATCAAAAAATACCTAATTTAATTATGAATTACTTTTTGTTTTCTAATTTTTCAATTCACCTGTTCACTAAGTTAATACAATTGTTTAGGTTATAATACCTGTATCATCCTTAATTACTGTAATATTAACTTAATTGGATCCAATATCATAGCCGTACTAATTAAAATACAAGAACCTTAACGGCTTCTGTAAACATTAGTTAATTATATTAGATAAAACTTTACGTTTATTTAATTAATTCATAATGTTCCTTGTTCACAGAATATACACCAATCGAAATATATATCTAATGATCGGCGCTCTTTGGGTTCTCTCGTTCAGTGCATTTCTACCCATGTGGTTTGAAGTATGGGGTAGATTCAGCTTGGACACCTTAAATGGCTCCTGTACAATTACACCCGTTGAAAACCACGTTTCGCCAAAGAAATCGCTCTTTGTAATCGCATTTATGTTTCCTAGTTTAGCAATCATCCTTTGCTATGCTAGAATCTGGTGGGTAGTCAGAAAAACCAATAAGCTAACACGCAGACCTACTTTTGTAACCTCCACTGAAATGAAAACACTAAATATGAGTACAGCAACAATAGCAACAAAATCACAGGATCAAAAACGCCCAAAGAGTGCTTTTCCTTGTGCTTGTTTTATACAAACTGGAGCCGAGATATCAATTTCAAGCGATGATTACACTCAAGATGTAGAAAGTAGGCATAGCACACCAGAGACTGCCGTTCGAGCACTTGGCGCCGAACCTAAAAACTATCGCAAAAGTTTCATAGCTACAATGAAGTGGAGCACAGCCCCTAAACCTCAACTGCCATCAAAGAGGGATAAAAAACTATTAACTATGATCGTTGCTATAATGGTAGCATTTTTTGTGTGCCATTTACCTATTACGCTGGCGAAAACAACATTCCTAGATGATCATCCGCATCCTATTCCGAACATAATAGGATACGTGCTTATTTACTTTACGACGTGCGTCAACCCTGTCATCTACGTAGTTATGTCAAGTGAATATCGACAAGCTTACAAAAACCTTATGAAATGTGGACGATGAAAACAAGTATGTTGAAGTTTTCAGGCTATAAACCATTCAAATTCCAAAGACTAGTGTTAAAGAATTACTCGATATAAGTCTTTGAAAAGATGTTAATGTTATCAGTATTAATATTGGGTATTGACTCAAGAAAAAACAGAAAGGAATTAGGAACTTGGTTTCAAATCTGAATATCATGACATTCCGCGAGATAATTAACCAAACTATTATAACTAAACCAAAATATTTTATGCTTGCAAAGTCAATAACCAATTTTGTAAACTTACTTGTACATAAAAGAAGAATGTATACGTAATTAAGTGTTAATATTAATGTGTAATTAACATTCATAAGCAATGAAGTGAAACATCGGAAGATTTTGATGACGTTGTTTGCTGTAGAACCCCATTATATATCAAGTCCAATGTGTCACAATGTTTCTCTAAATGTAAACCGAAGCAAAATCGTGTGCATTGTATTGAAATTAAAAAATCCTAATCGCTTCCATCCGTTTAAGCTTAAACGTAATGTAAATTGAAATACACAATAGTATCAGCCACTCCTCTTAGAAATATACCTATACAACACAATAAACGAACTGATGCTGAATACCTCTATTATGAACTAAACAAAATAATATTTATAACATTACGAATAAATACTACAGAAATTAAAAGTATTACGATAAAATAAGATTTTTATATAAGTACTGTATTATATTGAATGCTAATTGATAATGAATTCGAAACTTCTTAATTAGAAGTGACAATTGTTTGTAGCGATCACAAATTTTAAAGACTCGTGTATATTATGTTCATGTCCTTACTCAATGAGACATCAAAATTGGTATGTGATGATCAAAATCAGATGCATAATAATTTGTGAAATGGTTTGAATTACATTTCAATGGTGAAAAGGACTGTAGAGACTATCATGTTGGCCATGTGAATATCTTCAAGTACAAAACTATTTGTTATGATTTGTGAGAGAATGCGTTTGGAGAACTAGCTGCTAAGTCGTATTTTCTTTGATTGGTTGCACATATAATAAGTTGATGAATCTAATCTAATTGCACCGCTGTTACTTGCACCATACCCCATTGATAACGCGGCCTAAATAAACGATAAGTATGAATGAACGATACATCAAAGCAAACAATAGTCACTAGGTTAAATTGTTTCGTACAATTGCGTACAATATCAATGTGTGATATTATTGTAAATAAGAATCATGATGTCAAAGACATTATGAGAAAAAAGGAATTGATAAAGTTGGTAGCGATTGATATTGAATCGAAGAAGGTGCTGGATTGTTTGACTAAAATTTGTATCAAAAATTACTTGTTGCGTTAATTTTGTACTGGTATTATTTGGACGTAGAAGGTTTGCAACCCATACACGTTTTAGTTTCAAACAACGTTTTTAAGTTTCTATTTTATTTTTCTTATATTACATTTTCTGCTAACAAGCAGGCTGCTCTAAACACCCCAATCAACGAAAAAATTCTTAGGACGAAATACAAAGCCTTTGTCATTTTATCACATTAACTTAATTTTATTTTCACGTAATTATCTAAAGTTGAGGAATGAAGGGTACTAAGAAATGTTTGAACTGGAGAAAAAAAATAGTAAGCAAGCTGTCTTCAAGTTCCGAAGCGAGAGCTTTCAAAGAAATCGAGTCGCTCTGAGATGGTTTACGTGACAATATTGCAGAAACGAAATAATAGTTTTGAACATTGATATTTATAGGGTAGACACGTTATCACAAATCGGCTCTGAGTACAGAGAACCTCACGAGATTATCAACTCTTAAACTGATCTTGCTGACCTGAACCTGACCTCTTTGAACTGATCTTACAGTTAAGAGGGCGAATTTGGCTAATTTTATAATGGAATGTTTCCTTATAGTTACACTTTACACTCTTGAGGAAACTTCCTCAGCTTCTCAGAGATGTATTTGTCATTACAGCGCAAATATTCTTTAAGGTAAACTCTTCGCCATGTTCTTGTTGAATTTATTAATAACTTAAACTTCTTTTATATAAACTGCAAACCTTTTGCGTCTGAGTTATACTTATAATAATGTTTGTACATAGATTAAGTGTAATAGTGTTTGACAATTTGTCAATATTATCTCATTAAGATGGCAGCAATAATGCTTTACCTTTATATTTAGGTGTTTATGTTGTTAATTCTAAGATTTGTGACAGATACAATGATTCAATTTCGATTCAAGGTTATTATAAAAGACGACCATTCCAAATGATTGTCTGTTCTATGTGAAAATGTTAATGTTACTAGCGTTAAGATTAATAAGAAATATGGGATAGTTCTGCAATAACCCATAATCGATGTTTCTAAAGATGATATAACTTTAAGCTAAATTATTCAAAAATTATTACATGATTAAATAAGAAACTTTCTACGAATCAATAAAGTAATTAGGTTTATTCTACAGCTCTGTGTGACTTGATGGTTTATTTTGATACATCGATAATTGGTATAAAATAATAATGGTATAAGAAAAATTGGCAATAATAACACATGGTTGAAAAGTTCAAAACTCAATTTGAAGTCTAAACTAACCTCTGGTATCACATGTTTCTGTGGCGTATATTTAAGAAAAGATTGATGTGATTTTACATGGGTCTGATAAAATAAACTTTGTTAGTAATTAATGAAATACATAGAATGAGGTCCGTCTGCGTTATTACTAAATTTAGGTATCTATTATTTAATTTAACAAATAATTTGAAATATAGACATAGTAGGTACCTATGTGTAGGATCCATTAGTGGTCATGATGTAGTTTAGAGAAAACATGTCCTAGGTATACAGTTTAGTAAGTAATGAACAAGTAAATTATTCTGTTATTGATATGGCGAGGAAAAGTAATTGGTAAAAAAAACAAAATTAATAGATATCATATTTTTTTATTTCCAGAAACTGGATAAATTACATTTGAAAGAAAATCTGTCCCAAATTATAATTATGTTTAAATATAGTTCTGTTTTATATGGTCCTCTACATTTAGTATTGGCCTGACAACGAAATTCTATGAAATAGAAAAGAAAACAAATTGTATTTTGATTATAGCGCCATCTCGTATCCTTTATGGGTACTTAAAATAGCTTGGCGAATAAGCTCTAATTTTCTGATCTATTTTATTATCACCTTTATAAGCATAAATCATCTTCGTTCACATATCAAAATAATGATGTATATTGGGCTACGCAAAGGCGAAATTTTCGCTATACCGTTCATTACTTAAATTTGTAAATACATAACTCTTTTAACCTGACCAGCCAGGTGTTCCATCTTTATTTATTTATACATGTGTAATTTTTTGTGATTTGTATGTGGACCATAAACTTGTTATGAACTATTAAAAAAACAGCAGGCTAGTGGTTATCATCAATGCAGGCCTTAGTATAGAAAAACTCCTTATCATTTCAATAAATAAGACAGTAAGTAAATAATAAACTGCATCAAACTCATGACAAAATAGTAAGTTATAGTAAGATAATACATATGATGTATTTTGTAAAATGAATCAACATTTGATGTTTTGAGGTTATTTATTTCATGGCTAGCTCAGCTCTACCGAAGCTCTTCGTAAATGTTTCAAACCATTCTTCTGCAATTTAACCGTTTGAACTTATTTGTCTCAAACTAAGAAAGATTTGCTCAGTAAATAGTGCGTGAAAATATAATTAGGAAGACAATTGTTTCATTTATGTATAAAAATGTTGAGATCATTCGCCTTAAATCTGTGACTAAGCGAAAAAGCAGTCTTAGTTAATCAGTAATGTGTAATATGAATTGTTATTTCCATGTTACCCGCATTATTATATTTTATTATCTCGACACAGTCTTATTTCGTGTAAGACAGTGAAACATAACCACTAAATGTATTAAATAACATTCACCAAAACGTACCAAAGAACCAAAAGTCCGGGGCCACATCCCTTAAGCCATTGTACTTACCAAAGATATGATTAAAGTAAATTAAAACTTTATTTTTTCGTTTTATTTCATTTACAATGCTCCTGAAAATGTGCGACTGTGCACTCTGTTGATGTCGTATTTCTATCTTTTCTCTTATAATTAGAAATATATCATAGGTACGTCAAAGCGATATACACAGCATTCTTTCGTGTTCATGCCGGCTACGCATTGCTGTATAAAAAGGATAGAAGAGACTGAATATATTATGTGAGTAATTCCATAACCCGGATCGGAACCCATAGCATGGCTGTTTAACGTGCAGTAATATCCATGGATCTATGCAGTTTTCTACCATTCTGTCTAGTGTCGTACGTCCGTGTAACTACTGAAAAGAAGGGTTCAATGCCCTGTGGAATGGAGTCTCTGTAATGAAATCATATGAATAAACTTATATGAAAATCCTATTTGTCTTTATCAGAAATCGGGAATTCATCTCTAAGGAATTTAAGGTCTGGTAAGTACAATAGATGTTGTACACGTGTTTCCCTCATCTTACAATCCCGGGTACTTCAAGAGGAGCGCGAAGAGGCACATCACAGCGCCGTCAACTTGAGGACCACTGTGAGAGTGGCCCCCAATCGTTAGATCAGCGCATCTACATACCTCCGACAGAAGTTTCTCTGCTGGATGAGCCGCCGACAGAACGTTTCGATTATGAGTTGTTAACCGAAAGAACCTTTCTACTACGAACGTTTCGCCGACAGAACGATTCATTCAATCATAATAATTTAATGGTTAACACCCCGACTCGGATAGGTTAGGGTAGAAGGCTTCGTGGTTATTTTTTTTGATTTGTTGAATAATTTTTATTTGGTGAACGATTCTGTCGTCGATTAACTCATGAATTAATCGTTCTGTCGGCGAAACATTCGTATTTGAAAGGTTCTGTTGGTGAACAACTCATAATCAAAACGTTCTGTCGGCGGCTCATCCGGCAGAGAAACGTCTAGCTGTCGTAGAGTAGAGCCAGTCATTGATTAAAGCTGTGTGCAAATAATGTGAAACTTTGTACCATAGTATAGTACCCATCTACACAGCTAAAGTAAGTATCTGTGTAATTAATTACATTGTTACTAGAACACTACTCATCATTACTTTCTAGAGGTTAATTTTCGTTCAGGACATAAATGGATCTAACCAATTTCCGGGTCACTGAAAATCATACGGTTGTACTCATGTGTCTAATTCGGGTTAGCCCAACTAATTTCGGACCTAACAAAGGTCCCTTTTCAAGGAATAGACGTCAAGCCACTTTCGCTAACATCTCACGGAAAAACGTGAAGTAGAATTATTTATGTCTCAACATAGAAGATAACGTGGTTGTAAATAAAATGTCTTCACGTTCTATTCATAAAAGAATAAATTAAAATATTAATACACCTTTGATCTTGAGATATGCTTGGCACCGATATGGTATAGCATGCGTAATTTTCTGAGAGAGTCCCAGGTTACTATGATGTGGATTTACCACCTATTTAACAGTATACCAACTCTCAAATCCATCGGACCATTGAAGTTTAGTAAAATCTTTCATCGTCCTTTACAGCTTAGAATCATCTCAATCACATCGGCTTTCGAACAAAAAAATCGAATCAAAATTAGTCCATCCGTGTGTTCAAAAGTACTACTCTACTTCTCATGCATGATACAGAGAGACAGATAGGTACATTGATCCACAGGTTAAACTTATAACATACCTAATTTTTTCCGGGGTTCAAAAAAAATGCTCATTAGACTCATAGAATTCATGACGTAACGCGAAATCAGTATAAAAAATGTGACCTTAATTTCAGAGACATGAAAACTGTGGACATTTTTAGTAAAACCTTTTTCCTGTACTGATATTTGGGACAATTATTCAGGTTTTATTCAAATAATTTGGTTGAACAACAGTTACGACTTTTATTATCTACTTAGTTTTATATTATACCTGTAATAAATATTGTATGTTTTTGAAGCAAGTTATAAAATATTTTCACGCTCTAAAACCGACTCAAAAACAGTACATTCATTTTTTTTTTCTTTTCAAACTCTACCCATTTCAGTCATCTCCCTATCAAGAAATTTCACTTCTCATAATATTAATTCCAATATTCTTTCGACTGTTATCTATTGTGTCTTCATTTTCTTTTTTAAAAAAAGCTCTTTATTCCCAAACATTTGTTGGACAGTCATTATCTAAGAGCACCAAACTGGTGAAAAATTTAGACTTCAGAATACAATATTTCAGTTATTATACACAATAATATTAGTAGGTTGATAAAATTCCTGACACCAAAAATAGATTCTTTCAATCATAACGCTACATTGAAATAGGGCGAAATGGACCTGCCCATAACGGCATTGAATTTCGTCACTAATGGACTGTTTCAGCTCGGCTCGAATCATCTTTTATTCATAATCTGCTATATTAGGTACCGCCATATCCTAAAATACATGATTGAGGATTTATAGTTGAGGAACTGAATATATGGAATTTTAAAGTAATATTCAATTATGTATTAAATCTGACAAAGCATTTTTAGAAGTCGGAAATAAAATCATTACCATAAGTTTAGCGCTAAAAGACGTGGTTCTATGTTTGTTTGAAAATGCTGCGCACACGAAAAAAGTGAATTGAACCCCAAATATTAGAAAAGGATCGCCAGAGTTGGTTAGTCACCAAGTTGAAGTTTTCAAAGATCCTATCAAAGTGTATAACTGAAACTACATAGCAAATATGGGATTAGTCCGTTTCAATCCGTCATTATCAAGAGGAGGACGAAGACCGTCTGTCAAATCCTAAATAAAAAAGGCCCCATTGACTGATGCTTCTATTTATAATATCATAATCTCTAATACATTCGAAAACCTTAATCCGCCTCGTCTAAATATAACCAACATCAAATTCGCATTAGTCTCTTACCTGAGTAATCTCTGGTCCCTATTTGCTTTACGGTATAAGTTATATTCAAAAGATAGCGCTACGTGGAATTGGGAGTCACGGGACATCCTTCCTGAGGGCTTACACGGGGCTCTCAACCATAGGCTGTTGGGCGCTACGTGAGGTTTTTTAGTCGGTAAGAGTCCGGCATAGCATCCTACGAGGATTTTCCCTCACGTTAAAAAAAAAAAAAAAAAAAAAAAAAAAAAGCGCTACGTGGAACATGAAGTCCTGCTAATATCGCAAGGGAAAAGAAAATAAGACTTTCTTTGAAAAATTGTCCTCGATTAAGTAGCTCCTGCGTTTACTCTCGACTGGAAGCTGATAAAAAGTATCCCATATTAGGGTCCTCTTAGACTGACACTAAAACTTTTACAATATTTTTGAAAATAACACACTATAAAACTTTATATTTTTTTACGTTTTTACATCCTACTGCGACATTCCTATGGTTGATTAGGTCAACAGTTGAAACGACTTATTTTTTGTATATGCTGAACATAATCTCATCAAATCAGTCCAAGGAGTTCAGTTCGCAGTTGGAGGTAGGCTTAATTCACGACACAGCACACGGCTCTGCATTTTCTGTATCTAGTCCTCACCTGCGATCTTTTTCAGGTCATCGGTCTATCTGGCGGGTGGAAGTCCTACCTCACATTTGCTGAAGCTCGGCCTCCACTCTAGAAACTCGTTTGTCAAATCGGCCATTGGTCCGTCTACAATGTAGCCAGCCCACCATAAAACAAATTTAACAGTATTACTGCTAGCCTTATTGACTACTTTAGGTCCCTGCTGAATACTTTCAATTGGGAGTTTATGCTTCAAAGACCCTCAAGATCCATAGAACGAACAATGACTAGTTGCGCAGCTTTGAGAGCAAAGGAATTAGAACTGATGAAAAAAAAACAATAAAAAGGAGTAAGGGGTTCCAAAACATCGACTTTCCCAAGCCAACCTTGGCTGCAAGTGGTTCATAGCCAGTTACGAAGCCAGACGGTAGTCGTTTCTTAAAATCATCAGAAAAATTCAAATTACAACTGCCCCAAAGAGCCAAACAAAACGGTCCCAATTGTCGAAAACTTCATAAGAGTCCGTTTTTAAAATATCTAAGTGAGCATATAGAAAGATCCATTAATTTTATAGTACGTAAAGACGAAAGAAAATATTGATGTTTTTGAAGGAAAATGTGAAGATAAATTTTCTTTTAACATTCATCAAAACTAGGTCACGACCAAAGTTTATACAGTGATCGTAATTGGCCAGAGCGATCCTAATTTCTTTGATGACACCTAATCAAATTACACTGATTTAAATTTGATAACTTCGTTAGTAACAAGTCTACTATTTTCATCACGTTAGTAATAGATTTAATTTACAAATATTTCAAAAGTAATTTATGTTGGTGTTCATAAGAACCTTATTAGCAGGTTGAACTTGAACAAAAATAGGTTTTAGAGAAAATAATACTGGGGCTTTTAGGACTCTAGACAATTTGCCACTGTAGTCCATTTAAAGTTTTAGGACCCATACGAGTACTCGTATATGGACCTAAAGTAATTTTATATAGGATCAGGGAAAAAGAGGCACCACTGAAATATAGAACATGACACACTTCCTATCAGTATAAATGCGAAAGTTTGTATTCATGAGTGTTTGTTACACTTTCACTGTAAAACGCCAGAATGGATCTGGCCTTATTTCATTTCATTTTTAACCCTGGAATAAGTTACCATGCGATGCGAAATCCACATGTGCGAAGTCGCGACCTAAAGTTTAAGCAGTATGTCACTAGTTGATAATTAGGTATATTATATCTCGTAATACCTCAGTGATCTATAAAAAATCCCGTTTGGCACCGGGAAAGTGTACAAAATGTCACCACCCCAATTCATCCCGAGGGTGTCGTAAAAAGCGACTAAGGGAACAATTGTGAAAAACCATGCTTTGCGTAGAGAAGGAAAACTCGAATTAAAACCCGGTAGTCAGTAAAATGACAATCGTGACGCCAAGTTGAAAACCATATAAGAATTTCAACTGCGGGTCGCCACAACATGCGCCTGTCCGTTTTAACACGGCACCACTAACTGGAATTTTAATAATTATGAAAGCAACTTTGGCTAAGAATAGCTATTTATTTGAAAACATTTTTATTTGCAAAAACCTTTTTGATACCCTTGGCTTAGACGAAACACATGCCGCAAATGTTTGGTAACACCGTGGCAGAGATCTTATTCCACAAACTTATTATATCAGTTGCTCGCATTTATTCATATCAGTTATTTATGTAGGTTATTTTTACTACCAAAAGCTAGTTAGCTAATAAGTACCAAAATTCTTCGCCGAAATTTGTCCTTATGTCTTGACTTTTATGACTTGGTCGCTAGTAACGAGAAAACTTAACTGCTTTGGCGTCATTAACATTAGAAATACTACCCCTAGCGTTATAAATCTTATAAGATACGAGTAGTTATCCAACAATCTATCTACGATGGTAGATAACACTTCGCATAGGCCTGTAACCTTTCTGTATATTCCTGGAATGTTTTTGTTTACCTAACGTACAAAACGAATATCTGATTCATAGATATGTATATCAAAGGTTTCGAATAGTTTCTGATAAAACAAGAAATCTTCAACGGACACTAAAACCCCTATAAGAAAAACGAGCTGAGAAAGGATAAAACGTTCGTAGGTTTTATTTTACTTACGCTTTACATATATAGGGGATAAGCATAAAAGAGGTCGCTTGTTTTGGTATCCAGCAGAATTTTCACAGCCAAGACTTTGAAGAATTGAAACTATGTTCTAAATAAACATAGGTAAAAACTTTACGTAGTTCTCTAAGTTACATTGTCTAAAATTAGGTAAAGAAAA
Organism: Miltochrista miniata; assembly: GCA_933228765.1. Classification (NCBI taxonomy): domain Eukaryota; kingdom Metazoa; phylum Arthropoda; class Insecta; order Lepidoptera; family Erebidae; genus Miltochrista; species Miltochrista miniata. The sequence continues at coordinate 20,627,530 of OW121762.1, read as the reverse complement.
AAAACAGTACACTTTTTTGAGATGTTTTATAGTTGAATTCATGAAGTGACACGAGGAACTAACATGGTTGTTACGAAGTTTATAATGTGCAGTCGGATAAGCAATGCAATTATGTGAAAATTTTAACTCAATCAGAAAACACGTACTACAATTATGTACGAGTGAGTAGGGAGAGCAGGACGCGATTACGCAGTGTGGAGTCAGAAGCATCATACAGAAATATCTTTAGGAGAAAAGCAGCCTTAATATCATGTTTACTAAATCTTTCAATACATTTTATTTATGGTCTAAGGAGTGTCAAGAAATTTCCCAGCGAATCGCTTCTAGTAACAGCCAAAAGCGGTTTCGAGGAAAAAAATATAAATCGGTCAATTTATTTAAATTGTAGATGCGTGTCCTCACATCGGAACACGATAAAGCTGGCCATTACACTGAGTTATGTTTTCATCTATCGGATATCCGTGAGGTGTACTTTACTCCAATTCTGTCCAAAAATGAATTTGTGATCATTTTTTCACGTAGCGTTTCAGGTTTATATAAATCAATTTCACTTTTTGCGGGTGACGTTCGTTATTGGTTTTTCTTGTTCGACACTTTTTTTCGCTTCTGGAGTTATCTTCTGTTAGATATTTGCTCGTCAGATGATTTTCTAGATAGTGATTTACTTGAATACTACTCAGAAAGTTTTAGGATTAGTGAGTAGGTACTCTAAATCTACTCTCAAAAAATAACTCTTTCAATCTAAATACACAGGCATAGGCAAATAAAATTCTCAATACAATGAAAACGAAGATCATATTAGATTATTAAAGTTCGAAGTATCTACCTAAGTTATGAAAACAAAATTCATTTTACCCCGTAGGTACTAATATTTTATTATTTGTCTCATGCCAATCATATTATATGCAAAGTGCCCAAATAATAGTGGTCAATTATCGACAATAGTAATATTTAAATTGAGGGGTCAACAGGAGCCAGTTATTTTAAACGACTTTTTTAACAACCTAATTCAAGCTTTAGTTAATAAAGAAAGGAATGCAATATATTTGCGTTTAGCCAGAAACATTGTCTATATAGACAGCAGAAAACATATTAAAGTATTTCTAAATACCAACAAACAGACTACACAAATATTTGTTCCGACACAGGATTCGTACCTTAACTTGGCAGTCGCATAACTTACCACTGCGCCACTGAGGCAGTCTGTAAACGTATTCTACTCAAACATCCATCTCAAAAAATGTGCAAAATTTTCAATAACTTAGATTTTCAACATTATTCAAGAGGGCACGGCACAGTTTTCAATAATGGGCCTTTTCGAAAACTGGACCAACTAGCAGGATTTTACCCTACTTTAATATATTGAGTAACTATATCCTTTTCAAGCCTATAGGGTAGATGGAGTTACAATTGTGTTAGAAGCAAATCGTAATCGTAGTTCAATATAAATAAATCGTAGCCGACGCCGTCGGTACAATTTTCGTAGCCTTTTCGACGATCCGTTTTTGACACAATTGAAATAGCAGTTTTGGGTCTAGTTACATTTCACGAACCGTAAACTACGCCCGTTCAAATATAATAAAAATGTTAATGTTATAAACTAACACTACATTGCCTCTTAGACATGTTTTAAGGGATGGAAAATTTATCTACAACGGTTGAATGTTACCAGAATTTATGAACTGATGAGTGTCGCTTTTTACTGCCTTTTTTATTTACCACTAGCTGAACCCGCAACTTTGTTTACGTCACGTCAGGTGTATGAAAGGAGAGGTATTTCTTCATCAGACTTATCAAGCAACGTGTGAAACTGCCCTGTTAGCTTAATCATAAAAGAGCTTAAAAACTAAGTCTATTCTAAAACCTTTTAGAGAGAGACCGTTTTAGAATAGCCTTAATCATTAAGCTCTTTTATGATTAAGCCAACACGCCAGTTTAGATTTACCCATTTTTAGATTCATATGTCTATGTATGATTTTTTAAAGTGATATAACTTTTTTATTTATAAACCGACTAGCTGACCCGCGCAACTTCGTTAGCGTCACTTGAGAGTGAGAAAGATAGTGGTATAATCCCGTCGTATTTACTCTCGTCGCGTGTCTTAGGTAGGTATATTTATTAAAGAGGTGTGGTAGGTTTTAATATTTAAAGTGATATAGGTAATTTTTACCGTCGCGTCGCTTATATTCATTACTCTAAATGGTTGAACCGCACAACTTTGTTGAAGTGATATAATGTTTCCCGTTGCATTTATTTTTGTCCGTTTCTTGGTATGGAACTCATCGTGTGCGAGTCCGACTCGCACTTGGCCGGTATTATCTTTCAGTTGACTGGCTACTGCTGCAGAAAACGTTTACTCCCGACGCGTCGAGTTGCGACGCTCATATTTTAAAAAATATTAAGAAAGTTATTGTAAGTGAACCTTAAAAGATAGGCATATGCTGTTTAGGACTTTTTTTGTAATTTATTAAGTTAAAACATTCTGTAGGACACAATTTTTACGTAACTAACCATTTACGCAACGTACGCAATGAAAGTTCTCAAAAGAAATAAATTATCCCCTTCCTTAAAACATTATTCATGGCTGCTCCGCTCCTATTTGTCTTAGCGTGATGTTTTATAGCCATTAGCCATCCTCAAAAATGGACTAAAAAACTGTGAAATTATTTTTGTAAAGCAACCAGTAGTTTCTGAGATCCTAGCACTAACAAACTCTTCAGTTTGATAATATTGTGAGCTAACCTTAAAAGAATGACAAATTAGGTTATTGTGAGCGAACCTTAAAAGATAGACATAATATGCTGTCGCGGACTTTTTTATAGAAGTTTTTAAGAGAAACAATTTTGTAATACACAATTTTTACGTAACTTTAACCATTTAGGCAGCGTACGCCTCGGAAGCTCTCAGGCGGTAAAAATAATTCCCCGTTTTCGAAACATTCTTCACTGCTGCTCTGCTCCTATTCGTCTTAGCTTGATGTTATATAGCCTATAGCCATCCTCAATAAATGGACTATCAAACTGTAAAAGATTTTTTGTAATCGAACCAGTAGTTCCTGAGATCCTAGCGTTCAAACAAACAAACAAACAAACAAACTCTTCAGCTATATAATATTAGTATGGATTGACATGAAATAAACACTTAATGTTAAGTAGAGTAAACCTCAACACCATTAAGAAAACCGCATTGCAATCGGTTAAGCGGTTACTGAGATTAGCGTCCACAAACGTACAGACAAACAGACAAAAATTCTTAAAATCATTGTTTAAGGTTCTATTGCGTTTATAAAGCCCCCTGTAATATTTTTTCTTCTTTATCTTCCATGTACAGACAGCGGCCTGTTACGATTTTATTATATGTATTGATTGATTGATTTTTAAGGATTTTTAAGGCAGAAAATTTAGGTTCTACGGAATACTTGGGAGAGAAATCTTAGAAAAATCTGCACTCCAAACTTAGGGCTTTGGATTTGGACAGAACTGAGACTAACGCTCGCACGATATTCATTCATATATATATATATATACATAAAGTCATGCCTTTGTCCCCGAAGAGGTAGGCAGAAGCATAGCATACGCCCACATTTCACCTTACAGTTTTATGTCCCACGTAATAGCCTATTGTCGTGCTGAATGGACCGGCGCAGACGAACTGCAGTTGAAATTTTTCAGCCGCCCATAAAATGTTCAACAACAGGTGTACAGCGGGGCGACTTTATTCCGCTGGGTGACGGCACCTAACCAACTAGGTAGCTAGGCACGCCCCACTGTACTGGTAAAAGCGTGTGACCCAGATCCACACTTTCCTTGACTGGGGTTGGTGGTGGACCACACCAGGTGCGGTTACACAGGATGCCGGGTTAGCGGCACCAAACACAAACACAAATAAAAGTCACTATGAAAGTTCTTACCGGTCTCTAGGTCGGAGGTTTATTACTATTATTACTGTAAAACAATACTGTTCCTAATCCTATCCTATTCTTCCTGGCTATCCTTTTCTTCCTGGTATTCTTGCTGTTTCTTCCTGTTTTCCTGGTTTCCTTTTCTTCCTGTTGTTCCTGTAGTGCTGGACTGTCGACTGAATGTCGGTACAAAAGTGACGTCTGTATTTATACATTTTTGGCCTAAACTGTGATTCGCTATTAATCACGTCCAATCACAGTTCCTACATAATAGCCTATCAAAAATACGAAATCATACAATTTTAGTGCAAAATTTTTAAGGCACATCCCGTAAACTTTACCGTAACGTGAGCCGTTACGCAACTATGAGCTTTATTAACAAAATTTCCATACATTTTGTTCTATACAAATCAAAGTTTAATATTATGTTATGGAAATTCAAATCTATTTACAAATTATTATTACTATTAAGAAAGATCGAAAAATACTATATAAAAACATTCAAAAATGGAATAAAACCTAATAATTCGAATGTTGCTATAACCACCTATACTATTCTATTTACATGTTTCGATGTGCAGTCGCCGCTGTGACCCGAAGTGTTGTCCCGTACATTTCTCCCGCCGTGCAGACTATGTTGCATCAATCTTCCGGTACGGGCACGACGTCTGTAGACACTGGCAGCACCACCAGCTTCTTCACCGGCCGCCGCAGAACGCCTCCCTTGGTTGCGATGTCCACTGTTCGCACTATGTTGTCTGGACCCGGATACGTAGCGATGACTCGGCCACGGATCCACACGTTGCGAGGAAGGTTTGCGTCGACTATCTGTACGAGGTCGTTGATCTGTACTGGTTGACCTCGTCCGTGGGGCTCCCGCCGGTGTTGAAGCTCAGGCAGGTACTCTCGAATCCAGCGAAGCCAAAATAGGTCTGCTAGCCGTTGAGAAGCGCGCCAGCTTGACCTCGATGCTGTGTCTTGCTCGCTGAATGTCCCGGGCTGCGGTACTCGCCCCTGACCCCCCAGTAAGAAGTGATTGGGAGTTAGGGCTTCTGGATCTTCTGGGTTCACTGACACATGCGTCAGCGGTCGACTGTTGACTGTGTACTCTGCTTCTGTTAGTAATGTTGAGAGTACTTCTTCTGTAGGTGCGCGCTCATGTAGTGTAGCTGTCAGCGCCTGTTTGACTGACCGTACTAATCTCTTCCAGGACCCACCCATGAACGGGGCCCCAGGTGGAATGTACCGCCAGTTGACTGTCTTCTTAGCTGCCTCTTCTTGTGTCGCTTCGTCGATACTGCGTCGGAGTTCTCTGTCAGCACCCTTGAGGTTGGTGCCGTTGTCTGACCAGTCGACCACGACACACGTCAAACTGATGAGGACAACATACTGTGCTTCATTGCTTTATGACAGGCATAATATGCCTATCGAACCGCCCAGCTAGCGGTTTGATAAGCATCCTAATATTGTAATCAATTGAAATCGCATAATTAAAGAGGACCCGTTTTTATAACGTGAGGGAAAATCCATCTTGGATTCCTACCGACTAATAAACCTCATGTAACGCCCAACAGCCTATGGTTAGGAGCCCCGAGTAAGCCCTAGGAAGGATGTCCCAGGAATCCCAACAGACCTTCGACAACCACCCAGCGAGCGTGTATGAAAGCATTTATGAAAGTCGAAGAAGCGAAAAGTAAAACAGTAAGTAGCTAAAGAAAATCACAAAAAAGAAATGTAGAGCTTGTTTTTTGCTTTTCAGTTGTATGTTTGTTGGCAGTCGCGTTTTTTTTATTCTTAATAATTAAGTTTTTAAGTGTAGAAATCCTACATGGATGCTATGCCGCACTCCTACCGACTAAAACCACACGATGCCTTACAACAGTCTATGGGTGGGAGTCCCGGGTAAGCCCTCGGAAGGAAGTCTCAGGGTTCCCGGCAGACTTTGGCGGCCGCGGCCTCGCCTAGATCGCTCAGTACTCTAAAGCGAGGAAAAGTCACTGCTGAAAATGTCTTACAGTTTTGTGTCGATTGAATGCCATCTGCAAGTATTCCAAAATTCTACTAAATATAGAGACGTCGAAATCTTGTGAGTGAACAATAGAAATTTAGGCGAAGTAAATCGCTATTGTATCTATCTTGAATTTGAGTAAATTACCTCTGAATCAATTCTCGTGTCCCCTCTAACTTGCGTGTTCTTCTCCAGTGAGTTATAACAAGTACAATCTGATGAGCTGAATTACGAATTGTGTTCTTATTCTCCGGCTTAGCTGAACGAAATGGGTATGGTACTTACAGAGGGAAGATAGGTAGTAAAAATAATGCATACCTATGCTAGAGGCCGTGCACAAAGTTTTTCTAGATTCCCGCCTTCCTTAAGTTTCAGTATATCAATTAAAAAGAAGCCTTTGATGTGTTATTTTGCCTACTAAAAGAGAGTAATTATAACAATTCTAAAACCTACATAGAAATTGATAAACATTTAAGAACATTTTATGTCTGGATTACCCATCATCACATCAGTCTATGGCAGTCTACTCCTGGACCCTCCCAATTTACGCAACAACACACGGTCCTGCGCCTTCCGTATCCAGTCCCAGCACCAACCTTTTCTAGGTTGTCGGTCCATCTGGCGGGTGCACCTCCTACTGTACGTTTGCTACGTTGCGGGTTTTTTAACTCAAAGTGAACATAAATTTTTGACAAAAATGTTCTTTATTTTTTAAAAAAGAAGGCTGTAAATGTCAATTTTAGGCCTTTACAGACATTCATCGATTCATAATCAAGGCCTACAACAATTTATAAGTGTGGGCACCCCTTGATCCAAATACCAGCCAGTAATTATAATTCCTTACCTAAAGAAAGGGTATGCGGTGGCGATCCCACGCAGATGCTTCATAATATTCGGAGTGTAATCAATCACATGAGAAATGGGACATGACATTAAGAGACGACAAGTCGCAAATAAGTAAATTGAATTTGCTAAGATCAATGGTACTGTGCTCTTGAAAACATGATATCGAGTCAATCATCGTGTTATTTTGATGAAGACGATGAGTACCTAAATTTGAAGAAGCGCCTACGTGAGTCGACTTATGGCACCCAAGGACTGGCAGTTATCTCTCTCAGCGAATGGACATTGCTATTCAAAGGAGGAATGCTGCTGAAAGTCTTTTGGACATAATGTTACGGGGGCTTTGTTTTGGATTTAGTTTAGTCTGGAACTCTAGATTGTTATAAATGTAAATAGATATAAATGTAAACACATAATGTAATAATTATGTCTCATTGAAACTTTTTAACCATAAATTAGAGTAGTAAAATACTAGTAGAGTACCTATCAATCCTACTCATATTATACACGCGAAAGTTTGTAAATTTGTTTGGATTGTGGTGAAGATTGAAGTTTGGATGTTCCTTTCTCTTTCACGGTCTAAGGGCTTAACTGATCTGGCAAAAATTTGGTACAGGGATAGATTGTAGTCTGAAAAAACATAGGGTACTTTTTATTCCGGAAATAGGTTCCCACTGGAAGCGGGAACGGGAACAAACTTATACGCGGGCGAAGCTGCAGGCATCAGCTATATTAATATTTTTGCAATTCATGAACTGCGGAACTACTGAACCGATTTAAATGGTTATGTATGTAAATGATTTAACTCCCTAAATGGGAGTTAAATCGGGACGACTGGAGCGTTCCATCCGACCGAATGCAGCTCAATCGCATTCGCGACACAGCCGATGGAGGATGTCAAAATTAACGACGCTGAGAATGCGATAACAGAACGCGAAATAATAGTGAACCTTTTAGACTCATATTATATAAATACTTTCCTTGTCTGTAAGACTTAACCCACAAGGATTATTGTAATAAAACATACATACATATAATCACGCCTTTATCCTCGAAGGGGTAGGCAGAGAGATAGTTTACTGATATATTGTAGTAAATAAGAAATTAAGCATAGGTACTCAATTATACTTGAATAATTATGCTTCCTTAAATAAAATGTTGCCCATTCTTTTCTATTCTTTCTTTTTTTCTTTTGGGGTACTAATATAGCTGCCACAACTATAGCGATAGCTATAGTTGTGGCTCTTACTTTGAAAGAGCGGGTGGCATGACGTCTGTTACGTACTTATCCACACCTTCATCTGTCAATGTCAACACTTAGGCTTGATAATGCCAATTTGCATCAGTGAGGAGACTTGACTCTCAAGATTAGATGGGTCCCACATTAATCTGTCAACACATATGGTCAATAAAAGCCTAATGTATCGATCGGCCAGGACACTTGACGCGCCAAACCTCTCAAAATCAGAAATCCCACGATAATATATCATCACGCAAAATGGGTTTACAAGCGCCAGGAAGAATCGCACATTCCTTCAGGACACGACGGTCTCCAGTTTATAGTTTATAAGTAGGTGCACCCGATAGAGGCGTCACTTTTGGTACAGCATCGACCGATTGTCGACGTAGGCTAATTTAGTTTTAATTTTAATTGTAAATTGTAATTTCTTTGATTAAATAGATCAAAGTTAATTAACCAGTAGTATTCCTTGCATCCTCCGGCTGTAGTCTTCGCCATTGGCGCAGTCGTATTGAGGATTTCGCGGGCCGGTTCGCGAGCATTAGAATAATCAAAAATCGATACCTATTCGCGATCGCGAATCGCCCGGGCAGTTGAAACCACTGAACGAGATCCAGAACCTACGTGAGCTGCAGTCCTGAGGTGTATCCAAAAATCGATACGGCAGAGGTACAACATTATTTCAAGTAAGTACTTTAGAATCGCTCTAGAGTCGCTATATTCCTGTGTTAATCCTATTTTAATTATTCCTTAAATTTCCAAGATTTTTCACCCACATGAATCGGGGTTCCTTAGGTTAGATAGCTATAGAAATGTAACTTTAGATTCCAATAAGAATTTTAAATAATTTAAGTAATTCAAATTAAAAGTAATTTAAGTAAACTAGAGATTTCTCAGTAGCGTAGTATTAGAAGTAGTATAGATTTTTTTAAACATGGCTGATTTAATAGATCACATTTTTAAGGCACTACGATTCGTTCCGGAATTTGACGGAAACTCGAACGTATTGACTCGATTTATAAACTTATGCGATCAGTTAGTAGCACAATATGTAAGAGATGGACCTGCTTATCATTTTATAAATTTAGCTTTATTAAATGGCATATTAAATAAAATAGTGGGTCCAGCAGCACGATTTATAAACTCTGTTGCATAAACGATATTATAATGTTGAATTTAAAAATATATTCTCCCAAAATACTTCGACAGCTTGAGGAATAGGAAAAGGGTAGGTACTCACACGTACATCCAGGCGCAGATCTCCTGTAGTTCCCCGGGGAATACCAATGGTTCTTGAACTTGAATAATAAAGTATAGATAAACAGTTTTAGAGAATTTCGCGAATATAATTTTTGAGACGAGGACACGCGCGCGCGGTTAATTTCCTTCGAATCTCGTTACAGAGTCTTTCTCCAGATGGCGCTAGTGTGTGCCATTGGTGTGAGTTTTTTTTTTTTAATATATGGACGATGAAAAAGGGCGAAGGATGCATGTCGAGTACGTAACATTTCCCCCCACCGAAATCAACATTGATTTCAAAATAGATATCACAAATATTAAAGTACAATATGTGCACCTATTCAACTACAACACTGTTAAACAATGAATAGGGTTTTAAGGGAGTTCAGAAATGAACCCAATATTAAAGCAAATGGACTGTAAATAAAACTTAGAACTACATTAAAATAAAATATGTATGTTATATAGGTATACTTAGTTTAAATATCCTGTTCTTTTGGAAGAGGACTCAATTTAGTGACGGGCCGTTGCAATCGAGAACTTTGAGTTCGAACCGTAACTACGCAAACTCTACCATCTGAACCGGGAAAAACTTGTTCCACGCGTCCTAAACACCACTGTAGACACGGAGTGTTATCATTATGAACTAAAACTAAATCATTGACCGCTAGATTAGGCGTATCTACAAACCACTTCTGCCTCTGTTGCAAAGTATGAAGGTATTCTGATTTCCAACGACGCCAGAAATGCATGGTGATCTGTTGAATACATTGCCATCTAGATAAATGATTAATTGATACATCTGAAAGATCGTAACTGGGGGCCGATACCAGTTGACGACCTACTAAAAAATGACCTGGCGTCAGAACATCGAACTCACCAGGATCATTAGACAAACTGCACAATGGCCGAGAATTTAATATAGCCTCTATATTCGAAAAAAGAGTACATAACTCTTCAAATGATAATGTGCGAGTGCCCATGACACGTTTTAAATGCCATTTAGCCGATTTTATACCGATCTCGTAGGCGCCACCAAAATGGCTACCGCTTGGTGGATTGAACTTCCAATACACCTTCCGGAGTGTGAATCCATCAGTTAGTTGAGATTTATTTGAATTATAAAAGAGAACTACCTCATTTAAATGTTTATTCGCAGCAACAAAGTTTTTTCCATTGTCTGACCAAACCGTGTGCGGTAGACCTCTCCGAGCAGTAAATCGATCAAATGCAGCCAAGAAACAATCACAAGATAAGGAACTGAGAATTTCGAGATGTACTGCACGAGTTGAAAAACAAATAAAAAGACACAAATACGCTTTGGATATTTTAGCATTACGCCTATTTGTCTCCTTCGTATAAAAAGGACCTCCTACATCAACGCCAACAGTGTGAAACGGATAAATATCTTGCAAACGATATTTAGGCAGCGAAGCCATTTTAGGTTGATTTATAGTCGGCTTATTTTTGAAACATGTAATGCACTTTGAAAGGCGAGACCGAATTACACATCTAGCAGCAACAATCCAATATTTTTGCGCTAGGATATTTTGCAAGTTTCTAGGCCCAACGTGTAAATAAATTTTATGATAATAATCTATAAGAATATTAGTGAAGTGTGATTTTTTAGGTAAAATTAAGGGGTGCCGTTGTGTAAACGGTAAGTCTGCTTGAGAAAGTCTACCCCCCACCATGAGGAGACCATGGCTATCAATGAAGGGGTCGAGTTTACGTAGACTTGGAGAGCAATACTTATTTTGTTTTAATGACTCAAGGTCAGTTGAAAAATATTGAGATTGGACCATTTGAATAATTAAATTGTGTGACACATTTAACTCAGACGTTAATAAAGGCCCCTTAATCTTGTCAAAGGCACGAGGCTTTGAATTAGCTATAAACCTAAGGCACCACGCCACCACACGCAATAACTTATTAAAATTTGAAAACTTGACAATTACATCATCATAAAAGTCACTGATCACAGTGGGACTTTTCGTGAGTAATGAAACCCTCTCGTTTATAGTTTTAAGTTCTAATGGTTCGCCATTGAATTCACTGAGAGACCTCACCGGCCATTGATGTGGTTGTTGGTACAGCCACTGAGGACCGTTGAACCAACCATCAGCAATATTCAATAGTTGAGCAGGAGTAACACCGCGAGAGCATACATCGGCGGGGTTACTAGTACCACTTACATGATACCATTTAACCATTGAGGAACCGTCAGCTATTTTAGCGACACGGTTAGCTACAAACGTTTTTAGCTTATATGCAGGTGTATTGATCCATGTCAGTACTACAGAACTGTCAGTGAACGCCAACACTTCATGGATGTGCACTTGCTTTGATAAAATTGATATAATGTAATTGAGCGTTTTAGATAATAAATGAGCAGCCATTAATTCAAGACGAGGGATGGATACTGTCTGTAAGGGCGCAACCTTAGATTTCGAAAACAGTAAACTCACTTTGATATTACCCTGCGCGTCTTGACTGCGAATATATATCACGACAGCGAATCCGAGGATTGACGCGTCGCAAAAACCAATAAGATGAAAATTTAAATAATTACTGATAAGAACATGCCGATTATGTTGTAATTCGGATAATAAAGGAATTTGAGATGAATAAATACGCCATTCATCACATAGGGTGTTGGGCAAGGCGTCATCCCAGTCTAAGTTTTTAGACCATAGTTTTTGCATAAAGCATTTTGCAAAAAATATACATGGCTGGACGAAACCCAACGGATCAAATAGTCTAGCAATAGCTGACAGAACAGAGCGTTTTGTAACAATAGAATCCATTTCCGTAGTACGAAATGAAAAAACATCCTCTTGTGGCAGCCAGTGAAGACCTAAAATCTTAATCGCCAATGTGCTACCATCATCAAACTGAATAGGTGGTTCAAGTTGATCGCTAGGTAAGCTACTTAAAACTAGACTGCTATTACTTGACCACTTGCGCAGTTCAAACCCACCAAGTTTCAACAATTCGACCAAGTCATGTTGTAACTGTAAGGCTTCGTCTACACTATCTACTGACCAAAGAAAATCATCGACGTAGAAGCCTGTACCAAGCGCACGGGCAGCGTGAGGAAATCGGGCGCCCTCATCAGCTGCTAGCTGCTGCAAGGTGCGAATCGCCAGAAACGGACTACTTACCACGCCGTATGTCAAGGTACCTAGTTCATATACCTTTATAGGGTCGTTTGGCGCGTTTCGCCAGTAAATATGTTGATATGTGCGCTGCCTTTCATCTATTAAAATGCATCGATACATTTTGGAGATATCAGCGCACAAACAAACTTCACGCAACCGAAAACTAATTAATAGCTCCACTAAATCAGCTTGTAATTTCGGTCCCGTATATAAAACGGAATTCAAGGATTTATTATTGGTAGTAGAACACGAAGCGTCGAAGACCACGCGAAGCTTCGTAGTGCTACTGTCAGGCTTATGAACACAATGATGGGGTATGACATATTTGGACTCCACCTCCGATATAGTACCTACACAAGTCATATGACCGAGCGAAGCATATTCATCCATGAACTTTGTATACTCGCACTTAAGTGAAGGTAGACGAGATAACTTTCGCTCTAAATTTTCAAATCTGCGTAATGCGATTTGTTGAGAATCACCCAAATTCGCATCAGGTTTAAAAGGATAACTAACAATATATCTACCGCTACTATCCCGCTTGCAGTCATTTACAAACATCTGCTCTGCGATGACGTCATTTGGGTCCCTAGGTATATCACAAAATAAAGTCTCCGTTTCCCAAAATGATTTCATCAGTTTATCAACTTTGATTGACGCGCCAGTAAACATACAGGTTGATACACTATCCCTGGAACTATCCAATGACAATTGACCAGTAATGACATACCCAAATATGCTACTTAACGCGAGTGGCAAAGCCTTTCGAGATGGATAATACTTGCCACCGTCATAAATAAATGGAAACACATCACTACCAAGCAAAACATCAATACGACTTGAACTATAAAAAGTAGGGTCAGCCAACACCAAATGTTTATATTCTTGAATTATTTCTTGCGATAAATTAAGGGATGGCATATCGCTGGAAATCTTTGAAATCACAACCGCCTTAATGTCGAAAACAGGGTTACTAGACATTGTTGGTTTGATTCTGCAGGAAACCACACCCTGATCGTGTACCACTGACCCACCCAGACCGACCAACTGTGTACTACACTTGAAACGGGATAGTCCCAATCGCTGTGCACAGTCATTAGTCATGAAACTGGTTTGTGAACCACTATCGATCACAACACGCACAGGTTGATATTTGCCTAAAACATCTGATACGTGTATGACCGCCGTACCTAGAAGTACAGTAGACCCAGCTGAGCAGGACAGCGAGACGTGTTTACTTTGAACATCTTTAGAATCGGTAGTAGTACAAGGTATAGTAGGCGAGAACGATTTCTGATCTAAATGCAATGTGTGGTGGTGACGTCCTTTGCAGACCGTACATGATAGCTTGGAGGGACACTCATTAGATTCGTGACCTTGGCGCAGGCAGTTTTCACACAACTGCAAGTTATTTATTTTAGCAACGCGTTGACTAGGTGACAAAGCCATGTACTCGAAACATTTATAAATTGAATGAAATGGCTTATTGCAATATTGACAACAATTGCCTTTATTAGTATTTGTTTTAACAGGGCCTGTGTTGCTACTAGTCAAACATGTTTTTGAAATCAAAGTTTTTGAACTAGGCTTATGACTCGAATTATGAGTTATAAGTTTACTAGAACCAGATTTCAACGTACAATTTGTTGACATTTCCAACATACGTACTTGCGTTATTACAAAATCAATTAAAGTTTTGAAAATAGGTATTTCATTTTGACCTATCTTTTGTTCGAATTCACGCCTAGAAACCGGGTCTAAGTTACGCAATCCGATATAGCAAGGAATAAATCCCGACAGATCTTCGATTTGCAATAATTCAAGTGCTTGAACGCATTCTTGAAAAGTTTCTAAAAAGGTATTTAATCCACTCACAGATTCGCCAGACAACGGCTTAAACGTAAACAACTTATCCATATACCGAGTAGCTATAGCTCGCTTATTTTCAAACCTATTCATCAATGACGACCAAACAATACCATAGTTATCACTAGATATAGGTAGGCTTTTAACAATTTGAAGGGCAGGCCCGCTTACAACCGACAGTAAATAATAAAACTTTTCGGTATTACCTATCGAATTATTCGTATGAATTAAGCTAGTAAATGTGTCACGAAATGTGATCCAATTCTCCAATTTACCATCAAAATGAACTAGTTCAATTTTAGGTAAACGGGGTTGTGCACAACTACGCTTCTTCGAGACATCATCATGTAAATTAGCAGAGTTCTTTGACGATTGTTCGTGACGTCGAAAAATATTTTTTATTCCAAAATACAAATCATCCATAGAAAGTGACTCCTGATCGCATATGACATAGTCGGGGTTTTGCTTTAATTTCAATACGGAAATCTCATCAACCACTTTCTCGAACAAATCACGGGTGCTATCAAGGTCACTGACCCGTACGTACAGTTTGTCTAACTCCGGGATACTATGTTCGACGGCCTTTGCCAAATCATATAATTGTTGAACACGTCTATAATAACGTTCCTTTTTAATAATAAGCGAATTAATTTTAATTTCAATCTCTGTTAATTTTTGTGCCATTTCGAATCACAAATATAGAAACACAAATGTATCACACGAAATCGGTTATAAGTAGGTAGGTATACGGAATACGTAGAACAATAAGTACTTACGGTTTTTACAAATATTTTCACTAAAATGAGTCAATTCCAGTTTATCCAACACAGAAATAGATATAGAAATATTTGACTACACTGGTATAAACCAAAATTTGCAATATTACATCACCACAGTAGAACTATTGAATAAATACTTGCAATGTAACATCCACCCACAAGTTAGTGAAAAGTAAAATTTGAACGTGAAATTCGAAAATATCTGTTGATATCTATTTTGAACTTATAAATCCGGCTCGAAGGACCATAAATGTTGCATAAACGATATTATAATGTTGAATTTAAAAATATATTCTCCCAAAATACTTCGACAGCTTGAGGAATAGGAAAAGGGTAGGTACTCACACGTACATCCAGGCGCAGATCTCCTGTAGTTCCCCGGGGAATACCAATGGTTCTTGAACTTGAATAATAAAGTATAGATAAACAGTTTTAGAGAATTTCGCGAATATAATTTTTGAGACGAGGACACGCGCGCGCGGTTAATTTCCTTCGAATCTCGTTACAGAGTCTTTCTCCAGATGGCGCTAGTGTGTGCCATTGGTGTGAGTTATTTTTTTTTAATATATGGACGATGAAAAAGGGCGAAGGATGCATGTCGAGTACGTAACAAACTCAAATGGAATACCTGAAACTTGGGAAGGAATTAGGAGTGCTCTAATTAATAACTTCGCCGACCAACGCGATGAAACATCACTATACAATGATTTAGCACTACTAAGTCAGGGTTCATCAACTCCGCAAGAGTTCTATGAAGAATGTCAAAATCTGTTTAGTATAATAATGACTTATATCAGTCCCCATGAAAGTATACCGAGCACTATAGAATCAAAACGTACTCTTTATAAAAAACTGACCCTACAGTCATATTTGCGAGGTCTATGTGACCCACTCGGTTCTCGCATTCGGTGCATGCGACCTGACACTATAGAAAAGGCTTTGGAGTTTGTGCATGAGGAGATAAATACTTTATACTTGCAACCGCGTAACGTACATACTCCCAGCTGGAAGTACCAGGTTAGACATTCATATTATAATTATGACTTCAAGCCACCCCCTTCCGTAACTCCGCCTATCTCGCATCCATTTCATTTTGCACCTTCACTACCTGTTATACCTCTTAAACAAGAATTTATTCCAACATGGAAAAATCAACCTCCTCTGTACAATGGCCCTACGAGGAATCAACAAATGTATGGTTCTCCTCCACTAAATTGTAAACCACAAGTTTACGATTCTCCTCCACTAGATTATAAGCCACCAGGTTATGGTTCTCCTCCTCCGAATTTTAGACCACAAATACAGGGTTTTAGTTTTCCAAACCCTATACCTTCTACTAGTAACACATCGCAGCCTATGAGCGGCGTTAGTCATTATGTGGCCAAGTCATTCCCGCGTCGCGCACCACATTATTGGTCTCAATCTGGAAATCCGCCTCCATCTAACTATTTTAAAACAGCAGAAACAAATTTTAACGAATGCCATAATACAGTCGCTGATTACTGTCCTCAAAAATTGTATGAACGTCCTAAATATTCTTCTCATACGAATGATTATTCGAATGTACAACTTCCATGTACTAATAAGTACATTGCGAACAAAGTTAGTGAAAACCCCTCTTCTCAAAATGAAAATATTCAGAAACACTTGCCCCGTGTTGAAATAAATAACTTAATTGCGTCCGAAAAATCTCCCTCGGTATCCAGTTCATGTTGTGAAAATCACGTACTAGAAATACCCATATCTGATGAGCCGCTAAATAAATTCAGTCGGCAGATACCCTTGGTAATTGACGGAGATATTGAAAAACGCCCAATGGTTTCCAAACTCTTCGATACTCATATTAAAACTATCATACAGCCATCAGAGTCTAATCTGAATAACGATGCAGTTAACGTCATAAAAAAATACGTAAACCCGAAGTCGGAGAGAGCTATCATAAATTTACCTTTAGCTAAAAATCGCGAACTTAAAAAGACACATAGCCCCGATCAACAAATACTTAAAAATCCCTTAGTTAACAGTCAGAAATTAGAACAAAGTTTTGTTAAGAGTATCTTACCTAACGGACAAAGGTTCGTAAGTAATTTTGTTAGAAATTCCATATGTGACAAGCAAAAAATATTACAACGTTTAAAACAAAATACAGTCTTAGCAGACATCCCTATTCACATCTGCACTAAGAAAAAACGTAGACCTTTCAAAAAATCCCGTCTCAAGAGTTTTTTAGCCGTTTGATTTATTAAGTCCTAATATAGTTATCTTCATAGCACACAATTGCAAATCAGTTTAGTTAATTTTAATATGTCATGTATAACACAATTGTCATTATAAAACTATAAAAAATATTATAATTGAATTTAATTAAACAAATTAATAAAAAAAAATCTATTTGAACACCATCTGAATAACCTAATATCTAAAAAAATCACAGTAAGTAGTATAACAAAATTTGAATCGTTTGAACACGTTCGTCGCAAAAATGTCATAAAATGACGAATTTGGGTTCTTCAAATGTTTTTGGGTAACCTGAATCAACTGACGTCGTTAAATATACCTATGTGTAGAATTTTGTTTAATAGTTTAGGTTGTAACCTATATCAACTTACTTATGATATAATAGGTATAGTACCTAACGCTAGGATTCGCTAACGTAGGATTTATTAGAAAATATATAGAACTTAGGAATTACTAAGAGTTAATAATAGAACTTAGCATATTTTTAAATAGGTATTATTGTATAATGATTAATCACCTACTCTTCTCCTAATCCACATCCTATGTAAGTTTTATACTGGACCTAAATTACTCAACATAATTTTTTTACCTTTCATGGCGATTTCTGGACTAGATTCTAGGTACATAGAGGCTGAATGCCCGAAGGTAAACTTCTTGTACCTCTGCATGTATCTACATAAATTACAAGATTTACGATGAACCAGCTAGCAACTTTACTCGTCCTGCAAGTCACTTCCAGATTTCTCGAAAGATTAAGCTTTTTAACCATTGATCCCGAGTTCACTATCTATAGCAACGTCAAAAAAGCACATTAGAAGACTTGCTCTATAGATTATTTCTAACACCGAAGTAGCTGAGAAGACTAAGAAGCTGAAATGTCAAGCAAATAATCGATCATCTGAAATTGAAAAGATCTAAAATATCTGTATTCTATCAATACCGAAGATATCTCACTACAAGCAGCATTAAGTTTTAACCCAAGAAAATGAGAATTAACTACAGCAATATTTCATCATCTATACCACTTTTGATTTCGAAATAATTGCTATTCTATGAGGGGAGGTGTTACGTACTTATCCACACCTTCATCTGTCAATGTCAACACTTAGGCTTGATAATGCCAATTTGCATCAGTGAGGAGACTTGACTCTCAAGATTAGATGGGTCCCACATTAATCTGTCAACACATATGGTCAATAAAAGCCTAATGTATCGATCGGCCAGGACACTTGACGCGCCAAACCTCTCAAAATCAGAAATCCCACGATAATATATCATCACGCAAAATGGGTTTACAAGCGCCAGGAAGAATCGCACATTCCTTCAGGACACGACGGTCTCCAGTTTATAGTTTATAAGTAGGTGCACCCGATAGAGGCGTCACTTTTGGTACAGCATCGACCGATTGTCGACGTAGGCTAATTTAGTTTTAATTTTAATTGTAAATTGTAATTTCTTTGATTAAATAGATCAAAGTTAATTAACCAGTTGTATTCCTTGCATCCTCCGGCTGTAGTCTTCGTAATTCGTCCGTACACTACGACAGAGCATAGGCAACTGATGGTTGGATGTCAGACCGTCGGAATCGGAACGTCTGTAGCAATGTTGGATTGGTTGCTCCGTCGGCTGCGATTTGGTCGGGTCCAACTAATGTAATAATTATGTTTCATTGAAACTTTTTAACCATAAATTAGAGTAGTAAAATACTAGTAGAGTACCTATCAATCCTACTCATATTATACACGCGAAAGTTTGTAAGTTTGTTTGGATTGTGGTGAAGATTGAAGTTTGGATGTTTCTTTCTCTTTCACGGTCTAAGGGCTTAACTGATCTGGCAAAAATTTGGTACAGGGATAGATTGTAGTCTGAAAAAACTAGGGTACTTTTTATTCCGGAAATAGGTTCCCACTGGAAGCGGGAACGGGAACAAACTTATACGCGGGCGAAGCTGCAGGCATCAGCTATATTAATATTTTTGCAATTCATGAACTGCGGAACTACTGAACCGATTTAAATGGTTATGTATGTAAATGATTTAACTCCCATTTAGGGAGTTAAATCATTTACATACATAACCATCGTAGGACCAAACATAGTTTAAGACGCAGTGATCTTTTATTATCGTCTGCTATTGATAACTCATTAATCAAAATTTGGCACGAAAAAGATCATTGCCCCGTGCCATAGTCTGTTATTAAATAACCATAACTGTTTAACCTCATGAAGCGGACGTGGCCCCGCGGACTCAGTGTTCTGCAAACGATTTTTACTATGGCCCGTCCTTGATGTGACCATCCATGTGACCACTTTATGTCATTTATTTGATCGTTTTCGTGCTTCGGAAGGCACGTTAAGCCGTTGGTCCCGGTTGCCAGTAAAATGACAGTCGTTAAGCCAAGTTGAAGGCCTTTCAGGCGGCTTGAACAATTTCAACAGCAGGCAGTCACAACCTGCGCCTGGCCATCTCAACACAGAAATACGGCTCACCACCTATTACGTGGGACAAACTCTAAAAAAACGGTGAAATGTGGCCATATAATATGCCTCTGCCTAGCCCTTCGGGGATAAAGGCTTGACGATGTGTGTGTGTGTTACATGTAGCATATTGAGGATACGAAAGACGTGGTCATTCCCAAAGTCTGTTAGAAATTCTGGGACATACTTCCTCAGGCTTACCCGGACATAAGCAGTTGCAGGGCAGTATGTCATTTAGTAGACAAGAGTCCGGAACATAGCATCCATGAAGAATTTCCTCACGAAAAAGCTTATAAAGGATAAACTCGATACAATTTTATTGCTCCGTATTATTCTACTAATCTCTATATTATAGACAACAATAGACCATGATAATCTATTTCTCTTGTTACTGTATCATATAATTAAGCTGTAGTCAAGAATGATGAATAGCGTGTTGTGTGTTGTATGGTTGTATGTGACAAGACGAAAGAACAGCTCAGACGTTCGCTACACAATAGGGCAGTGCGTGACTCGCTGGAGTTACAATTCCGTAATGTTATTTTTATTTGTCGCATTATCCTTTCAAAACCCTTATTAATTATACTATTTTTTTTTTTAATTTATCTATATATATAAAAATCAATGCCACTTTTCGTTGTAATTTTATAACTCAAGAACGGGCTCACCTATCCAATCCAAATGTTCAGGCTTTGTTCGGACTATTTAGTAGATGGTTTATGTGAAGTTTGCACAAATTAGGTCGAGCGGTTCTTCATTTATCACGCAAACGAAGTTGCGCGGGTTAGCTAGTATATTATATATATAAATTAATAAAAATACTAGGTTTTGTTTTGGACTTTATTGTTGTAAAAGTTTTAGAAATTATGTTCCACGTCAACGTTATATATTTTCAAAAGCTGACTCAGGAAACGTATTTCTGCCATATAAATTATATCAAAGAAAAAAATTACGGGCACTTCTCATGCTTACCAGATGTACATAAAAAAGTTCATTAAAATCAATCGACCGTTCGGAAGGACTTTAATCAGAAACACCGAGACACATGATTTTTATATACTGCCCGTTCGCACTAAGTTTGCCGTCGACTGGCATAGAGACTGGTGTAGAGGCTTAGTATGAGCGGCGACCGATCAACTTACCGCGAACAGGTACCACCTTTAGATATAAGATTTAAAGAGAGAGAACCATGATAGGTAGAGCCATGTTTGATGCCGAATTTAAAGTGATGCCATTTCCAAAACAAATCGAAGCATCGAGAGTAATATTAACATAATTATTCCTAATCTGTCACAGAGACGACGACAACTAAGGCCCTTACTTGACCCGATTAGAAAACTGACTTGGTGCTCTTATATATTTAAGTTTGTACCTACGTGACGTTCATACATACTAGCAATTATCACAAAAGTTGATTATTGAGAAATTACCTAATTTAAAACATCACATGTGTTTTGTAAACATAGCACTTTCTTTCATAGGTTATTTATTTATTTATTTAGAAAATATTTAGGTCTAAAGGTTCAAATCCAGACCCTATATTTAAAAACCTAACGAAAATATTATTGAAAACCAAATCAGAATGAAATTATACAGATTCCCACGCTAATAAAGTAAACTAAATCATTTCTCGCATCTCATGATTTTTGAAGTGAAGTAATTTGATTCGGAAGTTACATTTCTGCGAATAACTTTTTCAATACCTCACGGCTATTTTTCCACGAAATGACGGAAAATATAATTCGTGACAGTTCATTCCGTTCAATAACACATAATTTATCAAGGCTAAAAAAATTAATAAAATAAGAACCGCAGCCTTATTATGTTTACGTAAGTGGCTGATTGTAAAGGTTTGGCGTAAGTAACATGTTAATAACAAAATAAACAACAGGTGCTATCTCTTCTTTTACAAAATATAATACAACATTTAAAGGTGCATATTATAACACCAAATGACTACTTCTTAGAGGAGGAAAGTGTGAAAACGTTGTGAGTTAGGGCGAGTGAGTAACAATTGATGTAGGAGTCCCCAATGCGAGGCTGAAGTGTTCGCCGAAGTCTGCCGAGAGCCCTGGGACATCCTTCCGAGGGCTTACCCGGGACTCCCGGCCGTAGACTGTTGTAGGGCATCGTGTGGTTTTAGTCGTTAGGAGTCCGGCATAGCATCCATGTAGGATTTCAACACGTAAAAAAATGGTGTAGGAGTCAATTAACTTCGTCTATGAATTGTTAGTTAAAGAGCGAAGATAATTATCAGATACAGCTTCCACCCCTAAGGCGTAGAGTATACCGGAAAGACATATGGCATACTGTGTGTCTCTGTACAATTTATATTATACAGAGGAGGCAATGAGACTTTTCTACTTCGACATCGACGGCGCACAGTGGATCGATTCATACAAATCGGCGGACATAGGAATCTTGGAAAACTTTTTACTGATTTTACAAAAACTAATGATGCCATTGTGTTTATCTTAGTAATTGTAGTCGAAAACAATATTACACAATTTTGATTAGACTTCAATTTAAAAAAATATTCGACAAAAACTGATTTCAATGTATGGAAAAGCACATTAAAAAAGGAATAGCTTGCGATTTTCTCGTGTTTTCTGATTTTAACGCTTATAGTGACTTTTAATGGGTTGTTAGCAAAATATCTGCCAAACATTTTAGGTACCCCTAGGCACCCCTCTGGGAGCTATGTGGCAAAATCTCATTTTTCTCATTTTCTTAAAGAAAATATGTCTAGTTCGTTTTTTTTACATTTATAATTGTTGATAAACTACATTTTAGCTTAGTACTGACCTACCCACATCAAAAATAATATGACTAGCATACGGGATCGGGAATTTTTGAGAGATACTTATAAGCAGGCGATTATAAGTTTATCCTACTTTTTTAGCAACATTTATGTATTTTATAGTTATTTACCATTAATATATAAAAAAAAACAATAACGTGTTATATAAAACATATTTCATAGTTATAAAAATACAAAAACTTACTTATAAAATAAAAAGTGGTAAAATAATAGCTTAAAATAAATAAACATCTGGAACAGAAACGATTCAATTAACATGTATGTACATTAAATAATCAAAAAAAAATTAGAAAAATGTAGACAAAAAAATCATTATCCGAAGCTTCCATTTCTGAATCTTCTTCTGCTTGTGCAGAGCCTAATTATTCATCAGTATCTATGTATTCAATTTCAGAGACTTCTAGAATTAGTAACTAATAAAATAACTTATGAATACTTGTGGCATGAAGTACCAAGGGTACAATTCTATGTAAAGCTCTGCCACCCTGGTACTACATGACATCAAGTATTCATAAGTTATTATTTCACGGGCCGTTAATTATCCAACTTTATCTATAGTTCCGATAGGACTTCTTTCGGAAGAGTTATCTGAGTCAAGTAATAAGGATTTCAGAAAATACAGAGAACACCATTCACGTAAAATAAATAGCATTGCTTGCAATAAAGATTTTCTAAATAATTTGCTGATTTCATCCAACCCAATTTTAGCACAAATACGGCCACGGATATATAAAAAAATTTAACAAAAAAAACCGACTTCAAACAAAAACTAAAAATTGAAAAATAAAATCAACTTAGCACAAAGTAATAGGTAGTAAATTTAGATTTATCAGATATTATTTACTGTAATACTGAAATCGGCGCCAAGTGAAACAATAGGTTTAGGTAGGTATTATTAATCTCTCATAGAAATATTGGCACCGACTCCTAACGACTAAAACCACACGATGCCCTACAACAGTCTACGGCCGGGAGTCCCGGGTAAGCCCTCGGAAGGATGTCCCAGGGCTCTCGGCAGACTTCGGCGAACACTTCAGCCTCGCATTGGGGACTCCTACATCAATTGTTACTCAATCGCCCTAACTCACAACGTTTTCACACTTTCCTCCTCTAAGAAGTAGTCATTTGGTGTTATAATATGCACCTTTAAATGTTGTATTATATTTTGTAAAAGAAGAGATAGCACCTGTTGTTTATTTTGTTATTAACATGTTACTTACGCCAAACCTTTACAATCAGCCACTTACGTAAACATAATAAGGCTGCGGTTCTTATTTTATTAATTTTTTTAGCCTTGATAAATTATGTGTTATTGAACGGAATGAACTGTCACGAATTATATTTACCGTCATTTCGTGGAAAAATAGCCGTGAGGTATTGAAAAAGTTATTCGCAGAAATGTAACTTCCGAATCAAATTACTTCACTTCAAAAATCATGAGATGCGAGAAATGATTTAGTTTACTTTATTAGCGTGGGAATCTGTATAATTTCATTCTGATTTGGTTTTCAATAATATTTTCGTTAGGTTTTTAAATATAGGGTCTGGATTTGAACCTTTAGACCTAAATATTTTCTAAATAAATAAATAAATAACCTATGAAAGAAAGTGCTATGTTTACAAAACACATGTGATGTTTTAAATTAGGTAATTTCTCAATAATCAACTTTTGTGATAATTGCTAGTATGTATGAACGTCACGTAGGTACAAACTTAAATATATAAGAGCACCAAGTCAGTTTTCTAATCGGGTCAAGTAAGGGCCTTAGTTGTCGTCGTCTCTGTGACAGATTAGGAATAATTATGTTAATATTACTCTCGATGCTTCGATTTGTTTTGGAAATGGCATCACTTTAAATTCGGCATCAAATATGGCTCTACCTATCATGGTTCTCTCTCTTTAAATCTTATATCTAAAGGTGGTACCCGTTCGCGGTAAGTTGATCGGTCGCCGCTCATACTAAGCCTCTACACCAGTCTCTATGCCAGTCGACGGCAAACTTAGTGCGAACGGGCAGTATATAAAAATCATGTGTCTCGGTGTTTCTGATTAAAGTCCTTCCGAACGGTCGATTGATTTTAATGAACTTTTTTATGTACATCTGGTAAGCATGAGAAGTGCCCGTAATTTTTTTCTTTGATATAATTTATATGGCAGAAATACGTTTCCTGAGTCAGCTTTTGAAAATATATAACGTTGACGTGGAACATAATTTCTAAAACTTTTACAACAATAAAGTCCAAAACAAAACCTAGTATTTTTATTAATTTATATATATAATATACTAGCTAACCCGCGCAACTTCGTTTGCGTGATAAATGAAGAACCGCTCGACCTAATTTGTGCAAACTTCACATAAACCATCTACTAAATAGTCCGAACAAAGCCTGAACATTTGGATTGGATAGGTGAGCCCGTTCTTGAGTTATAAAATTACAACGAAAAGTGGCATTGATTTTTATATATATAGATAAATAAAAAAAAAAAATAGTATAATTAATAAGGGTTTTGAAAGGATAATGCGACAAATAAAAATAACATTACGGAATTGTAACTCCAGCGAGTCACGCACTGCCCTATTGTGTAGCGAACGTCTGAGCTGTTCTTTCGTCTTGTCACATACAACCATACAACACACAACACGCTATTCATCATTCTTGACTACAGCTTAATTATATGATACAGTAACAAGAGAAATAGATTATCATGGTCTATTGTTGTCTATAATATAGAGATTAGTAGAATAATACGGAGCAATAAAATTGTATCGAGTTTATCCTTTATAAGCTTTTTCGTGAGGAAATTCTTCATGGATGCTATGTTCCGGACTCTTGTCTACTAAATGACATACTGCCCTGCAACTGCTTATGTCCGGGTAAGCCTGAGGAAGTATGTCCCAGAATTTCTAACAGACTTTGGGAATGACCACGTCTTTCGTATCCTCAATATGCTACATGTAACACACACACACATCGTCAAGCCTTTATCCCCGAAGGGCTAGGCAGAGGCATATTATATGGCCACATTTCACCGTTTTTTTAGAGTTTGTCCCACGTAATAGGTGGTGAGCCGTATTTCTGTGTTGAGATGGCCAGGCGCAGGTTGTGACTGCCTGCTGTTGAAATTGTTCAAGCCGCCTGAAAGGCCTTCAACTTGGCTTAACGACTGTCATTTTACTGGCAACCGGGACCAACGGCTTAACGTGCCTTCCGAAGCACGAAAACGATCAAATAAATGACATAAAGTGGTCACATGGATGGTCACATCAAGGACGGGCCATAGTAAAAATCGTTTGCAGAACACTGAGTCCGCGGGGCCACGTCCGCTTCATGAGGTTAAACAGTTATGGTTATTTAATAACAGACTATGGCACGGGGCAATGATCTTTTTCGTGCCAAATTTTGATTAATGAGTTATCAATAGCAGACGATAATAAAAGATCACTGCGTCTTAAACTATGTTTGGTCCTACGATGGTTATGTATGTAAATGATTTAACTCCCTAAATGGGAGTTAAATCATTTACATACATAACCATTTAAATCGGTTCAGTAGTTCCGCAGTTCATGAATTGCAAAAATATTAATATAGCTGATGCCTGCAGCTTCGCCCGCGTATAAGTTTGTTCCCGTTCCCGCTTCCAGTGGGAACCTATTTCCGGAATAAAAAGTACCCTAGTTTTTTCAGACTACAATCTATCCCTGTACCAAATTTTTGCCAGATCAGTTAAGCCCTTAGACCGTGAAAGAGAAAGAAACATCCAAACTTCAATCTTCACCACAATCCAAACAAACTTACAAACTTTCGCGTGTATAATATGAGTAGGATTGATAGGTACTCTACTAGTATTTTACTACTCTAATTTATGGTTAAAAAGTTTCAATGAAACATAATTATTACATTAGTTGGACCCGACCAAATCGCAGCCGACGGAGCAACCAATCCAACATTGCTACAGACGTTCCGATTCCGACGGTCTGACATCCAACCATCAGTTGCCTATGCTCTGTCGTAGTGTACGGACGAATTACGAAGACTACAGCCGGAGGATGCAAGGAATACAACTGGTTAATTAACTTTGATCTATTTAATCAAAGAAATTACAATTTACAATTAAAATTAAAACTAAATTAGCCTACGTCGACAATCGGTCGATGCTGTACCAAAAGTGACGCCTCTATCGGGTGCACCTACTTATAAACTATAAACTGGAGACCGTCGTGTCCTGAAGGAATGTGCGATTCTTCCTGGCGCTTGTAAACCCATTTTGCGTGATGATATATTATCGTGGGATTTCTGATTTTGAGAGGTTTGGCGCGTCAAGTGTCCTGGCCGATCGATACATTAGGCTTTTATTGACCATATGTGTTGACAGATTAATGTGGGACCCATCTAATCTTGAGAGTCAAGTCTCCTCACTGATGCAAATTGGCATTATCAAGCCTAAGTGTTGACATTGACAGATGAAGGTGTGGATAAGTACGTAACACCTCCCCTCATAGAATAGCAATTATTTTGAAATCAAAAGTGGTATAGATGATGAAATATTGCTGTAGTTAATTCTCATTTTCTTGGGTTAAAACTTAATGCTGCTTGTAGTGAGATATCTTCGGTATTGATAGAATACAGATATTTTAGATCTTTTCAATTTCAGATGATCGATTATTTGCTTGACATTTCAGCTTCTTAGTCTTCTCAGCTACTTCGGTGTTAGAAATAATCTATAGAGCAAGTCTTCTAATGTGCTTTTTTGACGTTGCTATAGATAGTGAACTCGGGATCAATGGTTAAAAAGCTTAATCTTTCGAGAAATCTGGAAGTGACTTGCAGGACGAGTAAAGTTGCTAGCTGGTTCATCGTAAATCTTGTAATTTATGTAGATACATGCAGAGGTACAAGAAGTTTACCTTCGGGCATTCAGCCTCTATGTACCTAGAATCTAGTCCAGAAATCGCCATGAAAGGTAAAAAAATTATGTTGAGTAATTTAGGTCCAGTATAAAACTTACATAGGATGTGGATTAGGAGAAGAGTAGGTGATTAATCATTATACAATAATACCTATTTAAAAATATGCTAAGTTCTATTATTAACTCTTAGTAATTCCTAAGTTCTATATATTTTCTAATAAATCCTACGTTAGCGAATCCTAGCGTTAGGTACTATACCTATTATATCATAAGTAAGTTGATATAGGTTACAACCTAAACTATTAAACAAAATTCTACACATAGGTATATTTAACGACGTCAGTTGATTCAGGTTACCCAAAAACATTTGAAGAACCCAAATTCGTCATTTTATGACATTTTTGCGACGAACGTGTTCAAACGATTCAAATTTTGTTATACTACTTACTGTGATTTTTTTAGATATTAGGTTATTCAGATGGTGTTCAAATAGATTTTTTTTTATTAATTTGTTTAATTAAATTCAATTATAATATTTTTTATAGTTTTATAATGACAATTGTGTTATACATGACATATTAAAATTAACTAAACTGATTTGCAATTGTGTGCTATGAAGATAACTATATTAGGACTTAATAAATCAAACGGCTAAAAAACTCTTGAGACGGGATTTTTTGAAAGGTCTACGTTTTTTCTTAGTGCAGATGTGAATAGGGATGTCTGCTAAGACTGTATTTTGTTTTAAACGTTGTAATATTTTTTGCTTGTCACATATGGAATTTCTAACAAAATTACTTACGAACCTTTGTCCGTTAGGTAAGATACTCTTAACAAAACTTTGTTCTAATTTCTGACTGTTAACTAAGGGATTTTTAAGTATTTGTTGATCGGGGCTATGTGTCTTTTTAAGTTCGCGATTTTTAGCTAAAGGTAAATTTATGATAGCTCTCTCCGACTTCGGGTTTACGTATTTTTTTATGACGTTAACTGCATCGTTATTCAGATTAGACTCTGATGGCTGTATGATAGTTTTAATATGAGTATCGAAGAGTTTGGAAACCATTGGGCGTTTTTCAATATCTCCGTCAATTACCAAGGGTATCTGCCGACTGAATTTATTTAGCGGCTCATCAGATATGGGTATTTCTAGTACGTGATTTTCACAACATGAACTGGATACCGAGGGAGATTTTTCGGACGCAATTAAGTTATTTATTTCAACACGGGGCAAGTGTTTCTGGATGCGCCAGTACCGACGCATACATATTTTTTAGTTTATGTATTTAATGGTATTTATTATAATTATTATATGTCAACACTCACGCACTAAACGCATCTTACTTTTATGTATTGTCTATGGCAACACTATCCCGCCCGCTTCCTACATTCACATTCCGCCATAGCTATTGGAAGATACGCACGCACCCGTCTCTTAACGCTCCGCTCCGCTATCGGCCGCTGTGATTACCCATCATATCGCGCTACATCGCTTATCATCAGCCACAGTCTCGAGAGTTACGGTTATAACTCCTGTGTGCATATTTCGCGGTCGTGAATCAAGACCCCGAACGCAAAGCTGGGAGCAGCGCCTACCTACCAACAAGAGTTCAAGGTAAGTGCATTTCCAAGTGTGGTCCTCCGTCCGGATATTCCATCTAACGCATTCTTTCTACTAATAATATTAATTACCTCTTTTCCTATTAAATTCACGCATACGCATATATATATTTAGTATATTACTCATAAATACTCAACGCAAATATTATATTTAACGCCACCCGCACGCATTAGAAAAGTTAATTATCTTTTCACACCGCATATTTTATATTACTCATAAGTACTCATATTCTATAACGCATTTACGCTATTTATCATAATCATATTTACCTATATATAATCAACCCGCTGGCAGGTAGCGCCCCCCGAAATTATCGCTACCCAGGACTTGGACCATCCTGGCCATGTTAGTCCGGTTGTCCGATTCTAGGCAATCATTTTGATATTTTTTGGTAATTAGGAGTTTTGGCATAAAGTAAAACGGACAATCCAAAATTAACAATTTTCTCAACCGTCATAAATTTAACGTAGTTTTCCCCAATTTCATTACAATTTCATATTATCTTTCGAATTGTAATCGTAGATAAAACTCATATTTATACGTTAATTTTATACCCACATATATTTATTTTATTGTGACGGTACTGGGCAACGCAGCCGATACATAACGGTATTCAAACGATTAACAGCTGATTGTTACGCAGACTCCATATTGGGTTTGTTCTCTGAATACTTTACCGCAAACAGCTGATTTAAGCTAACAGCTGATCGTTGTTCGAATTTTATACTTTTTCGCTGAATATTTCTATTACCTACCCACTTATATACATACTCGTATCTCGTATCAATTATATTATCATGGCTTCTAAAGACAAATCCCATAGTAAAAGTTCAGACGAAAGTCAGGTCATGATAAATTTTTTAGAATACAAAAAACAAAGTTTGTTTCACATAGTTCAAGAAGTGTACAACTTAAGTCTCAAGGTTACCGATGAAACAGTACGCATGATGTTTCTCGCTCGGGTTCAATCTATCGATAAAACCCGATCGGATTACATCGAAACTATCGATAAATTGTTAATTGAACAATTAAAAGATAATCCGCAGGTACAGCCGAGTTATAGTGTTTTTAATACATTTGATGAATTATACTGTTTCATAAAGCAAACGGAAACTACTCTGAGACAAGAACTCGACGATAAAAAGAAAAGTGATAATTTTAATATCAAATTACCCCCACTTAAACTCACAGGTTTCGATGGTACTTATGGTAAGTGGCCTATATTTTATGAAAATTTCTGTAGTGTGATACATACGAATACTCGTCTCACCAACGCCGAAAAGGTTCAATATTTGATAGGTTGCCTTTCGGGTAAGGCACTTACTGTTTGTTCAGGCATAGCTGCTACCGCACAAAATTACGATGTTATTTGGCAAGCCCTTCTGGCTAAATACCACGATACCAGGGTTCAGGCGTCGTGCTATTTAGAACAAATGTTACACCAGAAGCCAGGGCAATCGGCTGATCAGATCTTGGAGAACTTTTGTTCAGCTGAAGCAGCTCTGCAGCGTCTACCTATCACAAATTTATCAGATTTCATAATAACTCATTTAGCATTAAGCAAGTTTGATAAACCTATGCTTGAATTGTTTGAACAATCTCATAGACATTTGAGTGTACCTACATATAGTGACGTCAAAACATTTTTGACAGAACAAAGCAAACTCCAAACGCTCCGCTCACCATCACATTCCCAAAAAGGTGATTATCGCGCTCAGCGGAGTTCAACCGCCTCTCATTTAAATAAACCTAAGTCATTTTTTACGCAAACCCGCCCTACTAATTTGAAATCAGTCGATACTTCTAACATAAAAAATTGTATCGTATGTAACAATAATTCCGCTCACCCTTTGTTCAAATGTCAACATTTTATTCAAGAGACTGTTGAAACGCGAAATGAAATAGTTCGTAAACATTCCTTTTGTGTTAATTGTTTAGGTTTTCATCACGTGAGTGCTTGCAGATCTGTTAATAGGTGTTCGATTTGCAATCGGTCTCATCATAGTTTACTGTGTTATAAAAATAATTTGAACGCATCAAATTCAACAAGAAATCATGCTGCCGGCAACGCATCGAGGCAGGCAAACGCGTCTACTGCGCCGTCCGAGCATTCCATGTCGACTCATGCGTCATCGGCAGATGATCCGTCCCGCTCGCACTCGCGGGAGGCGCGGTCACACAGTGGCAATATCGCGTCGTTATCGGCTGTGATCCCTCCGCCGCGTAATTCAAGCAGCGCGACCACGGTTTTGTTGCCGACTGCTTGTGTATATGCAAATTATAAATCGGATCGTATACGTTTGTTTTTGGACTCAGGGTCTATGAGTAACTTTATTACGAAGTCTTGTTGTGAGCGTTTGCACTTAACCATACTTAACGCTCCTTCTGTCATTAAAGGCATAGGTCAACTTGAAAGCCAATCTTATGGAATTACGCATTTCAAAATATATTCGCGATTTGATGCCCGCTGTTCTTATTCGGTTAGTGCACGGGTTATAGACACTATTACAGATTTTTTGCCTAACGTGGAAATTGATACAGCGGAATTAACCCATTTACAAAATTTACCTATGGCTGACGAACGATACTATACTCCGGGTGGTATAGATTGTTTGTTAGGTAATGAACTCTTCCCCATGATTTTAGGGTCGCAAAAAATTACATCCCCAACCTCATCAGTAATCGCGATAGAAACCACGCTCGGATACGTCGCAATGGGAAAGGCGCATGCTTTACCTTATTCGCTAGTGGCAAACAAGCATCCCCGCGATCGCATGTCTCATTCCTCCGTGTCCGACAAGGCCTTCTTATGTCACACTCAAGATGTGTCTCTCGAACAATTAACGCAACGCTTTTGGGAGATAGAACAGGTGCCAGATAAGAAGCACATTAGCACGGACGACGCAGCATGTGAAAAGCTGTTCTCGTCTACGTACTCACGCGACGATACCGGTAGATATACGGTTAGTCTTCCCTTTAAATCCCCTCCCAGTGAGCTAGGGCATTCGTACACAATCGCCAAACGCAGGTTTTTAAATTTAGAAAAAAAGTTAGACGCTTCTAACTTACGCAACGATTATAATGCCATTATTCAAACATATATTGATCAAGGTTATCTCACTAAAGTGTCAAATAGCTTTCTAGACTCTCAAGTTTATTATATGCCGCATCGGGCCGTTTATCGCCCTGACAAAGAAACCTCTAAAACGCGTGTGGTCTTAGACGCTGGGTGTAAAACCACGTCAGGTAAATCGCTTAACGATTTGCTTTATACGGGACCAATATTACAGAACAATATCTTTCATTTGCTTCTCAATTTGCGTATGTACCCGGTTGCTGTAACCGCGGACATAGAAAAAATGTATTTTCAAGTGTAACTTACTCAAGATCATCATACATATCAAAGAACATTATTTAGGTTCGATTCCAATTCTCCTATTGAAAGCTATCATTTCAACCGCGTTTGTTTTGGCGTCTCCAGCTCACCCTTCCTGGCAATGCGAGTCGTAAACCAGCTCGCGTCAGACTGTCGCGCTTTATATCCTCTGGCGGCTTACGAAGCTGACAATCACATGTATGTTGACGACTACGTTAGTTCCATAGAGAATGTAGATTTAGCTGAAGACACCTATAGGGAAATGGTCGCTATGTTTAAATCTGGAGGTTTTAACTTAACTAAGTGGATCTCTAATGACAATACCCTATTGTCACGTATCCCGTCAATTCATAAGAGCTGTCTCGCTGTCAAGTTTGATGAGGATCCTCATGTTGACACTAAGATCGTGGGTATGCAATGGCAACCTAACGATGACACCTTTAACTTTAAAATAGTGATCGACATGCCTTTAACATGCACTAAACGCTCGATCCTTTCCGTAACCGCGCGCTTGTTCGATCCGCTTGGAATCATCAGTCCAGTGGTCGCATACATGAAGTTGCTTATACAAGAATGTTGGAAATTACAACTGGACTGGGACGAGACGGTCCCGGGTTGCATTCTGTCTAAATGGAAACACTTTCATAGGGAGTTGTCGCGTTTATCTGAAATAAAAATACCGAGACATATAGGTTTAACATCCGCTCGTCGAATTACTCTAATAGGCTTCTCGGATGCCAGCCAGCAATGTTATGGTGCTGTTATCTATGTACGAATAGAAACGGCTGAGAACGGAAACGCTCTTAATGTGAATCTACTGACCGCTAAATCCAAAGTGTCAGATTCTAATAAAACGCTAGCGCGTTTAGAACTCTGCGCGGCGGTCTTACTCGCAAAATTAATTAATTCTGTGCGCACTGTTTTTAATAAGCGGTGTCAAATAAACAATATATTCGCATTCTCTGATTCTACGGTAACCCTTACCTGGATTCACTCTCCCGCTCATAAGTTTCAAACTTTTGTAGCTAATCGCATCGCTCAGGTAAATGAATATCTGCCTGCTTCCCATTGGTATCACGTTCGTGGGGTTGAAAATCCCGCCGATATAGTCTCGCGCCCTGTGACACCTAAAGGGTTAATAAATAACTATCTTTGGTTTCACGGGCCGAAATGGCTGTCCGCACCTATAAATGCATGGCCTGTGAAGGAATATAAAATCAATCATAACGAGAAGACAGAATTACCGGAAATTAAAATAGCTTCTCTCCATGCACATACCATACCTGTCTCCGATCACGTTCACATGATAGACGAACTTGCCGAGCGTTGCTCGAGTTGGGTAAAATTTATTCGTTCACTGGTTTATGTATTACGTTTCACAAGGATTCTCAAATCCCGCGGTATACTTTCTGTATACGATTTAGAATACGCAGAATATTATGCGGTCCGCTTCGATCAGTCTAAGTATTTTCAGGTAGAATTACAAGCACTTAAGGCTACTAAAATTTGTCCAAATCAGGCTATTTTAAAACTCAACCCTTTTCTTGACGAACAAGGGTTAATTAGAGTAGGTGGTCGACTTACTCATTCTCAACTAAATTACAATACAAAATATCCAATACTGCTATCACCTAAAGGACGTATAGTGTCGCTCTTAGTAGACCACTATCACACCGACAATTTACACACCGGTCCTGGACTAGTGTTAGCATTGACTCGCCAAAAGTATTGGATTCTTTCTGCACGAAATTTGATTCGCCAACGAGTACATAAATGTAATTTATGTTTTAAAGCTAGGCCTCGTTCTACAACTCCACCTATGGGTGATCTTCCATCCATTAGAGTTTCACAAGTAAAGTCGTTTGTGCATACCGCAGTTGATTACGCGGGACCCTTTTACGTAACTCACATAAGGCGTCGTGGAGTAAAAAGTCATAAAGCGTATATTTGCTTGTTCGTCTGTCTCACAACAAAGGCGCTCCATTTAGAGTTAGTAAGTGATCTTAGTACAGATTTATTTCTCGCTGCCTTTAAACGTTTTATCTCACGCAGGGGTCCTGTTTCAGTGTTGTACAGCGATGGAGGCACTAATTTCATAGGTGCGAAACGAAAATTGAACGAAATTTACACGCTTATACAGTCCACTAATTATAAAAATGATCTGAATAAATATCTAACTCAACATAAGATTCAGTTTCAGCACAGCCCACCTTTCGGGCCCAATTTTAATTCGTTGCCTGAAATTAATGTCAAATGTGTTAAGTCTCATTTATTTAAAGCTATCGGGAGTCAAATACTCACCTATGAAGAATTCAGTACAATATTGGTGCAAATTGAAGGCATTTTGAATAGCCGTCCGATTTGCATACTTTCTTCGGATCCATCGGATCCAACCCCCCTAACGCCTAATCATTTTCTTAATGTTACTCCGCTTAAATATTTACCCGCTGAACACATTGAACCCCTATTACCAGATAACAGACTCACCCGCTATCAATTATTAAATAGAATTGTTCAAAGTTACTGGACACGTTGGAGCAAAGAATATCTTACCTCTCTCCAACTTAGACATAAGTGGAATATGCCGTCCAAACCTGTGACGATAGGAACTGTAGTTGTTGTTAAGGATGACAATACGCATCCTTTATCGTGGCCACTCGCGGTTGTATCAGAGGTGTTTCCCGGGAAGGATGGTGTAATTAGAGTCGTCAGAATTAAGACTTCTTCTGGTGAATACATTCGTCCTGTAACTCGGCTTTGCCCGTTACCCACGCAATAACTCCTACGCTTTTGAATTATTTTTTAGTTCATAAGTTTTCATTCCTTTTATTTTTTTATTTTGTTTATTCAATGTAGAGGAAGAATCCTCTAAGCCCCCCGAAGTTGGATGCGCCAGTACCGACGCATACATATTTTTTAGTTTATGTATTTAATGGTATTTATTATAATTATTATATGTCAACACTCACGCACTAAACGCATCTTACTTTTATGTATTGTCTATGGCAACACTATCCCGCCCGCTTCCTACATTCACATTCCGCCATAGCTATTGGAAGATACGCACGCACCCGTCTCTTAACGCTCCGCTCCGCTATCGGCCGCTGTGATTACCCATCATATCGCGCTACATCGCTTATCATCAGCCACAGTCTCGAGAGTTACGGTTATAACTCCTGTGTGCATATTTCGCGGTCGTGAATCAAGACCCCGAACGCAAAGCTGGGAGCAGCGCCTACCTACCAACAAGAGTTCAAGGTAAGTGCATTTCCAGTTTCTGAATATTTTCATTTTGAGAAGAGGGGTTTTCACTAACTTTGTTCGCAATGTACTTATTAGTACATGGAAGTTGTACATTCGAATAATCATTCGTATGAGAAGAATATTTAGGACGTTCATACAATTTTTGAGGACAGTAATCAGCGACTGTATTATGGCATTCGTTAAAATTTGTTTCTGCTGTTTTAAAATAGTTAGATGGAGGCGGATTTCCAGATTGAGACCAATAATGTGGTGCGCGACGCGGGAATGACTTGGCCACATAATGACTAACGCCGCTCATAGGCTGCGATGTGTTACTAGTAGAAGGTATAGGGTTTGGAAAACTAAAACCCTGTATTTGTGGTCTAAAATTCGGAGGAGGAGAACCATAACCTGGTGGCTTATAATCTAGTGGAGGAGAATCGTAAACTTGTGGTTTACAATTTAGTGGAGGAGAACCATACATTTGTTGATTCCTCGTAGGGCCATTGTACAGAGGAGGTTGATTTTTCCATGTTGGAATAAATTCTTGTTTAAGAGGTATAACAGGTAGTGAAGGTGCAAAATGAAATGGATGCGAGATAGGCGGAGTTACGGAAGGGGGTGGCTTGAAGTCATAATTATAATATGAATGTCTAACCTGGTACTTCCAGCTGGGAGTATGTACGTTACGCGGTTGCAAGTATAAAGTATTTATCTCCTCATGCACAAACTCCAAAGCCTTTTCTATAGTGTCAGGTCGCATGCACCGAATGCGAGAACCGAGTGGGTCACATAGACCTCGCAAATATGACTGTAGGTTCAGTTTTTTATAAAGAGTACGTTTTGATTCTATAGTGCTCGGTATACTTTCATGGGGACTGATATAAGTCATTATTATACTAAACAGATTTTGACATTCTTCATAGAACTCTTGCGGAGTTGATGAACCCTGACTTAGTAGTGCTAAATCATTGTATAGTGATGTTTCATCGCGTTGGTCGGCGAAGTTATTAATTAGAGCACTCCTAATTCCTTCCCAAGTTTCAGGTATTCCATTTGAGTTTGTTACGTACTCGACATGCATCCTTCGCCCTTTTTCATCGTCCATATATTAAAAAAAAATAACTCACACCAATGGCACACACTAGCGCCATCTGGAGAAAGACTCTGTAACGAGATTCGAAGGAAATTAACCGCGCGCGCGTGTCCTCGTCTCAAAAATTATATTCGCGAAATTCTCTAAAACTGTTTATCTATACTTTATTATTCAAGTTCAAGAACCATTGGTATTCCCCGGGGAACTACAGGAGATCTGCGCCTGGATGTACGTGTGAGTACCTACCCTTTTCCTATTCCTCAAGCTGTCGAAGTATTTTGGGAGAATATATTTTTAAATTCAACATTATAATATCGTTTATGCAACATTTATGGTCCTTCGAGCCGGATTTATAAGTTCAAAATAGATATCAACAGATATTTTCGAATTTCACGTTCAAATTTTACTTTTCACTAACTTGTGGGTGGATGTTACATTGCAAGTATTTATTCAATAGTTCTACTGTGGTGATGTAATATTGCAAATTTTGGTTTATACCAGTGTAGTCAAATATTTCTATATCTATTTCTGTGTTGGATAAACCGGAATTGACTCATTTTAGTGAAAATATTTGTAAAAACCGTAAGTACTTATTGTTCTACGTATTCCGTATACCTACCTACTTATAACCGATTTCGTGTGATACATTTGTGTTTCTATATTTGTGATTCGAAATGGCACAAAAATTAACAGAGATTGAAATTAAAATTAATTCGCTTATTATTAAAAAGGAACGTTATTATAGACGTGTTCAACAATTATATGATTTGGCAAAGGCCGTCGAACATAGTATCCCGGAGTTAGACAAACTGTACGTACGGGTCAGTGACCTTGATAGCACCCGTGATTTGTTCGAGAAAGTGGTTGATGAGATTTCCGTATTGAAATTAAAGCAAAACCCCGACTATGTCATATGCGATCAGGAGTCACTTTCTATGGATGATTTGTATTTTGGAATAAAAAATATTTTTCGACGTCACGAACAATCGTCAAAGAACTCTGCTAATTTACATGATGATGTCTCGAAGAAGCGTAGTTGTGCACAACCCCGTTTACCTAAAATTGAACTAGTTCATTTTGATGGTAAATTGGAGAATTGGATCACATTTCGTGACACATTTACTAGCTTAATTCATACGAATAATTCGATAGGTAATACCGAAAAGTTTTATTATTTACTGTCGGTTGTAAGCGGGCCTGCCCTTCAAATTGTTAAAAGCCTACCTATATCTAGTGATAACTATGGTATTGTTTGGTCGTCATTGATGAATAGGTTTGAAAATAAGCGAGCTATAGCTACTCGGTATATGGATAAGTTGTTTACGTTTAAGCCGTTGTCTGGCGAATCTGTG
This sequence comes from Miltochrista miniata, assembly GCA_933228765.1. Classification (NCBI taxonomy): domain Eukaryota; kingdom Metazoa; phylum Arthropoda; class Insecta; order Lepidoptera; family Erebidae; genus Miltochrista; species Miltochrista miniata. The sequence continues at coordinate 20,589,362 of OW121762.1, read as the reverse complement.
AGTGGATTAAATACCTTTTTAGAAACTTTTCAAGAATGCGTTCAAGCACTTGAATTATTGCAAATCGAAGATCTGTCGGGATTTATTCCTTGCTATATCGGATTGCGTAACTTAGACCCGGTTTCTAGGCGTGAATTCGAACAAAAGATAGGTCAAAATGAAATACCTATTTTCAAAACTTTAATTGATTTTGTAATAACGCAAGTACGTATGTTGGAAATGTCAACAAATTGTACGTTGAAATCTGGTTCTAGTAAACTTATAACTCATAATTCGAGTCATAAGCCTAGTTCAAAAACTTTGATTTCAAAAACATGTTTGACTAGTAGCAACACAGGCCCTGTTAAAACAAATACTAATAAAGGCAATTGTTGTCAATATTGCAATAAGCCATTTCATTCAATTTATAAATGTTTCGAGTACATGGCTTTGTCACCTAGTCAACGCGTTGCTAAAATAAATAACTTGCAGTTGTGTGAAAACTGCCTGCGCCAAGGTCACGAATCTAATGAGTGTCCCTCCAAGCTATCATGTACGGTCTGCAAAGGACGTCACCACCACACATTGCATTTAGATCAGAAATCGTTCTCGCCTACTATACCTTGTACTACTACCGATTCTAAAGATGTTCAAAGTAAACACGTCTCGCTGTCCTGCTCAGCTGGGTCTACTGTACTTCTAGGTACGGCGGTCATACACGTATCAGATGTTTTAGGCAAATATCAACCTGTGCGTGTTGTGATCGATAGTGGTTCACAAACCAGTTTCATGACTAATGACTGTGCACAGCGATTGGGACTATCCCGTTTCAAGTGTAGTACACAGTTGGTCGGTCTGGGTGGGTCAGTGGTACACGATCAGGGTGTGGTTTCCTGCAAAATCAAACCAACAATGTCTAGTAACCCTGTTTTCGACATTAAGGCGGTTGTGATTTCAAAGATTTCCAGCGATATGCCATCCCTTAATTTATCGCAAGAAATAATTCAAGAATATAAACATTTGGTGTTGGCTGACCCTACTTTTTATAGTTCAAGTCGTATTGATGTTTTGCTTGGTAGTGATGTGTTTCCATTTATTTATGACGGTGGCAAGTATTATCCATCTCGAAAGGATTTGCCACTCGCGTTAAGTAGCATATTTGGGTATGTCATTACTGGTCAATTGTCATTGGATAGTTCCAGGGATAGTGTATCAACCTGTATGTTTACTGGCGCGTCAATCAAAGTTGATAAACTGATGAAATCATTTTGGGAAACGGAGACTTTATTTTGTGATATACCTAGGGACCCAAATGACGTCATCGCAGAGCAGATGTTTGTAAATGACTGCAAGCGGGATAGTAGCGGTAGATATATTGTTAGTTATCCTTTTAAACCTGATGCGAATTTGGGTGATTCTCAACAAATCGCATTACGCAGATTTGAAAATTTAGAGCGAAAGTTATCTCGTCTACCTTCACTTAAGTGCGAGTATACAAAGTTCATGGATGAATATGCTTCGCTCGGTCATATGACTTGTGTAGGTACTATTGTAACCCAAAGCTGTTCTGTGTTACTCACCAACTAGCGTGAGGTAGCTATGCAGAGAACTCTATCCCAGGGCGCCTTATTTCTGAGTTTCCAGTCTGTGTGCAAGGGTAGGCTAGGGCTCTGACGAAAACAGACAATAGGGTGTACACACATATATTTACTAAGTACACAGAGATACACAGAGACACACAGAGAGCATATTCACTGATAGACACAAATATCACAGGTACACAGAAATAAAGTCTAATTCCACTTAATAGACCACTGCCGCGTGAGCAGGTAGAACGGGTAAGCAGCTAACTACACTGTAATAGGGTGACAATTACTGGCCTTCTGTAAGCTGAGAGCAGCACAGCCCGAGAATGCCACGTGGAGGCGGCTGGTCCCTCTCAAAACACCTCGCTCATGTAGTCCACGTGTCATTGGGTGTGGCTCTGCCAACCGTGGACGGGCCGCTTTTCCCCGTAGTAAAAAACCCTGTCATGAAAGAAACGACAAATTAAGATCTTGGCTGCGCGACAGACGACAATCGACCCGCTTTGCAAAAGAAGAAGTGACTCACCAGTTTTCTGGGTAAAATGTAGTAAGATGCAATGCAGCAACCCAATCACAGCCCGCTAGACCATGCGAGGCAACAAATAATCGCGCTTGAGCGAAAAACTGATTCGCGGCACAGTCTCAGAGCATAAGCCAAAGGACCTCCAACTACCCCAAAGCAGGTCTCGGTCAATGTCCCGTCTTTCACGAAAAATCTTAACAAAACCTGTTCCTTTAAATGCGAAATCGATTCGTCCTCGAACTTATGACATCCTGTCATTCTGACAGCAGAAATGTCACCACTGACAACCGATTAAAAAAAGATAACTCGATTAAGCTGCTTTCACATCCTGAATACTGCATCTATAGAAAATAAATGCTACAACCACCCCCCCTTTAATAGTATTTCCTGCGGATATGACACGCTGGAAATACACAATAAAGAAAACAGAAAAGTACTGACTAATAAACAAAGACAACCAGCTAGGTCCTTCAAACACCAGCTGACTACGACCATTACAATACCAAAGAAAGATCCTCCTATGTACCTAACTAGACACTGACTCGTGTACCGGTTAGGCTAAGTAACTAGAGTCTAATGCCCTTCATAGAAAACGAATGCTCCCTTTACTCACTGCCGATACCCTAACACTACCCAAGCTCTCAGGATATTGTAGAGTACCGAGAAGCGAATGAGAGAAAAACGCTCGGTGCGGTGCATAGAAGAAACTACAACGTGACAATTTAAAGTCACGTACACATATAGAAATACAAACAAAAGATTAAAATAGTCTTACATAATGATCACATAGCACTGGTTTAATAAACTAGAGAAACAGTGCTATGTAGTTACGTTAGGTATTGGAGACTGCTCCTCCCGATACTTCAGGATGTCCTTGATATGGTACTCCCCAAGATCCTTACCGTCCAGATCTGACAGCCTATATACTAAAGGGGATCGTTTAGCAGTCACCACACATTTAAGGAACTTAGGGGCTAGCTTAGAAGTAAAATTCTTGGCCTTGTTGGACAGGTAGAACGTGCGTTTGTAAACTATCTGTCCCACTTTCAGCTCTACATGCCTTTTTCTGAGGTTGTAATACTTTTCATTACGCTGGTGGGCAACGTTCAAATGTTTCCTCACCTGGTCGTAAATGCGTTGTATTTCTCTCAGCTTGACACCGAAGGCTGATGGATCGTCTACAGAGACTGAAGTAGGATGGCACGCGATATCTGTCTGCCTGTATAACACTCCATCCCCAATAAATTCCCTACCATGTACCAAGAAGTAAGGGGTGAAACGAGTTGCTTCGTTAACTGCAGTGTTTAAAGCGCACTGTATCTCAACCAAGAACGAATCCCATGACTTGTGTTGTGACTTCACATAGCATGAGATCGCTTGAACAACATTACGAATAGCTCGTTCCGCCTGATTAGTTTGGGCATGATACCTAGGGTTATAATATATATTAGGTACATTGTATTTAGCTAACATATCTTTAAATGGCTTACTCACAAACTGAGGGCCATTATCCATGTAAATAGTCTTGCAGACTCCGTGCACGAGAAACACACTCTTCTCTATGAACCTCGCGACTACAGCGCCTGTGGCAACCCGAACAGGGCACAACATGACGTATTTGCTAAAGTAGTCGGAGACCACGATCAGATGTACGTTTCTATTGCTCGAAGTGGGAAAGGGACCAAGCAGATCGACAGAGATAGCTTCGAATGGCTTCGAAACCCGCTTCGGGCTACCCATTAGGCCGGGACGAGACGTATTTACGGGTTTGTACTGCTTGCATGTTTCGCAATTCCCAACATATTCTTTGACGTCCTCGTACATCTTGGGCCAGTAATAATTTAGGGCTAACCTTTTATGCGTCTTCCATACGCCACCATGGGCACTAAGTGTGTCATCGTGGTACTTAGAGAGCAGGGGCAAGCGATCCTCCTGAGGTACCACCAGCTTCCAGTCAAAGTCTGAAGTCAGAGAATATTTATTTTTAGTTAACCTATATAAAAGGTTGTCACGAATGTCAAAGTTTGGTGACTTCCTCGGGTTCTTCCGAACACTATTCATGGTGTGGTCATACCACGGGTCTTTAGTGGGTACTGCATCGAGGGACTCAATCTTGATACGAGACAGAGCATCAGGTACAACGTGGTCTTTACCTTTTCGATGCTCTATGTCAAAGTCGAATTGACTGAGCCTCATACTCCAACGTGCTAGACGACCCGTGGGATTTTTTAGTTTATGGAACCACAGAAGAGATGAATGATCCGTGACGACCGTACACTTTTGGCCTTCGACGTACTGTCGAAATTGTTCCAAAGCGAAAATCACAGCCAGAAGTTCTCGCTCAGTTGTGCTGTAGTTCACCTCGTTCTTGTTGAGAGAACGGCTACAGTAGGCGATAGGGTGCTCAACACCATCGTGAGTTTGTGTCAGTACAGCAGCAACTGAGTAAGCTGACGCGTCACTAAGAATGCGGAAGGGCATCTCAAAGTTAGGCATTTTTAATATAGGGGCAGAAACCAAGGCTGACTTTAGCAGGTTAAAGGACTGTTCAGCCTCAGGGGTCCATTCGAACTTAAGGTTCGTAGAAGTGAGTTTGCACAGAGGTTTACTAATCTTCGAGAAGTTGTTAACAAAGCGACGATACCAGCCGGCCATTCCCAGAAATCTCTTAACCTCCTTAGGGTTAGAAGGGGTGGGATAGTTGAGGATAACCTCAACTTTACCCGGGTCTGTCCGTAAGCCATGTTTGTCCACATAATACCCCAGGTATTTGAGTTCACTCCGACAAAAATGGGATTTTTTCATGTTAATAGTTAGGCCAGCATCCTTGAGTTGCTGATAGACTCTATGTAAGAGCTCTACATGCTCCTCAAAGGTGCTGGACACACAGACTATGTCATCCTGAAACGCAAATACCTTGTTGTCGAACTCGGGACCAAACAGACGGTCCATGAGGCGTTGCATCGTGGCACTGGCTCCGACAAGACCGAAGCACATCGAATTGTATTGGAATAATCCTCTCCGGGGAACCGTAAAAGCAGTCTTCTCAGCAGACTGGGGTGAGTCGAATGGAATCTGCCAGTAAGCCGCACTCAAATCTACAGAAGTTAAATACTTAGCATTATTAAGGTGGTCCAAGATTTGATTGATATAGGGTAAGGGGTAGGCGTCACTCTTTGACACAGAGTTCAGCTTGCGAGAATCCAAGCACAATCTGAGGTCGCCGTTCGCCTTCTCCACCATGACCACTGGAGAGTTCCAGGCGGACTGAGACGGGGACACTACTCCCATCTCCAGCATTCGGTCCAGCTCGGCTTCCAGGGCCTTCTGCTTAAGGGGAGAGAGCGGATAGTAACGCTGCTTTATCGGCTTGCTGTCACCAGTGTCAATGACATGATGTACAAGTGAGGTCCGACCTAAGCCCACCTTATCAGTGTTCAATGAGTCAAATTTCTCAATGACCCCGTTGATTACACACCTTTGTTTAGCAGTCAAGTTGTTGTAATCCTCGAGGCCACCGTTAAGGGACACAGACTCTATAGGATTATTATCACTAAATCTATCAAGACTAATATTTTGTAAAATTAACTTATCACTCAACTTAAATTGTTGCCAGAAATCCACTCCAAATATCATGGAGGTGGTTATACCTGGGACAACATAGAACTTGACAACTCGGATAACCGAATTGTACTCAATTGGCAAAGAGATACAACCCAGACATTGCAAGTGAGTGCTGTCTGCAGTTGTAATACGAAAAGTAGGATTGATACTCACAAGATCAAAACCCAGTTCCAAGAAGATGCGGTGCGCTCCCTTACCTAGTATAGAGCAGGAGGCACCGGAATCTAGAAGGCCTAAGACATTTAAATTTAAAACCTTAACAACTAGATACGGTCTAATGTCACTATCCCGTTTAGGAAACAGGACCTTATCAGAAATAGACTCAGATACAGAGTGATGCACAGAGTTCCTAATAAGGCCCTGGCCTACGCGTTTTTTGACTTGCTAGTACAGTGTGAGCAGTCTGGGGTCTTGACTCCTTTGAGACCACACCGGAAACACACCAGCTCCCTTGACTGTGTGCAGCTGTATGCAGTGTGACCGCCCCCGCCGCAACGAAAGCATTTGCGATCGTGGGGGGTAACCGGCGTCTCCACTGCAGACACCTGCTTAGCGGGCTTTTGTACACCTTTGTTCTTAAGCTGGTGTAAGTCAGATGTAATCTCAAACTTGTCAAGAGCAGGCTCATGGAAAGCGTCTGCCCTAGTACGCGCAAGCTCCAAGCGCTTACCCAAACGTCTCAAGTCATCTACAGAGTTGACATCATGCAAGGCCAGTTCCTTCATGTAGTCAGGTCTAATGTTGTGCATGAGAATGTCCAGCTGTTCCTCACTGGGCATCTTACATGACAACCTTGAGAACATGGCTTGCATTGTACATATATAGTTAACCAAGGACTCAGAGCGGGCTTGTGTACGCTGTCTTATCTCGTTCCTGAGGCGGTAATCATAATCAGGAATATCGAAGGTATCTCTAAGCTCACTAATAAGATCCTCATATGAGATGAAGTTAGCTTTGTTTGTACGGAACCAAGACAAAGCCGGTCCATCCAACAGGTCGGAGAAAGCCATAAGGAGTCTAGGCTTAGTAACCTCCCGAGCACATCTAAGTTCCTCTAATCTCTCTAAAAACACACGTACACAAGTAGAACCATCATATTTTAAGTTAAATGAACATAAGTTAAGGGGACGTTCTTTATACACTATGTTACATGTAGAACTATTCCTACTTGAACTAGCTCGCACCGAGCGGTCCTCTCTCACTACTGGTGAAGTATATTCCACCTGGTCACGACCCGAAGGATCATCACCATCATCATCCGAACCTTCGGATTCAGAATCACTACTGGGTTCAGCCCTAGCGATGATCTTCACTAGCCTACCCCGAATATCCACCAGGTCGGGGCAATCCAGACCACAACGAGCTAACCTACTCAATAAGTAGTTGGCCCTGAGGGACACCCTAAGACGACTACCCTTATTAATGAAGATGTCACCTGACTGAATAGCCTCCTCCAGCTCGGACACCTTCGGGAGGCAGATCGAGAGCTCAGCCGATGCATCAGCGGGTACCGGAGCACTCGCTTTGATGCTACCTCGACGGACGAGTCGGTGTGCCGCTCTTAGCTCACTCCGAAGGCCAGACACTGTCGTTTCCGGTTCCACTGAAATACCCATGTGGGACAGCTCGTTAGCAAGTTCATCCTTTCTTAAATAATTAATATATTTTTTCATCTGTGCCATTATGTAAAAATTTACTTACAACAATTATAAAGATAAAATGGCACAGATAGGGATCAATTACAAAGTAAAAATGTAAATTTAGTTACAACAAAGTGTACTAAGTTAGGTAATTATGTTTCAAATTGACTTTTAGAATTTAACAAAGATTAAGGGTGTATTAAGAGAGAAAAGTTTCTAAATTTTCTGATAACACAGTTCAGGTTAACATTCAAAATTACAAGGTATGTACACACCTTATAAAAAAGTTTTAAGTTACACAGAGAAATTCACTAAGTTAACACAGAGAGATTCACTAAGTTTACCTTACAAGGTGAAGCTATAGGATAATATATATTATATATTAATCTACACTAATAATATAATAAATATATGTGTGCACCATAAAAAAAGAACATAAAGAAGAAAAAAAACACAATAAGAAAAGAAGTGGGTATTCCAAATAAAATCAAAAAGTTTTTCCAAAATCACAGCTATTTTTAAATTTTAGAATTTAGAATTTTGTCTTTTCCAACCAAAGATGTAGGTAGCTGGAAGAAGACGAAAGGGATAATTTTGTGCTTAGCTGTTAGCACCACCAATTAACGTCCTGGAGCGTCTCGGACGAGATTACAGGATGGTTTCGCCAGAGATAACCACCTATGCACACACACCAGACTGAGACTACCGCAGAGTAGACCCAGAGATTTGCCACTACGTTGGGAGCCAATTTGTAACCCAAAGCTGTTCTGTGTTACTCACCAACTAGCGTGAGGTAGCTATGCAGAGAACTCTATCCCAGGGCGCCTTATTTCTGAGTTTCCAGTCTGTGTGCAAGGGTAGGCTAGGGCTCTGACGAAAACAGACAATAGGGTGTACACACATATATTTACTAAGTACACAGAGATACACAGAGACACACAGAGAGCATATTCACTGATAGACACAAATATCACAGGTACACAGAAATAAAGTCTAATTCCACTTAATAGACCACTGCCGCGTGAGCAGGTAGAACGGGTAAGCAGCTAACTACACTGTAATAGGGTGACAATTACTGGCCTTCTGTAAGCTGAGAGCAGCACAGCCCGAGAATGCCACGTGGAGGCGGCTGGTCCCTCTCAAAACACCTCGCTCATGTAGTCCACGTGTCATTGGGTGTGGCTCTGCCAACCGTGGACGGGCCGCTTTTCCCCGTAGTAAAAAACCCTGTCATGAAAGAAACGACAAATTAAGATCTTGGCTGCGCGACAGACGACAATCGACCCGCTTTGCAAAAGAAGAAGTGACTCACCAGTTTTCTGGGTAAAATGTAGTAAGATGCAATGCAGCAACCCAATCACAGCCCGCTAGACCATGCGAGGCAACAAATAATCGCGCTTGAGCGAAAAACTGATTCGCGGCACAGTCTCAGAGCATAAGCCAAAGGACCTCCAACTACCCCAAAGCAGGTCTCGGTCAATGTCCCGTCTTTCACGAAAAATCTTAACAAAACCTGTTCCTTTAAATGCGAAATCGATTCGTCCTCGAACTTATGACATCCTGTCATTCTGACAGCAGAAATGTCACCACTGACAACCGATTAAAAAAAGATAACTCGATTAAGCTGCTTTCACATCCTGAATACTGCATCTATAGAAAATAAATGCTACACTATATCGGAGGTGGAGTCCAAATATGTCATACCCCATCATTGTGTTCATAAGCCTGACAGTAGCACTACGAAGCTTCGCGTGGTCTTCGACGCTTCGTGTTCTACTACCAATAATAAATCCTTGAATTCCGTTTTATATACGGGACCGAAATTACAAGCTGATTTAGTGGAGCTATTAATTAGTTTTCGGTTGCGTGAAGTTTGTTTGTGCGCTGATATCTCCAAAATGTATCGATGCATTTTAATAGATGAAAGGCAGCGCACATATCAACATATTTACTGGCGAAACGCGCCAAACGACCCTATAAAGGTATATGAACTAGGTACCTTGACATACGGCGTGGTAAGTAGTCCGTTTCTGGCGATTCGCACCTTGCAGCAGCTAGCAGCTGATGAGGGCGCCCGATTTCCTCACGCTGCCCGTGCGCTTGGTACAGGCTTCTACGTCGATGATTTTCTTTGGTCAGTAGATAGTGTAGACGAAGCCTTACAGTTACAACATGACTTGGTCGAATTGTTGAAACTTGGTGGGTTTGAACTGCGCAAGTGGTCAAGTAATAGCAGTCTAGTTTTAAGTAGCTTACCTAGCGATCAACTTGAACCACCTATTCAGTTTGATGATGGTAGCACATTGGCGATTAAGATTTTAGGTCTTCACTGGCTGCCACAAGAGGATGTTTTTTCATTTCGTACTACGGAAATGGATTCTATTGTTACAAAACGCTCTGTTCTGTCAGCTATTGCTAGACTATTTGATCCGTTGGGTTTCGTCCAGCCATGTATATTTTTTGCAAAATGCTTTATGCAAAAACTATGGTCTAAAAACTTAGACTGGGATGACGCCTTGCCCAACACCCTATGTGATGAATGGCGTATTTATTCATCTCAAATTCCTTTATTATCCGAATTACAACATAATCGGCATGTTCTTATCAGTAATTATTTAAATTTTCATCTTATTGGTTTTTGCGACGCGTCAATCCTCGGATTCGCTGTCGTGATATATATTCGCAGTCAAGACGCGCAGGGTAATATCAAAGTGAGTTTACTGTTTTCGAAATCTAAGGTTGCGCCCTTACAGACAGTATCCATCCCTCGTCTTGAATTAATGGCTGCTCATTTATTATCTAAAACGCTCAATTACATTATATCAATTTTATCAAAGCAAGTGCACATCCATGAAGTGTTGGCGTTCACTGACAGTTCTGTAGTACTGACATGGATCAATACACCTGCATATAAGCTAAAAACGTTTGTAGCTAACCGTGTCGCTAAAATAGCTGACGGTTCCTCAATGGTTAAATGGTATCATGTAAGTGGTACTAGTAACCCCGCCGATGTATGCTCTCGCGGTGTTACTCCTGCTCAACTATTGAATATTGCTGATGGTTGGTTCAACGGTCCTCAGTGGCTGTACCAACAACCACATCAATGGCCGGTGAGGTCTCTCAGTGAATTCAATGGCGAACCATTAGAACTTAAAACTATAAACGAGAGGGTTTCATTACTCACGAAAAGTCCCACTGTGATCAGTGACTTTTATGATGATGTAATTGTCAAGTTTTCAAATTTTAATAAGTTATTGCGTGTGGTGGCGTGGTGCCTTAGGTTTATAGCTAATTCAAAGCCTCGTGCCTTTGACAAGATTAAGGGGCCTTTATTAACGTCTGAGTTAAATGTGTCACACAATTTAATTATTCAAATGGTCCAATCTCAATATTTTTCAACTGACCTTGAGTCATTAAAACAAAATAAGTATTGCTCTCCAAGTCTACGTAAACTCGACCCCTTCATTGATAGCCATGGTCTCCTCATGGTGGGGGGTAGACTTTCTCAAGCAGACTTACCGTTTACACAACGGCACCCCTTAATTTTACCTAAAAAATCACACTTCACTAATATTCTTATAGATTATTATCATAAAATTTATTTACACGTTGGGCCTAGAAACTTGCAAAATATCCTAGCGCAAAAATATTGGATTGTTGCTGCTAGATGTGTAATTCGGTCTCGCCTTTCAAAGTGCATTACATGTTTCAAAAATAAGCCGACTATAAATCAACCTAAAATGGCTTCGCTGCCTAAATATCGTAACAATTATAAATGTAAAAAAAACGAACTAGACATATTTTCTTTAAGAAAATGAGAAAAATGAGAATTTGCCACATATCTCACAGAGGGGTGCCTAGGGGTACCTAAAATGTTTGGCAGATGTTTTGCTAACAACCCATTAAAAGTCACTATAAGCGTTAAAATCAGAAAACACGAGAAAATCGCAAATTGAATTTTGTTTTTATTAAAACGATTTGACAGCTTATTGCCTGGGGCAATCTATTAAACGTCACGGAGATGCTCAGTATTTTCTGACGTCAATATCAGATGGTGTGAAAGTAGCGTCAAGTGTGCGTGACATGAATCTCATTGATCGTCTCCCGGATGCATAACAGACAAGACTTCATACAGGCAACCTTTCATACTGGTAATCTTTCGGTATGATATCTCTTGTGGTTTTTCAATCGACGTTTAATAAAAAGTTTGGTCTTTGATTTTACCAAAGGTCAATTTATTGTATGATAGCTTATGAATTATGACACTATTTCAAGTCACTCTGAAGTCCAGTACTACCAAGTGGCATCGCTGACGTCCACTAGACGAGGAATAAACAGATTATGTTACGAAACGAGGTCGATTCGACGAGAATTTGACGCATGTAAAGGCACGTCGTTCCATTGGAATTTAATATATGGAAACGCGCAGGTCTATGTTCTCTCCATATCAAACTATTAAGCTAAGAAACCTAGGGTGCTAGGATTACTAAAACGCATAAATGTTCACCGTCTAGGTACTGTCTTATCAATACTATCGTACTAATCGTTCCAACTAATATTATAAATGTCAAAGTTTCTGAAGTTCTGAACACGCTTTAATGACTGAAAGAATCTGGCTGAAATTTGGTACAAGATAGATTATACATAGACAATTTCACGAGCGCGAAACCCATAGCATCCGCTAGTGCTTTATAAAAAAATACTGAACTTTAAATTTGTCGAACAATTTTCGAGAGAGTTTTATAATGACCTAAAGTATTTACCCCAACATTTCCACAAAGTCAAATAAAAAGCGCTAAATACCAGTCAGGATAATTAATTGAAGTAAGCGTTACTCCCTAACGCCCACAGCACTTAGTTCACGGCAAAAAAACTTATACAGTTATTTAACAAATAATTTTAAGCAAATACATTCATTGGAAAGTTTCTGAAGGTTTGTATTACAACAATGATTAATGTAATCAATGTTTGATTAATAGTATATTGAAGCTATATGTACTTAAGTACCAAGGTATCATGAATAATTTTTGGTGCACAGACTGAATCTCTCCATGACTTAGATCATTTAAGTACTAGTAGCTGAATGGCTCCATGACCATTATACCAACTTATCTATATCTATTCTATATCTATACTAATATTGGAAAGAGGAAAGATTTGTCTTAAGAGTCTGGGTGTTTCTATGTATATTATGTATGTATTTAAAAAATATGATACCCATAACACAAGCAGGTTATTCCTAGCTTACTTTGGGATCAGATAGCGATGGGTGTAATGTCCAAGAATAAATATTTGGTTTGTTACTCATTTCTCATAGGTACATGAAACCACCATAAAAAAGTCACAGCGAAGCATGGCAAGTAACCGTTAGTAATATTATAAAATCTGTAGTCTCTGTAATACTCGTTTTTAGGGTTTCGTAGCCAAATGGCAAAAAACGGAACCCTTATAGATTCTTCATGTCTGTCTGTCTGTCTGTCCGTCTGTCTGTCCGTCCGTGTGTCACAGCCACTTTTCTCCGAAACTATAAGGTCTATGCTATTAAAACTTGGTAGCTAGATGTATTCTGTGAACCGCATTAAGATTCTAATATAAAACTAGAAAAAAAGCAGTAAATTTTAGGGGTCCCCATACTCAGAACTGAAACTCAAAATATTTTTTTTTCAACAAACCCATACGTGTGGGGTATCTATAGATAGGTCTTTAAAAATGCTATGGACGTTCTAACGTAATTTTTTTCTAAAGCGAATAGTTTGCGCAAGAGACACTTCCAAAGTGGAAAAATGTGTGTCCCCCCCCCCCCCCTCTAACTTCTAAACTAAGAGAATGATAAATCTAAAAAAAATATATGATGTACATTGCCATAAAAACTACCAACGAAAATTAGTTTGAACGAGATAGAGCTGGTAGTTTTTTTTTAATACGTCATAAACCGCAATTTCCAAACATCAGTCAAAGTTACAACGAACTATAAGAACTTTTATATTATGTTACTTGCTGCTACGAAACCCTTCATGGGCGAGTCTAACTCGCACTTGGCCGGTTTTTTTAAGATACATCAAAACAGCCAGTATTATTTCACTGTACTAGCCTACTTAGAGAACTGGGAAAAAAATATCCAATATTTCGTCTCTAACTAAACTGTTACAAATCGCTAAATATAAACAAAACTTTTGTAATAAATACGTAAATACTTTCATAAAGAGAAAAACAAAGAAGAGAAATTGGAAATTCGAACAAAATGTAGGTCATTCGCCCTAATTTTCAGGTCTCATTTTTCAAGGTACTTTAGCTTTTAAGAAATATGTTTTGTAATACCAGACTTCGAATTTTCAGGAGTGACAAAAGAAAACGACGGTACTCTCACTCTAACGGCTGAACGGATCTGGCTGTAATTCTGTACAGTGATAGATTATAGTCTAAAATAGCATATACTTAAGTTAGTCTAGTTTCTATCCCGGGTATAAGTTACCTTTGGAAGCGGGAACGAAAACAAAATTCAATATAGGTAGAGGCGCAGACTCTATCTAGCCAAAATTGCATAGCTTTCACATGTTGCGGGTGTTATTTTTTACAACGAAAGTTCAAAAAAAGCATTCACAGACATTTTCGACTACGAAGGTATATATTCCTTGTTATTTTTTATCATTTCTCATTTGAACTGTATACTTAAAGAACTACGATATTGGCACAGTCTCCTTGTTGCCTTACAACAGAACTAATGGACTGAAAGAGTTCAGATTTCCGAAATAAATATCAACGTATCAGAGCGTGTTTATCATGTTACGCTTGAATTTTAGTAGCTCCTTTATTCGTTTTCATACAAGTTTTAGGACTAAGATACTTAACACAAAACCTAAACGCAAACGGTAAAAACGGGACTCTATACTTGAGACTTCGCCGTCCATCTATCCGTCACGAGGCTGTATCTCAGGAACCGTGATAGCTAGAGACGAAATTTTCACAAATGATGTATTTCTGTTGCCGCTATAACAATAAAATACTAAAATCCGGGGCTCCCATACAACAAACGTGATTTTCTTGCCGTTTTTTGGTACGAAACCCTCCCTGCGCAAGTCCGACATGCACTTGGCCGGTTTTTACATATAACGCGTGGAAACCATCATGGATTAGATTCAATTCAATTTATTTCTTAAAAAACATACATTGTGTCGAAATCAGTTGAATACATTACAGATAATACAAAAACATTCGATAATAACATTATACATAACAAGAAGCATCAGTTCAATTATTAAAATTATAGTAGTTTCAGATACCTATTTAAATTATATCAAAATAATTATGTCAGGTATATATATAAAACATACTAGCGGTACCTTGCCACGCTTCGCTGTGTCTTTTTTATGGTGGTTTATGTACCTATGAGAAATGAGTAACAAACTAAATGATGGGTACATTTAAAAAAAAAAGTGTGCGTGTATATTGTACACACGTAAGAAGTGAAACTTCTTCATAACCTCATTTTTCGAAAGAAATATCATGAAATTTACATAGGAGTTAGTAGTAGTCCAAAACTTCAAAACTCCAAAACTCCAAAACTCTAAAACTCTAAAACTCTAAAACTCTAAAACTCTAAAACTCTAAAACTCTAAAACTCTAAAACTCTAAAACTCTAAAACTCTAAAACTCTAAAACTCTAAAACTCTAAAACTCTAAAACTCTAAAACTCTAAAACTCTAAAACTCTAAAACTCTAAAACTCTAAAACTCTAAAACTCTAAAACTCTAAAACTCTAAAACTCTAAAACTCTAAAACTCTAAAACTCTAAAACTCTAAAACTCTAAAACTCTAAAACTCTAAAACTCTAAAACTCTAAAACTCTAAAACTCTAAAACTCTAAAACTCTAAAACTCTAAAACTCTAAAACTCTAAAACTCTAAAACTCTAAAACTCTAAAACTCTAAAACTCTAAAACTCTAAAACTCTTAAACTCTTAAACTTTTTAACTCTTTAACTCTTAAACTCTAAAACTCTAAAACTCTAAAACTCTAAAACTCTAAAACTCTAAAAACTCTAAAACTCTAAAACCCTAAAACTCTAAAACTCTAAAACTCTAAAACTCTAAAACTCTAAACCTCTAAAACTCTAAAACTCTAAAACTCTAAAACTCTAAAACTCTAAAACTCTAAAACTCTAAAACTCTAAAACTCTAAAACTCTAAAACTCTAAAACTCTAAAACTCTAAAACTCTAAAACTCTAAAACTCTAAAACTCTAAAACTCTAAAACTCTAAAACTCTAAAACTCTAAAACTCTAAAACTCTAAAACTCTAAAACTCTAAAACTCTAAAACTCTAAAACTCTAAAACTCTAAAACTCTAAAACTCTAAAACTCTAAAACTCTAAAACTCTAAAACTCTAAAACTCTAAAACTCTAAAACTCTAAAACTCTAAAACTCTAAAACTCTAAAACTCTAAAACTCTAAAACTCTAAAACTCTAAAACTCTAAAACTCTAAAACTCTAAAACTCTAAAACTCTAAAACTCTAAAACTCTAAAACTCTAAAACTCTAAAACTCTAAAACTCTAAAACTCTAAAACTCTAAAACTCTAAAACTCTAAAACTCTAAAACTCTAAAACTCTAAAACTCTAAAACTCTAAAACTCTAAAACTCTTAAACTCTTAAACTCTTAAACTCTTAAACTCTTAAACTCTTAAACTCTTAAACTCTTAAACTCTTAAACTCTTAAACTCTTAAACTCTTAAACTCTTAAACTCTTAAACTCTTAAACTCTTAAACTCTTAAACTCTTAAACTCTTAAACTCTTAAACTCTTAAACTCTTAAACTCTCAAACTCTCAAACTCTCAAACTCTCAAACTCTCAAACTCTCAAACTCTCAAACTCTCAAACTCTCAAACTCTCAAACTCTCAAACTCTCAAACTCTCAAACTCTCAAACTCTCAAACTCTCAAACTCTCAAACTCTTAAACTCTTAAACTCTTAAACTCTTAAACTCTTAACCTCTTAAACTCTTAAACTCTTAAACTCTTAAACTCTTAAACTCTTAAACTCTTAAACTCTTAAACTCTTAAACTCTTAAACTCTTAAACTCTTAAACTCTTAAACTCTTAAACTCTTAAACTCTTAAACTCTTAAACTCTTAAACTCTTAAACTCTTAAACTCTTAAACTCTTAAACTCTTAAACTCTTAAACTCTTAAACTCTTAAACTCTCAAACTCTCAAACTCTCAAACTCTCAAACTCTCAAACTCTCAAACTCTCAAACTCTCAAACTCTCAAACTCTCAAACTCTCAAACTCTCAAACTCTCAAACTCTCAAACTCTCAAACTCTTAAACTCTTAAACTCTTAAACTCTTAAACTCTTAAACTCTTAAACTCTTAAACTCTTAAACTCTTAACCTCTTAAACTCTTAAACTCTTAAACTCTTAAACTCTTAAACTCTTAAACTCTTAAACTCTTAAACTCTTAAACTCTTAAACTCTTAAACTCTTAAACTCTTAAACTCTTAAACTCTTAAACTCTTAAACTCTTAAACTCTTAAACTCTTAAACTCTTAAACTCTTAAACTCTTAAACTCTTAAACTCTTAAACTCTTAAACTCTTAAACTCTTAAACTCTTAAACTCTTAAACTCTTAAACTCTTAAACTCTAAAACTATTAAACTCTTTAACTCTAAAACTCTAAAACTTTAAAACTCTAAAACTCTAAAACTCTAAACCTCTAAAACTCTAAAACTCTAAAACTCTAAAACTCTAAAACTATAAACTCTAAAACTGTAAAACTCTAAAACTCTAAAACTCTAAAACTCTAAAATTCTAAAACTCTAAAACTCTAAAAATCTAAAACTCTAAAACTCTAAAACTCTAAAACTCTAAAACTCTAAAACTCTAAAACTCTAAAACTCTAAAACTCTAAAACTCCAAAACTCCAAAACTCCAAAACTCCAAAACTCCAAAAATCTCAAACTCAAAAACTCCAAAACTACAAAACTCCAAAACTACAAAACTCCAAAACTACTAAACTATTAAACTCTAAAACTCCAACTCCAAAAGTCCAAAATGTCAAACGCCCAAAACTCGAAAAGTCCAAAAGTCCAAATGTCCAAAAGTTCAATAGTCCGAAAGGCCAAAAGTCCAAAGTCCAAGAGTCCATAACTCCAAAGTCTAAAATTCTAAAAGTCCAAAAACTCCATAACTCCAAAACTCCAAAATTCCAAAAGTCCAAAAGTCCAAAAGTCCAATAGTCCAAAAGGCCAAAAGTCCAAAGTCCAAAAGTCCATAACTCCAAAGTCTAAAATTCTAAAAGTCCAAAAACTCCATAACTCCAAAACTCCAAAACTCCAAAATTCCAAAAGTCTAAAGTCCAAAACTCCAAAATTCCGAATGTCCAAAAAGTTCAAAAATAACATGCAAAACAAATCTGACCTCTTTATTAGGTAAGTACTCTCTTTTATTATTCTGAATGCAAGGAGGCCGCAATCAAACTTCTCTTAAAAAACATCAATCTGGTAGGTACCTTCTAAATAGGTTGTTTATATAAACTAAAATATTTTGTTCTGAAGCTGGCAGAATATAATTAAAAAAAAAATGACCAACGCCATCTATTGGTAAAATCACTTTTTAAAGCTATTTTATTCTTATTGCTGTTATGATAAAAGTGTATAAAGTAGCCTAAAACCATCTCTGAATCCTATTGTATATCGTGTCCAATTTTGAGCTCAATCGATTCAGTAAATTTTGAGTTTTTAATAGATACACAAACGCACACAACATTTTTATATATATAGAAGAAGAAGATGTACATAAAACAAAGTGATTTTTTTGGCAATTAAATGTTTTTACATATATAACGCGTGAAAATCCTCAAGGATGCTGTGCCGGACGCCTACTGACTAAAACCACAGGCTGCCCTGCGCTACCCTACTAGCTTTTGTGTTTTTGAGTTTCGGCACGGCAAAGAAATCACGTTTGTTGTATGGAAGCCCCCCTGGCTTCCATACAACAAACGTGATTTCTTTGCCGTTTTGTGGTACGAAACCCTCCCTGCGCAATCCGACACGCACTTGGCCGGTTTTTACACCATCATGGATTCAATTAATGTTTCCTAGATGTCACCTCACTATTTTCTAAATCGCGCTATCAAGATTCTCCACCTTACCGTGTATAATTTTAATTAGGGTGGAATCAAGACTGCCACTCGAAACGCATCTAAGGGCTACATCCTGCTTGGAATAGTCGCTAAGGACACTGCTCGGAGTGACCTCTATGGTTCCTTTTTTGGATGGGAGAACCAATTTTATAAGGGATTGGTTCTGTATTCATTTCATGTATATTATCTTTGACGAAAATAAAGTAGTTAAACAAGCCTTCTCTCCGTGTTTCTTGTGACAACATCAAGCCTCCAACCTCCTGCTACAATTATACATTACAAGAAGCATCAGTTCAATTATTAAAATTATAGTAGTTTCAGATACCTATTTAAATTATATCAAAATAATTATGTCAGGTATATATAAAACATATTATGTACATAAATCAAAGTTATTTTTTTTTCAATTAAATGTTTTTACATATAACGCGTGGAAATCCTCAAGGATGCTGTGCCGGACGCCCACTGTATAAAACCACAGGCTGCCCTGCGCTACCCTACAAGCCTTTAGTGTTTTTGATTTTTTGCCTGTAACCACGTGATGGACTTTCAGACACCCTTGCGTTTCGAAGTAAATTTATTGGTACTGCAATAAAATACAATCACGCCTACGTTTCCGTGGGGGGTGGGCAGAGGAAAATTTCATAGCCGCACTTTGTCAATCTCTATGCCTCTGTGGCGCAGTCGGCAGTTCGATTCCCACCGGAGACAAATATTTGTGTGACCCATAAATGTTTGTTTCAATAGTCTGGGTGTTTCTATGTATAATATGTATGTATTTAAAAGTATATAAGTATTAATATCCGCGGTCTGATACCCATAACACAAGCAGGTTATTCCTAGCTTACTTTGGGATCAGATAGCGTTGTGTGAAATGTCCGTGAATATTTGTCCGTGAATATTAGGTATCGCCATATCCTAATCACATTAATTTATAGTTAAAGAACTGACAAACTAAAATCTGACAAAGCATATTTAGAATTGAGAAATAATCAATACCATAAGTTTAGCGCTAAAGGACGTTGTTCATATGTTTGTTTGAAAATGCTGCGCACACAGAAAAAGTGAATTGAATCCCAAATATTAGAAAAGGACCACCAGAGTTGGTTAGTCACCAAGTTGAAGTTTTCAAAGATTCTATCAAAGTGTACAACTGAAACTACATAGCAAATATGGGATTGGTCGGTTTCAATCCGTCATTATCAAGAGTAGGACGAAGACCGTCTGTCAAATTCTAAATAAAAAACCGGCCAAGTGCGAGTTGGACTCGCCCATGAAGGGTTTCATAGCAGCAAGTAACATAATATAAAAGTTCTTATAGTTCGTTGTAACTTTGATTGATGTTTTAACACGTTCGCAGTGGTAGTGATTTTTCTAACTGAAAATTGCGGTTTATGACGTATTAAAAAAAAACTACCAGTTCTATCTCGTTCAAACCAATTTTCGTTGGTAGTTTTTATGGCAATGTACATCATATATTTTTTTTAGATTTATCATTCTCTTAGTTTAAAAGTTAGAGGGGGGGGGACACACATTTTTCCACTTTGGAAGTGTCTCTTGCGCAAACTATTCACTTAAAGAAAAAATGATTCTAGGAACCTCAATAGCATTTTTGAAGACCTGTCTATAGATACACTACACGCACAGCGTTGATGAAAAAAAAATTTTTGAGTTTCAGTTCTGAGTATGGAGACCCCCAAAATTTACTGCTTTTTTTCTAGTTTTATATAAGAATCTTAATGCGGTTCACAGAATACATCTAGTTACCAAGTTTCAATAGCATAGTCCTTATAGTTTCGGAGAAAAGTGGCTGTGTCACACGGACGGACAGACAGACAGACAGGCATGACGAATCTATAAGGGTTCCGTTTTTGCCATTTGGCTACGAAACCCTAAAAAGGCCCCATTGACTGATGGTTCTATTTATAACATCATTATCTCTAATACATTCGAAAACCTTAATCCGCCTCGTCTAAATATAACCAACATCAAATTCACATTAGTCTTTTACCTGAGTAATCTCTGGTCCCTATTTGCTTTACGGTATAAGTTATATTCAAAAGATAGCGCGACGTGGAACATGAAGTCTCGCTAATATCGCAAGGGAAAAGAAAATAAGACTTTCTTTGAAAAATTGTCCTCGATTAAGTAGCTCCCGCGTTTACTCTCGACTGGAAGTTGATAAAAAGTATCCCATATTAGGGTCCCCGAAGGCTGATACAAATCCATAAAATTTTTGAAAAGTACATACGATAAAACTTTAAATTTTTAACGTTTTATGCGTTTTGCATCCTATTGCGTCGCTCCTATCTAGGATTTTATGTATAAAAAAAGAGGATGACTGATGTTAAACGTTTAAAGAGGCTTATTTTTTAAATATAGACATAATCTCATCAAATTAGTCCATGGCAGGCCGCTATCGTACTATCACGACACAGCAGACGGCCCTGCATTTTCTGTATCTAGTCCTCACCTGCGATCTTTTTCAGGTCATCTGGAGGGTGGACGTCCTACCTCACATTTGCTGAGGCTCGGCCTCCACGCTGGAATTCGTTTGCCAAATCGGCCATTAGTCTGTCTACAATGTAGCCAGCCCACCCCAAAACAAATTTAACACTCTAATACTGCTAGCCATGTTGACTACTTTGGGTTCCTTTTGAATACTTTCAATTAGAAGTTTTTGCTTCAAAGATCCTCAAAATCCATAGAATGAGCAATGACTAGTTGCCCAACTTAGAACAAAGGAATTAGAACGCATGAAAAAAAAAATAAACGCGTGTAAGGGGTTTCAAAACATCGACTTTCCCAAGCCTCAAATCCTTGGCTGCAAATGGTTCATAGCTAGTTACGAATCCAGACGGTAGTCGTTTCTTAAAATCATCAGTAAAAATCTAATTATAACTACCTCAAAGAGCCAAACAAAACGGTTCCAATTACCGAATACTACATAAGAGTCCGTTATTAAAATATCTAAGTGAGCATACAGAAAACGTCAATTAATTTTATAGTACGTAAAGACGAAAGAAAATTTTGATGTTTATGAAGGAAAATGTGAAGATAAAATCATTTTTAACATTCATCAAAACTAGGTCACGACCAAAGTTTATAGAGTGATCGTAATTGGCCAGAGCGATCCTAATTTCTTTGATGACACCTAATCAAATTACACTGATTTAAATTTGATAACTTCGTTAGTAACAAGTCTACTATTTTCATCACGTTAGTAATAGATTTAATTTACAAATATTTCAAAAGTAATTTATGTTGGTGTTCATAAGAACCTTATTAGCAGGTTGAACTTCAACAAAAATAGGTTTTAGAGAAAATAATACTGGGGTTTTTAGGACTCTAGACAATTTGCCACTGTAGTCCATTTAAAGTTTAAGGACCCATACGAGTACTCGTATATGGACCTAAAGTAATTTTATATAGGATCAGGGAAAAAGAGGCACCACTGAAATATAGAACATGACATCCTTCCTATCAGTATAAATGCGAAAGTTTGTATTCATGAGTGTTTCTTACACTTTCACTGTAAAACGCCAGAATGGATCTGGCCTTATTTCATTTCATTTTTATCCCTGGAATAAGTTACCATGTGATGCGAAATCCACATCTGCGAAGTCGCGGGCGCCAACTTAATACTCATAAAGTTTAAGCAGTATGGCACTAGTTGATAATTAGGTATATTATAGCTCGTAATACCTCAGTGATCTATAAAAAATCCCGTCTGGCACCGGGAAAGTGTACAAAATGTCACCACCCTAATTCATCCCGAGGGTGTCGTAAAAAGCGACTAAGGGAACACTTGTGAAAAACCATGCTTTGCGTAGAGAAGGAAAACTCGAAATGAAACCCGGTAGTCTGTAAAATGACCATCGTTACGCCAAGTTGAAAACCATATAAGAATTTCAACTGCGGGTCGCCACAACATGCGCCTATCCTTTTTAACACGGCAATAGGCTGACCACTAACTGGAATTAAAATAAAATAGAAAGCAACTTTGGCTAATAATAGCTATTTATTAGAAAAACATTTTTATTTGCAAAAATCTTTTCGATACCCTTCTTAGACGAAACACATGCCGCAGATGTTTGGTAACACCGAGGCAGAGATCTTATTCCACAAACTTATTATATCAGTTGCTCGCATTTATTTATATTAGTTATTTATGTAGGTTATTTTTACTGTCAAAAGCTAGTTAGCTAATAAGTACCAAAACTCTTCGCCGACATTTGTCCTTATGTCTTGACTTTTATGACTTGGTCGCTAGTAACGAGAAAACTTAACTGCTTTGGCGTCATTAACATTAGAAATACTACCCCTAGCGTTATAAATCTTATAAGATACGAGTAGTTATCCAACAATCTATCTACGATGGTAGATAACACTTCGCATAGGCCTGTAACCTTTCTGTATATTCCTGGAATGTTTTTGTTTACCTAACGTACAAAACGAATATCTGATTCATAGATATGTATATCAAAGGTTTCGAATAGTTTCTGATAAAACAAGAAATCGTCAACGGACACTAAAACCTCTATAAGAAAAACGAGCTGAGAAAGGATAAAACGTTCGTAGGTTTTATTTTACTTACGCTTTACATATATAGGGGATAAGCATAAAAGAGGTCGCTTGTTTTGTATCTAGCAGAATTTTCACAGCCAAGAATTGAAACTTTGTTCTAAATAAATATAGGTAAAAACTTTACTTAGTTCTAAGTTACTTTGTCTAAAATTGGGTGACGAATTTTACAGCTCACTTCTTTGAGATATTTTATAGTTGAATTCATGAAGTGACAGGAAAAACTAACATGGTTTATTACAAAGTTTATAATGTGCCGTCGGATAAGCTATGAAATTATGTGAAAATTTATTATGTACGAGTGAGTAGGGAGAGCAGGACGCGATTACGAAGTGTGGAGTCAGAAGCAAAATATATATCTTTAGGAGAAAAGCAGCGTTACTATCATGTTTACTAAATCTTTCAATACATTTTATTTATGGTCTAAGGAGTGGCAAGAAATTTCCCAGCGAATCGCTTCTAGTAATAGCCAAAAACGGTTTCGAGGAAAAAAATATAAATCGGTCAATTTATTTAAATTGTAGATGCGTGTCCTCACATCGGAACACGATAAAGCTGGCCATTAGACTGAGTTATGTTTTCATCTATCGGATATCCGTGAGGTGTACTTTTACTCCAATTCTGTCCAAAACTGAATTTGTGATCATTTTTTCACGTAGCGTTTCAGGTTTATATAAATCAATTTCACTTTTTGCGGGTGACGTTCGTTATTGGTTTTTCTTGTTCGACACTTTTTTTCGCTTGTGGAGTTGTCTTCTGTTAGATATTTGCTCGTCGGATGATTTTCGAGATAGTGATTTACTTTTATTCTACTCACAAACTTTTGGAATAGGTGGGTAGGTATATCAACACTCAGAAACAACTTTTTCAATCTAAATACTTATGACACATGCAATTATCAATACAAAAAAAAACATAAAGATCATGTTAAATAGTTTTTAAACTTCGAAGTACCAATCCAAGTTTATAAAAATTATATAAACCGTGTGTAGTCCAGTAAAATTTAATAATATTATTGGAAGTAGTAAAAACCAGCGCTACCATAAAAGTTTAAATACATACCTATATTGTTTGGGAAATACTCTATGGAGACAACAATTAACATACTTGTACAACAAACTTTTGCGGACCACACAAAAATATTTGTTCCGACACAGGATTCGTACCCGATAATCCCACCCAATCTGTAAAAGTATACGTAGCTAAAT
This sequence comes from Miltochrista miniata, assembly GCA_933228765.1. Taxonomy (NCBI): domain Eukaryota; kingdom Metazoa; phylum Arthropoda; class Insecta; order Lepidoptera; family Erebidae; genus Miltochrista; species Miltochrista miniata. The sequence goes on along the minus strand of OW121762.1, from coordinate 20,565,081 downwards.
ATCATCTGCTCAAACATTATTCTCTAAAGAGTGCGCAGTTTTCAATAGCTTAGATTTTTAACATTATTCAAGAGGGCATGGCACAGTTTTCAATAATGGAACTTTTGGAAAAGTTGACCAACTAACGGAATTTTACCCTACTTTACAATAACCTTTTTAAGCCTATAAGGGTAGATGGAGACACAATAAAATTGTGTTAGAACCAAATCATAATCGTAGTGCAATATAAATAAATCGTAGTCGCCGACGACGGTTTTCGTAGCCTTTTCGACGATTCGTTTCTGACTCAATTGAAATAGCAGTTTTGGGTCTAGTTACATTTCACTAGCCGTAAACTACGCCCGTTCAAATATAATTAAAATGTTAATGTTATAAACTACCACTACATTGCCTCTTGGACATGTTCTAAGGGATGGAAAATTTATCTACAACGTTTGAATGTTATCAGAATTTATGAACTGATGAGTGTCGCTTTTTACTGCCTTTTTTGCTTACCATTTTAAGGCAGAGAATTTAGATTCTACTAATACTTGGGAGAGAAATCATGGGTGTAGAAAACACCCCAGACACCCCCAAATACAAGTAAGATTCGGAACATTTTTCTTCTTAAAACTTAGGGCTTCGGATTCGATCAGATCTGAGACTAACGCTCGCACAATATCATATAGTCATGTCTTTATCCCCGAAGAGGTACGCAGAGGTATAGGGCATATCCCACATTTTACCTTGCAGTTTTATGTCCCATGTAATAGTCTATTGTCGTGTTGAAATGGACAGGCGCACGTCGGTCGTGTCGAACTGCACGAATTTTTTTAAGCCGCCCATGAGACCTTGAACTTAGCTTATGGATTATCATTTTACTGACAACCGGGTTTCATTTCGAGTTTATTTCTCTACGCTTACGCTACGGATCGTATAGCGAAAGTCTCCCCATAGTCGCCTCTTGCGACATACTCGGGATGAATGAACACACGGGGACTTTAAATGTGAAATTATTAAATGGGTTTGGTTGGTGGTACATAAGGTTTGTAGAGAGTATGTCACCAGCGAAGTTGGGGGCACAGTTTATGATAGCTTGCTATTTTCGAGTTGGTAGACACTTTAGTTGAGATGGTTAAGTTAATAAACACATCCTTTAGTCAAAATAAAGTTCAGTTAATCTCGTAACAAAAATATTAACATTTCTCCTGCTCCAGGCATTTATTTACTGTACAATAATTTTAATCTCACTAACATTTTAAAATGATAAAGTCAGATTTTGTCTATGTTAGACTTGTATTTTTAAATCAAAGTATATAAAATCAACTAAACTTGAAAGTTTATTTAGCAAACATAATAAAGGCTATAATGTTTCCCAAGTATTTAATAAAGGTTGATGTGATACTTGTATTTTTGTTATAATTGTAATTTAACTGAACTTGTACGAATATACTTGTAACATGTAATTTGTAACGTGTTATCAAGTGGGCGGTTCAATCTTGGGCGCTACAAAACCAACCGGTTTTACGACCTTACGAATGGCGTAGTCAGCGTGACATTCCTAAACGTGTTTCTATAGAAAAGACAATAGGCTTCCACAATCTCAACAATTTTGACGGCTGTTTTCTTCAAAGGAAGCGATCAGTAGTGCGGTACGCAATCTTTCATTTAACAATGAAACACGGCCGACACGCATTTCTTGTAATACAAGGCATCTTCTAGACTTTCCTTCTTTCCTTTAATTGAAAGTTCGAGGGTTTTATTGGCTCTATTATTATAACTTGGTATATGCAGACAGGCGAGAGAGGCACTGCCGACAATCAACACCAGATAGTATAAGTTTTCGCCCTTTGGTTACAGGTCACAGTCCACTTAACAAATATGTTTTCAATTTAGGAGTCACGAAATGTCTGTGATTCCTAAGTTCCTTTGTAGAGCCTGCATGGAGACGGACGAGACTGTGTCAGTCCTATTCTGTTGGATTTCCTGGAACTGATGAGAAACAGGGCTTCACACCTCGGCACAACAAGGTCGGTCCAGGAAATCGTCGGCAACGTGAAGAGTCTGTTAGGCCTCCTGGAGGACCTGGGATGGCAAAAGCCATAGCACAACCCCTAACGACAAATAGGCGCAATAAGTAACGTCGAGTTGTGATAACCAGCCCGTGTAAACCTAAAACCTGTGTCTATTTTGTATATTGATTATTGTTATAATTTATGTATAAGACTGTCTGTCAGTGGAGCGGTGGTAGCGTCTGCGACTGTTGTATTGTGCTGTCTTGGCTTCGGATTAAATATTTCTGTTATCAACGACATACAATCTCGGAGCTGGAATGTTTTCTATGTATGTATTTAGAAACATACAATGCTTATTAGTATTCTAGATAGCATAGGACAAACTTATAACAGAGTAGTTTAGACTAGACATCAAAATAAAATGTCCCACAATAAAATATTCTTTAGTCTTTTTTCCGTTGGTCTAGATAGTATGAACAGTAAGTATTTACTACAAAAGTATTATAGTCACTGCATGGGATGGGAGTATCCGAAACGGTGTATATAAATAAATAAATTACCGAACCGCTGCCTGATTTATTGTCTATGTTGACAATATACTATATACCTTCCGATAACTTGAGTTTTCAATGTTTTGAATAGATACGTAAATTATAACGATTACTTAATAAGAGTAAATAACTTGCTTAAAATATTAATACTTTTATTAGTACCTATTTAAATAGCTCTTTTTAAACTCGCTTATTTTGCAAATTTGCTCGGAACCCCACGAACTCAGTATTCTGTAAACGATCACTGTAATTTTCAATATGCCCTTCCTTGGATGGGTGACTACTATGTGACATTTATTTGCGAGCGTTGCCGTGCTTTGGAAGGAACGTTAAGCCGTTAGTCGCTGTTTTAAGAAACATGACAGTCGTGAAGCCAAGTTGAAGCCTTTTTGTTTACGTGAGGGAAAAACCTTCATGGATGCTATGCGGGACTCCTACCGACTAAAAAACTTCACGTCACGCCCAACAGCCTACGGTTGGGAGCCCCGGGTAAGCCCTCGGAAGGATGTCCCAGAACTCCCAAGAGTTGAAGACCTTAAGGGCAGCTTGAAAAACACGGCTCGCTTTATACTTATCTAAAGGTGTATTACGTGGGACAAAAAACTATTAAGGGCCGAATGTCAGAGCGCATTAGGTATTTTTACCACCTCACCTCACCGCGGGCGATACCCCCGTAGCATGCGATCGAAATGAACTCATTTGACCCCAAGCACATTGTTTGGACGTTGCCAGTTGGTGCAATTGGACGTTGACAGTTGGTGCAGCGTGTATTTCATGCCGCACTTTTTGTACCACCAAATAAATTACAACAGAAGTATAAGTTTATCAAACCTTTATAAGACATTTTCTTTAGTAAGTGCCTGTTAGCAGGTATATTCAAAATGGGGTTGTAAGAAACCTTTCCTTATTTTTAACCGACTTCAAAAAAGGAGGAGGTTCTACATTCGTCTGTATGTTTTTATGTGTGTTCACTGATATTTCCGTCAATTATAGACGGATTTAATTCTTTTTTCTTTTCTTCAATAGGGTTTACTTCTGAGGTAGTCCCATTTTTACCAGGTCAGGATCTGATGATGGGATCCAGGAGAAATCGAGGGCAACCACCGAAAATTGTAGGGACAACTAGTGCGTTTGGTAACTTTTTAATGAAGTGCTTTACAGTGGGCGCACACTAGGCGGCAGTCGCGGCGACATGTCGCGGCGACTTGTCGCGCAGTGTGCGCCTGCATCGGGCGACTTGACGCCGTGACAGACGTTGTGCAAGGAACACGTTGTCCAAAGCTGTCGCTGGGCGACTGTCGCCGTGTCGCCGCGACAATAGCGCGACAGACGCGAAGACTCCCCTTGCTTGTCTCGGAGTCGCGGCGACATGTCGCCTAGTGTGCGGAGCTTAGAACAAATTGTATGTAATTTGGCGCCCACAGCTTATCGCCGTGACAAGACGCCTAGTGTGCGCCCACTGTAAATTTTTTTTTTTTTTTTTTTTCTTTTTTATTAAGAACAACGTTCTTAATAATTAATTACAATCTAGCCGTTATATAAGTTTATGGCTAATAAGTAATTTACATCTAACTTAATTTACTAGGTATACTGTTTTTAAACTAAGATTAATGTTCATTGCACTTTCTTAGAGTCTGTTAAGTATGAAAACACTTTGTTCACGTGTTCTATATTATAGCACTATCACTAATATTTGTTCACTACACTAATTCAAAAGGCTTAGTTCGTTTTAATCGTCTCACTATGTCCGTGGTATCAAGCAATTGGATCGCTTCGATATTCACATGGTGTAGGAGTCTGCGTTCGTGGGCTGCAGCAGACTTCTGTATGGTTTGGTAGACAGTGTCCACGTTGAGATCACGGTGGAGGTCGTCATTTCGTACGTACCAAGGCGCATTGACGATTGCCCTTAGTATTTTGTTTTGATATCGCTGTATTATGTCTACGTTGGTTGGTTTAGTACAGCCCCAGAGTTGTATACCGTACTTCCAGATAGGCATCAATGTAAGCTTATATATTAGTAGCTTATTATGAATTGACAGACTAGAGTTTCTGCCTAGTAACCAATGCATACTTTTGTATCGAAAGTCCAGCTCTTGCCTTTTCTTTTTAACGTGAGCTTATAACACAGTGATGATCAGTGTTACTCACCAACTAGCGCGAGGTAGCTATGCAGAGAACTCTTTCCCAGGGCGCCTTACTACAGAGATTCCAGTGTGCGTGCAAGGGTAGGCCAGGGCTCTGACGAAAACAGTCAGGTAGGGTGTACACACATATATTTATATAACACAGAGATACACAGAGACACACAGAGAGCTTATTCACTGATAGACACAAATATCACAGGTACACAGAAGTATAGTCAGTGCTTAGGTACTTATGCTACTAAGCTACACATAAGTAGTGGATTTACTGGCCTGCAGAGTGAGCTGAGTGAGAGTGACTGCCTGTTGTTACTGCCAGGTGATGACGGCAGATACCTCTCACATGAGAAGCTCGTGTAGTCCGCACTTCCACGTTGTCGTACCACGTGCAGCCCACTAACTTATAGGTGCGGCACCAAATATCTCATCCGGCAACTAGCCCCGTAGTAAAAAACCCTGTCATGAAAGAAACGACAAATTAAGATCTTGGCTGCGCGACAGACGACAATCGACCCGCTTTGCAAAAGAAGAAGTGACTCACCAGTTTTCTGGGTAAAATGTAGCAAGATGCAATGCAGCAACCCAATCACAGCCCGTTAGGCCACGCGAGGTAACAAATAATCGCGCTTGAGCGAAAAACTGATTCTCGGCACAGTCTCAGAGCAAAAGCCAAAGGACCTCCAACTACCCCAAAGCAGGTCTCGGTCAAAAGTCTTGTCTTTCACGAAAAATCTTAACAAAAACCCGTTCCTTTAAATGCGAAACGCTTCGTCACCGAACTTATGACATCCTGTCAATCTGACAGCAGAAATGTCACCACTGACAACCGATTAAAAAAAGATAACTCGATAAGGCTGCTTTCACATCCTAAATACTGCATCTATAGAAAATAAATGCTACAACCACCCCCCCTTTAATAGTATTTCCTGCGGATATGACACGCTGGAAATACACAATAAAGAAAACAGAAAAGTACTGACTAATAAACAAAGACAACCAGCTAGGTCCTTCAAACACCAGCTGACTACGACCATTACAATACCAAAGAAAGATCCTCCTATGTACCTAACTAGACACTGACTCGTGTACCGGTTAGGCTAAGTAACTAGAGTCTAATGCCCTTCATAGAAAACGAATGCTCCCTTTACTCACTGCCGATACCCTAACACTACCCAAGCTCTCAGGATAATGTAGAGTACTAAGAAGCGAATGAGAGAAAAACGCTCGGTGCGGTGCATAGAAGAAACTACAACGTGACAATTTAAAGTCACGTACACATATAGAAATACAAACAAAAGATTAAATAGTCTTACATAATGATCACATAGCACTGGTTTAATAAACTAGAGAAACAGTGCTATGTAGTTACGTTAGGTATTGGAGACTGCTCCTCCTGATACTTCAGGATGTCCTTGATATGGTACTCCCCAAGATCCTTACCGTCCAGATCTGACAGCCTATATACTAAAGGGGATCGTTTAGCAGTCACCACACATTTAAGGAACTTAGGAGCTAGCTTAGCAGTAAAATTCTTGGCCTTGTTGGACAGGTAGAACGTGCGTTTGTAAACTATCTGTCCCACTTTCAGCTCTACATGCCTTTTTCTGAGGTTGTAATACTTTTCATTACGCTGGTGGGCAACGTTCAAATGTTTCCTCACCTGGTCGTAAATGCGTTGTATTTCTCTCAGCTTGACACCGAAGGCTGATGGATCGTCTACAGAGACTGAAGTAGGATGGCACGCGATATCTGTCTGCCTGTACAGCACTCCATCCCCAATAAATTCCCTACCATGTACCAAAAAGTAAGGGGTGAAACGAGTTGCTTCGTTAACTGCAGTGTTTAAAGCACACTGTATCTCAACCAAGAACTGATCCCAAGACTTGTGTTGTGACTTCACATAGCATGAGATCGCTTGAACCACATTGCGAATAGCTCGTTCCGCCTGATTAGTTTGGGCATGATACCTAGGGTTATAATATATATTAGGTACATTGTATTTAGCCAACAGATCCTTAAATGGCTTACTCACAAACTGAGGGCCATTATCCATGTAAATAGTCTTGCAGACTCCGTGCACGAGAAACACACTCTTCTCTATGAACCTCGCGACTACAGCGCCTGTGGCAACCCGAACAGGGCACAACATGACGTATTTGCTAAAGTAGTCGGAGACCACGATCAGGTGTACGTTTCTATTGCTCGAAGTGGGAAAGGGACCAAGCAGATCGACAGAGATAGCTTCGAATGACTTCGAAACCCGCTTCGGGCTACCCATTAGGCCGGGACGAGACGTATTTACGGGTTTGTACTGCTTGCATTGGGTAGCCCGAAGCGGGTTTATCAGTGTCGGGTACCTGTGATATTTGTGTCTATCAGTGAATAAGCTCTCTGTGTGTCTCTGTGTATCTCTGTGTTATATAAATATATGTGTGTACACCCTACCTGACTGTTTTCGTCAGAGCCCTGGCCTACCCTTGCACGCACACTGGAATCTCTGTAGTAAGGCGCCCTGGGAAAGAGTTCTCTGCATAGCTACCTCGCGCTAGTTGGTGAGTAACACTGATCATCACTGTGTTATAAAATGGCGCCCAACGTGGGGCACCAAATATCTCATCCGGCAACTAGCCCCGTAGTAAAAAACCCTGTCATGAAAGAAACGACAAATTAAGATCTTGGCTGCGCGACAGACGACAATCGACCCGCTTTGCAAAAGAAGAAGTGACTCACCAGTTTTCTGGGTAAAATGTAGCAAGATGCAATGCAGCAACCCAATCACAGCCCGTTAGGCCACGCGAGGTAACAAATAATCGCGCTTGAGCGAAAAACTGATTCGCGGCACAGTCTCAGAGCAAAAGCCAAAGGACCTCCAACTACCCCAAAGCAGGTCTCGGTCAAAAGTCTTGTCTTTCACGAAAAATCTTAACAAAAACCCGTTCCTTTAAATGCGAAACGCTTCGTCACCGAACTTATGACATCCTGTCAATCTGACAGCAGAAATGTCACCACTGACAACCGATTAAAAAAAGATAACTCGATAAGGCTGCTTTCACATCCTAAATACTGCATCTATAGAAAATAAATGCTACAAGCTTTCCACCGAAGTTTGGCATCAAGCGTCATGCCCAGATATTTTGCTGTGTTTGCGTGTGGCACTTGCAGGCCATTTATAAATATGGGATGGTACTCATGTTTTTTATTTGAGAAGTCAATGTGTAAGGACTTTGATTCATTTAACTTTATTTGCCATTTATGTGCCCAGTCATAAATTTTCGTAACAGCCACTTGAACTTTCCTAACGGCTTCTTTGTGGCTCGACCCTGTAGCCATAATGGCAGTGTCGTCAGCAAAAGTAGCGATTGTATTTTGTTGTGTTTCTGGTATATCGTAGGTGTATAGCAGGTAGAGAATTGGACCTAATACACTCCCTTGTGGTACCCCTGCTTCAATTGTGTTAAGCTCAGAATACGCATCTTCTTGTCGTATTCTGAATGCTCTGTTGGTGACGTAAGATGTTAATATGTCTGAAAAAGCTTTTGGCAGCGTTTTTTTTAGTTTATATATTAGTCCTTCGTGCCAGACTTTGTCAAAAGCTTGTGCTACATCTAAGAATACTGTACTACAAACTTTTTTACCTTCTAAAGCTTTCTCAATGTTATTCGTTATCCTATGAACCTGGTCTATAGTAGAGTGGTTTTCTCGAAATCCAAATTGGTGGTTTGGTATTAAATTATTCTTGCTAATGATTGGTTTCAACCGCTTTAAAAAGAGCTTTTCAAAAAGCTTAGAGATCATAGGCAGCAAGGAAATAGGTCGGTATGAAGTTGCTTCATGAGGTGGCTTGCCAGGTTTAGCGATCATGATGACTTCAGCGACCTTCCATGCCTCGGGTACATATTTTAACACAAAGATGGCATTAATAATCTTTGTGATTTTAATGATGGCTTTCTGTGGCAATTGTTTTAAAATTTCCCCTGTAATCAGATCATAATATCCTGGCGATTTTTTAGAGCTAATGTTGTTTTTAATTTCTTTCATCACTTCCTTTGGCGTGACGAGTTTAATTCTTTGATCCTCTAATACGTTGAGACACGTGAGGTTTTCTGTCTGGTGTCTGTATGGCTGAAAATTTTTTGCAAGGTGCTGTGCAAATCTGTGTGCTTTTTGCTCGTTGCTTATTGCCCATTTTCCATTGTCGTCCCTAATAGGAGGAATTTGTGTTACTGGCCTTTTGAGTTTCTTGGTCACTTTCCATAGGGAGTAATCTGTTGTGTGGTCACCAGTTAGCTGCTGTAAATTATTCCTTAAGCATTCATCGTTAAACTGTTGAATTTTTTTCTTTAAGATTTTGCTAATATTATTAAGTAAAGTTTTGTCTTTAGGATATCTGGTCTGTTGCCATCTTTTTCTCTGCTTCCTTTTTTCTGTTAGTAATTTTATTATTTCCTTGGAATAAGTGTTACCCTTGTACTTGGCTCTTAGTGATGGCGAATTATTCCATGCACATTGCTGAATATTCACGGTCAACTTATTAGTTTCCAAGTCGAGATTGTGTAATTTTAAGGGCACATTTAAATCTATAGTTTTTTCTAATTCTAATCTAAAGCTTTCCCAGTCTGTATGCTTATTTGATAGCGTCAAATGGGAATTTCTGAGTAAAATTTTATTACTTAATCTTAATATTATCGGAGAATGATCCGAGTTCATGTGACTGTTTTCCTCAATACATAAAAAATTACTTGATATATTTTTAAATACGAAGAAGTCTATAAGGTCAGGTACTTTATTCCTATCAGTTGGCCAGTACGTTGGTTTTCCTGTACTTATTGTTTCACACCGCATCTCTTTAATCGCACTTAGTAGCTGTCTTCCTTTTGTCGTAGTTAACCTGGACCCCCAGTACTTATTCTTAGCATTAAAATCACCTCCCAGTATGAACCTGGATCCGAGGAGGTCAAAGAGATGCTTATATTGTTCTGTTACTATTTTGTGCCTTGGGGGACAGTAAATAGAAGCGACGACCACAGGGCCGAATTTAGTTTCGATAGATACCGCCATGGATTGCATGTGAGGTGCTTCATATCTATTATATTCATAGTGGATAAAATTTTTCTTGATAATAACCGCGCTACCTCCTCTAGCAGTATTGTCCGGGTGGAGTGAGTTGTATATTTTGTATCCTCTAAATTTAATGTGAGATTGTTTAGTGAAGTGCGTTTCAGATATCAAGCACACGTCAATGTTTTCTGTATCTAAGACTAACTGCAACTCATTTTGGTGTTGAAGTAATCCATTAGAGTTCCATGCCATAATTTTGAGACTGTTATTCATGGTTGTTTTGTGGGGCAGCTATTTTAACGCTGGATTCTAGTTTATCTAGTCTTCGATCGAATGAGGATATATATTTTAAAATTTGACTAAGCTTGTCTTCTATGCTCGATGGCTGTAATGATTTCTTGCTTACATGCGCATAGGAAGCTTTGTTTGTAGTCAGTATACTAGTGGTTGCGGGGGGCATTGGATTGGCACTTTTCCTAGTTGCCTGAACATTAGAGTTGTTCTTAGGGGTAGGCTGTTGTGAGATCGCCTTTTTATTTAGGGTTTTATTCTTTAACTTTTGCATTTCCTTAGCTACGACGCACCCTCTGTAATTGGCTGGGTGAGGGGAGCCACAATGAATACATTTAGGTTTTTCTTCGGCGGGTTTCGTGCAGTCAGCTGTGAGATGCTTGCCTGTGCATTTAACACACCTTGGCTCTTTCGAGCAATATTTTTGTGTGTGCCCGTAAGCTTGGCACCTCTTGCACTGAGGGATAAGCTGAGAGTTTTTAATTGGGTGTATTTCAACCTTGCAACCTAATATATAATTAATGGCATATATATTGTTAATATTTTCTGAATTTTTAAATGATAATATAAACATGTTTAAAGGCTCTTTATTTCGCCAGCTTAACTTATTTATAACATTTTCTACTTGGAATCCCTGTGACTCCAAATCATTTTTGATTCGGTCGGGTTGACACGAAGAGTGTAATCTCTTAACGATTACTCTTATCGGCCTGGACTGCTTATCTTCATAAGAGTGCCAGCGGTAGTTCTTCTCACTTAGTAATGTAGTGACTGACCTATAAGAGTCTTCATTTTTGCAATTAATTTTGACACAATCCCCACTAAGCATTTTTGCAGTGAAGGATTGTATTGATTGGGTTTGAATTAAACTATCATAAAATAATTGATAGTTCAAAATGTTGTCCACAATAATTGGCGGTGGAAGTGGGACTTTTTTTGCAATGGTTGCATTTTGAGTGGACCCCTGTTCTTGCTGGGGACTTGTGCTGGCGTGTGGTGGCGAGAGGGAAGCATTTAACTTCCGTTTCTTCCTACTCTTTACCCTAATCCACTCAGTTTCTTTCGCTAGCTCCTCCTCATCCGTGCAATACTCAACGGGCTCGTTGGATTTTGGCTGCGAAAAACTTATTTTGGAACTTACCTCGGTAAGCACATTTTTTTCACGCTCCTTGAAACATTCCAGTTCTCCCTGTAGAACCTGAAGTTGCCCTTGGAGGCTTTGGACCTGTTCCTTAAGGTCTAGAATAACCTGTTGTAGGCCTTCATTTTCTTGCTTTTCCTGTATGTAATAATCATCTCGTCTTTCAAGCTCGGTTTTTATTGTTATTTGCTTTTTAGACATGTTCGGTAATTAAATTGCACCAAACAGAGTAAACATTATAAACTTGTAACTAGGTCATGTCGATGACCCGGTAAGCGTATGACGCGCACCGCGACGACGACGTTGTGCTGTGTCAACAAAACACTAATCATGCGCGCGCGCTATCGATACGACCGTTCTCGATGGAAGTTATGCCAACTATATGTACTACAATTTAATGAAGGTCAGGAGTCGATCTGATGATGGAACCGAAAGACAGTCGAGGGAATTATTTAACGATTTACAGCACGTACCTTGTGTTTGGGCTTGATTGATTTGTATTGATAAGAACTTTACACCTAGATAGATATACTTTTCGGTCCACCCGTCACTTAAAATGATGATCAAAAAACTTTTAGTAATAAATAGAACTGACTTCAAAAAAATCCTGAAAAATAAAATTTACATAGCACAAAGTAATAATATGTATTTTGATATATCAGATTTGTAATAATTATGATATTGAAGTTGGTGCCATTAATACCTATAATACCTACCTCAACCTATGGGTTTACTTGGCGCCGACTTCAATATGATATTGAATAAAATATGAAAAATCAAAATAAATTTCTCTTTGTGCCAAGTAAATTTAATTTTTCAGGATTTGTTTGAAGTCGGTTCTATTTTTTACTACTTTTTTTTTATCATCATTTTAATTGTGAGACGAGCCGAGAAAAGATAATAAGAAAAAAATTCGTCAATAATTTATGAAATCAATTCGAGCATTCTTCGAAGAGGTAAGCATAGGTATAACATAAGTAGCAAAAAATAATAGAATGCATCTTGTGAGTAAAATAATGCGTTTATTTATTTTACATTATCTATACATATAATAAAATGATAGAAAAGTCCAAACTGTACATTGGAAATATTTAAAAAAAAATACTCGCTGCGTGTTCAACATAAGATACCGAAGCCGAAAATATAGTTAGAATTTTTTTTGTCTGTTTGTCGGTTTGTCTGTTTGTCTGTTTGCTTTGCTTTGTCCGGCAGGATCTCGAAAAGTACTCAATGGATTTGATTCAAATTTTGTACTAATATTAGCTAGGGGTAGGGTCTTCAAATAGACTTAAAATTGATTTAAAATTGACTATGTTGGTGTCAGCGCCATCTATCATTGGTTAGTATTGGTTAATATTTGTGCAAAATTTGAATCAAAAATATTGAGTACTTTTCGAGATCCTTCCGGACAAAGCAAGATTAACAGACAAACAGACGACAAACAGACAAAAAAATTCTAACTACATTTTCGACTTCGGTATCCTGTGTAGAACACCCCGCGAGTATTTTTTTAAATATGTTTAATGTACAGTTTTGACTTTAGATTCTTTTTATTATATGTATATAGATTAGGAACTTAGGTTGCCTAGAAAGTTTTCAAAAACCTATTCTTAGTCTCCCGCAGGCTGGATCCCGCAGGTGGCCCCTTCCGAGGTCCGTGGAAGCACAAGGGATATAAACCCTTGTTTGCAAAAATAAAGGATTGAATTGAGTACTTAAACCAGAAAAATAATAAATATTTATGGATGACTTCCATACAACAAACGTGATTTTTTGTTGCCTTTTTTTATTAATAACGGCAACAAGTACACACTTGAAATGAACGCCGCAGACGTGTCTTCGCCCAAGACTATCGGTCTCCATAACCAGGGGCCTGAAGACGGTGAGGGGGCTGCTCACCGTCCTTACAGAAGCAGGCCCATGACGGCAGCGTGACGTGAGGGATTTATGCATACCCCCTTCAGAAGCGGGATCACATCCGAAACACCCAAAGACGCAGGATTGCACCTGAACCTACCCCTAGGCGAGGCCGCAGTGGCGGCCGTGGGTCTGTTGGGAGTCCTAGGACATCCTTCCGAGGGCTTACCCTGGGCTCCCAACCATAGGCTGTTGAGCGTAACGTGAGGTTTTTAGTCGGTAGGAGTCCGGCATAGCATCCATGAGGATTTTCTCTCACGTTAAAAAGAAAAAAAAAAGGTTTTATAACCCTTGCTTACAAAAAATAAAGCTGTTACAAAGTTGAATGAAAAAGGTACATGTCCTCAAAGTCTCGCTCTCGTATGTCAATTCGGTGAATCAGCTTATTGATAGAAATATTGGCATGCAAAATTCAATATTTGTTGTTATGGCGGCAACAGAAACACATTATCTGTGAAAATTTCAGATCTCTAGCTATGTCCATTCATGAGCTACAGCCTCGTGATGGAAAGACAGAAAGATAGACAGACGGACAGACAAACAGACAGACTGACCGACAGACAGACTGACCGATAGACAGACAGACGGACAGCGAAGTCTCATGAATAGGGTCCCGTTTTTTTACTTTTGGGTACCTACGGAACCCTAAAAATTATCCACTTTTTCATACATTCATATTTACTAAGAAAGTAACGATTATTACACTCAAAATTAAAGTATGAAAGTACCTACGAGTACTAGGTACTTACGATTCACGTGTATCTTTTTTTGCAAATGAACCACCGTTCAATCTCGGAATCGATGAGCTGAAAAAAAAAAGACTTTGAGGGTACACTACAACGAAACGGCTAGACTGACTACAACGAAAAATAAAACTACATGTTTATTCTTTTATGTCGGTAGTGGGTAGGTACTACTGTTATAATTTATACAGTGTAGCAATAACAACGTGAATCTACTATTATACTCTAAGCGTCAAACATTATATTATTTACTACCCGTTCGCGCTAAGGTTGCCGCTGGCGGACAGGATGGTGTACAGGCGTAGCATGGGAGGCGAAAGGCAAACTTAGAGCGAACGGGCAATACGTTGATTGTTCAGGCATAGTAAAAAGAGAATATTTTATACCTTGTAGTTACTGTGGTTTAGGTAAATACTATCCCTCTTCTTATCGTAAGGTCCCAAGCAACTTTGGGGCACCGAGTTCATTTCTCACAGTCATTCATTACCAAAAACAGCCGTGATCTAACTTACTTGGCCTTTGCTAAATGACACCTACCTGTACCTACGTAGAAGAGGACTGGAATGGGAGATCTCTAAGCCTATATGAGTACGTTTAGCTACTGTACTGCCTCTTCAGCAGGTAGCAAAATAATGGCAGCTGTTGGCTTCAGTCGCTTCGCTCAGCATCAACCTTATAATTTCATCATGCCCGTCAGTGAATTATTTGGTTGTGTATTTTTATAAATATAATAAAGATAAAACAATGCTTGTAGGAACTTACCATACTTGCCGTCGTAGTAGCCGCAATTGACATCTGGGCATTTTATTTCTCTTGGCTTTTTTTTACCCATATTCACTGAGTACCTAGTCACTAATCACTATATTACACGATATTTATTTATTTATACACAATAACGTACTTATCCTAATATTTACAAATATAAACAAAATAATATTTACAGATTTCTGCAACTACTTCTAATTAAAACGATCGATTCGCGCGAATTTAGCGGGTCACGGATGACAGAGCGACACAGGTCCTACCCAGAACAGCCCTGTCAGGCGTATGAAGTGATTGAAGTGTACGCTAAATGCCTAATTGTTCTAGATTCTACACTTTTTATCATTGTTTTAAATCTGAGGTGTTTAAAAAATAAATAATAGCATAAATATTGTTCATGAGATCAATATCTTTAATATAGACATGTGTTTATATAAAATAAACAAGTATATTTTGAGCAATAACAACATTCATCTTTAAAATTTTTGCACATTTCCAGTTTTTCGAGAACGATTTTTATCATATAAAGTTTTATTAATCGTGTTTTAAAAATTAAAGGAAGCAAGAGCATCTATTAAACTATAGTAATACATTTTTATCAGATCAAATCAAAGAATATTTCCTAGTATAAAGATCGCTTCAAAATGGGTCGATTTTGGTCGATTTCGGAAATACTAGCCTTAAGTGAAATGATCTCGCGTGACTATAATATATGTTTTTAAAAACTCAATATAATGTAAAGTAATGTAAACAATGTATGTGAGTAAATGATCAAGTGTACTCCCATCCTGCGAAAGGCAAAAAACCGGCCAAGTGCGAGTCAAACTCGCGCATTTACGTATGGAAGCCCCCTCTTCATCCCCCCTTTTTTCTGATTTTAGTACTTATTGCCATAGCGGCAACAGAAATACATCATCTGTGAAAATTTCAGCTCCATAGCTATTACGGTTACTAAGAGACAGCTTCGTGACGCACAGACAGACAGACCCATTTTTACCATTTGGGTAGGGAACCCTTAAAAGTTTACAGGTGACAACGATTAAGTAGATCCCGATAAAGAGGCACCGCTGATGTACGGTTGCCAACGATTTGTAAATCGCTCAATTAATTTCAGAGCACTTAATGTGTGTTGTTGTGTGTGTAAATGTTATCTTTTTGAAATATTGACGGTACCCTACGGAACCACGTCTGCTCTTCGTAGAGGCTTTAGGAAAGATTTATTTACTAGTTCAAGGTTTTAGAAGCGAGTTTGATATCGTCGAATTCCTTCAAATGACGACATTAGTCAAAGAACGATAAAAAAGAATAAACCGATGAAGTGCGTGACAGGCCACGCATAGAATAGGGTTCCATTGTCATACTTTGGCACGTAGATTTTGAAGGTGGTTTTGAAATTATTACGTTATTTTTTTGTTTGAAATTTTGATTTTTTAAGAAGTTAAGAGCCAGCCGTTTTAAGGGAGGAAAAGTTGAACTGCAGAACCCTAAAAACCGTTTTATGTGACAGAATCCAAATAACTAATTATTTATGTAAATCAAAACAATTTAACTCTCTTAAAGTAATCTGGCAAACTGTACCTATATTAAAATGGAGCTATAATTTACTTTATCCCTTTTGTTTCAGCTTTTCATTACATTTTAATGTAATTCGTGAATTTTGTTACAGCGAGTAAGATTATAAAGAAGATTTATGACCGAAGTTAGTAATATCTTCGACCATAATATTTCCATGCAATTGAATGAAGTAAAAGATTAACCAAAACCAACCCAGTTAGATGGCCGATGGAGCAAACGAGTTCTGGAGTGGAGACCGCGACTTGTTACATGTGGGATAGGTCGACCCCGCCAGCTGGATTGACAACCTAAAAATGGTTGCTGGGAGTGACTGGATGCAGATGGCACAGGACTTTGTATTGTGGTTTAATTTGGTAGAGGTTTATGTCCAGCAGCGAACTGCCATAGGCTGGTTTGTTTGACTGATTCGATTTGAACACTTCAAATAGTCAAATTTCAGTACCTACAATTTTTTTGTTTTATTCTCAGAGTGCTAACAAGCTTTTAATATTGTTGGGCAAAATATTTACTCTAAATAAAAAAGATATAATTAAGTCAAAAGACTTTTCAAACACTTTTGTTCTGGTAAATTTTCGCATGAATAAAAAGTCACGACGCACGTGACTTTTTTACTATGTAAATAAAATTACAAACGAATTTGATTCTGAAGTTCAATGTTGTTTTCGAATCCTGTAGATAAATTTAATCTAATAACTTGATCTCATCATTCATAAACCCGTGCACATGTAGGTATATTATTCAGACGATTCATACATTTGGCGTAGTTTGGGAAGGCCTGCATCCACCACCAGCCTTACGCTGATTTGATAGATGGATTGATACATGCAAAGAAAAAGCTACAAAGACAGTTTTTAGAATAGAGTTCATATGCCTACGTCATACAAGTTAAATTCATATAATTAGATACTATAGCCGAATTCTCGATCATACAACGTGAATTTAACGGACGAAAATTTTCTATTAAAACGTTATTTAGAGACGCAAAATATGAAACAAAAGACATTTCACTCGTATATTTCCTATACGCATTCAAGTCGTACGATCGAGGATTGGACGCTGGAGTTCATAATCCTTTTAAAAGAAGTTCATGGCGTATAGGCGCTGTCACTCGGATAAGTTTATACAAATACTCATAGGAAGTAGTGGTCATAGGCCGAACCCCATGTAAGGGAGCTCAAACAGGCCGAAGGGGGTGGTAATGGCAGTCTTCGGGATGTCATCAGGGATACTGGATATTGCCGAGTATTCAAGAAACAGATGCGCTTTGACCATGTACATTATACTTCCCATTGTCAAAGATATGAAGTATAATAAAACAAGCTAGAAGCGCGAAACGTTTACGCGAGTGAATTGTTATACGACTAAAGACAACCATACGGCACACCTGATGGAAAGTGGTTACCGTAGCCAATGGACGTTTGCAACACCAGAGGTGCTACAATAGCTCTGCTGAGTTCTAGGTCGATGATCATCACGTCGTATGTTGGTGATACCTACTTTCAAGTAACCGCAATTAAATACGATAATGCTTCATTTCCCCGTAAAGTGTCCACAAATTATACCTAATTCAGATTTACATAAACCTATGTAAAAGTACTGAGACTATATTGTAATACTGTGAGTTAATCTGGGTATTCTGCCCTACTTTTACAACAAAACATGTTTCGAGAACAATACATTAGGGACTTGGTTTTACATATTGAATGTCCACTCTCCTTATATGTTAGAAATCTTGACCTTGTGAGAAAGTAGCTCACTCTGTGAACATGGTCAATGCCCACCGTTTCAAAGGGGCATTTTTGTCAAAGATTATGTAAACATATTAATCAAAGGCACATAAAAGATCATTGCCCCTTGCCAAGGTCTGTTGTTAAATAAACATAACTGTTACAGCTCATGAAGCGCTCGTGGCACCGCGGACTCAGTGTTCTGTAAACGATCACTGCAGTAAGCAACTTTTACTATGGCCCGTCCTTGAATGGGTGACCATCCATGTGACCACTTTGTGACATTTATTTGATTGCTTTTGTGCTTCGGAAGGCACGTTACGCCGTTGGTCCCGGTTGCCAGTAAAATGACAGTCATTAAGCCTAGTTGAAGGTTTTTTCAGGCGGCTTGAACAATTTCAACAGCAGACAGTCACAACCTGCGCCTGGCCATCTCAAAACAGCAATACGGCTAACCACCTATTAAGCGGGACAAACTCTAGAAAAAAAGGTGAAATGTGGGTATATAATATGCCTCTGCCTAGCCCTTCGGGGATAAAGGCTTGACGATGTGTGTGTGTGTGTGTAACGTGTAGCTTATTGAGGATACAAAAGACGTGGTCATTCCCAAAGTCTGTTGGAAATCCTGGGACATACTTCCTAAGGCTTACCCGGACATAAGCAGTTGCAGGGCAGCGTGTGATTTGGTCGATAAGAGTCCGGTATAGCATCCACGAAGAATTTCCTCACGAAAAAGCTTATAAAGGATAAACTCGATACAATTTTATTGCTCCGTATTATTCTACTAATCTTTCTATTCTAGACAACAATAGACCGTGATAATCTATTTCTCTTGTTACTGTATCATATAATTAAGCTGTAGTCAAGAATGATGAATAGCGTGTTGTGTGTTGTATGGTTGTATGTGACAAGACGAAAGAACAGCTCAGACGTCCGCTACACAATGGGGTAGTGCGTGACTCGCTGGAGTTACAATCCCGTAATGTTATTTTTATTTGTCGCATTATCCTTTCAAAACCCTTATTATTTATTATACTAGGTTTTGTTTTGGACCTTATTGTTGTAAAGTTTTTAGAAATTATGTTCCACGTCAACGTTATATATTTTCAAAAGCTGACTCAGGAAACGTATTTCTGCCATATAAATTTTATCAAAGAAAAAAATTACGGGCAGTTCTCATGCTTACCAGATGTACATAAAAAGTTCATTAAAATCAGTCGACCGTTCGGAAGGACTTTAATCACAAACACCGCGACACATGATTTTTATATACTGCCCGTTCGCGCTAAGTTTGCCGTCGGCTGGCATAGAGACTGGTGTAGAACCTTAGTATGGGCGGCGACCGGCCAACTTACCGCGAACGGGTGGTACCTATAGATATTAGATTAAAAGAGAGAGAACCACGAAAGAGAGAACCGTATTTAGATTATATATTTCGTATACTTATATATATCGTATACACTCGAAACTGACGAAATTTATACGCTTCCTACGTCTAGGGGCGACGTAGGTGCCATCAACGGACACATTATTAAGTACCTAATATTATACAATCTGTGGTACCTACCATCAACAAAGCCGAATTTAAAGTGATGCCATTTCCAAAAAAAATCGGAGGACTGAGGTAATATTAACATAATCTGTGTTTATTCCTTATCTATTACGGAGACAAGGACATCTAAGGCCCTAACTTGACCCGAAAAGAAAGTTGACTTGGTGCTTATATAAGTTTGTACCTACGTGTAGCTCATACATACTTGCAGTTATAGCAAAAGTTGATTCTTCAGATACCTACAGTTAAATCTTAAAATGTATTATACATACATAATAAATTTTAAGATTTAACTTTAGCACTTTTTTTCATATTTTATTTGTCTAAAGGTTCAAATCCAGAGCCTATACTTAAAAACCAAACAAAAATAATATTGAAGACCAAAACAGAGCGAAATTATACAGATTCCCGCGCATATACAAATAAACAAAGACCGAAATCATTTCTCGCATCTCATGATTTTTCAAGTGAAGAAAATTTGATTCGGAAGTAACATTCCTGCGAATAACTTTTTCAATACCTCACAGGTATTTTTCCACGAAATGACGGAAAATATATTTTCTACCAGTTCATTTCGTTCAATGACACATAATTTATCAGTGTTAAAAATGTAACAAAATTAGGACCGCAGCCTTATTATTAAGTTTACGTAAGTGGATGATTGTAAAGTTTTAACATGTTAATAACAAAATAAAAAACAGGTGCTATCTCTTCTGCCGCGTTCCGAACTGGTCGTATAGTCCAATCCTGCCCGATCTGGCAATAATGTAAACATGTCATGTTTTGACAATCGTTGTCTAAGACAGATGAGTAGAAAAATATAGTATTACAAATCATTGAATTTTTTATTATTGTCAGTAGGTATTTGAAATGAAAATAAACTGTCATAAAGAAGTTATTTGGTGTCGAAATGATTTGAAGAATACTCTGTGACTCCTGAATACTAAAATATAATCAGGATAAATATTCAATTGCAAGTAACTATGGATATATAGGATAATACGTGTTTGTTTACATTTTTTCGCAAAGCTATTGAAATACAGTATAGTGACTTTGTTTTGTATTCATTGACGTGTCGCAAGTGCCTATGTATTAGGATTATGCGAAATGAATGTTTTTTTGAGTTTGAGTTTGAGTCCTCTTTTACAAAATATAATACAAAAATTGATCAGTGAGGCATACTACGAGTATATGTAGTATGCCTCACTGATAAAGGTGCGTAACATTATGACACCAAATAACCACTTTTAAGAGGGGGAAAATGTGAAAATGTTGTGAGTTTGGGCGCCTGAGTAAGTAGTTAATTTACTTCGTCTATGAATGGTTAGTCAATGCGGGAAGATAATTATCCGATACAGTTTCCACCCCTAAGGCGTAGAGTATAATGGAAAGGCATACGGCATACTGTGTGAGACAGAGGTGACAGTGATAAGGTCTGTACCTTATACGCGATTTATATTATTTAGACTTTTCTACTTCGACATTACGCAGGCGGACGGCGTGCCTGTACTTAAGTACTGCTGCACACCGTCGCCGTCATGCCTCTCCAGTAAACTTTATACTATCAGGTAAGACGATTCTGTCAGGACCCACCAAGCTGCACCACTGTTTCATGTTTCTTTGGCCGGCTCATCGACCCTTATGCCACCCACACTGGACATACCCAATACCCAACTACTCGCCTCTGGTCTAAACCTTAACAATTATCGTCCTAGACAATAGTAGGAAAAATTTCGATCACATGAGTAATCTTTGTTTTGGTGTAGATTTTGATGCCAATACAGCTAGTAAATTATATTTAAACAAGACCGATTAACTTTAGGAGTGTCACCACTTTACATAAACGCCACTTCATTCTTCAAAAGCAATACACATTCCTTACTCCATAATGCATGACCGTTTGGCCTATGTATCTGTGTAAAGGCCTCGCAATACCCGAGAAGTTTACACAAAAAAAACTTCTGTTTTAGTTCTTTTTCAGTTTTTCTTTGGTTGAGGCAAAACTTTTACATCAGAGATCCCATTTCACGCTCGACTTCAAGTTTGCTCTTCTGAGGTTGTCGAGTACGTTTAATATTAAAATCATTTGAACTCGCCCACCGAGGATTCCGTACAATTTTGTAGATTGGGAACTGAGTTTGTCAGTTATTTTGGTAGAAATTTTCAAACAACATCATCTGGACCAAGTTATACTAATGGTATACCGTCACAATACCAGAAATTATAATGCCTTAACTCAAAATATCGTAGCCCAAAATACCCGAAATCGAAATATCAATATTCAAAAGGCAAATATTTATAATATAAATAATTTAAAATGCCTTACAGTCGAATAACCGAAACCCAAAAAATAAATTTATCAAATACCTTATCCTAAAATGTTGAAACACAAAATACCTTTTTTTTAACATGATTTAAATCCTACATGGGTGCTATATATCTGTGAATGGTTAACACCCCGACGTTTTTTTTTTGATTTTTCGTTAGCCCACTGTAGTACTTTTGGAACTCTGAATCAAAGTGTTTTAACATGAGGTAAATCCTACATGGATACTATGCCGGACTCCTACCGACTAAAAACCACACGTATCCTACATAACAGCCTACAGTTGGGAGCCCTGGGTAAGCCCTCAGAAGGATACCCAAGGACCAACAGACCTACGGCTACAACTTAGGTGGGGGGGGGGTGTGTAGATAAGTTAAAGCCAAATAACAAAACCTGTGAGTGACAGTGACACATTGTATTCTTCGGTATTTTAAATTAAGGATATTTGAAAATTTGTATTTTGAATTCTGATATAATAATTATTTGTATTTTGAATTTAGACATTTTACGGTAAGGTGTACTGAAATAAGGTATTTTGAATGTTAAGGTATTTCGAATTCGGGTATTTTGGTTTAATGCATTGTAAGAAAAGGCATTTTGATTTCTGGTATTTTAATATATAACCTATACTAATATAATTCTGTGTAATGAGAATAGACACTGATAGACACAAACGGCTTTATTTTCTTTTTAACCCCCGACGGAAACCCGGACGGGGTGTTATAAGTTTGACGTGTGTGTGTGGGTGTGTGTGTGTGTGTGTGTGTGTGTGTGTGTGTGTGTGTGTGTGTGTGTATGTGTTTGTAAGTCTGTCTGTGGCATCGTAGCTCCCAAACTCATGAACCGATTTTGATTCTGTTTCTTTTGTTTGAAAGATGGGTTAGGGGAGAGTGTTTTTAGCTATGTTTTATAAAAATAGGTTAAGCCATTTCAATGATGTGAGGGGTGAAAGTGGTGACGAAAAATTGAAAGTGTTCAAATATACCCGTGTTGGGTATCAAATGAAAGGTCATAACTTGTACATCATGATACCGCAAGTTTTATGAAAATCGGTTTAGCCATTCGAAATACGTGAGGAGTGTAACCACATTTCGCGCAATTCGCATTATATTAGCTCTGAGTAATTGTTGATAGACTATACGTATGTTGATATTAAATAATGAATTAGCTATTATACTTAAGTTACCTACTCCTATAAAAAGAATAAAATAAAAATTAAATTAAAAATTTAAGAAACCCCCGACTCACAAAAAATGTACAATAAAGGAACCTGTAAAAAGTAAAAAAATAACTATTATATTATGACCTATCTACCCTAAGTATTGAACCTTTATTATTATTATAGGTAGCTATATTATTAACGTATTCCTATGTTTAACTAACAGTTTGTCTCGTCGGGGACCGCTCACTAATCATAACCTAATCGTACGTCTGTCTCGCAAGATCCTAACTGTAGATGTTTTGTTTAAGTATAGAGCGGTCCCCTCGACGAGACAAACTGTTACTTAAAAATATGAATACGTAAATAATATAGCTACCTATAATAATAATAAAGGTTTAATACTTAGGGTAGATAGGTCATAATATAATAGTTATTTTTTTTAATTTTTACAGGTTCCTTTATTGTTCATTTTTTGTGAGTCGGGGATTTTTTAAATATTTAATTTAATTTTTATTCCGTTAAAAATTTGATCGTTAATATCTTCAAGGGACAGTTGACCTGAGTAAGTTATTATGGTTTTACTTTAAAGTACCTATCATTCACACGTTCCTAGGATTGGATAATCAAGTGCTGACAGTCAAATGGACCACTAAATGATTCTATAATTTTCGTTATCTCTACGGTACTCTGGAACGCAATATTCACTTCACCCTTTTTACACGGTAAAGTTTGTAACACTGTTCACATTTTCATCTTTGTTTAAACTAGTGGTGAATAATTCATTTGATTATCATCTCAAAGGCAATATTGTAGGTATATGAAACAATAAATCTATACATACAATAGAACAGTAAGGGGTTGAAAATTTGTACATTGAAGACACATGATTTTTTTTGTAAGGCATTTTATAAACGACACTGAAGCCGAAAATGTAATTTAAAAGAAATTATCTGTCTCTCTATATTCCAAATAAGCTAGTTCTGATACTGTAATACTCTAACAGGCGGCTACTACATTGCTTAAACCTGCAATAACCTCAAACATAATAATAAAAAGAAAGGGGGATAGATATATGTTATGTAAGTACCTATAGGTACTCGATTCCCCCTCAGAATAACATGAAATTTGATAGTGAATAAAAATACTTTATATGTAACGATAACGCCATATAACCCATCAATATCCCATACGAATCGGCGATAACCCATCGAATCTGATCTGAACATCAGCCCTTTGCGATTTCCTCTCACGTAAAAAGGCCGAAGATCAATTTTACCGCAATAAATGCGGCTATTCATTCGATTTAAAATATTTTTGGGCTAACCACTGGTGCCACACGTTTTTAGGGTTCCGGAACCTAAGGGTGAAAACCTACCCTATTACTGAGACTTCGCTGTCCGTCAATCTGCCTGTCTGTCTGTCTCCAGGCTGTATCTCAGAAACCATGATAGCTAGACAGCTGAAATTTTAACGGATGTATTTCAGTTGCCGCTATAACAGCAAATACCAAAAAGAGAAAAAATATATTTCAGGGGTGCTCCTATGCAAAAAACGTGACTTTTTGCCGATTTTATAAATTAGTAGGGATTTTCAATATAAGTACGTTATTTTTTGAAAAGTTGTTATGACGACGGAATGAGTCTGAATCTAATTCGGGCACCGGTTGTGGCCACTGGTATGCAACAGCCTGCTTGATTAATAAACCTTTTCTAAATAGTTTTGTTCACAATGCAGATTTTCGATAAACACTTTTGTTCTATTGGCCAAAGTTAAATTGAAACAATTATCCAAAACATAGTTTCAACGATCTGTTAAACATGGTTGAGCTTTACGAATTTTCCGCTCAAAGTGTTGTGGGCACTCGCAAATTAGCGAACACATTCGTTGGTAACTAAAATTAAATTAGTAAAAACCACCAGACGAGGGTTAAGTCGCATATGTGCGAAATGGACACCATTTGCTAGCCCTTCTCACACCTGAGCATTGTCGTTGACATACTCGTATCTCAGTATGCGTGATAAGTGTAGTATGGGAAGTGTGCTCGTCGGCAAACCTTCGTGTAAGTTACACCTACACAATACTATAATTCGCACCGGGCTTAAGTAGCGGGATAATACCCGAACCTATAGGCGAGCCCACGGCGATAGCTAAAGTCTGCTCGGAATTCCTGGAGCAGTTACTCGGTGCGCTCGGCACTAGAGGAATAGGTAGACGTGTGGTTTTTATCAATTCGAGTCCGGCAATATATTTGTAGGGATTTCCTACGAAACAATAAAAAATCACCGCGATGTGATACTGCAAGTAAAAGCTGAAGTTGTGGCCTCGAATGCTCAAGTCTTATAGACTTTAAATAATTGATGACGTTGCCTGTATAGCCTTATGTTCGAAGTTAATTGGCTAAGTTAAATTGCTTTTCTCTAAATAATGTGGGCAGTACCGGTCGGAAGTGTTCAAACCAGAGCTCCAATCTCGAAAGACGTTGGGTAAATTCGCACTAGTTTTAGCCTTGCTAATTTCAATAACTTATTTGACTGAAACGATTTTTTCTATTTAATTAAAAATATGAAAGTTTGTAGGTTTCGAAGTCAATTAAAAATGACCTCAAAATAAATAACACGTTATTACTTAGGCCACGTATTACTTGGGACCAATTCCAAAAATTTAAAAATGTGTATGTCCCCCATATTATTCTGTAGCTTGTTTGCCGTTGACCCCAAAGATCACCCGAATGAGTTTCATAATTCAATCCTCGTTTTTCCCAACCAGTCAACCGAAGATATCGCATATTTATTATTATAAGCAAGGAAATAATAACCCGTAACTTTTTTTCCTCATAATAAAGGTGAATTATTTACTTTGCTACGTTTGTGCGTGTTTATCCCTAACTATCATTATCAACCCGTTTCTATTCCATTGTTGAACACAAATCTCGCTTTATTATATGAAGTTTTCCACCCTTCGTGAACTTGGATTGGCCATTATTATATACTGCGAATAGTCTATACGTTCCTGGTTATATGGTTTTGATGACATATCTTTTCCGTACGATAGTTTTACTTTATAAACCAATATTGGATAGATTTTTTAAATATTGTTGTAGAGATGATTCTTAATATGAAGTACTGCTGGCATCCAAAACGATCTTTGAAGGTAGATAATTTGCTTCCATGCAGATTTTACAGATTTTCTGTACTAAATCGGTTTCCAAAAGGTAAGCAGTCCCAATGCCACTGTCGGGTGGTTTCCGACCATAGACACTAGGTAGGGCACATGTGGATTTAGTCGGTATAAGTCTTATAGCATCCATGGCGGATTTCCATACGTAAAAAAAAAGCCAGTCCTTATGTCTTACCTCATCGAGCAAGTGGAATGGCTTCAGCTACACGATATATTTGAAAAAAAAAGGACGACGCTGTACAGCAAACGTAATTCAGCAACGCATACCTACGCAGCTCTGCTGCTTCCTGCATAAATTTACAACTATAAACCTACGCTGTACTAGTTGAACATTATCTACCATTCAATACACCCACACATCGAAGTGTAAAACAGATTCACCGATATTATTTTCGTTCCTCCTACATTTCATTCAGAAAAGAGTTGTATTCCAAAAATAAACGTTAATCAAAAATAACTTGATCCACTCTGCTAAACTGATCGTATTGTAAACGTTATACAAAAAGCAATTGGAATCAATTCTGTTCCACAAACAATTCCAATAGCCCTCAAGAGAACCCTTAGCTAACAGCTCGGGGGAAGTTTCGTCCAATCAATCGGCTGTCATGTTGCTTACCCCAACAACAGACGATTGGGAGCCTATACCAATTAAGGTCACATTTCAGTCAATAAGATCCCTTATCGCCCTTCAATCAAGTGTAAATACTCGGGAACAATAGAAAACTTCTATGCTTTAGTATCGAAATTGTAGGCAATCTCAATATGCACAAGGCAATAAGTACTGAATGGTTAAAACTATAGGTTAATTTAAAAGGGTTTCGAGTTCAATTTTTTTTTTATAAAATCCTATACCTATTTCATAAATTCTTGGATTTTATTCCAAACCTCTTCTACCATTTAAAATTGAATACCGATGATATTACCTGGAGAGTACCTACTAGGCGCCATTGGTCAAATTCGCGATTTTATTGGTATCTTATCTAGCTATCGTGGCCTTCAGCACATATACAACAACGTTTTCAACCTACGGCCGTCTGTTTAAAGATGGCGACAGGCTCACCCAACTGTTACGGTGAAATGTGGTAGTATACTCATACTTCACGAGACTTCACGAGAAATACTAATTATTTACATGTACCAACGGACGTTTCGGACACGCTGCAACGCCCATTAGTCCAACTAAACACACGTCAAACTTATAACACCCCGTCCGGGTTTCCGTCGGGGGTTAAAAGTACGAGTCTTAAAAACCGCGATAGTTTAAAAATAACATGTAGTATAGTATGTCTCTGCCTACTACTATTCACCTCATTTCGCCGCACTGCAGCACTGTAGTCATGTACTGTATTTTCAGTACACGTAAACTAATTTGAGGTAAATCCTTTTAAGAGGTACCTACTCTTTTATCCGCGTTTTCAAACGAACTTTACTTTATGCCAGTAATTGACTTAACCTTTTCGAAACTACATTTATTCTGGTGGACATAATACGGAATAGCGTAAAATGTTCGATTGAATTTGGAATTATTGATAACAAGTTTATTGTAAACCTGTGGAAATGCATCATGGATGTCATGCCAGACTCTTACCGCCTAAAACCACCTGGCTGCCTAACTCTGCCTAGGTCGTGAGGCCCAGGTAATTGATTACGAGTTTTGATCATATATAACGAGTATGTTTCTTTGTCTGCAAAAGTACACTTTGGCGTTAGGATTTAAAATTATTTATTAATACAGAAATTGTCCAATAACGAAAGCATCCATTTTTTCGTGTGGTAATCCCTTATGAATGCTATGCTCTAACCTAGAAAAAACACATGGCGGGGTTGGTGAGGGTTTACCTGGGGCTTTTGATTGTAAGTAGTGGTAGGGACCACTGCCTACAATCAATAGCCCCAAGTAAACCCTCGGAAGGATGTCCCAAAATGCGCGACAGACCAAAAAAGTGTCAATGTTAGAAATGAATAGACGAATTCGGCAGCGGCGGCATTAAAGAATATGTACTTACGGCAGGAAATTTTATAACGAAAAAGAAAGTGGAAAACTCCTGACAATAATGAGGTAAACCCTTAACTTAACGACAACTCTAGAGAAGTACTTAATACTTAAACACGTTACGAAAGGTTGGATGTTTATTGCTCAACTTACTGTAGAATTCGGTCTAAATACCACAACCGACAGATCATAGATTTTTTCTTTTTATACTGTGGTAATACTGTACCATGTAATGATTGTAATCATATTTCATGAGCTTCAATATTTAAAGATTTAGTCGGTAGGAATCCGGTATAGCATCCATGCAGGATTTCCACACGATAAAAAAAATCACGTGAGATACGATTAGTGAGATACTTTGTCAACGGCATTGCACTAATAGGTATAACAATATTACCAGCGGCCAAAGCTATTTTAGCTGTGTAAGTGGCTCCCATCTCTGAATATCGCCAAGAGGGTGGTGTCGTGTTTAGGTCTCCGTACCCAAAGGGTATAAACGGGACCCTATTCATGAGATGTCGCCGTCCGCCTGGCTCACTGTGCGTTACGTGGCTGTATCTCAAGAACCGTGATAGCTAGATTGCTAAAATTTTCACAGATGATGAATTTCTGTTGCCGCAATAACAAAAAATACTAAAATCAGGTAGAAGGGGGATTAAGGGGGGCACCAATACAACAAACGTGATTTTTGGGCGTTGTTTGCTTCGAAGCCCCTCACTCGGCCGTGTTTTAACGTAATTTCACAATTCGGTCAGTCAGATTCTGATATTTAAATGCATCGCTTATAAAAGAAAAACTTTCAAAAATCTGCTGTTTACTTAACAAATATATTTCGTGATGTTTAAATACAATACATATTTCATTCATGTCTTACATTTCCGACACAGATACAGTTTTCACGCGTCATGAAATTCCTGAATTCTTTGCGATGGATGATTCTATACCTACATAATAAAATATGAAAATATTTAGACATTTCTTTTCATTGTATCATTTTTTTGTTGTAAAGGCACTTGACTTGTACAAAGAATGTGAAGCCTACTCTAGATTCTTTGTTAGGAGTAAATAAGTCAATGCTTGGGGCGGAAATAGCTGGGAATAACCATAAATCGGGTACCTATCAGTGGGTTATATTAAATTCGATCAATTCAGTCCCTCGTTTCTTTTTACATACACATTTTTTTACACACATTTTATAGGTAAGTATCGTATTATGAGTGAACGTACGGGTAAAGGGTTATGAAAATGAATCTATAGATTCTATAGATTAGCGTTAACAAAAGGTAACAAAAAAACTTATGATGCAGCAAGGGCTACGGCTACCACTGCGGTCTCGGCTAGGGGGGAGTTCGGATGATATCTTTCGGGGTTTTTCGGGTGTTATCCCGCTTCTTAGGGGGGCGTGCGTGAATCCGTCACGTCAAGCTGTCGTCTTGGGTCTGCTGCTGTAAGGACGGTGAGCAGCCCCCTCACCGTCCTTAGGGCTCCGGTCATGGAGGCCGATAGTCTTGTGCGAAGACACGTCAATGGTACTTCCGCCGCCAACTGCGAAACTCGGATGGGAGAGTTCTCTTCTGTTCCCTCCCCGACGCCTCTTTCACGAGCATGCTCGCAGAAAGTGGCAGCGTAGTCCCACTTGCTCCCGGTGGAGATCATGGCCCTCACCATGGTCTCCAGCGAGAGAGTGTCCACGTCCAGACCTGCCATGAGGAGGCAAGGGCCTACTATGGTCTCCGGGGACAAGACTGCAAAGCATATAATAACAATGATTTGACCAGTGGTCTTCAATCAGCAATAATACTACGGATTGAAGACTGTATCCTGCTGGTCCCACATAAAGTTGACCTGGTACCCCGACAACAGGGCAGCATTTCATGGTTCGAAAGGGTGGGATGAAAAGGACGGTTTGACAAAAGATATTTGCTTTTTCACAATTTAAAACCGAAAAATAGAAACTTTTCTTGAAAACCTTGATAATTTGCGATTGAAGCTATCGTAAATGTTTTGTTAAAACTGGTAAAAAAATAATGTTAAAATTGACAGTCTTTGGATATAATTATGTCATTCAATATTCCAAGTAATGTACCAATGTAAAAAATATTTTTACTGTTCTGACTACGAATATTAAGTTGCAGTTGAAATGCTTGGGTATCATACTGTAGTTTCTTGCAAATAAAATGTGTTTTTTCGACAGAAGAGCGAAGTGGAACCTTTTCGCGATAGGATAGACTTTGCCTCCTTGTGCGTGTTCTACCGCCTGTACAATGGGTTGTGCTCTGAGAAATTGTTTGATATGATGCCTTCGGCTACCTTCTATCATCGCAACGCTCGCCACAGACAGGGTGTTCATCCCCACACTTTGCGACCGGAGCGCTCGAGTACGGTTAGATTGAATAAGGGCTCTCTTCCTCTCACGCTTTGACTGTGGAAGGATCTCCCTGCCTCGGCTCTTCCAAACGCCTACTGTGTTGCAAACGTCCATAGACTGCGGTGACCACCAGTACATTCGGTGGGCCGTATGCTTGTCTGCCACCTTAGTATTATAAACTCGTATAAAAAATGTTGCTTTCATAACACATTATGAATGGATTTAAAGCCTCTCTCTTTAAAAAACATTTACTTTTTTTACTTATCTTATAACTTTATTAGACAGTTATGAACGTTATGAGGTCCTTAGAGATTTTTATTACAAGGCTTATAACAGGTCTTAGGAAAACACGTAAAATTTGAACTCATACAAATAGTTTCATTATAGATAATGTGTCTAGGTCGTAAGTATAAAATATTTTGATATTTTCTTGGTTAGGGTTCAAGGAGATTTTAAGTAGACACGAGTTTTCTGTTATGTGTATTTAGTACTATTATTATGTCTATCGCCTTTGAAAAAAGTCATAATAATCATTTGACAAATAAAATCACTTCGTTATTAGTAAGACGTAAAGGATTTAGTACAGTTTTCCAAAGTTTCTTTGATCGTCATCTAAAAGACGATATGAATGCTTACACATGAATAGTACAGTACTGTCGTAGACCGAAAGTGACAACTCTAAACCATGAATTTAGTTTTTACATAAAGATCATGAATCCCTGTCAGTTACTTCTGCATTTATTAACTATCCATGACCTCCACCTGTAAAAACAAGTACACAGTTTGTCCCCTTTAAACTTTCACCACAGCCTAGTACAAGAAATTACAGATGGCCGATAATATTAAGTGAAGAATCATTAATGGGTTTCATTTACACCTGCTTACAATTTGCACTGACAGTTCTACCTTATAAAACATTTATTCAAATAAGCAATCATAACAAATACGTTTAAACCAGTTAAGTATAAAATAAATTATTAATATAATATCCTGATTCTCTCACAGTTTCCAATACAAGTATCAATAACGCTTCAACCAAATATTTATTATGCTCTAACTTTGCACAATATGACAGTTCAAATACACCGCCGGATATTTCATTCTTGAGAAATAATGCTCTCCAACCCGCCCTTGTTTATTGTTTATGGTTGGAAAGTACCGGCAAAAAGACCCGTAATGACCACTTTAGGAAATATCCGCACCGCCGAAAAGTACTGCCAGTACAGTGTTATGGTAAGGCTTTATAGAACGTTACAGCCTTATTGAATTTTGTTTTTATTAAAACGATTTGACAGCTTATTGCCTGGGGCAATCTATTAAACGTCACGGAGATGCTCAGTATTTTCTGACGTCAATATCAGATGGTGTGAAAGTAGCGTCAAGTGTGCGTGACATGAATCTCATTGATCGTCTCCCGGATGCATAACAGACAAGACTTCATACAGGCAACCTTTCATACTGGTAATCTTTCGGTATGATATCTCTTGTGGTTTTTCAATCGACGTTTAATAAAAAGTTTGGTCTTTGATTTTACCAAAGGTCAATTTATTGTATGATAGCTTATGAATTATGACACTATTTCAAGTCACTCTGAAGTCCAGTACTACCAAGTGGCATCGCTGACGTCCACTAGACGAGGAATAAACAGATTATGTTACGAAACGAGGTCGATTCGACGAGAATTTGACTCATGTAAAGGCACGTCGTTCCATTGGAATTTAATATATGGAAACGCGCAGGTCTATGTTCTCTCCATATCAAACTATTAAGCTAAGAAACCTAGGGTGCTAGGATTACTAAAATGCATAAATGTTCACCGTCTAGGTACTGTCTTATCAATACTATCGTACTAATCGTTCCAACTAATATTATAAATGTCAAAGTTTCTGAAGTTCTGAACACGCTTTAATGACTGAAAGAATCTGGCTGAAATTTGGTACAAGATAGATTATACATAGACAATTTCACGAGCGCGAAACCCATAGCATCCGCTAGTGCTTTATAAAAAAATACTGAACTTTAAATTTGTCGAACAATTTTCGAGAGAGTTTTATAATGACCTAAAGTATTTACCCCAACATTTCTACAAAGTCAAATAAAAAGCGCTAAATACCAGTCAGGATAATTAATTGAAGTAAGCGTTACTCCCTAACGCCCACAGCACTTAGTTCACGGCAAAAAAACTTATACAGTTATTTAACAAATAATTTTAAGCAAATACATTCATTGGAAAGTTTCTGAAGGTTTGTATTACAACAATGATTAATGTAATCAATGTTTGATTAATAGTATATTGAAGCTATATGTACTTAAGTACCAAGGTATCATGAATAATTTTTGGTGCACAGACTGAATCTCTCCATGACTTAGATCATTTAACTACTAGTAGCTGAATAGCTCCATGACCATTATACCAACTTATCTATATCTATTCTATATCTATACTAATATTGTAAAGAGGAAAGATTTGTCTTAAGAGTCTGGGTGTTTCTATGTATATTATGTATGTATTTAAAAAATATGATACCCATAACACAAGCAGGTTATTCCTAGCTTACTTTGGGATCAGATAGCGATGGGTGTAATGTCCAAGAATAAATATTTGGTTTGTTACTCATTTCTCATAGGTACATGAAACCACCATAAAAAAGTCACAGCGAAGCATGGCAAGTAACCGTTAGTAATATTATAAAATCTGTAGTCTCTGTAATACTCGTTTTTAGGGTTTCGTAGCCAAATGGCAAAAAACGGAACCCTTATAGATTCGTCATGTCTGTCTGTCTGTCTGTCCGTCTGTCTGTCCGTCCGTGTGTCACAGCCACTTTTCTCCGAAACTATAAGGTCTATGCTATTAAAACTTGGTAGCTAGATGTATTCTGTGAACCGCATTAAGATTCTAATATAAAACTAGAAAAAAAGCAGTAAATTTTGGGGGTCCCCATACTCAGAACTGAAACTCAAAATATTTTTTTTTCAACAAACCCATACGTGTGGGGTATCTATAGATAGGTCTTTAAAAATGCTATGGAGGTTCTAACGTAATTTTTTTCTAAAGTGAATAGTTTGCGCAAGAGACACTTCCAAAGTGGAAAAATGTGTGTCCCTCCCCCCCCCTCTAACTTCTAAACTAAGAGAATGATAAATCTAAAAAAAATATATGATGTACATTGCCATAAAAACTACCAACGAAAATTAGTTTGAACGAGATAGAGCTGGTAGTTTTTTTTTAATACGTCATAAACCGCAATTTCCAAACATCAATCAAAGTTACAACGAACTATAAGAACTTTTATATTATGTTACTTGCTGCTACGAAACCCTTCATGGGCGAGTCTAACTCGCACTTGGCCGGTTTTTTTAAGATACATCAAAACAGCCAGTATTATTTCACTGTACTAGCCTACTTAGAGAACTGGGAAAAAAATATCCAATATTTCGTCTCTAACTAAACTGTTACAAATCGCTAAATATAAACAAAACTTTTGTAATAAATACGTAAATACTTTCATAAAGAGAAAAACAAAGAAGAGAAATTGGAAATTCGAACAAAAATAAATTAGGTCATTCGCCCTAATTTTCAGGTCTCATTTTTCAAGCTACTTTAGCTTTTAAGAAATATGTTTTGTAATACCAGACTTCGAATTTTCAGGAGTGACAAAAGAAAACGACGGTACTCTCACTCTAACGGCTGAACGGATCTGGCTGTAATTCTGTACAGTGATAGATTATAGTCTAAAATAGCATATACTTAAGTTAGTCTAGTTTCTATCCCGGGTATAAGTTACCTTTGGAAGCGGGAACGAAAACAAAATTCAATATAGGTAGAGGCGCAGACTCTATCTAGCCAAAATTGCATAGCTTTCACATGTTGCGGGTGTTATTTTTTACAACGAAAGTTCAAAAAAAGCATTCACAGACATTTTCGACTACGAAGGTATATATTCCTTGTTATTTTTTATCATTTCACATTTGAACTGTATACTTAAAGAACTACGATATTGGCACAGTCTCCTTGTTGCCTTACAACAGAACTAATGGACTGAAAGAGTTCAGATTTCCGAAATAAATATCAACGTATCAGAGCGTGTTTATCATGTTACGCTTGAATTTTAGTAGCTCCTTTATTCGTTTTCATACAAGTTTTAGGACTAAGATACTTAACACAAAACCTAAACGCAAACGGTAAAAACGGGACTCTATACTTGAGACTTCGCCGTCCATCTATCCGTCACGAGGCTGTATCTCAGGAACCGTGATAGCTAGAGACGAAATTTTCACAAATGATGTATTTCTGTTGCCGCTATAACAATAAAATACTAAAATCCGGGGCTCCCATACAACAAACGTGATTTTCTTGCCGTTTTTTGGTACGAAACCCTCCCTGCGCAAGTCCGACATGCACTTGGCCGGTTTTTACATATAACGCGTGGAAACCATCATGGATTAGATTCAATTCAATTTATTTCTTAAAAAACATACATTGTGTCGAAATCAGTTGAATACATTACAGATAATACAAAAACATTCGATAATAACATTATACATAACAAGAAGCATCAGTTCAATTATTAAAATTATAGTAGTTTCAGATACCTATTTAAATTATATCAAAATAATTATGTCAGGTAAGTATATATATAAAACATATGTACATAAAACAAAGTGATTTTTTTGGCAATTAAATGTTTTTACATATATAACGCGTGAAAATCCTCAAGGATGCTATGCCGGACGCCTACTGACTAAAACCACAGGCTGCCCTGCGCTACCCTACTAGCTTTTGTGTTTTTGAGTTTCGGCACGGCAAAGAAATCACGTTTGTTGTATGGAAGCCCCCCTGGCTTCCATACAACAAACGTGATTTCTTTGCCGTTTTGTGGTACGAAACCCTCCCTGCGCAATCCGACACGCACTTGGCCGGTTTTTACACCATCATGGATTCAATTCAATTCAATTAATTTCTTAAACAACATGCATTGCGACGAAATCAGTTGAATACATTACAGATAATACAAAAACATTCGATAATAATATTATGTAACAGACCTAATTTTACCATTATTGTATCATTATGTAAACGTAGCATTTAGTGTTAGTAATGTTTCCTAGATGTCACCTCACTATTTTCTAAATCGCGCTATCAAGATTCTCCACCTTACCGTGTATAATTTTAATTAGGGTGGAATCAAGACTGCCACTCGCAGCGCATCTAAGGGCTACATCCTACTTGGAATTAGAGATGTTATATTAGGTTACGATTTTGGTATTCATGTTATTGAATGTACTACTTTGATGATATTATGTTACCGTATTATGTTACCTAGTAACAACGAAATAACAACCAAGAGGAACGCTTACATATTGCTTCTAACTAATATAGATCGTTCCTATGTTCCGATATAGTTATGCGATCTAGCGAATATGTTGTAACAAGATAACACTGGCAGAGAAGTAGTATTGCCGTTCCGTTCGTTTAACATAATTTTAATAAATGATATGTATGAATGATGAATTGTGAATTGCGTTTTAGTTTATTGGATTTAGGTTATTTATGTTTATAATTTTGCTTAGCACAATAATACGAATGTTTGTTTCGAAGTTTGGGTGTTTTCTATTTACCTATAATAAGTATGTATTTAGGGATATTTAAGTATTTCTATCAGTCTTTTAGATCTCATAGCACAAGCTTATATTAGCTAGACGATGTTGTGTGAGAATGTCCACAAATATTTATATTTAATTCAGCTTTGAGTTTTAACAGCCGAGGTTACGATAAACTAGCTGATGCCCGCAGCTTCGCCCGCGTGACATTTGTTCTGCGTGACTTTTTCCCAGGATAAAATGTAGCCTATATGTTATTCCAGACTATAATGTATCTCTGTACCAGCCCGATCCATTCGGCGGTTTGAGCGTGAAAGAGTAACAAACATCCACACTCACAAACTTTCACATTTATAATATTAGTAGGAAGTATAATGGTAGTAGGTATGTACAATATTCTACCCCGGCATTTTTAAAGATAATCGACGTATGTATGTACCTTCAGTGTTTCTTTCTTTTGCGCACACCGTATTGTTTTCATCGTATTTAATCGAATCGAAGAGCAAAATGTCAAGCAAGTAATATATCTCGTAAACAGTAGTTATCTCACTTACACATACGTAAATAGAATATTTCTGTCTCATTCGCGCCACGTGGATCGAATGGAACGGCAACAGTTACGTTACTATGCCTCTCGCGACTCGCGCAAAAATATAATATCAATGCGAGAGTGTTATCTTGTTATTGCTTGTTACTAAAATAACGAATAACAATAGTAGACTTAGATATTCTTTGAACAAGATGTTCTCAGTAACTAGATGTACGTTACGTATCAAAACGATAGATCGCGCGGTATAGACGTATAGTTACCAACAGCTTCGTTGTTATTTCGTTGTTATTCAGTAACATGTTATGAGAGTCATCAGTAACATAGTATGAATTTTAGCACTCGTATTATGTTATTGGTACTTGTTACGAGTATATTCATTACACCTCTACTTGGAATAGTCGGTAAGGACACTGCTCGGAGCGACCTCTATGGTTCCTTTTTTGGTTGAGAGAACCAATTTTATAAGGGATTGGTTCTGTATTCATTTCATGTATATTATCTTTGACGAAAATAAAGTAGTTAAACAAGCCTTCTCTCCGTGTTTCTTGTGACAACATCAAGCCTCCAACCTCCTGCTACAATTATACATTACAAGAAGCATCAGTTCAATTATTAAAATTATAGTAGTTTCAGATACCTATTTAAATTATATCAAAATAATTATGTCAGGTATATATAAAACATATTATGTACATAAATCAAAGTGATTTTTTTGTCAATTAAATGTTTTTACATATATCGCCTGGAATTCCTTAAGGATGCTATACCGGACGCCCACTGACTAAAACCACAGGCTGCCCTGCGCTACCGTACTAGCTTATGTGTTTTTGAGTTTTTGCCTGTACCTACCACGTGATGGACTTCCAGACACCCTTGCGTTTCGAAGTAAATTTATTGGTACTGCAATAAAATACAATCGCCCCTACATTTCCGTGGGGGGTGGGCAGAGGAAAATTTCATAGTCGCACTTTGTCCATCTCTCTGCCTCTGTGGCGCAGTCGGCAGTTTGATTCCCAACGGAGACATATACGACTATTTTCATCACGTAAGTAATAAAAATTTAAAAATATATCAAAAGTAATTTTTGTCCTGTTCAATAACAATTTTCGTTGAACTTGAACAAAAATAGGTTTTAGACAAAATAATACTGGGGCTTTTAGGACTCTAGATAATTGGACGACAAGATGGTGCCTACGTCGCCCCAAGACGGAAATATAATAAGGTGGAAAATTTGACTGGTTCCGAGTAGGTTTCGGTGTCCCAAACGTTAAGGGGTCTGGACGGTTTGCAAGAAGACGCAGGTTGGAATCCTGCTCGAAACCAATTCTTTTTTCATATTTAAAATTTAGGTATAATATATCTCCTAATACCTCAAGGATCTATAAAATATCCCGTGTGGCACCGGGAAGGTTTACAAAATGTCACCACCCTAATTCATCCCGAGGGTGTCGTAAAAAGCGACTAAGGGAACACTTGTGAAAAACCATACTTTGCGTAGAGAAGGAAAACTCGAAATGAAACCCGGCAGTCAGTAAAATGACAATCGTTACGCCAAGTTGAAAACCTTATAAGAATTTCAACTGCGGGTCGCCACAACATCCGCCTGTCCGTTTTAATACGGCATAGGCTTACCACTAACTGGAATAAAAATAAAAATGAAAGCAACTTTGGCTAAGAATAGCGTGGACTTGGACGTAGGCACCTGACAAAGAGTGGCGTTGAATGCGAATAAAAAGTATTAAAAAAGTGTATAAAAAAATGTACCTAAATTGTACTGCAGGGGCTACTATACAGTTGACGATTATTTGTTTGACAAGGAAGCCTGGAAATATTTGAAAAACATTTTTATTTGCTAAAATCTTTTCGATACCCTTAGACCATTGGTTTTCAAAGTGGGGGGCGCGCCCCCCTGGGGAGGCGCGAAGACATGTACAGGGGGGTGTAGTCAGATCCGAGTGACATCACAAGAGAAGAGATGGAAAATTATGAAAAGATTCATAAGACACAATTTTAGGTTAAATATCTCAAATCTCAAATCTTATACCTTTTTATAAAAATCATGTGTAGCATTGGTTACAATAATAAAAACAAAGTTTAGAAGCAAACTAAATTGTGCTAGTAATCTACGTTGTGCAATTTTTTTATTTATATTAAATTCAGAATCGGGAATCTTGTCAAAATCATGCAAGCACATCCGTCTTTGACTTTGAATTTTGACTGTGAATCGCTGGCATCAGGATAATAAGAGAGTAACGCACGATCTCCATCGAGGCTGCATGTCTCCTACCTGGAAACCCTCCATGGGACCTGGAAGCGAGTTCCCTGGAGAAGCTCCAGTGATACCATAGGCCTGTTCCCTGAGCTGTCAAATTGGGTAGTAACTACTATAGAGGTGGTGAAGCCGATCATGGAAGAGTGGCTGAAGAGGCGCTATTGTAGCCTCATCTACCGCGTGTCATAGATATTTACTGGGT
Source organism: Miltochrista miniata (assembly GCA_933228765.1). NCBI lineage: Eukaryota > Metazoa > Arthropoda > Insecta > Lepidoptera > Erebidae > Miltochrista > Miltochrista miniata. The sequence continues at coordinate 20,525,975 of OW121762.1, read as the reverse complement.
ACGGCTGCTTCGGTAAGTATCTGTGCAGATACACCGGGGGGTAACACCTGAGTGCCAGCACTGCGGTTACTTCAGCGAGGACATGGCGCCGCATATACTCACGGTGCTCAGCATGGACGCTGCAACGCCGAGACCTGATCGCAGGCCTGGTGTGGACATTCTCACGCTCAAGACCGTGTTGAGGACCATGGTCCCAAGCTGTGTCTTTCTGCGTGCAAAAAAGGGTGGCGTGGTGGGAGCGGGAGATAAATACGCCCAATACTAACGGTCTCCATGACCGAGGGCCTGAGAACGATGGGTTAGCAAACAAGTTTATAAATACATACAGAAGTTGGGGGATGAAGAGACACGCCACCACCTTGGCTTCTGTCATCCCCCAACTTCTGGATAGTAAACAAGAGGGAGGTCTGAGATGTATTTATAAACTTTATTACCTACTCTTATTTTATTTAATAATTGTGTTTTAGGGTTCCGTGTCCAAAGGGTCAAACGGGACCCTATTCAAGAAACTTCGCCGTCCGTCTGTCTGTCTTTCCGTCACGAGGTTGTATTTCAGGCACCTCGATAGGTAAAGCGCTAAAATTTTCACATAATAATGTATTTCTGTTACCGCTATAAAAACAAATACTAAAATCAGAAATATAATAGTTACTGTTACTTTATTTTAAAACTAGCTGACCCTCGCAACTTCGTTTACGCCACATAAGGTGTATGAAAGGACAGGTATTTTTTCAACAGACTCAAGGGAGCGTATGAAACTGCCCTGTTTGCTTAATCATAAAAGAGCTTAAAGATTAAGTCCATTGTAAAACAATTCAGTCCACGCCTTCGGCGCGGACTGAATTGTTTTAGAATAGATTTAATCATTAAGCTCTTTTATGATTAAGCCAACACGCCAGTTTAGATTTACCCTCAGATTCAAAGAAATCCTTGAATTCGAAAAGTTGAGATGCCTCTAATTTCTGAACTACGAAACTCTCAATAATGAAACTTGTGTGAAACAATGTTAAAAACATTCCCTTTCTGACACTAAAAAAATATTTGAAATCGGACCACGCGGTGAGAACTTACAGCTGAAAAACCATTTTATCTTTCATCCCCTCTCCCGCAGGAACCGCGCAAAATATCGGGATCAAAAGTATTCAAGAACCTTCCTCGGACTATAGGCTCGGAATGTACCAAGTATCATTCAAATCGGTTCAGTAGGTTCGGCGTGATACTTATTCGGGATACAGATAGACAGACAGACATGAAAATTTTAAATTACATATTCGGCTTCAGAATCGATTATAGAACGCCCTACAATTGAAATTTTCAAAATATCTTCCATGTACAGACTCTCGACCCTCAACAGTTTTATTATAAGTATAGATTGTTTGGCGAGCCCACTTGCTGTTCCCTGGGCTGAGGGGAGGCGTAGGCATAATAATTTTAACCGTAGGGAGGCGTGATACCAATAAGTTTGGGAACCCCTGCCTTAGACGAAACACATGCCGCAGATGTTTGGTAACACCGAGGCAGAGATCTTACTCCACAAACTATTTTTACTACCAAAAGCTAGTTAGCTAATAAGTACCAAAATTCTTCGCCAACATTTGTCCTTATGTCTTGACTTTTATGACTTGGTCGCTAGTAACGAGAAAACTTAACTGCTTTGGCGTCATTAACATTAGAAATACTACCCCTAGCGTTATAAATCTTATAAGATACTAGTAGTTATCCTACAATCTATCTACGATGGTAGATAACACTTCGCATAGGCCTGTAACCTTTCTATGTATTCCTGGAATGTTTTTGTTTACCTAACGTACAAATCTGATTCATACATATGAATAGGTATCAAAGGTTTCGAATAGTTTCTGATAAAACAAGAAATCGTCAACGGACACTAAAACCTCTATAAGAAAAACGAGCTGAGAAAGGATAAAACGTTCGTAGGTTTTATTTTACTTACGCTTTACATATATATAGGGGATAAGCATAAAAGAGGTCGCTTGTTTTTTATCCAGCAGATTTTTCACTGCCAAAACTTTGAAGAATTGAAACTTTGTTTTAAATAAACATAGGTAAAAACTTTACGTAGTTCTCTAAGTTACTTTGTCTAAAATTAGGTAAAGAAAAAAAAACAGCCCACTTTTTTGAGATGTTTTATAGTTGAATTCATGAAGTGACACGAGGAACTAACATGGTTTGTTACGAAATTTCTAATGTGCAGTCGGATAAGCAATGCAATTATGTGAAAATTTTCGCTCAATCAGAAAACACGTACTACAATTTTGTACGAGTGAGTAGGAAAAGTAGGACGCGATTACGCAGTGTGGAGTCAGAAGCATCATACATAAATATCTTTAGGAGAAAAGCAGCCTTAATATCATGTTTACTAAATCTTTCAATACATTTATGGTCTAAGGAGTGGCAAGAAATTTCCCAGCGAATCGCTTCTAGTAATAGCCATAAACGGTTTCGAGGAAAAAAATATAAATCGGCCAATTTATTTAAATTGTAGATGCGTGTCCTCACATCGGAACACGATAAAGCTGGCCATTAGACTGAGTTATGTTTTCATCTATCGGATATCCGTGAGGTGTACTTTACTCCAATTCTGTCCAAAAATGAATTTGTGATCATTTTTTCACGTAGCGTTTCAGGTTTATATAAATCAATTTCACTTTTTGCGGGTGACGTTCGTTATTGGTTTTTCTTGTTCGACACTTTTTTTCGCTTTTGGAGTTGTCTTCTGTTAGATATTTGCTCGTCTGATGATTTTCGAGATAGTGATTTACTTTTATTCTACTCACAAACTTTTGGAATAGGTGGGTAGGTATATCAACACTCAGAAACAACTTTTTCAATCTAAATACTTATGACACATGCAATTATCAATACCAAAAAAACATAAAGATCATGTTAAATAGTTTTTAAACTTCGAAGTACCAATCCAAGTTTATAAAAAATATATAAACCGCGTGTAGTCCAGTAAAATTTAATAATATTATTGGAAGTAGTAAAAACCAGCGCTACCATAAAAGTTTAAATACTTACTTATATTGTTTGAGAAATACTCTATAGAGACAACAATTAACGTACTTGTACAACAAACTTTTGCGGACCACACAAAAATATTTGTTCCGACGCAGGATTCGTACTCAAAAAAACCACCCAATCTGTAAAAGTATACGTAGCTAAATATTATATATTCAAACATTATTCTCAAAAGAGTGCACAGTTTTGAATAACTTAAATTTTCAACATTATTTAAGAAGGCATGGCACAGTTTTCAATAATGGACCTTTTCGTAAAATTGACCAACTAACAGGATTTTACCCTACTTTACTATATCCTTTTTGAGTCTATAAGGGTAGATGGAGATACAAATGTGTTAGAACTAAACTATATCGCAGTTCAATATAAATAAATCGTAGTCGACGCCGACCACGACGGTTTTCGTAGCCTTTTCGACGATTCGTTTCTGACACAATTGAAATAGCAGTTTTGGGTCTGGTTACATTTCACGAACCGTAAACTACACCCGTTCAAATATAATAAAAATGTTAATGTTATAAACTACCACTACATTGCCTCTTGGACATGTTTAAGGAGATGGAAAATTTATCTACAACGGTTGAATGTTACCAGAACTTATGAACTGATGAGTGTCGCTTTTTACTGGCTTTTTTGTTTACCATTTTAAGGCAGAGAATTTAGATTCTACGAAATACTTGGGAGAGAAATCATGGGTGAAGAAAACACCTCAGACACCCCTATTTTATACGTGAGGGAAAATCCTCATGGATGTTATGCCGCACTCCTACCGACTAAAAAACCTCACGTAACGCCCAACAGCCTATGGTTGTGAGCCCCGGGTAAGTCCTCGAAAGGATGTCCCAGGACATCTCAGATACTCCTAAATAAAGGTAAAATTCGGATCATTTTTCTGCACTCCAAACTTAGGGCTCCGGATTCGGACAGAACTAAGACTAATGCTCGCACGATATTCATTTATACAGTCATGCCTTTATCCCCGAAGAGGTAGGCAGAGTTATAGTATACGCCCACATTTCACCTTACAGTTTCAGTCCCACGTAATAGTCTATATCATTACTCTACGCAATGGATCGTTTTGCGAAAGCCTCCCCATAGTCGCCTCTTACGTCATCCTCGGGATGAATCGGGGATATTTTGTACTCTTTGCTTTTGCCACACGGGGCCCGTCGCGTCGCCACACGGGGACTTTAATTGTGTCATTATTAAATGGGTGATATAAGGTTTGTAGAGAGTATGTCACCAGCGAAGTCGTGGGGCACAGTTTATGATAGCTAGCTGTTTTCGAGTTGGTAGACACTTTAGTTGAGATGGTTAAATTAATAAATACATCCTCTAGTCAAAATAAAGTTCAGTTAATCTCGAAAAAAAAAATTAACATTTCTCATGTCCAGGCATTTATTTAGTGTACAATAATTTTATTGTTACCAACATTTTAAAATGATAAAGTCAGATTTTGTCTATCTTAGACTTGTATTTTTAAATCAAAGTATATAAAATCAACAAGCCTTGAAAGTTTACTTGGCAAACATAATAAAGACTATATAATAATGTTTCCCAAGTATTTAATAAAGGTTCTTGTAACATGTGAGCTAATATACTTGTATTTTTGTTATAATTGTAATTTAACTGAACTTGTACGAATATACTTGTAACGTGTAATTTGTGACGTGTTATCAAGTGGGCGGTTCAATCTTGGGCGCTACAAAACCAACCGATTTTACGACATTACGAGGGGCTTAGTTAGCGTGACATTCCTAAACGTGTTTCTATAGAAAAGACAATAGGGTTCCACAATCTCAACAATTTTAACGGCTGTTTTCATCAAAGAAAGCGATCAGTAGTGCGGTACGCAATCGCTTATTTTACAAAGAGACACGGTCGACACGTATTTCTTATAATACAAGGCATTTGCTAGACTTTTTTTCTTTCCTTTAATTAAAAGTTCGAGGGTTTTATTGTGTCTATTGTGCACTGCCGACAATCAACACCAGATTTCACAGAATTCTGTAGCTGAATAGGACCAAGATAAGTATGGTTAAATGTATAGGTACAGATCACAGTCCATTTAATAAATATCTTTTCCATTTAGGTGTCTGTGATACCTTAATTCCTTTGCAGAGCCTGCATGAAGTCGGACAAGACTGTCAGTCACATTCTGTCTGGAACTGACAAGATACAGGGCTACAACACCTCGGCACACCGAGGTCGCTCCAGGAAGTCGTCGGCAACGTGAAGAGTCTGCTAGGCTTCTGGAGGAACTGGGATTGCAATTGCCACACCACAACCATTTACGCACAATAGGCGCAATAAATGACGTCCAGTGGCGAAAACTAGCCCGTGTAAACCTAGAACCTGTGTCTATTTTGTATATTTATTATTTTTATAGTTTATAGTTTTAGACTTTTTCGGTGGCACAGTAGTGTTGTCTTGGGTTCGGACTAAATATTTTTGTGATCGACGACAAACGATTTCAGAGCTGGAATGTTTTCTATGTATGTATTTGAAAACATACAATGTTGTGTATGTGTATGTATTTGAAAACAGCTACTAAATTCTTAGGTTTGCAGATTGATGAGAATCTCAACTGGAAATATCACATTGAACTAACATGTAATAAACTAGCACAGTTCTCATACGCACTCCACAGATTGAGTAAGGTTTCAAATCCTGCAACTTTATTAACAGCGTACCATGGCTATGTTAGCTCATCTCTCAGGTACGGAGTGATTTTCTGGGGCAATAGTACAGATAAAGAGCGTGTTTACATTGCACAGAAACGTTGTATCAGGGCTATGTTCAACATTTGTGCACCCAACTCCTGTGCTCCATATTTTAAGAATATGAACCTTCTCACATTTTCGTGTATATATATTTATGAGTCTGCAGTGTTTGTTAAGCAAAACCTCAGTTTGTTCAGTTACCGCACCCGTGTAAGGCATCAGAATAAACTACACCTAGTTCCTAGTAAAACGCATTTCATGCATGAGAGTTTCTTTTGCTTAGCCCCACGTATATATAATAATAGTATACCTGAACGTATTAGAACTATTACAGAAACAAAAATATTCAAAAGGCAACTCCATGACCTGGTAGTAGAAAAATGTTATTATTCTATAAAGGACTTTCTTAATCCTATTCCTATCTGAGAAAATACTATTATGCCATGCACGTCTCTTTTATGGTGTGTTCAGTGATACAAGAACCTATGGATGGATTTTTTATTTTTTTCTGATGTGGTTAAATTATTATTTAGATATACTTAATTTTGTACTATTGACATTTCTCTGTATTTTGGACATATAATTTGACATTAATTAATATTATGTAAATTGCAAATTTAATTGACCTTTATGCTCTTGACATTTTGATTGAATTTACTATAAAATTGCAAGGATTATAACGAAAATGTCACAGAATTAATATGATATTTTATCTAATTGTATTTAAATTGTAATATTGACATTTAATTATTGATTAAGAAAATTGCAAATTGAATACTGCACTGTACGCATAATAATTGATTGTTATTTTATAATGAGTCTATAATGTTTGTGTTACTAGTTTGCATGCAATCACTTTATTTTAAATAGAATTAAATGTTTCGTACGCCTTATGGCAAAACATAGTTGAACACCAAACTAACAATAAGACCTGTAAAATTAACCTGTGTTTACTAAATAAAGAATCTAAATCTTATTAGTAGTCTAGATAGCATAGGACAAACTTATAACCGATTAGTTTAGACTAGGCATCAAAATAAAATGTACCGAAATAAAATATTCGGTTGTCTTTTTTCCGTTGGTCTCTCTAGATACTATAAACAGTAAGTATTTTGTACAAAAGTATTATAGTCACTGCATGGGATGTGTGTATCCGAAACGATGTATATAAATAAATAAACTACCGAACCGCTGCCTGATTTATTGTCTATGTTGACAATAAATCAAGCCGAGGTTTGGTTGTACTGGATTTACATCGATAGATTTAAAGGAGCAATCCGGCCTTTTGCGATTTCATTTTCCAACTACCGAACGCTACTTTTTGGCATTTAAACTGAGTTAGAGTTTTGAGAAATAACCTCTGTCTAGCAGCAGTTTGAAAAATAAACTATATACCTACCAATTACTTGAGTTTTCAATGTTTTGAATAGATATGTAAATTATGACGATTAATAAGAGTAAATAACTTGCAAAATATTATTACTTTTATTAGTACCTCCCTATTTTAAATTAACTTTTTAAACTCGCTAACGCTCAGAACCCCACGAACTCAGTATTCTGTAAACGATCACTGCAATATTCACTATGGTCGACCACTTACAACAACACAGTTTTTACTAGCGCAGGTGTGAGGGAATCCCACATTATTGTAAACCTTGTTTATGTCAATAAAGAATATTATTATTATTATGTCTCTCTTTCACACGGGTATCTTCTTTTTTTTTTCTTACGAAGACACCCGGACTTTTGGTAGGCTTACATGGGGACACAGGTCCAACATGCAGAGGCCCTTTGAGACTTTTAATTTAAAGGGAAATGGGACCCCCACTACAAACAATCCACATCCGCCTTATGTAGAAGAACGGTAATGGACCATCTGCAATGGGAGCTAACTATTGTAAAATATGCTAACTACGTAATGGGCTATTGTGATGGGTGTTAGATGGTCTGGTTAACTTAGGCTATGGATGAAGACGGCGTCTGCCATTTCAATATACCTATTATTATATTAAAAATTTGGCAGACGGTGACTCGCCAACTCACTAGATGGGCCCCCTATACAATCGCCAAAGGCATTAAGCCTGTAAGGCGACAGAGGGCAACACCGGTGTGAGCGGCTAGGGGTGTCGAGCGGTGCGGCGCCGGTTTCACAATCACGGGTCAGACCCGGAGCGGGTTTCCCCGTAGTTATGCCCTTGAAAATGACACTTCCACCCCCGAGCATAAAGCTCTGGCTTCCTCCCTCTGACCAGCCAATTAAGGCAAGCCAGAGTTGAGATTTGCTGCACTCCCGGGAGTACTGTCTCCCGTTAGCCCATTAAATGCTAACTGGTCGAGGAGCGCAACAAAACTCTGAGGTATCGGGACCGATGTGTAGCCACGCACATTCAGCTCGCCACAAGCTGCCCTGCGGATGTGTGCTTTTCTATAACCATGTGAGATATTTTTTGTTGATCTCAAAAAGTGGATGACTCGAAAAGCAAATCTACTATGCCCTCATAGGGATGCGTTAATCCCATGAAAAGATAACGACTGTCCACGAGGGATTTATTATTATTATTCCCTTTATTTACATAGTTATACTTATTAAATTAAATTTTTAAATACATTTTATAAAAAAGAAAATATATTTAAAAATATAAAAAAATTGTGTCCCACCGGCATCGGGTACAGGGACCAAGCTACCGGTGGTTAGGGCTGCAGAGACAGGAACCTCCTCACAATACGTGCCGTGTCTAGGAGAACTGCCTTTTGCATCTGGCTCTTGACCCAACTACCCAACCCGAGCCTCTTCAGATGTTGATCGAGGCTCTTGGCAATCAGACCATGTGCTGATACGACTATCGGAACAATAACCGCCGAGTCCACATCCCACATATCGACAATCTCGTGAGCCAAATCCAAATATTTTATTTGTTTTTCCTTTTCTGCTTTCACGAGATTTTCGTCATGTGGGACGGTAATGTCAACGATTATTGCGAGGCGCTCTGATCGATCTATTACCACTATATCAGGCTTATTGGCCACAATAGTCCTGTCAGTGATAATAGATCGATCCCAATACAATGTGACACGGCCATTTTCTAGAACTGGGTCGGGCACATACCTGTAATACGGTACCTCTGAATCAACAAGTTTATATTTTAGTGCAAGTTGCTGATGGACAATCCTGGCCACTTGGTTGTGTCTATGCAAATACTCACCGTTGGCAAGACGAGGACAACCAGAAATAATATGTCTGAGAGATTCACCCGGTAGGTGGCATGCCCGACATATGTCAACCGTACCATCTCTCAAAATATATTTCCGATAGTTATTCGTCATGACAACTTCGTCAGTAATTGCACAGACAAAACCTTCGGTTTCTCCAAACAGATCACCAAAACGTAGCCAAGATATAGATGCTAGTAAATCTACATCGGGCCCATGTAAGGCCCGATAAAACCGTCCATGCTCTTTGCTCTGCCATATCTCCTTGCGATCATTAGTAGACAGTATTGCTGGTTTGTGCCAGTTCTCTTTGGCAAGAGAAAGAGGGGTCAGTCCGCTGTCTATTGCTACCACATCTCGATGCATACCCACGTCCACATGTAGGAAATATTCCCTAAGGTTGTATATCTCACGGTTGTGTAACGTCTTGATATTTAAAAAACCACGACCGCCACATTTCCGTGGGATATACAACCTCATTACAGACGAACGTGGATGATGCATTCGGTTTGCGGTCAACAACGAACGGACTTTTCTATCCAGGGTGTCTAATTCAGTCTGAGTCCATCTCAGTATGCCGAAGGAATATCCTAAGACAGGCATGGCCCAACCGTTGATGGCGCGTACCTTGTTACCACCTGATAAAAGACTTCTCAGTACTTTTTTCAGGCGGCCGAAGAAACGATCCATCAACGTTTGTTTCATGCCTGCCTCAACAATACCTAATGCCTGCGACATACCAAGATATTTGTAGGTTTCAGTCGCAGAGAGGGATTTAAGTTTTGTGAAATCTGAAAGTTCTACTCTTTCAGATTCCACAATCCGTCCCTTCTTTACATGCATGACTGCACATTTATCTACACCAAATTCCATTTTGATAGAATTACTAAAGGTTTCAGTGATCTTGAGTAACTCTATCAAGTGGGAATCGGTGCAAGCAAATAATTTCAAGTCATCCATGTACAGAAGGTGGGAAACAACTTGACCTCCTCTCCGAAACTGATAGCCTAGCCCTGAATCCTCCAGTAAAGTACTGAGGGGATTCAGTGCTAGACAAAACCATAAGGGACTCAGACTATCACCCTGAAATATACCCCTCTCAATCTTGACAGGTTCACCATCCCCAAGAATCTGACGACATCCTGGATAAACAAGAGCCGTTCTCCATTGCCCCATACATGCCTTCAAGAAGGTGCGAAGAGTTGTATCAACTTTGTACAACTCTAGCACCCTCAACAGCCATGTATGTGGCACGGAGTCGTAGGCTTTCTTGTAATCAATCCAGCATGTCTCCAGATTTCTCCGGTTCCGACGAACCTGTTGATTAATGGCCATGTCAAGAATAAGGAGTTCTTTAGTACCACGTGACCCGCTTCTACATCCATTTTGAGAGTTGGACAATATAGAATTATTTTCTAAATGAGATGATAATTTAACTCTCAAAACAGATGTGAGAAGCTTATAGACCGTAGGCAAACAAGTTATCGGTCTATAATTTTTCGGGTCCGTGGTACTACCGGATTTATAGAGGAGGTGTGTAATACCCGAAGTCATAAAAGATGGAAGCGATCCAGACTCAACTGATGATTGAAAGCAAGATGCCAAACAATCATGCAATCAATCATCAATAATTCAATCAATCATTATTATTATTATTATTACTTAGTCCCACTAACCATGCCCTTCCTTGGATGTGTTACGTGGGACAAAAAACTATAAAGTGAAAATGTGGGCATATACAATTCCTCTGCCTACCCCTTAAGCGATAAAGGCGTGACCATACGTATATTTTTAAAACTCAAAATAATGTACCTAAACAATATTGTAAGTGAGTATTATAATTAGGTACAACTGACCGAAATCCCTTCCTGCCAAAAGCAAATATTTAAAAACCGGCCAAGTGCGAGTTGGACTCGCCCATGAAGGGTTTCGTAGCAGCAAGTAACATAATATAAAAGTTTTTGTAGTTCGTTGTAACTTTCGATGTTTGAACACGTTCGCAGTGGTAGTGATTTTTCTAACCGAAAATTGCGGTTTATGACGTATTAAAAAAAAACTACCAGCTCTATCTCGTTCAAACTAATTTTCGTTGGTAATTTTTATGGCAATGAACATCATATTTTTTTTTTAGATTTCTCTTAGTTTAAAAGTTAGAGGGGGGGGGACACACTTTTCTCCACTTTGGAAGTGTCTCTTGCGCAAACTATAACTTGGTGTCATCATTCATAAACCCGTGCACATGTAGGTATCTAGACACGTGGTAGCGTGTCAAGCCAAGTTCAAGCAAAGGAACTGGCTAGCCAGCGCCAAGTGTAATATTACATGAACCACTTGGTGCCACTTTTGACCCTTTTATAACTCAAAACCTCTTTAACGTAAACACGTAAAACTACGTGTGTTTTATTATATCCGTAAGGACATCTCGAAGTCCTAATTTCATGAAGCTTGCTCAAACGGTTATAAAGATATGAAGGTCAAAAAGAAGTAAAATTTAGCACTGACTGACTGACTGATATATAGTACCTAATTCTAACCTACTTCCAGATGACGTAGAAGGCTGAAATTTGGAATGCAGCTCGGTAATTGCATGTAAGCGTAGGAAAAAAGCTGAAAATAAAAAATAAGGGGGTTCTATAACGAAAATGTCACAGACTTAATATGATATTTTATCTAATTGTATTTAAATTGTAATATTGACATTTAATTATTGATTAAGAAAATTGCAAATTGAATACTGCACTGTACGCATAATAATTGATTGTTATTTTACACTCGAGAGCAATGAATCCGGGTCACTTAAAGAATCCTAAAAATCTCGGAAACTAAAAATGCTAGGTTAATGCAATAAATTGTATTTAATAGACAATGTAATACTCCTTAAATGAAGGTATTAAAACTTCTTAGTTATTGTAAAGTTATATCATAAAAAAATCAAATTTGAAAAAGGGCCACTTTCGAAGATGGAACTACGAAATTACAGCATTTGGTGTTGCTTTTGTTTGTAATCTGTCATTTATGTGGGTACATAAACCATGTTGATAGTGCTCTATATTCATTAATCAAGCTGAAATTATGTCGCTTACGCCTGAAGAATGCACCAGAATACTTACAATGCTGGAAACCGGCCGGAGTCAGCGCGATACAGCCAGGACTGTCGGTGTGTCGCTGTCAACAGTACAAAGAGTTCTCCGACGTTACGAAGAAACTGGTTCTAACCTACGCAGACCAGGAACGGGCAGAACCAGGTGTACCACAGCACGAGAAGACCGATACTTGGTGAACACCATGCTTCGAAATCGCTTTCTCACAGGAACTGAACTCACCAATCAGTTTCGACGCCTCGGAGGAAGTAACCCAAGTGCATGGACAGTAAGACGTCGGCTTTCTGAATCTAACTTAAAACCCCTTAGACCTGCAAACGGCCCTAAACTGGAGCGTGGGCATCGTATTTCGAGACTAAGGTATGCCCAGAGCCACGTAAATTGGAGTATTGAAGATTGGTCAAAAGTTATGTTCTCCGACGAATCAAAATTTATGCTCTACAAGCACGATGGAAGACACAGAGTGTATCGAAGACCAGGGGAAAGATTCAAGCAAGCATGCATCGAAGAAAAAGTAGCCTACGGTGGTGGGTCTGTACTTGTGTGGGCCGGAATTTCTTCTGAAAGTCGCACAGAGCTGGTGATCATAGAAAACGGCTCTTTAACTAGCGTAAGATATGTGGAAGAAATCCTCAATGATCACGTTGGTCCATTTATGGTCAATTTAGGTGAGGATGCTATATTTATGCATGACAATGCCCGACCTCATACAGGTAGGATTGTGAATGACTACCTTCAAGAGATGAACATTACTCGTATGGAGTGGCCAGCGCGCAGCCCGGATATCAACCCGATCGAGCATGCTTGGGACGAGCTAGGCAGATGCGTAAAACAACGAAACCCTCCCCCAATCACGCTTCGTGAGGTCAAAATTGCTCTCACAGAGGAATGGGAGAATATTCCCCAAAATCGTATAAGGAACTTGGTGTACAGCATGCCAAACCGCGTAAACGCAGTAATGGAAGCACGAGGAGGCAATACGAAGTATTAAAATTCAAGAAAATCGTAATAAAGTTCAAAAATTTCATGTTTCCTATTTTTGTTTTAAGGAGAGATCAGCAGTTTTTTCTTTATGTAATTTTGTGTTAATAAAATGTATGGTGACTCATATTTTTTTTACTTTCATTTAAGGAGTATTACATTGTCTATTAAATACAATTTATTGCATTAACCTATCATTTTTAGTTTCCGAGATTTTTAACATTCTTTAAGTGACCCGGATTCATTGCTCTCGAGTGTATAATGAGTCTATAATTTTTGTGTTACTAGTTTGCATGCAATCACTTTATTTTAAACTAGCTGAACCCGCAACTTCGTTTACGTCACATAAGGTGTATGAAAGGAAAGGTATTTCTTCATCAGAGTCATCAAGCAGCGTCTGAAACTGCCCTGTTTGCTTAATCATAAAAGAGCTTAATGATTAAGTCTATTTTACAATAATTCAGTCCACGCCTTCGGCGCGGACTGAATTGTTTAAAAATAGACTTAATCATTAAGCTCTTTTATGATTAAGCCAACACGCCAGTTTAGGTTCACTCACATTCAAAGAAACCCCTACAATTAAAATTTTCAAAATATCTGATTCTTAAAAGTGTTATAACTCTTTTATTTCTAAACCGATTTACATAAAACAAACGCTAAATGTTAACTGGAGCAAACCTCAACACAATAAAAAACCGCATTGCAATCGGTTGAGCGGTTACTGAGATTAGCGTGCACAACCGTACAGACAAACAGATATACAGATATACAGACATACAGACATACAGACATACAGACAAACAGACAAAAATTCTAAAAATCATTGTTTTGGGTTCTATTGCGTTCATAAAGCCCCCCTATAATATTTTTTCTTATTTATCTTCCATGTACAGACAGCGACCTGTTACGATTTTATTATATGTATTGATTGATGATGATAGAATTAAATGTTTCGTACGCCTTATGGCAAAACATAGTTGAACACCAAACTAACAATAAGACCTGTAAAATTAACCTGTGTTTACTAAATAAAGAATCTAAATCTTATTAGTAGTCTAGATAGCATAGGACAAACTTATAACAGATTAGTTTAGACTAGGCATCAAAATAAAATGTACCGCAATAAAATATTCGGTTGTCTTTTTTCCGTTGGTCTCTCTAGATACTATGAACAGTAAGTATTTTGTACAAAAGTATTATAGTCACTGCATGGGATGTGTGTATCCGAAACGATGTATATAAATAAATAAACTACCGAACCGCTGCCTGATTTATTGTCTATGTTGACAATAAATCAAGCCGAGGTTTGGTTGTACTGGATTTACATCGATAGATTTAAAGGAGCAATCCGGCCTTTTGCGATTTCATTTTCCAACTACCGAACGCTACTTTTTGGCATTTAAATTGGGTTAGAGTTTTGAGAAATAACCTCTGTCTAGCAGCAGTTTGAAAAATAAACTATATACCTACCAATTACTTGAGTTTTCAATGTTTTGAATAGCTATGTAAATTATGACGATTAATAAGAGTAAATAACTTGCAAAATATTATTACTTTTATAAGTACCTCCCTATTTTAAATTAACTTTTTAAACTCGCTAACGCTCAGAACCCCACGAACTCAGTATTCTGTAAACGATCACTGCAATATTCACTATGGTCGACCACTTACAACAACACAGTTTTTACTAGCGCAGGTGTGAGGAAATCCCACATTATTGTAAACCTTGTTTATGTCAATAAAGAATATTATTATTATTATGTCTCTCTTTCACACGGGTATCTTCTTTTTTTTTCTTACGAAGACACCCGGACTTTTGGTAGGCTTACATGGGGACACAGGTCCAACATGCAGAGGCCCTTTGAGACTTTTAATTTAAAGGGAAATGGGACCCCCACTACAAACAATCCACATCCGCCTTATGTAGAAGAACGGTAATGGACCATCTGCAATGGGAGCTAACTATTGTAAAATATGCTAACTACGTAATGGGCTATTGTGATGGGTGTTAGATGGTCTGGTTAACTTAGGCTATGGATGAAGACGGCGTCTGCCATTTCAATATACCTATTATTATATTAAAACTTTGGCAGACGGTGACTCGCCAACTCACTAGATGGGCCCCCTATACAATCGCCAAAGGCATTAAGCCTGTAAGGCGACAGAGGGCAACACCGATGTGAGCGGCTAGGGGTGTCGAGCGGTGCGGCGCCGGTTTCACCATCACGGGTCAGACCCGGAGCGGGTTTCCCCGTAGTTATGCCCTTGAAAATGACACTTCCACCCCCGAGCATAAAGCTCTGGCTTCCTCCCTCTGACCAGCCAATTAAGGCAAGCCAGAGTTGAGATTTGCTGCACTCCCGGGAGTACTGTCTCCCGTTAGCCCATTAAATGCTAACTGGTCGAGGAGCGCAACAAAACTCTGAGGTATCGGGACCGATGTGTAGCCACGCACATTCAGCTCGCCACAAGCTGCCCTGCGGATGTGTGCTTTTCTATAACCATGTGAGATATTTTTTGTTGATCTCAAAAAGTGGATGACTCGAAAAGCAAATCTACTATGCCCTCATAGGGATGCGTTAATCCCATGAAAAGATAACGACTGTCCACGAGGGATTTATTATTATTATTCCTCTTTATTACTTTAAAATACTTATAAATTACATTTTTAAATATACATCCATATAAAAAAAGTACATTTAAAAATATAAAAAATAGTAACCCACCGGTATCGGGTACAGGGACCAAGTTACCGGTGGTCAGGACTTCAGAGACAGGAACCTCCTCACAATACGTGCCGTGTTAAGAAGAACCGCCTTCTGCATCAAGCCCTTGACCCAACTGCCCACCGCAAGCCTCTTAAGGTGTTGGTCGAGGCTTTTGGCTCCATTCCAGTCCATGCACAGAGATCACTATCGGTACAATAATAGCTGAGTCAACACTCCACAGGTCCACGATCTCGTGGGCTAAGTCCAAATACTTGGCTTGTTTGTCTACTTCTGCCTTCACGAGATTGTCGTCATGTGGAATAGTGATATCAATTATTATTGCAAGGCGCTCTAAACGATCTATTATCACTATGTCAGGTCTATTGGCAAGAATAGTCCTGTCAGTGATAATAGGTCGGTCCCAGTACAACGTGATATGGTCACTTTCGAGAACTGGGTCGGGCACATATCTATAATACGGTACCTCTAATTCAACAAGGTTATACTTCAAAGCAAGTTGTTGATGGATAATCCTAGCTACTTGGTTATGTCTATGCAAATACTCACTATTGGCCAGACTAGAACAACCAGAAATAATATGCCTAAGAGATTCTCCGGGACGGTGACACGCCCGACATATGTCAATCGTACCATCCTTTAAGATATATTTTCGGTAATTGTTAGTCATCACAACTTCATCAGTAATTGCAAATACAAAACCTTCGGTTTCCCCAAATAGGTCACCGAATCGTAGCCAGGATACAGAAGATGAAAAATCTATATCTGACCCATGCAGGGCCCGATAAAAACGTCCATGCAACTCCTTGCTCTTCCATGTATCCTTACGATTATTGAGACTTAGTATCATAGGTTTATGCCAATTCTCTTTTGCCAGAGCAAGCGGGGTAAGTCCGTTATCAACTTCAACCACATCACGATGCACATCCGAGCCACCGTGTAGGAAATATTCCCTGAGGTTGCACAACTCACGATTATGAAGGGTCTTGGCATTTAGCAAACCACGACCCCCACATTTCCGCGGTATGTACAACCTCATCACTGATGAACGCGGATGATGCATTCGGTATGTGGTGAGTAACGTACGGACTTTCCTATCCAGGGCTTCAAGTTCTGTCTGAGTCCACCTGAGTATGCCAAAGGAGTACATTAAAACTGGCATGACCCAACCGTTATAGGCGCGCACCTTATTACCTCCTGACAAAAGACTTTTTAAGACTTTTTTCAAGCGGCCAAAGAAGCGCTCCTTCAACGATTGCTTCATGCCAACTTCACAAATGCCTAACGCCTGCGACATACCCAGGTATTTATATGATTCGTTTGCGGAAAGACATCCAAGTTGTATAGAATCTGAAAGTTCAACTCCTTCAGATTCTATTATCCTGCCTCTGTTTACATACATGACCGCACATTTGTCAACACCAAACTCCATTCTGATAGAACTACTAAAAACTTCTGTTATCTTTAGTAATTCCATCAGTTGCAGCTTGTTGGATGCAAATAGCTTTAAGTCATCCATGTATAGGAGGTGGGATATGACTTGGCCGTCCCTCCGCAACCGATAGCCTAACCCTGAATTCTCTAGTATAGTACTCAGAGGATTCAGAGCTAGGCAAAACCATAATGGACTGAGACTATCACCCTGGAATATACCCCGCTCAATCCTTATAGGCACACTGTTCCCGCAAACCTGTCGACATCCTGGATAGCACAAGACTGTTTTCCATTGCCCCATACATGTCTGCATGAAGGCACGTAGAGTTGCATCAATGCGTATGCGGCACAGAATCGAAAGCTTTCTTGTAGTCTATCCAACATGTTGCCAGATTCTTGCGGTTACGGCGTGTCTGTTGGCTAATGGCCATATCAATTATAAGGAGCTCTTTAGTGCCACGAGACCCACTTCTGCATCCATTCTGAGAGGTGGACAAGATGGAATTGTCAATCAAGTGTGACGATATTTTCCCTCTCAGAATAGATGTTAAAAGTTTATAGATGGTAGGGAGACACGTAATGGGTCTATAATTTTTTGGGTCTGTGGCACTACCAGACTTATGCAAAAGATGGGTAATGCCAGTAGTGGCGAAATCTGGCAACGATCCTGACTTTAGGCATAATTCGAATTGAGATGCCAAACGTTCATGTGAGCTCTTAAACCATTTCATCCAAAAATTGTGCAATCCGTCTGGTCCCGCCGACTTCCAATTCGGCAGCAGACGGACCGCACTGGAGACGTCTTCCGTTAGTATGCTTATTGGCTCCATGGTTTTAATAGGCTCACATAAACGTTCAACATCTCGCATCCAATCACCCTCAGTGTGACCAACGGGCACCGACCAAATGTTGCGCCAGAATGAGGTAGTTACATCATCATCTGGTCGCCGCACGTTGGCCCCAGTAGAGTCAGGACGCTCCCAATTTCTGTATACCCACCTTTCGTCTCTTTGGAAAGTGCGATTTTGAGAATAGCGGTCTACTCTTTTTTTGTATCTACGAACACGATTTGCCCACGCATAAATTTTTTGCTTCAGGTAGTCTATCCGCTCCGTGGCTCGTGCTGAAAATTCCCGAGGTCTGATATCAGTCCCCGAGAAAGCCCGAGTCACGAACCGCATCACTCGTGGGCGAGTATTTCCTGACCTGAAGCAAATCAGCTTTCCAATGAGTGCCCTAGTGTCAGAGATACGACGCTCAATTCTACATTGCCAAGCCGGCACTGTTGGTTTGGGTCGTATAGCAACGTTATCATTATAAAACTTAACATTTGCTATACGACAAGCTGCGACGGCTCCGCAATACAGAATTGAGTGTGTATCACCGAGATCTTCACTATTATCAAAATAATTCGATAATAGCGAATCCAGGGCACACACTAGAGCTATATTTTTCTTATGCGTGGGCAAACGTGGTAGACGTGGTCTAATTTGTGACGGCATAGACCGAAATTCTCGAATCGCACACTCCAAAGCACTCCTTAATTGCTCGTTGCAGTGGATACTTACGTTTGTAGCACTGGCATTCATCACATCATCGCTACCGTGATTTAATGGTAAAATTGTAGTTACAGTTTGTGTCTCAGGTAGCGATGATGTTGATGGCTGACCAAGACTGCTACATACGTCCGAGCGTAGCCTCTCAAGTACGGTAGCATCCAACAGATGACAACGTTGTATGGCCCGTACTTGATCCGATAGACGCTGTGCTGACACGTTGACTGATGGTTCAAGTTCCTGAAACAGAGGTAGCATTCTCACACGATACGCAGTGAGGTTAATTCCCCCCTCTGTAGCCATGAAATATGCCCGCATGACGTTCTCATTCAATGAATTCGACCATCGCATGCGGTGCACATCACCACCGGTAGCGGGGGCCCTATTCGAAGCCGGTGGGCGTCGGGGTCCCAAGCATAGCGGTGGCCGGCCTCTCCCCGGCCGACGCACTGGTGTTGGCGACGTCGGCGGAGAGAAATACTCATCACTCGATGTTGAGCTCAACGCCTCTGCTATTGGTGTACATTCACGAGGGAGAGAGGCGGAGCTGAGTGATGAGTCCGGAGGTGTAGATTGTGCTTGCTGTGTCCTGGATCTTGATCTGGTCAACATAATATTCTGCTTTTAATGTGATTTAAATCTTACTAATATTATAAATGCGAATGTTTGTGAGTGTGGATGTTTGTTACTCTTTCACGCTCAAACCGCTGAACGGATCTGGCTGAAATTTGGTACAGGGATACATTATAGTCTGGAATAACACATAGGCTACTTTTTATCCCGGGAATAAGTTCCCGCGGTAAGAACAAATTTTACGCGGGCGAAGCTGCGGGCATCAGCTAGTTACACATAAATCTTGTAATGTTTATGTGTCAAATGACATTTGTCAAAGTCTGGAAAAAATAATTCTGTAATGTGATATAAACAGTTTTCTTCGGAATTTGTACATTTTTGAGTTCTTTGAGTCCAATAATTTTATTTCTGTAATATGTGTTGATAATTTCGTATATTTAGGTGACTTTTTAACAATAAAGCAATAAAATATGTAGAGCAAAAATATTTGACGTGTTGTAGATGCCAGGTATTTTTTTTTTTTTTTTTTTTTTATTATTATGTCTCTTCTTCTCGGGTACCTTCTTTTTTTTTTCTTGCGAAGATACCCGGTCTTTTGATAGGCTTACATGGGGACATAAATGGTCCAACACGCAGAGGCCCTTTGAGATTTTTAATGTAGGAAATGGGACCCCCACTGCAGACAATTCACGTCCGCCTTATGTAGAAGGACGGCAATGGACTGCCTACAATGGGAGCTAAACTATTGTAAAATATGCTTACTACAAAATGGGCTATTGGGTTGGGGGTTAAATGGAACTATGTATCTTATGCTATGGATGACAACGGCGTCTGCCATTCCAATATGTTATTATGAAAATATTGGCAGACGGTGACTCGCCAACTCACTAGATGGGCCCCCTATACAATCGCCATAGGCCAGGCCTGTAAAGCGACAGAGGGCAACACCGGTGTGAGCGGCTAGGGGTGTCGAGCGGTGCGGCGCCGGTTTCGCCATCACGGGTCAGACCCGGAGCGGGTTTCCCCGTAGTTATGCCCTTGAAAATGACACTTCCACCCCCGAGCATAAAGCTCTGGCTTCCTCCCTCTGACCGGCCAATTAAGGCAAGCCAGAGTTGAGATTTGCTGCACTTCCGGGAGTAGCGTCCTCCCATTAGCCCATTAAATGCTAACCGGTGACAAAGCACAACAAAACTCTGAGGAATCGGGACCGATGTGTAGCCACGCACATTCAGCTCGCCACAAGCTGCCCTGCGGATGTGTGCTTTTCTATAACCTTGTGAGACATTTTTTGTTGTTATTATTATTATTCCTCTATATTACAATATATCACATATAAATTTACATTTTTAAATATACCTATATAAAAAATACATTTAAAAATATAAAAAAATAGTATACCACCGGCATCGGGTACAGGGACCAAGCTACCGGTGGTCAGGGCTCCAGAGACAGGAATCGCCTCACAATACGTGCCGTGCTCAGTAAAACTGCCTTTTGCATCAAGCCCTTGACCCAACTGCCTAACGCAAGCCTCTTAAGATGTTGATCGAGGCTTTTGGCGATCAGACCGTGTGCTGATACGACTATCGGAACAATAATCGCTGAATCCACATCCCACATGTCGACAACCTCGTGAGCCAAGTCCAAATATTTCAATTGTTTATCTTTTTCTGCTTTCACGAGATTCTCGTCATGTGGAACCGTAATATCAACGATTATTGCGAGGCGCTCTGATCGATCTATTACCACTATATCAGGCTTATTGGCTACAATAGTCCTGTCAGTGATAATAGACCGATCCCAGTATAACGTGATACAACCATTCTCTAGAACTGGGTCGGGCACATACCTGTAATATGGTACCTCTGAATCTACAAGTTTATATTTTAGCGCAAGTTGCTGATGGATAATCCTGGCTACTTGGTTGTGTCTATGCAAGTACTCGCCGTTGGCAAGACGAGGACAACCAGAAATAATATGTCTGAGAGATTCACCCGGTAGGTGGCATGCCCGACATATGTCAACCGTACCGTCTCTCAAAATATATTTCCGATAGTTATTCGTCATGATAACTTCGTCTGTAATCGCATAAACAAAACCTTCAGTTTCTCCGAACAAATCTCCGAAACGTAGCCAGGATACGGAAGCTAGAAAATCTACATCGGGCCCATGTAAGGCCCGATAAAATCGTCCATGCAGCTCTTTGCCCTGCCATATCTCCTTGCGATCATTAGTCGTCAATATTACTGGTTTGTGCCAGTTCTCTTTGGCAAGAGCAAGAGGGGTCAGTCCATTGTCTATTGCTACCACATCCCGATGCATACCCACGTCTGCATGAAGGAAATATTCCCTAAGGTTGTATACCTCACGATTGTGTAAGGTCTTGGAATTTAAAAAGCCACGACCTCCGCACTTTCGTGGGATATACAACCTCATTACAGACGAACGTGGGTGATGCATTCGGTTTATGGTCAATAGCGAACGGACTTTTCTATCCAGGGCGTCTAATTCAGTCTGAGTCCATCTAAGTATGCCGAAGGAATAGATTAAGATTGGCATGGCCCAACCGTTGATAGCCCGCACCTTGTTACCGCCCGACAAAAGACTTTTCAGCACTTTTTTCAGGCGGCCAAAGAAACGGTCCACCAACGTTTGTTTCACGCCTATCTCTGTAATACCTAATGCCTGCGACATACCTAGATATTTATAGGTTTCAGTCGCGGAAAGGGATTTAAGTTTTGTGAAATCTGAAAGTTGTACTCTTTCAGATTCCACAATCCGACCCTTCTTTACATGCATGACTGCACATTTATCTACACCAAATTCCATTTTGATAGAATTACTGAAAGCTTCTGTGACTTTTAGTAACTCGATCAAGTGGGAATCGGTGGAGGCAAATAATTTTAAGTCATCCATGTAAAGAAGGTGGGAAACAACTTGACCTCCTCTCCGAAACTGATAGCCTAATCCTGAACCCTCCAGCAAAGTGCTGAGAGGATTCAGTGCCAGGCAAAACCATAAGGGACTCAGACTGTCACCCTGAAATATACCCCTCTTGATCCTGGCAGGCTCGCCATCTCCAAGAACCTGACGACATCCTGGATATACAAGAGCCGTTGTTGTTATTATTATTATTATTACTTAGTCCCACTAACCATGCCCTTCCTTGGATGTGTTACGTGGGACAAAAAACTATAAAGTGAAAATGTGGGCATATACAATTCCTCTGCCTACCCCTTAAGCGATAAAGGCGTAACTATACGTATATTTTTAAAACTCAAAATAATGTACCTAAACAATATTGTAAGTGAGTATTATAATTAGGTACAACTGACCGAAATCCCTTCCTGCCAAAAGCAAATATTTAAAAACCGGCCAAGTGCGAAACTCGCCCATGAAGGGTTTCGTACCAGCAAGTAACATAATATAAAAGTTTTTGTAGTTCGTTGTAACTTTCGATGTTTGAACACGTTCGCAGTGGTAGTGATTTTTCTAACCGAAAATTGCGGTTTATGACGTATTAAAAAAAAACTACCAGCTCTATCTCGTTCAAACTAATTTTCGTTGGTAATTTTTATGGCAATGAACATCATATTTTTTTTAGATTTATCATTCTCTTAGTTTAAAAGTTAGAGGGGGGGGGGACACACTTTTTTCCACTTTGGAAGTGTCTCTTGCGCAAACTATTCACTTTAGAAAAAAATGATGTTAGAAACACCAATAGCATTTTTGAAGACCTATCTATAGATACCTCATACGTATGGGTTTGATCAAAAAAAAAATTTGAGTTTTAGTTCTGAGTATGGAGACCCCCAAAATTTACTGCTTTTTTTCTAGTTTTATATAAGAATCTTAATGCGGATCACAGAATACATCTAGTTACCAATTTTTAATAGCATAGGCCTTATAGTTTCGGAGAACAGTGGCTGTGACACACGGACGGACAGACAGACGGACAGACAGACAGACAGACAGACAGACATGACGAATCTATAAGGGTTCCGTTTTTGCCATTTGGCTACGAAACCCTAAAAACCGGCCAAGTACGAGTCGAACTCGTGCACGTACGTATGGGAGCCCCCTTTAATGCCCACTTTATCTAATTTTAGTTATAATATTGAGACTTATTGCTAAAGCGGCAACAGAAATACATCATGACTGTGAAAATCTCAGTTCTCTAGCTATTACGGTTCCTGAGATACAACCTCGTGACGGACAGACAGATAGACAGACGGATGGATGATGAAGTCTCATAAACAGCGTCCCGTTTTTACCCTTTGGGTAGGGAACCCTAAAAAGCTTACAGGTGACAACGATTTAGTAGACCCCGCTAAAGAGGCACCGCTGATGTACGGTTGCCAACGATTTGTAAATCGCTCAATTAATTTCAGAGCACTTAAGATGTTATCGCTGTGAAATATTGACGGTACCCTACGGAACCACGTCTGCTCTTCGTAGAGGCTTTAGGAAAGATTTATTTACTAGTTCAAGGTTTTAGAAGCTAGTTTGATATCGTCGAATTCCTTCAAATGACGCCATTAGTTGAAGAACGATAAAAAAGAATAAACCGGTGAAGTGCGTGACAGGTCATGCATAGAATAGGGTTCCGTCGTCATTTACTGGCACGTAGATTTCGAAGGTGGTTTTGTAATTATTTCGTTATTTTTGTTTGAAGTTTCGATTTTTTTAAGAAATTAAGAGCCAGCCGTTAAGCTTTTAAGGGAGGAGGCGTTCTATTCTAGGATGCCTGAATGAAAAAACCTTACCAACCTCTCAATGTTTTTAAAAGATTTTATGATACCACACACTATGGGGTAGACTCAGAACTCTCGCGTGTAACCCAAAAAAAGCTAAATTTTAGCATTTTACCGACGCCGACGGCAACCGGTGAACGTGGTAAATACACATTATCCATGCAATGTTTCATCTTTTTAGCACTAACCGTTTGGAAGGTAGGTAAGGCAAGGACGGACGGATATGGCTAAACATATAAGGGTTCCAAAAGTTGAACTGCAGAACCCTAAAAACCGTTTTATGTGACAGAATCCTAATAACTAATTATTTATGTAAATCAAAACAATTTAACTCTCTTAAAGGAATCTGGCAAACTGTACCTATATTAAAATGGAGCTATAATTAACTTTATCCCTTTTGTTTCAGCGTTTCATTACATTTTAATGTAATTCGTGAATTTCGTTACAGCGAGTAAGATTATAAAGAAGATATATTGCCGAAGTTAGTAATATCTTCGCCCATAACATTTCCATACAATTGAGAGAAGTAAAAGATTTACCAAAACCAACCCAGTTAGATAGCCGATGGAGTAAACGAGTTCTGGAGTGGAGACCGCGACTTGTTACATGTGGGATAGGTCGACCCCGCCAGATGGACTGACAATCTGCAAATGGTTGCTGGGAGTGACTGGATGCAGGTGGCACAGGACTTTGTATTGTGGTTTAATTTGGTAGAGGTTTATGTCCAGCAGCGAACTGCCATAGGCTGGTTTGTTTGACTGATTCGATTTGAACACTTCAAACAATCCAATTTCAGTACCTACATTTTTTTATTTTATTCTCAGAGAGCTACCTAGCTTTTAATTTTGTTGGGCTAAAATATTTACTCTAAATAAAAAAGATATAATTAAGTCAAAAGACTTTTCAAACACATTTGTTCAGGTAAATTTTCGCATGAATAAAAAGTCACGACGTCAAAATATTTACTATGTAAATAAAATTACAAACGAATTTAATTCCAAAGTTCAATGTTGTTTTCGAATCCTGTAGATAAAATTAATCTAATAACTTGGTGTCATCATTCATAAACCCGTGCACATGTAGGTATCTAGACACGTGGTAGCGTGTCAAGCCAAGTTCAAGCAAAGGAACTGGCTAGCCAGCGCCAAGTGTAAAATTACATGAACCACTTGGTGCCACTTTTGACCCTTTTATAACTCAAAACCTCTTTAACGTAAACACGTAAAACTACGTGTGTTTTATTATATCCGTAAGGACATCTCGAAGTCCTAATTTCATGAAGCTTGCTCAAACGGTTATAAAGATATGAAGGTCAAAAAGAAGTAAAATTTAGCACTGACTGACTGACTGATATATAGTACCTAATTCTAACCTACTTCCAGATGACGTAGAAGGCTGAAATTTGGAATGCAGCTCGGTAATTGCATGTAAGCGTAGGAAAAAAGCTGAAAATAAAAAATAGGGGGGTTCCCATACAATGTTTTTCAAATGTAGCGTTGGAACCGTTACAACGTCGCGAGCAGATATTTGAAACTATCTCAATATAAGTATTATTATGTCTTTATAAAAAGTAATGATATCCCACCAAAAACATAAATGTTAAAAGGAGAGCCAAGTTCAATACAAAGATTATGCTTGGCTGTGGGCTTCGCCGGAAAAACGAATGGAGATCTAAATGCGTGCCAAGTTCTATGCGAAATCCAAATATGTATTTATAGGAACAAAATAAAATCATGAACAAGTATTAAACTCTATTTCTTTCCTTTATTGGATACCTATAACAATTACTGTTATTTAAAAAAAATGTGAGATCTTAAAATAGGCTAGATTTGACTTGGCCAGTTTTTATCAGAATTAAAAAAT
Organism: Miltochrista miniata; assembly: GCA_933228765.1. Taxonomy (NCBI): domain Eukaryota; kingdom Metazoa; phylum Arthropoda; class Insecta; order Lepidoptera; family Erebidae; genus Miltochrista; species Miltochrista miniata. The sequence goes on along the minus strand of OW121762.1, from coordinate 20,500,009 downwards.
ATATATACTATGTCGAATAACCTTATAAAATGACCGATGTAATGAAAACTATTATTCAGACAATTCATACATTTGTCGTAGTTTGAGGAAGCATGATGAAGCATGGTCGTAATTTTCCGTAAAGTGCCTACAAAATATACGGAATTCAGATATACATAAACTTATGTAAAAGCACTGAGACTATGTTGTAATACTATGACTACATAGTTATGTTAATCTGGGTCGACTGCCCTATAACATGTTTCGAGAATAATACATTAGGGACTTGGTTTAACATATTGAATGTACTAACCTTATATGGACTTCGACTGCCTCTGTGGCGCAGTCGGTAGTGATACCGCCTGCGGCGCTGGAGGTCGTGGGATCGATTCCCACTGGACACAAATATTTGTGTGACCCATAAATGTTTGTCTCAAGAGTCTGGGTGTATCTATGTATAATATGTATGTATTTAAAAAGTATATAAGTATTAATATCCGTGGTCTGATACCCATAACACAAGCAAGTTATTCCTAGCTTACTTTGGGATCAGTAGCGTTGTGTTAAATGTCCGTGAATATTTATTTATTTATTATTAATATGTTAGAAATCTTGACCTTGTGAGAAAGAAGCTCGCTCTGTAAACATGGTCAATGCCCACCGTTTCAAAGGGACATTTTTGTCAAAGATTATTCAATGTGGGTAAACATAGATAGTCTAATGCTTAGGATGGAAGATAACAGTAGGTACTTGTGATGTTGTACAACATATTTCAAAAGTATTGACTTTAGTTAGGTCTACCAGGTCCCGTTCAAGATCTTGGGGGCTTATCGCAATTCTTCTTACTTCAATTCAACCTTACTTGCAAGAGGAAGGACGAAATACGACGATCCCTTACGTGGTTGTGAGGTTAGACGGCAGTCACAACCAAGAATATCAAAAGTAAAAAGTCAAATCATAGCTTCAAGGAGAAAAAAATCGGACCCCACTGGTTTCAAATCCAAGTACGGCTTAGAAGTAGTTAGACGCTTACATGAATAAGAATACGAAGACTTGTGAAGTAGTGCAAACAGTAGCTGATGATGTTGTTTGCTGACGACGTTATACCTAAACGGTTGGACTTATTTTATAATGAGCTGATGCTCACGGCTTCGCCTGCGTGAAATTTGGTTCCAGTTCCTGCTTGCCATATTCCCGGGATGAAAATCTGCCTTGGTACCAAATGTCAGCCTAATTCTTTCAGCCGTTAGAGCGTGATTGAGAAACAAACATCCAAACATCTTCACAAACTTTCTCATTTATAATATTAATAGGATAGTCTGCACTCGCAGTATCACCCGCGTTGAATTTCTTTCCCGTTCCAGCATCCCATGGGAACTTATTCCGGTGAAAAAAGTATGTTTCAAACTTGAAGTAGCCTGCTCCCCGTTCGCTTTAAGTTTGCCGGTCGCTTCCCCTACTATGCCTCTACACCAGCCTCTACGCAAGCGGTAAAACTTAGAGCGAACAGGCTATCTGTGTTATTCCAGACTATAATCGATGCCTTCACCGAATTTCAACCAGATCCTTTCAACCGATAGAGCGTAAAGGGTTCTTTCCCGCATATAATATTAGAAATGATATGAATTGAAGAAATTGCAAATTTGTGGTTAGGTATTTTCAAAATTCTGTTTCGGAAATTGCCGATAAGAAAATTGTAAATGAGTGCTGTCGTTGTCATCTGTAGAAATAAATGGAACGTCACTCCAAATAAATAAGTCCTTAGACGAGAACATAAACGTAAAACGTGAAAACATGACACATGTTAAACTGACGAGGACATATTACCGTGCTTGTTTTATCACAGGAATATGATGATTATTATGTTTTTTCTTCTCTCGCTCGCGCGCCAAAATGATGCTGCCGCCTAATAGAAAGCCATAAAGACATCTACCGATTGGGGGCCACAGTCGCAGTTTGTGAGACTATAGATAGCGGTCCCCAATTTGGCGACCCTGTAAAAAAAAGTGTGTGCGTGTAACAAACGTTACACGCACACACTTTTTTTTACAGGGTCGCCAAATTGGGGACCGCTATCTATAGTCTCAAGAAGTTTTACTTCAATCGCGCGTAAACACGCGCGATTGAAGTAAAACTTCCTTGCCATTGACGGCATCAAATGTTATATTAATATCTTTCATTTGAATTTAAAATAGCTTATTTAAAATGAATTTTATATAAGCCTCCGCTATTCAAAATTCAAATAGTAAGCGTTACTTCCGTCAGAAAAAAAATTTGAGATCCTCCCTAGGCACGCCTAAAGAAGTTTTACTTCAAAAATTCCCTCTAGAGCTGTTCAATACGCATCCTAGTATTGTAATCAATTCAAATCACAAATTGTAGGTACACAAGGCAACGCAATGAAGTATGCAGGCCACACTAGTAACATGCATGTGTGTGTAAATCTAACGAGTGTATTATATTACGTTTCTATGTGCGTGACTGACACGCTCGCACCAGCATCGTATACTTTTACAATATAGGGCATCATGATGTCTTGTTCGGGCGTTTTCGTCTAAGCTCGGCTAAGCCGAATGAACGTGCGCGATTAAGTTAGCTTATTTTACATCAATTACATAAGTTCTCGTAGCAAATTGTCTAAGACGGCGGATTTAAATCTGCATCGTATTCGTAAGTGTCGCGAGATCAAATCCTTGCGCAACATGCAGAACTCTTTTTGCCGTTTTTGTAATATATTTTATATTACTAAAAAAATATTATATATATAATTAGCTGACCCGCGCAACTTCGTTAGCGCGATAAATGAAGAACCGCTCGACCGATTTTGTGCAAACTTCATATAAACCATCTACTAAATAGTCCGAACAAAGCCTAAACATTTGGGTAGGATAGGTGAGCCCGTTCTTGAGTTATAAAATTACAACGAAAAGTGGCATTGATTTTTATATATATAGATTTAATATTATATAATTATATAATATTATAGATTATATAGTATTACTATATCTATATTATTATTAATATTATAAAGAGGAAAGATTTGTTTTTTTGTTTGTTTGTTTGTAACGAATAGGCTCCGGAACTACAGGACCGATTTGAAAAATTCTTTCACTGTTGGGAAGCTATACTCTTTGCGGTGAACATAGGCTACATTTTATTCCCGTATTCCCACGGGAACGGGAACTACGCGGGTGAAACCGCGTGACGTCTGCTAGTATAATATAAAATAACAAAGCAGGAAAATAAAACAATTTCTTTATACTTATTATAATACGTAATATAAAATTCTGTAATGATGTTGTGTTAATATCAGACTGACACAATATCAGACGAGAATAGTCGTAATGTTTTTCATTTGTAGTAAGTAATTTATTAATTAGTGACATGAATCAACATGTTATCAAGTTAGAAATTATGATCTAGTTATAACCTCTAACCTCAACAACAATAACATCATTCACATAATAATAATAAACTACTTCTATTGGCACTTTTGTATCACCAACTTTTTATTTATAGTTTTATTAAGATTTTTAAAAGCAAAATATTCTAAATATCACATCACAGACTAATAGCCAATAGGTGCACCATCACTGTCTATTACTTGTTGCAATCTTGTTCTCATGTTAGCAACCATATTCCAACACAGGTCAGTGCCACGAAATGATTCCCAAGTGGAAGTAACGACTTCATCTAGATTCGACTTAGACCTCACTTTAGATGAATCCCAATTGAGCACCATATGCCCCCATAGGTTTTCAATGGGATTTAAATCAGGGCTTTTAGAGGGCCATTCAATGACAGTAAAGTTTTCTTGTGTGTTTAACCAATTTTGCACAAGCCGGGCACGGTGCACTGCACAGTTGTCATGCACAAAGTAAATGTGCTCATGCGGATAAACAACACGCACAGTTGGTAGCATGACATTTTGCAAAACATCCAGGTAACCTTTACTGTTATTCCGACCCCCTACTTCCACTAACTCGCCGGGTCCCATCGATGACATCCAGCCCCAGTAACCCAAAGTGATGCGTCCACTAGACCTGCATGGAACGACATTATTTTGGGAATAGCGTTCACCCGCTTTCCTCCACAATATTTTACGACCATCTTTGTCTGACTTAAAACATTTTTCGTCACTAAAAATCACTACACTATTACACCAATCAAAGTCCAGATATTGTCGTGCAAATTGTATCCTATCTTGCTTATGTTTCTCTGACAATAAAATCTTCTTAGCTGGCTTACGACATCTTAATCCTGCTGCGCGCAAATGAACCCTGACGGTCTGTAAGGATATGTCATGCCTGGTAGCCGTGGTGCGCGTCGATGCGAAAGGGTCCGCCAAGTGTGTGGCAACAACATCTCGATGCCGTGGATTAGCCACCGTGTATACGGTAGCTTGTCGGCCAGGACGAAGACGGTCTATGTGCCCTAAAGCACCATGTCGATGAACCCACAGTTGCACCGTTTTTCTCTGTGAACAATATCACAAAATAATTTAAAATAATATTTACAACGTAATTATACTTTAAATTATGCACATTATAATATAATTATATAAATATTTTTGAATAAATAATCTTTAACTTACCGATATATTTAATCGTCTTGAAATTTCAGTAATTGAAACATTTTGCTCATACAAAACAATTATTTCAGCTCTTAAAAGCGTAGTTAAATGGTGCATATTTAATCTTCTTTCTTAAAAGAGTTAAAATTATTGATGAGCACAGTAGTCAAAACCAGTCTGTTTACGTCTAGTAAATCATAACTTTAAGGGTAAAATAATATTCACACTTGACGAACTGTGATCACTTTTGTGTTATTTAATGTGGGTAGAATCAATATCAATAATAATGTTAATAGTTTTGACTGTCAATTTTGCTTTAGAGTCTCAAAACAAGTTACTAACAACACGCACACATAGAAACGTAATATAATACACTCGTTAGATTTACACACACATGCGTGTTACTAGTGTGGCCTGCATACTTAATTGCGTTGCCTTGTGTACATTATTTTTTTTGATGAATCCGTACAACCTGCAAACTACAATCGCAGTAATGTTACTCGCTCAGATCCCTTTTTTCTACGTGTGGAAATTCTATGCCGCAATCCTACCGACTAAAACCATACTTACAACAGTCTATGTCCGAAAGTTCCGGGTAAGCCCTCGGAAGGATGTCACAGGGTTCGCGGCCGCGGCCTAGCGCCTAAATTGCTCAGATCCCTACTCTGAAGCGAGGAAAAGTCACTGATGAATATGTTCTAGAGTTTTGTGTCGATTGAATGACATCCGTACCTAAGTATTCCAAAATTCTACGAAATATAGAGACGCCGAAATCTTGTTAGTGAATAGTCACAATAGAAATTTAGGCGAAGTAAATCGCTATTGTATCTATCTTAAATTTGAGTAAATTACCTCTGAATCAATTTTATTCTTGTATCCCCTCTAATTTGCGTGTTCTTCTCCAGTGAGTTATAACAAGTACCTACAGACTCATGAACTAAATTACTAATTGTGTTCTTATTCTCAGGCTTAGCTGAATGAAATAGGTTACAGCAGAGGTGGTAAAAATAATGCATACCTATGGCCGTACACAAAGTTTTTTTAGATTCCCGCCATCCTCACGTATCAGCTGGTGTATCAGTTAATAAGAAGCCTTTGATGTGTAATTTTGTAATTCCATGCCTAGTAAAATAGAGTAATTATAACAATTCTGAAACCTCAGACTGTTGAAGAAAAGTTAATAAATATTTACGAACATTTTGTTACTTGTTTACCGATCATCAAATCAGCCTATGTTAGTTTACTCCTGAACGTAGGCCTCTCCCAATTAACGCCACAATACACGGTTCTGCGCTTTCCGCATCCAGTCCCAGCACCTGCTACCTTTTCTAGGTCGTCGATCCATCGGCCGGGGCCTACCCTACGTTTGCCAAGTTGCGGTCTTTTTTAACTCATAGTAAATAAGAATCTTCGACAAAAATGTTCCATACTTTTTGAAAAAAGAAGGCTGTAAATGTCAATTTTAGGTACTTACAGACATTCACCTACTACAGATTCTAAGTGTGGGCGCCCCTTGATCTAAATACCAGCCAGTAATTATAATTCCTTACCGTACCGTACCTTACCGTAAAATACTTAAAGAAAGGGTATGCGGTGGCGATCCAACGCAGATGCTTCATAATATTCGGAGTGTAATCAATCACATGAGAAATGGGACATGACATTGAGAGACGACAGGTCGGAAATAAGTAAATTGAATTTGCTAAGATCAATGGTACTGTGCTCCTGAAAACATGATATCGAATCAATCATGGTGTTATTTTGATGATGACGATGAGTACCTATTTATAGAGAATTTAAAGAAGCACCTACGTGAGTCGACTGGCACCCAAGGACTGGCAGTTATCTCTCTCAGCGAATGGACATTGCTATTCAAAGGAGGAATGCTGCCAGTTTTTTGGACATAATGTTACGGGGGCTGCGTTTGGATTTAGTTTAGTCTAGAACTCTAGATAGTTATAAAAGTAAATAAATATGTAATAATTACGGTTTATTGTAATTTTTTAACAATAAATTAGAGTAGTGTAATACCAGTAGAGTACCTATTAATCCTACGAATATTATACACGCGAAAGTTTGTATAGTTGATTTGGATTGTGGTGAAGATTGAAGTTTGGATGTTTGTTACTCTTTCACTTACGGCTTAACGGATCTGGCTGAAATTTGCACAACAACAAACTTATACGCGGGCCGAGCTGCAGGCATCATCTATGTTAATATTTTTGCAATTCATGAACTCTGAAACTACTGAACCGATTTTAAAAAATCTTACGGGCGATACCGCACTGTTTGGGGCACAGCTAGTTTAATGATGGAATTTACAAGCGAATACATGAAATATTCCTTAAATATTTTAGATACCTACACTTGATTAAATCTTAAAAGCAAAATAAACCATACGCAGAATTTTATTCTACGTGCAGAATAACATACATACATATTTAACCCTACATATGTATGTTATTCTTTTAACTAAATAATGAAATAAATATATTTTCAAGGAAATTTCGTAACAGGTCGAGATAATTATTATTATGTAATGTGATTGTATTATAAGTTAGTATATTCTGATTTATCATTTAATATAATACTGAAGTCGGTGCCAATATGACTATAAGAGAGAGATTACTATTGCCTACCTAAGCCTAGGTACATAATTTTACTGGGCACCGATTTCTGTATTATATTTCATGATATCTGATTAATCAGAATATACTAACTTTGTGCTAAGTCAATTTTATTTTTCAGTTTTTAGTTTTGTGTCGAGAGGGAAATCGGTTTCTTTTTGTTAAACTTTTTTTTGAACAACTGGAGAACCACATTCAAACCAGCGATTACTAACAATACGTCTGTAATGAATTGATTTAGTAGAGAATAGATCCAATTCGGGATGTTCCGACAACGCCTTGTTCGCAAAGGTAGCTGATCTACGCAAAAATGAGTTGCTTCTATAATCTATTATGATCTTTTAGTATCGTCTTCTATTGATTACTCACTAACCAAAATTTGGCACATAAAAGTTCATTGCCCCTTACCATAGCCTATTATTAAATAAACATAACTGTTACAGCTCATGAAGCGCTCGTGGCCCTGCGGACTCAGTGTTCTGTAAACGATCATTGCAGTAAGCAACTTTTACTATGGCCCGTCCTTGGATGGGTGACCATCCATGTGACCACTTTGTGACATTTATTTGATTGTTTTCGTGCTTCGAAAGGCACGTTAGGCCGTTGGTCCAGGTTGCCAGTAAAATGGCAGTCGTTAAGCCAAGTTGAAGGCCATTTTAGGCGGTTTGAAAAATTTCAACAGCAGGCAGTCACAATCTGCGCCTGTCCATCTCAACACAGCAATACGGCTCACCACCTACTACGTGGAACAAACTCCAAAAAAAAGATGAAATTTGGGTATATAATATGTCTCTGCCTACCCCTTCGGAGATAAAGGCTTGACGATGTGTGTGTCCGTGTGTGTGTTACATTTAGCTTATTGAAGATACGAAAGACGTGGTGGTTCTCAAAGTCTGTTCGGAATCCTGGGACAGACTTCCTAAGGCTTACCCGGACATAAGCAGTTGCAGGGCAGCATGTCATTTAGTCGACAAAAGTCCGGTATAGCATCCATGAAGAATTTCGTCACGAAAAAGCTTATATAGGATAAAGTCAATACAATTTTATTGCTCCGTATTATTCTACTAATCTCTCTATTATAGACAACAATAGACCATGATAATCTATTTCTCTTGTTACTGTATCATATAATTAAGCTGTAGTCAAGAATGATGAATAGCGTGTTGTGTGTTGTATGGTTGTATGTGACAAGACGAAAGAACAGCTCAGACGTTCGCTACACAATAGGGCAGTGCGTGACTCGCTGGAGTTACAATCCCGTAATGTTATTTTTATTTGTCGCATTATCCATTCAAAACCCTTATTAATTATACTATTTTTTTTTTTAATTTATATCCCTACTAATATTATAAATGCGAAAGTAACTCTGTCTGTCTGTCTGTCTGTCTGTCTGTCTGTCTGTCTGTCTGTCTGTCTGTCTGTTACGCTTTCACGCCTAAACGGCTGGAGCGATTGAGATGAAATTTGGTATGGGGATAGTTCGAGGCCCTGGGAAGGACATAGGCTACTTTTTAACCGACTGCACAAAAGGAGTGTTATGATTTTACGTGATAACGACTTTCAGGCTGTTACGCTTTCACGCCTAAACGGCTAAAGCGATTGAGATGAAATTTGGTATGTGGATAGTTCGAGGTCCTGGAAAGGACATAGGCTACTTTTAAACCGACTGCGCAAAAGGAGTGTTATGATTTTACGTGATAACGACTTTCACGCTGTTACGCTTTCACGCCTAAACGGCTGGAGCGATTGAGATGAAATTTGGTATGGGGATAGTTCGAGGCCCTGGGAAGGACATAGGCTACTTTTTAACCGACTGCACAAAAGGAGTGTTATGATTTTACGTGATAACGACTTTCAGGCTGTTACGCTTTCACGCCTAAACAGCTGGAGCGATTGAGATGAAATATGGTATGTGGATAGTTCGAGGCCCTGGGAAGGACATAGGCTACTTTTTAACCGACTGCGCAAAAGGAGTGTTATGATTTTACGTGATAACGACTTTCACGCTGTTACGCTTTCACGCCTAAACGGCTGGAGCGATTGAGATTAAATTTGGTATGTGGATAGTTCGATGCCCTGGGAAGGACATAGGCTACTTTTTAACCGACTGCGCAAAAGGATTGTTATGATTTTACGTGATAATGATTTTCACGCGATAACGACTTCTACGCGGTCGAAGTCGCGGGAACAGCTATCCCTACTAATGTTATAAATGCGAAAGTACATAACTCGGTCTGTCTGTCTGTCTGTCTGTTACGTTTTCACGCTAAACGGCTGGAGCGATTGAGATGAAATTGGGTATGGCGATAGTTCGAGGCCCTGTGAAGGACATAGGCTACTTTTTAACCGACTGCGCAAAAGGAGTGTTATGATTTTACGTGATAACTTTTAATAAGTCGCGGGGAACAGCTATTTTAGTTTAGTTGTAAATATTTAATCACACTACTTAGCCTAGGGGCTTGACAGAGAAGGATTAAAATCTATAGGTATACTACATGGGCAAATGACATGCTTACGAAATAGGTTAAGTTCAATTTTTATATGAGGATAGGTTTATATAAGCGTGAATCCCTCGCGTCACGCTGTTGTCTAGGGCCTGCTTCTGTAAGGACGGTGAGCGGCCTCCTCATCGACCTCAGGCCCCCGGTCATGTAGGCCGATAGTCTTAGGCGAAGACAACTAGCCGGCACTTGGGTACTTGGAACTTGGGTGGGAGAGTTCTCTCTACTTTTGAAAGTTATTAACTCTATAAGGCTAATAACTTGGTTTAACGACTGCCATTTACTGGCTACCGTTAGCGTTAGTGTTATCGTCTCAAATCTTTCGGTTATAAGTACTTAAAGTTTTCAGTCTGTGGCCCAAATCTAACAAACGTTTCGTATTCGCGCTCCACCATACTACTTAATCTTTTTATTATTAAAGGGGCCAATTAATAAAGACGTACGTCATACCGGCCTTGGACCCGCTAAAACCATGAGGTCTCTACCCATCCATCTAGCGCAGTCCTGGGGTATCCTTTAGAGGGCTTAGCAGGGGCTCCCAACCGTAGGCTGTTATACCTAACAGCCTGCGGTTGGGAGTCCTACCGGATACGTGTGGTTTTTTGTCAGTAGGAGTTATAGTATATTCATGTGGGATTTACCTCACATTAAAAAAAACCATGTAGCGCATAGCTCCCCGGGTAAGTTGGAGGATGTCCTGACTTTGTCCCCACATTTTGGTTACGACTTATCTTAGAGGCTCGATAGAATACAGTTCAAAATTTGCTTACAACATAATTTCCACGCGAACGAAGTTGCGGGTAACAGCTAGTATTATATATATAAATAAATAAAAATACTAGGTTTTGTTTTGGACTTTATTGTTGTAAAAGTTTTAGAAATTATGTTCCACGTCAACGTTATATATTTTCAAAAGCTGACTCAGGAAACGTATTTCTGCCATATAAATTATATCAAAGAAAAAAATTACGGGCACTTCTCATGCTTACCAGATGTACATAAAAAAGTTCATTAAAATCAGTCGACCGTTCGGAAGGACTTTAATCAGAAACACCGAGACACATGATTTTTATATACTGCCCGTTCGCACTAAGTTTGCCGTCGACTGGCATAGAGACTGGTGTAGAGGCTTAGTATGAGCGGCGACCGATCAACTTACCGCGAACGGGTACCACCTTTAGATATTAGATTTAAAGAGAGAGAACCATGATAGGTAGAGCCATGTTTGATGCCGAATTTAAAGTGATGCCATTTCCAAAACAAATCGAAGCATCGAGAGTAATATTAACATAATTATTCCTAATCTGTCACAGAGACGACGACAACTAAGGCCCTTACTTGACCCGATTAGAAAACTGACTTGGTGCTCTTATATATTTAAGTTTGTACCTACGTGACGTTCATACATACTAGCAATTATCACAAAAGTTGATTATTGAGAAATTACCTAATTTAAAACATCACATGTGTTTTGTAAACATAGCACTTTCTTTCATAGGTTATTTATTTATTTATTTAGAAAATATTTAGGTCTAAAGGTTCAAATCCAGACCCTATATTTAAAAACCTAACGAAAATATTATTGAAAACCAAATCAGAATGAAATTATACAGATTCCCACGCTAATACAGTAAACTAAATCATTTCTCGCATCTCATGATTTTTGAAGTGAAGTAATTTGATTCGGAAGTTACATTTCTGCGAATAACTTTTTCAATACCTCACGGCTATTTTTCCACGAAATGACGGAAAATATAATTCGTGACAGTTCATTCCGTTCAATAACACATAATTTATCAAGGCTAAAAAAATTAATAAAATAAGAACCGCAGCCTTATTATTAAGTTTACGTAAGTGGCTGATTGTAAAGGTTTGGCGTAAGTAACATGTTAATAACAAAATAAACAACAGGTGCTATCTCTTCTTTTACAAAATATAATACAACATTTAAAGGTGCATATTATAACACCAAATGACTACTTCTTAGAGGAGGAAAGTGTGAAAACGTTGTGAGTTAGGGCGAGTGAGTAACAATTGATGTAGGAGTCCCCAATGCGAGGCTGAAGTGTTCGCCGAAGTCTGCCGAGAGCCCTGGGACATCCTTCCGAGGGCTTACCCGGGACTCCCGGCCGTAGACTGTTGTAGGGCATCGTGTGGTTTTAGTCGTTAGGAGTCCGGCATAGCATCCATGTAGGATTTCAACACGTAAAAAAATGGTGTAGGAGTCAATTAACTTCGTCTATGAATTGTTAGTTAAAGAGCGAAGATAATTATCAGATACAGCTTCCACCCCTAAGGCGTAGAGTATACCGGAAAGGCATATGGCATACTGTGTGTCTCTGTACAATTTATATTATACAGAGGAGGCAATGAGACTTTTCTACTTCGACATCGAAGGCGTGCCTGTGCTTAAGTACTGCTGCACACCGTCGCCGTCATGCCTCTCCAGTAAACTTTATACTATCAGGCAAGACGATTATGTTAGGCCCCTCCCAGCAGCACCACTGTTTCAATATATTGCTTTGGCCAGTTCATTGACCCAAACGTCACCCACACTAGACATATCCTTACCCAGCTACTCTCCACTGGTCACCTTAACAATTATCACTCTAGACAATGGTAGGAGAAATCTCGATCACATGGATTATATGTATTTGTTTTGGTGAAGATTTTGATGCCAATACAACTAGGTATAAACTATATTTAAACAAGACCAATTAACTTTAGAAGTATCGCCACTTTACACAAACGCTCCTCATTCTTCAAAAGCAATAAACATTTCTTACTCCATATGAATGACTGTTTCGCCTCTGATAATCTGTGTAAAGGCCTCGCAATACCCGAGAAGTTTACACAAAAAACTTCTGTTTTAGTTCTTTTTCAATTGTTTTTGGTTGAGGCAAAACTTTTACATCAGAGATCCCATTTTCACGCTCAACTTCAAGTTTGCTCTTCTGAGGTTGTCAAGTACGTTTAATAAAAAATCCGTTTGAACTCGCCCACCGAGGATTCCGTGCAATTTTGTAGATTAGGAACTGAGTATAGCAGTTAATTTGGTAAACAATTTCAAACAACATCATCTAGACCAGTGGTGGGCAATGGACCGTCGGCGGGCCGGATTAAATGCTTTCGCGGGCCGTACTTTGCTCAACAGTGATCTAGACCAAGTTATACTAATATAATTCTGTGCTATGAGATATAGACAACTGATAGACATACTTGTAAATTTCTGATACATACATAAACAGCTTTATCTTCTTTTCCCGTTAAAAATTTGATCGTTACATAATCTTTAAGGGACAGTGAACCTGCGTTTGTTATTAAGGTTTTACTTTTAAAGTATCATTCACACGTTCCTGAGCTTGGATAATCAAGTGCTGACAGTCAAATGGACCACTAAGTGATTCTATAATATTCGTTATTTGGAACGTAATATTCACCCTTTAAACACGATAAAGTTTGTAACACTGTTCACATTTTGTCTTTGTTTAAACTAGTGGTTAATGATTTATTTGATTATCATCTCGAAGGCAATATTGTATATGAAACAATAAATCTACACATACAATAAAACAGTAAGGGGTTGAAAGTTTGTACATGGAAGATAAAAGTTATTTTTTTGTTGGGCATTTTATAAACGACACTGAAACAAAAAATGTAATTTAAAAGGAATTATCTGTCTGCCTATATCCCAAATAAGCTAGTTTGGATACTGTAATACTCTAATAGGCAGCTACTACATTGCTTAAACCTGCAATAACCTCAAACATATTATAAATAAAGGGGAATAGATAAATCTTATGTAAGTGCCTATAGGTACTCGATTCCCCCTCAGAATAACATGAAATTGGATAGTGAATAATAATACTTTATATGTAACGATAACGCCATATAACCCATCAATATCCCATACGAATCGGCGATAACCCATCGAATCTGATCTGAACATCAGCCCTTTGCGATTTCCTCTCACGTAAAAGGGCCGAAGATCAATTTTCTCGCAATAAATGCGAGTATTCATTCGATTTAAAATATTTTTGGGCTAACCACTGGTGCCACAGCACACGTTTTTAGGGTTCCGTAACCAAAGGGTAAAAATCTACCCTATTACCGAGACTTCGCTGTCCGTCAATCTGCCTGTATTTCTGTCTCCAGGCTGTATCTCAGAAACCGTGATAGCTAGACCGCTGAAATTTAAACGGATGATGTATTTCAGTTGCTGCTATAACAGCAAATACTAAAAAAGAGAAAAAATATATTTCAGGGGTGCTCCCATGCAAAAAACGTGACTTATTGCCGATTTTATAAATTAGTAGGGATTTTCAATATAAGTACGTTATTTTCAAAAACTTGTTATGACGACGGAATGAGTCTGAAACTAATTCAGGACACCGGTTGTCGCCACTGGTATGCAACAGCCTGCTTGATTAATAAACCTTTTCTAATTAGTTTTGTTCACAATGCAGATTTTCGATAAACACTTTTGTTCTATGGGCCAAAGTTAAATTGAAACAATTATCCAAAACATAGTTTCAGCAATGTGTTAAAAATAGTTAAGTTTTACGAATTTTCCGCTCAAAGGGTTGAGGGCATTCGCAATTTAGCGAACACTTCGTTGGTACCTAAAATTAAATTAGTAAAAACCACCAGAAGTCGCATATGTGCGAAATGGACACCATTTGCTAGCCCTTCTCACACCTGAGCATTGTCGTTGACATATCTCAGGTGTATTTTGGAAAGTGTGCCATAGGCGAGCCCGCGGTGATAGCTAAAGTCTGCTCGGTGCGCTCGGCACTAGTGGAATAGGCAGACGTGTGGTTTTTATCAGTTCGAGTCCGGCAATATATTTGTAGGGATTACCTACGAAACGAAAAAAAATACTGCAAGTAAAAGCTGAAGTTGTGGCCTCGAATGCTCAAGTCTTATAGACTTTAAATAATTGATGACGTTGCCTGTATAGCCTTATGTTCGAAGTTAATTGGCTAAGTTAAATTGCTTTTCTCTAAATAATAATAATAATTATTATTATTATTTGGAGATTACATTACTTTTCTCTATATAACCTGGCAACCCCACACAAGAGCAGTGGTATATTTTGTTATCATAGAAACAAATAATTATTTTTAAGTGTTATATTTGGATTATCTTACATTTTATAAAATAGTTGATGTATATAAACCTGCAGATAATGAAAAATATAAAAGGAATATGTTTTTATCAATCGACAAAAGCGAAGAAAAATTTTATACAGAAGAATGACATGACACAATGACATGTCATGTCAACCAAAATGTAAAATACAATATAAAATATACCGATAATGCTTACAAGAGCCAGGAGGCGTTTAGCACAATTAACATCACCGGACTCGTCGCCTAGCTCCGCCTCGCAGCACGTGGAAACCATATCGTCGGAACCGATTGCTGCTGAGGCGTCGAGCTCAGCATCAAGCGACGAGTACTTCTCTCCGCCGACGTCGCCAACACCAACACGTCGGCAGGGGAGGACCCGGCCACCGACCTGCTTGGGACCCCGAGGCCCACCGGCCTCGAATAGGGCCCCCGCTACCGGTGGTAATGTGCACCGCATGCGATGGACTTCATCTATGAACGAAAACGTCATGCGGGCATATTTTGCGGCTACAGAGGGAGGAACTAACCTCACTGCGTACCGTGTTCGTTTGCTGCCTTTGTTTCAGGCTCTTGAACCAACTATCAGCGTGTCGGCACAGCGGCTGTCGGATCAAGTGCGGGTCATACAACGTAATCGTATGTTGGATGATACCGTGCTTGAGAGGCTTCGCTCAGAGTTGCAGTGTAGCCTCATCATCCCTACTTCGTCTCAAACTACTGAAATACAGATCCACGCAACGCAACCTGACGTACGTATTGACGAAATAGTGGATGATGTTGCTACAACAGTAAGTACTCAATACAATGATGAACTAAGGAGTGTTTTGGAGCGAACGATTCTAGAGTATAGGTTTTGCGATCCCATGTGTCGCCCACGTATACCGCGTTTGCCTACGCACAAAAAAAACATGGCTCTAGTGAGCACCCTGGACTCGGTTCTACCAAGCTATTTTAATACTTGTGTAGATATTAGTGATGCGCACTCAATTCTGTATTGCGCGGCTGTAACAGTATGTCGGGTAGCTGGTGTCAAATTTCCTAAATTTGAGCCAGCTACTAGACCTCAGTCTGTTCCAGTCTGGCAGTGCAGAATTGAGCGTCGTATCACCGAGACTAGGGTGCTCATTGGTAAGCTATGCTGCTTCAGGGGGGGTAATACCCGACCTAGAGTGATGCGTTTGTGACTCGTGCATTTGCGGGGACAGATATTAGTCCCCGCGAATACTCTGTATGGGTCACGGAACGCATTGACTACCTGAAGCAGAAAATTTGTGCGTGGGCAAACCGTATACGGCGATACAAAAAGAGAGTGGATAGATATACTCAGAATCGTTCGTTCCAAAAAGATGAGAGGTGTGTATATAGAAGATGGGAGCAATCCGATTCAAGTGTGACTAGTGTGTGCCTACCTGATGCCGAAACCACAAGCACATTTTGGCGAGGTATTTGGTCGGCACCTATTAGTCATACAGAGTGTGATTGGATGCGGAATGTCGAGCAGTCATGCGAGTCTATTGAAACCATGGCACCAGTCATAATAACACCCGATGACATTGCCAGTGCAGTTCGTTCGTTGCCCAATTGGAAATCAACTGGGCCGGATGGACTGCACAATTTTTGGCTCAAATGGTTCCATAGCTCGCATGATTGTTTGGCATCTTGCTTTCAATCATCAGTTGAGTCTGGATCGCTTCCATCTTTTATGACTTCGGGTATTACACACCTCCTCTATAAATCCGGTAGTACCACGGACCCGAAAAATTATAGACCGATAACTTGTTTGCCTACGGTCTATAAGCTTCTCACATCTGTTTTGAGAGTTAAATTATCATCTCATTTAGAAAATAATTCTATATTGTCCAACTCTCAAAATGGATGTAGAAGCGGGTCACGTGGTACTAAAGAACTCCTTATTCTTGACATGGCCATTAATCAGCAGGTTCGTCGGAACCGGAGAAATCTGGAGACATGCTGGATTGATTACAAGAAAGCCTACGACTCCGTGCCACATACATGGCTGTTGAGGGTGCTAGAGTTGTACAAAGTTGATACAACTCTTCGCACCTTCTTGAAGGCATGTATGGGGCAATGGAGAACGGCTCTTGTTTATCCAGGATGTCGTCAGATTCTTGGGGATGGTGAACCTGTCAAGATTGAGAGGGGTATATTTCAGGGTGATAGTCTGAGTCCCTTATGGTTTTGTCTAGCACTGAATCCCCTCAGTACTTTACTGGAGGATTCAGGGCTAGGCTATCAGTTTCGGAGAGGAGGTCAAGTTGTTTCCCACCTTCTGTACATGGATGACTTGAAATTATTTGCCTGCACCGATTCCCACTTGATAGAGTTACTCAAGATCACTGAAACCTTTAGTAATTCTATCAAAATGGAATTTGGTGTAGATAAATGTGCAGTCATGCATGTAAAGAAGGGACGGATTGTGGAATCTGAAAGAGTAGAACTTTCAGATTTCACAAAACTTAAATCCCTCTCTGCGACTGAAACCTACAAATATCTTGGTATGTCGCAGGCATTAGGTATTGTTGAGGCAGGCATGAAACAAACGTTGATGGATCGTTTCTTCGGCCGCCTGAAAAAAGTACTGAGAAGTCTTTTATCAGGTGGTAACAAGGTACGCGCCATCAACGGTTGGGCCATGCCTGTCTTAGGATATTCCTTCGGCATACTGAGATGGACTCAGACTGAATTAGACACCCTGGATAGAAAAGTCCGTTCGTTGTTGACCGCAAACCGAATGCATCATCCACGTTCGTCTGTAATGAGGTTGTATATCCCACGGAAATGTGGCGGTCGTGGTTTTTTAAATATCAAGACGTTACACAACCGAGAGATATACAACCTTAGGGAATATTTCCTACATGTGGACGTGGGTATGCATCGAGATGTGGTAGCAATAGACAGCGGACTGACCCCTCTTTCTCTTGCCAAAGAGAACTGGCACAAACCAGCAATACTGTCTACTAATGATCGCAAGGAGATATGGCAGAGCAAAGAGCTGCATGGACGGTTTTATCGGGCCTTACATGGGCCCGATGTAGATTTACTAGCATCTATATCTTGGCTACGTTTTGGTGATCTGTTTGGAGAAACCGAAGGTTTTGTCTGTGCAATTACTGACGAAGTTGTCATGACGAATAACTATCGGAAATATATTTTGAGAGATGGTACGGTTGACATATGTCGGGCATGCCACCTACCGGGTGAATCTCTCAGACATATTATTTCTGGTTGTCCTCGTCTTGCCAACGGTGAGTATTTGCATAGACACAACCAAGTGGCCAGGATTGTCCATCAGCAACTTGCACTAAAATATAAACTTGTTGATTCAGAGGTACCGTATTACAGGTATGTGCCCGACCCAGTTCTAGAAAATGGCCGTGTCACATTGTATTGGGATCGATCTATTATCACTGACAGGACTATTGTGGCCAATAAGCCTGATATAGTGGTAATAGATCGATCAGAGCGCCTCGCAATAATCGTTGACATTACCGTCCCACATGACGAAAATCTCGTGAAAGCAGAAAAAGAAAAACAAATAAAATATTTGGATTTGGCTCACGAGATTGTCGATATGTGGGATGTGGACTCGGCGGTTATTGTTCCGATAGTCGTATCAGCACATGGTCTGATTGCCAAGAGCCTCGATCAACATCTGAAGAGGCTCGGGTTGGGTAGTTGGGTCAAGAGCCAGATGCAAAAGGCAGTTCTCCTAGACACGGCACGTATTGTGAGGAGGTTCCTGTCTCTGCAGCCCTAACCACCGGTAGCTTGGTCCCTGTACCCGATGCCGGTGGGACACTATTTTTTTATATTTTTAAATATATTTTCTTTTTTATAAAATGTATTTAAAAATTTAATTTAATAAGTATAACTATGTAAATAAAGGGAATAATAATAATAAATATTCACGGACATTTCACACAACGCTATCTGATCCCAAAGTAAGCTAGGAATAACCTGCTTGTGTTATGGGTATCAGACCACGGATAATAATACTTATATACTTTTTAAATACATACATATTATACATAGAAACACCCAGACTCTTGAGACAAACAATTATGGGTCACACAAATATTTGTCTCCGGTGGGAATCGAACCCACGACCTCCAGCGCCGGGCAGTACCGGTCGGAAATGTTCAATCCAGAACTCCAATCTCAAAAGGCGTTGGGTAAATTCACAATAGTTTTAGTCTTGTTTATTTTATTGTTTGACTGAAACGATTTTTCCTATTCTATTGAAAATTTTAAAGTTTGTACGTTAAAAACCGTCATTTTGAAGTCAATTAAAAATAAACCGGCCAAGTGCGAGTTGGACTCGCCCATGAAGGGTTTCGTAACAGCAAGTAACATAATATACAAGTTTTTATAGTTCGTTGTAACTTTGATTGATGTTTTAACACGTTCGCAGTGGTAGTGATTTTTCTAACCGAAAATTGCGGTTTATGACGTATTAAAAAAAACTACCAGGTCTATCTCGTTCAAACCAATTTTCGTTGGTAGTTTTTATGGCAATGTACATCATATATTTTTTTTTAGATTTATCACTCTCTTAGTTTAGAAGTTAAAGGGGGGGGGGGACACTCATTTTTCGACTTTGGAAGTCCCTCTTGCGCAAACTATTAACTTTAGAAAAAAATTATGTTAGAAACTTCAACAACATTTTGGAAGACCTATCTATAGATACCCCACACGTATGGGTTTGATGAAAATAAAAATTTTGAGTTTCAGTTCTGAGTATGGGGACCCCCAAAATTTACTGCTTTTTTTCTAGTTTTATATAAGAATCTTAATGCGGTTCACAGAATACATCTAGTTACCAAGTTTCAATAGCATAGGCCGTATAGTTTCGGAGAAAAGTGGCTGTGACACACGGACGGACAGACAGACAGACAGACATGACGAATCTATAAGGGTTCTGTTTTTGCCATTTGGCTATGAAACCCTAATGACCTGAAAATAACACGTATTACACAAATGTATGGGACAAATTCTTAAAAAAAATAATCCCCCATATTATTCTGTAGCTTATTTGCCGTTGACCCCAAAGATCACCCGAATAAGTTTCATAATTCAATCCTCGTTTACGAAGCTTAATAAATCGTATTCCCAACCAGTCAAACGAAGATATCGCATATTTATTACTTTATGCAAGGAAATAATAACCCGTAACTTTTTTTCCTCATAATAAAGGTGAATTATTTACTTTGCTACGTTTGTGCGTGTTTATCCCTAACTATCATTATCAACCCGTTTCTATTCCATTGTTGAACACAAATCTCGCTTTATTATACGAAGTTTTCCACCATCCACGAACTTGGATTGGCCATTATTATCTACTGCGAACAGTCTATAAGACCCTAAATGGTTTTGATGACATACCTTTTCTATACGATATTTTAACCTTAAATACCAATATTAGATAGACTAACATTGTAGAGAAGCTTCTCAATATGAAGTACTGCTGCCATCTAAAACTATCTTTGAAGGTAGATAATTTGCTTCCATGCAGATTTCACAGATTGTCTATGCAATTCAAAATCGGTTTCCAAAAGGTAGGCAGTCCCAGTGCCACTGTCGGGTGGCATCCGACCATAGGCACTAGGCAGTGGTAGGGCACATGTGGTTTTAGTCGGTATAGCATCCATGACGGATTTCCATATGTAAAAAAAAGTCAGTCCGAATGCCTCATCGAGCAAGTGAAACGGCTTCTCTTGTAAAAATATCAGGTGAACTCATCTACTTGTCTTCTGTTTGATATTTAAGCTACACGAAATATTTGAAAAAAAAAAATAGTTCGACGCTGTACAGCAAACGTAATTCAGCAACGCATACCTACGCAGCTCTGCTGCTTCCTGCATTAATTGACCACTATAAACCTACGCTGTACTGGTTGGTCATAATCTACCATTCAATACACCCACACATCCAAGTGTTAAAACAGATTCACCGATATTATTTTCGTTTCTCTTACATTTCATTCACAAAAGAGTTGTATTCCGAAAATAAACGTTAATCAAAAATAACTTGATCCACTCTGCTAAACCGATCGTATAGTAAACGTTATACAAAAAGCAATTGAAATCAATTCTGTTCCACAAACAATTCCAATAGCCCTCAAGAGAACCCTTAGCTAACAGCTCAGGGAAGTTTCGTCCAATCAATCGGCTGTCATGTTGCTTACCCCAACAACAGACGATTGGGAGCCTATACCAATTAAGGTCACATTTCAGTCAATAAGATCCCTTATTACCCTTCAATCAAGTGTAAATGCTCGGGAACAATCGAAAACTTCTATGTTTTAGTATCGAATTAATCGGCGATCTCAATATGCACTAGCTGATGTAAACGTACTGTATTGTTAAGACTATGATTTCATTTAAAAGGGTTTTCGAATTAAGTAAAATTTTCCTTTATTATTATCCTTTCTAAAACCTTTACGAAACTACATTCATTTTTGTCGGCATAATACGAAATAGCGTTAATAATATTCGACTGAATTTAGAATTAACGAATACGAGTTTCGAAAATCACACGGTGCCCACTGCCTACAGTCAAAAGCCCCAGGTAAACCCTCGAAAGGATGTCCCAGAATGCCCGACAGACCAAAAAAGTGTCTATGTTAAAAATGAATAGACGAATTCGGCAGCAGCGGCATTGAAGAATAGGTGCTTGCAGCAGGAAATTTTATAACGAAAAAGAAAGTGGAAAACTCCTGACAATAATGAGGTAAACCCTTAACTTAACGACAACGCTAGAGAAGTACTTAATACTTAAACACGTTACGAAAGATTGGATGTTTACTGCTCAACTGTAGAATCCGGTCTATACTTCTTTAAGGTATGTAACACCACAGCCGACAGATCATACATTTTTTTTATACTGTGGTAATACTGAACCATAATTATAATGACTGTAATCATATTTCATGAGCTTCAATATTTAAGGATTTAGTCGGTAGGAATCCGGTATAGCATCCATGCAGGATTTCCACACGATAAAAAAAATCACGTGAGATACGATTAGTGAGATACTTTGTCAACGGCATTGCACTAATAGGTATAACAATATTACCAGCGGCCAAAGCTATTTTAGCTGTGTAAGTGGCTCCCATCTCTGAATATCGCCAAGAGGGTGGTGTCGTGTTTAGGTCTCCGTACCCAAAGGGTATAAACGGGACCCTATTCATGAGATGTCGCCGTCCGCCTGGCTCACTGTCCGTTACGTGGCTGTATCTCAAGGACCGTGATAGCTAGATTGCTCAAATTTTCACAGATGATGAATTTCTGTTGCCGCAATAACAAAAAATACTAAAATCAGGTAGAAGGGGGATTAAGGGGGGCACCAATACAACAAACGTGATTTTTGGGCGTTGTTTGCTTCGAAGCCCCTCACTCGGCCGTGTTTTAACGTAATTTCACAATTCGGTCAGTCAGATTCTGATATTTAAATGCATCGCTTATAAAAGAAAAACTTTCAAAAATCTGCTGTTTACTTAACAAATATATTTCGTGATGTTTAAATACAATACATATTTCATTCATGTCTTACATTTCCGACACAGATACAGTTTTCACGCGTCATGAAATTCCTGAATTCTTTGCGATGGATGATTCTATACCTACATAATAAAATATGAAAATATTTAGACATTTCTTTTCATTGTATCATTTTTTTGTTGTAAAGGCACTTGACTTGTACAAAGAATGTGAAGCCTACTCTAGATTCTTTGTTAGGAGTAAATAAGTCAATGCTTGGGGCGGAAATAGCTGGGAATAACCATAAATCGGGTACCTATCAGTGGGTTATATTAAATTCGATCAATTCAGTCCCTCGTTTCTTTTTACATACACATTTTTTTACACACATTTTATAGGTAAGTATCGTATTATGAATGAACGTACGGGTAAAGGGTTATGAAAATGAATCTATAGATTCTATAGATTAGCGTTAACAAAAGGTAACAAAAAAACTTATGATGCAGCAAGGGCTACGGCTACCACTGCGGTCTCGGCTAGGGGGGAGTTCGGTACGGCCAGCAATGAGGCTAGACTGCTGAGCCCGCAGAGAGTGATGGCCGTCAGGGTGATAAGAGGATACCGCACGATCTCCGGTGAGGCGGCATGTCTCCTAGCCGGGACCCCTCCATGGGACCTGGAAGCGAGAGCCCTTGCGTCACTGTTCAGATGGCGCAAGGAGGCGCTGGAGCGGAGCCAAAGGCCTGCGTCTCGAGAAATCGAGGCCCAGCGGACCCTGCTCCACCAGGAAACCGTGGAGACATGGAAGGTGCGACTTGAGCAACCAAAGGGGGGATTCGCCACAATCGCGGCCGTCAGACCGGTCATGGACGAGTGGCTGGAGAGAAGACACGGTGCTCTCTCCTACTGGTTGACACAGATGCTTGCCGGGCACGGTAGCTTCGGTAGGTATCTGTGGCGAAAACACCGGGAAACCACGGCCGAGTGTCAGCACTGCGAGGACCGCAGCGATGACACGGCGCTCCACACGCTGGTGGAGTGCACGGCATGGGCACAACAGCGACAGGTCCTCGTAGTGGGTCTGGGCGTGGACACTCTCTCGCTTGAGGCCATGGTGCGAGCCATGCTCTCCAGCGGTAGTAAGTGGGACTGCGCCGCCTCTTTCTGCGAGCAGGTCATGCTCGCGAAGGAGGCGGCGGGCCGGGTGCGGGAGAGAACTCTCCCACCCGAGTTCCGCAGTCGGCGCCCCGGGCGCCGCCGACGTGTCTTCGCCGAGGACTATCGGCCTCCATGACCGGGGGTCTGAGGACGGTGAGAGGGCCGCTCACCGTCCTTACAGAAGCAGGCCCATGACGGCAGCGTGACGTGAGCACTCACGCACGCCCCCCCTTAGAAGCGGGGTCACACCCGAAACCCCCCATAGACGCGGGATTGCACCCGAACCACCCCCTGGGCGAGGCCGCATTGGCGGCCGTAGGTCTGTTGGGAGTCACGGGACATCCTTCCTGAGGGCTTACCCGGGGCTCTCAACCATAGGCTGTTGGGCGTTACGTGAGGTTTTTTAGTCGGTAAGAGTCCGGCATAGCATCCTACGAGGATTTTCCCTCACGTTAAAAAAAAAAGGGGGAGTTCGGATGATATCTTTCGAGGTTTTTCGGGTGTTATCCCGCTTCTTAGGGGGGCGTGCGTGAATCCGTCACGTCAAGCTGTCGTCTTGGGTCTGCTGCTGTAAGGACGGTGAGCAGCCCCCTCACCGTCCTTAGGGCTCCGGTCTTGGAGGCCGATAGTCTTGTGCGAAGACACGTCAATGGTACTTCCGCCGCCAACTGCGAAACTCGGATGGGAGAGTTCTCTTCTGTTCCCTCCCCGACGCCTCTTTCACGAGCATGCTCGCAGAAAGTGGCAGCGTAGTCCCACTTGCTCCCGGTGGAGATCATGGCCCTCACCATGGTCTCCAGCGAGAGAGTGTCCACGTCCAGACCTGCCATGAGGAGGCAAGGGCCTACTATGGTCTCCGGGGACAAGACTGCAAAGCATATAATAACAATGATTTGACCAGTGGTCTTCAATCAGCAATAATACTACGGATTGAAGACTGTATCCTGCTGGTCCCACATAAAGTTGACCTGGTACCCCGACAACAGGGCAGCATTTCATGGTTCGAAAGGGTGGGATGAAAAGGACGGTTTGACAAAAGATATTTGCTTTTTCACAATTTAAAACCGAAAAATAGAAACTTTTCTTGAAAACCTTGATAATTTGCGATTGAAGCTATCGTAAATGTTTTGTTAAAACTGGTAAAAAAATAATGTTAAAATTGACAGTCTTTGGATATAATTATGTCATTCAATATTCCAAGTAAAAAAAAAATATTTTTACTGTTCTGACTACGAATATTAAGTTGCAGTTGAAATGCTTGGGTATCATACTGTAGTTTCTTGCAAATAAAATGTGTTTTTTCGACAGAAGAGCGAAGTGGAACCTTTTCGCGATAGGATAGACTTTGCCTCCTTGTGCGTGTTCTACCGCCTGTACAATGGGTTGTGCTCTGAGAAATTGTTTGATATGATGCCTTCGGCTACCTTCTATCATCGCAACGCTCGCCACAGACAGGGTGTTCATCCCCACACTTTGCGACCGGAGCGCTCGAGTACGGTTAGATTGAATAAGGGCTCTCTTCCTCTCACGCTTTGACTGTGGAAGGATCTCCCTGCCTCGGCTCTTCCAAACGCCTACTGTGTTGCAAACGTCCATAGACTGCGGTGACCACCAGTACATTCGGTGGGCCGTATGCTTGTCTGCCACCTTAGTATTATAAACTCGTATAAAAAATGTTGTTTTCATAACACATTATGAATGGATTTAAAGCCTCTCTCTTTAAAAAACATTTACTTTTTTTTACTTATCGTACAACTTTATTAGACAGTTATGAACGTTATGAGGTCCTTAGAGATTTTTATTACAAGGCTTATAACAGGTCTTAGGAAAACACGTAAAATTTGAACTCATACAAATAGTTTCATTATAGATAATGTGTCTAGGTCGTAAGTATAAAATATTTTGATATTTTCTTGGTTAGGGTTCAAGGAGATTTTAAGTAGACACGAGTTTTCTGTTATGTGTATTTAGTACTATTATTATGTCTATCGCCTTTGAAAAAAGTCATAATAATCATTTGACAAATAAAATCACTTCGTTATTAGTAAGACGTAAAGGATTTAGTACAGTTTTCCAAAGTTTCTTTGATCGTCATCTAAAAGACGATATGAATGCTTACACATGAATAGTACAGTACTGTCGTAGACCGAAAGTGACAACTCTAAACCATGAATTTAGTTTTTACATAAAGATCATGAATCCCTGTCAGTTACTTCTGCATTTATTAACTATCCATGACCTCCACCTGTAAAAACAAGTACACAGTTTGTCCCCTTTAAACTTTCACCACAGCCTAGTACAAGAAATTACAGATGGCCGATAATATTAAGTGAAGAATCATTAATGGGTTTCATTTACACCTGCTTACAATTTGCACTGACAGTTCTACCTTATAAAACATTTATTCAAATAAGCAATCATAACAAATACGTTTAAACCAGTTAAGTATAAAATAAATTATTAATATAATATCCTGATTCTCTCACAGTTTCCAATACAAGTATCAATAACGCTTCAACCAAATATTTATTATGCTCTAACTTTGCACAATATGACAGTTCAAATACACCGCCGGATATTTCATTCTTGAGAAATAATGCTCTCCAACCCGCCCTTGTTTATTGTTTATGGTTGGAAAGTACCGGCAAAAAGACCCGTAATGACCACTTTAGGAAATATCCGCACCGCCGAAAAGTACTGCCAGTACAGTGTTATGGTAAGGCTTTATAGAACGTTACAGCCTTATTGAATTTTGTTTTTATTAAAACGATTTGACAGCTTATTGCCTGGGGCAATCTATTAAACGTCACGGAGATGCTCAGTATTTTCTGACGTCAATATCAGATGGTGTGAAAGTAGCGTCAAGTGTGCGTGACATGAATCTCATTGATCGTCTCCCGGATGCATAACAGACAAGACTTCATACAGGCAACCTTTCATACTGGTAATCTTTCGGTATGATATCTCTTGTGGTTTTTCAATCGACGTTTAATAAAAAGTTTGGTCTTTGATTTTACCAAAGGTCAATTTATTGTATGATAGCTTATGAATTATGACACTATTTCAAGTCACTCTGAAGTCCAGTACTACCAAGTGGCATCGCTGACGTCCACTAGACGAGGAATAAACAGATTATGTTACGAAACGAGGTCGATTCGACGAGAATTTGACTCATGTAAAGGCACGTCGTTCCATTGGAATTTAATATATGGAAACGCGCAGGTCTATGTTCTCTCCATATCAAACTATTAAGCTAAGAAACCTAGGGTGCTAGGATTACTAAAATGCATAAATGTTCACCGTCTAGGTACTGTCTTATCAATACTATCGTACTAATCGTTCCAACTAATATTATAAATGTCAAAGTTTCTGAAGTTCTGAACACGCTTTAATGACTGAAAGAATCTGGCTGAAATTTGGTACAAGATAGATTATACATAGACAATTTCACGAGCGCGAAACCCATAGCATCCGCTAGTGCTTTATAAAAAAATACTGAACTTTAAATTTGTCGAACAATTTTCGAGAGAGTTTTATAATGACCTAAAGTATTTACCCCAACATTTCTACAAAGTCAAATAAAAAGCGCTAAATACCAGTCAGGATAATTAATTGAAGTAAGCGTTACTCCCTAACGCCCACAGCACTTAGTTCACGGCAAAAAAACTTATACAGTTATTTAACAAATAATTTTAAGCAAATACATTCATTGGAAAGTTTCTGAAGGTTTGTATTACAACAATGATTAATGTAATCAATGTTTGATTAATAGTATATTGAAGCTATATGTACTTAAGTACCAAGGTATCATGAATAATTTTTGGTGCACAGACTGAATCTCTCCATGACTTAGATCATTTAACTACTAGTAGCTGAATAGCTCCATGACCATTATACCAACTTATCTATATCTATTCTATATCTATACTAATATTGTAAAGAGGAAAGATTTGTCTTAAGAGTCTGGGTGTTTCTATGTATATTATGTATGTATTTAAAAAATATGATACCCATAACACAAGCAGGTTATTCCTAGCTTACTTTGGGATCAGATAGCGATGGGTGTAATGTCCAAGAATAAATATTTGGTTTGTTACTCATTTCTCATAGGTACATGAAACCACCATAAAAAAGTCACAGCGAAGCATGGCAAGTAACCGTTAGTAATATTATAAAATCTGTAGTCTCTGTAATACTCGTTTTTAGGGTTTCGTAGCCAAATGGCAAAAAACGGAACCCTTATAGATTCGTCATGTCTGTCTGTCTGTCTGTCCGTCTGTCTGTCCGTCCGTGTGTCACAGCCACTTTTCTCCGAAACTATAAGGTCTATGCTATTAAAACTTGGTAGCTAGATGTATTCTGTGAACCGCATTAAGATTCTAATATAAAACTAGAAAAAAAGCAGTAAATTTTGGGGGTCCCCATACTCAGAACTGAAACTCAAAATTTTTTTTTTTCAACAAACCCATACGTGTGGGGTATCTATAGATAGGTCTTTAAAAATGCTATGGAGGTTCTAACGTAATTTTTTTCTAAAGTGAATAGTTTGCGCAAGAGACACTTCCAAAGTGGAAAAATGTGTGTCCCTCCCCCCCCCTCTAACTTCTAAACTAAGAGAATGATAAATCTAAAAAAAATATATGATGTACATTGCCATAAAAACTACCAACGAAAATTAGTTTGAACGAGATAGAGCTGGTAGTTTTTTTTTAATACGTCATAAACCGCAATTTCCAAACATCAATCAAAGTTACAACGAACTATAAGAACTTTTATATTATGTTACTTGCTGCTACGAAACCCTTCATGGGCGAGTCTAACTCGCACTTGGCCGGTTTTTTTAAGATACATCAAAACAGCCAGTATTATTTCACTGTACTAGCCTACTTAGAGAACTGGGAAAAAAATATCCAATATTTCGTCTCTAACTAAACTGTTACAAATCGCTAAATATAAACAAAACTTTTGTAATAAATACGTAAATACTTTCATAAAGAGAAAAACAAAGAAGAGAAATTGGAAATTCGAACAAAAATAAATTAGGTCATTCGCCCTAATTTTCAGGTCTCATTTTTCAAGCTACTTTAGCTTTTAAGAAATATGTTTTGTAATACCAGACTTCGAATTTTCAGGAGTGACAAAAGAAAACGACGGTACTCTCACTCTAACGGCTGAACGGATCTGGCTGTAATTCTGTACAGTGATAGATTATAGTCTAAAATAGCATATACTTAAGTTAGTCTAGTTTCTATCCCGGGTATAAGTTACCTTTGGAAGCGGGAACGAAAACAAAATTCAATATAGGTAGAGGCGCAGACTCTATCTAGCCAAAATTGCATAGCTTTCACATGTTGCGGGTGTTATTTTTTACAACGAAAGTTCAAAAAAAGCATTCACAGACATTTTCGACTACGAAGGTATATATTCCTTGTTATTTTTTATCATTTCACATTTGAACTGTATACTTAAAGAACTACGATATTGGCACAGTCTCCTTGTTGCCTTACAACAGAACTAATGGACTGAAAGAGTTCAGATTTCCGAAATAAATATCAACGTATCAGAGCGTGTTTATCATGTTACGCTTGAATTTTAGTAGCTCCTTTATTCGTTTTCATACAAGTTTTAGGACTAAGATACTTAACACAAAACCTAAACGCAAACGGTAAAAACGGGACTCTATACTTGAGACTTCGCCGTCCATCTATCCGTCACGAGGCTGTATCTCAGGAACCGTGATAGCTAGAGACGAAATTTTCACAAATGATGTATTTCTGTTGCCGCTATAACAATAAAATACTAAAATCCGGGGCTCCCATACAACAAACGTGATTTTCTTGCCGTTTTTTGGTACGAAACCCTCCCTGCGCAAGTCCGACATGCACTTGGCCGGTTTTTACATATAACGCGTGGAAACCATCATGGATTAGATTCAATTCAATTTATTTCTTAAAAAACATACATTGTGTCGAAATCAGTTGAATACATTACAGATAATACAAAAACATTCGATAATAACATTATACATAACAAGAAGCATCAGTTCAATTATTAAAATTATAGTAGTTTCAGATACCTATTTAAATTATATCAAAATAATTATGTCAGGTAAGTATATATATAAAACATATGTACATAAAACAAAGTGATTTTTTTGGCAATTAAATGTTTTTACATATATAACGCGTGAAAATCCTCAAGGATGCTATGCCGGACGCCTACTGACTAAAACCACAGGCTGCCCTGCGCTACCCTACTAGCTTTTGTGTTTTTGAGTTTCGGCACGGCAAAGAAATCACGTTTGTTGTATGGAAGCCCCCCTGGCTTCCATACAACAAACGTGATTTCTTTGCCGTTTTGTGGTACGAAACCCTCCCTGCGCAATCCGACACGCACTTGGCCGGTTTTTACACCATCATGGATTCAATTCAATTCAATTAATTTCTTAAACAACATGCATTGCGACGAAATCAGTTGAATACATTACAGATAATACAAAAACATTCGATAATAATATTATGTAACAGACCTAATTTTACCATTATTGTATCATTATGTAAACGTAGCATTTAGTGTTAGTAATGTTTCCTAGATGTCACCTCACTATTTTCTAAATCGCGCTATCAAGATTCTCCACCTTACCGTGTATAATTTTAATTAGGGTGGAATCAAGACTGCCACTCGCAGCGCATCTAAGGGCTACATCCTACTTGGAATTAGAGATGTTATATTAGGTTACGATTTTGGTATTCATGTTATTGAATGTACTACTTTGATGATATTATGTTACCGTATTATGTTACCTAGTAACAACGAAATAACAACCAAGAGGAACGCTTACATATTGCTTCTAACTAATATAGATCGTTCCTATGTTCCGATATAGTTATGCGATCTAGCGAATATGTTGTAACAAGATAACACTGGCAGAGAAGTAGTATTGCCGTTCCGTTCGTTTAACATAATTTTAATAAATGATATGTATGAATGATGAATTGTGAATTGCGTTTTAGTTTATTGGATTTAGGTTATTTATGTTTATAATTTTGCTTAGCACAATAATACGAATGTTTGTTTCGAAGTTTGGGTGTTTTCTATTTACCTATAATAAGTATGTATTTAGGGATATTTAAGTATTTCTATCAGTCTTTTAGATCTCATAGCACAAGCTTATATTAGCTAGACGATGTTGTGTGAGAATGTCCACAAATATTTATATTTAATTCAGCTTTGAGTTTTAACAGCCGAGGTTACGATAAACTAGCTGATGCCCGCAGCTTCGCCCGCGTGACATTTGTTCTGCGTGACTTTTTCCCAGGATAAAATGTAGCCTATATGTTATTCCAGACTATAATGTATCTCTGTACCAGCCCGATCCATTCGGCGGTTTGAGCGTGAAAGAGTAACAAACATCCACACTCACAAACTTTCACATTTATAATATTAGTAGGAAGTATAATGGTAGTAGGTATGTACAATATTCTACCCCGGCATTTTTAAAGATAATCGACGTATGTATGTACCTTCAGTGTTTCTTTCTTTTGCGCACACCGTATTGTTTTCATCGTATTTAATCGAATCGAAGAGCAAAATGTCAAGCAAGTAATATATCTCGTAAACAGTAGTTATCTCACTTACACATACGTAAATAGAATATTTCTGTCTCATTCGCGCCACGTGGATCGAATGGAACGGCAACAGTTACGTTACTATGCCTCTCGCGACTCGCGCAAAAATATAATATCAATGCGAGAGTGTTATCTTGTTATTGCTTGTTACTAAAATAACGAATAACAATAGTAGACTTAGATATTCTTTGAACAAGATGTTCTCAGTAACTAGATGTACGTTACGTATCAAAACGATAGATCGCGCGGTATAGACGTATAGTTACCAACAGCTTCGTTGTTATTTCGTTGTTATTCAGTAACATGTTATGAGAGTCATCAGTAACATAGTATGAATTTTAGCACTCGTATTATGTTATTGGTACTTGTTACGAGTATATTCATTACACCTCTACTTGGAATAGTCGGTAAGGACACTGCTCGGAGCGACCTCTATGGTTCCTTTTTTGGTTGAGAGAACCAATTTTATAAGGGATTGGTTCTGTATTCATTTCATGTATATTATCTTTGACGAAAATAAAGTAGTTAAACAAGCCTTCTCTCCGTGTTTCTTGTGACAACATCAAGCCTCCAACCTCCTGCTACAATTATACATTACAAGAAGCATCAGTTCAATTATTAAAATTATAGTAGTTTCAGATACCTATTTAAATTATATCAAAATAATTATGTCAGGTATATATAAAACATATTATGTACATAAATCAAAGTGATTTTTTTGTCAATTAAATGTTTTTACATATATCGCCTGGAATTCCTTAAGGATGCTATACCGGACGCCCACTGACTAAAACCACAGGCTGCCCTGCGCTACCGTACTAGCTTATGTGTTTTTGAGTTTTTGCCTGTACCTACCACGTGATGGACTTCCAGACACCCTTGCGTTTCGAAGTAAATTTATTGGTACTGCAATAAAATACAATCGCCCCTACATTTCCGTGGGGGGTGGGCAGAGGAAAATTTCATAGTCGCACTTTGTCCATCTCTCTGCCTCTGTGGCGCAGTCGGCAGTTTGATTCCCAACGGAGACATATACGACTATTTTCATCACGTAAGTAATAAAAATTTAAAAATATATCAAAAGTAATTTTTGTCCTGTTCAATAACAATTTTCGTTGAACTTGAACAAAAATAGGTTTTAGACAAAATAATACTGGGGCTTTTAGGACTCTAGATAATTGGACGACAAGATGGTGCCTACGTCGCCCCAAGACGGAAATATAATAAGGTGGAAAATTTGACTGGTTCCGAGTAGGTTTCGGTGTCCCAAACGTTAAGGGGTCTGGACGGTTTGCAAGAAGACGCAGGTTGGAATCCTGCTCGAAACCAATTCTTTTTTCATATTTAAAATTTAGGTATAATATATCTCCTAATACCTCAAGGATCTATAAAATATCCCGTGTGGCACCGGGAAGGTTTACAAAATGTCACCACCCTAATTCATCCCGAGGGTGTCGTAAAAAGCGACTAAGGGAACACTTGTGAAAAACCATACTTTGCGTAGAGAAGGAAAACTCGAAATGAAACCCGGCAGTCAGTAAAATGACAATCGTTACGCCAAGTTGAAAACCTTATAAGAATTTCAACTGCGGGTCGCCACAACATCCGCCTGTCCGTTTTAATACGGCATAGGCTTACCACTAACTGGAATAAAAATAAAAATGAAAGCAACTTTGGCTAAGAATAGCGTGGACTTGGACGTAGGCACCTGACAAAGAGTGGCGTTGAATGCGAATAAAAAGTATTAAAAAAGTGTATAAAAAAATGTACCTAAATTGTACTGCAGGGGCTACTATACAGTTGACGATTATTTGTTTGACAAGGAAGCCTGGAAATATTTGAAAAACATTTTTATTTGCTAAAATCTTTTCGATACCCTTAGACCATTGGTTTTCAAAGTGGGGGGCGCGCCCCCCTGGGGAGGCGCGAAGACATGTACAGGGGGGTGTAGTCAGATCCGAGTGACATCACAAGAGAAGAGATGGAAAATTATGAAAAGATTCATAAGACACAATTTTAGGTTAAATATCTCAAATCTCAAATCTTATACCTTTTTATAAAAATCATGTGTAGCATTGGTTACAATAATAAAAACAAAGTTTAGAAGCAAACTAAATTGTGCTAGTAATCTACGTTGTGCAATTTTTTTATTTATATTAAATTCAGAATCGGGAATCTTGTCAAAATCATGCAAGCACATCCGTCTTTGACTTTGAATTTTGACTGTGAATCGCTGGCATCAGGATAATAAGAGAGTAACGCACGATCTCCATCGAGGCTGCATGTCTCCTACCTGGAAACCCTCCATGGGACCTGGAAGCGAGTTCCCTGGAGAAGCTCCAGTGATACCATAGGCCTGTTCCCTGAGCTGTCAAATTGGGTAGTAACTACTATAGAGGTGGTGAAGCCGATCATGGAAGAGTGGCTGAAGAGGCGCTATTGTAGCCTCATCTACCGCGTGTCATAGATATTTACTGGGTACGGCTGCTTCGGTAAGTATCTGTGCAGATACACCGGGGGGTAACACCTGAGTGCCAGCACTGCGGTTACTTCAGCGAGGACATGGCGCCGCATATACTCACGGTGCTCAGCATGGACGCTGCAACGCCGAGACCTGATCGCAGGCCTGGTGTGGACATTCTCACGCTCAAGACCGTGTTGAGGACCATGGTCCCAAGCTGTGTCTTTCTGCGTGCAAAAAAGGGTGGCGTGGTGGGAGCGGGAGATAAATACGCCCAATACTAACGGTCTCCATGACCGAGGGCCTGAGAACGATGGGTTAGCAAACAAGTTTATAAATACATACAGAAGTTGGGGGATGAAGAGACACGCCACCACCTTGGCTTCTGTCATCCCCCAACTTCTGGATAGTAAACAAGAGGGAGGTCTGAGATGTATTTATAAACTTTATTACCTACTCTTATTTTATTTAATAATTGTGTTTTAGGGTTCCGTGTCCAAAGGGTCAAACGGGACCCTATTCAAGAAACTTCGCCGTCCGTCTGTCTGTCTTTCCGTCACGAGGTTGTATTTCAGGCACCTCGATAGGTAAAGCGCTAAAATTTTCACATAATAATGTATTTCTGTTACCGCTATAAAAACAAATACTAAAATCAGAAATATAATAGTTACTGTTACTTTATTTTAAAACTAGCTGACCCTCGCAACTTCGTTTACGCCACATAAGGTGTATGAAAGGACAGGTATTTTTTCAACAGACTCAAGGGAGCGTATGAAACTGCCCTGTTTGCTTAATCATAAAAGAGCTTAAAGATTAAGTCCATTGTAAAACAATTCAGTCCACGCCTTCGGCGCGGACTGAATTGTTTTAGAATAGATTTAATCATTAAGCTCTTTTATGATTAAGCCAACACGCCAGTTTAGATTTACCCTCAGATTCAAAGAAATCCTTGAATTCGAAAAGTTGAGATGCCTCTAATTTCTGAACTACGAAACTCTCAATAATGAAACTTGTGTGAAACAATGTTAAAAACATTCCCTTTCTGACACTAAAAAAATATTTGAAATCGGACCACGCGGTGAGAACTTACAGCTGAAAAACCATTTTATCTTTCATCCCCTCTCCCGCAGGAACCGCGCAAAATATCGGGATCAAAAGTATTCAAGAACCTTCCTCGGACTATAGGCTCGGAATGTACCAAGTATCATTCAAATCGGTTCAGTAGGTTCGGCGTGATACTTATTCGGGATACAGATAGACAGACAGACATGAAAATTTTAAATTACATATTCGGCTTCAGAATCGATTATAGAACGCCCTACAATTGAAATTTTCAAAATATCTTCCATGTACAGACTCTCGACCCTCAACAGTTTTATTATAAGTATAGATTGTTTGGCGAGCCCACTTGCTGTTCCCTGGGCTGAGGGGAGGCGTAGGCATAATAATTTTAACCGTAGGGAGGCGTGATACCAATAAGTTTGGGAACCCCTGCCTTAGACGAAACACATGCCGCAGATGTTTGGTAACACCGAGGCAGAGATCTTACTCCACAAACTATTTTTACTACCAAAAGCTAGTTAGCTAATAAGTACCAAAATTCTTCGCCAACATTTGTCCTTATGTCTTGACTTTTATGACTTGGTCGCTAGTAACGAGAAAACTTAACTGCTTTGGCGTCATTAACATTAGAAATACTACCCCTAGCGTTATAAATCTTATAAGATACTAGTAGTTATCCTACAATCTATCTACGATGGTAGATAACACTTCGCATAGGCCTGTAACCTTTCTATGTATTCCTGGAATGTTTTTGTTTACCTAACGTACAAATCTGATTCATACATATGAATAGGTATCAAAGGTTTCGAATAGTTTCTGATAAAACAAGAAATCGTCAACGGACACTAAAACCTCTATAAGAAAAACGAGCTGAGAAAGGATAAAACGTTCGTAGGTTTTATTTTACTTACGCTTTACATATATATAGGGGATAAGCATAAAAGAGGTCGCTTGTTTTTTATCCAGCAGATTTTTCACTGCCAAAACTTTGAAGAATTGAAACTTTGTTTTAAATAAACATAGGTAAAAACTTTACGTAGTTCTCTAAGTTACTTTGTCTAAAATTAGGTAAAGAAAAAAAAACAGCCCACTTTTTTGAGATGTTTTATAGTTGAATTCATGAAGTGACACGAGGAACTAACATGGTTTGTTACGAAATTTCTAATGTGCAGTCGGATAAGCAATGCAATTATGTGAAAATTTTCGCTCAATCAGAAAACACGTACTACAATTTTGTACGAGTGAGTAGGAAAAGTAGGACGCGATTACGCAGTGTGGAGTCAGAAGCATCATACATAAATATCTT
This sequence comes from Miltochrista miniata, assembly GCA_933228765.1. NCBI lineage: Eukaryota > Metazoa > Arthropoda > Insecta > Lepidoptera > Erebidae > Miltochrista > Miltochrista miniata. Next base: position 20,464,083 of record OW121762.1, on the reverse strand, counting down.
TAGGAGAAAAGCAGCCTTAATATCATGTTTACTAAATCTTTCAATACATTTATGGTCTAAGGAGTGGCAAGAAATTTCCCAGCGAATCGCTTCTAGTAATAGCCATAAACGGTTTCGAGGAAAAAAATATAAATCGGCCAATTTATTTAAATTGTAGATGCGTGTCCTCACATCGGAACACGATAAAGCTGGCCATTAGACTGAGTTATGTTTTCATCTATCGGATATCCGTGAGGTGTACTTTACTCCAATTCTGTCCAAAAATGAATTTGTGATCATTTTTTCACGTAGCGTTTCAGGTTTATATAAATCAATTTCACTTTTTGCGGGTGACGTTCGTTATTGGTTTTTCTTGTTCGACACTTTTTTTCGCTTTTGGAGTTGTCTTCTGTTAGATATTTGCTCGTCTGATGATTTTCGAGATAGTGATTTACTTTTATTCTACTCACAAACTTTTGGAATAGGTGGGTAGGTATATCAACACTCAGAAACAACTTTTTCAATCTAAATACTTATGACACATGCAATTATCAATACCAAAAAAACATAAAGATCATGTTAAATAGTTTTTAAACTTCGAAGTACCAATCCAAGTTTATAAAAAATATATAAACCGCGTGTAGTCCAGTAAAATTTAATAATATTATTGGAAGTAGTAAAAACCAGCGCTACCATAAAAGTTTAAATACTTACTTATATTGTTTGAGAAATACTCTATAGAGACAACAATTAACGTACTTGTACAACAAACTTTTGCGGACCACACAAAAATATTTGTTCCGACGCAGGATTCGTACTCAAAAAAACCACCCAATCTGTAAAAGTATACGTAGCTAAATATTATATATTCAAACATTATTCTCAAAAGAGTGCACAGTTTTGAATAACTTAAATTTTCAACATTATTTAAGAAGGCATGGCACAGTTTTCAATAATGGACCTTTTCGTAAAATTGACCAACTAACAGGATTTTACCCTACTTTACTATATCCTTTTTGAGTCTATAAGGGTAGATGGAGATACAAATGTGTTAGAACTAAACTATATCGCAGTTCAATATAAATAAATCGTAGTCGACGCCGACCACGACGGTTTTCGTAGCCTTTTCGACGATTCGTTTCTGACACAATTGAAATAGCAGTTTTGGGTCTGGTTACATTTCACGAACCGTAAACTACACCCGTTCAAATATAATAAAAATGTTAATGTTATAAACTACCACTACATTGCCTCTTGGACATGTTTAAGGAGATGGAAAATTTATCTACAACGGTTGAATGTTACCAGAACTTATGAACTGATGAGTGTCGCTTTTTACTGGCTTTTTTGTTTACCATTTTAAGGCAGAGAATTTAGATTCTACGAAATACTTGGGAGAGAAATCATGGGTGAAGAAAACACCTCAGACACCCCTATTTTATACGTGAGGGAAAATCCTCATGGATGTTATGCCGCACTCCTACCGACTAAAAAACCTCACGTAACGCCCAACAGCCTATGGTTGTGAGCCCCGGGTAAGTCCTCGAAAGGATGTCCCAGGACATCTCAGATACTCCTAAATAAAGGTAAAATTCGGATCATTTTTCTGCACTCCAAACTTAGGGCTCCGGATTCGGACAGAACTAAGACTAATGCTCGCACGATATTCATTTATACAGTCATGCCTTTATCCCCGAAGAGGTAGGCAGAGTTATAGTATACGCCCACATTTCACCTTACAGTTTCAGTCCCACGTAATAGTCTATATCATTACTCTACGCAATGGATCGTTTTGCGAAAGCCTCCCCATAGTCGCCTCTTACGTCATCCTCGGGATGAATCGGGGATATTTTGTACTCTTTGCTTTTGCCACACGGGGCCCGTCGCGTCGCCACACGGGGACTTTAATTGTGTCATTATTAAATGGGTGATATAAGGTTTGTAGAAAGTATGTCACCAGCGAAGTCGTGGGGCACAGTTTATGATAGCTAGCTGTTTTCGAGTTGGTAGACACTTTAGTTGAGATGGTTAAATTAATAAATACATCCTCTAGTCAAAATAAAGTTCAGTTAATCTCGAAAAAAAAAATTAACATTTCTCATGTCCAGGCATTTATTTAGTGTACAATAATTTTATTGTTACCAACATTTTAAAATGATAAAGTCAGATTTTGTCTATCTTAGACTTGTATTTTTAAATCAAAGTATATAAAATCAACAAGCCTTGAAAGTTTACTTGGCAAACATAATAAAGACTATATAATAATGTTTCCCAAGTATTTAATAAAGGTTCTTGTAACATGTGAGCTAATATACTTGTATTTTTGTTATAATTGTAATTTAACTGAACTTGTACGAATATACTTGTAACGTGTAATTTGTGACGTGTTATCAAGTGGGCGGTTCAATCTTGGGCGCTACAAAACCAACCGATTTTACGACATTACGAGGGGCTTAGTTAGCGTGACATTCCTAAACGTGTTTCTATAGAAAAGACAATAGGGTTCCACAATCTCAACAATTTTAACGGCTGTTTTCATCAAAGAAAGCGATCAGTAGTGCGGTACGCAATCGCTTATTTTACAAAGAGACACGGTCGACACGTATTTCTTATAATACAAGGCATTTGCTAGACTTTTTTTCTTTCCTTTAATTAAAAGTTCGAGGGTTTTATTGTGTCTATTGTGCACTGCCGACAATCAACACCAGATTTCACAGAATTCTGTAGCTGAATAGGACCAAGATAAGTATGGTTAAATGTATAGGTACAGATCACAGTCCATTTAATAAATATCTTTTCCATTTAGGTGTCTGTGATACCTTAATTCCTTTGCAGAGCCTGCATGAAGTCGGACAAGACTGTCAGTCACATTCTGTCTGGAACTGACAAGATACAGGGCTACAACACCTCGGCACACCGAGGTCGCTCCAGGAAGTCGTCGGCAACGTGAAGAGTCTGCTAGGCTTCTGGAGGAACTGGGATTGCAATTGCCACACCACAACCATTTACGCACAATAGGCGCAATAAATGACGTCCAGTGGCGAAAACTAGCCCGTGTAAACCTAGAACCTGTGTCTATTTTGTATATTTATTATTTTTATAGTTTATAGTTTTAGACTTTTTCGGTGGCACAGTAGTGTTGTCTTGGGTTCGGACTAAATATTTTTGTGATCGACGACAAACGATTTCAGAGCTGGAATGTTTTCTATGTATGTATTTGAAAACATACAATGTTGTGTATGTGTATGTATTTGAAAACAGCTACTAAATTCTTAGGTTTGCAGATTGATGAGAATCTCAACTGGAAATATCACATTGAACTAACATGTAATAAACTAGCACAGTTCTCATACGCACTCCACAGATTGAGTAAGGTTTCAAATCCTGCAACTTTATTAACAGCGTACCATGGCTATGTTAGCTCATCTCTCAGGTACGGAGTGATTTTCTGGGGCAATAGTACAGATAAAGAGCGTGTTTACATTGCACAGAAACGTTGTATCAGGGCTATGTTCAACATTTGTGCACCCAACTCCTGTGCTCCATATTTTAAGAATATGAACCTTCTCACATTTTCGTGTATATATATTTATGAGTCTGCAGTGTTTGTTAAGCAAAACCTCAGTTTGTTCAGTTACCGCACCCGTGTAAGGCATCAGAATAAACTACACCTAGTTCCTAGTAAAACGCATTTCATGCATGAGAGTTTCTTTTGCTTAGCCCCACGTATATATAATAATAGTATACCTGAACGTATTAGAACTATTACAGAAACAAAAATATTCAAAAGGCAACTCCATGACCTGGTAGTAGAAAAATGTTATTATTCTATAAAGGACTTTCTTAATCCTATTCCTATCTGAGAAAATACTATTATGCCATGCACGTCTCTTTTATGGTGTGTTCAGTGATACAAGAACCTATGGATGGATTTTTTATTTTTTTCTGATGTGGTTAAATTATTATTTAGATATACTTAATTTTGTACTATTGACATTTCTCTGTATTTTGGACATATAATTTGACATTAATTAATATTATGTAAATTGCAAATTTAATTGACCTTTATGCTCTTGACATTTTGATTGAATTTACTATAAAATTGCAAGGATTATAACGAAAATGTCACAGAATTAATATGATATTTTATCTAATTGTATTTAAATTGTAATATTGACATTTAATTATTGATTAAGAAAATTGCAAATTGAATACTGCACTGTACGCATAATAATTGATTGTTATTTTATAATGAGTCTATAATGTTTGTGTTACTAGTTTGCATGCAATCACTTTATTTTAAATAGAATTAAATGTTTCGTACGCCTTATGGCAAAACATAGTTGAACACCAAACTAACAATAAGACCTGTAAAATTAACCTGTGTTTACTAAATAAAGAATCTAAATCTTATTAGTAGTCTAGATAGCATAGGACAAACTTATAACCGATTAGTTTAGACTAGGCATCAAAATAAAATGTACCGAAATAAAATATTCGGTTGTCTTTTTTCCGTTGGTCTCTCTAGATACTATAAACAGTAAGTATTTTGTACAAAAGTATTATAGTCACTGCATGGGATGTGTGTATCCGAAACGATGTATATAAATAAATAAACTACCGAACCGCTGCCTGATTTATTGTCTATGTTGACAATAAATCAAGCCGAGGTTTGGTTGTACTGGATTTACATCGATAGATTTAAAGGAGCAATCCGGCCTTTTGCGATTTCATTTTCCAACTACCGAACGCTACTTTTTGGCATTTAAACTGAGTTAGAGTTTTGAGAAATAACCTCTGTCTAGCAGCAGTTTGAAAAATAAACTATATACCTACCAATTACTTGAGTTTTCAATGTTTTGAATAGATATGTAAATTATGACGATTAATAAGAGTAAATAACTTGCAAAATATTATTACTTTTATTAGTACCTCCCTATTTTAAATTAACTTTTTAAACTCGCTAACGCTCAGAACCCCACGAACTCAGTATTCTGTAAACGATCACTGCAATATTCACTATGGTCGACCACTTACAACAACACAGTTTTTACTAGCGCAGGTGTGAGGGAATCCCACATTATTGTAAACCTTGTTTATGTCAATAAAGAATATTATTATTATTATGTCTCTCTTTCACACGGGTATCTTCTTTTTTTTTTCTTACGAAGACACCCGGACTTTTGGTAGGCTTACATGGGGACACAGGTCCAACATGCAGAGGCCCTTTGAGACTTTTAATTTAAAGGGAAATGGGACCCCCACTACAAACAATCCACATCCGCCTTATGTAGAAGAACGGTAATGGACCATCTGCAATGGGAGCTAACTATTGTAAAATATGCTAACTACGTAATGGGCTATTGTGATGGGTGTTAGATGGTCTGGTTAACTTAGGCTATGGATGAAGACGGCGTCTGCCATTTCAATATACCTATTATTATATTAAAAATTTGGCAGACGGTGACTCGCCAACTCACTAGATGGGCCCCCTATACAATCGCCAAAGGCATTAAGCCTGTAAGGCGACAGAGGGCAACACCGGTGTGAGCGGCTAGGGGTGTCGAGCGGTGCGGCGCCGGTTTCACAATCACGGGTCAGACCCGGAGCGGGTTTCCCCGTAGTTATGCCCTTGAAAATGACACTTCCACCCCCGAGCATAAAGCTCTGGCTTCCTCCCTCTGACCAGCCAATTAAGGCAAGCCAGAGTTGAGATTTGCTGCACTCCCGGGAGTACTGTCTCCCGTTAGCCCATTAAATGCTAACTGGTCGAGGAGCGCAACAAAACTCTGAGGTATCGGGACCGATGTGTAGCCACGCACATTCAGCTCGCCACAAGCTGCCCTGCGGATGTGTGCTTTTCTATAACCATGTGAGATATTTTTTGTTGATCTCAAAAAGTGGATGACTCGAAAAGCAAATCTACTATGCCCTCATAGGGATGCGTTAATCCCATGAAAAGATAACGACTGTCCACGAGGGATTTATTATTATTATTCCCTTTATTTACATAGTTATACTTATTAAATTAAATTTTTAAATACATTTTATAAAAAAGAAAATATATTTAAAAATATAAAAAAATTGTGTCCCACCGGCATCGGGTACAGGGACCAAGCTACCGGTGGTTAGGGCTGCAGAGACAGGAACCTCCTCACAATACGTGCCGTGTCTAGGAGAACTGCCTTTTGCATCTGGCTCTTGACCCAACTACCCAACCCGAGCCTCTTCAGATGTTGATCGAGGCTCTTGGCAATCAGACCATGTGCTGATACGACTATCGGAACAATAACCGCCGAGTCCACATCCCACATATCGACAATCTCGTGAGCCAAATCCAAATATTTTATTTGTTTTTCCTTTTCTGCTTTCACGAGATTTTCGTCATGTGGGACGGTAATGTCAACGATTATTGCGAGGCGCTCTGATCGATCTATTACCACTATATCAGGCTTATTGGCCACAATAGTCCTGTCAGTGATAATAGATCGATCCCAATACAATGTGACACGGCCATTTTCTAGAACTGGGTCGGGCACATACCTGTAATACGGTACCTCTGAATCAACAAGTTTATATTTTAGTGCAAGTTGCTGATGGACAATCCTGGCCACTTGGTTGTGTCTATGCAAATACTCACCGTTGACAAGACGAGGACAACCAGAAATAATATGTCTGAGAGATTCACCCGGTAGGTGGCATGCCCGACATATGTCAACCGTACCATCTCTCAAAATATATTTCCGATAGTTATTCGTCATGACAACTTCGTCAGTAATTGCACAGACAAAACCTTCGGTTTCTCCAAACAGATCACCAAAACGTAGCCAAGATATAGATGCTAGTAAATCTACATCGGGCCCATGTAAGGCCCGATAAAACCGTCCATGCTCTTTGCTCTGCCATATCTCCTTGCGATCATTAGTAGACAGTATTGCTGGTTTGTGCCAGTTCTCTTTGGCAAGAGAAAGAGGGGTCAGTCCGCTGTCTATTGCTACCACATCTCGATGCATACCCACGTCCACATGTAGGAAATATTCCCTAAGGTTGTATATCTCACGGTTGTGTAACGTCTTGATATTTAAAAAATCACGACCGCCACATTTCCGTGGGATATACAACCTCATTACAGACGAACGTGGATGATGCATTCGGTTTGCGGTCAACAACGAACGGACTTTTCTATCCAGGGTGTCTAATTCAGTCTGAGTCCATCTCAGTATGCCGAAGGAATATCCTAAGACAGGCATGGCCCAACCGTTGATGGCGCGTACCTTGTTACCACCTGATAAAAGACTTCTCAGTACTTTTTTCAGGCGGCCGAAGAAACGATCCATCAACGTTTGTTTCATGCCTGCCTCAACAATACCTAATGCCTGCGACATACCAAGATATTTGTAGGTTTCAGTCGCAGAGAGGGATTTAAGTTTTGTGAAATCTGAAAGTTCTACTCTTTCAGATTCCACAATCCGTCCCTTCTTTACATGCATGACTGCACATTTATCTACACCAAATTCCATTTTGATAGAATTACTAAAGGTTTCAGTGATCTTGAGTAACTCTATCAAGTGGGAATCGGTGCAAGCAAATAATTTCAAGTCATCCATGTACAGAAGGTGGGAAACAACTTGACCTCCTCTCCGAAACTGATAGCCTAGCCCTGAATCCTCCAGTAAAGTACTGAGGGGATTCAGTGCTAGACAAAACCATAAGGGACTCAGACTATCACCCTGAAATATACCCCTCTCAATCTTGACAGGTTCACCATCCCCAAGAATCTGACGACATCCTGGATAAACAAGAGCCGTTCTCCATTGCCCCATACATGCCTTCAAGAAGGTGCGAAGAGTTGTATCAACTTTGTACAACTCTAGCACCCTCAACAGCCATGTATGTGGCACGGAGTCGTAGGCTTTCTTGTAATCAATCCAGCATGTCTCCAGATTTCTCCGGTTCCGACGAACCTGTTGATTAATGGCCATGTCAAGAATAAGGAGTTCTTTAGTACCACGTGACCCGCTTCTACATCCATTTTGAGAGTTGGACAATATAGAATTATTTTCTAAATGAGATGATAATTTAACTCTCAAAACAGATGTGAGAAGCTTATAGACCGTAGGCAAACAAGTTATCGGTCTATAATTTTTCGGGTCCGTGGTACTACCGGATTTATAGAGGAGGTGTGTAATACCCGAAGTCATAAAAGATGGAAGCGATCCAGACTCAACTGATGATTGAAAGCAAGATGCCAAACAATCATGCAATCAATCATCAATAATTCAATCAATCATTATTATTATTATTATTACTTAGTCCCACTAACCATGCCCTTCCTTGGATGTGTTACGTGGGACAAAAAACTATAAAGTGAAAATGTGGGCATATACAATTCCTCTGCCTACCCCTTAAGCGATAAAGGCGTGACCATACGTATATTTTTAAAACTCAAAATAATGTACCTAAACAATATTGTAAGTGAGTATTATAATTAGGTACAACTGACCGAAATCCCTTCCTGCCAAAAGCAAATATTTAAAAACCGGCCAAGTGCGAGTTGGACTCGCCCATGAAGGGTTTCGTAGCAGCAAGTAACATAATATAAAAGTTTTTGTAGTTCGTTGTAACTTTCGATGTTTGAACACGTTCGCAGTGGTAGTGATTTTTCTAACCGAAAATTGCGGTTTATGACGTATTAAAAAAAAACTACCAGCTCTATCTCGTTCAAACTAATTTTCGTTGGTAATTTTTATGGCAATGAACATCATATTTTTTTTTTAGATTTCTCTTAGTTTAAAAGTTAGAGGGGGGGGGACACACTTTTCTCCACTTTGGAAGTGTCTCTTGCGCAAACTATAACTTGGTGTCATCATTCATAAACCCGTGCACATGTAGGTATCTAGACACGTGGTAGCGTGTCAAGCCAAGTTCAAGCAAAGGAACTGGCTAGCCAGCGCCAAGTGTAATATTACATGAACCACTTGGTGCCACTTTTGACCCTTTTATAACTCAAAACCTCTTTAACGTAAACACGTAAAACTACGTGTGTTTTATTATATCCGTAAGGACATCTCGAAGTCCTAATTTCATGAAGCTTGCTCAAACGGTTATAAAGATATGAAGGTCAAAAAGAAGTAAAATTTAGCACTGACTGACTGACTGATATATAGTACCTAATTCTAACCTACTTCCAGATGACGTAGAAGGCTGAAATTTGGAATGCAGCTCGGTAATTGCATGTAAGCGTAGGAAAAAAGCTGAAAATAAAAAATAAGGGGGTTCTATAACGAAAATGTCACAGACTTAATATGATATTTTATCTAATTGTATTTAAATTGTAATATTGACATTTAATTATTGATTAAGAAAATTGCAAATTGAATACTGCACTGTACGCATAATAATTGATTGTTATTTTACACTCGAGAGCAATGAATCCGGGTCACTTAAAGAATCCTAAAAATCTCGGAAACTAAAAATGCTAGGTTAATGCAATAAATTGTATTTAATAGACAATGTAATACTCCTTAAATGAAGGTATTAAAACTTCTTAGTTATTGTAAAGTTATATCATAAAAAAATCAAATTTGAAAAAGGGCCACTTTCGAAGATGGAACTACGAAATTACAGCATTTGGTGTTGCTTTTGTTTGTAATCTGTCATTTATGTGGGTACATAAACCATGTTGATAGTGCTCTATATTCATTAATCAAGCTGAAATTATGTCGCTTACGCCTGAAGAATGCACCAGAATACTTACAATGCTGGAAACCGGCCGGAGTCAGCGCGATACAGCCAGGACTGTCGGTGTGTCGCTGTCAACAGTACAAAGAGTTCTCCGACGTTACGAAGAAACTGGTTCTAACCTACGCAGACCAGGAACGGGCAGAACCAGGTGTACCACAGCACGAGAAGACCGATACTTGGTGAACACCATGCTTCGAAATCGCTTTCTCACAGGAACTGAACTCACCAATCAGTTTCGACGCCTCGGAGGAAGTAACCCAAGTGCATGGACAGTAAGACGTCGGCTTTCTGAATCTAACTTAAAACCCCTTAGACCTGCAAACGGCCCTAAACTGGAGCGTGGGCATCGTATTTCGAGACTAAGGTATGCCCAGAGCCACGTAAATTGGAGTATTGAAGATTGGTCAAAAGTTATGTTCTCCGACGAATCAAAATTTATGCTCTACAAGCACGATGGAAGACACAGAGTGTATCGAAGACCAGGGGAAAGATTCAAGCAAGCATGCATCGAAGAAAAAGTAGCCTACGGTGGTGGGTCTGTACTTGTGTGGGCCGGAATTTCTTCTGAAAGTCGCACAGAGCTGGTGATCATAGAAAACGGCTCTTTAACTAGCGTAAGATATGTGGAAGAAATCCTCAATGATCACGTTGGTCCATTTATGGTCAATTTAGGTGAGGATGCTATATTTATGCATGACAATGCCCGACCTCATACAGGTAGGATTGTGAATGACTACCTTCAAGAGATGAACATTACTCGTATGGAGTGGCCAGCGCGCAGCCCGGATATCAACCCGATCGAGCATGCTTGGGACGAGCTAGGCAGATGCGTAAAACAACGAAACCCTCCCCCAATCACGCTTCGTGAGGTCAAAATTGCTCTCACAGAGGAATGGGAGAATATTCCCCAAAATCGTATAAGGAACTTGGTGTACAGCATGCCAAACCGCGTAAACGCAGTAATGGAAGCACGAGGAGGCAATACGAAGTATTAAAATTCAAGAAAATCGTAATAAAGTTCAAAAATTTCATGTTTCCTATTTTTGTTTTAAGGAGAGATCAGCAGTTTTTTCTTTATGTAATTTTGTGTTAATAAAATGTATGGTGACTCATATTTTTTTTACTTTCATTTAAGGAGTATTACATTGTCTATTAAATACAATTTATTGCATTAACCTATCATTTTTAGTTTCCGAGATTTTTAACATTCTTTAAGTGACCCGGATTCATTGCTCTCGAGTGTATAATGAGTCTATAATTTTTGTGTTACTAGTTTGCATGCAATCACTTTATTTTAAACTAGCTGAACCCGCAACTTCGTTTACGTCACATAAGGTGTATGAAAGGAAAGGTATTTCTTCATCAGAGTCATCAAGCAGCGTCTGAAACTGCCCTGTTTGCTTAATCATAAAAGAGCTTAATGATTAAGTCTATTTTACAATAATTCAGTCCACGCCTTCGGCGCGGACTGAATTGTTTAAAAATAGACTTAATCATTAAGCTCTTTTATGATTAAGCCAACACGCCAGTTTAGGTTCACTCACATTCAAAGAAACCCCTACAATTAAAATTTTCAAAATATCTGATTCTTAAAAGTGTTATAACTCTTTTATTTCTAAACCGATTTACATAAAACAAACGCTAAATGTTAACTGGAGCAAACCTCAACACAATAAAAAACCGCATTGCAATCGGTTGAGCGGTTACTGAGATTAGCGTGCACAACCGTACAGACAAACAGATATACAGATATACAGACATACAGACATACAGACATACAGACAAACAGACAAAAATTCTAAAAATCATTGTTTTGGGTTCTATTGCGTTCATAAAGCCCCCCTATAATATTTTTTCTTATTTATCTTCCATGTACAGACAGCGACCTGTTACGATTTTATTATATGTATTGATTGATGATGATAGAATTAAATGTTTCGTACGCCTTATGGCAAAACATAGTTGAACACCAAACTAACAATAAGACCTGTAAAATTAACCTGTGTTTACTAAATAAAGAATCTAAATCTTATTAGTAGTCTAGATAGCATAGGACAAACTTATAACAGATTAGTTTAGACTAGGCATCAAAATAAAATGTACCGCAATAAAATATTCGGTTGTCTTTTTTCCGTTGGTCTCTCTAGATACTATGAACAGTAAGTATTTTGTACAAAAGTATTATAGTCACTGCATGGGATGTGTGTATCCGAAACGATGTATATAAATAAATAAACTACCGAACCGCTGCCTGATTTATTGTCTATGTTGACAATAAATCAAGCCGAGGTTTGGTTGTACTGGATTTACATCGATAGATTTAAAGGAGCAATCCGGCCTTTTGCGATTTCATTTTCCAACTACCGAACGCTACTTTTTGGCATTTAAATTGGGTTAGAGTTTTGAGAAATAACCTCTGTCTAGCAGCAGTTTGAAAAATAAACTATATACCTACCAATTACTTGAGTTTTCAATGTTTTGAATAGCTATGTAAATTATGACGATTAATAAGAGTAAATAACTTGCAAAATATTATTACTTTTATAAGTACCTCCCTATTTTAAATTAACTTTTTAAACTCGCTAACGCTCAGAACCCCACGAACTCAGTATTCTGTAAACGATCACTGCAATATTCACTATGGTCGACCACTTACAACAACACAGTTTTTACTAGCGCAGGTGTGAGGAAATCCCACATTATTGTAAACCTTGTTTATGTCAATAAAGAATATTATTATTATTATGTCTCTCTTTCACACGGGTATCTTCTTTTTTTTTCTTACGAAGACACCCGGACTTTTGGTAGGCTTACATGGGGACACAGGTCCAACATGCAGAGGCCCTTTGAGACTTTTAATTTAAAGGGAAATGGGACCCCCACTACAAACAATCCACATCCGCCTTATGTAGAAGAACGGTAATGGACCATCTGCAATGGGAGCTAACTATTGTAAAATATGCTAACTACGTAATGGGCTATTGTGATGGGTGTTAGATGGTCTGGTTAACTTAGGCTATGGATGAAGACGGCGTCTGCCATTTCAATATACCTATTATTATATTAAAACTTTGGCAGACGGTGACTCGCCAACTCACTAGATGGGCCCCCTATACAATCGCCAAAGGCATTAAGCCTGTAAGGCGACAGAGGGCAACACCGATGTGAGCGGCTAGGGGTGTCGAGCGGTGCGGCGCCGGTTTCACCATCACGGGTCAGACCCGGAGCGGGTTTCCCCGTAGTTATGCCCTTGAAAATGACACTTCCACCCCCGAGCATAAAGCTCTGGCTTCCTCCCTCTGACCAGCCAATTAAGGCAAGCCAGAGTTGAGATTTGCTGCACTCCCGGGAGTACTGTCTCCCGTTAGCCCATTAAATGCTAACTGGTCGAGGAGCGCAACAAAACTCTGAGGTATCGGGACCGATGTGTAGCCACGCACATTCAGCTCGCCACAAGCTGCCCTGCGGATGTGTGCTTTTCTATAACCATGTGAGATATTTTTTGTTGATCTCAAAAAGTGGATGACTCGAAAAGCAAATCTACTATGCCCTCATAGGGATGCGTTAATCCCATGAAAAGATAACGACTGTCCACGAGGGATTTATTATTATTATTCCTCTTTATTACTTTAAAATACTTATAAATTACATTTTTAAATATACATCCATATAAAAAAAGTACATTTAAAAATATAAAAAATAGTAACCCACCGGTATCGGGTACAGGGACCAAGTTACCGGTGGTCAGGACTTCAGAGACAGGAACCTCCTCACAATACGTGCCGTGTTAAGAAGAACCGCCTTCTGCATCAAGCCCTTGACCCAACTGCCCACCGCAAGCCTCTTAAGGTGTTGGTCGAGGCTTTTGGCTCCATTCCAGTCCATGCACAGAGATCACTATCGGTACAATAATAGCTGAGTCAACACTCCACAGGTCCACGATCTCGTGGGCTAAGTCCAAATACTTGGCTTGTTTGTCTACTTCTGCCTTCACGAGATTGTCGTCATGTGGAATAGTGATATCAATTATTATTGCAAGGCGCTCTAAACGATCTATTATCACTATGTCAGGTCTATTGGCAAGAATAGTCCTGTCAGTGATAATAGGTCGGTCCCAGTACAACGTGATATGGTCACTTTCGAGAACTGGGTCGGGCACATATCTATAATACGGTACCTCTAATTCAACAAGGTTATACTTCAAAGCAAGTTGTTGATGGATAATCCTAGCTACTTGGTTATGTCTATGCAAATACTCACTATTGGCCAGACTAGAACAACCAGAAATAATATGCCTAAGAGATTCTCCGGGACGGTGACACGCCCGACATATGTCAATCGTACCATCCTTTAAGATATATTTTCGGTAATTGTTAGTCATCACAACTTCATCAGTAATTGCAAATACAAAACCTTCGGTTTCCCCAAATAGGTCACCGAATCGTAGCCAGGATACAGAAGATGAAAAATCTATATCTGACCCATGCAGGGCCCGATAAAAACGTCCATGCAACTCCTTGCTCTTCCATGTATCCTTACGATTATTGAGACTTAGTATCATAGGTTTATGCCAATTCTCTTTTGCCAGAGCAAGCGGGGTAAGTCCGTTATCAACTTCAACCACATCACGATGCACATCCGAGCCACCGTGTAGGAAATATTCCCTGAGGTTGCACAACTCACGATTATGAAGGGTCTTGGCATTTAGCAAACCACGACCCCCACATTTCCGCGGTATGTACAACCTCATCACTGATGAACGCGGATGATGCATTCGGTATGTGGTGAGTAACGTACGGACTTTCCTATCCAGGGCTTCAAGTTCTGTCTGAGTCCACCTGAGTATGCCAAAGGAGTACATTAAAACTGGCATGACCCAACCGTTATAGGCGCGCACCTTATTACCTCCTGACAAAAGACTTTTTAAGACTTTTTTCAAGCGGCCAAAGAAGCGCTCCTTCAACGATTGCTTCATGCCAACTTCACAAATGCCTAACGCCTGCGACATACCCAGGTATTTATATGATTCGTTTGCGGAAAGACATCCAAGTTGTATAGAATCTGAAAGTTCAACTCCTTCAGATTCTATTATCCTGCCTCTGTTTACATACATGACCGCACATTTGTCAACACCAAACTCCATTCTGATAGAACTACTAAAAACTTCTGTTATCTTTAGTAATTCCATCAGTTGCAGCTTGTTGGATGCAAATAGCTTTAAGTCATCCATGTATAGGAGGTGGGATATGACTTGGCCGTCCCTCCGCAACCGATAGCCTAACCCTGAATTCTCTAGTATAGTACTCAGAGGATTCAGAGCTAGGCAAAACCATAATGGACTGAGACTATCACCCTGGAATATACCCCGCTCAATCCTTATAGGCACACTGTTCCCGCAAACCTGTCGACATCCTGGATAGCACAAGACTGTTTTCCATTGCCCCATACATGTCTGCATGAAGGCACGTAGAGTTGCATCAATGCGTATGCGGCACAGAATCGAAAGCTTTCTTGTAGTCTATCCAACATGTTGCCAGATTCTTGCGGTTACGGCGTGTCTGTTGGCTAATGGCCATATCAATTATAAGGAGCTCTTTAGTGCCACGAGACCCACTTCTGCATCCATTCTGAGAGGTGGACAAGATGGAATTGTCAATCAAGTGTGACGATATTTTCCCTCTCAGAATAGATGTTAAAAGTTTATAGATGGTAGGGAGACACGTAATGGGTCTATAATTTTTTGGGTCTGTGGCACTACCAGACTTATGCAAAAGATGGGTAATGCCAGTAGTGGCGAAATCTGGCAACGATCCTGACTTTAGGCATAATTCGAATTGAGATGCCAAACGTTCATGTGAGCTCTTAAACCATTTCATCCAAAAATTGTGCAATCCGTCTGGTCCCGCCGACTTCCAATTCGGCAGCAGACGGACCGCACTGGAGACGTCTTCCGTTAGTATGCTTATTGGCTCCATGGTTTTAATAGGCTCACATAAACGTTCAACATCTCGCATCCAATCACCCTCAGTGTGACCAACGGGCACCGACCAAATGTTGCGCCAGAATGAGGTAGTTACATCATCATCTGGTCGCCGCACGTTGGCCCCAGTAGAGTCAGGACGCTCCCAATTTCTGTATACCCACCTTTCGTCTCTTTGGAAAGTGCGATTTTGAGAATAGCGGTCTACTCTTTTTTTGTATCTACGAACACGATTTGCCCACGCATAAATTTTTTGCTTCAGGTAGTCTATCCGCTCCGTGGCTCGTGCTGAAAATTCCCGAGGTCTGATATCAGTCCCCGAGAAAGCCCGAGTCACGAACCGCATCACTCGTGGGCGAGTATTTCCTGACCTGAAGCAAATCAGCTTTCCAATGAGTGCCCTAGTGTCAGAGATACGACGCTCAATTCTACATTGCCAAGCCGGCACTGTTGGTTTGGGTCGTATAGCAACGTTATCATTATAAAACTTAACATTTGCTATACGACAAGCTGCGACGGCTCCGCAATACAGAATTGAGTGTGTATCACCGAGATCTTCACTATTATCAAAATAATTCGATAATAGCGAATCCAGGGCACACACTAGAGCTATATTTTTCTTATGCGTGGGCAAACGTGGTAGACGTGGTCTAATTTGTGACGGCATAGACCGAAATTCTCGAATCGCACACTCCAAAGCACTCCTTAATTGCTCGTTGCAGTGGATACTTACGTTTGTAGCACTGGCATTCATCACATCATCGCTACCGTGATTTAATGGTAAAATTGTAGTTACAGTTTGTGTCTCAGGTAGCGATGATGTTGATGGCTGACCAAGACTGCTACATACGTCCGAGCGTAGCCTCTCAAGTACGGTAGCATCCAACAGATGACAACGTTGTATGGCCCGTACTTGATCCGATAGACGCTGTGCTGACACGTTGACTGATGGTTCAAGTTCCTGAAACAGAGGTAGCATTCTCACACGATACGCAGTGAGGTTAATTCCCCCCTCTGTAGCCATGAAATATGCCCGCATGACGTTCTCATTCAATGAATTCGACCATCGCATGCGGTGCACATCACCACCGGTAGCGGGGGCCCTATTCGAAGCCGGTGGGCGTCGGGGTCCCAAGCATAGCGGTGGCCGGCCTCTCCCCGGCCGACGCACTGGTGTTGGCGACGTCGGCGGAGAGAAATACTCATCACTCGATGTTGAGCTCAACGCCTCTGCTATTGGTGTACATTCACGAGGGAGAGAGGCGGAGCTGAGTGATGAGTCCGGAGGTGTAGATTGTGCTTGCTGTGTCCTGGATCTTGATCTGGTCAACATAATATTCTGCTTTTAATGTGATTTAAATCTTACTAATATTATAAATGCGAATGTTTGTGAGTGTGGATGTTTGTTACTCTTTCACGCTCAAACCGCTGAACGGATCTGGCTGAAATTTGGTACAGGGATACATTATAGTCTGGAATAACACATAGGCTACTTTTTATCCCGGGAATAAGTTCCCGCGGTAAGAACAAATTTTACGCGGGCGAAGCTGCGGGCATCAGCTAGTTACACATAAATCTTGTAATGTTTATGTGTCAAATGACATTTGTCAAAGTCTGGAAAAAATAATTCTGTAATGTGATATAAACAGTTTTCTTCGGAATTTGTACATTTTTGAGTTCTTTGAGTCCAATAATTTTATTTCTGTAATATGTGTTGATAATTTCGTATATTTAGGTGACTTTTTAACAATAAAGCAATAAAATATGTAGAGCAAAGATATTTGACGTGTTGTAGATGCCAGGTATTTTTTTTTTTTTTTTTTTTTTATTATTATGTCTCTTCTTCTCGGGTACCTTCTTTTTTTTTCTTGCGAAGATACCCGGTCTTTTGATAGGCTTACATGGGGACATAAATGGTCCAACACGCAGAGGCCCTTTGAGATTTTTAATGTAGGAAATGGGACCCCCACTGCAGACAATTCACGTCCGCCTTATGTAGAAGGACGGCAATGGACTGCCTACAATGGGAGCTAAACTATTGTAAAATATGCTTACTACAAAATGGGCTATTGGGTTGGGGGTTAAATGGAACTATGTATCTTATGCTATGGATGACAACGGCGTCTGCCATTCCAATATGTTATTATGAAAATATTGGCAGACGGTGACTCGCCAACTCACTAGATGGGCCCCCTATACAATCGCCATAGGCCAGGCCTGTAAAGCGACAGAGGGCAACACCGGTGTGAGCGGCTAGGGGTGTCGAGCGGTGCGGCGCCGGTTTCGCCATCACGGGTCAGACCCGGAGCGGGTTTCCCCGTAGTTATGCCCTTGAAAATGACACTTCCACCCCCGAGCATAAAGCTCTGGCTTCCTCCCTCTGACCGGCCAATTAAGGCAAGCCAGAGTTGAGATTTGCTGCACTTCCGGGAGTAGCGTCCTCCCATTAGCCCATTAAATGCTAACCGGTGACAAAGCACAACAAAACTCTGAGGAATCGGGACCGATGTGTAGCCACGCACATTCAGCTCGCCACAAGCTGCCCTGCGGATGTGTGCTTTTCTATAACCTTGTGAGACATTTTTTGTTGTTATTATTATTATTCCTCTATATTACAATATATCACATATAAATTTACATTTTTAAATATACCTATATAAAAAATACATTTAAAAATATAAAAAAATAGTATACCACCGGCATCGGGTACAGGGACCAAGCTACCGGTGGTCAGGGCTCCAGAGACAGGAATCGCCTCACAATACGTGCCGTGCTCAGTAAAACTGCCTTTTGCATCAAGCCCTTGACCCAACTGCCTAACGCAAGCCTCTTAAGATGTTGATCGAGGCTTTTGGCGATCAGACCGTGTGCTGATACGACTATCGGAACAATAATCGCTGAATCCACATCCCACATGTCGACAACCTCGTGAGCCAAGTCCAAATATTTCAATTGTTTATCTTTTTCTGCTTTCACGAGATTCTCGTCATGTGGAACCGTAATATCAACGATTATTGCGAGGCGCTCTGATCGATCTATTACCACTATATCAGGCTTATTGGCTACAATAGTCCTGTCAGTGATAATAGACCGATCCCAGTATAACGTGATACAACCATTCTCTAGAACTGGGTCGGGCACATACCTGTAATATGGTACCTCTGAATCTACAAGTTTATATTTTAGCGCAAGTTGCTGATGGATAATCCTGGCTACTTGGTTGTGTCTATGCAAGTACTCGCCGTTGGCAAGACGAGGACAACCAGAAATAATATGTCTGAGAGATTCACCCGGTAGGTGGCATGCCCGACATATGTCAACCGTACCGTCTCTCAAAATATATTTCCGATAGTTATTCGTCATGATAACTTCGTCTGTAATCGCATAAACAAAACCTTCAGTTTCTCCGAACAAATCTCCGAAACGTAGCCAGGATACGGAAGCTAGAAAATCTACATCGGGCCCATGTAAGGCCCGATAAAATCGTCCATGCAGCTCTTTGCCCTGCCATATCTCCTTGCGATCATTAGTCGTCAATATTACTGGTTTGTGCCAGTTCTCTTTGGCAAGAGCAAGAGGGGTCAGTCCATTGTCTATTGCTACCACATCCCGATGCATACCCACGTCTGCATGAAGGAAATATTCCCTAAGGTTGTATACCTCACGATTGTGTAAGGTCTTGGAATTTAAAAAGCCACGACCTCCGCACTTTCGTGGGATATACAACCTCATTACAGACGAACGTGGGTGATGCATTCGGTTTATGGTCAATAGCGAACGGACTTTTCTATCCAGGGCGTCTAATTCAGTCTGAGTCCATCTAAGTATGCCGAAGGAATAGATTAAGATTGGCATGGCCCAACCGTTGATAGCCCGCACCTTGTTACCGCCCGACAAAAGACTTTTCAGCACTTTTTTCAGGCGGCCAAAGAAACGGTCCACCAACGTTTGTTTCACGCCTATCTCTGTAATACCTAATGCCTGCGACATACCTAGATATTTATAGGTTTCAGTCGCGGAAAGGGATTTAAGTTTTGTGAAATCTGAAAGTTGTACTCTTTCAGATTCCACAATCCGACCCTTCTTTACATGCATGACTGCACATTTATCTACACCAAATTCCATTTTGATAGAATTACTGAAAGCTTCTGTGACTTTTAGTAACTCGATCAAGTGGGAATCGGTGGAGGCAAATAATTTTAAGTCATCCATGTAAAGAAGGTGGGAAACAACTTGACCTCCTCTCCGAAACTGATAGCCTAATCCTGAACCCTCCAGCAAAGTGCTGAGAGGATTCAGTGCCAGGCAAAACCATAAGGGACTCAGACTGTCACCCTGAAATATACCCCTCTTGATCCTGGCAGGCTCGCCATCTCCAAGAACCTGACGACATCCTGGATATACAAGAGCCGTTGTTGTTATTATTATTATTATTACTTAGTCCCACTAACCATGCCCTTCCTTGGATGTGTTACGTGGGACAAAAAACTATAAAGTGAAAATGTGGGCATATACAATTCCTCTGCCTACCCCTTAAGCGATAAAGGCGTAACTATACGTATATTTTTAAAACTCAAAATAATGTACCTAAACAATATTGTAAGTGAGTATTATAATTAGGTACAACTGACCGAAATCCCTTCCTGCCAAAAGCAAATATTTAAAAACCGGCCAAGTGCGAAACTCGCCCATGAAGGGTTTCGTACCAGCAAGTAACATAATATAAAAGTTTTTGTAGTTCGTTGTAACTTTCGATGTTTGAACACGTTCGCAGTGGTAGTGATTTTTCTAACCGAAAATTGCGGTTTATGACGTATTAAAAAAAAACTACCAGCTCTATCTCGTTCAAACTAATTTTCGTTGGTAATTTTTATGGCAATGAACATCATATTTTTTTTAGATTTATCATTCTCTTAGTTTAAAAGTTAGAGGGGGGGGGGACACACTTTTTTCCACTTTGGAAGTGTCTCTTGCGCAAACTATTCACTTTAGAAAAAAATGATGTTAGAAACACCAATAGCATTTTTGAAGACCTATCTATAGATACCTCATACGTATGGGTTTGATCAAAAAAAAAATTTGAGTTTTAGTTCTGAGTATGGAGACCCCCAAAATTTACTGCTTTTTTTCTAGTTTTATATAAGAATCTTAATGCGGATCACAGAATACATCTAGTTACCAATTTTTAATAGCATAGGCCTTATAGTTTCGGAGAACAGTGGCTGTGACACACGGACGGACAGACAGACGGACAGACAGACAGACAGACAGACAGACATGACGAATCTATAAGGGTTCCGTTTTTGCCATTTGGCTACGAAACCCTAAAAACCGGCCAAGTACGAGTCGAACTCGTGCACGTACGTATGGGAGCCCCCTTTAATGCCCACTTTATCTAATTTTAGTTATAATATTGAGACTTATTGCTAAAGCGGCAACAGAAATACATCATGACTGTGAAAATCTCAGTTCTCTAGCTATTACGGTTCCTGAGATACAACCTCGTGACGGACAGACAGATAGACAGACGGATGGATGATGAAGTCTCATAAACAGCGTCCCGTTTTTACCCTTTGGGTAGGGAACCCTAAAAAGCTTACAGGTGACAACGATTTAGTAGACCCCGCTAAAGAGGCACCGCTGATGTACGGTTGCCAACGATTTGTAAATCGCTCAATTAATTTCAGAGCACTTAAGATGTTATCGCTGTGAAATATTGACGGTACCCTACGGAACCACGTCTGCTCTTCGTAGAGGCTTTAGGAAAGATTTATTTACTAGTTCAAGGTTTTAGAAGCTAGTTTGATATCGTCGAATTCCTTCAAATGACGCCATTAGTTGAAGAACGATAAAAAAGAATAAACCGGTGAAGTGCGTGACAGGTCATGCATAGAATAGGGTTCCGTCGTCATTTACTGGCACGTAGATTTCGAAGGTGGTTTTGTAATTATTTCGTTATTTTTGTTTGAAGTTTCGATTTTTTTAAGAAATTAAGAGCCAGCCGTTAAGCTTTTAAGGGAGGAGGCGTTCTATTCTAGGATGCCTGAATGAAAAAACCTTACCAACCTCTCAATGTTTTTAAAAGATTTTATGATACCACACACTATGGGGTAGACTCAGAACTCTCGCGTGTAACCCAAAAAAAGCTAAATTTTAGCATTTTACCGACGCCGACGGCAACCGGTGAACGTGGTAAATACACATTATCCATGCAATGTTTCATCTTTTTAGCACTAACCGTTTGGAAGGTAGGTAAGGCAAGGACGGACGGATATGGCTAAACATATAAGGGTTCCAAAAGTTGAACTGCAGAACCCTAAAAACCGTTTTATGTGACAGAATCCTAATAACTAATTATTTATGTAAATCAAAACAATTTAACTCTCTTAAAGGAATCTGGCAAACTGTACCTATATTAAAATGGAGCTATAATTAACTTTATCCCTTTTGTTTCAGCGTTTCATTACATTTTAATGTAATTCGTGAATTTCGTTACAGCGAGTAAGATTATAAAGAAGATATATTGCCGAAGTTAGTAATATCTTCGCCCATAACATTTCCATACAATTGAGAGAAGTAAAAGATTTACCAAAACCAACCCAGTTAGATAGCCGATGGAGTAAACGAGTTCTGGAGTGGAGACCGCGACTTGTTACATGTGGGATAGGTCGACCCCGCCAGATGGACTGACAATCTGCAAATGGTTGCTGGGAGTGACTGGATGCAGGTGGCACAGGACTTTGTATTGTGGTTTAATTTGGTAGAGGTTTATGTCCAGCAGCGAACTGCCATAGGCTGGTTTGTTTGACTGATTCGATTTGAACACTTCAAACAATCCAATTTCAGTACCTACATTTTTTTATTTTATTCTCAGAGAGCTACCTAGCTTTTAATTTTGTTGGGCTAAAATATTTACTCTAAATAAAAAAGATATAATTAAGTCAAAAGACTTTTCAAACACATTTGTTCAGGTAAATTTTCGCATGAATAAAAAGTCACGACGTCAAAATATTTACTATGTAAATAAAATTACAAACGAATTTAATTCCAAAGTTCAATGTTGTTTTCGAATCCTGTAGATAAAATTAATCTAATAACTTGGTGTCATCATTCATAAACCCGTGCACATGTAGGTATCTAGACACGTGGTAGCGTGTCAAGCCAAGTTCAAGCAAAGGAACTGGCTAGCCAGCGCCAAGTGTAAAATTACATGAACCACTTGGTGCCACTTTTGACCCTTTTATAACTCAAAACCTCTTTAACGTAAACACGTAAAACTACGTGTGTTTTATTATATCCGTAAGGACATCTCGAAGTCCTAATTTCATGAAGCTTGCTCAAACGGTTATAAAGATATGAAGGTCAAAAAGAAGTAAAATTTAGCACTGACTGACTGACTGATATATAGTACCTAATTCTAACCTACTTCCAGATGACGTAGAAGGCTGAAATTTGGAATGCAGCTCGGTAATTGCATGTAAGCGTAGGAAAAAAGCTGAAAATAAAAAATAGGGGGGTTCCCATACAATGTTTTTCAAATGTAGCGTTGGAACCGTTACAACGTCGCGAGCAGATATTTGAAACTATCTCAATATAAGTATTATTATGTCTTTATAAAAAGTAATGATATCCCACCAAAAACATAAATGTTAAAAGGAGAGCCAAGTTCAATACAAAGATTATGCTTGGCTGTGGGCTTCGCCGGAAAAACGAATGGAGATCTAAATGCGTGCCAAGTTCTATGCGAAATCCAAATATGTATTTATAGGAACAAAATAAAATCATGAACAAGTATTAAACTCTATTTCTTTCCTTTATTGGATACCTATAACAATTACTGTTATTTAAAAAAAATGTGAGATCTTAAAATAGGCTAGATTTGACTTGGCCAGTTTTTATCAGAATTAAAAAATATATATACTATGTCGAATAACCTTATAAAATGACCGATGTAATGAAAACTATTATTCAGACAATTCATACATTTGTCGTAGTTTGAGGAAGCATGATGAAGCATGGTCGTAATTTTCCGTAAAGTGCCTACAAAATATACGGAATTCAGATATACATAAACTTATGTAAAAGCACTGAGACTATGTTGTAATACTATGACTACATAGTTATGTTAATCTGGGTCGACTGCCCTATAACATGTTTCGAGAATAATACATTAGGGACTTGGTTTAACATATTGAATGTACTAACCTTATATGGACTTCGACTGCCTCTGTGGCGCAGTCGGTAGTGATACCGCCTGCGGCGCTGGAGGTCGTGGGATCGATTCCCACTGGACACAAATATTTGTGTGACCCATAAATGTTTGTCTCAAGAGTCTGGGTGTATCTATGTATAATATGTATGTATTTAAAAAGTATATAAGTATTAATATCCGTGGTCTGATACCCATAACACAAGCAGGTTATTCCTAGCTTACTTTGGGATCAGTAGCGTTGTGTTAAATGTCCGTGAATATTTATTTATTTATTATTAATATGTTAGAAATCTTGACCTTGTGAGAAAGAAGCTCGCTCTGTAAACATGGTCAATGCCCACCGTTTCAAAGGGACATTTTTGTCAAAGATTATTCAATGTGGGTAAACATAGATAGTCTAATGCTTAGGATGGAAGATAACAGTAGGTACTTGTGATGTTGTACAACATATTTCAAAAGTATTGACTTTAGTTAGGTCTACCAGGTCCCGTTCAAGATCTTGGGGGCTTATCGCAATTCTTCTTACTTCAATTCAACCTTACTTGCAAGAGGAAGGACGAAATACGACGATCCCTTACGTGGTTGTGAGGTTAGACGGCAGTCACAACCAAGAATATCAAAAGTAAAAAGTCAAATCATAGCTTCAAGGAGAAAAAAATCGGACCCCACTGGTTTCAAATCCAAGTACGGCTTAGAAGTAGTTAGACGCTTACATGAATAAGAATACGAAGACTTGTGAAGTAGTGCAAACAGTAGCTGATGATGTTGTTTGCTGACGACGTTATACCTAAACGGTTGGACTTATTTTATAATGAGCTGATGCTCACGGCTTCGCCTGCGTGAAATTTGGTTCCAGTTCCTGCTTGCCATATTCCCGGGATGAAAATCTGCCTTGGTACCAAATGTCAGCCTAATTCTTTCAGCCGTTAGAGCGTGATTGAGAAACAAACATCCAAACATCTTCACAAACTTTCTCATTTATAATATTAATAGGATAGTCTGCACTCGCAGTATCACCCGCGTTGAATTTCTTTCCCGTTCCAGCATCCCATGGGAACTTATTCCGGTGAAAAAAGTATGTTTCAAACTTGAAGTAGCCTGCTCCCCGTTCGCTTTAAGTTTGCCGGTCGCTTCCCCTACTATGCCTCTACACCAGCCTCTACGCAAGCGGTAAAACTTAGAGCGAACAGGCTATCTGTGTTATTCCAGACTATAATCGATGCCTTCACCGAATTTCAACCAGATCCTTTCAACCGATAGAGCGTAAAGGGTTCTTTCCCGCATATAATATTAGAAATGATATGAATTGAAGAAATTGCAAATTTGTGGTTAGGTATTTTCAAAATTCTGTTTCGGAAATTGCCGATAAGAAAATTGTAAATGAGTGCTGTCGTTGTCATCTGTAGAAATAAATGGAACGTCACTCCAAATAAATAAGTCCTTAGACGAGAACATAAACGTAAAACGTGAAAACATGACACATGTTAAACTGACGAGGACATATTACCGTGCTTGTTTTATCACAGGAATATGATGATTATTATGTTTTTTCTTCTCTCGCTCGCGCGCCAAAATGATGCTGCCGCCTAATAGAAAGCCATAAAGACATCTACCGATTGGGGGCCACAGTCGCAGTTTGTGAGACTATAGATAGCGGTCCCCAATTTGGCGACCCTGTAAAAAAAAGTGTGTGCGTGTAACAAACGTTACACGCACACACTTTTTTTTACAGGGTCGCCAAATTGGGGACCGCTATCTATAGTCTCAAGAAGTTTTACTTCAATCGCGCGTAAACACGCGCGATTGAAGTAAAACTTCCTTGCCATTGACGGCATCAAATGTTATATTAATATCTTTCATTTGAATTTAAAATAGCTTATTTAAAATGAATTTTATATAAGCCTCCGCTATTCAAAATTCAAATAGTAAGCGTTACTTCCGTCAGAAAAAAAATTTGAGATCCTCCCTAGGCACGCCTAAAGAAGTTTTACTTCAAAAATTCCCTCTAGAGCTGTTCAATACGCATCCTAGTATTGTAATCAATTCAAATCACAAATTGTAGGTACACAAGGCAACGCAATGAAGTATGCAGGCCACACTAGTAACATGCATGTGTGTGTAAATCTAACGAGTGTATTATATTACGTTTCTATGTGCGTGACTGACACGCTCGCACCAGCATCGTATACTTTTACAATATAGGGCATCATGATGTCTTGTTCGGGCGTTTTCGTCTAAGCTCGGCTAAGCCGAATGAACGTGCGCGATTAAGTTAGCTTATTTTACATCAATTACATAAGTTCTCGTAGCAAATTGTCTAAGACGGCGGATTTAAATCTGCATCGTATTCGTAAGTGTCGCGAGATCAAATCCTTGCGCAACATGCAGAACTCTTTTTGCCGTTTTTGTAATATATTTTATATTACTAAAAAAATATTATATATATAATTAGCTGACCCGCGCAACTTCGTTAGCGCGATAAATGAAGAACCGCTCGACCGATTTTGTGCAAACTTCATATAAACCATCTACTAAATAGTCCGAACAAAGCCTAAACATTTGGGTAGGATAGGTGAGCCCGTTCTTGAGTTATAAAATTACAACGAAAAGTGGCATTGATTTTTATATATATAGATTTAATATTATATAATTATATAATATTATAGATTATATAGTATTACTATATCTATATTATTATTAATATTATAAAGAGGAAAGATTTGTTTTTTTGTTTGTTTGTTTGTAACGAATAGGCTCCGGAACTACAGGACCGATTTGAAAAATTCTTTCACTGTTGGGAAGCTATACTCTTTGCGGTGAACATAGGCTACATTTTATTCCCGTATTCCCACGGGAACGGGAACTACGCGGGTGAAACCGCGTGACGTCTGCTAGTATAATATAAAATAACAAAGCAGGAAAATAAAACAATTTCTTTATACTTATTATAATACGTAATATAAAATTCTGTAATGATGTTGTGTTAATATCAGACTGACACAATATCAGACGAGAATAGTCGTAATGTTTTTCATTTGTAGTAAGTAATTTATTAATTAGTGACATGAATCAACATGTTATCAAGTTAGAAATTATGATCTAGTTATAACCTCTAACCTCAACAACAATAACATCATTCACATAATAATAATAAACTACTTCTATTGGCACTTTTGTATCACCAACTTTTTATTTATAGTTTTATTAAGATTTTTAAAAGCAAAATATTCTAAATATCACATCACAGACTAATAGCCAATAGGTGCACCATCACTGTCTATTACTTGTTGCAATCTTGTTCTCATGTTAGCAACCATATTCCAACACAGGTCAGTGCCACGAAATGATTCCCAAGTGGAAGTAACGACTTCATCTAGATTCGACTTAGACCTCACTTTAGATGAATCCCAATTGAGCACCATATGCCCCCATAGGTTTTCAATGGGATTTAAATCAGGGCTTTTAGAGGGCCATTCAATGACAGTAAAGTTTTCTTGTGTGTTTAACCAATTTTGCACAAGCCGGGCACGGTGCACTGCACAGTTGTCATGCACAAAGTAAATGTGCTCATGCGGATAAACAACACGCACAGTTGGTAGCATGACATTTTGCAAAACATCCAGGTAACCTTTACTGTTATTCCGACCCCCTACTTCCACTAACTCGCCGGGTCCCATCGATGACATCCAGCCCCAGTAACCCAAAGTGATGCGTCCACTAGACCTGCATGGAACGACATTATTTTGGGAATAGCGTTCACCCGCTTTCCTCCACAATATTTTACGACCATCTTTGTCTGACTTAAAACATTTTTCGTCACTAAAAATCACTACACTATTACACCAATCAAAGTCCAGATATTGTCGTGCAAATTGTATCCTATCTTGCTTATGTTTCTCTGACAATAAAATCTTCTTAGCTGGCTTACGACATCTTAATCCTGCTGCGCGCAAATGAACCCTGACGGTCTGTAAGGATATGTCATGCCTGGTAGCCGTGGTGCGCGTCGATGCGAAAGGGTCCGCCAAGTGTGTGGCAACAACATCTCGATGCCGTGGATTAGCCACCGTGTATACGGTAGCTTGTCGGCCAGGACGAAGACGGTCTATGTGCCCTAAAGCACCATGTCGATGAACCCACAGTTGCACCGTTTTTCTCTGTGAACAATATCACAAAATAATTTAAAATAATATTTACAACGTAATTATACTTTAAATTATGCACATTATAATATAATTATATAAATATTTTTGAATAAATAATCTTTAACTTACCGATATATTTAATCGTCTTGAAATTTCAGTAATTGAAACATTTTGCTCATACAAAACAATTATTTCAGCTCTTAAAAGCGTAGTTAAATGGTGCATATTTAATCTTCTTTCTTAAAAGAGTTAAAATTATTGATGAGCACAGTAGTCAAAACCAGTCTGTTTACGTCTAGTAAATCATAACTTTAAGGGTAAAATAATATTCACACTTGACGAACTGTGATCACTTTTGTGTTATTTAATGTGGGTAGAATCAATATCAATAATAATGTTAATAGTTTTGACTGTCAATTTTGCTTTAGAGTCTCAAAACAAGTTACTAACAACACGCACACATAGAAACGTAATATAATACACTCGTTAGATTTACACACACATGCGTGTTACTAGTGTGGCCTGCATACTTAATTGCGTTGCCTTGTGTACATTATTTTTTTTGATGAATCCGTACAACCTGCAAACTACAATCGCAGTAATGTTACTCGCTCAGATCCCTTTTTTCTACGTGTGGAAATTCTATGCCGCAATCCTACCGACTAAAACCATACTTACAACAGTCTATGTCCGAAAGTTCCGGGTAAGCCCTCGGAAGGATGTCACAGGGTTCGCGGCCGCGGCCTAGCGCCTAAATTGCTCAGATCCCTACTCTGAAGCGAGGAAAAGTCACTGATGAATATGTTCTAGAGTTTTGTGTCGATTGAATGACATCCGTACCTAAGTATTCCAAAATTCTACGAAATATAGAGACGCCGAAATCTTGTTAGTGAATAGTCACAATAGAAATTTAGGCGAAGTAAATCGCTATTGTATCTATCTTAAATTTGAGTAAATTACCTCTGAATCAATTTTATTCTTGTATCCCCTCTAATTTGCGTGTTCTTCTCCAGTGAGTTATAACAAGTACCTACAGACTCATGAACTAAATTACTAATTGTGTTCTTATTCTCAGGCTTAGCTGAATGAAATAGGTTACAGCAGAGGTGGTAAAAATAATGCATACCTATGGCCGTACACAAAGTTTTTTTAGATTCCCGCCATCCTCACGTATCAGCTGGTGTATCAGTTAATAAGAAGCCTTTGATGTGTAATTTTGTAATTCCATGCCTAGTAAAATAGAGTAATTATAACAATTCTGAAACCTCAGACTGTTGAAGAAAAGTTAATAAATATTTACGAACATTTTGTTACTTGTTTACCGATCATCAAATCAGCCTATGTTAGTTTACTCCTGAACGTAGGCCTCTCCCAATTAACGCCACAATACACGGTTCTGCGCTTTCCGCATCCAGTCCCAGCACCTGCTACCTTTTCTAGGTCGTCGATCCATCGGCCGGGGCCTACCCTACGTTTGCCAAGTTGCGGTCTTTTTTAACTCATAGTAAATAAGAATCTTCGACAAAAATGTTCCATACTTTTTGAAAAAAGAAGGCTGTAAATGTCAATTTTAGGTACTTACAGACATTCACCTACTACAGATTCTAAGTGTGGGCGCCCCTTGATCTAAATACCAGCCAGTAATTATAATTCCTTACCGTACCGTACCTTACCGTAAAATACTTAAAGAAAGGGTATGCGGTGGCGATCCAACGCAGATGCTTCATAATATTCGGAGTGTAATCAATCACATGAGAAATGGGACATGACATTGAGAGACGACAGGTCGGAAATAAGTAAATTGAATTTGCTAAGATCAATGGTACTGTGCTCCTGAAAACATGATATCGAATCAATCATGGTGTTATTTTGATGATGACGATGAGTACCTATTTATAGAGAATTTAAAGAAGCACCTACGTGAGTCGACTTGCACCCAAGGACTGGCAGTTATCTCTCTCAGCGAATGGACATTGCTATTCAAAGGAGGAATGCTGCCAGTTTTTTGGACATAATGTTACGGGGGCTGCGTTTGGATTTAGTTTAGTCTAGAACTCTAGATAGTTATAAAAGTAAATAAATATGTAATAATTACGGTTTATTGTAATTTTTTAACAATAAATTAGAGTAGTGTAATACCAGTAGAGTACCTATTAATCCTACGAATATTATACACGCGAAAGTTTGTATAGTTGATTTGGATTGTGGTGAAGATTGAAGTTTGGATGTTTGTTACTCTTTCACTTACGGCTTAACGGATCTGGCTGAAATTTGCACAACAACAAACTTATACGCGGGCCGAGCTGCAGGCATCATCTATGTTAATATTTTTGCAATTCATGAACTCTGAAACTACTGAACCGATTTTAAAAAATCTTACGGGCGATACCGCACTGTTTGGGGCACAGCTAGTTTAATGATGGAATTTACAAGCGAATACATGAAATATTCCTTAAATATTTTAGATACCTACACTTGATTAAATCTTAAAAGCAAAATAAACCATACGCAGAATTTTATTCTACGTGCAGAATAACATACATACATATTTAACCCTACATATGTATGTTATTCTTTTAACTAAATAATGAAATAAATATATTTTCAAGGAAATTTCGTAACAGGTCGAGATAATTATTATTATGTAATGTGATTGTATTATAAGTTAGTATATTCTGATTTATCATTTAATATAATACTGAAGTCGGTGCCAATATGACTATAAGAGAGAGATTACTATTGCCTACCTAAGCCTAGGTACATAATTTTACTGGGCACCGATTTCTGTATTATATTTCATGATATCTGATTAATCAGAATATACTAACTTTGTGCTAAGTCAATTTTATTTTTCAGTTTTTAGTTTTGTGTCGAGAGGGAAATCGGTTTCTTTTTGTTAAACTTTTTTTTGAACAACTGGAGAACCACATTCAAACCAGCGATTACTAACAATACGTCTGTAATGAATTGATTTAGTAGAGAATAGATCCAATTCGGGATGTTCCGACAACGCCTTGTTCGCAAAGGTAGCTGATCTACGCAAAAATGAGTTGCTTCTATAATCTATTATGATCTTTTAGTATCGTCTTCTATTGATTACTCACTAACCAAAATTTGGCACATAAAAGTTCATTGCCCCTTACCATAGCCTATTATTAAATAAACATAACTGTTACAGCTCATGAAGCGCTCGTGGCCCTGCGGACTCAGTGTTCTGTAAACGATCATTGCAGTAAGCAACTTTTACTATGGCCCGTCCTTGGATGGGTGACCATCCATGTGACCACTTTGTGACATTTATTTGATTGTTTTCGTGCTTCGAAAGGCACGTTAGGCCGTTGGTCCAGGTTGCCAGTAAAATGGCAGTCGTTAAGCCAAGTTGAAGGCCATTTTAGGCGGTTTGAAAAATTTCAACAGCAGGCAGTCACAATCTGCGCCTGTCCATCTCAACACAGCAATACGGCTCACCACCTACTACGTGGAACAAACTCCAAAAAAAAGATGAAATTTGGGTATATAATATGTCTCTGCCTACCCCTTCGGAGATAAAGGCTTGACGATGTGTGTGTCCGTGTGTGTGTTACATTTAGCTTATTGAAGATACGAAAGACGTGGTGGTTCTCAAAGTCTGTTCGGAATCCTGGGACAGACTTCCTAAGGCTTACCCGGACATAAGCAGTTGCAGGGCAGCATGTCATTTAGTCGACAAAAGTCCGGTATAGCATCCATGAAGAATTTCGTCACGAAAAAGCTTATATAGGATAAAGTCAATACAATTTTATTGCTCCGTATTATTCTACTAATCTTTCTATTCTAGACAACAATAGACCATGATAATCTATTTCTCTTGTTACTGTATCATATAATTAAGCTGTAGTCAAGAATGATGAATAGCGTGTTGTGTGTTGTATGGTTGTATGTGACAAGACGAAAGAACAGCTCAGACGTTCGCTACACAATAGGGCAGTGCGTGACTCGCTGGAGTTACAATCCCGTAATGTTATTTTTATTTGTCGCATTATCCATTCAAAACCCTTATTAATTATACTATTTTTTTTTTTAATTTATATATTATATATATAAATAAATAAAAATACTAGGTTTTGTTTTGGACTTTATTGTTGTAAAAGTTTTAGAAATTATGTTCCACGTCAACGTTATATATTTTCAAAAGCTGACTCAGGAAACGTATTTCTGCCATATAAATTATATCAAAGAAAAAAATTACGGGCACTTCTCATGCTTACCAGATGTACACAAAAAAGTTCATTAAAATCAGTCGACCGTTCGGAAGGACTTTAATCAGAAACACCGAGACACATGATTTTTATATACTGCCCGTTCGCACTAAGTTTGCCGTCGACTGGCATAGAGACTGGTGTAGAGGCTTAGTATGAGCGGCGACCGATCAACTTACCGCGAACGGGTACCACCTTTAGATATTAGATTTAAAGAGAGAGAACCATGATAGGTAGAGCCATGTTTGATGCCGAATTTAAAGTGATGCCATTTCCAAAACAAATCGAAGCATCGAGAGTAATATTAACATAATTATTCCTAATCTGTCACAGAGACGACGACAACTAAGGCCCTTACTTGACCCGATTAGAAAACTGACTTGGTGCTCTTATATATTTAAGTTTGTACCTACGTGACGTTCATACATACTAGCAATTATCACAAAAGTTGATTATTGAGAAATTACCTAATTTAAAACATCACATGTGTTTTGTAAACATAGCACTTTCTTTCATAGGTTATTTATTTATTTATTTAGAAAATATTTAGGTCTAAAGGTTCAAATCCAGACCCTATATTTAAAAACCTAACGAAAATATTATTGAAAACCAAATCAGAATGAAATTATACAGATTCCCACGCTAATACAGTAAACTAAATCATTTCTCGCATCTCATGATTTTTGAAGTGAAGTAATTTGATTCGGAAGTTACATTTCTGCGAATAACTTTTTCAATACCTCACGGCTATTTTTCCACGAAATGACGGAAAATATAATTCGTGACAGTTCATTCCGTTCAATAACACATAATTTATCAAGGCTAAAAAAATTAATAAAATAAGAACCGCAGCCTTATTATTAAGTTTACGTAAGTGGCTGATTGTAAAGGTTTGGCGTAAGTAACATGTTAATAACAAAATAAACAACAGGTGCTATCTCTTCTTTTACAAAATATAATACAACATTTAAAGGTGCATATTATAACACCAAATGACTACTTCTTAGAGGAGGAAAGTGTGAAAACGTTGTGAGTTAGGGCGAGTGAGTAACAATTGATGTAGGAGTCCCCAATGCGAGGCTGAAGTGTTCGCCGAAGTCTGCCGAGAGCCCTGGGACATCCTTCCGAGGGCTTACCCGGGACTCCCGGCCGTAGACTGTTGTAGGGCATCGTGTGGTTTTAGTCGTTAGGAGTCCGGCATAGCATCCATGTAGGATTTCAACACGTAAAAAAATGGTGTAGGAGTCAATTAACTTCGTCTATGAATTGTTAGTTAAAGAGCGAAGATAATTATCAGATACAGCTTCCACCCCTAAGGCGTAGAGTATACCGGAAAGGCATATGGCATACTGTGTGTCTCTGTACAACTTATATTATACAGAGGAGGCAATGAGACTTTTCTACTTCGACATCGAAGGCGTGCCTGTGCTTAAGTACTGCTGCACACCGTCGCCGTCATGCCTCTCCAGTAAACTTTATACTATCAGGCAAGACGATTATGTTAGGCCCCTCCCAGCAGCACCACTGTTTCAATATATTGCTTTGGCCAGTTCATTGACCCAAACGTCACCCACACTAGACATATCCTTACCCAGCTACTCTCCACTGGTCACCTTAACAATTATCACTCTAGACAATGGTAGGAGAAATCTCGATCACATGGATAATATTTGTTTTGGTGAAGATTTTGATGCCAATACAACTAGGTATAAACTATATTTAAACAAGACCAATTAACTTTAGAAGTATCGCCACTTTACACAAACGCTCCTAATTCTTCAAAAGCAATATACATACCTTACTCCATATGAATGATCGTTTGTTCTCTGTTAATCTGTGTAAAGGCCTCGCAATACCCGAGAAGTTTACACAAAAAAAAATCTGTTTTAGTTGTTTTTGGTTGAGGCAAAACTTTTACATCAGAGATCCCATTTTCACGCTCAACTTCAAGTTTGCTCTTCTGAGGTTGTCAAGTACGTTTAATAAAAAATCCGTTTGAACTCGCCCACCGAGGATTCCGTGCAATTTTGTAGATTAGGAACTGAGTATAGCAGTTCATTTGGTAAACAATTTCAAACAACATCATCTAGACCAGTGGTGGGCAATGGACCGTCGGCGGGCCGGATTAAATGCTTTCGCGGGCCGTACTTTGCTCAACAGTGATCTAGACCAAGTTATACTAATATAATTCTGTGCTATGAGATATAGACAACTGATAGACATACTTATATATTTTTGATACGTACATAAACGGCTTTATCTTCTTTTTCCGTTAAATATTTGATCGTTATATATCTTCAAGGGACAGTGGACCTGAGTATGATATTATGGTTTTATTTTAAAGTACCTATCATTCACACGTTCCTGAGATTGGATAATCAAGTGTTGATAGTCAAATGGACCACTAAGTGATTCTATAATTTTCGTTATTTCTACGGTACTCTGGAACGTAATATTCACTTCACCTTTTTTACACGATAAAGTTTGTAACACTGTTCACATTTTCGTCTTTGTTTAAACAAGTGGTTAATGATTCATTTGACACTGAAGCCGAAAATGTAATTTAAAAAAAATTATCTGTCTGTCTATATCCCAAATAAGCTAGTTTTGATACTGTAATACTCTAACAGGCGGCTACTACATTGCTTAAATCTGCAATAACCTCAAACATAAAAAGAAAGGGGAATAGATAAATGTTATGTAAGTACTTATAGGTACTCGATTCCCCCTCAGAATAACATGAAATTGGATAGTGAATAAAAATACTTTATATGTAACTATAACGCCATAATTATAACCCAGGCGATAACCCATCGAATCTGATCTGAACATCAACCCTTTGCGATTTCCTCTCACGTAAAAGGGCCGAAGATCAATTTTCCCGCAATAAATGCGATAATTCATTTGATTAAAAATATTTTTGGGCTAACCACTGGCGCCACACGTTTTTAGGGTTCCGTACCCAAAGAGTAAAAACCTACCCTTTTACTGAGACTCCGCTGTCCGTCAATCTGCCTGTCTGTCTGTCTCTAGGCTGTATCTCAGAAACCGTGATAGCACCGCTGAAATTTAAACGGATGATGTATTTCAGTTGCCGCTATAACAGCAAATACTAAAAAGAGAAAAAATATATTTCAGGGGTGCTCACATGCAAAAAACGTGACATTTTGCCGATTTTATAAATTAGTACGGATTTTCAATATAAGTACGTTATTTTCCAAAACTTGTTATGACGACGGAATGAGTCTGAAACTAATTCGGGACACCGGTTGTCGCCACTGGTATGCAACAGATTGCTTGATTAACAAACCTTTTCTAACTTGTGTACACAATGTGAATTTTCGATAAACACTTTTGTTCTATGGGCCAAAGTTAAAATGAAACAATTATCCAAAACATAGTTCCAGCAATCTGTAAAACATAGTTAAGTTTTACGAATTTTCCGCTCAAAGGGTTGTGGGCACTCGCAAATAGCGAACACATTCGTTGGTAACTAAAATTAAATTAGTAAAAACCACCAGACGAGGGTTAAGTCGCATATGTGCGAAATGGACACCATTTGCTAGCCCTTCTCACACCTGAGCATTGTCGTTGACATATCTCAGTATGCGTGATATTGTGTAGGTGTAGTGTGGGAAGTGTGCTCGTCGGCAAACCTTCGTCTATGTAACACCTACACAATACTGTAATTCACACCGGGCTTAAGTAAAGAAGCGGGATAATACACGAACCCATAGGCGAGGCCGCGGTGATAGCTAAAGTCTGCTCGGCATTCCTGGAGAAGTAACTCGGTGCGCTCGAGACTACAGGAATAGGTAGACGTGTGGTTTTTAGTCAATTCGGGTCCGGTAAGACATTCGTGGGAATCTCGAAACGACCAAAAAAACACGGTGAAGTGATACTGCAAGTGTAGAACCTCAGAAGAAAACACAGATATCATCACTCCTTCTTTATTTCACATAGCTAAGTAACCACAACTTATACCTTATACACCGCGTGGCACAAGGAAGAACATTGCAACCAGTGTCTGGGACTTGCGACCCAAATTGTAGGTTTGAGGTGGCCACCTTACAATGCGCATAAACGCTCACTTTCCACTGCCAACAATGCTCCCCATTGCCCAATTACACTTTTACGTTTCTATCTAGCGACGTGTAGTTTACGATTGAGCCCCACAAAATGGCGTTGCCGCTTTTTATTAACAATCCCCACCAGTTGAATTCTCAATCTACCTTCATTGCCATTGCAAAAATCCAGGCAAAACAATGAAACCTTACACTCGTCCATCCTGACGACGTGTATGTCCTCATACACGCATCTGGTGAAACCTTACACTCTGCCCGTCAAGATTAATGTTACAGAATACCCTTTAATGCAATGGCAAATCGATAAACAAATTGAACATTCAACTGAGCTGGTGATAACCTTCTAAATAAATTAGATCAACTTAACCAATCCAATGTAACTCAATACAATCTATCAATGATATATATAAAAAAAAAAAACATTTTTACCATGTTCTAGTTTTCCATGTGTCTTGTTTGACACAATTTTACATAATTTCAGAAACTTTCATTTATCTGATACTTCATAATATCTAATACATTTACAAATTAGAACATCAGTTACTCTGTAGTGAAAGATAACCCATCACAATTTAAATATTTTCTCTATAAGAATTTCTATGTAACTAACTTCATCAATAAAGAAATGAACTTTCTCCACTTTCAATCGTCAAAAGTCACCGCCATCAATCTCAACAATAGGAAGTCCTTTCAAGTTTCGCTTACTAGTAGTGGCTTATACGTGAACTTAGAACATCAGTTACTCTGTAGTGAAAGATAACCCATCACGATTTAAATATTTTCTCTTCAAGAATTTCTATGTAACTAACTTCATCAATAAAGAAATGAACTTTCTCCACTTTCAATCGTCAAAAGTCACCGCCATCAATCTCAACAATAGGAAGTCCTTTCAAGTTTCGCTTACTAGTAGTGGCTTATACGTGAACAAGACATCTGAACAATGGAAAACCTTTTGACTTTTGTTTAAACAATACCAAACTATTTATCTGAACAGTGGGAAGTCTTTTAACTCTCGCTTAGACAATAATCTATCTATCTGAACAATGGAAGACCTTTTGACTTTCGTTTAAACAATACCAAACTATTTATCTGAACAGTGGGAAATCTTTTAACTTTCGCTTAAATAATAAACTGTCTTAACAATATGAAACTAACTTTTGTTTAAACAATAACTAACTATTTACCTTACCAGTGGGAAAAATTAACTTTCGATTAAACAATAAACTATCTAAACATTAGGAACTTACTTTCGTTTAAACAGTAACAAGCTATTAATTGAAACAATGGAAAACCATTTTGACATTAGCTTAAATAGTAACAAACTATGTATCTGAACAATGGATAATCTTTCAACTTACTCTTTTCATAGTAACCAGCAATCACTCTTAACAATGGAAAATCTTTCAACTTACTCTTTCATAGTAATCAGCAATCATTCTATATAATGGGAAATCTTAATTTTTTGCCCTCCAAAATAGTAACCAGTTAGAATCTTAACATTGGAAACTTGTGAATCTCGCATAAATAGTAACAAACTAGGTCTACTCGTGTCTAAGCAATGGAAAATCTTTCAACTTTATTCAAATAGTACAGACATGTGATTGTTTTTTCTTTTCCAGACGGCACATACATTTAATAGGGTTTATAATATGATCATTATATATCTTGATAACTAACTGTACTGCTGAACCACTCAATATTATAACACATTAACACTATTACACGTACTAAACATATAACTTTATAGTATCAATTTGTAGGTTATCTCAGAGGGAAGGTAACGCGGTAGACTTTTCATACTTATTTATTGCTCAGCTCAGGTTACATATATATACATAGAACTCCTCAGGAACGACACGTATAGTTCAAAACTTATAAACGCCAACTTATAGGATTTCAAAACTTATAAGTGCCAACTTATAGGCTTTCAAAACTTATAAACGACAACTTATAGGCTTTCAAGACTTATAAACGCCAACCTATAGGCTTTAAAACTTAGAAACGCCAACTTAGGCTTTCAAAACTTATAGAAAATCAAAACTTATAAACGCCAACTTATAGGCTCTCAAAATTTATAAATGCCAACTTATAGGCTTTCAAAATTTATAAATGCCAACTTATAGGCTTTCAAAACTTATAGAAAATCAAAACTTATAGACGCCAACTTATAGGCTTTCAAAACTTATAAACGGTTACTAATATACCTAGGCTTTCAAAACTTATAAACGCCGACTTATAGGCTTTCAAAATGTATAAATGCCAACTTATAGGCTTTCAAAACTTATAGAAAATCAAAACTTATAGACGCCAACTTATAGGCTTTCAAAACTTATAAACGCCAACTTATAGGCTATCAAAACTTATAAACGCCAACTTATGCACTTCGATCTTCATAACTACGCGCCTCCCGTAGTTCCGCTCGGTACAATGCGAGCCGATTGTGGTGTGCTGCTCATACGCACGCCGCTTGCATGCTCGCTGCTTGTACGCACGCTGGTACACACGCTGCTGGTGACCCCTGAATGCGGACTCTCCACTGCGCCGACGACGCCGGGCACCCAGAGCGGAACCGATCATCGTAGAGGTTCTCGAGGCTACGGCGCTCTCCGGTTCATTTTTTTTTCAGAACTCGTCACATGAAAATTAACAAAATTTAGAGTTAAAGTACACCGGTAGCCAGTTACTGTACATGTCTACCGAAAAACATTATGGGGAATGGCATGGCAGTGGCCACACCATTCCCGGAACAGATTAATCCCGTCCATGAAATAAGTGACGGTGGCTCATACCTACATTTCATATCTATACCCAACATTTTGTATCACTCCTGGTCAACAAAACCCCCCCTTGGACAACCATTTAACCATCCTGCAGCCGGTAACGTCCAACGACGTTACAACTCGAATCACTACTTAGTCTGATATCTTCTAACCAAATGAATTACATTAATTTTCTAAGGAAATACGCTCAGATAACATCAGTTAGGCATTCTGGAGTCCATCCCAATCACGTTCGGTCAATAAAAATGTAACCCACAAATCATCATTTGGGCTTTTTGCTTGAAAAATTAGAAAACTCTAGTTGACCTGGTCAACCTCGTCTACATTAATAAACAACCTAAATACCGACTGCAGCACCATCCGCCGGGCTGAGACTGTGATTCTAACCATCGAAGGCGCCACCCAACGAAAAGGTAGCAACGCAGGTATCGACGAAGATTACGTCGGTAGTTACATTTTAAAAATTCACTTTTACTTCCAACTTAACTGAAATACAACAACTCTCACAAAATATGATCACACACAAACACTCATCACAGCCAAGTTTGGTTATCGCATCGAATTACCTCCTCCTGATCGTTTGAACCTGAAAACGTTTAAGCGGACACAACCAAAACCACTTTCACATCAGTGTACAGGGTAACTAACGGACCTTTTCATATCCCAACCTAAAATACGTAGGTAGATATATATTCTCTTAACCAAAACCATTAACCGAACCATATATCCAGACCTGCGGATCTCTAAACCTTTTACAAAACTACACGTTTTATTAAAACGCTGACTTGAATGCACCCGTTCTAGAACACTTGAACGATCTTGTAAGATCATTCTAATTCTAATTATTTTCGATTAAATACGATTATCAAACTTATACAAAAACTTAGTTCTTGGTTAACATCTGTAAACGTGATATTGGAAAACTTCACTTACTTTTCCACAATATTCGTTAAACAACAAAAAAATCAAAAAGAAATTAAGGGCCTAAATGGCTAGGTATAGTATCGAACCCACTAAAAAAAACCCCATGGTTAGGTGATCTGCTTATCACATAGATATAAATAACCTGTAACACAGCTTCCAATGTTTGTTGCACTTTCCCTTATAAGCATTCATACCGATTAGCTAACCCTTCTTATATATTGCAAATCTTTCCAAACCACCACACTACCAACAGTATTCCAATAGGTGTGACAAAGTCATCATACTTAGTACAACTAGAAAAATCTCATTTGGGAACTATTTATCTTGTCATAGCCACATCTTGTCAACCACCCAAACAAACAGTCCAATGAAACACCACAATGAAAACTATAAACACGTGGGTGCTCACCTTAACAGTCACACCAGAAACATTAACTACAATAGAACCTGAATATAACTAAATAGGAAACCCTCGGACGCCGTTGCCTTCCTCACTATACGACCATCCAATAACACGGCGCTAGCTAACCAGGTTCACCCATGTACCCCGTATCGTACTGTACAAGAAGAGTCTCTCAATGTGGTCACATTACGAGGCTGGCTGCCTCCCCAGACCTTGGTATGACTTTTAGCCTAGCTAAGCAAAGCTGCACTTGGCCGCCTTAAAAGGGTGGATGCCTACTTTTAATCAATCACAATATCATTAATAGACGTATTTGTTAGCCTCTCAAAGCAGTACCCAAGTTTTTTCACACTCATCCTCGACACTAGGCGCTTGATATTCGTAGACCTAATCTTAAACCAAGTACCTAGGTACTACGCAACCAGCGCATTGCAATGAGATAATGTTAATTGCGAAATCCATTGCAGAACCTAACTTTTGCACGAAACACCAAACAAGTAGGTGCACCTACACGAAACTCCATCCATGAACCGATTAACGATCTAAATATTCACAATAAAATGACTTGATAATGTATTCAACTTCAAATACCGAATCTACACAAACACAGCGTACCTAACCACCAAACTTGCAAGCTTTCTTTTCTACCCACTTATTCTACTTTTCTTTTATTAACAGAATCGCAACAATTTTTTTTTTAACTATTAGCATAAAACAACAAGGTACAAAACGCAAACTCATGTATGTACCGTTTACTTCCTTTTTCAAACCTACCCTCGCCTACGCGCACTCGCGCACAAACCAGTATCGAACAACTTTGAAAATCCTTTGACCTCATGTCCATGAAATCTGTGCTACCATGTAGGTAAAACCTGACGGCCCATTTTCCCATCACTTAGCAAAACTCAGCATATTGTTAGATGAAAAGTACTAATTGAATTAACCAGCAATATCTATCGCCTTACTAAACCTTAACCAGCATTTTCTATCCTTCATTATTAAATCTTAACCAGCAATATCTTTCCTTCTTACCAAACCCATGTTATGGCAAGGCAGATACATAGTTTTATCCTACTAACCAAAGTAACCATTTCATACAAAATTATGCGTGTACTTATATGGCGTGGATCACAGTGCCACTTCTGAGATGTGTTCTACATCTGAAGAAAACACAGATATCATCACTACTTCTTTATTTCACATAGCTAAGTAACCACAACTTATATCTTATACACCGCGTGGCACAAGGAAAAACATTGCAACCAGTGTCTGGGACTTGCGACCCAAATTGTAGGTTTGAGGTGGCCACCTTACAATGCGCATAAACGCTCACCTTCCACTGTCAACAAGACTCCCTATTGCCCAATTACACTTTTACGTTTCTATCTAGCGACGTGTAGTTTACGACTGAGCCCCACAAAATGGCGTTGCCGCTTTTTATTAATAATCCCCACCAGTTGAATTCTCAATCTACCTTCATTGCCATTGCAAAAATCCAGGCAAAACAATGAAACCTTACACAAGTAAAGGCTGAAGTTGAGGCCTCGAATGTTCAAGTCTTATAGACTTTAAATAATTGATGACGTTGCCTGTATAGCCTTATGTTCGAAGTTAATTGGCTAAGTTAAATTGCTTTTTTCTAAATAATGTGGGCAGTACCGGTCGGAAATGTTCAATCCAGAGCTCCAATCTCAAAAGGCGTTGGGTAAATTCACAATAGTTTTAGTCTTGTTTATTTTATTGTTTGACTAAAGTTGAAGTTGAATTTGTTTGTTTGAATAAAGGAACGATTTTTCCTATTCTATTGAAAATTTTAAAGTTTGTACGTTAAAAACCGTCATTTTGAAATCAATTTTAAATGACCTCAACATAAATAACACGTATTACTCAAATATATGGGACGAATTCTTACAAAAATAGTATCTGGGAATGAATCTTATATAAATATGGATGTAATGTTATGTATTATTGTATATAGCAGGGGTTCCCAACCTTTTGCAGGCCGCGGCGCCCTTATAAGTCTTGAAATTTGTCACGGCTCCCCTTCATATCACGTGTAATCACCCCCCCCCCCCCTTCTTTACTAGTATTTCTCCGCACAAGCCACTTTCCTGTGCCATGGAGCCTCGGCCAAGTCATATGCAGACCAAATCCGGGAAAACATGTGAAGCCGGCGTTATCTAGGGAAACTGTCTTCTTTTTACTTGTGGAATCTGTGTGCCGAAATCTTACCAACTGAAACCATACGGTGCTCTACCACTGCCTACGGTTGGGAGCCTCGGGAAAAATGTCCCAGGATTCCCAACAGACCTTGGCTACCACTGCGACGTGATATACTTTACTTCTTTTGGTTCGAGTACTTCCCCGCGTCTTTGGGAGCATTCGGGTGTCACTCTCGCTTCCTGGGTCGTGTGTCGTGCGAAAAACTTTAACGTCATGCTGTCATCTTCGGCCTGCTTCTGTAAGGAGGGTGAACAGCCCCCGCCCCGATCTTAGGCCCCCGGTCATAGAGTCTGGTAGTATGGGCAAAATCGAGTGTATGGCACCCTCGCCGCAGACTGGAAATCTCGGGTTGGAGAGTTATCTCCCTGCTCCCTCCCCGCCATCTCTTTCACGAGAATGACCTGCTCGCAGAAAGACGCGGCGGCGCGGCGTCCCACGTACTCCCGTTGGAAATCACCGCCTGCACCGTAGTCTCCAGCGGGATAATGTTCAGGTCAAGACCTGCCACTAGAACCTGGCGCCCACGCTATGCTCTGTATGGAGCGCTGTGTCCTCGCTGCTTCCTTCGCAGTGCTGACACTGAGTCGTGGTCTCCCGGCGTAATCGCCACAGATACTTATCGAAGCATCCGTGCCCTTAATTATCGGTGACAACCGGAAGAAGAGATTGGCATGGCTCCTCTCCAGCCACTCGTTTATTATCGATCTGATCACCACCTAAGTTGAAAGATCAGCTAAGACACTTCAAGATGGTCAACGCGGTGAGGACTTGGCGTATGGTGGCAACTTTCGCCTCTAACCATTCTCAGACACCGCGTAGATTAGTTTTAAATAATCGAAATAGTTGTCTTGACAGACAGACCCTTTTTTACAAAGGAGTTTTGGAGCGTAGTCCGCGACTCGGAAAACGACGGCGACGTGGGTCAAACTCAAACTCAAAAAACATTTTTAACGCATAGTCCTACTACTTAGGCACTTGCGATACGTTCATGAATACAAATCAAAGTTAGTACCACCACCAGTTCGGAACGCGGCCCGCTTAAGCAGAATTGGCAAAAATCTTGGCGGGCTATTCTTTTTGTGCTCTTTTTATTTTTTTGAGAGAGGGGCGCCGCGAGGCTCTTCGCGGCGCCCCTCTGGACTTTCTACGGCGCCCCAGGGCGCCGCGGCGCACAGGTTGGGAACCCCTGGTATATAGTATTTATTAGGCCTCTTTCTCGCTCAGAGAATAAGCATTGCCATCCAACGTGGCAATGCGGCCAGCCTTATGGGAACCTTACCAGTCGATTGCGATGGGGAGGAATTCTTTGACACCTAGACGAGGGTTGCGACAGTCTTGCACATTGTTTTTACTCCGCCTCCCCCCCCCCCCTTCTTTTTCTGTAAATATTTTTAATTTAATTGTTCAATGTATTTTTATTGTTACTTGTTAATAAATACTACCCCGTATTTATGTATGTATGTAGGTATTGTTTATTTGTATTAGGTATAATTTTATTATATGTAGGTGTTAATATGTAAGTGTATAATATATGTTATATATTTGGACCATAATGTTACCACTGCATTGGTATTCATATTATTAAAATAAAAAAAATAAAAAAAAATAAAAAAAATCTTGTAAATATTTAACACCAATAACTACCCACTTACAAAATGATCCTTGACAAAATCTCCATCCAAAGGTTGCCTGTAAGAGATTGCTTT
Source organism: Miltochrista miniata (assembly GCA_933228765.1). Lineage (NCBI taxonomy): Eukaryota > Metazoa > Arthropoda > Insecta > Lepidoptera > Erebidae > Miltochrista > Miltochrista miniata. The sequence goes on along the minus strand of OW121762.1, from coordinate 20,419,664 downwards.
TTAGCGATAAGGCCGCCCTCTGTACATTTTTACTAGGTACTTTAATCTCTTTATATGTATGTTTTGTATTGGTGTGCAATAAAGTTTATTCTAATCTAATCTAATCTAATCTAAAAATGTGAAATGAGAGCATATATGCCTCTTCCTACCCTCTCGGGGACAAATAAGCGTGACCGTGTTTTTATACGTAGGATAGTAGAAGACATTGACCTTTTTGGCCTAAAGCCATGTTGCAGATCATTGAGTTTTCCTCCAGGTAACGTATGAGCTGTTTGTTGATGATAAGCTCCAACACGTTATCGTTATATCCCCCATATTATTCTGTAGCTTATTTGCCGTTGACCTCAAAGAGCACCGGAATAAGTTTCATAATTCAATCCTCGTTTTATGAAGCTTAATAAATCGTATTCCCAACCAGTCAACCGAAGATATCGCATATTTATTACTATAAGCAAGGAAATAATAACCCGTAACTGTTTTCCTCATAATAAAGGTGAATTATTTACTTAGCTACGTTTGTGCGTGTTTATCCCTAACTATCATTATCAACCCGTTTCTATTCCATTGTCGAACACAAATCTCGCTTTATTGTATGAAGTTTCACAGATTTTCTGTACTTATCCTAAACCGGTTTCCAAAAGGTAGGCAGTCCCAGTGCCACGGTCGGGTGGCTTCCGACCATAGGCACTAGGCAGTGGTAGGGCACATGAGGTTTTAGCAACCGCAACTCTGCTGCTTCCTGCCTAAATCGACAACTATTATTGACAACTATAAAGCTACCTATACTGGTTGGTCATAATCTACCATTCAATACACCCACACATTCAAGTGTAAAAACAGATTCACCGATATTATTTTAGTTTCTCTTACATTTCATTCACAAAAGAGTTGTATTCCGAAAATAAACGTTAATCAAAAATAACTTGATCCACTCTGCTAAACTGATCGTATTGTAAAACGTTATACAAAAAGCAATTGGAATCAATTCAGTTCCACAAACAATTCCAATAGCCCTCAAGAGAACCCTTAGCTAACAGCTCGGGGGAAGTTTCGTCCAATCAATCGGCTGTCATGTTGCTTACCCCAACAACAGACGATTGGGAGCCTATACCAATTAACCCGGCGCCAATGACGTGAAAATAATTACTAGTACGATGACGCCGGGTCATATTGACCCGAAGTTTATCGATAGTTTTCAGGAAATTCAGCAAGCCACCTTCATATTTGAATGATTGTTTATTAGAAGTGATTCTTTTCTTAGGTTGTGAAATAAAAATAATTGTAATAAGTTCTAGAAATTAAACTTTTATTAATTTTTTCAATAACACATGCAAAATCAACTTTGAAAACATAACATATTTATATTTTGAATTTTTGGTGAAATATTCTTAACTTTAATAGGAATCAATAATCTTACGTACTAATGGACATATTAATTAAGTTTAATAATATGAAAATAACAACGAATCAGTCTTCTACATCATCATTCAGGTCCACGGAACTGCTGCAATTATTGCAGTATGGAATCAAATGGTCTGGGCAAATGTAAATGTGGCATGCATGACAAGTGTGAGATGTTTTCTTATCCTTTTTCGATGGACATAGTTGACATCTCTTGCGAGTTCCTGGAATTTTTCGGGGAGGTCCTTCACTAGGATCACCCACGAAATCCGCTATTCTTTTGCGCAACTGACGAGGTAAATTTACACGTTCCTTTCGCGTTTGTAACTGTTCATGAACTAGAGCGAGTCCCAGTTTTTTCAAAAAATGTCTTCTTTTAGTGCGTGTATCATTGTTATTAGCCCGATGTATTATGTTCGCATTAATGCCAGATATATTCAACATTGCATAGAAAATCGTCAGTGGCCATCGTTTTGAATTTCTGCTCACGTTGTAAGTAGCACTAAGTTCATCAGCTACATCTACACCACTTTTGGTATGATTATAATAGGTTATTATCTCGGGTTTCTGTTTGTCGCCAGTGGTATTATCAATGTTAGCATCATGGTGTAAGCTCGACATCAAAAGAACAACTTTGCTTTTCTTCGGAATGTAAGACACCAGAGTAATATCTTTTTGATGACCAAAGGTTGAAGAGCTTGGGTCTTTTCCACGTGTTGTAATGAATTGAGGTGGAATTTGCTTCTTATTCTTGCGTAAAGTACCCACTGATGTTAGTTTATGTTCATTTAGGAGATGAGTCACTAGTTCGTAACTTGTGAACCAGTTATCAAAAGTGATATTACGGTGAGTATTAGAAATTGGCAACACTAGGCGATTTACCACGTCAAATGGTCTGTTGCTAAGTGAGAAGGGCCCATCGGGTTGCTTACCGGCATATATCTCTAAATTGCTCACGTAGAATATTTGTGAGTCCACTAACGCAAATATTTTTATGCCGTATTTCGCAGGTTTAGATGGAATATACTGTCGAAATTTGCATCGACCCCTGAATGCCACCAGCATCTCATCAATAGTGCAATTTTCAGACAATGAGTACATTTCTTGGCATTTCTCATTGAAAGTACTGAAAATTTCACGTATAGGTGCCAAATTATCGAATTGTTGCCTTTCAGCACGTGTAGCCTTATCATCAAAGCGTATACAGCTTTGTATAAAATAAAATCTCTGAAGTGACATAGTAAGTCTAAAAATTTCCACTCCAGTGCCATCAGTTTGCCACAAGTCACTTAGATTTTGTCTATTAGACCGATAAAATCCTGCTAAAAACAAAAGCCCTATGTAAGCTTTCAATTCACAAATGGTAATCTCATACATGTATCTATGTTTACTCACATCCACACTCGAAGCTCTGCGGTTATGTATTTGTAAATTGGTGTATGCTTCAATTTTACATAACATCTCATGAGTTATGAATAAGTTCCAACATTCTAACTCGGTCTTGGCACTTTGTCCCAGTTGTTTTACACCAGGCCTTTCTGATAGTATATTTTCAGATCTGGTACGTACATTCGATCGCGCAGGTGCTTTGTGCCACATTGTTCCATCTTTTCCTTTATAAAATTGTTGCCGTAATTGGAGTTGTACGGACGCAAGATCGTTATCATCTGAATCTACCTCCATATCACTACCTTCTTGTTCAGTTTCACTGTCATTGCTGCGTTCAGATAAATGGTCGTCAATATCCACGTCTGAAGCAGTTTCCAAGTCTTCATTGTCAGAATCAGACTCTTCTAACAACGCCACAATTCTTGCCGGATCATTATTCAATGCCATTTTCTCTAAAAACCTAGAAGCAAACAAATTTAATCAACATCTATCACTTAGAAACAAAATAAACTTAAGTCATGAAATAACAACGCCAGCGATGACGCTGGGTCATAATTACCCGCTTTCATTTGACGCACGTGTATCTTCCAGCGCTCGCGGCGTCGCACTAAGCGTATCGATGAAACGGGTAGAGGGGGAACGTATCTCCAGCTACACAAACGTTCAAACCCTAAGAACATCACAAAAATGACTTAATGTTAGTTAACATTTGCCTCGGGTCAATATGACCCAGCGTCATTGGCGCCGGGTTAAGGTCACATTTCAGTCAATAAGATCCCTTATCGCCCTTCAATCAAGTGTAAATGCTAGGGAACAATCGAAAACTTCTATGTTTTAGTATCAAATTAAGTCGGCGATCTCAATAAGCACTAGCTGATGTAAACGTACTGAATTGTTAAAACCATGATTTCATTTAAAAAGGTTTTCGAATTAAGCAAAATTTTCCTTTATTATTATCCTTTCTAAAAACTCTACGAAACTACATTCATTTTTGTCGGCATATTACGAAATAGCGTTAATACTACGGTCAAAAGCCCCGGGTAAACCCTCCGAAGGACTGCCCGACAGACCAAAAAAGTGTCCATGTTAGAAATGGAAGTGTGTCAATGTTAGGAAGCGCTCGTGGCCCCACGGACTCAGTGTTATGTAAACGATCACTGCTTGAACTTTCACTATGGCCGGTCCATGGATGGGTGACCATCCATGTGATCACTTTGAGATATTTATTTGAGCGTTTCCGTGCTTCGGAAGGCACGTTAAGCCGTTGGTCTCGGCTGCCAGTAAAATGGCAGTCGTTAAGCTAAGTTGAAGGCTTTATTTCAACAGCAGGCAATCACAACCTGCACCTGTCCATTTAAACACGGCAATACGACTCACATCCTATTACGTGGGACAAATTATACAAAGGTGAAATTTGGGCATATAATATGCCTCTGCCTACCCCTTCGGGGATAAAGGCGTGACCATATGTAATGTTATGTTACTTGCGTCAGGAAATTTTATAACGATAAAGGAAGTGGAAAACTCCTGACAATTATGAGGTAAACCCTTCACTTAACGACAACTCTAGAGAAGTACTTAATACTTAAACACGTTACGAAAGGTCGGATGTTTAGTGCTTAACTGTAGAATCCGGTCTATACTTCTTAAAGCTATGTAATACCACAGCCGACAGATCATAGATTTTTTTCTTTTTATACTGTGGTAATACTGAACCATATAATGCGTTTTGTAGCTTCATATTTCTACACCTAACTACCCATCTGTCTTCAATATCTTTTTCTGTCCATCCCAAGGTTGCCTGTAAGAAATTGCTTTTTAGCGATAAGGCCGCCCTTTGTACAATATCTTACTATTATCTTTTTTTCTGTAAACTATAACTTGATGTACAAATAAAGTTATATTCTATTCTATTCTATTCTATAATGATTGTAATCATATTTCATGAGCTTCAATATTTAAAGATTTAGTCGGTAGGAATCCGGTATAGCATCCATGCAGGATTTCCACACGATAAAAAAAATCACGTGAGATACGATTAGTGAGATACTTTGTCAACGGCATTGCACTAATAGGTATAACAATATTACCAGCGGCCAAAGCTATTTTAGCTGTGTAAGTGGCTCCCATCTCTGAATATCGCCAAGAGGGTGGTGTCGTGTTTAGGTCTCCGTACCCAAAGGGTATAAACGGGACCCTATTCATGAGATGTCGCCGTCCGCCTGGCTCACTGTCCGTTACGTGGCTGTATCTCAAGAACCGAGATAGCTAGATTGCTAAAATTTTCACAGATGATGAATTTCTGTTGCCGCAATAACAAAAAATACTAAAATCAGGTAGAAGGGGGATTAAGGGGGGCACCAATACAACAAACGTGATTTTTGGGCGTTGTTTGCTTCGAAGCCCCTCACTCGGCCGTGTTTTAACGTAATTTCACAATTCGGTCAGTCAGATTCTGATATTTAAATGCATCGCTTATAAAAGAAAAACTTTCAAAAATCTGCTGTTTTCTTAACAAATATATTTCGTGATGTTTAAATACAATACATATTTCATTCATGTCTTACATTTCCGACACAGATACAGTTTTCACGCGTCATGAAATTCCTGAATTCTTTGCGATGGATGATTCTATACCTACATAATAAAATATGAAAATATTTAGACATTTCTTTTCATTGTATCATTTTTTTGTTGTAAAGGCACTTGACTTGTACAAAGAATGTGAAGCCTACTCTAGATTCTTTGTTAGGAGTAAATAAGTCAATGCTTGGGGCGGAAATAGCTGGGAATAACCATAAATCGGGTACCTATCAGTGGGTTATATTAAATTCGATCAATTCAGTCCCTCGTTTCTTTTTACATACACATTTTTTTACACACATTTTATAGGTAAGTATCGTATTATGAATGAACGTACGGGTAAAGGGTTATGAAAATGAATCTATAGATTCTATAGATTAGCGTTAACAAAAGGTAACAAAAAAACTTATGATGCAGCAAGGGCTACGGCTACCACTGCGGTCTCGGCTAGGGGGGAGTTCGGATGATATCTTTCGGGGTTTTTCGGGTGTTATCCCGCTTCTTAGGGGGGCGTGCGTGAATCCGTCACGTCAAGCTGTCGTCTTGGGTCTGCTGCTGTAAGGACGGTGAGCAGCCCCCTCACCGTCCTTAGGGCTCCGGTCATGGAGGCCGATAGTCTTGTGCGAAGACACGTCAATGGTACTTCCGCCGCCAACTGCGAAACTCGGATGGGAGAGTTCTCTTCTGTTCCCTCCCCGACGCCTCTTTCACGAGCATGCTCGCAGAAAGTGGCAGCGTAGTCCCACTTGCTCCCGGTGGAGATCATGGCCCTCACCATGGTCTCCAGCGAGAGAGTGTCCACGTCCAGACCTGCCATGAGGAGGCAAGGGCCTACTATGGTCTCCGGGGACAAGACTGCAAAGCATATAATAACAATGATTTGACCAGTGGTCTTCAATCAGCAATAATACTACGGATTGAAGACTGTATCCTGCTGGTCCCACATAAAGTTGACCTGGTACCCCGACAACAGGGCAGCATTTCATGGTTCGAAAGGGTGGGATGAAAAGGACGGTTTGACAAAAGATATTTGCTTTTTCACAATTTAAAACCGAAAAATAGAAACTTTTCTTGAAAACCTTGATAATTTGCGATTGAAGCTATCGTAAATGTTTTGTTAAAACTGGTAAAAAAATAATGTTAAAATTGACAGTCTTTGGATATAATTATGTCATTCAATATTCCAAGTAATGTACCAATGTAAAAAATATTTTTACTGTTCTGACTACGAATATTAAGTTGCAGTTGAAATGCTTGGGTATCATACTGTAGTTTCTTGCAAATAAAATGTGTTTTTTCGACAGAAGAGCGAAGTGGAACCTTTTCGCGATAGGATAGACTTTGCCTCCTTGTGCGTGTTCTACCGCCTGTACAATGGGTTGTGCTCTGAGAAATTGTTTGATATGATGCCTTCGGCTACCTTCTATCATCGCAACGCTCGCCACAGACAGGGTGTTCATCCCCACACTTTGCGACCGGAGCGCTCGAGTACGGTTAGATTGAATAAGGGCTCTCTTCCTCTCACGCTTTGACTGTGGAAGGATCTCCCTGCCTCGGCTCTTCCAAACGCCTACTGTGTTGCAAACGTCCATAGACTGCGGTGACCACCAGTACATTCGGTGGGCCGTATGCTTGTCTGCCACCTTAGTATTATAAACTCGTATAAAAAATGTTGTTTTCATAACACATTATGAATGGATTTAAAGCCTCTCTCTTTAAAAAACATTTACTTTTTTTTACTTATCGTACAACTTTATTAGACAGTTATGAACGTTATGAGGTCCTTAGAGATTTTTATTACAAGGCTTATAACAGGTCTTAGGAAAACACGTAAAATTTGAACTCATACAAATAGTTTCATTATAGATAATGTGTCTAGGTCGTAAGTATAAAATATTTTGATATTTTCTTGGTTAGGGTTCAAGGAGATTTTAAGTAGACACGAGTTTTCTGTTATGTGTATTTAGTACTATTATTATGTCTATCGCCTTTGAAAAAAGTCATAATAATCATTTGACAAATAAAATCACTTCGTTATTAGTAAGACGTAAAGGATTTAGTACAGTTTTCCAAAGTTTCTTTGATCGTCATCTAAAAGACGATATGAATGCTTACACATGAATAGTACAGTACTGTCGTAGACCGAAAGTGACAACTCTAAACCATGAATTTAGTTTTTACATAAAGATCATGAATCCCTGTCAGTTACTTCTGCATTTATTAACTATCCATGACCTCCACCTGTAAAAACAAGTACACAGTTTGTCCCCTTTAAACTTTCACCACAGCCTAGTACAAGAAATTACAGATGGCCGATAATATTAAGTGAAGAATCATTAATGGGTTTCATTTACACCTGCTTACAATTTGCACTGACAGTTCTACCTTATAAAACATTTATTCAAATAAGCAATCATAACAAATACGTTTAAACCAGTTAAGTATAAAATAAATCAATACATATAATAAAATCGTAACAGGTCGCTGTCTGTACATGGAAGATAAATAAGAAAAAATATTATAGGGGGGCTTTATGAACGCAATAGAACCCAAAACAATGATTTTTAGAATTTTTGTCTGTTTGTCTGTATGTCTGTATGTCTGTATATCTGTTTGTCTGTACGGTTGTGCACGCTAATCTCAGTAACCGCTCAACCGATTGCAATGCGGTTTTTTTTATTGTGTTGAGGTTTGCTCCAGTTAACATTTAGCGTTTGTTTTATGTAAATCGGTTTAGAAATAAAAGAGTTATAACACTTTTAAGAATCAAATATTTTGAAAATTTTAATTGTAGGGGTTTCTTTGAATGTGAGTGAACCTAAACTGGCGTGTTGGCTTAATCATAAAAGAGCTTAATGATTAAGACTATTTTTAAACAATTTAGTCCGCGCCGAAGGCGTGGACTGAATTGTTTTAAAATAGACTTAATCATTAAGCTCTTTTATGATTAAGCAAACAGGGCAGTTTCAGACGCTGATTGATGACTCTGATGAAGAAATACCTTTCCTTTCATACACCTTATGTGACGTAAACGAAGTTGCGGGCTCAGCTAGTTATTAATATAATATCCTGATTCTCTCACAGTTTCCAATACAAGTATCAATAACGCTTCAACCAAATATTTATTATGCTCTAACTTTGCACAATATGACAGTTCAAATACACCGCCGGATATTTCATTCTTGAGAAATAATGCTCTCCAACCCGCCCTTGTTTATTGTTTATGGTTGGAAAGTACCGGCAAAAAGACCCGTAATGACCACTTTAGGAAATATCCGCACCGCCGAAAAGTACTGCCAGTACAGTGTTATGGTAAGGCTTTATAGAACGTTACAGCCTTATTGAATTTTGTTTTTATTAAAACGATTTGACAGCTTATTGCCTGGGGCAATCTATTAAACGTCACGGAGATGCTCAGTATTTTCTGACGTCAATATCAGATGGTGTGAAAGTAGCGTCAAGTGTGCGTGACATGAATCTCATTGATCGTCTCCCGGATGCATAACAGACAAGACTTCATACAGGCAACCTTTCATACTGGTAATCTTTCGGTATGATATCTCTTGTGGTTTTTCAATCGACGTTTAATAAAAAGTTTGGTCTTTGATTTTACCAAAGGTCAATTTATTGTATGATAGCTTATGAATTATGACACTATTTCAAGTCACTCTGAAGTCCAGTACTACCAAGTGGCATCGCTGACGTCCACTAGACGAGGAATAAACAGATTATGTTACGAAACGAGGTCGATTCGACGAGAATTTGACGCATGTAAAGGCACGTCGTTCCAGTGGAATTTAATATATGGAAACGCGCAGGTCTATGTTCTCTCCATATCAAACTATTAAGCTAAGAAACCTAGGGTGCTAGGATTACTAAAATGCATAAATGTTCACCGTCTAGGTACTGTCTTATCAATACTATCGTACTAATCGTTCCAACTAATATTATAAATGTCAAAGTTTCTGAAGTTCTGAACACGCTTTAATGACTGAAAGAATCTCCCATAGCATCCGCTAGTGCTTTATAAAAAATACTGAACTTTAAATTTGTCGAACAATTTTCGAGAGAGTTTTATAATGACCTAAAGTATTTACCCCAACATTTCTACAAAGTCAAATAAAAAGCGCTAAATACCAGTCAGGATAATTAATTGAAGTAAGCGTTACTCCCTAACGCCCACAGCACTTAGTTCACGGCAAAAAAACTTATACAGTTATTTAACAAATAATTTTAAGCAAATACATTCATTGGAAAGTTTCTGAAGGTTTGTATTACAACAATGATTAATGTAATCAATGTTTGATTAATAGTATATTGAAGCTATATGTACTTAAGTACCAAGGTATCATGAATAATTTTTGGTGCACAGACTGAATCTCTCCATGACTTAGATCATTTAACTACTAGTAGCTGAATAGCTCCATGACCATTATACCAACTTATCTATATCTATTCTATATCTATACTAATATTGTAAAGAGGAAAGATTTGTCTTAAGGCGAAGTGCAATTGTGTCTCAAGCGATTCGGAGGGGGTGAAGCAGACGCAAGATGTTCGGGACGCTCCGTGCGTCGGAAACGTTTTCGCGCGTTAACCCGTTCACTACGCAATTGAAATCATTGACAGAAGTACAAGTTTACATAACAATTTTTTTCGCCCGGTTTAGATAAACCTCTTTAGATCTTCTACTCGTGAGCAACTACGTAATTGATTTTGATGCAATTTTTATCACTAACATGTAATGAAATTCATTTTCATAATAAGAATAGAACATAATATATTTAAGAAGTACTTCAATTTATTTTTTTTACCTGTGACGATTTTTGCCAGGTTTAATGAAAAAGTAAGAATCTGCTGCCCCTATCCTTTGTTTATATTTTTGGTAAGTACTTCTTTAAAAGGAAAAAGGAGGGTTCTGTACAAAAAAGACTGAAAAAGATACCTGTATGGGAGCCCTCCTTAATATTTTTTTCTGTTCTTAGGATTCGTAAATTTCAAATGCCTAGCTATTGCAGTGGTGCATAAGATAATAATAATAATAATAAATATATTCACGGACATCTCACACAACGCTATCTGATCCCAAAGTAAGCTAGGAATAACCTGCTTGTGTTATGGGTATCAGACCACGGATATTAATACTTATATACTTTTTTTTTAAATACATACATATTATACATAGAAACACCCAGACTCTTGAGACAAACATTTATGGGTCACACAAAGATTTGTCTCCGGTGGGAATCGAACCCACGACCTCCAGCGCCGCAGGCGGTATCACTACCGACTGCGCCACAGAGGCAGAAGATGACAGATAGATAGTCTCAGAAATAGGGTCGCGTTATTACAGATTATTTATACTGTTGGCACTTGGTGGAACCTGCAGCGCATATTGAATAACCACCACTTGTACTGTTTTACAGCATTTATTTACTCTACACCTGACCGCTTTTGCCTCTTAGCATTTTCAAAAGGCAATACTTTCTCCTCGTTCCATTTTTACCATTTGGATACGGAACTGTAAAAACGGCCGAGGTTCAGGTTGGACTGGCACACTGATGATGATTTCGTAACAAAAATAACGCCAAAAGATTACGTTGTATGGGAGTAACCATATTTTTTTACTTTATCTAGTGTTATTATAGTTGTTACAGCAGTAGCAGAAACACATCTTTGAAATGTATTACTGCCTAGTTCATGAGATACAGATGAACAAACGGACTTCGAAGTCTCAGTAATAGGGTCCCGTTTGGCTAAGAAAACGAAGAATATACAAAAACGAATATTGCTATTTGCATATATGCAAGGGTGTAAAGGAATAAATTTCGATACTAGTTATTTAAACTAGACTAGGCTTAAGTCCTGTCCAAATGATTACCATTTCCTAAATTAAACATTCTACGTTTCACTTCGCATAGCTATTGCCCGCAGCTTCAGCTGTGTAGAATTCTGTTCGCGTTCCCTACTACCATTGGGTCATATCCAGGGATAAAATAGCCTTTATGCTATTTTCTAAATTATCTTACTTCTTACTTAATATTATAAATGCGAAAGTTTGTGAGTGTAGATGTTCGTTACTCTTTCACGCTCTAACGGCTAAACGGATCTAGGTGAAATTTAGTACAGGGGTAGATATAGGTCTGGAATAACACATAGGCCACTTTTTATCCCGGCAATCAGTTCCCACGGGAAGCGGAAACGGGAACAAAACTAGACGCGGGCAGAGCTGCGGGCATCAGCTAGTGTATATTATGTCCAGGAATACATTGCAGTCTGGAAAAGTATTAAATAATTATAATAGGCCACCAATTACAGCCAGCTCAACCGTTGGAACGTGATTTTGTCACTAACATCTTCACAGACTTTCATACATCATCGTAAATCATATTAAATCATCAGGCCTTTTCAGTAACATATATTCACTAAATCATCTTCTAGCGCTTAACATATAGGTACCACTATCCATTGAACATTGTATGACTATTTTACATTATGGCTTAAAAACAAAGTTAGGGTTGTATTGACTGTATCGGGTTGTATGTAAGCTGTTTATTTTTAGTTCACTGTTGGTTAAAATTCAAACTGAGGTGACGGGAGGCCTCGAACTGTTTTGGCGCAGCGAAGAACCATAGCGTCCTTGGCTGCCTTCTATCGAATGTATCACGGCGAATGTTCTGAAGAGCTCTTCAACCTGATCCCACCCTCTTCTTTCCGATCCCGAAAACACGTGCCGGGCAAAGATGACACTCACACACAGTGGAGAGAATCTTCGCCAGAACTGAACGTTTCAAAAGATCGTTCCTCTGTCGAACTATAAAAACATGGAACGACCTGCCCGCACACGTGTTTCCCTCATCTTACAATCCCGGGTTCTTCAAGAGGAGCGTGAAAAGGCACATCACAGGGCCGCCAACTTGAGGACCACTGTCAGAAGTGGCCCCCAATCACTAGATGCGCCACGGCTTTCCATCAGGCTGGTGGCGAAGTCAATTTGGCAAACTAAATATAAAAAAAAACTCATACTTACAACTTCAAATTCAAAACCTACCTACATCAACAACGACGTACGAGTAGTAAAGTAAGACTACGAGAATATCAACAATACGCAATACGTGCCTTGAAAGCTGTAATTTTGGATAGAAGAATACCAATTTTTTGAGTTTAATTTATTATATACTCAATGTCCTCGACGAAGCCTGTCGGCTGACTGAGCTGGCTCTGTGAGGTGGCTGATAGCGGCAAAATGCACTCCCTCTCAACAAAACGTTTTTTTTTATTAAATCAATATGTTTTTAATTAATAAATAACTGCATAGGACCTCGAGATAACTTATTAGGGACTTGGAAATAAAAAATTAGTGTGGTACATTATATAAAGCTACTGAATGAAATTGTTTATAGTCAAGGCGGTCACAGGTAAATTTACAGATTCGAGGGAACTTTGGGATTATTTTCTATCGAGTCGAATTTACTCAATCGTGTTTTGGAGAGCTGACATCCCTAGTCAATATACTTAATAATAATTATCCATTTAAAAAATTGTGAAATCTTTGTTAACACCGTTGCAAAATTGGTTCGAAATATGTCAAAATTATGTATTTTGAGTCCCACTTCACCTTAAGAGTCTGGGTGTTTCTATGTATATTATGTATGTATTTAAAAAATATGATACCCATAACACAAGCAGGTTATTCCTAGCTTACTTTGGGATCAGATAGCGATGGGTGTAATGTCCAAGAATAAATATTTGGTTTGTTACTCATTTCTCATAGGTACATGAAACCACCATAAAAAAGTCACAGCGAAGCATGGCAAGTAACCGTTAGTAATATTATAAAATCTGTAGTCTCTGTAATACTCGTTTTTAGGGTTTCGTAGCCAAATGGCAAAAAACGGAACCCTTATAGATTCGTCATGTCTGTCTGTCTGTCTGTCCGTCTGTCTGTCCGTCCGTGTGTCACAGCCACTTTTCTCCGAAACTATAAGGTCTATGCTATTAAAACTTGGTAGCTAGATGTATTCTGTGAACCGCATTAAGATTCTAATATAAAACTAGAAAAAAAGCAGTAAATTTTGGGGGTCCCCATACTCAGAACTGAAACTCAAAATATTTTTTTTTCAACAAACCCATACGTGTGGGGTATCTATAGATAGGTCTTTAAAAATGCTATGGAGGTTCTAACGTAATATTTTTCTAAAGTGAATAGTTTGCGCAAGAGACACTTCCAAAGTGGAAAAATGTGTGTCCCCCCCCCCCCCCCCCTCTAACTTCTAAACTAAGAGAATGATAAATCTAAAAAAAATATATGATGTACATTGCCATAAAAACTACCAACGAAAATTAGTTTGAACGAGATAGAGCTGGTAGTTTTTTTTTAATACGTCATAAACCGCAATTTCCAAACATCAGTCAAAGTTACAACGAACTATAAGAACTTTTATATTATGTTACTTGCTGCTACGAAACCCTTCATGGGCGAGTCTAACTCGCACTTGGCCGGTTTTTTTAAGATACATCAAAACAGCCAGTATTATTTCACTGTACTAGCCTACTTAGAGAACTGGGAAAAAAATATCCAATATTTCGTCTCTAACTAAACTGTTACAAATCGCTAAATATAAACAAAACTTTTGTAATAAATACGTAAATACTTTCATAAAGAGAAAAACAAAGAAGAGAAATTGGAAATTCGAACAAAAATAAATTAGGTCATTCGCCCTAATTTTCAGGTCTCATTTTTCAAGCTACTTTAGCTTTTAAGAAATATGTTTTGTAATACCAGACTTCGAATTTTCAGGAGTGACAAAAGAAAACGACGGTACTCTCACTCTAACGGCTGAACGGATCTGGCTGTAATTCTGTACAGTGATAGATTATAGTCTAAAATAGCATATACTTAAGTTAGTCTAGTTTCTATCCCGGGTATAAGTTACCTTTGGAAGCGGGAACGAAAACAAAATTCAATATAGGTAGAGGCGCAGACTCTATCTAGCCAAAATTGCATAGCTTTCACATGTTGCGGGTGTTATTTTTTACAACGAAAGTTCAAAAAAAGCATTCACAGACATTTTCGACTACGAAGGTATATATTCCTTGTTATTTTTTTATCATTTCACATTTGAACTGTATACTTAAAGAACTACGATATTGGCACAGTCTCCTTGTTGCCTTACAACAGAACTAATGGACTGAAAGAGTTCAGATTTCCGAAATAAATATCAACGTATCAGAGCGTGTTTATCATGTTACGCTTGAATTTTAGTAGCTCCTTTATTCGTTTTCATACAAGTTTTAGGACTAAGATACTTAACACAAAACCTAAACGCAAACGGTAAAAACGGGACTCTATACTTGAGACTTCGCCGTCCATCTATCCGTCACGAGGCTGTATCTCAGGAACCGTGATAGCTAGAGACGAAATTTTCACAAATCGCACATCCATATCTAAAGAGCTGCAACTCAAAAATCGCATTTTTTGAGATAAGCACACCACCGCATTCTTTATCCGAATACCTATCCACCAATAAAACAGACTTAATAATAAGTCCACTACTCGCTGCTAGATAGCACCAAGTGTCCCTTTAGTTACACGAGGGAGCCCCGCTCCCTTCCGCCAAAACAGACACATCGCTAGTTGCGGCCTAAACTACAAGCGAATTACACGGGTCCATCGTAAACAAAAGGGAATTATTTTAAGTTCTATCTGTACCGTTGAAATTTCAAGCACTATTTATTTTGAGTTGCCGACTTTTAGACGACTTTTAGACGTTTAGTTGCTCAGTAAGTAACTACGCATCTTGAGTTAAATCTGTATAGCTGGCAGGGTAAGTAAAAGTTTTAAGTTTATTTAGAGTTCTTTCCATACTGTTGCTACATTTTTGAATTTGTAGTTGTGTCCGTTTAGTTGAGTCATATTTTAAAGC
The DNA here is from genome assembly GCA_933228765.1 of Miltochrista miniata. NCBI lineage: Eukaryota > Metazoa > Arthropoda > Insecta > Lepidoptera > Erebidae > Miltochrista > Miltochrista miniata. The sequence continues at coordinate 20,404,365 of OW121762.1, read as the reverse complement.
GTTATATTTCTTTAAAAGGCCATTTAATTGAAACATTTTTGCTATTGGCGGTTAAAATCTTGTAATCTTATTATAATTTCATTTTTATAACTAGAATTTCTATAGCATTTTACTCAATTACTGCATTTTTTTTAGTTACGTCTCTTTAGTTGGATTTTGCCAAAATAATTTCGCAATATCGCTAATAACATCGAAAATGTTCTTTTGTTGACTCTTTTAATGCGATTTGATGCACACGACCCTATTAATGAGTAATAATAACATTTTTTTTACAGGTTAACAACGAAACGTGGTCAGTTTTTAGTCAATATGATAGAGGAAAGAGATAAAGAAAACTCTTCACCAATGCGCTGGAGGACGTCTTTAAGACGCTGGACTGGAAAGCATGGGCATCTCGCACCTTCAATTTGCCGGCGACATCGTCATAGTGGCGGAGACGCTGGAACAGTTTAGTGGAATGTTGCCCAGCCTAAACGTTGCGTCTCGACGTGTTGGTCTCGGCATGAACTTGGAGAAAACCAAGGCCATGTTTAATGAGCACGTCACGCCGCGCCGGGACCAATCTACGTCGAAGGATCGAGGCTTGAGGTTGTCCAGGAGTATACATATCTTGGGCACGTTATCACGTTAGACAAGGGCAATCTGGACAAGAAAATCGCTAGAAAGATCCGTTTGGGTTGAGCAGCGTTTTTTCAATGCGCCTATAGCACAGTGCGTGAAGACGAAAGTCTACAAACAAACAGTGCGTCCTACCAGCTATGACATACGATGCTAAGACGTGGACACTTACGGTGGGGCTAGTTTATGCCCTTAAAGTTGCACAGCGAGCTATGGAACGAGCCATACTTTACATACGTTTTTCGGCGGAGAGCCGGAGTGGTCGAAATAGCTCGCAGAATAAGCACATTAAAGTGGCATTGGGCTGGCCACATCTGTAGAAGAACCAACGACCAAATAGAGCAAACGGGTTCTAGTGTGAAGACCGCGACTCGGTAAATGTAGGGTAGGACGTCCACCCGCTAGATGGACTAATGACCTGATAAAGATTGCAGGCTGGGACTGGATGCGAAAGGCTCAAGACCGGGTACTGTGGCGTGAACTGGGAGAGGCCTATGTCCAGCAGTGGACTACTATAGGCTGCTTGATTGATGATTTTTAGTACATATTTTAGATATCTACTTACAGTTTATTCTTAAATGTAAATGATTTTTGATGTGCATATAAAATTGTTTTCCACAAAAAGCAAGTTTATAATATTTTTTTATTTTTAAGAAAAATATGTTTGTTGCTATATATTTTATAATTAAAAGGTACAAAAGTGACTTTCATTAGTTGTTTTAACCACTATCAATAATATATTTACACTTACTAAAGTTAACTAATCTTTTCTTCCTCATTGATCATCCAATATACTCCTATTGCTGACCTCAGATCACTCTATTAAATTGAACTAATTAAAAATAACACATAATGCTATTACGTTTTGAGTTTATAGTGTTTCGTCAAAAGAGAGTTAAGTACAAATTCAATTCACCAATATAGACTCAACTCAAAATAATATGACAAAACACACCTACCTTGTCAAGCAATAGGGCAATTACTCGAAAATTCCAATTTTCAGCCCCAAAACATGATTAAAATCAAAGAATCGTACAATTTTATTCAATCTTGCTGCGCACAGAAAACATAATTCTATACAGAACACTTCTACACTGCATAGGGGTCGAGCAATCAGTTTTTTGCATTTTCCCAAAAAAGTGCTTTTTTGAGTTAGGCTCTCTTTAGATCTAGGTGTGCGAAATGATGTATTTCTGTTGCCGCTATAACAATAAAATACTAAAATCCGGGGCTCCCATACAACAAACGTGATTTTCTTGCCGTTTTTTGGTACGAAACCCTCCCTGCGCAAGTCCGACATGCACTTGGCCGGTTTTTACATATAACGCGTGGAAACCATCATGGATTAGATTCAATTCAATTTATTTCTTAAAAAACATACATTGTGTCGAAATCAGTTGAATACATTACAGATAATACAAAAACATTCGATAATAACATTATACATAACAAGAAGCATCAGTTCAATTATTAAAATTATAGTAGTTTCAGATACCTATTTAAATTATATCAAAATAATTATGTCAGGTAAGTATATATATAAAACATATGTACATAAAACAAAGTGATTTTTTTGGCAATTAAATGTTTTTACATATATAACGCGTGAAAATCCTCAAGGATGCTATGCCGGACGCCTACTGACTAAAACCACAGGCTGCCCTGCGCTACCCTACTAGCTTTTGTGTTTTTGAGTTTCGGCACGGCAAAGAAATCACGTTTGTTGTATGGAAGCCCCCCTGGCTTCCATACAACAAACGTGATTTCTTTGCCGTTTTGTGGTACGAAACCCTCCCTGCGCAATCCGACACGCACTTGGCCGGTTTTTACACCATCATGGATTCAATTCAATTCAATTAATTTCTTAAACAACATGCATTGCGACGAAATCAGTTGAATACATTACAGATAATACAAAAACATTCGATAATAATATTATGTAACAGACCTAATTTTACCATTATTGTATCATTATGTAAACGTAGCATTTAGTGTTAGTAATGTTTCCTAGATGTCACCTCACTATTTTCTAAATCGCGCTATCAAGATTCTCCACCTTACCGTGTATAATTTTAATTAGGGTGGAATCAAGACTGCCACTCGCAGCGCATCTAAGGGCTACATCCTACTTGGAATAGTCGGTAAGGACACTGCTCGGAGCGACCTCTATGGTTCCTTTTTTGGATGAGAGAACCAATTTTATAAGGGATTGGTTCTGTATTCATTTCATGTATATTATCTTTGACGAAAATAAAGTAGTTAAACAAGCCTTCTCTCCGTGTTTCTTGTGACAACATCAAGCCTCCAACCTCTTGCTACAATTATACATTACAAGAAGCATCAGTTCAATTATTAAAAAAAATTGCGTGTACTTAGTGTACACACGTAAGAAGTGAAACTTCTTCATAAACTTAATTTTCACCTCACCTTAAATTAAGTCAAAAAGTACAAAAGTACAAAAGTCCAAAAGTCCAAAAGTCCAAAAGTCCAAAAGTCCAAAAGTCCAAAAGTCCAAAAGTCCAAAAGTCCAAAAGTCCAAAAGTCCAAAAGTCCAAAAGTCCAAAAGTCCAAAAGTCCAAAAGTCCAAAAGTCCAAAGTCCAAAGTCCAAAAGTCCAAAAGGCCAAAAGTCCAAAAGTCCCAAAGTCCCAAGGTCTCAAGGTCCCAAAATCCCAAAGTCCCAAAGTCCCAAAGTCCCAAAGTCCCAAAGTCCCAAAGTCCCAAAGTCCCAAAGTCCCAAAGTCCCAAAGTCCCAAAGTCCCAAAGTCCCAAAGTCCCAAAGTCCCAAAGTCCCAAAGTCCCAAAGTCCCAAAAGTCCCAAAGGCCAAAAGTCCAAAAGTCCCAAAGTCCCAAAGTCCCAAAGTTCCAAAGTCCCAAAGACCCAAAGTACCAAGGTCCCATCTAAAAGTCCAAAAGTCCCAAAGGCCAAAAGTCCAAAAGTCACAAAGTCACAAAGTCCCAAAGTCCCAAAGTCCCAAAGTCCCAAAGTCCCAAAGTCCCAAAGTCCCAAAGTCCCAAAGTCACAAAGTCCCAAAGTCCCAAAGTCCCAAAGTCCCAAAGTCGCAAAGTCCCAAAGTCCCAAAGTCCCAAAGTCCCAAAGTCCCAAAGTCCCAAAGTCCCAAAGTCCCAAAGTCCCAAAGTCCCAAAGTCCCAAAGTCCCAAAGTCCCAAAGTCCCAAAGTCCCAAAGTCCCAAAGTCCCAAAGTCCCAAAGTCCCAAAGTCCCAAAGTCCCAAAGTCCCAAAGTCCCAAAGTCCCAAAGTCCCAAAGTCCCAAAGTCCCAAAGTCCCAAAGTCCCAAAGTCCCAAAGTCCCAAAGTCCCAAAGTCCCAAAGTCCCAAAGTCCCAAAGTCCCAAAGTCCCAAAGTCCCAAAGTCCCAAAGTCCCAAATTCCCAAAGTCCCAAAGTCCCAAAGTCCCAAAGTCCCAAAGTCCCAAAGTCCCAAAGTCCCAAAGTCTCAAAGTCTCAAAGTCCCAAAGTCCCAAAGTCCCAAAGTCCCAAAGTCCCAAAGTCCCAAAGTCCCAAAGTCCCAAAGTCCCGAAGTCCCAAAGTTCAAAAGTCCAAAAGACCCAAAGTACCAAGGTCCCATCCAAAAGTCCCAAAGACCCAAAGTACCAAGGTCCCATCCAAAAGTCCAAAAGCCTAAAAGTCCAAAAGTCCCAAAGTCCCAAAGTCCCAAAGTCCCAAAGTCCCAAAGTCCCAAAGTCCCAAAGTCCCAAAGTCCCAAAGTCCCAAAGTCCCAAAGTCCCAAAGTCCCAAAGTCCCAAAGTCCCAAAGTCCCAAAGTCCCAAAGTCCCAAAGTTCCAAAGTCCCAAAGACCCAAAGTACCAAGATCCCATCCAAAAGTCCAAAAGTCCCAAAGTCCCAAAGGCCAAAAGTCCAAAAGTCCAAAAGTCCAAAAGTCCAAAAGTCCAAAAGTCCAAAAGTCCAAAAGTCCAAAAGTCCAAAAGTCCAAAAGTCCAAAAGTCCAAAAGTCCAAAAGTCCAAAAGTCCAAAAGTCCAAAAGTCCAAAAGTCCAAAAGTCCAAAAGTCCAAAAGTCCAAAAGTCCAAAAGTCCAAAAGTCCAAAAGTCCAAAAGTCCAAATGTCCAAAAGTCCCAAAGTCCCAAAGCCCCAAAGACCCAAAGTACCAAGGTCCCATCCAAAAGTCCAAAAGTCCAAAAGTCCCAAAGTCCCAAAGTCCCAAAGTCCCAAAGTCCCAAAGTCCCAAAGTCCCAAAGTCCCAAAGTCCCAAAGTCCCAAAGTCCCAAAGTCCCAAAGTCCCAAAGTCCCAAAGTTCCAAAGTCCCAAAGACCCAAAGTACCAAGGTCCCATCCAAAAGTCCAAAAGTCCAAAAGTCCAAAAGTTCAAAAGTTCAAAAGTTCAAAAGTCCCAAAGTCCCAAAGTCTCAAAGTTCCAAAGTCCCAAAGACCCAAAGTACCAATGTCCCATCCAAAAGTCCAAAAGTCCAAAAGCCCAAAAGTCAAAAAGTCCAAAAACCCTTAAATGACATGCTATCCCTGGATAAAGTACTCTTAATTCGAATCCACCGTGGTGAGGAACAGAACAAAGATGGCGCGTAACCAAAAATCGTGACGTGACGTGACGTGACGTGACGTGACGCAAATTTTTTTCCAACGCCGATAAAGAAGTTTCACTTCAATTATAGTAGTTTCAGATACCTATTTAAATTATATCAAAATAATTATGTCAGGTATATATAAAACATATTATGTACATAAATCAAAGTGATTTTTTTGTCAATTAAATGTTTTTACATATATCGCCTGGAATTCCTTAAGGATGCTATACCGGACGCCCACTGACTAAAACCACAGGCTGCCCTGCGCTACCGTACTAGCTTATGTGTTTTTGAGTTTTTGCCTGTACCTACCACGTGATGGACTTTCAGACACCCTTGCGTTTCGAAGTAAATTTATTGGTACTGCAATAAAATACAATCACCCCTACATTTCCGTGGGGGGTGGGCAGAGGAAAATTTCATAGTCGCACTTTGTCCATCTCTCTGCCTCTGTGGCGCAGTCGGCAGTTTGATTCCCAACGGAGACATATACGACTATTTTCATCACGTAAGTAATAAAAATTTAAAAATATTTCAAAAGTAATTTTTGTCCTGTTCATTAACAATTTTCGTTGAACTTGAACAAAAATAGGTTTTAGACAAAATAATACTGGGGCTTTTAGGACTCTAGATAATTGGACGACAAGATGGTGCCTACGTCGCCCCAAGACGGAAATATAATAAGGTGGAAAATTTGGCTGGTTCCGAGTAGGTTTCGGTGTCCCAAAGGTTAAGGGGTCTGCACGGTTTGCAAGAAGACGCAGGTTGGAATCCTGCTCGAAACCAATTCTTTTTTCATATTTAAAATTTAGGTATAATATATCTCCTAATACCTCAAGGATCTATAAAATATCCCGTGTGGCACCGGGAAGGTTTACAAAATGTCACCACCCTAATTCATCCCGAGGGTGTCGTAAAAAGCGACTAAGGGAACACTTGTGAAAAACCATACTTTGCGTAGAGAAGGAAAACTCGAAATGAAACCCGGTAGTCAGTAAAATGACAATCGTTACGCCAAGTTGAAAACCTTATAAGAATTTCAACTGCGGGTCGCCACAACATCCGCCTGTCCGTTTTAATACGGCATAGGCTTACCACTAACTGGAATAAAAATAAAAATGAAAGCAACTTTGGCTAAGAATAGCGTGGACTTGGACGTAGGCACCTGACAAAGAGTGGCGTTGAATGCGAATAAAAAGTATTAAAAAAGTGTATAAAAAAATGTACCTAAATTGTACTGCAGGGGCTACTATACAGTTGACGATTATTTGTTTGACAAGGAAGCCTGGAAATATTTGAAAAACATTTTTATTTGCTAAAATCTTTTCGATACCCTTAGACGAAACACATGCCGCAGATGTTTGGTAACACCGAGGCAGAGATCTTATTCCACAAACTATTTTTACTACCAAAAGCTAGTTAGCTAATAAGTACCAAAATTCTTCGCCTACATTTGTCCTTATGTCTTGACTTTTATGACTTGGTCGCTAGTAACGAGAAAACTTAACTGCTTTGGCGTCATTAACATTAGAAATACTACCCCTAGCGTTATAAATCTTATAAGATACTAGTAGTTATCCTACAATCTATCTACGATGGTAGATAACACTTCGCATAGGCCTGTAACCTTTCTGTGTATTCCTGGAATGTTTTTGTTTACCTAACGTACAAATCTGATTCATACATATGAATAGGTATCAAAGGTTTCGAATAGTTTCTGATAAAACAAGAAATCGTCAACGGACACTAAAACCTCTATAAGAAAAACGAGCTGAGAAAGGATAAAACGTTCGTAGGTTTTATTTTACTTACGCTTTACATATATATAGGGGATAAGCATAAAAGAGGTCGCTTGTTTTTTATCCAGCAGATTTTTCACTGCCAAAACTTTGAAGAATTGAAACTTTGTTTTAAATAAACATAGGTAAAAACTTTACGTAGTTCTCTAAGTTACTTTGTCTAAAATTAGGTAAAGAAAAAAAAACAGCCCACTTTTTTGAGATGTTTTATAGTTGAATTCATGAAGTGACACGAGGAACTAACATGGTTTGTTACGAAATTTCTAATGTGCAGTCGGATAAGCAATGCAATTATGTGAAAATTTTCGCTCAATCAGAAAACACGTACTACAATTATGTACGAGTGAGTAGGAAAAGTAGGACGCGATTACGCAGTGTGGAGTCAGAAGCATCATACATAAATATCTTTAGGAGAAAAGCAGCCTTAATATCATGTTTACTAAATCTTTCAATACATTTATGGTCTAAGGAGTGGCAAGAAATTTCCCAGCGAATCGCTTCTAGTAATAGCCATAAACGGTTTCGAGGAAAAAAATATAAATCGGCCAATTTATTTAAATTGTAGATGCGTGTCCTCACATCGGAACACGATAAAGCTGGCCATTAGACTGAGTTATGTTTTCATCTATCGGATATCCGTGAGGTGTACTTTACTCCAATTCTGTCCAAAAATGAATTTGTGATCATTTTTTCACGTAGCGTTTCAGGTTTATATAAATCAATTTCACTTTTTGCGGGTGACGTTCGTTATTGGTTTTTCTTGTTCGACACTTTTTTTCGCTTTTGGAGTTGTCTTCTGTTAGATATTTGCTCGTCTGATGATTTTCGAAATAGTGATTTACTTTTATTCTACTCACAAACTTTTGGAATAGGTGGGTAGGTATATCAACACTCAGAAACAACTTTTTCAATCTAAATACTTATGACACATGCAATTATCAATACCAAAAAAACATAAAGATCATGTTAAATAGTTTTTAAACTTCGAAGTACCAATCCAAGTTTATAAAAAATATATAAACCGCGTGTAGTCCAGTAAAATTTAATAATATTATTGGAAGTAGTAAAAACCAGCGCTACCATAAAAGTTTAAATACTTACTTATATTGTTTGAGAAATACTCTATAGAGACAACAATTAACGTACTTGTACAACAAACTTTTGCGGATCACACAAAAATATTTGTTCCGACGCAGGATTCGTACTCAAAAAAACCACCCAATCTGTAAAAGTATACGTAGCTAAATATTATATATATTCAAACATTATTCTCAAAAGAGTGCACAGTTTTGAATAACTTAAATTTTCAACATTATTTAAGAAGGCATGGCACAGTTTTCAATAATGGACCTTTTCGTAAAATTGACCAACTAACAGGATTTTACCCTACTTTACTATATCCTTTTTGAGTCTATAAGGGTAGATGGAGATACAAATGTGTTAGAACTAAATTATATCGCCGTTCAATATAAATAAATCGTAGTCGACGCCGACCACGACGGTTTTCGTAGCCTTTTCGACGATTCGTTTCTGACACAATTGAAATAGCAGTTTTGGGTCTGGTTACATTTCACGAACCGTAAACTACACCCGTTCAAATATAATAAAAAATTGCGTGTACTTAGTGTACACACGTAAGAAGTGAAACTTCTTCATAAACTTAATTTTCACCTCACCTTAAATTAAGTCAAAAAGTACAAAAGTACAAAAGTCCAAAAGTCCAAAAGTCCAAAAGTCCAAAAGTCCAAAAGTCCAAAAGTCCAAAAGTCCAAAAGTCCAAAAGTCCAAAAGTCCAAAAGTCCAAAAGTCCAAAAGTCCAAAAGTCCAAAAGTCCAAAAGTCCAAAAGTCCAAAAGTCCAAAAGTCCAAAAGTCCAAAAGTCCAAAGTCCAAAGTCCAAAAGTCCAAAAGGCCAAAAGTCCAAAAGTCCCAAAGTCCCAAGGTCTCAAGGTCCCAAAATCCCAAAGTCCCAAAGTCCCAAAGTCCCAAAGTCCCAAAGTCCCAAAGTCCCAAAGTCCCAAAGTCCCAAAGTCCCAAAGTCCCAAAGTCCCAAAGTCCCAAAGTCCCAAAGTCCCAAAGTCCCAAAGTCCCAAAGGCCAAAAGTCCAAAAGTCCCAAAGTCCCAAAGTCCCAAAGTTCCAAAGTCCCAAAGACCCAAAGTACCAAGGTCCCATCTAAAAGTCCAAAAGTCCCAAAGGCCAAAAGTCCAAAAGTCACAAAGTCACAAAGTCACAAAGTCCCAAAGTCCCAAAGTCCCAAAGTCCCAAAGTCCCAAAGTCCCAAAGTCCCAAAGTCCCAAAGTCCCAAAGTCCCAAAGTCCCAAAGTCCCAAAGTCCCAAAGTCACAAAGTCCCAAAGTCCCAAAGTCCCAAAGTCCCAAAGTCCCAAAGTCCCAAAGTCCCAAAGTCCCAAAGTCCCAAAGTCCCAAAGTCCCAAAGTCCCAAAGTCCCAAAGTCCCAAAGTCCCAAAGTCCCAAAGTCCCAAAGTCCCAAAGTCCCAAAGTCCCAAAGTCCCAAATTCCCAAAGTCCCAAAGTCCCAAAGTCCCAAAGTCCCAAAGTCCCAAAGTCCCAAAGTCCCAAAGTCCCAAAGTCTCAAAGTCTCAAAGTCCCAAAGTCCCAAAGTCCCAAAGTCTCAAAGTCTCAAAGTCCCAAAGTCCCAAAGTCCCAAAGTCCCAAAGTCCCGAAGTCCCAAAGTTCAAAAGTCCAAAAGACCCAAAGTACCAAGGTCCCATCCAAAAGTCCCAAAGACCCAAAGTACCAAGGTCCCATCCAAAAGTCCAAAAGCCTAAAAGTCCAAAAGTCCCAAAGTCCCAAAGTCCCAAAGTCCCAAAGTCCCAAAGTCCCAAAGTCCCAAAGTCCCAAAGTCCCAAAGTCCCAAAGTCCCAAAGTCCCAAAGTCCCAAAGTCCCAAAGTCCCAAAGTCCCAAAGTTCCAAAGTCCCAAAGACCCAAAGTACCAAGATCCCATCCAAAAGTCCAAAAGTCCCAAAGTCCCAAAGGCCAAAAGTCCAAAAGTCCAAAAGTCCAAAAGTCCAAAAGTCCAAAAGTCCAAAAGTCCAAAAGTCCAAAAGTCCAAAAGTCCAAAAGTGCAAAAGTCCAAAAGTCCAAAAGTCCAAAAGTCCAAAAGTCCAAAAGTCCAAAAGTCCAAAAGTCCAAAAGTCCAAAAGTCCAAAAGTCCAAAAGTCCAAAAGTCCAAAAGTCCAAAAGTCCAAAAGTCCAAAAGTCCAAAAGTCCAAAAGTCCAAAAGTCCAAAAGTCCAAAAGTCCAAAAGTCCAAAAGTCCAAAAGTCCAAAAGTCCAAAAGTCCCAAAGTCCCAAAGCCCCAAAGACCCAAAGTACCAAGGTCCCATCCAAAAGTCCAAAAGTCCAAAAGTCCAAAAGTCCCAAAGTCCCAAAGTCCCAAAGTCCCAAAGTCCCAAAGTCCCAAAGTCCCAAAGTCCCAAAGTCCCAAAGTCCCCAAGGTCCCAAAGTCCCAAAGTCCCAAAGTTCCAAAGTCCCAAAGACCCAAAGTACCAAGGTCCCATCCAAAAGTCCAAAAGTCCAAAAGTTCAAAAGTTCAAAAGTTCAAAAGTTCAAAAGTCCCAAAGTCTCAAAGTTCCAAAGTCCCAAAGACCCAAAGTACCAATGTCCCATCCAAAAGTCCAAAAGTCCAAAAGCCCAAAAGTCAAAAAGTCCAAAAACCCTTAAATGACATGCTATCCCTGGATAAAGTACTCTTAATTCGAATCCACCGTGGTGAGGAACAGAACAAAGATGGCGCGTAACCAAAAATCGTGACGTGACGTGACGTGACGTGACGTGACGTGACGTGACGTGACGCAAATTTTTTTCCAACGCCGATAAAGAAGTTTCACTTCAAAAATGTTAATGTTATAAACTACCACTACATTGCCTCTTGGACATGTTTAAGGAGATGGAAAATTTATCTACAACGGTTGAATGTTACCAGAACTTATGAACTGATGAGTGTCGCTTTTTACTGGCTTTTTTGTTTACCATTTTAAGGCAGAGAATTTAGATTCTACGAAATACTTGGGAGAGAAATCATGGGTGAAGAAAACACCTCAGACACCCCTATTTTATACGTGAGGGAAAATCCTCATGGATGTTATGCCGCACTCCTACCGACTAAAAAACCTCACGTAACGCCCAACAGCCTATGGTTGTGAGCCCCGGGTAAGTCCTCGGAAGGATGTCCCAGGACATCTCAGATACTCCTAAATAAAGGTAAAATTCGGATCATTTTTCTGCACTCCAAACTTAGGGCTCCGGATTCGGACAGAACTAAGACTAATGCTCGCACGATATTCATTTATACAGTCATGCCTTTATCCCCGAAGAGGTAGGCAGAGTTATAGTATACGCCCACATTTCACCTTACAGTTTCAGTCCCACGTAATAGTCTATATCATTACTCTACGCAATGGATCGTTTTGCGAAAGCCTCCCCATAGTCGCCTCTTACGTCATCCTCGGGATGAATCGGGGATATTTTGTACTCTTTGCTTTTGCCACACGGGGCCCGTCGCGTCGCCACACGGGGACTTTAATTGTGTCATTATTAAATGGGTGATATAAGGTTTGTAGAGAGTATGTCACCAGCGAAGTCGTGGGGCACAGTTTATGATAGCTAGCTGTTTTCGAGTTGGTAGACACTTTAGTTGAGATGGTTAAATTAATAAATACATCCTCTAGTCAAAATAAAGTTCAGTTAATCTCGAAAAAAAAAATTAACATTTCTCATGTCCAGGCATTTATTTAGTGTACAATAATTTTATTGTTACCAACATTTTAAAATGATAAAGTCAGATTTTGTCTATCTTAGACTTGTATTTTTAAATCAAAGTATATAAAATCAACAAGCCTTGAAAGTTTACTTGGCAAACATAATAAAGACTGTATAATAATGTTTCCCAAGTATTTAATAAAGGTTCTTGTAACATGTGAGCTAATATACTTGTATTTTAGTTATAATTGTAATTTAACTGAACTTGTACGAATATACTTGTAACGTGTAATTTGTGACGTGTTATCAAGTGGGCGGTTCAATCTTGGGCGCTACAAAACCAACCGATTTTACGACATTACGAGGGGCTTAGTTAGCGTGACATTCCTAAACGTGTTTCTAAAGAAAAGACAATAGGGTTCCACAATCTCAACAATTTTAACGGCTGTTTTCATCAAAGAAAGCGATCAGTAGTGCGGTACGCAATCGCTTATTTTACAAAGAGACACGGTCGACACGTATTGCTTATAATACAAGGCATTTGCTAGACTTTTCTTCTTTCCTTTAATTAAAAGTTCGAGGGTTTTATTGTGTCTATTGTGCACTGCCGACAATCAACACCAGATTTCACAGAATTCTGCAGCTGAATAGGACCAAGATAAGTATGGTTAAATGTATAGGTACAGATCACAGTCCATTTAATAAATATCTTTTCCATTTAGGTGTCTGTGATACCTTAATTCCTTTGCAGAGCCTGCATGAAGTCGGACAAGACTGTCAGTCACATTCTGTCTGGAACTGACAAGATACAGGGCTACAACACCTCGGCACACCGAGGTCGCTCCAGGAAGTCGTCGGCAACGTGAAGAGTCTGCTAGGCTTCTGGAGGAACTGGGATTGCAATTGCCACACCACAACCATTTACGCACAATAGGCGCAATAAATGACGTCCAGTGGCGAAAACTAGCCCGTGTAAACCTAGAACCTGTGTCTATTTTGTATATTTATTATTTTTATAGTTTATAGTTTTAGACTTTTTCGGTGGCACAGTAGTGTTGTCTTGGGTTCGGACTAAATATTTTTGTGATCGACGACAAACGATTTCAGAGCTGGAATGTTTTCTATGTATGTATTTGAAAACATACAATGTTGTGTATGTGTATGTATTTGAAAACAGCTACTAAATTCTTAGGTTTGCAGATTGATGAGAATCTCAACTGGAAATATCACATTGAACTAACATGTAATAAACTAGCACAGTTCTCATACGCACTCCACAGATTGAGTAAGGTTTCAAATCCTGCAACTTTATTAACAGCGTACCATGGCTATGTTAGCTCATCTCTCAGGTACGGAGTGATTTTCTGGGGCAATAGTACAGATAAAGAGCGTGTTTACATTGCACAGAAACGTTGTATCAGGGCTATGTTCAACATTTGTGCACCCAACTCCTGTGCTCCATATTTTAAGAATATGAACCTTCTCACATTTTCGTGTATATATATTTATGAGTCTGCAGTGTTTGTTAAGCAAAACCTCAGTTTGTTCAGTTACCGCACCCGTGTAAGGCATCAGAATAAACTACACCTAGTTCCTAGTAAAACGCATTTCATGCATGAGAGTTTCTTTTGCTTAGCCCCACGTATATATAATAATAGTATACCTGAACGTATTAGAACTATTACAGAAACAAAAATATTCAAAAGGCAACTCCATGACCTGGTAGTAGAAAAATGTTATTATTCTATAAAGGACTTTCTTAATCCTATTCCTATCTGAGAAAATACTATTATGCCATGCACGTCTCTTTTATGGTGTGTTCAGTGATACAAGAACCTATGGATGGATTTTTTATTTTTTTCTGATGTGGTTAAATTATTATTTAGATATACTTAATTTTGTACTATTGACATTTCTCTGTATTTTGGACATATAATTTGACATTAATTAATATTATGTAAATTGCAAATAAGGGATCTTTATGCTCTTGACATTTTGATTGAATTTACTATAAAATTGCAAGGATTATAACGAAAATGTCACAGAATTAATATGATATTTTATCTAATTGTATTTAAATTGTAATATTGACATTTAATTATTGATTAAGAAAATTGCAAATTGAATACTGCACTGTACGCATAATAATTGATTGTTATTTTATAATGAGTCTATAATGTTTGTGTTACTAGTTTGCATGCAATCACTTTATTTTAAATAGAATTAAATGTTTCGTACGCCTTATGGCAAAACATAGTTGAACACCAAACTAACAATAAGACCTGTAAAATTAACCTGTGTTTACTAAATAAAGAATCTAAATCTTATTAGTAGTCTAGATAGCATAGGACAAACTTATAACAGATTAGTTTAGACTAGGCATCAAAATAAAATGTACCGCAATAAAATATTCGGTTGTCTTTTTTCCGTTGGTCTCTCTAGATACTATAAACAGTAAGTATTTTGTACAAAAGTATTATAGTCACTGCATGGGATGTGTGTATCCGAAACGATGTATATAAATAAATAAACTACCGAACCGCTGCCTGATTTATTGTCTATGTTGACAATAAATCAAGCCGAGGTTTGGTTGTACTGGATTTACATCGATAGATTTAAAGGAGCAATCCGGCCTTTTGCGATTTCATTTTCCAACTACCGAACGCTACTTTTTGGCATTTAAACTGAGTTAGAGTTTTGAGAAATAACCTCTGTCTAGCAGCAGTTTGAAAAATAAACTATATACCTACCAATTACTTGAGTTTTCAATGTTTTGAATAGATATGTAAATTATGACGATTAATAAGAGTAAATAACTTGCAAAATATTATTACTTTTATTAGTACCTCCCTATTTTGAATTAACTTTTTAAACTCGCTAACGCTCAGAACCCCACGAACTCAGTATTCTGTAAACGATCACTGCAATATTCACTATGGTCGACCACTTCGGTTGTTGTACATTCGTCACAAAGTAAATTCGTCACGAAAAAAAGAATGTGTAAATTTGTCACAATTCTCATTTATTTAATAAATTTCCATTTTATTTATTGTAAATTCGTCACATAGCTTTTATCCACACCGATAGCAAACACTTAGCCAATTTAACCAACTTTAACACGAGTCTCGCAATACGATTTTTGACTACCCCGCATTGGGATTTTACTATATACGCTAAGTAACATTTAATATAACTCAGAGCAATCCGACTTGGATGGGTTAGGTTAGAAGACTAAGGCGGGAGCGAAGCGAAGCGGAGCTCCCGCCTTAGTCTTCGTGGTTTTTTTTTATAAACCATGTAGAAGTAGGAGCCCCGCTAAGCGGAGTTCCGTCGAGCTGTAGCTAAAAATCAAAACATTCGGTTGCTATTGCTATTTTAAATAACGTAAAATGAGGATTTCCCACATGTACATGTGACGAATTTACACATATTTTTTATACATGTGACGAATTTACTTTCCATGTATTGATTTTTCAAAATATGACGAATTTTCTTTGTGACGAATGTACAATAACCCGACCACTTACAACAACACAGTTTTTACTAGCGCAGGTGTGAGGGAATCCCACATTATTGTAAACCTTGTTTATGTCAATAAAGAATATTATTATTATTATGTCTCTCTTTCACACGGGTATCTTCTTTTTTTTTTCTTACGAAGACACCCGGACTTTTGGTAGGCTTACATGGGGACACAGGTCCAACATGCAGAGGCCCTTTGAGACTTTTAATTTAAAGGGAAATGGGACCCCCACTACAAACAATCCACATCCGCCTTATGTAGAAGAACGGTAATGGACCATCTGCAATGGGAGCTAACTATTGTAAAATATGCTAACTACGTAATGGGCTATTGTGATGGGTGTTAGATGGTCTGGTTAACTTAGGCTATGGATGAAGACGGCGTCTGCCATTTCAATATACCTATTATTATATTAAAAATTTGGCAGATGGTGACTCGCCAACTCACTAGATGGGCCCCCTATACAATCGCCAAAGGCATTAAGCCTGTAAGGCGACAGAGGGCAACACCGGTGTGAGCGGCTAGGGGTGTCGAGCGGTGCGGCGCCGGTTTCACAATCACGGGTCAGACCCGGAGCGGGTTTCCCCGTAGTTATGCCCTTGAAAATGACACTTCCACCCCCGAGCATAAAGCTCTGGCTTCCTCCCTCTGACCAGCCAATTAAGGCAAGCCAGAGTTGAGATTTGCTGCACTCCCGGGAGTACTGTCTCCCGTTAGCCCATTAAATGCTAACTGGTCGAGGAGCGCAACAAAACTCTGAGGTATCGGGACCGATGTGTAGCCACGCACATTCAGCTCGCCACAAGCTGCCCTGCGGATGTGTGCTTTTCTATAACCATGTGAGATATTTTTTGTTGATCTCAAAAAGTGGATGACTCGAAAAGCAAATCTACTATGCCCTCATAGGGATGCGTTAATCCCATGAAAAGATAACGACTGTCCACGAGGGATTTATTATTATTATTATTATTACTTAGTCCCACTAACCATGCCCTTCCTTGGATGTGTTACGTGGGACAAAAAACTATAAAGTGAAAATGTGGGCATATACAATTCCTCTGCCTACCCCTTAAGCGATAAAGGCGTGACCATACGTATATTTTTAAAACTCAAAATAATGTACCTAAACAATATTGTAAGTGAGTATTATAATTAGGTACAACTGACCGAAATCCCTTCCTGCCAAAAGCAAATATTTAAAAACCGGCCAAGTGCGAGTTGGACTCGCCCATGAAGGGTTTCGTAGCAGCAAGTAACATAATATAAAAGTTTTTGTAGTTCGTTGTAACTTTCGATGTTTGAACACGTTCGCAGTGGTAGTGATTTTTCTAACCGAAAATTGCGGTTTATGACGTATTAAAAAAAAACTACCAGCTCTATCTCGTTCAAACTAATTTTCGTTGGTAATTTTTATGGCAATGAACATCATATTTTTTTTTTTAGATTTATCATTCTCTTAGTTTAAAAGTTAGAGGGGGGGGGGGGGGGGGGACACACTTTTCTCCACTTTGGAAGTGTCTCTTGCGCAAACTATAACTTGGTGTCATCATTCATAAACCCGTGCACATGTAGGTATCTAGACACGTGGTAGCGTGTCAAGCCAAGTTCAAGCAAAGGAACTGGCTAGCCAGCGCCAAGTGTAATATTACATGAACCTTTTGGTGCCACTTTTGACCCTTTTATAACTCAAAACCTCTTTAACGTAAACACGTAAAACTACGTGTGTTTTATTATATCCGTAAGGACATCTCGAAGTCCTAATTTCATGAAGCTTGCTCAAACGGTTATAAAGATATGAAGGTCAAAAAGAAGTAAAATTTAGCACTGACTGACTGACTGATATATAGTACCTAATTCTAACCTACTTCCAGATGACGTAGAAGGCTGAAATTTGGAATGCAGCTCGGTAATTGCATGTAAGCGTAGGAAAAAAGCTGAAAATAAAAAATAGGGGGGTTCTATAACGAAAATGTCACAGACTTAATATGATATTTTATCTAATTGTATTTAAATTGTAATACATACATACATACATATACTCACGCCTTTATCCCCGAAGGGGTAGGCAGAGGCCTATACCGGCCCACATTTCACCGTGTACAATTCGGTCCCACGTAACAGGTGGTGAGCCCATCGCCGTGTTGAAATGGACCGCCGCCGTCAGAGCCTCGTCCGTTGTTCAGCAGGTGCACGAGCTTGCACGTGAGGTTGACTTGGGCCCCGAAGGTGTTGGTAGGGCCCCACTGCACCCTTTACATAAAATTGTAATATTGACATTTAATTATTGATTAAGAAAATTGCAAATTGAATACTGCACTGTACGCATAATAATTGATTGTTATTTTATAATGAGTCTATAATTTTTGTGTTACTAGTTTGCATGCAATCACTTTATTTTAAACTAGCTGAACCCGCAACTTCGTATACGTCACATAAGGTGTATGAAAGGAAAGGTATTTCTTCATCAGAGTCATCAAGCAGCGTCTGAAACTGCCCTGTTTGCTTAATCATAAAAGAGCTTAATGATTAAGTCTATTTTACAATAATTCAGTCCACGCCTTCGGCGCGGACTGAATTGTTTAAAAATAGACTTAATCATTAAGCTCTTTTATGATTAAGCCAACACGCCAGTTTAGGTTCACTCACATTCAAAGAAACCCCTACAATTAAAATTTTCAAAATATCTGATTCTTAAAAGTGTTATAACTCTTTTATTTCTAAACCGATTTACATAAAACAAACGCTAAATGTTAACTGGAGCAAACCTCAACACAATAAAAAAACCGCATTGCAATCGGTTGAGCGGTTACTGAGATTAGCGTGCACAACCGTACAGACAAACAGATATACAGATATACAGACATACAGACATACAGACAAACAGACAAAAATTCTAAAAATCATTGTTTTGGGTTCTATTGCGTTCATAAAGCCCCCCTATAATATTTTTTCTTATTTATCTTCCATGTACAGACAGCGACCTGTTACGATTTTATTATATGTATTGATGATTGATGATTGATGATATTGATAGAATTAAATGTTTCGTACGCCTTATGGCAAAACATAGTTGAACACCAAACTAACAATAAGACCTGTAAAATTAACCTGTGTTTACTAAATAAAGAATCTAAATCTTATTAGTAGTCTAGATAGCATAGGACAAACTTATAACAGATTAGTTTAGACTAGGCATCAAAATAAAATGTACCGCAATAAAATATTCGGTTGTCTTTTTTCCGTTGGTCTCTCTAGATACTATGAACAGTAAGTATTTTGTACAAAAGTATTATAGTCACTGCATGGGATGTGTGTATCCGAAACGATGTATATAAATAAATAAACTACCGAACCGCTGCCTGATTTATTGTCTATGTTGACAATAAATCAAGCCGAGGTTTGGTTGTACTGGATTTACATCGATAGATTTAAAGGAGCAATCCGGCCTTTTGCGATTTCATTTTCCAACTACCGAACGCTACTTTTTGGCATTTAAATTGGGTTAGAGTTTTGAGAAATAACCTCTGTCTAGCAGCAGTTTGAAAAATAAACTATATACCTACCAATTACTTGAGTTTTCAATGTTTTGAATAGCTATGTAAGTTATGACGATTAATAAGAGTAAATAACTTGCAAAATATTATTACTTTTATAAGTACCTCCCTATTTTAAATTAACTTTTTAAACTCGCTAACGCTCAGAACCCCACGAACTCAGTATTCTGTAAACGATCACTGCAAGTAAGTAAGTGACTGCCTCTGTGGCGCAGTCGGTAGTGATACCGCCTGTGGTGCTGGAGATCGTGGGTTCGATTCCCACCGGAGACAAATATTTGTGTGACCCATAAATGTTTGTCTCAAGAGTCTGGGTGTATTTATGTATAATATGTATGTATTTAAAAGTATATAAGTATTAATATCCGTGGTCTAATACCCATAACACAAACAGGTTATTCCTAGCTTACTTTGGGATCAGATAGCGTTGTGTGAAATGTCCGTGAATATTTATTTATTTATTTATTTATTAATATTCACTATGGTCGACCACTAACAACAACACAGTTTTTACTAGCGCAGGTGTGAGGAAATCCCACATTATTGTAAACCTTGTTTATGTCAATAAAGAATATTATTATTATTATGTCTCTCTTTCACACGGGTATCTTCTTTATTTTTCTTACGAAGACACCCGGACTTTTGGTAGGCTTACATGGGGACACAGGTCCAACATGCAGAGGCCCTTTGAGACTTTTAATTTAAAGGGAAATGGGACCCCCACTACAAACAATCCACATCCGCCTTATGTAGAAGAACGGTAATGGACCATCTGCAATTGGAGCTAACTATTGGAAAATATGCTAACTACGTAATGGGCTATTGTGATGGGTGTTAGATGGTCTGGTTAACTTAGGCTATGGATGAAGACGGCGTCTGCCATTTCAATATACCTATTATTATATTAAAACTTTGGCAGACGGTGACTCGCCAACTCACTAGATGGGCCCCCTATACAATCGCCAAAGGCATTAAGCCTGTAAGGCGACAGAGGGCAACACCGATGTGAGCGGCTAGGGGTGTCGAGCGGTGCGGCGCCGGTTTCACCATCACGGGTCAGACCCGGAGCGGGTTTCCCCGTAGTTATGCCCTTGAAAATGACACTTCCACCCCCGAGCATAAAGCTCTGGCTTCCTCCCTCTGACCAGCCAATTAAGGCAAGCCAGAGTTGAGATTTGCTGCACTCCCGGGAGTACTGTCTCCCGTTAGCCCATTAAATGCTAACTGGTCGAGGAGCGCAACAAAACTCTGAGGTATCGGGACCGATGTGTAGCCACGCACATTCAGCTCGCCACAAGCTGCCCTGCGGATGTGTGCTTTTCTATAACCATGTGAGATATTTTTTGTTGATCTCAAAAAGTGGATGACTCGAAAAGCAAATCTACTATGCCCTCATAGGGATGCGTTAATCCCATGAAAAGATAACGACTGTCCACGAGGGATTTATTATTATTATTCCTCTTTATTACTTTAAAATACTTATAAATTACATTTTTAAATATACATCCATATAAAAAAAGTACATTTAAAAATATAAAAAATAGTAACCCACCGGTATCGGGTACAGGGACCAAGTTACCGGTGGTCAGGACTTCAGAGACAGGAACCTCCTCACAATACGTGCCGTGTTAAGAAGAACCGCCTTCTGCATCAAGCCCTTGACCCAACTGCCCACCGCAAGCCTCTTAAGGTGTTGGTCGAGGCTTTTGGCTATTAGTCCATGCACAGAGATCACTATCGGTACAATAATAGCTGAGTCAACACTCCACATGTCCACGATCTCGTGGGCTAAGTCCAAATACTTGGCTTGTTTGTCTACTTCTGCCTTCACGAGATTGTCGTCATGTGGAATAGTGATATCAATTATTATTGCAAGGCGCTCTAAACGATCTATTATCACTATGTCAGGTCTATTGGCAAGAATAGTCCTGTCAGTGATAATAGGTCGGTCCCAGTACAACGTGATATGGTCACTTTCGAGAACTGGGTCGGGCACATATCTATAATACGGTACCTCTAATTCAACAAGGTTATACTTCAAAGCAAGTTGTTGATGGATAATCCTAGCTACTTGGTTATGTCTATGCAAATACTCACTATTGGCCAGACTAGAACAACCAGAAATAATATGCCTAAGAGATTCTCCGGGACGGTGACACGCCCGACATATGTCAATCGTACCATCCTTTAAGATATATTTTCGGTAATTGTTAGTCATCACAACTTCATCAGTAATTGCAAATACAAAACCTTCGGTTTCCCCAAATAGGTCACCGAATCGTAGCCAGGATACAGAAGATGAAAAATCTATATCTGACCCATGCAGGGCCCGATAAAAACGTCCATGCAACTCCTTGCTCTTCCATGTATCCTTACGATTATTGAGACTTAGTATCATAGGTTTATGCCAATTCTCTTTTGCCAGAGCAAGCGGGGTAAGTCCGTTATCAACTTCAACCACATCACGATGCACATCCGAGCCACCGTGTAGGAAATACTCCCTGAGGTTGCACAACTCACGATTATGAAGGGTCTTGGCATTTAGCAAACCACGACCCCCACATTTCCGCGGTATGTACAACCTCATCACTGATGAACGCGGATGATGCATTCGGTATGTGGTGAGTAACGTACGGACTTTCCTATCCAGGGCTTCAAGTTCTGTCTGAGTCCACCTGAGTATGCCAAAGGAGTACATTAAAACTGGCATGACCCAACCGTTATAGGCGCGCACCTTATTACCTCCTGACAAAAGACTTTTTAAGACTTTTTTCAAGCGGCCAAAGAAGCGCTCCTTCAACGATTGCTTCATGCCAACTTCACAAATGCCTAACGCCTGCGACATACCCAGGTATTTATATGATTCGTTTGCGGAAAGACATCCAAGTTGTATAGAATCTGAAAGTTCAACTCCTTCAGATTCTATTATCCTGCCTCTGTTTACATACATGACCGCACATTTGTCAACACCAAACTCCATTCTGATAGAACTACTAAAAACTTCTGTTATCTTTAGTAATTCCATCAGTTGCAGCTTGTTGGATGCAAATAGCTTTAAGTCATCCATGTATAGGAGGTGGGATATGACTTGGCCGTCCCTCCGCAACCGATAGCCTAACCCTGAATTCTCTAGTATAGTACTCAGAGGATTCAGAGCTAGGCAAAACCATAATGGACTGAGACTATCACCCTGGAATATACCCCGCTCAATCCTTATAGGCACACTGTTCCCGCAAACCTGTCGACATCCTGGATAGCACAAGACTGTTTTCCATTGCCCCATACATGTCTGCATGAAGGCACGTAGAGTTGCATCAATGCGTATGCGGCACAGAATCGAAAGCTTTCTTGTAGTCTATCCAACATGTCGCCAGATTCTTGCGGTTACGGCGTGTCTGTTGGCTAATGGCCATATCAATTATAAGGAGCTCTTTAGTGCCACGAGACCCACTTCTGCATCCATTCTGAGAGGTGGACAAGATGGAATTGTCAATCAAGTGTGACGATATTTTCCCTCTCAGAATAGATGTTAAAAGTTTATAGATGGTAGGGAGACACGTAATGGGTCTATAATTTTTTGGGTCTGTGGCACTACCAGACTTATGCAAAAGATGGGTAATGCCTAAACTGACCATTTATTTTTGATCTCAAAACGGGACATACGTTTTAATACCCCAGTTAGCAGGTTAACAATTAAAATAAACATAATTTCATTATATAGAAACAACAGGCCAAGTGCGAGTCGGATTTGCGCACAAAGGATTCCGTACCAAAAACGGCAAAAAAAAAACTGTTGGCAAAAATGTCCCCCCCTGTCCCCTTTACCGCCCCCTTTTATAGCACTAAGGTGACAAGCAAAGTGTGAGGACGAACACAATGTCTATGGCGAGCGGTGCGATAATAGAAAGTAGCCGTGGGCATCATATTAAACAATTCTTCAGAGCACAAACCATTGTACAGGCGGTAGACCACGCACATAGTCTGTCTCTCCTGTCGCGAAGAGGTTCCACACCACCTACAAGCATGGGATCCTTGACAACTCTCTCATGGCTTGCTTTTGCACCGAGTCGACCGGTCAAAACTGATATTCAGGTGCCCCCGTCCAAAGGTGACAGCAGTACTCCTGGTGCGGCCGCACTTGCGACTTACAGAGTAGCCGTGTTTGCGCCGCAGTAAAATAGAGTTGTTGAGCACACCGAGCTTCCTGGACGCCAGCCTGGCCATGCTCTCTAAATGACTTCGGAACTTAACGTCACTGGAGATGTCAACACCTAAGATACCTATACTGTCAGGGATGGGAAGAGATGTGCCTTGAAATTGTGGCGCTACAGTAAATCAGTTTTTTTTTGCGG
This sequence comes from Miltochrista miniata, assembly GCA_933228765.1. Classification (NCBI taxonomy): domain Eukaryota; kingdom Metazoa; phylum Arthropoda; class Insecta; order Lepidoptera; family Erebidae; genus Miltochrista; species Miltochrista miniata. The sequence goes on along the minus strand of OW121762.1, from coordinate 20,381,246 downwards.
TGAATACTCAAACTTGTGTCTTGGCAGGGTTGAATTGCCAGTCGGTCTCTTCCGGTAAACAAGATTTTGTTTACCGAAATCGGACACTCTGGTGAGAGTACTCTCTATTTCAGACACAAGGTTTTTCGTACTGCCGGTCACTGAGCAGGTCGTGTTCCTCAAGGTACCGAGCTGTGTATTGTTGACACGCTCCATCACCTTTCATTCAAAGGGACTACTATAAGCCTGTAATTGGCCGGGTCGGTCTTGTCAACCTTCTTGGGCACAGAGTGCACGTGCGTTTTTTTTTTCTTTCGATCCTCCACGACGTATTTTCCTATATCTCCTTTTAGTCTGATTTTAGTACCTTTGTTTTTGATAGCATCAAATCAGCAGTCCACTCCTGGCCGTAGGCTTCTCCCAATCTACGCCACAATACACGGTCCTGCGCATCAAGCATTCAGTCCCAGCCAGCGACCTTTTCTAGATCGTCGGCCCATCTAGCGGAGGGGTCGTCCGTCGTCCTACCCCACGTTTACCAAGCTGCGAGCTCAAGAACTCGTTTCCTCGTTCGGCCATCGGTTATTCTACATAATGTAGCTAAGCCCACTACCACTTCAAAACGCAGTGTGCGAGTTGCATTCATTCGGTGCGCGCGTACGTTTATATCTTAACCTGATAGTGACTTGTTTTTTATGTTGATCCGTACATGCAACATAGTGATGTAGTCATAGTCGATATTGCTTATCGATAATTCTTCATTATCGAACACTATGGACAAGTATATAACAAGATCTTCATCAAGTATCAGTATCAACTCAAAAAGATCTATTGATGAGCAAGAATGGCGCAGTGCCAAGCGCGCCGCGATCACTAAGAAGGCACAATACGATAAGACACGCGAGTTACCAACTTATAATAGATATGAAGGCCTGGCTCTGGAAGACAACGATGGCTGTCAAGATTCGACAACTCTCAACGCACCATTATCTGGAGTACGTATTGGACGCATTCCTCCCATTATTTTGCTGCTAAACGAAAAATCAACCCACAATGAGTTACTTCAATTAATAGAGTCATTCGACAAGCGCTTCAACTTCCAGTATCGAGGTAATAACAAAGTTGCCGTAAATTGTCATACTTCTGAAGCTCATCAATCTATCAAGGAAGGACTCCGTGAAAAAAATGTTTCCTTTCTCACACATGATAGGAAGGACGAAAAGGTTTCAAAAGTTGTTATTCGAGGTTTACCAGCTGATGTGGGTGACAACATCCAAAACAAACTTGAAGAACTTGGATTCAAAGTTACTTCTGTAACCATCTTAAAATCTTCTCGATCAGAAAAGAGTCTGTTTCCACCATTTTTAGTTCAATTGGCTCCTGGAACCGATGTAGCTAAATTTCGCAAAACTAAATACCTATTTAGCTGTGTAATAACGATGGAAAAATTCAAACCAAATCGCTCACTAGGAACTCAATGCTATAGATGCCAGAGTTTCGGACATTCCTCTAAAAACTGTAACATGCCGCCTCGCTGTGTCAAATGCACGGATAAACATCCAACTTCCGAGTGCTCTAAAAAAGACCGTAAAGAGCCTGCTCGTTGTTGCAATTGTGGACAAGATCACCCAGCCAACTTTCGTGAATGCACTTCAAGAGTGGCATACATGGAAAGTCTACGGAAGAAACTAAACGAGCGCAAACAGTACACGTTAACCTTCAAAGAGTCCAACACCGTGTTACCAACCAAGCTTCCACCACACCCTCGAAGCAAAAATCTCAAAACCTGGTCGTCACTACTGCAAAACCCATCAAAACAAGATTCCATTGAACAGCACCCTGTTATAAAATTAAGCGATGAAAATGGCAGCAATATGAAATCATCTGTGGACGGTGTAACTAAAGAAATTCTCGATATTATGGAGATTATCAAGAAAATCAGAACACAATTTCAAACATGTACTTCCATGTTTGACAAAGTCATGTTAATTCTTCAACATTTCGGTCAATATGTTTAGCTTAAAGCATCTGAAAATAATATCATGGAATGCGGATGGCATACAAAACAAATCTCACGAGTTACTTGATTTGGCGGTGAGTCTATTTGTCGATGTAATTGCACTATCTGAGACTAAATTAACTAAAAATATAATTATTAACACTCCGGGATTCACATGCTACCGTAATGACAAAAATAAAAATGGTCATGGTCAGGGTGTGGCCATTTTGATTAGAAACAATATTAATCACTCTCTTATTCAGATATCAAACATGGTTAACATGGAGGCAGTGGCTGTAAGGGTTAATGTCTCTGGCAATGACTTAACAATTGTGTCGATATATCAGTCACCTAACTTGCGCCTTTTGTGTGCCGATCTAGATAAACTCTTCAATTTAAGAAAAAATGTCTTAATATGTGGCGATTTTAATGCCAATCACGAGTATTGGAACAGCAGTTACCGCAACACTAAAGGAAGAACTCTTTTTAGACATATGCTGGCTAACGAATACTTTATAAACGCACCTCTCACATCAACCCAACTAAACTACCGTACAGATTTAAAACCAACAACTCCTGACCTAATTTTAACGTCTAACGCCAAATTAATAGATGATATTTATGCCATAACAGCTTTGTCATCCAATCACTTACCTATACTTTGTAGTATTAGAGGTACAATTTCCGTTAATCACAATGCTAAACTCTTTCGCTATGACCAAACTAATTGGAAAAACTTTCGCAGATCCATAGACGAGAACATTGTCCTCAATTCCAAACCCTTTTCAACGCCAAATGAAGTTGATGATGCGCTTGAACAGCTTCTTGGTAGTGTTATTGCAGCTAGAGATACTGAGGTACCCTTATGTACCATTAAAGATAATCCTACCAAGCTGCCACACTCAATCAAGAAGCTCATTCGATTAAAGAACTCGCTACGCCGCACTATGCAAAAACTGCCGATTGGAGAAGACAAGAGGTTTTTGCGGTACGCCATCAATAAGTTACAAGCCACCATACGCTGCTCTATAGTTGAGCATCAAGATAAAGTCTGGAACGACAAATTGTCTAAGCTTGAAAATTCCAGTACTGATCTGTGGAGATTCACCAGGTCCTTAAAACCAAAAGCAACTGTCATTCCTGCTTTAAAACGAAGCGATGGTACCATTGCTGTCTCACCTGTAGACAAGGCTGAAGAGCTTGCTCGTGCTTTCCATGCCAATATGTGTCTCACCCAGAGCTGGCGAAGTGATGATGTGGTCGAGAGTGAGGTACGTAAATCGGTGGAACTACTTGATAACATCAATGGCGACACACGACTCCGCCTAGTTACCCCGCATGAGTTACGCACTGTCATCAAAAAGCTTAAAAACCGTAAATCACCTGGTGATGATGGCATTCACAACCTCATGTTGAAAAACCTCTCTCAAAAAGCATTGGTCCTTCTTACTAAAATATTTAATGGTTGCTTAGCTCTCAGCTATTTTCCAGAGCGGTGGAAAGTTGCTAAAGTAATAGCTTTGAAAAAACCTGGTAAAGATGACACCATACCAGGTAACTTTAGGCCAATTAGCTTGCTTCCATCGACTGGTAAAGTTTTCGAGAGGATCATTTATAACAGACTCTTATCATATTCTGAATCACTTATTTTGAATGAGCAGTTTGGATTTCGTGCCTCACATTCAACTGTTCACCAGTTGGCTCGAGTATCTGAACACATTTCGCATCATTTAAACCTAGGTCAATCCACTGGAATGTTTCTATTAGATATCGAGAAAGCCTTCGATACCGTTTGGCATGAAGGACTTTTGCACAGACTTGTGAATCTCAGCATCCCTTTGACTCTTGTCAAACTTATCCAATCGTATTTAAAAAATCGGCTATTTTCAGTACACTTTGAGCAGACAACTTCATCTTTATTCCCAATACCTGCTGGAATACCCCAGGGCTCTATTTTAGGCCCTTATCTATTCCTTCTTTACGTGAACGACATGCCAATACAACCTCGAACGAAACTGGCATGTTTCGCAGATGATACTGCATCTTACACTACTTCTAAGGATATTGACCTTATTATAGATCGCTTACAGCTTTCCTTGGATACGCTGCATGCTCATTTTACTAAATGGAAGTTAAAACTAAATGGAGCAAAAACAGAGGCTATCTTATATACTCGACATCGCAAGCCACCAAAACGACAGTTGAAAATCAACGACCACTCAATACCCTGGAGTAGGTCGGTTCGTTACCTGGGTATCACGTTGGATGATAAACTAAACTGGACCAAACACGTGGTCAACATCCGCACCAAAAGTGCTCAGGCATTGGGGTCTCTGGGTCCTATTCTTAATCGCAAAAGTAAAATAAGTCCTACCACAAAAATGCATTTATATACTGCACTGGTGAGACCATGTTTAACCTACGCCTGCCCCATATGGAGCAGCACATGTCTAACAAATTACGAACTTTTACAGACTATCCAAAACAAAGCACTTAAAATAGCATATAACACACCTTTCAAAACGAATCTAAAAGAACTTCACTCATATTTACATTTTCCTACTCTAAAAGAATTTATTTATAAATTAACACGAAAATTTTATTCCACAAACAAATTTAATACTAATATATTAATTTCTAACATATGTAGAACAACAGTTTCCGATTTGCAGTACATCGACAAATATAAAACTTATCGTTTACCCCATCACTACATGCTGTTTCCGCCAGACCAGTGTACTGAGACCCGCTCGCGGGCGCGCTGTCCCCGCGTTCGCCCTACTATGTAGGACAGCGCGGGGCGGGGCAGCTCGCGTCGCTGCTCCGTACACTGGTCATTATACTTGTATGCGCAAGCGTTGAATTTTATTATTCTGTATAATGTAGGTAGTTATTTTTCACAGTATTGTGTTCTCTTAACTCGTTAACTTTTTATGCAAAAAGCAATTGCTATACAAAGCGTTGCAATAATGTTAACATAGTGTTATTTTGCTATCTAAAATTATGTTCCAATGTATGTAAGTGTCACAAGTGTTAATAATTTTTGTAGGCGCCTCAGCCTGAGAAAATTTACAGGAATGCCAATGTTAATGTTGTACGTAAGTTACACACATGTACCTATACTTTTGTTTCATAAGACAATAAAGACATTTTAAAAACAAAACAAACTTCAAAACGCAGACTCTGCAAACTATGTCGACCACTTTGGTTCTCTGATGCTACTAGCTAGACTAGACTAGACTAGCCCCACTGAAGTTTTCACAGCACAGCACCATACGTAATAATTGGTCGTTTGCTCAATAAATGGTTACTTTGCTTGTATGTTGACATTAAATGAACACTTGAGTTTCGGCATTCGGAAAATTCCAAAGAAAAAAAACTTCCGTTTAGTTATCAGTTTACCACTAAACTACTTCACGAATTTTACACAAAAACAAAACAATAGTGTAGGTAGTGAAAACACGGACTGACTCCAAATTCCCCGACCACTGATGTCCCAAAAGCAACGAAATTTTTAAAAAAATCGCAGTGTTTCGGAAAACGGAACAATTTAGCGTCCCGAAGCTGTGTTTGGGGACAACGGGACAAGGGACCGAGAAACGGGACAGTCCCGTTAAAAACGGGACGTATGGTCAGCTTAGTAATGCCAGTAGTGGCGAAATCTGGCAACGATCCTGACTTTAGGCATAATTCGAATTGAGATGCCAAACGTTCATGTGAGCTCTTAAACCATTTCATCCAAAAATTGTGCAATCCGTCTGGTCCCGCCGACTTCCAATTCGGCAGCAGACGGACCGCACTGGAGACGTCTTCCGTTAGTATGCTTATTGGCTCCATGGTTTTAATAGGCTCACATAAACGTTCAACATCTCGCATCCAATCACCCTCAGTGTGACCAACGGGCACCGACCAAATGTTGCGCCAGAATGAGGTAGTTACATCATCATCTGGTCGCCGCACGTTGGCCCCAGTAGAGTCAGGACGCTCCCAATTTCTGTATACCCACCTTTCGTCTCTTTGGAAAGTGCGATTTTGAGAATAGCGGTCTACTCTTTTTTTGTATCTACGAACACGATTTGCCCACGCATAAATTTTTTGCTTCAGGTAGTCTATCCGCTCCGTGGCTCGTGCTGAAAATTCCCGAGGTCTGATATCAGTCCCCGAGAAAGCCCGAGTCACGAACCGCATCACTCGTGGGCGAGTATTTCCTGACCTGAAGCAAATCAGCTTTCCAATGAGTGCCCTAGTGTCAGAGATACGGCGCTCAATTCTACATTGCCAAGCCGGCACTGTTGGTTTGGGTCGTATAGCAACGTTATCATTATAAAACTTAACATTTGCTATACGACAAGCTGCGACGGCTCCGCAATACAGAATTGAGTGTGTATCACCGAGATCTTCACTATTATCAAAATAATTCGATAATAGCGAATCCAGGGCACACACTAGAGCTATATTTTTCTTATGCGTGGGCAAACGTGGTAGACGTGGTCTAATTTGTGACGGCATAGACCGAAATTCTCGAATCGCACACTCCAAAGCACTCCTTAATTGCTCGTTGCAGTGGATACTTACGTTTGTAGCACTGGCATTCATCACATCATCGCTACCGTGATTTAATGGTAAAATTGTAGTTACAGTTTGTGTCTCAGGTAGCGATGATGTTGATGGCTGACCAAGACTGCTACATACGTCCGAGCGTAGCCTCTCAAGTACGGTAGCATCCAACAGATGACAACGTTGTATGGCCCGTACTTGATCCGATAGACGCTGTGCTGACACGTTGACTGATGGTTCAAGTTCCTGAAACAGAGGTAGCATTCTCACACGATACGCAGTGAGGTTAATTCCCCCCTCTGTAGCCATGAAATATGCCCGCATGACGTTCTCATTCAATGAATTCGACCATCGCATGCGGTGCACATCACCACCGGTAGCGGGGGCCCTATTCGAAGCCGGTGGGCGTCGGGGTCCCAAGCATAGCGGTGGCCGGCCTCTCCCCGGCCGACGCACTGGTGTTGGCGACGTCGGCGGAGAGAAATACTCATCACTCGATGTTGAGCTCAACGCCTCTGCTATTGGTGTACATTCACGAGGGAGAGAGGCGGAGCTGAGTGATGAGTCCGGAGGTGTAGATTGTGCTTGCTGTGTCCTGGATCTTGATCTGGTCAACATAATATTCTGCTCTTAATGTGATTTAAATTACACATAAATCTTGTAATGTTTATGTGTCAAATGACATTTGTCAAAGTCTGGAAAAAATAATTCTGTAATGTGATATAAACAGTTTTCTTCGGAATTTGTACATTTTTGAGTTCTTTGAGTCCAATAATTTTATTTCTGTAATATGTGTTGATAATTTCGTATATTTAGGTGACTTTTTAACAATAAAGCAATAAAATATGTAGAGCAAAAATATGTATGTATACGTGTTGTAGATGCCAGGTATTTTTTTTTTTTTTTTTTTTTTTATTATTATGTCTCTTCTTCTCGGGTACCTTCTTTTTTTTTTCTTGCGAAGATACCCGGTCTTTTGATAGGCTTACATGGGGACATAAATGGTCCAACACGCAGAGGCCCTTTGAGATTTTTAATGTAGGAAATGGGACCCCCACTGCAGACAATTCACGTCCGCCTTATGTAGAAGGACGGCAATGGACTGCCTACAATGGGAGCTAAACTATTGTAAAATATGCTTACTACAAAATGGGCTATTGGGTTGGGGGTTAAATGGAACTATGTATCTTATGCTATGGATGACAACGGCGTCTGCCATTCCAATATGTTATTATGAAAATACACTCGAGAGCAATGAATCCGGGTCACTTAAAGAATCCTAAAAATCTCGGAAACTAAAAATGCTAGGTTAATGCAATAAATTGTATTTAATAGACAATGTAATACTCCTTAAATGAAGGTATTAAAACTTCTTAGTTATTGTAAAGTTATATCATAAAAAAATCAAATTTGAAAAAGGGCCACTTTCGAAGATGGAACTACGAAATTACAGCATTTGGTGTTGCTTTTGTTTGTAATCTGTCATTTATGTGGGTACATAAACCATGTTGATAGTGCTCTATATTCATTAATCAAGCTGAAATTATGTCGCTTACGCCTGAAGAATGCACCAGAATACTTACAATGCTGGAAACCGGCCGGAGTCAGCGCGATACAGCCAGGACTGTCGGTGTGTCGCTGTCAACAGTACAAAGAGTTCTCCGACGTTACGAAGAAACTGGTTCTAACCTACGCAGACCAGGAACGGGCAGAACCAGGTGTACCACAGCACGAGAAGACCGATACTTGGTGAACACCATGCTTCGAAATCGCTTTCTCACAGGAACTGAACTCACCAATCAGTTTCGACGCCTCGGAGGAAGTAACCCAAGTGCATGGACAGTAAGACGTCGGCTTGCTGAATCTAACTTAAAACCCCTTAGACCTGCAAACGGCCCTAAACTGGAGCGTGGGCATCGTATTTCGAGACTAAGGTATGCCCAGAGCCACGTAAATTGGAGTATTGAAGATTGGTCAAAAGTTATGTTCTCCGACGAATCAAAATTTATGCTCTACAAGCACGATGGAAGACACAGAGTGTATCGAAGACCAGGGGAAAGATTCAAGCAAGCATGCATCGAAGAAAAAGTAGCCTACGGTGGTGGGTCTGTACTTGTGTGGGCCGGAATTTCTTCTGAAAGTCGCACAGAGCTGGTGATCATAGAAAACGGCTCTTTAACTAGCGTAAGATATGTGGAAGAAATCCTCAATGATCACGTTGGTCCATTTATGGTCAATTTAGGTGAGGATGCTATATTTATGCATGACAATGCCCGACCTCATACAGGTAGGATTGTGAATGACTACCTTCAAGAGATGAACATTACTCGTATGGAGTGGCCAGCGCGCAGCCCGGATATCAACCCGATCGAGCATGCTTGGGACGAGCTAGGCAGATGCGTAAAACAACGAAACCCTCCCCCAATCACGCTTCGTGAGCTCAAAATTGCTCTCACAGAGGAATGGGAGAATATTCCCCAAAATCGTATAAGGAACTTGGTGTACAGCATGCCAAACCGCGTAAACGCAGTAATGGAAGCACGAGGAGGCAATACGAAGTATTAAAATTCAAGAAAATCGTAATAAAGTTCAAAAATTTCATGTTTCCTATTTTTGTTTTAAGGAGAGATCAGCAGTTTTTTCTTTATGTAATTTTGTGTTAATAAAATGTATGGTGACTCATATTTTTTTTACTTTCATTTAAGGAGTATTACATTGTCTATTAAATACAATTTATTGCATTAACCTATCATTTTTAGTTTCCGAGATTTTTAACATTCTTTAAGTGACCCGGATTCATTGCTCTCGAGTGTATTGGCAGACGGTGACTCGCCAACTCACTAGATGGGCCCCCTATACAATCGCCATAGGCCAGGCCTGTAAAGCGACAGAGGGCAACACCGGTGTGAGCGGCTAGGGGTGTCGAGCGGTGCGGCGCCGGTTTCGCCATCACGGGTCAGACCCGGAGCGGGTTTCCCCGTAGTTATGCCCTTGAAAATGATACTTCCACCCCCGAGCATAAAGCTCTGGCTTCCTCCCTCTGACCGGCCAATTAAGGCAAGCCAGAGTTGAGATTTACTGCACTTCCGGGAGTAGCGTCCTCCCATTAGCCCATTAAATGCTAACCGGTGACAAAGCGCAACAAAACTCTGAGGAATCGGGACCGATGTGTAGCCACGCACATTCAGCTCGCCACAAGCTGCCCTGCGGATGTGTGCTTTTCTATAACCTTGTGAGACATTTTTCGTTGTTATTATTATTATTCCTCTTTATTTAATTATTTACATATAAATTTACATTTTTAAATATACATATAAAAAAATACATTTAAAAATATAAAAAAATAGTATCCCACCGGCATCGGGTACAGGGACCAAGCTACCGGTGGTCAGGGCTCCAGAGACAGGAATCGCCTCACAATTCGTGCCGTGCTCAACAAAACCGCCTTTTGCATCAAACCCTTGACCCAACCGCCTAACGCGAGCCTCTTAAGGTGTTGATCGAGGCTCTTGGCGATCAGACCGTGTGCTGATACGACTATCGGAACAATAATCGCTGAATCCACATCCCACATGTCGACAACCTCGTGAGCTAAGTCCAAATATTTCAACTGTTTATCTTTTTCTGCTTTCACGAGATTCTCGTCATGTGGAACCGTAATATCAACGATTACTGCGAGGCGCTCTGATCGATCTATTACCACTATATCAGGCTTATTGGCTACAATAGTCCTGTCAGTGATAATAGACCGATCCCAGTATAACGTGACACGACCATTCTCTAGAACTGGGTCGGGCACATACCTGTAATATGGTACTTCTGAATCTACAAGTTTATATTTTAGCGCAAGTTGCTGATGGATAATCCTGGCCACTTGGTTGTGTCTATGCAAGTACTCGCCGTTGGCAAGACGAGGACAACCAGAAATAATATGTCTGAGAGATTCACCCGGTAGGTGACATGCCCGACATATGTCAACCGTACCGTCTCTCAAAATATATTTCCGATAGTTATTCGTCATGACAACTTCGTCTGTAATAGCACAAACAAAACCTTCAGTTTCGCCGAACAAATCTCCGAAACGTAGCCAGGATACGGAAGCTAGAAAATCTACATCGGGCCCATGTAAGGCCCGATAAAATCGTCCATGCAGCTCTTTGCCCTGCCATATCTCCTTGCGATCATTAGTCGTCAATATTACTGGTTTGTGCCAGTTCTCTTTGGCAAGAGCAAGAGGGGTCAGTCCATTATCTACTGCTACCACATCCCGATGCATACCCACGTCAGTATGAAGGAAATATTCCCTAAGGTTGTATACCTCACGATTGTGTAAGGTTTTGGCATTTAAAAAGCCACGACCTCCACACTTTCGTGGGATATACAACCTCATTACAGACGAACGTGGATGATGCATTCGGTTTATGGTCAATAGCGAACGGACTTTTCTATCCAGGGCGTCTAATTCAGTCTGAGTCCATCTAAGTATGCCGAAGGAATAGATTAAGATTGGCATGGCCCAACCATTGATAGCCCGCACCTTGTTACCGCCTGATAAAAGACTTTTCAGCACTTTTTTCAGGCGGCCAAAGAAACGGTCCATCAACGTTTGTTTCATGCCTATCTCTGTAATACCTAATGCCTGCGACATACCTAGATATTTATAGGTTTCAGTTGCGGAAAGGGATTTAAGTTTTGTGAAATCTGAAAGTTGTACTCTTTCAGATTCCACAATTCGACCCTTCTTTACATGCATGACTGCGCATTTATCTACACCAAATTCCATTTTGATAGAATTACTGAAAGCTTCTGTGACTTTCAGTAACTCGATCAAGTGGGAATCGGTGGAGGCAAATAATTTTAAGTCATCCATGTAAAGAAGGTGGGAAACAACTTGACCTCCTCTCCGAAACTGATAGCCTAATCCTGAACCCTCCAGTAATGTACTGAGAGGATTCAGTGCCAGGCAAAACCATAAGGGGCTCAGACTGTCACCCTGAAATATACCCCTCTTGATCCTGACAGGCTCGCCATTCCCAAGAACCTGACGACATCCTGGATAAACAAGAGCCGTTGTCCACTGCCCCATACATGCCCTCAAGAAGGTGCTAAGAGTTGCATCAACTTTATACAACTCTAGCACCCTCAGCAGCCATGTATGTGGCACTGAATCATAGGCTTTCTTGTAATCAATCCAGCATGTCGCAAGGTTTCTCCGGTTACGACGAACCTGCTGATTAATGGCCATGTCAAGAATAAGGAGTTCTTTAGTACCACGTGACCCGCTTCTACATCCATTTTGAGAGTTGGACATAATACAATTATTTTCAATATGTGTTGATAACTTAACTCTCAAAATAGATGTAAGAAGCTTATAGACCGTAGGTAAACAGGTTATTGGTCTATAATTTTTAGGGTCCGTAGTACTACCAGATTTGTAGAGGAGGTGTGTGATACCCGAAGTCATAAAAGATGGAAGCGACCCAGACTCAAGCGATGATTGAAAGCAAGATGCCAAACAATCATGTGAGCTATGGAACCATTTTAGCCAAAAGTTGTGCAGTCCGTCCGGCCCAGTTGATTTCCAATTGGGTAACGAACGAACCGCACTGGCAATGTCACTAGATGTTATTAGGACTGGTTCCATAGTCTGTATTGGCTCACATGAAAGCTTGACATCCCGCATCCACTCACACTCTGTATGACTAACAGGTACCGACCAAATGCCTCGCCAAAATGTACTTGTGGTTTCAGCACTCGGTAGGCACATGTCAGTCATACTTGAATCAGGTTGCTCCCATCTTCTATACACCCATCTCTCATCTTTTTGGAACGAGCGATTCTGAGTATAGCGATCCACTCGTTTTTTGTACCGCCGTATACGGCTTGCCCACGCATAAATTTTCTGCTTCAGGTGGTCTATACGTTCTGTGACTCGTACTGAGTATTCGCGAGGACTAATATCAGTCCCCGCGAATGCACGAGTCACAAAACGCATCACCCTGGGACGAATATTACCCGCCCTGAAGCAGCATAGCTTACTAATAAGTACCCTAGTCTCGGCAATGCGACGCTCAATTCTGCATTGCCAGACTGGAACAGCGCTTGGTCTAGTAGCTGACTCAAATTTAGGAAATTTAACGCCAGCCACTCGACACACTGCTACAGCCGCACAATACAGAATTGAGTGTGCATCACTAATATCTTCACAAGTATCAAAATAACTTGGTAGAACCGAGTCTAGGGCACTCACTAGCGCCATGTTCTTTTTATGCGTAGGCAAACGCGGTATACGTGGACGACATATGGGATCACAAAATCTATAATCTTGAATAGCTCGCTCCAAAAAACTCCTTAATTCATCGTCATACTGTGTACTTACTGTTGTAACAATATCATCCACTACCTCGTCAATGGGTACGACAGGTTGTGATTCGTTGGTAGTTTCACTATTTATACTAGGTTGTGACGAAGTAGGGATGGCAGTGCTACTCTGTACTTCTGAGCGAATCCTCTCAAGCACGGCATCGTCCAACATATTACTACGTTGTATGACCCGTACTTGATCCGACAGCCGCTGCGCCGACACGTTGACGGTTGGTTCAAGAGCCTGAAACAAAGGCAGCAAGCGAACACGATACGCAGTGAGGTTAGTCCCTGCCTCTGTAGCCGCAAAATATGCCCGCATGACATTTTCATTCATAGATGAAGTCCATCTCATGCGGTGCACATTACCACCGGCAGCGGGGGCCCTATTCGAGGCCGGTGGGCCTCGGGGTCCCAAGCAGGTCGGTGGCCGGCCTCTCCCCTGCCGACGTACAGGTGTTGGCGACGTCGGCGGGGAGAAGTACTCGTCGCTCGATGAGCTCGACGCCTCAGCAACAGTCGATTCCTGTAGCATGGTTTCCGTAGGTTGCGAGGCGGAGCTTTGCGACGAGCCCGGTGATGTTGATCGTGCATGTAGTGTCCTGGCTTTGGCTCTTGTTAGCATATTTACATATTTTTGTTACATATTTTTTACTGACATGACGTATGTCATGTCATCCTTCTGTAAAATTTGTATTTCTGGTTTATTGATGTGTTTTTTTCTGTAATTTTCCATTATTCTGCTTCATAAACGTTTAATAGTATGTTAGTATTGAATAATTTACAAATATATGTTATAAAAATATTTTTTTGTAACGCTGATAAAAATATATACCATAGCTCAAAGATGGGGTTGCCAGTTATTATTATTATTATTACTTAGTCCCACTAACCATGCCCTTCCTTGGATGTGTTACGTGGGACAAAAAACTATAAAGTGAAAATGTGGGCATATACAATTCCTCTGCCTACCCCTTAAGCGGTAAAGGCGTAACTATACGTATATTTTTAAAACTCAAAATAATGTACCTAAACAATATTGTAAGTGAGTATTATAATTAGGTACAACGGACCGAAATCCCTTCCTGCCAAAAGCAAATATTTAAAAACCGGCCAAGTGCGAAACTCGCCCATGAAGGGTTTCGTAGCAGCAATTAACATAATATAAAAGTTTTTGTAGTTCGTTGTAACTTTCGATGTTTGAACACGTTCGCAGTGGTAGTGATTTTTCTAACCGAAAATTGCGGTTTATGACGTATTAAAAAAAAACTACCAGCTCTATCTCGTTCAAACTAATTTTCGTTGGTAATTTTTATGGCAATGAACATCATATTTTTTTTTAGATTTATCATTCTCTTAGTTTAAAAGTTAGAGGGGGGGGGGACACACTTTTTTCCACTTTGGAAGTGTCTCTTGCGCAAACTATTCACTTTAGAAAAAAATGATGTTAGAAACACCAATAGCATTTTTGAAGACCTATCTATAGATACCTCATACGTATGGGTTTGATGAAAAAAAAAATTTGAGTTTTAGTTCTGAGTATGGAGACCCCCAAAATTTACTGCTTTTTTTCTAGTTTTATATAAGAATCTTAATGCGGATCACAGAATACATCTAGTTACCAATTTTTAATAGCATAGGCCTTATAGTTTCGGAGAACAGTGGCTGTGACACACGGACGGACAGACAGACGGACAGACAGACAGACAGACATGACGAATCTATAAGGGTTCCGTTTTTGCCATTTGGCTACGAAACCCTAAAAACCGGCCAAGTACGAGTCGAACTCGTGCACGTACGTATGGGAGCCCCCTTTAATGCCCACTTTATCTAATTTTAGTTATAATATTGAGACTTATTGCTAAAGCGGCAACAGAAATACATCATGACTGTGAAAATCTCAGTTCTCTAGCTATTACGGTTCCTGAGATACAACCTCGTGACGGACAGACAGACAGACGGATGGACGATGAAGTCTCATAAACAGCGTCCCGTTTTTACCCTTTGGGTAGGGAACCCTAAAAAGCTTACAGGTGACAACGATTTAGTAGACCCCGCTAAAGAGGCACCGCTGATGTACGGTTGCCAACGATTTGTAAATCGCTCAATTAATTTCAGAGCACTTAAGATGTTATCGCTGTGAAATATTGACGGTACCCTACGGAACCACGTCTGCTCTTCGTAGAGGCTTTAGGAAAGATTTATTTACTAGTTCAAGGTTTTAGAAGCTAGTTTGATATCGTCGAATTCCTTCAAATGACGCCATTAGTTGAAGAACGATAAAAAAGAATAAACCGGTGAAGTGCGTGACAGGTCATGCATAGAATAGGGTTCCGTCGTCATTTACTGGCACGTAGATTTCGAAGGTGGTTTTGTAATTATTTCGTTATTTTTGTTTGAAGTTTCGATTTTTTTAAGAAATTAAGAGCCAGCCGTTAAGCTTTTAAGGGAGGAGGCGTTCTATTCTAGGATGCCTGACTGAAAAAACCTTACCAACCTCTCAATGTTTTTAAAAGATTTTATGATACCACACACTATGGGGTAGACTCAGAACTCTCGCGTGTAACCCAAAAAAAGCTAAATTTTAGCATTTTACCGACGCCGACGGCAACCGGTGAACGTGGTAAATACACATTATCCATGCAATGTTTCATCTTTTTAGCACTAACCGTTTGGAAGGTAGGTAAGGTAAGGACGGACGGATATGGCTAAACATATAAGGGTTCCAAAAGTTGAACTGCAGAACCCTAAAAACCGTTTTATGTGACAGAATCCTAATAACTAATTATTTATGTAAATCAAAACAATTTAACTCTCCTAAAGGAATCTGGCAAACTGTACCTATATTAAAATGGAGCTATAATTAACTTTATCCCTTTTGTTTCAGCGTTTCATTACATTTTAATGTAATTCGTGAATTTCGTTACAGCGAGTAAGATTATAAAGAAGATTTATTGCCGAAGTTAGTAATATCTTCGCCCATAACATTTCCATACAATTGAGAGAAGTAAAAGATTTACCAAAACCAACCCAGTTAGATAGCCGATGGAGTAAACGAGTTCTGGAGTGGAGACCGCGACTTGTTACATGTGGGATAGGTCGACCCCGCCAGATGGACTGACAATCTGCAAATGGTTGCTGGGAGTGACTGGATGCAGGTGGCACAGGACTTTGTATTGTGGTTTAATTTGGTAGAGGTTTATGTCCAGCAGCGAACTGCCATAGGCTGGTTTGTTTGACTGATTCGATTTGAACACTTCAAACAATCCAATTTCAGTACCTACATTTTTTTATTTTATTCTCAGAGAGCTACCTAGCTTTTAATTTTGTTGGGCTAAAATATTTACTCTAAATAAAAAAGATATAATTAAGTCAAAAGACTTTTCAAACACATTTGTTCAGGTAAATTTTCGCATGAATAAAAAGTCACGACGTCAAAATATTTACTATGTAAATAAAATTACAAACGAATTTAATTCCAAAGTTCAATGTTGTTTTCGAATCCTGTAGATAAAATTAATCTAATAACTTGGTGTCATCATTCATAAACCCGTGCACATGTAGGTATCTAGACACGTGGTAGCGTGTCAAGCCAAGTTCAAGCAAAGGAACTGGCTAGCCAGCGCCAAGTGTAAAATTACATGAACCACTTGGTGCCACTTTTGACCCTTTTATAACTCAAAACCTCTTTAACGTAAACACGTAAAACTACGTGTGTTTTATTATATCCGTAAGGACATCTCGAAGTCCTAATTTCATGAAGCTTGCTCAAACGGTTATAAAGATATGAAGGTCAAAAAGAAGTAAAATTTAGCACTGACTGACTGACTGATATATAGTACCTAATTCTAACCTACTTCCAGATGACGTAGAAGGCTGAAATTTGGAATGCAGCTCGGTAATTGCATGTAAGCGTAGGAAAAAAGCTGAAAATAAAAAATAGGGGGGTTCCCATACAATGTTTTTCAAATGTAGCGTTGGAACCGTTACAACGTCGCGAGCAGATATTTGAAACTATCTCAATATAAGTATTATTATATCTTTATAAAAAGTAATGATATCCCACCAAAAACATAAATGTTAAAAGGAGAGCCAAGTTCAATACAAAGATTATGCTTGGCTGTGGGCTTCGCCGGAAAAACGAATGGAGATCTAAATGCGTGCCAAGTTCTATGCGAAATCCAAATATGTATTTATAGGAACAAAATAAAATCATGAACAAGTATTAAACTCTATTTCTTTCCTTTATTGGATACCTATAACAATTACTGTTATTTAAAAAAAATGTGAGATCTTAAAATAGGCTAGATTTGACTTGGCCAGTTTTTATCAGAATTAAAAAATATATATACTATGTCGAATAACCTTATAAAATGACCGATGTAATGAAAACTATTATTCAGACAATTCATACATTTGTCGTAGTTTGAGGAAGCATGATGAAGCATGGTCGTAATTTTCCGTAAAGTGCCTACGAAATATACGGAATTCAGATATACATAAACTTATGTAAAAGCACTGAGACTATGTTGTAATACTATGACTACATAGTTATGTTAATCTGGGTCGACTGCCCTATAACATGTTTCGAGAACAATACATTAGGGACTTGGTTTAACATATTGAATGTACTAACCTTATATGGACTTCGACTGCCTCTGTGGCGCAGTCGGTAGTGATACCGCCTGCGGCGCTGGAGGTCGTGGGATCGATTCCCACTGGACACAAATATTTGTGTGACCCATAAATGTTTGTCTCAAGAGTCTGGGTGTATCTATGTATAATATGTATGTATTTAAAAAGTATATAAGTATTAATATCCGTGGTCTGATACCCATAACACAAGCAGGTTATTCCTAGCTTACTTTGGGATCAGTAGCGTTGTGTTAAATGTCCGTGAATATTTATTTATTTATTATTAATATGTTAGAAATCTTGACCTTGTGAGAAAGAAGCTCGCTCTGTAAACATGGTCAATGCCCACCGTTTCAAAGGGACATTTTTGTCAAAGATTATTCAATGTGGGTAAACATAGATAGTCTAATGCTTAGGATGGAAGATAACAGTAGGTACTTGTGATGTTGTACAACATATTTCAACAGTATTGACTTTAGTTAGGTCTACCAGGTCCCGTTTAAGATCTTGGGGGCTTATCGCAATTCTTCTTACTTCAATTCAACCTTACTTGCAAGAGGAAGGACGAAATACGACGATCCCTTACGTGGTTGTGAGGTTAGACGGCAGTCACAACCAAGAATATCGAAAGTAAAAAGTCGAATCATAGCTTCAAGGAGAAAAAAATCGGACCCCACTGGTTTCAAATCCAAGTACGGCTTAGAAGTAGTTAGACGCTTACATGAATAAGAATACGAAGACTTGTGAAGTAGTGCAAACAGTAGCTGATGAAGTTGTTTGCTGAGAATGTCATACCTAAACGGTTGGACTTATTTTATAATGAGCTGATGCTCACGGCTTCGCCTGCGTGATATTTGGTTCCCGTTCCTGCTTACCATATTCCCGAGATGACAATCTACCTTAGTACCAAATGTCAGCCTAATCCGTTCAGCCGTTAGAGCGTCATTGAGAAACAAACATCCGAAAATCTGTCCCGGGACATCCTTCCGAGGGCTTACCCGGGGCTCCCAACTACAGGCTGTTGGGCGTTGCGTGAGGTTTTTTAGTCGGTAAGAGTCCGGCATAGCATCCTCTGAGGATTTTCCCTAGCGTAAAAAACAAAAAAAAGAAACCGTAAATCTTAACATCCAAACATCTTAATAAACTTTCTCATTTATAATTTTAGTAGGACAGTCTGCGCTCGCGGTATCACCCGCGTTGAATTTCTTTCCCGGACCCATGGGAACCTATTCCGGCGAAAAAAGTATGTGTTGAGCTTGAATATGTTATTCCAGACTCACCAAAATTCAACCAGATCCTATCAACCGATTGAACGTGAAAGAGTACTTTTAACGTAATTAATATCAGAAATGATATGAATTGAAGAAACTGAATATCTGTCGATAGGTATTTTCGAAATTCTGTTTCGGAAATTGCCGAAAAGAAAATTGTGAATCAGTGCTGTCGTTGTCATCTGTAGAAATAAATGGAACGTCACCTCAAATAAATAAGTCCTTTGACGAGAACATGAACGTAAAACGTAGAAACATGACACATGTTGAACTGATGAGGACATCTTACCGTGATTGTTTTATCACAGGAATATGATTATTATGTTTTTTTTTCTCGCTAGCGCGCCAAAATGATGCTGCCGCCTAATAGAACTCACAGTCTGTAAGAGAAAAAAGTGTGTGCGTGTAACCTTTACGTGCGATTGAAGTAAATCTTCTTTGCCAATGACGGCATCAAATGTTATATTAATATCATTCATTTGAATTTAAAATACATTATTTAAAATGAATTTAAAATAAGCCTCCTCTATTCAAAATTCAAATAGTACCTAAGCGTTACTTCCGTCAGAAAAAAAATCAGAGTTACTTCCTAGTCGCGCCTAAAGAAGTTTTACTTTAAAAATTCCCTCTGGAGCGGTGCAATACGCATCCTAGTACGTATTGTAATCAATTCAAATCACAAATTGTAGGTACATGAATTTTTTTGTTGAATCCGTACAACCTTCAAACTACAATCGCAGTAATGTTACTCGCTCAGATCCCTTTTTTTCTACGTATGGAAAGTATATGCCGTACTCCTACCGACTAAAACCATATTTACAACAGTCTATGTCCGGAAGTCCGGGGTAAGCCCTCGGAAGGATGTCTCAAGGTTCGCGGCCGCGGCCTAGCGCCTAGATTGCTCAGATCCCTACCCTGAAGCGAGGAAAAGTCATTGATGAATATGTTCTAGAGTTTTGTGTCGATTGAATGACATCCGTACCTAAGTATTCCAAAATTCTACGAAATATAGAGACGCCGAAATCTTGTTAGTGAATAGTCACAATAGAAATTTAGGCGAATTAAATCGCTATTGTATCTATCTTAAATTTGAGTAAATTACCTCTGAATCAATTCTTGTATCCCCTCTAACTTGCGAGTTCTTCTCCAGTGAGTTATAACAAGTACAGACTGATGAACTAAATTACTAATTGTGTTCTTATTCTCAGGCTTAGCTGAATGAAATAGGTTACAGCAGAGGTGGTAAAAATAATGCATACCTATGGCCGTACACAAAGTAT
This sequence comes from Miltochrista miniata, assembly GCA_933228765.1. Classification (NCBI taxonomy): domain Eukaryota; kingdom Metazoa; phylum Arthropoda; class Insecta; order Lepidoptera; family Erebidae; genus Miltochrista; species Miltochrista miniata. Next base: position 20,361,162 of record OW121762.1, on the reverse strand, counting down.
TTTTAGATTCCTGCCATCCTCACGTATCAGCTGGTGTATCAGTTAAAAAGAAGCCTTTGATGTGTAATTTTGTAATTCCATGCCTACTAAAATAGAGTAATTATAACAATTCTGAAACCTCAGACTATAGAATAAAGTTAATAAATATTAACGAACCTTTTGTTACTTGTTTACCGAACATCAAATCAGCCTATGTTAGTTTACTCCTGGACGTAGGCCTCTCCCAATTTACGCCACAATACACGGTCCTGCGCCTTCCGCATCCAGTCCCGACGACCTTTTCTAGGTCGTCAGTCCATCTGGCGGGCGCATCACCTATTCTACATTTGCCACGTTGCGGGTTTTTTAACTCATAGTGAATATAAATCTTTGACAAAAATGTTCCTTACTTTTTAAATAAACCGGCCAAGTGCGAGTTGGACTCGCCCATGAAGGGTTTCGTAGCAGCAAGTAACATAATATAAAAGTTCTTATAGTTCGTTGTAACTTGGATTGATGTTTTAACACGTTCGCATTTATATCGATTTTTCTAACCGAAAATTGCGGTTTATGACGTATTAAAAAAAAACTACCAGCTCTATCTCGTTCAAACCAATTTTCGTTGGTAGTTTATATGGCAATGTACATCATATAGTTTTTTTAGATTTATCATTTTCTTAGTTTAGAAGTTAGAGGGGGGGGGACACACATTTTTCCACTTTGGAAGTGTCTCTTGCGCAAACTATTCACTGTAGAAAAATATGACTTTAGGAACCTCAATAGCATTTTTGAAGACCTGTCTGGAGATATCCCACACGTATGGATTTGATGAAAAAAAAAATTTTGAGTTTCAGTTCTGAGTATGGGGACCCCCAAAATTTACTGCTTATTTTCTAGTTTTATATAAGAATCTGAATGCGGTTCACAGAATACACCTAGTTACCAAGTTTCAATAGCATAGGCCTTATAGTTTCGGAGAAAAGTGGCTGTGACACACGGACGGACAGACAGACAGACAGACAGACAGACAGACAGACAGACAGACAGACAGACAGACATGACGAATCTATAAGGGTTCCGTTTTTGCCATTTGGCTACGAAACCCTAAAAAGCAGGCTTTAAATGACTATTTTAGGTCCTTACAGACATTCACCTACAACAGATTCTAAGTGTGGGCGCCCCTTGATCCAAATACCAGCCAGTAATTATAATTCCTTACCTAAAGAAAGGGTATGCTGTGGCGATCCAACGCAGATGCTTCATAATATTCGGAGTGTAATCAATCACATGAGAAATGGGACATGACATTGAGAGACGACAGGTCGCAAATAAGTAAATTGAATTTGCTAAGATCAATGGTACTGTGCTCCTGAAAACATGAAATCGAATCAATCATCGTGTTATTTTGATGATGACGATGAGTACCTATTTATAGAGAATTGAAAAACGCCTACGTGAGTCGTCTGGCACCCAAGGACTGGCAGTTATCTCTCTCAGCGAATGGACATTGCTATTCAAAGGAGGAATGCCAGTATTTTGGCCATAATGTTACGGGGGCTTTGTTTGGATTTAGTTTAGTCTAGAACTCTAGATAGTTATAAATGTAAATAAATATGTAATAATTACGTTTCATTGTAATTTTTTAACAATAAATAAGCAGAGTACCTATAAGTCGTACTAATATTATACACGCGAAAGTTTGTAAGTTGGTTTGGATTGTGGTGAAGATTCAAGTTTGGATGTTTGTTACTCCTTCACGCTGGCTGAAATTTGGTACAGGGATATATTGTAGTCTGGAAAAATACAGGGTAATTTTATTCCGGGAATAAGTTCCCATTGGAAGCGGGAACGGGAACAAACTTTTACACGGGCGAAGCTGCAGGCAACAGCTGTAATAATATTTTTGCAATTTATGAACTCTGAAACTAATGAACCGATTCTAAAAAATCTTACGGGCGATACCGCACTGTTTGGGGCACAGCTAGTTTAATGATGGAATTTACAAGCGAATACATGAAATATTCCTTAAATATTTTACATACCTACACTTGGTTAAATCTTAAAAGCAAAATAAACCATACGCAGAATTTTATTCTACATGCAGAATAACATACATACAAATTCAACCCTACATATGTATGTTATTCTTTTAACTCTAACTAAATAATAAAATAAATATATATTCAAGGAAATTTCGTAACAGGTCGAGATAATTATTATTATGTAATGTGATTGTATTATAGTACAAAGTTAGTAAATTCTGATTTATCAGTTATCAATTAATATAATACTGAAGTCGGTGCCAATATGACTATAAGAGAGAGATTACTATTGCCTACCTAAGCCTAGGTACATAATTTTACTGGGCACCGATTTCTGTATTATATTTCATGATATCTGTTTAATCAGAATATACTAACTTTGTGCTAAGTCAATTTTATTTTTCAGTTTTTAGTTTTGTTTGAATCGGTTTCTTTTTGTTAAACATTTTTTTGAACAACTAGAGAACCACATTCAAACCAGCGATTACTAACAATACGTCTGTGATGAATTGATTTAGTAGAGAATAGATCCAATTCGGGATGTTCCGACAACGCCTTGTTCGCAAAGGTAGCTGATCTACGCAAAAATGAGTGGCTTCTATAATCTATTATGATCTTTTAGTATCGTCTTCTATTGATGACTCATTAACCAAAATTTGGCACATAAAAGTTCATTGCCCCTTACCATAGCCTATTATTAAATAAACATAACTATTACAGCTCATGAAGCGCTCGTGGCCCTGCGGAGTCAGTGTTCTGTAAACGATCATTGCAGTAAGCAACTTTTACTATGGCCCGTCCTTGGATGGGTGACCATCCATGTGACCACTTTGTGACATTTATTTGATTGTTTTCGTGCTTCGAAAGGCACGTTAGGCCGTTGGTCCAGGTTGCCAGTAAAATGGCAGTCGTTAAGCCACGTTGAAGGTCATTTTAGGCGGCTTGAACAATTTCAACAGCAGGCAGTCACAACCTGCGCCTGGTCATCTCAACACAGCAATACGGCTCACCACCTATTACGTGGGATAAACTCTAAAAAAGATGAAATGTGGGTATATAATATGCCTGTGCCTACCCCTTCGGGGATTAAGGCGTGACCATGTGTGTGGGTGTTACATGTAGCTTATTGAGGATACGAAGGACGTGATGGTTCCCAAAGTCTGTTGGAAATCCTGGGACATACTTCCTAAGGCTTACCCGGACATAAGCAGTTACAGGGCAGCGTGTGATTTGGTCGATAAGAGTCCGGTATAGCATCCATGAAGAATTTCCTCACGAAAAAGCTTATGAAGGATAAACTCGATACAATTTTATTGCTCCGTATTATTCTACTAATCTTTCTATTATAGACAACAATAGACCATGATAATCTATTTCTCTTGTTACTGTATCATATAATTAAGCTGTAGTCAAGAATGATGGATAGCGTGTTGTGTGTTGTATGTGACAAGACGAAAGAACAGCTCAGACGTTCGCTACACAATAGGGCAGTGCGTGACTCGCTGGAGTTACAATTCCGTAATGTTATTTTTATTTGTCGCATTATCCTTTCAAAACCGTTATTATTTATTATACTAGGTTTTGTTTTGGACCTTATTGTTGTAAAATTTTTAGAAATTATGATCCACGTTAACGTTATATATTTTTAAAAGCTGACTCAGGTAACGTATTTCTGCCATATAAATTATCAAAGAAAAAAATTACGGGCAGTTCTCATGCTTACCAGATATACATTAAAAAAGTTCATTAAAATCAGTCGACCGTTCGGAAGGACTTTAATCACAAACACCGCGACACATGATTTTTATATACTGCCCGTTCGCGCTAAGTTTGCCGTCGGCTGGCATAGAGACTGGTGTAGAGGCTTAGTATGGGCGGCGACCGATCAACTTGCCGCGAACGGGTACCACCTTTAGATATTAGATTTAAAGAGAGAGAACCATGATAGGTAGAGCCATGTTTGATGATGGCGACACTCGAAACTGACGAAAAGTAGTGATGCCATTTCCAAAACGAATCGAAGCATTGAGAGTAATATTAACATAATTATTCCTAATCTATCACAGAGACGACGACAACTAAGGCCCTTACTTGACCCGATTAGAAAACTGACTTGGTGCTCTTATTTATTTAAGTTTGTACCTACGTGACGGTCATACATACTTGCAATTATCACAAAAATTGATTGTTGAGAAATTACTTATTTTAAAACAGTACAATGTGTTCTGTAAACATAGCACTTTGTTTCATAGGTTACTAGGGTACAAATCCAGACCCTATATTTAAAAACCTAACGAAAATATTATTGAAAACCAAATCAGAGTGAAATTATACAGACTCCCGCGCTAATACATTAAACAAAGACCGAAATCATTTCTCGCATCTCGTGATTTTTCAAGTGAAGTAAATTTGATTCGGAAGTCTTATTCCTGCGAATAACTTTTTCAATACCTCACGGGTATTTTTCCTAGAAATGACGGTAAATATATTTTGCGCCAGTTTATTTCGTTCAATGACAAATCATTTATCAGTGTTAAAAATGGAACAAAATTAGAACCGCAGCCTTAGCTGCTTATTGTAAAGGTTTAGCGTAAGTAACCTGTTAAAAACAAAATAAACGAAAGAAAGAAAGAAAGAAATAATATTTATTCGGTACATAGCCTTAACATTAAAAAAACTAAATAAAAGAAATAAATGGTTTTTAACATGCATAAACAACAGGTGATATCTCTTCTTTTACAAAAAAAATACAACATTTTATCAGTGAGGCATACTATATGTAGTAATACTAATAAATGCATATTATAACACCAAATAACTACTTTTTAGAGCAGGAAAATGTGAAAATGTTGTGAATTCGGGCGAGTAACATAGTGTAGGAGTTAATTAACTTCGTCTATGAATGGTTAGTATAATTATCAGATACAGCTTCCACCCCTACGGTAGAGTTTACCGGAAAGGCAAACGGCATACTGTGTGAGACAGAGGTGAGAATTATAAGGTCTGTACCTTGTATGCGATTTATATTATACAGAGGTTGCAAGGAGACTATATGATTCGACATTACACAAACGGACGGCGTGCCTGTGATGCCGCTGCCCTACACCGTCGTCGTATGCTTTTCCAGTAAACTTTATACTATCTACTATATGTTTTAACACGTTTCTTTGGCCGGCTCATCGACCCATACGCCATCCACACTGGACATACCCAATACCCAACTACTCGCCACTGGTCTAAACCTTAACACTTATCGTCCTAGACAATGGTAGGGGAAATTTCGATCACATGAGTAATCTTTTTTGGTAAAGATTTTGATGCCAATACAATAAGTAAATTAAATTTAAACAAGACCGATTAACTTTAGGAGGTGTCACCACTTTACATAAACGCCACCTCATTCTCCAAAAGCAATACACATTCCTTACTCCATAATGCATGACCGCTTGGCCTCGCAATACCCGAGAAGTTTACACAAAAAAACTTCTGTTTTAGTTCTTTTTCAGTTTTTCTTTGGTTGAGGCAAAACTTTTACATCATAGATCCCATTTCACGCTCAACTTCAAGTTTGCTCTTCTGAGGTTGTCGAGTACGTTTAATAAAAAAATCGTTTGAACTCGCCCACCGAGGATTCCATACAATTTTGTAGATTGGGAACTGAGTTTGTCAGTTATTTTGGTAGAAATTTTCAAACAACATCATCTGGACCAAGTTATACTAATATAATTCTGTGTAATGAGAATAGACACTGATAGACATACTTAAATATTTGTGATACATACAAACGGCTTTATCTTCTTTTTAACCCCCGACGGAAACCCGGACGGGGTGTTATAAGTTTGACGTGTGTGTGTGTGTGTGTGTGTGTGTGTGTGTGTGTGTGTGTGTGTATGTGTTTGTAAGTCTGTCTGTGGCATCGTAGCTCCTAAACGCATGAACCGATTTTGATTCTGTTTCTTTTGTTTGAAAGATGGGTTAGGGGAGAGTGTTTTTAGCTATGTTTTATAAAAATAGGTTAAGCCATTTCAATGATATGAGGGGTGAAATTGGTGACAAAAAATTGAAAGCGTTCAGATATACCCGTGTTGGGTATCAAATGAAAGGTCATAACTTGTACATAACGATACCGCAAGTTTTATGAAAATCGCTTTAGCCATTCGAAATACGTGAGGAGTGGAATGTATTCTAATTCTGTAACCACATTTCGCGCAATTCGCTTTATATTAGCTCTGAGTAATTGTTGATAGACTATACGTATATTGATATTAAATAATGAATTAGCTATTATACTTAAGTTACTTACTCCTATAAAAACAATAAAATAAAAATTAAATTAAAAATTTAAAAAACCCCCGACTCACAAAAAATGTACAATAAAAGAACCTGTAAAAAGTAAAAAAATAACTATTATATTATGACCTATCTACCCTAAGTATTGAACCTTTATTATTATTATAGGTAGCTATATTATTTACGTATTCCTATGTTTAACTAACAGTTTGTCTCGTCGGGGACCGCTCACTAATCATAACCTAATCGTACGTCTGTCTCGCAAGATCCTAACTGTAGATGTTTTGTTTAAGTATAGAGCGGTCCCCCCGACGAGACAAACTGTTACTTAAAAATATGAATACGTAAATAATATAGCTACCTATAATAATAATAGAGGTTCAATACTTAGGGTAGATAGGTCATAATATAATAGTTATTTTTTTACTTTTTACAGGTTCCTTTATTGTTCATTTTTTGTGAGTCGGGGATTTTTTAAATATTTAATTTAATTTTTATTCCGTAAAAAATTTGATCGTTAATATCTTCAAGGGACAGTTGACCTGAGTAAGTTATTATGGTTTTACTTTAAAGTACCTATCATTCACACGTTCCTGGTATTGGATAATTAAGTGCTGACAGTCAAATGGACCACTAAGTGATTCTATAATTTTCGTTATCTCTACGGTACTCTGGAACGTAATATTCACTTCACCCTTTTACACGGTAAAGTTTGTAACACTGTTCTCATTTTCGTCTTTGTTTAAACTAGTGGTGAATGATTCATTTGGTTATTATCTCGAAGGCAATATTTACCTATATGAAACAATAAATCTATACATACAATAAAACAGTAAGGGGTTGAAAGTTTGTACATGGAAGATAAAAGTTATTTTTTTGTTGGGCATTTTATAAACGACACTGAAGCAAAAAATGTAATTTAAAAGAAATTATCTGTCTGTCTATATCCCAAATAAGCTATTTTGATACTGTAATACTCCAGCAGGCAGCTACTACATTGCTTAAACCTGCAATAATAAACATAAAAAGAAAGGGGAATAGATAAATGTTATGTAAGTACCAATAGGTACTCGATTCCCCCTCAGAATAACATGAAATTGGATTGTGAATAAAAATACTTTATATGTAACGATAACGCCATATAACCCATCAATATCCCATACGAATCGGCGATAACCCATCGAATCTGATCTGAACATCAGCCCTTTGCGATTTCCTCTCACGTAAAAGGGCCGAAGATCAATTTTCCCGCAATAAATGCGAGTATTCATTCGATTTAAAATATTATTGGGCTAACCACTGGTGCCACACGTTTTTAGGGTTCCGTAACCAAAGGGTAAAAACCTACCCTATTCTGAGACTCCGCTATCCGTCAATCTGCCTGTCTGCCTGTCTCCAGGCTGTATCTCAGTAACCATGATAGCTAGACCGCTGAAAATTTAACGGAAGATGTATTTCAGTTGTCGCTATAACATCAAATCTCAAAAAACTAAAACGAGAAATAAAAACATTTAAGGGATGATCCCATGCGAAAAACGTTACGTTTTGCCGGTTTTATATATTACTCAAACTATCAACTTGGTTTTGGGGGACTAATAATGTACCTATTATGTTCAAAATGTTATGTTACCAAATAAATAAATAAATATAATATAATAGTAGGGATTTTCAGTATATGTTATTTTCAAAAAACTTGTTATGACGACGGAATTAGTCTGAAACTAATTCGGGACACCGGTTGTCGCCACTGGTATGCAACAGATTGCTTGATTAATAAACCTTTTCTAATTAGTTTTGTTCACAATGCAGATTTTCGATAAACACTTTTGTTCTATGGGCCAAAGTTAAATTGAAACAATTATCCAAAACATAGTTTCAGCGATCTGTTGAACATAGTTAAGTTTTACGAATTTTCCGCTCAAAGTGTTGTGGGCACTCGCAATTTAGCGAACACATTCGTTGGTAACTAAAATTAAATTAGTAAAAACCACCAGACGAGGGTTAAGTCGCATATGTGCGAAATGGACACCATTTGCTAGCCCTTCTCACACCTGAGCATTGTCGTTGACATATCTCAGTATGCATGATATTGTGTAGGTGTAGTGTGGGAAGTGTGCTCGTCGGCAAACCTTTGTCTATGTAACACCTACACAATACTGTAATTCACACCGGGCTTAAGTAAAGAACCGGGATAATACCCGAACCTATAGGCGAGCCTGCGGTGTTAGCTAAAGTCTGCTCGGAATTCCTGGAACAGTTACTCGGTGCGCTCGTCACTAGAGGAATAGGTAGACGTGTGGTTTTTATCAATTCGAGTCCGGCAATATATTTGTAGAGATTACCTACGACACGATAAAAAATCACCGCGATGTGATACTGCAAGTAAAAGCTGAAGTTTTGACCTCGAATGCTCAAGTCTTATAGACTTTAAATAATTGATGACGTTACGTGGATAGCCTTATGTTCGAAGTTAATTGGCTAAGTTAAATAGCTTTTCTCTAAATGATGTGGGCAGTACCGGTCGGAAGTGTTCAATCCAGAGCTTCAATCTCAAAAGGCGTTGGATAAATTCACAATAGTTTTAGTCTTGTTTATTTTATTGTTTGACTGAAACGATTTTTCCTATTCTATTGAAAATTTTAAAGTTTGTACGAAAAAGCAGTCATTTTGAAATCAATTAAAAATGACCTTAAAATAAATAACACGTATTACTCAAATATATGGGACAAATTCTTACAAAAATGTGAAATGAGAGCATATATGCCACTGCCTACCCTCTCGGGGACAAAAAAGCGTGACCGTATTTTTATACGTAGGATAGTAGAAGACATTGACCTTTTTGGTCTAAAGCCATGTTGCAGATCATTGAGTTTTCCTCCAGGTAACGCATGAGCTGTTTGTTGATGATAAGCTCCAACACGTTATCGTTATATCCACCATACCTATTTTTTTGTAGCTTATTTGCCGTTGACCCCAAAGATCACCCGAATAAGTTTCATAATTCAATCCTCGTTTCATGAAGCTTAATAAATCGTATTCCCAACCAGTCAACCGAAGATATCGCATATTTATTACTATAAGCAAAGAAATAATAACCCGTAACTTTTTACCTCATAATAAAGGTGAATTATTTACTTAGCTACGTTTGGGCGTGTTTATCCCTAACTATCATTATCAACCCGTTTCTATTCCATTGTCGAACACAAATCTCGCTTTATTATACGAAGTTTTCCACCCTTCGCGAACTTAGATTGGCCATTATTATCTACTGCGAATAGTCTGTAAGTCCCTAAATGGTTTTGATGACATACCTTTTCTATACAATATTTTAACCAATATTGGACAGACTTTTAAAATAATATTGTTGAGAAGCTTCTCAATATGTAGTACCTACTGCTGCCATCCAAAACTATCTTTAAATGTAGATAATTTGCTTTCATGCAGAATTCACAGATTTTCTATACTCCTAAATCGGTTTTCAAAAGGTAGGCAGTCCCAATGCCACTGTCGGGTGGCTTCCGACCATAGACACTAGGCAGTGGTAGGGCACATGTGGTTTTAGTCGGTATAAGTCTTATAGCATCCATAGCGGATTTCCATACGTAAAAAAAGCCAGTCCATGCCTTACCTCATCGAGCAAGTGGAATGGCTTCAGCTACACGATATATTTGAAAAATTTTACTTAACAAATATATTTCGTGATGTTTAAATACAATACATATTTCATTCATGTCTTACATTTCCGACACAGATACAGTTTTCACGCGTCATGAAATTCCTGAATTCTTTGCGATGGATGATTCTATACCTACATAATAAAATATGAAAATATTTAGACATTTCTTTTCATTGTATCATTTTTTTGTTGTAAAGGCACTTGACTTGTACAAAGAATGTGAAGCCTACTCTAGATTCTTTGTTAGGAGTAAATAAGTCAATGCTTGGGGCGGAAATAGCTGGGAATAACCATAAATCGAGTACCTATCAGTGGGTTATATTAAATTCGATCAATTCAGTCCCTCGTTTCTTTTTACATACACATTTTTTTACACACATTTTATAGGTAAGTATCGTATTATGAATGAACGTACGGGTAAAGGGTTATGAAAATGAATCTATAGATTCTATAGATTAGCGTTAACAAAAGGTAACAAAAAAACTTATGATGCAGCAAGGGCTACGGCTACCACTGCGGTCTCGGCTAGGGGGGAGTTCGGATGATATCTTTCGGGGTTTTTCGGGTGTTATCCCGCTTCTTAGGGGGGCGTGCGTGAATCCGTCACGTCAAGCTGTCGTCTTGGGTCTGCTGCTGTAAGGACGGTGAGCAGCCCCCTCACCGTCCTTAGGGCTCCGGTCATGGAGGCCGATAGTCTTGTGCGAAGACACGTCAATGGTACTTCCGCCGCCAACTGCGAAACTCGGATGGGAGAGTTCTCTTCTGTTCCCTCCCCGACGCCTCTTTCACGAGCATGCTCGCAGAAAGTGGCAGCGTAGTCCCACTTGCTCCCGGTGGAGATCATGGCCCTCACCATGGTCTCCAGCGAGAGAGTGTCCACGTCCAGACCTGCCATGAGGAGGCAAGGGCCTACTATGGTCTCCGGGGACAAGACTACAAAGCATATAATAACAATGATTTGACCAGTGGTCTTCAATCAGCAATAATACTACGGATTGAAGACTGTATCCTGCTGGTCCCACATAAAGTTGACCTGGTACCCCGACAACAGGGCAGCATTTCATGGTTCGAAAGGGTGGGATGAAAAGGACGGTTTGACAAAAGATATTTGCTTTTTCACAATTTAAAACCGAAAAATAGAAACTTTTCTTGAAAACCTTGATAATTTGCGATTGAAGCTATCGTAAATGTTTTGTTAAAACTGGTAAAAAAATAATGTTAAAGTTGACAGCCTTTGGATATAATTATGTCATTCAATATTCCAAGTAATGTACCAATGTAAAAAATATTTTTACTGTTCTGACTACGAATATTAAGTTGCAGTTGAAATGCTTGGGTATCATACTGTAGTTTCTTGCAAATAAAATGTGTTTTTTCGACAGAAGAGCGAAGTGGAACCTTTTCGCGATAGGATAGACTTTGCCTCCTTGTGCGTGTTCTACCGCCTGTACAATGGGTTGTGCTCGGAGAAATTGTTTGATATGATGCCTTCGGCTACCTTCTATCATCGCAACGCTCGCCACAGACAGGGTGTTCATCCCCACACTTTGCGACCGGAGCGCTCGAGTACGGTTAGATTGAATAAGGGCTCTCTTCCTCTCACGCTTTGACTGTGGAAGGATCTCCCTGCCTCGGCTCTTCCAAACGCCTACTGTGTTGCAAACGTCCATAGACTGCGGTGACCACCAGTACATTCGGTGGGCCGTATGCTTGTCTGCCACCTTAGTATTATAAACTCGTATAAAAAATGTTGTTTTCATAACACATTATGAATGGATTTAAAGCCTCTCTCTTTAAAAAACATTTACTTTTTTTTACTTATCGTACAACTTTATTAGACAGTTATGAACGTTATGAGGTCCTTAGAGATTTTTATTACAAGGCTTATAACAGGTCTTAGGAAAACACGTAAAATTTGAACTCATACAAATAGTTTCATTATAGATAATGTGTCTAGGTCGTAAGTATAAAATATTTTGATATTTTCTTGGTTAGGGTTCAAGGAGATTTTAAGTAGACACGAGTTTTCTGTTATGTGTATTTAGTACTATTATTATGTCTATCGCCTTTGAAAAAAGTCATAATAATCATTTGACAAATAAAATCACTTCGTTATTAGTAAGACGTAAAGGATTTAGTACAGTTTTCCAAAGTTTCTTTGATCGTCATCTAAAAGACGATATGAATGCTTACACATGAATAGTACAGTACTGTCGTAGACCGAAAGTGACAACTCTAAACCATGAATTTAGTTTTTACATAAAGATCATGAATCCCTGTCAGTTACTTCTGCATTTATTAACTATCCATGACCTCCACCTGTAAAAACAAGTACACAGTTTGTCCCCTTTAAACTTTCACCACAGCCTAGTACAAGAAATTACAGATGGCCGATAATATTAAGTGAAGAATCATTAATGGGTTTCATTTACACCTGCTTACAATTTGCACTGACAGTTCTACCTTATAAAACATTTATTCAAATAAGCAATCATAACAAATACGTTTAAACCAGTTAAGTATAAAATAAATTATTAATATAATATCCTGATTCTCTCACAGTTTCCAATACAAGTATCAATAACGCTTCAACCAAATATTTATTATGCTCTAACTTTGCACAATATGACAGTTCAAATACACCGCCGGATATTTCATTCTTGAGAAATAATGCTCTCCAACCCGCCCTTGTTTATTGTTTATGGTTGGAAAGTACCGGCATAAAGACCCGTAATGACCACTTTAGGAAATATCCGCACCGCCGAAAAGTACTGCCAGTACAGTGTTATGGTAAGGCTTTATAGAACGTTACAGCCTTATTGAATTTTGTTTTTATTAAAACGATTTGACAGCTTATTGCCTGGGGCAATCTATTAAACGTCACGGAGATGCTCAGTATTTTCTGACGTCAATATCAGATGGTGTGAAAGTAGCGTCAAGTGTGCGTGACATGAATCTCATTGATCGTCTCCCGGATGCATAACAGACAAGACTTCATACAGGCAACCTTTCATACTGGTAATCTTTCGGTATGATATCTCTTGTGGTTTTTCAATCGACGTTTAATAAAAAGTTTGGTCTTTGATTTTACCAAAGGTCAATTTATTGTATGATAGCTTATGAATTATGACACTATTTCAAGTCACTCTGAAGTCCAGTACTACCAAGTGGCATCGCTGACGTCCACTAGACGAGGAATAAACAGATTATGTTACGAAACGAGGTCGATTCGACGAGAATTTGACGCATGTAAAGGCACGTCGTTCCATTGGAATTTAATATATGGAAACGCGCAGGTCTATGTTCTCTCCATATCAAACTATTAAGCTAAGAAACCTAGGGTGCTAGGATTACTAAAATGCATAAATGTTCACCGTCTAGGTACTGTCTTATCAATACTATCGTACTAATCGTTCCAACTAATATTATAAATGTCAAAGTTTCTGAAGTTCTAAACACGCTTTAATGACTGAAAGAATCTGGCTGAAATTTGGTACAAGATAGATTATACATAGACAATTTCACGAGCGCGAAACCCATAGCATCCGCTAGTGCTTTATAAAAAAATACTGAACTTTAAATTTGTCGAACAATTTTCGAGAGAGTTTTATAATGACCTAAAGTATTTACCCCAACATTTCTACAAAGTCAAATAAAAAGCGCTAAATACCAGTCAGGATAATTAATTGAAGTAAGCGTTACTCCCTAACGCCCACAGCACTTAGTTCACGGCAAAAAAACTTATACAGTTATTTAACAAATAATTTTAAGCAAATACATTCATTGGAAAGTTTCTGAAGGTTTGTATTACAACAATGATTAATGTAATCAATGTTTGATTAATAGTATATTGAAGCTATATGTACTTAAGTACCAAGGTATCATGAATAATTTTTGGTGCACAGACTGAATCTCTCCATGACTTAGATCATTTAACTACTAGTAGCTGAATAGCTCCATGACCATTATACCAACTTATCTAGAGTCTGGGTGTTTCTATGTATATTATGTATGTATTTAAAAAATATGATACCCATAACACAAGCAGGTTATTCCTAGCTTAGTTTGGGATCAGATAGCGATGGGTGTAATGTCCAAGAATAAATATTTGGTTTGTTACTCATTTCTCATAGGTACATGAAACCACCATAAAAAAGTCACAGCGAAGCATGGCAAGTAACCGTTAGTAATATTATAAAATCTGTAGTCTCTGTAATACTCGTTTTTTTAAGATACATCAAAACAGCCAGTATTATTTCACTGTACTAGCCTACTTAGAGAACTGGGAAAAAAATATCCAATATTTCGTCTCTAACTAAACTGTTACAAATCGCTAAATATAAACAAAACTTTTGTAATAAATACGTAAATACTTTCATAAAGAGAAAAACAAAGAAGAGAAATTGGAAATTCGAACAAAAATAAATTAGATCATTCGCCCTAATTTTCAGGTCTCATTTTTCAAGCTACTTTAGCTTTTAAGAAATATGTTTTGTAATACCAGACTTCGAATTTTCAGGAGTGACAAAAGAAAACGACGGTACTCTCACTCTAACGGCTGAACGGATCTGGCTGTAATTCTGTGATAGATATTATCCTTTGCGCTCGGTAAGACTAATTCGTAGTGTGCCTAACTCGCGTTACGTCTAAATGTCATTTACAATTCGCTTTCAGCCTAATTAGTTGTATGCCTATATAACAGTTGGTCTATTTCGTATATGGACTACTTCGGCATTTACCTAAATCTTAGTTGGTCTACATCGCGTTATGCCTAAAATATTAATTGAGTGGAATTCTTAATTTGTACATAGATGAAATCGTTGTCATGCAACTGTAAGGATATTTTGACTTTTTAATGTTATCTATACTTTTTGAAGTGAAACTTCTTTATCGGCGTTGGAAAAAAATTTGCTTCACGTCACGTCACGATTTTTGGTTACGCGCCATCTTTGTTCTGTTCCCCACCACGGTGGATTTGAATTAAGAGTACTTTATCCAGGGATAGCATGTCATTTAAGGGTTTTTGGACTTTTGGGCTTTTGGACTTTTGGACTTTTGGATGGGACATTGGTACTTTGGGTCTTTGGGACTTTGGAACTTTGAGACTTTGGGACTTTTGAACTTTTGAACTTTTGGACTTTTGGACTTTTGGATGGGACCTTGGTACTTTGGGTCTTTGGGACTTTGGAACTTTGGGACTTTGGGACTTTGGGACTTTTGGACTTTTGGACTTTTGGATGGGACCTTGGTACTTTGGGTCTTTGGGACTTTTGGACTTTTGGACTTTCGGACTTTTGGATTTGGACTTTTGGACTTTTGGACTTTTGGACTTTTGGACTTTTGGACTTTTGGACTTTTGGACTTTTGGACTTTTGGACTTGTGGACTTTTGGACTTTTGGACTTTTGGACTTTTGGACTTTTGGACTTTTGGACTTTTGGACTTTTGGACTTTTGGACTTTTGGACTTTTGGACTTTTGGACTTTTGGACTTTTGGACTTTTGGACTTTTGGACTTTTGGACTTTTGGACTTTTGGACTTTTGGACTTTTGGACTTTTGGACTTTTGGACTTTTGGATGGGACCTTGGTACTTTGGGTCTTTGGGACTTTGGAACTTTGGGACTTTGGGACTTTGGGACTTTTGGACTTTTGGACTTTTGGACTTTTGGATGGGACCTTGGTACTTTGGGTCTTTGGGACTTTTGGACTTTGGGACTTTGGGACTTTGGGACTTTGGGACTTTGGGACCTTGAGACCTTGAGACCTTGGGACTTTGGGACTTTTGGACTTTTTGACTTAATTTAAGGTGAGGTGAAAATTAAGTTTATGAAGAAGTTTCACTTCTTACGTGTGTACACTAAGTACACGCAATTTTTTTTTTTAACGTGAGGGAAAATCCATCATGAATGCTATGCTGGACTCCTACCGACTAAAAAACCTCACGTAACGCCCAACAGCCTATGGTTGGGAGTCCCGGGTAAGCCCTCGGAAGGAGGGGTGCTGGGAAGGAAAACCTCCGAGTGGTGCATCCTGGTAACGTGGGATTTGCGCGAGGCGCACGTCATCGCCCATGTCCAGTAGTCCACCGAGGAGGGGGGACCTTTATGCAGAGCGTACTTAGCGGAGAACTCTCAGGGCGACGAGTACTTCGCCACTGAGCGATTAGTGGCGAAGTACACAGTCTCATGGGGACCATCGTTCGGCCGAGCCGTAACCCTGTCTGACAACAAACGGGCACGGTGGCTCTTTGGAGTTGCGAGGAAGAAAACCTCTATAAAAAATACCCCGAATCCTACGCTCTGACGCCCGGCAATGGGATGCATCGCTGGGGGGAACTCAGTGCCTAGGGCGTCACTTCCACCCTTCCCATCCTCACATCCATTCCCTCATCCTCACTCCCACCCCTACGTCGGCGGACATTAAGTGTAAAATATCACCTCACTCTGGCGTTGCAAATGTCTCTAGAATACGGTGACCGCCTTCCATCAGGTGGCTGACCTTGATGCCACATGTAAATATTTAGCCCAACTTAAGAGACTTAAGACTAAATCTCAGTAGGTCTAGCTATTATTTGACCTATTCAGCTGTTGGCCTACATCGCAGTAGGTCTAATTCGCGTTATGCCTACTTCTCCTTTTGACTAGTCATAACGCGAGTTAGGCGTACTGCGAATTAGTCTTACCGAGCGCAAAGGGATATTATTATTATTGTAGTCTAAAATAGCATATACTTAAGTTAGTCTAGTTTCTATCACGGGTATAAGTTACCTTTGGAAGCGGGAACGAAAACAAAATTCAATATAGGTAGAGGCGCAGACTCTATCTAGCCAAAATTGCATAGCTTTCACATGTTGCGGGTGTTATTTTTTACAACGAAAGTTCAAAAAAAGCATTCACAGACATTTTCGACTACGAAGGTATATACTCCTTGTTATTTTTTATCATTTCACATTTGAACTGTATACTTAAAGAACTACGATATTGGCACAGTCTCCTTGTTGCCTTACAACAGAACTAATGGACTGAAAGAGTTCAGATTTCCGAAATAAAAATCAACGTATCAGAGCGTGTTTATCATGTTACGCTTGAATTTTAGTAGCTCCTTTATTCGTTTTCATACAAGTTTTAGGACTAAGATACTTAACACAAAACCTAAACGCAAACGGTAAAAACGGGACTCTATACTTGAGACTTCGCCGTCCATCTATCCGTCACGAGGCTGTATCTCAGGAACCGTGATAGCTAGAGACGAAATTTTCACAAATGATGTATTTCTGTTGCCGCTATAACAATAAAATACTAAAATCCGGGGCTCCCATACAACAAACGTGATTTTCTTGCCGTTTTTTGGTACGAAACCCTCCCTGCGCAAGTCCGACATGCACTTGGCCGGTTTTTACATATAACGCGTGGAAACCATCATGGATTAGATTCAATTCAATTTATTTCTTAAAAAACATACATTGTGTCGAAATCAGTTGAATACATTACAGATAATACAAAAACATTCGATAATAACATTATACATAACAAGAAGCATCATTTCAATTATTAAAATTATAGTAGTTTCAGATACCTATTTAAATTATATCAAAATAATTATGTCAGGTAAGTATATATATAAAAAATATGTACATAAAACAAAGTGATTTTTTTGGCAATTAAATGTTTTTACATATATAACGCGTGAAAATCCTCAAGGATGCTATGCCGGACGCCTACTGACTAAAACCACAGGCTGCCCTGCGCTACCCTACTAGCTTTTGTGTTTTTGAGTTTCGGCACGGCAAAGAAATCACGTTTGTTGTATGGAAGCCCCCCTGGCTTCCATACAACAAACGTGATTTCTTTGCCGTTTTGTGGTACGAAACCCTCCCTGCGCAATCCGACACGCACTTGGCCGGTTTTTACACCATCATGGATTCAATTCAATTCAATTAATTTCTTAAACAACATGCATTGCGACGAAATCAGTTGAATACATTACAGATAATACAAAAACATTCGATAATAATATTATGTAACAGACCTAATTTTACCATTATTGTATAACTAACTAACTAACTATCTTCACGCCAAATCCCTTGCGGGGTAGGCAGAAAGAACCGAGCGCCACACGGCACGGTCCATACACACCTCACTTGCTTCTTCAACTTTCATTTTTCTTTTCATGCATGCACGTCGGTTCCTACGGCTCTTGACATCACCTTCAACTAACACACGATTAATTTGGTCGTGGTAGGTGTGTCGTGGCCTTCCCCGACTCCTACGTCCATCCACTTTCGCGTTGTATATCTGTTTTGTCATTCTTTCATCTCCCATTCGTTCCACATGCCCGAACCATCGTAGCATGCCCTTCCTTACTTTAACACCGACACTCTCTTTCAGACCAACTCTCTTTCTTACATCTTCATTCCGAACGCGATCTGCGAGCGTTACTCCGCAGATTTTGCGTAGCGCGCGCATCTCGACCGCGTTTATTCTACTTTCATGCGTTTCCTGCCATACCCAACTCTCGCTTCCATACGTTAGCGTAGGTATCAGCACCGCATTGTGTACTGCGAGCTGGGCCTTTTGACTTAAGCCCTTGGTACCTAAAAGTTTGCCTAACGCTCCATTCACACTATTGCCCGCAGTTACCCTCTTTTCTACATCAGCGGTGTACCGTCCATCCCTGCTAAATGCACATCCAAGATATACAAACTCATCCATCTGTTCCAGCACTACATCATTTACAGTTATCCTGGCATTCGTTCTGTCCTCTTCTCTTTCGAATACCATCACTTTCGTTTTAGTCGCGTTCAATTGTAAGCCTCTCATTAGACAATCATCTTTCATCGTTGTGACTAGTGACTGTAGTTCTGATGGCGATTCGGCTATGAGCACGGCATCATCTGCATACAGCAAACAGTTCACAAGTAAGTCACCCATTCGCAATCCAACATTCATCGATCTTACTCTCTTAAGACAATCGTCCAGGTACAGGACAAACAGCAGAGCCGACAGCACGCAGCCCTGTCTGACGCCAATGTTGACGTCAAACCAGGGAGACAGGCTGCCGCCCACCCGCACACATGCCGTACATCCCACATATGTAGACTGCACAGCACGAAGCAGCGCACCATCAATCCCGTATCCTGGCAATATATCCCAGAGATCCTTCCGTACAACTCTGTCAAATGCTTTCTCCATGTCCACAAAACCGCAGAAAACCTTCCGGCCTACAGCCAGCTGCTTCTCTACGATGTTGCGGAGAGAGAAAACTTGGTCCATACATCCCCTTCCATTTCGGAAACCACCCTGCGCCTCCCACAGTAATCCGTCAGATTCCACCCTCATTCTCCTTTCAATAATTTTGCCATACACTTTAGCTGCTATACTGATCAAACTGATGGCCCTATAGTTGGCGCACTCCATACGTGAGCCCTTGCCTTTATACAAGGGCACGATGATAGCACGCCTCCAGTCCATTGGGACCCTTCCAGTCTTCCAGCATAGATTGCTCAATGACCAGAAGGCGTCTCGGACGCAAGGACCACCTAATTTGATCATTTCAGCAGATATCCTATCAATTCCCGCAGACTTTCCATTTTTCAAGCTTCGTATCGACCATTCAATCTCTTCCAAAGTAATATCTCCGCTTGATGCTTGCACCGCAAGATCAGTCATCGACTCCCTCGCAGTGCCCGCATCCGGGAGATATTCATACATTTCTCCAAAGTACTCATTCCACCGCTCTAACACCTCTAATGGGTCCGCAAGAATGTCCCCAGCTTTACTCTTTATCTTATCCATTCTGGAAACTGACGAACAGCTCCGAGACTTCTTGACCTCCCTCCAAAAGAGTTTGGTATTTGTCTCGAAGTTCCTCGTCAGCTTCTCTTCCGCAATCAAATTTATTCTTTCACGCTTCTCTTTCACTAAAGCTTTGGCTTCATTCTTGCAGAGGCGGTAAATTTCTTTCTTCGTGTCTTTCATACTGTCATTCAGTTGCAAAGATGAGACATAATCCAACCACGCTTTCTTCTTTCTTGCTACGCAGGATTGTACCTCTGCATCCCACCAGGCATCACCTTTCGAATGTTCATGTCTCTTATAACACTAAGATGATCTGTGTTACTCACCAACTAGCGCGAGGTAGCTATGCAGAGAACTCTTTCCCAGGGCGCCTTACTACAGAGATTCCAGTGTGCGTGCAAGGGTAGGCCAGGGCTCTGACGAAAACAGTCAGGTAGGGTGTACACACATATATTTATATAACACAGAGATACACAGAGACACACAGAGAGCTTATTCACTGATAGACACAAATATCACAGGTACACAGAAGTATAGTCAGTGCTTAGGTACTTATGCTACTAAGCTACACATAAGTAGTGGATTTACTGGCCTGCAGAGTGAGCTGAGTGAGAGTGACTGCCTGTTGTTACTGCCAGGTGATGACGGCAGATACCTCTCACATGAGAAGCTCGTGTAGTCCGCACTTCCACGTTGTCGTACCACGTGCAGCCCACTAACTTATAGGTGCGGCACCAAATATCTCATCCGGCAACTAGCCCCGTAGTAAAAAACCCTGTCATGAAAGAAACGACAAATTAAGATCTTGGCTGCGCGACAGACGACAATCGACCCGCTTTGCAAAAGAAGAAGTGACTCACCAGTTTTCTGGGTAAAATGTAGCAAGATGCAATGCAGCAACCCAATCACAGCCCGTTCGGCCACGCGAGGTAACAAATAATCGCGCTTGAGCGAAAAACTGATTCGCGGCACAGTCTCAGAGCAAAGCCAAAGGACCTCCAACTACCCCAAAGCAGGTCTCGGTCAAAAGTCCTGTCTTTCACGAAAAATCTTAACAAACCGCGTTCCTTTAAATGCGAAACGCTCTGTCACCGAACTTATGACATCCTGTCATTCTGACAGCAGAAATGTCACCACTGACAACCGATTAAAAAAAGATAACTCGATAAGGCTGCTTTCACATCCTAAATACTGCATCTATAGAAAATAAATGCTACAACCACCCCCCCTTTAATAGTATTTCCTGCGGATATGACACGCTGGAAATACACAATAAAGAAAACAGAAAAGTACTGACTAATAAACAAAGACAACCAGCTAGGTCCTTCAAACACCAGCTGACTACGACCATTACAATACCAAAGAAAGATCCTCCTATGTACCTAACTAGACACTGACTCGTGTACCGGTTAGGCTAAGTAACTAGAGTCTAATGCCCTTCATAGAAAACGAATGCTCCCTTTACTCACTGCCGATACCCTAACACTACCCAAGCTCTCAGGATAATGTAGAGTACTAAGAAGCGAATGAGAGAAAAACGCTCGGTGCGGTGCATAGAAGAAACTACAACGTGACAATTTAAAGTCACGTACACATATAGAAATACAAACAAAAGATTAAAATAGTCTTACATAATGATCACATAGCACTGGTTTAATAAACTAGAGAAACAGTGCTATGTAGTTACGTTAGGTATTGGAGACTGCTCCTCCTGATACTTCAGGATGTCCTTGATATGGTACTCCCCAAGATCCTTACCGTCCAGATCTGACAGCCTATATACTAAAGGGGATCGTTTAGCAGTCACCACACATTTAAGGAACTTAGGAGCTAGCTTAGAAGTGAAATTCTTGGCCTTGTTGGACAGGTAGAACGTGCGTTTGTAAACTATCTGTCCCACTTTCAGCTCTACATGCCTTTTTCTGAGGTTGTAATACTTTTCATTACGCTGGTGGGCAACGTTCAAATGTTTCCTCACCTGGTCGTAAATGCGTTGTATTTCTCTCAGCTTGACACCGAAGGCTGATGGATCGTCTACAGAGACTGAAGTAGGATGGCACGCGATATCTGTCTGCCTGTATAACACTCCATCCCCAATAAATTCCCTACCATGTACCAAAAAGTAAGGAGTGAAACGAGTTGCTTCGTTAACTGCAGTGTTTAAAGCACACTGTATCTCAACCAAGAACTGATCCCAAGACTTGTGTTGCGACTTCACATAGCATGAGATCGCTTGAACAACATTACGAATAGCTCGTTCCGCCTGATTAGTTTGGGCATGATACCTAGGGTTATAATATATATTAGGTACATTGTATTTAGCCAACAGATCCTTAAATGGCTTACTCACAAACTGAGGGCCATTATCCATGTAAATAGTCTTGCAGACTCCGTGCACGAGAAACACACTCTTCTCTATGAACCTCGCGACTACAGCGCCTGTGGCAACCCGAACAGGGCACAACATGACGTATTTGCTAAAGTAGTCGGAGACCACGATCAGGTGTACGTTTCTATTGCTCGAAGTGGGAAAGGGACCAAGCAGATCGACAGAGATAGCTTCGAATGGCTTCGAAACCCGCTTCGGGCTACCCATTAGGCCGGGACGAGACGTATTTACGGGTTTGTACTGCTTGCATGTTTCGCAATTCCCAACATATTCTTTGACGTCCTCGTACATCTTGGGCCAGTAATAATTTAGGGCTAACCTTTTATGCGTCTTCCAAACGCCACCATGGGCACTAAGTGTGTCATCGTGGTACTTAGAGAGCAGGGGCAAGCGATCCTCCTGAGGTACCACCAGCTTCCAGTCAAAGTCTGAAGTCAAAGAATATTTATTTTTAGTTAACCTATATAGAAGGTTGTCACGAATGTCATAATTTGGTGACTTCCTAGGGTTCTTCCGAACACTATTCATGGTGTGGTCATACCACGGGTCTTTAGTGGGTACTGCATCGAGGGAATCAATTTTGATACGAGACAGAGCATCAGGTACAACGTGGTCTTTACCTTTTCGATGCTCTATGTCAAAATCGAATTGACTGAGCCTCATGCTCCAACGTGCTAGACGACCCGTGGGATTTTTTAGCTTATGGAACCACAGAAGAGATGAATGATCCGTGACGACCGTACATTTTTGGCCTTCGACGTACTGTCGAAATTGTTCCAAAGCGAAAATCACGGCCAGAAGTTCTCGCTCAGTTGTGCTGTAGTTCACCTCATTCTTGTTAAGAGAACGGCTACAGTAGGCGATAGGGTGCTCAACACCATCGTGAGTTTGTGTCAGTACAGCAGCAACTGAGTAAGCTGACGCGTCACTAAGAATGCGGAAGGGCATCTCAAAGTTAGGCATTTTTAATATAGGGGCAGAAACCAAGGCTGACTTTAGCAGGTTAAAGGACTGTTCAGCCTCAGGGGTCCATTCGAACTTAAGGTTCGTAGAAGTCAGTTTGCACAGAGGTTTACTAGTCTTCGAGAAGTTGTTAACAAAGCGACGATACCAGCCGGCCATTCCCAGAAATCTCTTAACCTCCTTAGGGTTAGAAGGGGTGGGATAGTTGAGGATAACCTCAACTTTACCCGGGTCTGTCCGTAAGCCATGTTTGTCCACATAATACCCCAGGTATTTGAGTTCACTCCGACAAAAGTGGGATTTTTTCATATTAATAGTTAGGCCAGCATCCTTGAGTTGCTGATAGACTCTATGTAAGAGCTCTACATGCTCCTCAAAGGTGCTGGACACACAGACTATGTCATCCTGAAACGCAAATACCTTGTTGTCGAACTCGGGACCAAACAGACGGTCCATGAGGCGTTGCATCGTGGCACTGGCTCCGACAAGACCGAAGCACATCGAATTGTATTGGAATAATCCTCTCCGGGGAACCGTAAAAGCAGTCTTCTCAGCAGACTGGGGTGAGTCGAATGGAATCTGCCAGTAAGCCGCACTCAAATCTACAGAAGTTAAATACTTAGCATTATTAAGGTGGTCCAAGATTTGATTGATATAGGGTAAGGGGTAGGCGTCACTCTTTGACACAGAGTTCAGCTTGCGAGAGTCCAAGCACAATCTGAGGTCGCCGTTCGCCTTCTCCACCATGACCACTGGAGAGTTCCAGGCGGACTGAGACGGGGACACTACTCCCATCTCCAGCATTCGGTCCAGCTCGGCTTCCAGGGCCTTCTGCTTAAGGGGAGAGAGCGGATAGTAACGCTGCTTTATCGGCTTGCTGTCACCAGTGTCAATGACATGATGTACAAGTGAGGTCCGACCTAAGCCCACCTTATCAGTGTTCAATGAGTCAAATTTCTCAATGACCCCGTTGATTACACACCTTTGTTTAGCAGTCAAGTTGTTGTAATCCTCGAGGCCACCGTTAAGGGACACAGACTCTATAGGATTATTATCACTAAAGCTATCAAGACTAATATTTTGTAAAATTAACTTATCACTCAACTTAAATTGTTGCCAGAAATCCACTCCAAATATCATGGAGGTGGTTATACCTGGGACAACATAGAACTTGACAACTCGGATAACCGAATTGTACTCAATTGGCAAAGAGATACAACCCAGACATTGCAAGTGAGTGCTGTCTGCAGTTGTAATACGAAAAGTAGGATTGATACTCACAAGATCAAAACCCAGTTCCAAGAAGATGCGGTGCGCTCCCTTACCTAGTATAGAGCAGGAGGCACCGGAATCTAGAAGGCCTAAGACATTTAAATTTAAAACCTTAACAACTAGATACGGTCTAATGTCACTATCCCGTTTAGGAAACAGGACCTTATCAGAAATAGACTCATATACAGAGTGATGCACAGAGTTCCTAATAAGGCCCTGGCCTACGCGTTTTTTGACTTGCTAGTACAGTGTGAGCAGTCTGGGGTCTTGACTCCTTTGAGACCACACCGGAAACACACCAGCTCCCTTGACTGTGTGCAGCTGTATGCAGTGTGACCGCCCCCGCCGCAACGAAAGCATTTGCGATCGTGGGGGGTAACCGGCGTCTCCACTGCAGACACCTGCTTAGCGGGCTTTTGTACACCTTTGTTCTTAAGCTGGTGTAAGTCAGATGTAATCTCAAACTTGTCAAGAGCAGGCTCATGGAAAGCGTCTGCCCTAGTACGCGCAAGCTCCAAGCGCTTACCCAAACGTCTCAAGTCATCTACAGAGTTGACATCATGCAAGGCCAGTTCCTTCATGTAGTCAGGTCTAATGTTGTGCATGAGAATGTCCAGCTGTTCCTCACTGGGCATCTTACATGACAACCTTGAGAACATGGCTTGCATTGTACATATATAGTTAACCAAGGACTCAGAGCGGGCTTGTGTACGCTGTCTTATCTCGTTCCTGAGGCGGTAATCATAATCAGGAATATCGAAGGTATCTCTAAGCTCACTAATAAGATCCTCATATGAGATGAAGTTAGCTTTGTTTGTACGGAACCAAGACAAAGCCGGTCCATCCAACAGGTCGGAGAAAGCCATAAGGAGTCTAGGCTTAGTAACCTCCCGAGCACATCTAAGTTCCTCTAATCTCTCTAAAAACACACGTACACAAGTAGAACCATCATATTTTAAGTTAAATGAACATAAGTTAAGGGGACGTTCTTTATACACTATGTTACATGTAGAACTATTCCTACTTGAACTAGCTCGCACCGAGCGGTCCTCTCTCACTACTGGTGAAGTATATTCCACCTGGTCACGACCCGAAGGATCATCACCATCATCATCCGAACCTTCGGATTCAGAATCACTACTGGGTTCAGCCCTAGCGATGATCTTCACTAGCCTACCACGAATATCCACCAGGTCGGGGCAATCCAGACCACAACGAGCTAACCTACTCAATAAGTAGTTGGCCCTGATAGACACCCTAAGGCGAGAATTATTATTGGCCAAAAACTCACCTGACTGAAGAGCCTCCTCCAACTCGGAGACCTTCGGAAGGCAGGTCGAGAGCTCAGCCAATGCATCAGCGGGTACCGGAGCACTCGCTTTGATGCTACCTCGACGGACGAGTCGGTGTGCCGTTCTTAGCTCACTCCGAAGGCCAGACACTGTCGTTTCCGGTTCCACTGAAATACCCATGTGGGACAGCTCGTTAGCAAGTTCATCCTTTCTTAAATAATTTATATATTTTTTCATCTGTGCCATTATGTAAAAATTTACTTACAACAATTATAAAGATAAAATGGCACAGATAGGGATCAATTACAAAGTAAAAATGTAAATTGAGTTACAACAAAGTGTACTAAGTTAGGTAATTATGTTTCAAATTGACTTTTAGAATTTAACAAAGATTAAGGGTATATTAAGAGAGAAAAGTTTCTAAATTTTCTGATAACACAGTTCAGGTTAATAATTAAAATTACAAGGTATCAACATACCTTCAAAAAAAAATTTATAATTACACAGAGTGAAATTCACTAAGTTAACACAGAGGTGAAGCTATAGAATAATATATGTAATATATTAATCTATGCTAATATAATATTACAATAAATATATGTGTGCACCATAAAAAGGAACATAACAAAGAAAAGAAACACAATAAGAAAAGAAGTGGGTATGCCAAATAAAATCAAAAAGTTTTTCCAAAATCACAGCTATTTTAAATTTTTGAATTTAGAATTTTGTGTCTTTTCCAGCCAAAGATGTAGGAAGCTGGAAGAAGACGAAAGGGAAGGTTTTGTGCTTAGCTGCTAGCACCACCAATTAACGTCCTGGAGCGTCTCGGACGATTCCAGAATGGTTTCGCCAGAGATAACCACCTATGCACACACACCAGACTGAGACTACCGCAGAGTAGACCCAGAGATTTGCCACTACGTTGGGAGCCAATTTATAACACTAAGATGATCTGTGTTACTCACCAACTAGCGCGAGGTAGCTATGCAGAGAACTCTTTCCCAGGGCGCCTTACTACAGAGATTCCAGTGTGCGTGCAAGGGTAGGCCAGGGCTCTGACGAAAACAGTCAGGTAGGGTGTACACACATATATTTATATAACACAGAGATACACAGAGACACACAGAGAGCTTATTCACTGATAGACACAAATATCACAGGTACACAGAAGTATAGTCAGTGCTTAGGTACTTATGCTACTAAGCTACACATAAGTAGTGGATTTACTGGCCTGCAGAGTGAGCTGAGTGAGAGTGACTGCCTGTTGTTACTGCCAGGTGATGACGGCAGATACCTCTCACATGAGAAGCTCGTGTAGTCCGCACTTCCACGTTGTCGTACCACGTGCAGCCCACTAACTTATAGGTGCGGCACCAAATATCTCATCCGGCAACTAGCCCCGTAGTAAAAAACCCTGTCATGAAAGAAACGACAAATTAAGATCTTGGCTGCGCGACAGACGACAATCGACCCGCTTTGCAAAAGAAGAAGTGACTCACCAGTTTTCTGGGTAAAATGTAGCAAGATGCAATGCAGCAACCCAATCACAGCCCGTTCGGCCACGCGAGGTAACAAATAATCGCGCTTGAGCGAAAAACTGATTCGCGGCACAGTCTCAGAGCAAAGCCAAAGGACCTCCAACTACCCCAAAGCAGGTCTCGGTCAAAAGTCCTGTCTTTCACGAAAAATCTTAACAAACCGCGTTCCTTTAAATGCGAAACGCTCTGTCACCGAACTTATGACATCCTGTCATTCTGACAGCAGAAATGTCACCACTGACAACCGATTAAAAAAAGATAACTCGATAAGGCTGCTTTCACATCCTAAATACTGCATCTATAGAAAATAAATGCTACACTCTTTGCACTCCCACATGCTTCTTTTGCACTATCCACTATACTTTCTTTCATAATATTCCAGCATTCATCCACATCTAAGTCGGAAAGGCTCGCGTTTGCAAGCCTTTCACTGACTAAGCCTACATACATACTCCTTACGCTTTCATCTTCCAGTTTTTCACTCTTTATCCTTTCATAGTCTCCGAAGGGGACACGCACTCGCCAGTGCCTCCACTTCTTGAAAAGACTAACAAACCGGCTTACCACCAGGTAGTGGTCAGTTTCAAGAGTGGGGCCTCTGTAGGCCCTTGTATCCCTTATAGCCTCTCGGAGACGACTGTCTATCAAAATCAAATCAATTACACTTTTTTCTTCCTTCCGTCTCCAAGTATACGTGTGGATATCTTTGTGACGGAATAAACTGTTCGCCACAAGGAGGTCTCGTTCCAAGCATACGTCTAAGATTGACTTACCAGCATCATTCGCTCTCTTATCTCCATACGGACCAAGGACAGCATCGAAGCCATCTCGCTTGGTCCCCACCCATCCATTCAAATCACCACACATGATCAACTTTTCATTCCCCTCAGCCAAATCGAGGACGTCCCTAACGGAATCCCAGAACTCCGCGAGCACTTGGGGATTAGCCGAGCTGACGGGAGCATAGGCTGCGACCAAAAAAACTCTCGTGATCCCCAGTTTTATACGTACCCACAGGAGTCTTGGGCCTGCCAATCCATAATCTTTCACTCCAGAAGCGAAACGGGAGGAGAGCAAGACACCCACTCCCCTACTGGCATGATCCTCTTGGTCCACTCCGGACCACAAAGCAATCATGCCGCCAGGAAGATCGTCAATGCCGCTCCCCTTCCGCTTCGTCTCTGTGACACACAATACATCCAGGCATCGCTCTTTCATTACATCTATCAATTCATTCATCTTACCTTCCATACCACCACGCACATTCCACGTGCCTATCCGGCACTCGGCTCCTCGCATCCCGCCAGAGTTGGCGCTGCGTGAAGGGTGGCGGCCCCCTTCGCCGCGTGCGCATGCAGTCATACCGACGGGGGCACACCGGTATGCGTCGCCTCGGGGGGACGCCCTAGCCCTGTCGGGACTCATTTCTCGGTAGTGATTGGTTTCGCGTTTTCGCTTTCGCCGCTACTTACGGGGAGGGCCCGAGCACAGGTAACGCTCTTCGTGAAGGCACACTACATCCTCCCCAATTATTGTATCATTATGTAAACGTAGCATTTAGTGTTAGTAATGTTTCCTAGATGTCACCTCACTATTTTCTAAATCGCGCTATCAAGATTCTCCACCTTACCGTGTATAATTTTAATTAGGGTGGAATCAAGACTGCCACTCGCAGCGCATCTAAGGGCTACATCCTACTTGGAATAGTCGGTAAGGACACTGCTCGGAGCGACCTCTATGGTTCCTTTTTTGGATGAGAGAACCAATTTTATAAGGGATTGGTTCTGTATTCATTTCATGTATCATCATGTAAACAAGCCTTCTCTCCGTGTTTCTTGTGACAACATCAAGCCTCCAACCTCCTGCTACAATTATACATTACAAGAAGCATCAGTTCAATTATTAAAATTATAGTAGTTTCAGATACCTATTTAAATTATATCAAAATAATTATGTCAGGTATATTTATAACATATTATGTACATAAATCAAAGTGATTTTTTTGTCAATTAAATGTTTTTACATATATCGCCTGGAATTCCTTAAGGATGCTATACCGGACGCCCACTGACTAAAACCACAGGCTGCCCTGCGCTACCGTACTAGCTTATGTGTTTTTGAGTTTTTGCCTGTACCTACCACGTGATGGACTTTCAGACACCCTTGCGTTTCGAAGTAAATTTATTGGTACTGCAATAAAATACAATCACCCCTACATTTCCGTGGGGGGTGGGCAGAGGAAAATTTCATAGTCGCACTTTGTCCATCTCTCTGCCTATGTGGCGCAGTCGGCAGTTTGATTCCCAACGGAGACATATACGACTATTTTCATCACGTAAGTAATAAAAATTTAAAAATATTTCAAAAGTAATTTTTGTCCTGTTCAATAACAATTTTCGTTGAACTTGAACAAAAATAGGTTTTAGACAAAATAATACTGGGGCTTTTAGGACTCTAGATAATTGGACGACAAGATGGTGCCTACGTCGCCCCAAGACGGAAATATAATAAGGTGGAAAATTTGGCTGGTTCCGAGTAGGTTTCGGTGTCCCAAAGGTTAAGGGGTCTGCACGGTTTGCAAGAAGACGCAGGTTGGAATCCTGCTCGAAACCAATTCTTTTTTCATATTTAAAATTTAGGTATAATATATCTCCTAATACCTCAAGGATCTATAAAATATCCCGTGTGGCACCGGGAAGGTTTACAAAATGTCACCACCCTAATTCATCCCGAGGGTGTCGTAAAAAGCGACTAAGGGAACACTTGTGAAAAACCATACTTTGCGTAGAGAAGGAAAACTCGAAATGAAACCCGGTAGTCAGTAAAATGACAATCGTTACGCCAAGTTGAAAACCTTATAAGAATTTCAACTGCGGGTCGCCACAACATCCGCCTGTCCGTTTTAATACGACATAGGCTTACCACTAACTGGAATAAAAATAAAAATGAAAGCAACTTTGGCTAAGAATAGCGTGGACTTGGACGTAGGCACCTGACAAAGAGTGGCGTTGAATGCGAATAAAAAGTATTAAAAAAGTGTATAAAAAAATGTACCTAAATTGTACTGCAGGGGCTACTATACAGTTGACGATTATTTGTTTGACAAGGAAGCCTGGAAATATTTGAAAAACATTTTTATTTGCTAAAATCTTTTCGATACCCTTAGACGAAACACATGCCGCAGATGTTTGGTAACACCGAGGCAGAGATCTTATTCCACAAACTATTTTTACTACCAAAAGCTAGTTAGCTAATAAGTACCAAAATTCTTCGCCAACATTTGTCCTTATGTCTTGACTTTTATGACTTGGTCACTAGTAACGAGAAAACTTAACTGCTTTGGCGTCATTACCATTAGAAATACTACCCCTAGCGTTATAAATCTTATAAGATACTAGTAGTTATCCTACAATCTATCTACGATGGTAGATAACACTTCGCATAGGCCTGTAACCTTTCTGTGTATTCCTGGAATGTTTTTGTTTACCTAACGTACAAATCTGATTCATACATATGAATAGGTATCAAAGGTTTCGAATAGTTTCTGATAAAACAAGAAATCGTCAACGGACACTAAAACCTCTATAAGAAAACCGAGCTGAGAAAGGATAAAACGTTCGTAGGTTTTATTTTACTTACGCTTTACATATATATAGGGGATAAGCATAAAAGAGGTCGCTTGTTTTTTATCCAGCAGATTTTTCACTGCCAAAACTTTGAAGAATTGAAACTTTGTTTTAAATAAACATAGGTAAAAACTTTACGTAGTTCTCTAAGTTACTTTGTCTAAAATTAGGTAAAGAAAAAAAAACAGCCCACTTTTTTGAGATGTTTTATAGTTGAATTCATGAAGTGACACGAGGAACTAACATGGTTTGTTACGAAATTTCTAATGTGCAGTCGGATAAGCAATGCAATTATGTGAAAATTTTCGCTCAATCAGAAAACACGTACTACAATTATGTACGAGTGAGTAGGAAAAGTAGGACGCGATTACGCAGTGTGGAGTCAGAAGCATCATACATAAATATCTTTAGGAGAAAAGCAGCCTTAATATCATGTTTACTAAATCTTTCAATACATTTATGGTCTAAGGAGTGGCAAGAAATTTCCCAGCGAATCGCTTCTAGTAATAGCCATAAACGGTTTCGAGGAAAAAAATATAAATCGGCCAATTTATTTAAATTGTAGATGCGTGTCCTCACATCGGAACACGATAAAGCTGGCCATTAGACTGAGTTATGTTTTCATCTATCGGATATCCGTGAGGTGTACTTTACTCCAATTCTGTCCAAAAATGAATTTGTGATCATTTTTTCACGTAGCGTTTCAGGTTTATATAAATCAATTTCACTTTTTGCGGGTGACGTTCGTTATTGGTTTTTCTTGTTCGACACTTTTTTTCGCTTTTGGAGTTGTCTTCTGTTAGATATTTGCTCGTCTGATGATTTTCGAAATAGTGATTTACTTTTATTCTACTCACAAACTTTTGGAATAGGTGGGTAGGTATATCAACACTCAGAAACAACTTTTTCAATCTAAATACTTATGACACATGCAATTATCAATACCAAAAAAACATAAAGATCATGTTAAATAGTTTTTAAACTTCGAAGTACCAATCCAAGTTTATAAAAAATATATAAACCGCGTGTAGTCCAGTAAAATTTAATAATATTATTGGAAGTAGTAAAAACCAGCGCTACCATAAAAGTTTAAATACTTACTTATATTGTTTGAGAAATACTCTATAGAGACAACAATTAACGTACTTGTACAACAAACTTTTGCGGATCACACAAAAATATTTGTTCCGACGCAGGATTCGTACTCAAAAAAACCACCCAATCTGTAAAAGTATACGTAGCTAAATATTATATATTCAAACATTATTCTCAAAAGAGTGCACAGTTTTGAATAACTTAAATTTTCAACATTATTTAAGAAGGCATGGCACAGTTTTCAATAATGGACCTTTTCGTAAAATTGACCAACTAACAGGATTTTACCCTACTTTACTATATCCTTTTTGAGTCTATAAGGGTAGATGGAGATACAAATGTGTTAGAACTAAATTATATCGCAGTTCAATATAAATAAATCGTAGTCGACGCCGACCACGACGGTTTTCGTAGCCTTTTCGACGATTCGTTTCTGACACAATTGAAATAGCAGTTTTGGGTCTGGTTACATTTCACGAACCGTAAACTACACCCGTTCAAATATAATAAAAATGTTAATGTTATAAACTACCACTACATTGCCTCTTGGACATGTTTAAGGAGATGGAAAATTTATCTACAACGGTTGAATGTTACCAGAACTTATGAACTGATGAGTGTCGCTTTTTACTGGCTTTTTTGTTTACCATTTTAAGGCAGAGAATTTAGATTCTACGAAATACTTGGGAGAGAAATCATGGGTGAAGAAAACACCTCAGACACCCCTATTTTATACGTGAGGGAAAATCCTCATGGATGTTATGCCGCACTCCTACCGACTAAAAAATCTCACGTAACGCCCAACAGCCTATGGTTGTGAGCCCCGGGTAAGTCCTCGGAAGGATGTCCCAGGACATCTCAGATACTCCTAAATAAAGGTAAAATTCGGATCATTTTTCTGCACTCCAAACTTAGGGCTCCGGATTCGGACAGAACTAAGACTAATGCTCGCACGATATTCATTTATACAGTCATGCCTTTATCCCCGAAGAGGTAGGCAGAGTTATAGTATACGCCCACATTTCACCTTACAGTTTCAGTCCCACGTAATAGTCTATATCATTACTCTACGCAATGGATCGTTTTGCGAAAGCCTCCCCATAGTCGCCTCTTACGTCATCCTCGGGATGAATCGGGGATATTTTGTACTCTTTGCTTTTGCCACACGGGGCCCGTCGCGTCGCCACACGGGGACTTTAATTGTGTCATTATTAAATGGGTGATATAAGGTTTGTAGAGAGTATGTCACCAGCGAAGTCGTGGGGCACAGTTTATGATAGCTAGCTGTTTTCGAGTTGGTAGACACTTTAGTTGAGATGGTTAAATTAATAAATACATCCTCTAGTCAAAATAAAGTTCAGTTAATCTCGAAAAAAAAATTAACATTTCTCATGTCCAGGCATTTATTTAGTGTACAATAATTTTATTGTTACCAACATTTTAAAATGATAAAGTCAGATTTTGTCTATCTTAGACTTGTATTTTTAAATCAAAGTATATAAAATCAACAAGCCTTGAAAGTTTACTTGGCAAACATAATAAAGACTATATAATAATGTTTCCCAAGTATTTAATAAAGGTTCTTGTAACATGTGAGCTAATATACTTGTATTTTTGTTATAATTGTAATTTAACTGAACTTGTACGAATATACTTGTAACGTGTAATTTGTGACGTGTTATCAAGTGGGCGGTTCAATCTTGGGCGCTACAAAACCAACCGATTTTACGACATTACGAGGGGCTTAGTTAGCGTGACATTCCTAAACGTGTTTCTATAGAAAAGACAATAGGGTTCCACAATCTCAACAATTTTAACGGCTGTTTTCATCAAAGAAAGCGATCAGTAGTGCGGTACGCAATCGCTTATTTTACAAAGAGACACGGTCGACACGTATTTCTTATAATACAAGGCATTTGCTAGACTTTTCTTCTTTCCTTTAATTAAAAGTTCGAGGGTTTTATTGTGTCTATTGTGCACTGCCGACAATCAACACCAGATTTCACAGAATTCTGCAGCTGAATAGGACCAAGATAAGTATGGTTAAATGTATAGGTACAGATCACAGTCCATTTAATAAATATCTTTTCCATTTAGGTGTCTGTGATACCTTAATTCCTTTGCAGAGCCTGCATGAAGTCGGACAAGACTGTCAGTCACATTCTGTCTGGAACTGACAAGATACAGGGCTACAACACCTCGGCACACCGAGGTCGCTCCAGGAAGTCGTCGGCAACGTGAAGAGTCTGCTAGGCTTCTGGAGGAACTGGGATTGCAATTGCCACACCACAACCATTTACGCACAATAGGCGCAATAAATGACGTCCAGTGGCGAAAACTAGCCCGTGTAAACCTAGAACCTGTGTCTATTTTGTATATTTATTATTTTTATAGTTTATAGTTTTAGACTTTTTCGGTGGCACAGTAGTGTTGTCTTGGGTTCGGACTAAATATTTTTGTGATCGACGACAAACGATTTCAGAGCTGGAATGTTTTCTATGTATGTATTTGAAAACATACAATGTTGTGTATGTGTATGTATTTGAAAACAGCTACTAAATTCTTAGGTTTGCAGATTGATGAGAATCTCAACTGGAAATATCACATTGAACTAACATGTAATAAACTAGCACAGTTCTCATACGCACTCCACAGATTGAGTAAGGTTTCAAATCCTGCAACTTTATTAACAGCGTACCATGGCTATGTTAGCTCATCTCTCAGGTACGGAGTGATTTTCTGGGGCAATAGTACAGATAAAGAGCGTGTTTACATTGCACAGAAACGTTGTATCAGGGCTATGTTCAACATTTGTGCACCCAACTCCTGTGCTCCATATTTTAAGAATATGAACCTTCTCACATTTTCGTGTATATATATTTATGAGTCTGCAGTGTTTGTTAAGCAAAACCTCAGTTTGTTCAGTTACCGCACCCGTGTAAGGCATCAGAATAAACTACACCTAGTTCCTAGTAAAACGCATTTCATGCATGAGAGTTTCTTTTGCTTAGCCCCACGTATATATAATAATAGTATACCTGAACGTATTAGAACTATTACAGAAACAAAAATATTCAAAAGGCAACTCCATGACCTGGTAGTAGAAAAATGTTATTATTCTATAAAGGACTTTCTTAATCCTATTCCTATCTGAGAAAATACTATTATGCCATGCACGTCTCTTTTATGGTGTGTTCAGTGATACAAGAACCTATGGATGGATTTTTTATTTTTTTCTGATGTGGTTAAATTATTATTTAGATATACTTAATTTTGTACTATTGACATTTCTCTGTATTTTGGACATATAATTTGACATTAATTAATATTATGTAAATTGCAAATTTAATTGACCTTTATGCTCTTGACATTTTGATTGAATTTACTATAAAATTGTAAGGATTATAACGAAAATGTCACAGAATTAATATGATATTTTATCTAATTGTATTTAAATTGTAATATTGACATTTAATTATTGATTAAGAAAATTGCAAATTGAATACTGCACTGTACGCATAATAATTGATTGTTATTTTATAATGAGTCTATAATGTTTGTGTTACTAGTTTGCATGCAATCACTTTATTTTAAATAGAATTAAATGTTTCGTACGCCTTATGGCAAAACATAGTTGAACACCAAACTAACAATAAGACCTGTAAAATTAACCTGTGTTTACTAAATAAAGAATCTAAATCTTATTAGTAGTCTAGATAGCATAGGACAAACTTATAACAGATTAGTTTAGACTAGGCATCAAAATAAAATGTACCGCAATAAAATATTCGGTTGTCTTTTTTCCGTTGGTCTCTCTAGATACTATAAACAGTAAGTATTTTGTACAAAAGTATTATAGTCACTGCATGGGATGTGTGTATCCGAAACGATGTATATAAATAAATAAACTACCGAACCGCTGCCTGATTTATTGTCTATGTTGACAATAAATCAAGCCGAGGTTTGGTTGTACTGGATTTACATCGATAGATTTAAAGGAGCAATCCGGCCTTTTGCGATTTCATTTTCCAACTACCGAACGCTACTTTTTGGCATTTAAACTGAGTTAGAGTTTTGAGAAATAACCTCTGTCTAGCAGCAGTTTGAAAAATAATCTATATACCTACCAATTACTTGAGTTTTCAATGTTTTGAATAGATATGTAAATTATGACGATTAATAAGAGTAAATAACTTGCAAAATATTAT
Source organism: Miltochrista miniata (assembly GCA_933228765.1). Lineage (NCBI taxonomy): Eukaryota > Metazoa > Arthropoda > Insecta > Lepidoptera > Erebidae > Miltochrista > Miltochrista miniata. The sequence goes on along the minus strand of OW121762.1, from coordinate 20,324,995 downwards.
TACTTTTATTAGTGCCTCCCTATTTTAAATTAACTTTTTAAACTCGCTAACGCTCAGAACCCCACGAACTCAGTATGCTGTAAACGATCACTGCAATATTCACTATGGTCGACCACTTCGGTTGTTGTACATTCGTCACAAAGTAAATTCGTCACGAAAAAAAGAATGTGTAAATTTGTCACAATTCTCATTTATTTAATAAATTTCCATTTTATTTATTGTAAATTCGTCACATAGCTTTTATCCACACCGATAGCAAACACTTAGCCAATTTAACCAACTTTAACACGAGTCTCGCAACACGATTTTTGACTACCCCGCATTGGGATTTTACTATATACGCTAAGTAACATTTAATATAACTCAGAGCAATCCGACTTGGATGGGTTAGGTTAGAAGACTAAGGCGGGAGCGAAGCGAAGCGGAGCTCCCGCCTTAGTCTTCGTGGTTTTTTTTATAAACCATGTAGAAGTAGGAGCCCCGCTAAGCGGAGTTCCGTCGAGCTGTAGCTAAAAATCAAAACATTCGGTTGCTATTGCTATTTTAAATAACGTAAAATGAGGATTTCCCTCATGTACATGTGACGAATTTACACATATTTTTTATACATGTGACGAATTTACTTTCCATGTATTGATTTTTCAAAATATGACGAATTTACTTTGTGACGAATGTACAATAAACCGACCACTTACAACAACACAGTTTTTACTAGCGCAGGTGTGAGGGAATCCCACATTATTGTAAACCTTGTTTATGTCAATAAAGAATATTATTATTATTATGTCTCTCTTTCACACGGGTATCTTCTTTTTTTTTTCTTACGAAGACACCCGGACTTTTGGTAGGCTTACATGGGGACACAGGTCCAACATGCAGAGGCCCTTTGAGACTTTTAATTTAAAGGGAAATGGGACCCCCACTACAAACAATCCACATCCGCCTTATGTAGAAGAACGGTAATGGACCATCTGCAATGGGAGCTAACTATTGTAAAATATGCTAACTACGTAATGGGCTATTGTGATGGGTGTTAGATGGTCTGGTTAACTTAGGCTATGGATGAAGACGGCGTCTGCCATTTCAATATACCTATTATTATATTAAAAATTTGGCAGACGGTGACTCGCCAACTCACTAGATGGGCCCCCTATACAATCGCCAAAGGCATTAAGCCTGTAAGGCGACAGAGGGCAACACCGGTGTGAGCGGCTAGGGGTGTCTAGCGGTGCGGCGCCGGTTTCACAATCACGGGTCAGACCCGGAGCGGGTTTCCCCGTAGTTATGCCCTTGAAAATGACACTTCCACCCCCGAGCATAAAGCTCTGGCTTCCTCCCTCTGACCAGCCAATTAAGGCAAGCCAGAGTTGAGATTTGCTGCACTCCCGGGAGTACTGTCTCCCGTTAGCCCATTAAATGCTAACTGGTCGAGGAGCGCAACAAAACTCTGAGGTATCGGGACCGATGTGTAGCCACGCACATTCAGCTCGCCACAAGCTGCCCTGCGGATGTGTGCTTTTCTATAACCATGTGAGATATTTTTTGTTGATCTCAAAAAGTGGATGACTCGAAAAGCAAATCTACTATGCCCTCATAGGGATGCGTTAATCCCATGAAAAGATAACGACTGTCCACGAGGGATTTATTATTATTATTATTATTACTTAGTCCCACTAACCATGCCCTTCCTTGGATGTGTTACGTGGGACAAAAAACTATAAAGTGAAAATGTGGGCATATACAATTCCTCTGCCTACCCCTTAAGCGATAAAGGCGTGACCATACGTATATTTTTAAAACTCAAAATAATGTACCTAAACAATATTGTAAGTGAGTATTATAATTAGGTACAACTGACCGAAATCCCTTCCTGCCAAAAGCAAATATTTAAAAACCGGCCAAGTGCGAGTTGGACTCGCCCATGAAGGGTTTCGTAGCAGCAAGTAACATAATATAAAAGTTTTTGTAGTTCGTTGTAACTTTCGATGTTTGAACACGTTCGCAGTGGTAGTGATTTTTCTAACCGAAAATTGCGGTTTATGACGTATTAAAAAAAAACTACCAGCTCTATCTCGTTCAAACTAATTTTCGTTGGTAATTTTTATGGCAATGAACATCACATTTTTTTTTTAGATTTATCATTCTCTTAGTTTAAAAGTTAGAGGGGGGGGGGGACACACTTTTCTCCACTTTGGAAGTGTCTCTTGCGCAAACTATAACTTGGTGTCATCATTCATAAACCCGTGCACATGTAGGTATCTAGACACGTGGTAGCGTGTCAAGCCAAGTTCAAGCAAAGGAACTGGCTAGCCAGCGCCAAGTGTAATATTACATGAACCACTTGGTGCCACTTTTGACCCTTTTATAACTCAAAACCTCTTTAACGTAAACACGTAAAACTACGTGTGTTTTATTATATCCGTAAGGACATCTCGAAGTCCTAATTTCATGAAGCTTGCTCAAACGGTTATAAAGATATGAAGGTCAAAAAGAAGTAAAATTTAGCACTGACTGACTGACTGATATATAGTACCTAATTCTAACCTACTTCCAGATGACGTAGAAGGCTGAAATTTGGAATGCAGCTCGGTAATTGCATGTAAGCGTAGGAAAAAAGCTGAAAATAAAAAATAGGGGGGTTCTATAACGAAAATGTCACAGACTTAATATGATATTTTATCTAATTGTATTTAAATTGTAATATTGACATTTAATTATTGATTAAGAAAATTGCAAATTGAATACTGCACTGTACGCATAATAATTGATTGTTATTTTATAATGAGTCTATAATTTTTGTGTTACTAGTTTGCATGCAATCACTTTATTTTAAACTAGCTGAACCCGCAACTTCGTTTACGTCACATAAGGTGTATGAAAGGAAAGGTATTTCTTCATCAGAGTCATCAAGCAGCGTCTGAAACTGCCCTGTTTGCTTAATCATAAAAGAGCTTAATGATTAAGTCTATTTTACAATAATTCAGTCCACGCCTTCGGCGCGGACTGAATTGTTTAAAAATAGACTTAATCATTAAGCTCTTTTATGATTAAGCCAACACGCCAGTTTAGGTTCACTCACATTCAAAGAAACCCCTACACTTAAAATTTTCAAAATATCTGATTCTTAAAAGTGTTATAACTCTTTTATTTCTAAACCGATTTACATAAAACAAACGCTAAATGTTAACTGGAGCAAACCTCAACACAATAAAAAAACCGCATTGCAATCGGTTGAGCGGTTACTGAGATTAGCGTGCACAACCGTACAGACAAACAGATATACAGATATACAGACATACAGACATACAGACAAACAGACAAAAATTCTAAAAATCATTGTTTTGGGTTCTATTGCGTTCATAAAGCCCCCCTATAATATTTTTTCTTATTTATCTTCCATGTACAGACAGCGACCTGTTACGATTTTATTATATGTATTGATTGATTGATAGAATTAAATGTTTCGTACGCCTTATGGCAAAACATAGTTGAACACCAAACTAACAATAAGACCTGTAAAATTAACCTGTGTTTACTAAATAAAGAATCTAAATCTTATTAGTAGTCTAGATAGCATAGGACAAACTTATAACAGATTAGTTTAGACTAGGCATCAAAATAAAATGTACCGCAATAAAATATTCGGTTGTCTTTTTTCCGTTGGTCTCTCTAGATACTATGAACAGTAAGTATTTTGTACAAAAGTATTATAGTCACTGCATGGGATGTGTGTATCCGAAACGATGTATATAAATAAATAAACTACCGAACCGCTGCCTGATTTATTGTCTATGTTGACAATAAATCAAGCCGAGGTTTGGTTGTACTGGATTTACATCGATAGATTTAAAGGAGCAATCCGGCCTTTTGCGATTTCATTTTCCAACTACCGAACGCTACTTTTTGGCATTTAAATTGGGTTAGAGTTTTGAGAAATAACCTCTGTCTAGCAGCAGTTTGAAAAATAAACTATATACCTACCAATTACTTGAGTTTTCAATGTTTTGAATAGCTATGTAAATTATGACGATTAATAAGAGTAAATAACTTGCAAAATATTATTACTTTTATAAGTACCTCCCTATTTTAAATTAACTTTTTAAACTCGCTAACGCTCAGAACCCCACGAACTCAGTATTCTGTAAACGATCACTGCAATATTCACTATGGTCGACCACTTACAACAACACAGTTTTTACTAGCGCAGGTGTGAGGAAATCCCACATTATTTTAAACCTTGTTTATGTCAATAAAGAATATTATTATTATTATGTCTCTCTTTCACACGGGTATCTTCTTTTTTTTCTTACGAAGACACCCGGACTTTTGGTAGGCTTACATGGGGACACAGGTAACATGCAGAGGCCCTTTGAGACTTTTAATTTAAAGGGAAATGGGACCCCCACTACAAACAATCCACATCCGCCTTATGTAGAAGAACGGTAATGGACCATCTGCAATGGGAGCTAACTATTGGAAAATATGCTAACTACGTAATGGGCTATTGTGATGGGTGTTAGATGGTCTGGTTAACTTAGGCTATGGATGAAGACGGCGTCTGCCATTTCAATATACCTATTATTATATTAAAACTTTGGCAGACGGTGACTCGCCAACTCACTAGATGGGCCCCCTATACAATCGCCAAAGGCATTAAGCCTGTAAGGCGACAGAGGGCAACACCGATGTGAGCGGCTAGGGGTGTCGAGCGGTGCGGCGCCGGTTTCACCATCACGGGTCAGACCCGGAGCGGGTTTCCCCGTAGTTATGCCCTTGAAAATGACACTTCCACCCCCGAGCATAAAGCTCTGGCTTCCTCCCTCTGACCAGCCAATTAAGGCAAGCCAGAGTTGAGATTTGCTGCACTCCCGGGAGTACTGTCTCCCGTTAGCCCATTAAATGCTAACTGGTCGAGGAGCGCAACAAAACTCTGAGGTATCGGGACCGATGTGTAGCCACGCACATTCAGCTCGCCACAAGCTGCCCTGCGGATGTGTGCTTTTCTATAACCATGTGAGATATTTTTTGTTGATCTCAAAAAGTGGATGACTCGAAAAGCAAATCTACTATGCCCTCATAGGGATGCGTTAATCCCATGAAAAGATAACGACTGTCCACGAGGGATTTATTATTATTATTCCTCTTTATTACTTTAAAATACTTATAAATTACATTTTTAAATATACATCCATATAAAAAAAGTACATTTAAAAATATAAAAAATAGTAACCCACCGGTATCGGGTACAGGGACCAAGTTACCGGTGGTCAGGACTTCAGAGACAGGAACCTCCTCACAATACGTGCCGTGTTAAGAAGAACCGCCTTCTGCATCAAGCCCTTGACCCAACTGCCCACCGCAAGCCTCTTAAGGTGTTGGTCGAGGCTTTTGGCTATTAGTCCATGCACAGAGATCACTATCGGTACAATAATAGCTGAGTCAACACTCCACATGTCCACGATCTCGTGGGCTAAGTCCAAATACTTGGCTTGTTTGTCTACTTCTGCCTTCACGAGATTGTCGTCATGTGGAATAGTGATATCAATTATTATTGCAAGGCGCTCTAAACGATCTATTATCACTATGTCAGGTCTATTGGCAAGAATAGTCCTGTCAGTGATAATAGGTCGGTCCCAGTACAACGTGATATGGTCACTTTCGAGAACTGGGTCGGGCACATATCTATAATACGGTTCCTCTAATTCAACAAGGTTATACTTCAAAGCAAGTTGTTGATGGATAATCCTAGCTACTTGGTTATGTCTATGCAAATACTCACTATTGGCCAGACTAGAACAACCAGAAATAATATGCCTAAGAGATTCTCCGGGACGGTGACACGCCCGACATATGTCAATCGTACCATCCTTTAAGATATATTTTCGGTAATTGTTAGTCATCACAACTTCATCAGTAATTGCAAATACAAAACCTTCGGTTTCCCCAAATAGGTCACCGAATCGTAGCCAGGATACAGAAGATGAAAAATCTATATCTGACCCATGCAGGGCCCGATAAAAACGTCCATGCAACTCCTTGCTCTTCCATGTATCCTTACGATTATTGAGACTTAGTATCATAGGTTTATGCCAATTCTCTTTTGCCAGAGCAAGCGGGGTAAGTCCGTTATCAACTTCAACCACATCACGATGCACATCCGAGCCACCGTGTAGGAAATATTCCCTGAGGTTGCACAACTCACGATTATGAAGGGTCTTGGCATTTAGCAAACCACGACCCCCACATTTCCGCGGTATGTACAACCTCATCACTGATGAACGCGGATGATGCATTCGGTATGTGGTGAGTAACGTACGGACTTTCCTATCCAGGGCTTCAAGTTCTGTCTGAGTCCACCTGAGTATGCCAAAGGAGTACATTAAAACTGGCATGACCCAACCGTTATAGGCGCGCACCTTATTACCTCCTGACAAAAGACTTTTTAAGACTTTTTTCAAGCGGCCAAAGAAGCGCTCCTTCAACGATTGCTTCATGCCAACTTCACAAATGCCTAACGCCTGCGACATACCCAGGTATTTATATGATTCGTTTGCGGAAAGACATCCAAGTTGTATAGAATCTGAAAGTTCAACTCCTTCAGATTCTATTATCCTGCCTCTGTTTACATACATGACCGCACATTTGTCAACACCAAACTCCATTCTGATAGAACTACTAAAAACTTCTGTTATCTTTAGTAATTCCATCAGTTGCAGCTTGTTGGATGCAAATAGCTTTAAGTCATCCATGTATAGCAGGTGGGATATGACTTGGCCGTCCCTCCGCAACCGATAGCCTAACCCTGAATTCTCTAGTATAGTACTCAGAGGATTCAGAGCTAGGCAAAACCATAATGGACTGAGACTATCACCCTGGAATATACCCCGCTCAATCCTTATAGGCACACTGTTCCCGCAAACCTGTCGACATCCTGGATAGCACAAGACTGTTTTCCATTGCCCCATACATGTCTGCATGAAGGCACGTAGAGTTGCATCAATGCGTATGCGGCACAGAATCGAAAGCTTTCTTGTAGTCTATCCAACATGTCGCCAGATTCTTGCGGTTACGGCGTGTCTTTTGGCTAATGGCCATATCAATTATAAGGAGCTCTTTAGTGCCACGAGACCCACTTCTGCATCCATTCTGAGAGGTGGACAAGATGGAATTGTCAATCAAGTGTGACGATATTTTCCCTCTCAGAATAGATGTTAAAAGTTTATAGATGGTAGGGAGACACGTAATGGGTCTAGAATTTTTTGGGTCTGTGGCACTACCAGATTTATGCAAAAGATGGGTAATGCCAGTAGTGGCGAAATCTGGCAACGATCCTGACTTTAGGCATAATTCGAATTGAGATGCCAAACGTTCATGTGAGCTCTTAAACCATTTCATCCAAAAATTGTGCAATCCGTCTGGTCCCGCCGACTTCCAATTCGGCAGCAGACGGACCGCACTGGAGACGTCTTCCGTTAGTATGCTTATTGGCTCCATGGTTTTAATAGGCTCACATAAACGTTCAACATCTCGCATCCAATCACCCTCAGTGTGACCAACGGGCACCGACCAAATGTTGCGCCAGAATGAGGTAGTTACATCATCATCTGGTCGCCGCACGTTGGCCCCAGTAGAGTCAGGACGCTCCCAATTTCTGTATACCCACCTTTCGTCTCTTTGGAAAGTGCGATTTTGAGAATAGCGGTCTACTCTTTTTTTGTATCTACGAACACGATTTGCCCACGCATAAATTTTTTGCTTCAGGTAGTCTATCCGCTCCGTGGCTCGTGCTGAAAATTCCCGAGGTCTGATATCAGTCCCCAAGAAAGCCCGAGTCACGAACCGCATCACTCGTGGGCGAGTATTTCCTGACCTGAAGCAACTCAGCTTTCCAATGAGTGCCCTAGTGTCAGAGATACGACGCTCAATTCTACATTGCCAAGCCGGCACTGTTGGTTTGGGTCGTATAGCAACGTTATCATTATAAAACTTAACATTTGCTATACGACAAGCTGCGACGGCTCCGCAATACAGAATTGAGTGTGTATCACCGAGATCTTCACTATTATCAAAATAATTCGATAATAGCGAATCCAGGGCACACACTAGAGCTATATTTTTCTTATGCGTGGGCAAACGTGGTAGACGTGGTCTAATTTGTGACGGCATAGACCGAAATTCTCGAATCGCACACTCCAAAGCACTCCTTAATTGCTCGTTGCAGTGAATACTTACGTTTGTAGCACTGGCATTCATCACATCATCGCTACCGTGATTTAATGGTAAAATTGTAGTTACAGTTTGTGTCTCAGGTAGCGATGATGTTGATGGCTGACCAAGACTGCTACATACGTCCGAGCGTAGCCTCTCAAGTACGGTAGCATCCAACAGATGACAACGTTGTATGGCCCGTACTTGATCCGATAGACGCTGTGCTGACACGTTGACTGATGGTTCAAGTTCCTGAAACAGAGGTAGCATTCTCGCACGATACGCAGTGAGGTTAATTCCCCCCTCTGTAGCCATGAAATATGCCCGCATGACGTTCTCATTCAATGAATTCGACCATCGCATGCGGTGCACATCACCACCGGTAGCGGGGGCCCTATTCGAAGCCGGTGGGCGTCGGGGTCCCAAGCATAGCGGTGGCCGGCCTCTCCCCGGCCGACGCACTGGTGTTGGCGACGTCGGCGGAGAGAAATACTCATCACTCGATGTTGAGCTCAACGCCTCTGCTATTGGTGTACATTCACGAGGGAGAGAGGCGGAGCTGAGTGATGAGTCCGGAGGTGTAGATTGTGCTTGCTGTGTCCTGGATCTTGATCTGGTCAACATAATATTCTGCTTTTAATGTGATTTAAATTACACATAAATCTTGTAATGTTTATGTGTCAAATGACATTTTTCAAAGTCTGGAAAAAATAATTCTGTAATGTGATATAAACAGTTTTCTTCGGAATTTGCACATTTTTGAGTTCTTTGAGTCCAATAATTTTATTTCTGTAATATGTGTTGATAATTTCGTATATTTAGGTGACTTTTTAACAATAAAGCAATAAAATATGTAGAGCAAAAATATTTGACGTGTTGTAGATGCCAGGTATTTTTTTTTTTTTTTTTTTTTATTATTATGTCTCTTCTTCTCGGGTACCTTCTTTTTTTTTTCTTGCGAAGATACCCGGTCTTTTGATAGGCTTACATGGGGACATAAATGGTCCAACACGCAGAGGCCCTTTGAGATTTTTAATGTAGGAAATGGGACCCCCACTGCAGACAATTCACGTCCGCCTTATGTAGAAGGACGGCAATGGACTGCCTACAATGGGAGCTAAATTATTGTAAAATATGCTTACTACAAAATGGGCTATTGGGTTGGGGGTTAAATGGAACTATGTATCTTATGCTATGGATGACAACGGCGTCTGCCATTCCAATATGTTATTATGAAAATATTGGCAGACGGTGACTCGCCAACTCACTAGATGGGCCCCCTATACAATTGCCATAGGCCAGGCCTGTAAAGCGACAGAGGGCAACACCGGTGTGAGCGGCTAGGGGTGTCGAGCGGTGCGGCGCCGGTTTCGCCATCACGGGTCAGACCCGGAGCGGGTTTCCCCGTAGTTATGCCCTTGAAAATGACACTTCCACCCCCGAGCATAAAGCTCTGGCTTCCTCCCTCTGACCGGCCAATTAAGGCAAGCCAGAGTTGAGATTTGCTGCACTTCCGGGAGTAGCGTCCTCCCATTAGCCCATTAAATGCTAACCGGTGACAAAGCGCAACAAAACTCTGAGGAATCGGGACCGATGTGTAGCCACGCACATTCAGCTCGCCACAAGCTGCCCTGCGGATGTGTGCTTTTCTATAACCTTGTGAGACATTTTTTGTTGTTATTATTATTATTATTATTACTTAGTCCCACTAACCATGCCCTTCCTTGGATGTGTTACGTGGGACAAAAAACTATAAAGTGAAAATGTGGGCATATACAATTCCTCTGCCTACCCCTTAAGCGATAAAGGCGTAACTATACGTATATTTTTAAAACTCAAAATAATGTACCTAAACAATATTGTAAGTGAGTATTATAATTAGGTACAACTGACCGAAATCCCTTCCTGCCAAAAGCAAATATTTAAAAACCGGCCAAGTGCGAAACTCGCCCATGAAGGGTTTCGTAGCAGCAAGTAACATAATATAAAAGTTTTTGTAGTTCGTTGTAACTTTCGATGTTTGAACACGTTCGCAGTGGTAGTGATTTTTCTAACCGAAAATTGCGGTTTATGACGTATTAAAAAAAACTACCAGCTCTATCTCGTTCAAACTAATTTTCGTTGGTAATTTTTATGGCAATGAACATCATATTTTTTTTTAGATTTATCATTCTCTTAGTTTAAAAGTTAGAGGGGGGGGGGGGGGGACACACTTTTTTCCACTTTGGAAGTGTCTCTTGCGCAAACTATTCACTTTAGAAAAAAATGATGTTAGAAACACCAATAGCATTTTTGAAGACCTATCTATAGATACCTCATAGGTATGGGTTTGATGAAAAAAAAAATTTGAGTTTTAGTTCTGAGTATGGAGACCCCCAAAATTTACTGCTTTTTTTCTAGTTTTATATAAGAATCTTAATGCGGATCACAGAATACATCTAGTTACCAATTTTTAATAGCATAGGCCTTATAGTTTCGGAGAACAGTGGCTGTGACACACGGACGGACAGACAGACGGACAGACAGGCAGACAGACAGACAGACATGACGAATCTATAAGGGTTCCGTTTTTGCCATTTGGCTACGAAACCCTAAAAACCGGCCAAGTACGAGTCGAACTCGTGCACGTACGTATGGGAGCCCCCTTTAATGCCCACTTTATCTAATTTTAGTTATAATATTGAGACTTATTGCTAAAGCGGCAACAGAAATACATCATGACTGTGAAAATCTCAGTTCTCTAGCTATTACGGTTCCTGAGATACAACCTCGTGACGGACAGACAGATAGACAGACGGATGGACGATGAAGTCTCATAAACAGCGTCCCGTTTTTACCCTTTGGGTAGGGAACCCTAAAAAGCTTACAGGTGACAACGATTTAGTAGACCCCGCTAAAGAGGCACCGCTGATGTACGGTTGCCAACGATTTGTAAATCGCTCAATTAATTTCAGAGCACTTAAGATGTTATCGCTGTGAAATATTGACGGTACCCTACGGAACCACGTCTGCTCTTCGTAGAGGCTTTAGGAAAGATTTATTTACTAGTTCAAGGTTTTAGAAGCTAGTTTGATATCGTCGAATTCCTTCAAATGACGCCATTAGTTGAAGAACGATAAAAAAGAATAAACCGGTGAAGTGCGTGACAGGTCATGCATAGAATAGGGTTCCGTCGTCATTTACTGGCACGTAGATTTCGAAGGTGGTTTTGTAATTATTTCGTTATTTTTGTTTGAAGTTTCGATTTTTTTAAGAAATTAAGAGCCAGCCGTTAAGCTTTTAAGGGAGGAGGCGTTCTATTCTAGGATGCCTGAATGAAAAAACCTTACCAACCTCTCAATGTTTTTAAAAGATTTTATGATACCACACACTATGGGGTAGACTCAGAACTCTCGCGTGTAACCCAAAAAAAGCTAAATTTTAGCATTTTACCGACGCCGACGGCAACCGGTGAACGTGGTAAATACACATTATCCATGCAATGTTTCATCTTTTTAGCACTAACCGTTTGGAAGGTAGGTAAGGCAAGGACGGACGGATATGGCTAAACATATAAGGGTTCCAAAAGTTGAACTGCAGAACCCTAAAAACCGTTTTATGTGACAGAATCCTAATAACTAATTATTTATGTAAATCAAAACAATTTAACTCTCTTAAAGGAATCTGGCAAACTGTACCTATATTAAAATGGAGCTATAATTAACTTTATCCCTTTTGTTTCAGCGTTTCATTACATTTTAATGTAATTCGTGAATTTCGTTACAGCGAGTAAGATTATAAAGAAGATTTATTGCCGAAGTTAGTAATATCTTCGCCCATAACATTTCCATACAATTGAGAGAAGTAAAAGATTTACCAAAACCAACCCAGTTAGATAGCCGATGGAGTAAACGAGTTCTGGAGTGGAGACCGCGACTTGTTACATGTGGGATAGGTCGACCCCGCCAGATGGACTGACAATCTGCAAATGGTTGCTGGGAGTGACTGGATGCAGGTGGCACAGGACTTTGTATTGTGGTTTAATTTGGTAGAGGTTTATGTCCAGCAGCGAACTGCCATAGGCTGGTTTGTTTGACTGATTCGATTTGAACACTTCAAACAATCCAATTTCAGTACCTACATTTTTTTATTTTATTCTCAGAGAGCTACCTAGCTTTTAATTTTGTTGGGCTAAAATATTTACTCTAAATAAAAAAGATATAATTAAGTCAAAAGACTTTTCAAACACATTTGTTCAGGTAAATTTTCGCATGAATAAAAAGTCACGACGTCAAAATATTTACTATGTAAATAAAATTACAAACGAATTTAATTCCAAAGTTCAATGTTGTTTTCGAATCCTGTAGATAAAATTAATCTAATAACTTGGTGTCATCATTCATAAACCCGTGCACATGTAGGTATCTAGACACGTGGTAGCGTGTCAAGCCAAGTTCAAGCAAAGGAACTGGCTAGCCAGCGCCAAGTGTAAAATTACATGAACCACTTGGTGCCACTTTTGACCCTTTTATAACTCAAAACCTCTTTAACGTAAACACGTAAAACTACGTGTGTTTTATTATATCCGTAAGGACATCTCGAAGTCCTAATTTCATGAAGCTTGCTCAAACGGTTATAAAGATATGAAGGTCAAAAAGAAGTAAAATTTAGCACTGACTGACTGACTGATATATAGTACCTAATTCTAACCTACTTCCAGATGACGTAGAAGGCTGAAATTTGGAATGCAGCTCGGTAATTGCATGTAAGCGTAGGAAAAAAGCTGAAAATAAAAAATAGGGGGGTTCCCATACAATGTTTTTCAAATGTAGCGTTGGAACCGTTACAACGTCGCGAGCAGATATTTGAAACTATCTCAATATAAGTATTATTATATCTTTATAAAAAGTAATGATATCCCACCAAAAACATAAATGTTAAAAGGAGAGCCAAGTTCAATACAAAGATTATGCTTGGCTGTGGGCTTCGCCGGAAAAACGAATGGAGATCTAAATGCGTGCCAAGTTCTATGCGAAATCCAAATATGTATTTATAGGAACAAAATAAAATCATGAACAAGTATTAAACTCTATTTCTTTCCTTTATTGGATACCTATAACAATTACTGTTATTTAAAAAAAATGTGAGATCTTAAAATAGGCTAGATTTGACTTGGCCAGTTTTTATCAGAATTAAAAAATATATATACTATGTCGAATAACCTTATAAAATGACCGATGTAATGAAAACTATTATTCAGACAATTCATACATTTGTCGTAGTTTGAGGAAGCATGATGAAGCATGGTCGTAATTTTCCGTAAAGTGCCTACGAAATATACGGAATTCAGATATACATAAACTTATGTAAAAGCACTGAGACTATGTTGTAATACTATGACTACATAGTTATGTTAATCTGGGTCGACTGCCCTATAACATGTTTCGAGAACAATACATTAGGGACTTGGTTTAACATATTGAATGTACTAACCTTATATGGACTTCGACTGCCTCTGTGGCGCAGTCGGTAGTGATACCGCCTGCGGCGCTGGAGGTCGTGGGATCGATTCCCACTGGACACAAATATTTGTGTGACCCATAAATGTTTGTCTCAAGAGTCTGGGTGTATCTATGTATAATATGTATGTATTTAAAAAGTATATAAGTATTAATATCCGTGGTCTGATACCCATAACACAAGCAGGTTATTCCTAGCTTACTTTGGGATCAGTAGCGTTGTGTTAAATGTCCGTGAATATTTATTTATTTATTATTAATATGTTAGAAATCTTGACCTTGTGAGAAAGAAGCTCGCTCTGTAAACATGGTCAATGCCCACCGTTTCAAAGGGACATTTTTGTCAAAGATTATTCAATGTGGGTAAACATAGATAGTCTAATGCTTAGGATGGAAGATAACAGTAGGTACTTGTGATGTTGTACAACATATTTCAAAAGTATTGACTTTAGTTAGGTCTACCAGGTCCCGTTCAAGATCTTGGGGGCTTATCGCAATTCTTCTTACTTCAATTCAACCTTACTTGCAAGAGGAAGGACGAAATGCGACGATCCCTTACGTGGTTGTGAGGTTAGACGGCAGTCACAACCGAGAATATCAAAAGTAAAAAGTCAAATCATAGCTTCAAGGAGAAAAAAATCGGACCCCACTGGTTTCAAATCCAAGTACGGCTTAGAAGTAGTTAGACGCTTACATGAATAAGAATACGAAGACTTGTGAAGTAGTGCAAACAGTAGCTGATGATGTTGTTTGCTGACGACGTTATACCTAAACGGTTGGACTTATTTTATAATGAGCTGATGCTCACGGCTTCGCCTGCGTGAAATTTGGTTCCAGTTCCTGCTTGCCATATTCCCGGGATGAAAATCTGCCTTGGTACCAAATGTCAGCCTAATTCTTTCAGCCGTTAGAGCGTGATTGAGAAACAAACATCCAAACATCTTCACAAACTTTCTCATTTATAATATTAATAGGATAGTCTGCACTCGCAGTATCACCCGCGTTGAATTTCTTTCCCGTTCCAGCATCCCATGGGAACTTATTCCGGTGAAAAAAGTATGTTTCAAACTTGAAGTAGCCTGCTCCCCGTTCGCTTTAAGTTTGCCGGTCGCTTCCCCTACTATGCCTCTACACCAGCCTCTACGCAAGCGGTAAAACTTAGAGCGAACAGGCTATCTGTGTTATTCCAGACTATAATCGATGCCTTCACCGAATTTCAACCAGATCCTTTCAACCGATAGAGCGTAAAGGGTTCTTTCCCGCATATAATATTAGAAATGATATGAATTGAAGAAATTGCAAATTTGTGGTTAGGTATTTTCAAAATTCTGTTTCGGAAATTGCCGATAAGAAAATTGTAAATTAGTGCTGTCGTTGTCATCTGTAGAAATAAATGGAAAGTCACTCCAAATAAATAAGTCCTTAGACGAGAACATAAACGTAAAACGTGAAAACATGACACATGTTAAACTGACGAGGACATCTTACCGTGCTTGTTTTATCACAGGAATATGATGATTATTATGTTTTTTCTTCTCTCGCTCGCGCGCCAAAATGATGCTGCCGCCTAATAGAAAGCCATAAAGACATCTACCGATTGGGGGCCACAGTCGCAGTTTGTGAGACTATAGATAGCGGTCCCCAATTTGGCGACCCTGTAAAAAAAAGTGTGTGCGTGTAACCTTTACGCGCGATTGAAGTAAAACTTCCTTGCCATTGACGGCATCAAATGTTATATTAATATCTTTCATTTGAATTTAAAATAGCTTATTTAAAATGAATTTTATATAAGCCTCCGCTATTCAAAATTCAAATAGTAAGCGTTACTTCCGTCAGAAAAAAAATTTGAGTTCCTCCCTAGGCGCGCCTAAAGAAGTTTTACTTCAAAAATTCCCTCTAGAGCTGTTCAATACGCATCCTAGTATTGTAATCAATTCAAATCACAAATTGTAGGTACATACATTATTTTTTTTGATGAATCCGTACAACCTACAAACTACAATCGCAGTAATGTTACTCGCTCAGATCCCTTTTTTCTACGTGTGGAAATTCTATGCCGCAATCCTACCGACTAAAACCATACTTACAACAGTCTATGTCCGAAAGTTCCGGGTAAGCCCTCGGAAGGATGTCACAGGGTTCGCGGCCGCGGCCTAGCGCCTAAATTGCTCAGATCCCTACTCTGAAGCGAGGAAAAGTCACTGATGAATATGTTCTAGAGTTTTGTGTCGATTGAATGACATCCGTACCTAAGTATTCCAAAATTCTACGAAATATAGAGACGCCGAAATCTTGTTAGTGAATAGTCACAATAGAAATTTAGGCGAAGTAAATCGCTATTGTATCTATCTTAAATTTGAGTAAATTACCTCTGAATCAATTTTATTCTTGTATCCCCTCTAATTTGCGTGTTCTTCTCCAGTGAGTTATAACAAGTACCTACAGACTCATGAACTAAATTACTAATTGTGTTCTTATTCTCAGGCTTAGCTGAATGAAATAGGTTACAGCAGAGGTGGTAAAAATAATGCATACCTATGGCCGTACACAAAGTTTTTTTAGATTCCCGCCATCCTCACGTATCAGCTGGTGTATCAGTTAATAAGAAGCCTTTGATGTGTAATTTTGTAATTCCATGCCTAGTAAAATAGAGTAATTATAACAATTCTGAAACCTCAGACTGTTGAAGAAAAGTTAATAAATATTTACGAACATTTTGTTACTTGTTTACCAATCATCAAATCAGCCTATGTTAGTTTACTCCTGAACGTAGGCCTCTCCCAATTAACGCCACAATACACGGTTCTGCGCTTTCCGCATCCAGTCCCAGCACCTGCTACCTTTTCTAGGTCGTCGATCCATCGGCCGGGGCCAACCCTACGTTTGCCAAGTTGCGGTCTTTTTTAACTCATAGTAAATAAGAATCTTCGACAAAAATGTTCCATACTTTTTGAAAAAAGAAGGCTGTAAATGTCAATTTTAGGTACTTACAGACATTCACCTACTACAGATTCTAAGTGTGGGCGCCCCTTGATCTAAATACCAGCCAGTAATTATAATTCCTTACCGTACCGTACCTTACCGTAAAATACTTAAAGAAAGGGTATGCGGTGGCGATCCAACGCAGATGCTTCATAATATTCGGAGTGTAATCAATCACATGAGAAATGGGACATGACATTGAGAGACGACAGGTCGGAAATAAGTAAATTGAATTTGCTAAGTACTGTGCTCCTGAAAACATGATATCGAATCAATCATGGTGTTATTTTGATGATGACGATGAGTACCTATTTATAGAGAATTTAAAGAAGCACCTACGTGAGTCGACTGGCACCCAAGGACTGGCAGTTATCTCTCTCAGCGAATGGACATTGCTATTCAAAGGAGGAATGCTGCCAGTTTTTTGGACATAATGTTACGGGGGCTGCGTTTGGATTTAGTTTAGTCTAGAACTCTAGATAGTTATAAAAGTAAATAAATATGTAATAATTACGGTTTATTGTAATTTTTTAACAATAAATTAGAGTAGTGTAATACCAGTAGAGTACCTATTAATCCTACGAATATTATACACGCGAAAGTTTGTATAGTTGATTTGGATTGTGGTGAAGATTGAAGTTTGGATGTTTGTTACTCTTTCACTTATGGCTTAACGGATCTGGCTGAAATTTGCACAACAACAAACTTATACGCGGGCCGAGCTGCAGGCATCATCTATGTTAATATTTTTGCAATTCATGAACTCTGAAACTACTGAACCGATTTTAAAAAATCTTACGGGCGATACCGCACTGTTTGGGGCACAGCTAGTTTAATGATGGAATTTACAAGCGAATACATGAAATATTCCTTAAATATTTTAGATACCTACACTTGATTAAATCTTAAAAGCAAAATAAACCATACGCAGAATTTAATTCTACGTGCAGAATAACATACATACATATTTAACCCTACATATGCATGTTATTCTTTTAACTAAATAATAAAATAAATATATTTTCAAGGAAATTTCGTAACAGGTCGAGATAATTATTATTATGTAATGTGATTGTATTATAGTACAAAGTTAGTAAATTCTGATTTATCAGTTATCAATTAATATAATACTGAAGTCGGTGCCAATATGACTATAAGAGAGAGATTACTATTGCCTACCTAAGCCTAGGTACATAATTTTACTGGGCACCGATTTCTGTATTATATTTCATGATATCTGATTAATCAGAATATACTAACTTTGTGCTAAGTCAATTTTATTTTTCAGTTTTTAGTTTTGTGTCGAAAGGGAAATCGGTTTCTTTTTGTTAAACTTTTTTTTGAACAACTGGAGAACCACATTCAAACCAGCGATTACTAACAATACGTCTGTAATGAATTGATTTAGTAGAGAATAGATCCAATTCGGGATGTTCCGACAACGCCTTGTTCGCAAAGGTAGCTGATCTACGCAAAAATGAGTTGCTTCTATAATCTATTATGATCTTTTAGTATCGTCTTCTATTGATTACTCACTAACCAAAATTTGGCACATAAAAGTTCATTGCCCCTTACCATAGCCTATTATTAAATAAACATAACTGTTACAGCTCATGAAGCGCTCGTGGCCCTGCGGACTCAGTGTTCTGTAAACGATCATTGCAGTAAGCAACTTTTACTATGGCCCGTCCTTGGATGGGTGACCATCCATGTGACCACTTTGTGACATTTATTTGATTGTTTTCGTGCTTCGAAAGGCACGTTAGGCCGTTGGTCCAGGTTGCCAGTAAAATGGCAGTCGTTAAGCCAAGTTGAAGGCCATTTTAGGCGGTTTGAAAAATTTCAACAGCAGGCAGTCACAATCTGCGCCTGTCCATCTCAACACAGCAATACGGCTCACCACCTACTACGTGGAACAAACTCCAAAAAAAAGATGAAATTTGCGTATATAATATGTCTCTGCCTACCCCTTCGGGGATAAAGGCTTGACGATGTGTGTGTCCGTGTGTGTGTTACATTTAGCTTATTGAAGATACGAAAGACGTGGTGGTTCTCAAAGTCTGTTCGGAATCCTGGGACAGACTTCCTAAGGCTTACCCGGACATAAGCAGTTGCAGGGCAGCATGTCATTTAGTCGACAAGAGTCCGGTATAGCATCCATGAAGAATTTTGTCACGAAAAAGCTTATAAAGGATAAACTCGATACAATTTTATTGCTCCGTATTATTCTACTAATCTTTCTATTATAGACAACAATAGACCATGATAATTTATTTCTCTTGCTCCTGTATCATAATATAATTAAGCTGTAGTCAAGAATGATGAATAGCGTGTTGTGTGTTGTATGGTTGTATGTGACAAGACGAAAGAACAGCTCAGACGTTCGCTACACAATAGGGACAGTGCGTGACTTGCTGGAGTTACAATTCCGTAATGTTATTTTTATTTGTCGCATTATCCTTTCAAAACCCTTATTATTTATTATACGAGGTTTTGTTTTGGACCTTATTGTTGTAAAGTTTTTAGAAATTATGTTCCACGTCAACGTTATATATTTTCAAAAACTGACTCAGGAAACGTATTTCTGCCATATAAATTACACCAAAGAAAAAAATTACGGGCAGTTTTCATGCTTACCAGATGTACATAATAACCGGCCAAGTGCGAGTCGGACTCCCGCACGGAGGGTTCCGTACCAAAAACAACAAAAGTCTTATTTTTTACATGGGAGCCCCCTTTTTCTTTTTATTTAACGTAAACGAAAATCCTTTATGGATGCTATGCCAGACTCCTACCGACTAAAAACCCTACGTAACGCCCAACAGACTACGGTTGGGAGTCCCGGGTAAGCCCTCGAAAGGATGTCCCAGTAAATGTCCATTTTGTTTTAATTATATTTTTTTATGAAAACACACTGCTCGATATTCTGAGTGTATTTCAAGCGTCTACTGGTTGCCCTTATTACCTATTAACACTACATATTATAAAACGAGTATTGCACTGTGGTGGTTGTTAACCACAGAGCAACGCGCGCCTTAGACAGTTCGCGTTGCTCTATAGCAATATAGTGTTAACTATCCTGTTATATAGATCCTCTACGGTAGGTACAGTATATATTTCCAAAAGAGTTTGTGAACGCTGTGTTAAATTTCTTTTTCAGAATATTGATGACATTTGAATGATGACAATATAAATACGATACGTCTCAACAGTCTCATGCACCGAGCATGTAATTGAATTGTGTGTTTGTACGTAAATTGTTTATACTGGAGAAAAATCTAATATTATGGGCTCTTTGTTGACATTTCCTTTGAAATTGCTATCTTTGAAATATTACACCTACCTAAAGTAATCTGCTGAAAGCGTTGTTTACTCTTTAAAGAAAAAATATTAACGATGGAAGTCGAAAAATAAGTTAGTATTTGAGCCGTATAATGTTCAATCATGGCGACAGGAAATTAATTTCATTGAGCAATATTTGATGGTGCTATACCTCCTAAAGTATTCATTTAATTTGTATGGTGTAAAGGGAATGAATGATCTTGATGATATGTTCAAGCCAACTAACGTATTTAAATTGAGAAGGATACCTTATTACCTAATAAATACAATAAAATGGAGAAAAAACGCGTTTGTTGTACGGGAGCCCACCTTAAATATTATTATGTTTTTGTTTTTAGTATTTGTTGTTCTAAAGGCAACAAAAACACATAATCTGTGAAAATTTAAACTCCCTAGCTATCACCGTTCATGAGATACAGCCTCCTGACGGACAGACAGACAGACAGACAGACAGACAGACAGACGGACAGCGAAGTCTCATGAATAGGGTCCCGTTCTTTACCCTTTGGGTACGGAACCCTAAAAAGTTCAGTAAAATCAGTCGACCGTTCGGAAGGACTTTAATCACAAACACCGCGACACATGATTTTAATACGCTTTTATTAGGTCGTCGTGTATGTAACTAACAATGTAATGGAATCTAAGGAAACTAATTTAACCATCTTCCAAGGATCGTAGCGTCATGAAAATTGGCAGCTGTATGTAGTTCTGACGACAATACAATAATATGGTACTGTCAAACTGATATGATGATGAAGTCGGAAGATAGGCACAGAAAACAAGTGGAATCTAAGGTAGCTAATTTAACCAGCTTCCAAGGATCGTTGAGTCATGAAAATTGGCAGCTGTATGTAGTGCTGATGACAATACAATAATATGGTACTGTCAAACTGATATGATGTTTGAGCCGGAAGATAGGCACTGAAACTTCGATGAAAAAAGTGGAATCTAAGGTAGCTAATTTAACCAGCTTCCAAGGATTGTAGCGTCATGAAAATTGGCAGCTGTATGTAGTTCCGATGACAATACAATAATATGGTACTGTCAAACTGATACGATGATGGAGTCGGAAGATAGGCACAGAAAACAAGTGGAATCTAAAGTAGCTAATTTAACCAGCTTACAAGGATCGTAGAATCATGAAAATTGGCAGCTGTATGTAGTTCTGATGACAATGCAATAATATGGTACTGTCAAACTGATATGACGGTGGAGTTGGAAGATAGGCACAAAAAACAAATGGAATCTAAGGTAGCTAATTAGCTACCTTAGATTCCATTTGTTAAATAGCTGGTTAAATTTAACCAGCTTCCAAGGATCGTAGAGTCATGAAAATTGGCAGCTGTATGTAGTTCTGATGACAATACAATAATATGGTACTGTCAAACAGATATGATGTTGGAGCCGGAAGATAGGCACTGAAGCTTCATGATGGAATATCGTATTATATCTGTTTTTGAATTCGTCAGAAAAGTCTTGTAATGAACTTTGACCAGGCTTAGGTTTCAAGGTTAAAACAAACCTTTTTTTAATTGACTTGTAAAACTATGCAATGGAATCTCAGGTAACTAATTTAAGCATCTTCCAAGTATTGTAGCGTCATGAAAATTGGCAGATGTTTGTAGTTCTGATAACAATACAATAATATGGTGCTGTCAAACTGATCTCATGATGGAGTCGTAAGATATGAACTGTAACTTTATGATTGAACATCGTATCATAGCTGTGTTTGGATTTGTTAGAAAAGTCGTGTAATGAACTTAGACCACGATTAGGGTTTAAGGTTATAACAAACCTGTTTTATATTGAAGTTAATATTGAATGTAAATATTGAGTGTATATATTGACATAGGTACCTGCATAAAATGTATATGTATTAGAGAAATAATGAAATATTTTCACATTAGTCGAACTCAGACAAAACACCACGTAATTCAGAAATCCCTACTAATATTATAAAAGCGTAAGTAACTCTGTCTGTCTGTCTGTTACGTTTTCACGCCTAAACCACTGAACCGATTTTGATGAAATTTGTTATTATATAATAGTTTGAGTTTAAGGGAAGGGACATAGGCTACTTTTTAACTGACTGCGCGAAAGGAGGGAAATGATTTTATGCGATAACGACTTCTACGCGGATGAAACCGCAGGGAACAGCTAGTAAAGGTATAAATGTTGTGACTAAAAAGTATAAAATAAATAAATGGTTTAAAAAGCCCTAGAAAAATACGCTTTTATAATGCACGAAAAAACGAAAAATAAATTATGGATCCTTCAAGATGCCTCTATTTCTGGGCTGAAGTGTAAACTATGTGCTTTTAGTAATAATATTTGATTGTAAAAGCGTGGCGCTAGAACAAGAAAGACTTTTTTGTAAGCAAATTCCTATTAATACTAATCCTTATATAATAAAAATCCTGGCGAAAGCTGCATGAGGTCGCACAAGAGCACAACGTTTATGCTGCCAAAGGGAACGCCTCTTCTTTCAGGCAATTAAGTAGATACATGAGGGGAATACGTTAACAGTGGCAAAATGTAGAGTTCTTGTTCGAGAACGAGATCTTTGGTTACCGTTAAAAACCCGCTTGGGGATATATGCGTTTGTATTCTTATTACATGATTACTACATATTGTACTAAATATCTCGGAATGCCAAAAGGACATACCTATGAATTATCTAATAGAGATCCGTAACGGTAATAGGTCTGCTCCTATTACGCGGGCGTCACGAAAAACTGGCAAAAGTGGGCGTTTAAAATGCGTAGGCGTGATTAACTACTTTACTTTACAAGTAAGTATGTTATGCGTTTCAATTAAAGCTTATCATCTATACTTATATTAAATCTGTAGAAGTGAAAATTCTGTACATTCAAAATATCAAAAAAATAAATAGCAGGGGGTGTTACTAGACCGACACCGAACCCAAAAATGTGATTAAAAAAATTTTTGTCTGTCTGTCTGTCTGTCTGTCTGTCTGTCTGTCTGTTTGTTCAGGCATCACGCAAAAACTACCGGTTCGATTACGATGAAACTTGGTATAATTATTCTTTAATAGCCTGGGCACAACACTGGGTACTTTTTATCCCGGAAAAGTATATAGAATTCAAACCAAACTTAATTTTGCGGTTCGATCCCTAGACCCAAAGTTATTATCAATTATTGCTTAAACGGTTAATGGAGCGATGATGAAACTAAGCATTAGCGTTGTTTGTTACAATTTGAAAAAAGTAATTTTAACATTTTTGCAAATTCCACCTCTAAAGGTATAAAAAAGGAGGGTAAAGTTTGTATGGGACAACGTGATTCCTTGGTCCGATCTACTTAAAATTTGGCATATAGCATTATTAACATAATTGATGGAAGACGTGTTTCGTATTTTATTGAAATTTATACTATAACGAGCTGAAAAGGCAATGTTAATTATTTTGGGGCTGATTTTCTCCGTAGTTGATATCAATACTCCTTAAATACTCTTATTTTATACTTAAATTACTTTTTATTTTGACACATAATTTGTGAAAGCGTTGTCATTTATGTTATATGGTTTTACTTCAGATTTCAAAGTATGATTTTACTACAAAGCCATAAAGTTAAATAAAAAGCGCTATTTTGGTATAATATTAACCAAATATACTATACGGAAGTATTATTGCTAATTTATTCAAATTTTGTGTGACAAAAATACATTTGTAAAAAGAAGAAGAAAATTCTAAGATGGCTAGCCAGAAAAAATGAAACACCACGCTTCAGGTAGTATCCACTGATCAATAAAATAACACCGCATGTTACCATATAGTGCTGACTGCATTCTGTCAGGAAATAGACTCATTAAGTCTTTACAAAAAATACGAGAATAGACTCTACGAAGACTACATGCGACAAGACTGAAAAGAGCCATTACAATGAATATGAACGCTCAGCTGATGAAATTTACGTAGTTATTACGTTACCAGGTCTTGGTTTGACCATCTGTATTAGGAGGACAAAGCCTACAGTAGTTCGGTTTGTTTAAACGTCGTAGGCTAGGACTATCTGAAGAAGGAACTAAGTTACGATGGCAATTGCTTAGAAGAGAAGTTGTGTCAAGTAGTAGTATAGCCATTGAATTAAGAAATGTATTTGATAAATAAATTTACTTGGTTATTATGCATTATGAATTTGTTAATCAGAAATCTATCTAACTAGGTATTATTATAAATGCGAATGTTTGTGAGTGTGGAGTGTGGAGTGTGGATGTTTGTTACTCTTTTACGCTGTAACGGCTGAACGGATCTGGCTGAAATTTGGTGCCCACAGAGATATGTTTTAGTCTAGGAACAAAATTTCACGCAGGCGAAGCTGCGGGCATCAGCTAGTCATTAATACATTTCCGAAATTTAAAATGATATTAATAATAGTAAAAGTCACAATAGATATATAAAAGCGTGACAGTGTAAATTAATAGTTTAAAAACACGAGAAAAACACGCTTTTATATATGTGACCTTATCCTTAATCTGACAAGACATCATGCAGCTTCCGCCAGAAAAGTCTTTCCTGTTACAGCGCCCCACGCTTTTGCAATCAAATATTATAACTAAAAGCTAACACTTCAGCCCAGAAATAGAGGCATCTTGAACGATCGATAATTTATTTTTCGTTTTTTCGTGCATTATAAAAGCGTATTTTTCTATTTATATACTGCCCGTTCCCGCTAAGTTTGCCGTCGGCTGGCATAGAGACTGGTGTAGAGGCTTCGTATGGGCGGCGACCGATCAACTTACCGCGAACGGGTACCACCTTTAGATATTAGATTTAAAGAGAGAGAACCATGATAGGTAGAGCCATATTTGATTATGGCGACACTCTAAACTGACGAAAAGTAGTGATGCCGAATTTAAAGTGATGCCATTTATAAAACGAATCGAAGCATTGAGAGTAATATTAACATAATTATTCCTAATCTATCACAGAGACGACGACAACCAAGGCCCTTACTTGACCCGATTAGAAAGCTGACTGGGTGCTCTTATATTTTTAATTGCAATTATCACAAAAGTTGATTATTGAGAAATTACCTAATTTAAAACATAACATGTCATTGTGTTTTGTAAACATAGCACTTTCTTTCATAGGTTCTTTATGTCTTAAGGTTCAAATTCAGAGCCTATACTTTAAAACCTAACGAAAATATTATTGAAAACCAAATCAGAGTGAGATTATACAGATTCTCGCGCTAATACCGCGTTAAACAAAGACCGAAATCATTTCTCGCATCTCATGATTTTTCAAGTAAAGAAATTTTGATTCGGAAGTTACATTCCTGCAAATAACGTTTTCTTTACCTCACGGGTACTTTTCCATGAAATGACAGAAAATATATTATGCGCCAGTTCATTTCATTCAATGACAAATATTTTGTCACTGTTAAAAATGGAACAAAATTAGGACCGCAGCCTTATTATTAAGTTTACGTAAGTAGGTGATCGTAAAGATTTGGCGTAAGTAACATGGTAATAACAAAATAAACAACAGGTGCTATCTCTTCTTTTACAAAATATAATACATTTTATCAGTGAGTCATACTACTTATATGTAGGTGCAATGTGAATGTAATAACACCAAATAACTACTTTTTAGAGGAGGAAAGTGTGAAAACGTTGTGAGTTCGGGCGAGTAATATGTTACTCGCCCGAACTCACAACGTTTTCTTTAATTAACTCCAACACTATGGTGTTGGAGTTAATTAACTGCGTCAATGAATGGTTAGTTGATGCGGGAAGATAATTATCCGATACAACTTCCACCCATAAGGCGTAGAGTATACCGGAAATTCATATGGCATACTGTGTGAGACAGAGATGAGAGTGATATGGTCTGTACCTTGTATGCGATTTATATTATACAGAGGTTGCTAGGAGACTATATATAATTCGACATTACACAGACGAACGGCCAGTGCTGCCTCTGCCCCACACCGTCTTCGTATGCCTTTCCAGTAAACTTTAAACTATCAGGCAAGACGATTCTGTCAGGACCCACCCAGCAGCATCACTGTTTCATGTTTCTTTGGCCGGCTCATCGACCCATACGCCACCCACTGGCCGGCTCATCGACCCATACGCCACCCACTGGCCGGCTCATCGACCCATACGCCACCCACACTGGACATACCCAATACCCAACTACTTGCCACTGGTCTAAACCTTAACAATTATCGTCCTAGACAATGGTAGGAGAAATTTCGATCACATGCGCAATCTTTCTTTTGGTGAAGATTTTGATGCAAATACAACCAGTAAATTATATTTAAACAAGAACGATTACCTTTACGAGTGTCACCACTTTACACAAACGCTCCTCATTCTTCAAAAGCAATAAACATTTTGTCACGCTGTGGGTGGGTCAGCCACCTCATCAAGTGCAAATATAGGTATATTTACCAAGGAGATAAATATGAACGATGTGGTAATAGTAGAACTGCAGTTATCTGCGTTTATTCTTCAGAGAATCGATATATTACAATAATAACAGTGGACTTTCGTCCCTTTAATCAATTAACGAGAGAGGTTTCTTAGTACTAGACCACCAGTCCCAGTGATGCGCACAGATGGAGCGTGTCAACATCACCTCAAGAGCCGCAGGCCGGAATCAGAGACCCGTCGCAGTCGCGCAGCTGTTTATATAGGCCCGGTAGTGGAGGCTGCGGCGGGGATGAGAGTGCGGGGACGCGC
This sequence comes from Miltochrista miniata, assembly GCA_933228765.1. Taxonomy (NCBI): domain Eukaryota; kingdom Metazoa; phylum Arthropoda; class Insecta; order Lepidoptera; family Erebidae; genus Miltochrista; species Miltochrista miniata. The sequence continues at coordinate 20,298,253 of OW121762.1, read as the reverse complement.
GCCTGGCACGATGCTCGTGCGTGGTGGTGGCGTGATATGACGTCACACACGTCACACACCCCCCTTTTAGGGCGAGAATTTTTCTTAAAAAATTTCCGCTTCTCTTGTCTTCAAGGTCCGCTCTCCTGACGACTCCAGGGACTTGGCTTCAACCCTGGAACAATTCAAAAATAGGGGGGTACATAAGGGGTACAAGGGTGCTTATATATAGTATCTAAGGTTAGACAGTTTCGAGAAAAGGACAAGATATTGGACGTGGCTTTACTACGTAGCAAATTATTGACGTTTGATATTCTAAGTGCCTAATATAGGAGGAGAAAAATATAAATTGTAAGTGACATAGATGACTAATGCGGTTATCCGTTAGCTATAGCCTTGTGTGTGTGTATTTGATACGCATCTATGAGTGCGCGACCAAATATTTTAATCTAATATATGATTATGTAACTACAACAATTAAACCCTGACCACCCTACGACGTAGTTAATAACTAGTCTTGGGATCGGGTAACTAGCCCATGGTCAGGTGGAATGCAGTATTATACCGTAGCATACTTATAGATACAAGTACATACATAACATTTTAGTTAACAGCGAATACTAAGTAAGTATGTATAATGATTGCGCCGCTCGCACAATGCACTGTAGTAACCCTGATGATAGGCGTCACAGTCATGTCGGTCTGTTTGTCACGGTTCAACGCTATAACTAGAGAATGGCTGAACCGATTTTGACAAGTTTTAGTTTAAAAATAGATAATTATTTTAAGACATTAGTAATTTTTTTAGAAATATGTTATAGTTACCACAGAATAATATTTTTAGTTTAAGATTGTAGGAACAACTATTGCAATGATGTGGCGCTATTAGGGCTGATTTTACCCTCTAGTGTAGAAGGTAAATAGCTTAGCGATTTGTCGTAGCTGTACGTGCTCATCACCGCTCATCAACCATATGAGAGTAGGATATATGGTGTGAACTGTACCTTTTAGTTTTATGAATAGAAACAACGATGAATGAATCAATTGACTGATTTGCGATCTAGTCTCCGCTTGTTAGAAGATGTTTCATTAAATTAGGAAAAATGTAAGCGTCGCACTCAGATCGACTGTTAGAAACACAAAAGAATTTTTTTTTTTTTTTTTTTTTCAATGTTGACGAGCCTAAAAACAAAACAAGATAAGACCTTCCTAACCCTATTGCTTATAGTTGGTGCGTTTCAAGTCTTTGATGTGCCATTCACCCAATGGCTTATTGGCCATATCTGCAAGTTTATAAACAAGTGGTGACTTTTTTGAAATAATTTTACACTTTACAAATTTGGGAGCTAATTTTTTACTGAAATATTTATCTTTGTCGCTTAGATAGAAAGTACGTTTCCATACGATATCTCCAACATTGAAGTCTGCCGTTTTTCGGCGAAGATTGTAGGTGTGCGTGTTCCTATGATGCGCCTTTATAAGGGCTGCTTGTACCCTCTCGAATATAGAGGATAAATAGCCTAAGGATTCGGCGTAACTGTCATGAGGCTCGTGGACCATATTAGGGTCGGAATCAATATGACGTGAACCGCACATGACCGTTTCGCGGCCGAAAACGAGAAATGACGGCGTGAAACCCGTAGTTTCATTTACCGCTGAATTAATAGCAAATTGGACTTTTGGAATAATAGTGTCCCAAATCCGCTGATCGTCACCTATGAAGGAACTCAAAATAGTTGTAATAGATTTATTATATCGTTCGACGGAATTTACATGAGGTGTATAAAATGGGGTATAATGTAAATATGGAATTTTATACTTGTTTGTTAAATTTTTAAAGGTTGCACTAACAAATTGTTTCCCGTTATCTAGTATAATGGTCGCAGGAATGCCGTGTACCAGAAATACCTTTTCCTCTAAAATATTTGATACAATTTCGGCTGTAGCCCTTTTTATGGGGAAAAGCAAACAATACTTAGAGAAACAGCAAGATACAACGAATATAAAAGTATTTTGTTTTCTGGTAGGAGGCAGTGGCCCAATTAAATCGATACTTATCATCTGAAAGGGTTTGACACAATGCTTACGTTCACCCATGTGACCTAGTGGCGAGTGATTTTGATGCTTATGTGCGTTACATGTGTCACAAGATCCGACCGCCTTAGCCACGTCGGCGTACATACCTGGCCAATAGAAACTTAGAGCCAAACGTTTATACGTTTTAAATATTCCTAGGTGACCCGCAGTGGGTACCGAATGGTTTTGAAATATGATTTCAGATCTTTTTTCTGATGGAACGACCTCCTTCCACTGATATTCTCTCGTGAGAGGATTTAAAGTTTTTTTGAAACGATATAACTTGTTGTTGATGACTTGATAGTCGACAAAAGATGTGGGGGCTTGGGTACAGCCCTTAAAAATATTTAGGTACCAATTATCATTGGTATGAATGGGCTCGTTGGTAGTGTTTGTATCACTTCCGATGGCCATCACGTTTGGAGAACGTGAAAGAAAGTCTGGCACAACGTTGTCGGACCCCCGACGGTGCCTTATTTCGAAATTATAAGAAGAAAGACGTACTCCCCATCTGGCCAATCTTCCAGTGGGATTGTTGAGGTTTAGAAACCATTTCAGAGCAGCGTGATCAGTGTAGACTATGAATTTTTGACCGTTGTCTATGTAACAACGCCAGTATTCTATGGCGGAAAGAACTGCGAGCGCTTCCCGCTCGGTAGCACTGTAATTTCGTTCCTGATTGGATAGGGATTTGCTATAGAAAGCTATGACTCTTTCCTCTCCATTCAAAATCTGACAGAGTGTGGCACCAATGCCATAGTCACTGGCATCAGCATGTATCTCGAACGGTTTAGTGTAGTCGGGACAAGATAGTACGGAAGTCGAGGCGAGACATTGTTTCAACTTAGAAAATGCCAAATCCGCCTCCTGTGACCATTTGAAAGGTGGCGACTTTTTGCCATTTGAAGTGAGTTTATTCAATGGCGCTGCCAGCGTGCTGAAATCAGGTATGAACCTTCTATACCACGACGCCGCGCCTAGAAAACGTCGAACCTCTTTTCTGCTTGAAGGAGTGGGATAGTTGGTGATAGCTTCCACCTTTTCTGGGTCGGCATGAAGACCATTAGAATCGACCACGTACCCTAGATATTTTAGTCTATCTCTAAAAAATTTGCATTTATCGAAATTAATGGTGAGATTTGCGTATTTTAATTTATTTAATATTTTTGTTAGCAAAGAAATGTGTTGGTTATAGTTTTCAGATACACAAATTATGTCGTCCACGAAACAGAACACTCTGTTTTCAAATTCTGGGCCGTAAAATAGGGAGTCCATTAATTTTTGTTGTGACGCTGAACTCGACACTAAACCCATTGCTAAAACTTTAAAGTGGTAGGTTCCTCGAGTGGGTATATAGAAAGCGGTTTTGCAACGATCTTCATCTTTAATAGGAATCTGCCAAAAACTTTTAGAAATATCAAGACTAGAAAGGTATTTAGCATCACGTAAATTATCTAATATTTCAGATGTATACGGTAAGTTGTATGCATCTTTTTTAGTTACTGAATTCAATTTTCGACTGTCCAAACAGAACCGTAGTTCGCCATTTTTTTTAGGAGTTAACAGAACGGGGTTTTGCCATGAGCTTTGTGAAATTTCTATTACGTCGTCTTGGAGCATGTCGTCGACATGTTTTATTAGAATTTTCTGCTTTTCAGGAGAAATGCGATAATACCGCTGACGAATGGGTGGACTGTCACCTGTGTCGATCGAGTGAGTGATTAGCGTAGTGCGACCGAGACCCCGCTTCTGATAAGAAATATCATAAAATTTTGAGATTATATTGTTAGCGGTAGCTCTCTGGTCGTCTTTTAGAAGATCAAAAGAAATAAGATGATTATCAACGTCGGACTGTAGTTGTGCAACGCCGGACTCATGGTTACTGGGAACTAGAATAGTTTCTAGTTGTTTGGGGAAAAGTCCGAAAGCCCTCCAAAAATCCATACCTAGAATAACTGAATTTTTTATTCCTGGGACTATGTGTGCTTCCAGGTCTATAGATGTGTTTCGAAACTCGAAAGGAATGGTCACTGAGCCAAGTGATGAATATTTGTCGCCACCGGCGGTGACAAAACGTAAAGGTTTCGAGAAATTAACTTTCATGTTATTCAAGAAGAACGTGTGTGAATCATTACCCAGAATGGTGAAATTAGAGCCAGAATCAAGTAGACCTACCGTATTCATTTTATTAACTGTTACAGGTATATATGGCGAGTGGTTATTATTCATGTTACCGATTGTGGAAAGATTATGTGAATTTAAAAATTTTGAAATATAATTAAGCCAATTGTGCCAGTCGGCTTTGTCAAATTTAGAGTTGCTATTATTGTCACAATCGGAACCTACTCGTTTTTTTGAGTTATATCAGACTTGTTATTGCACGAGGGACACTCTGCGACGCGATAACCTTTCAAACCGCATTTGAAACAAATCAGATAACGCGGCTGGCGACAGCTACGCAGAGAATGTGAGTCTGTTCGACATCTCGGGCAATATTTAGCATTATTAGAAGTAATAATAGCGTTAGCAGCTGGACTGGAGTTGAATGTGTTAGGAGAAGGTTTGTTGTAACTGTAATTTTTAGAATTAGAGTTGAAATAATTGAAATTTCTCGAAAAATTGTAGTTGGGAGTATTTTTATGCAAATTTGAAGTACTGGAATAATTGTATGCTAATTCTGGAGCCAGCGTGTTTGCCGTAATCTTGGGCGGTTCGACAAATTCCTTGCTTCGACTATGATATTGCTCAAAGTTCCGGCACACGCTCAATAGCGACGGAATATCAACAACTTTGGATGTCATTAGAGAATTTGTATAACAGGGCCTGATGTTATTAAGGAGGATTTCGAGCTTATCAGATTCACTGATTGGGGCATCGAGACGAGAAAATAAACCTTGCATTTTAGAAATGTATATAGTTATGTTTTCTTTCTCACCTTGAGAACGGCACCTGATTTCGGACATTAGTTTGTAATCGTAATTATGAGGGCTAAAATCGCGTTTTAATAGACTACATAACTCATCCCACGACTTAACATTGTCTTTAATGGCACGGTACCAGTGAAGAGCGTCATGCGAAAAGATTTCGTAAGCGAAGGATAGTACCTTTTCCGACGGGACACTTCTACAGGCAATGAATTCATTAAGATTTTGTATGAAAGCACGCACACAAGTCTTTCCGTTATATTTAAATTTAGCCAACTCGGAAAAAAGTTTACGTTCGTAATAAAGATCTGAGGGAATCGGAACGCCTGAGCTGAGGGGGAGTTGGGCCACGTCCGTAACCTTTGAGTCCTTCGCGGTTAAACGGGTCAGTCTAGCATAGTAATCATGGAACTCATCCCATAGGGGCTTTGTTACTTCGATATCAGACAATAAGGATACGTCAATTCGAGATAATCTAAAGTACACGTGGTGTAAAACCGATTCGGTCCTAAAAAAATTGTTACTATCAAATTTACATTCTAGCGAGTTGATGTTATTGGCTACTTTAAACAAAGAGACTTTACAGGCAGATATATCGTCATCCGCTTTATAAGGAGATGTAGCAATGTCCTCCGAGGACACGGTTAGGGAAAGTTTAGTAATTTGCTTCCGGAGCTCATCGACCGTATTCGACTTAGTTCCCCCGCGAATTAAAACTTCGTATTCTAATTCATTTTTACCTAAATGTGTATACTTAATGGGGTAAGACATTTTTACGGTGGATGGTATCCGTAGCGAAAATAGACACAAAAATAATGAGTTAGGTTCAAGAAATTAATTTCAGTGCAGAATAAATAGGAGCGCGTTAGGCCGGCCGACGCAGCGACTCGCTCAAGGTCATGCGGCGAGCCAATTTGAAGGACACGCACGACTCGAGTGCGCGCTGTATTTAGTACGGTTTGGAAGATTAACCTCGCTTATGTTATTACTTGAATAAATAAAGCGAAGTTAAGATCGAATTTACCTTCTGCACTGAAAAAAAATATGTATTAGTAACAAAAAATACACGTCCTGGTATTGGTGGTCTAGGGGTTTTCTATTCCCGTGGGCGCCATTGTCACGCTGTGGGTGGGTCAGCCACCTCATCAAGTGCAAATATAGGTATATTTACCAAGGAGATAAATATGAACGATGTGGTAATAGTAGAACTGCAGTTATCTGCGTTTATTCTTCAGAGAATCGATATATTACAATAATAACAGTGGACTTTCGTCCCTTTAATCAATTAACGAGAGAGGTTTCTTAGTACTAGACCACCAGTCCCAGTGATGCGCACAGATGGAGCGTGTCAACATCACCTCAAGAGCCGCAGGCCGGAATCAGAGACCCGTCGCAGTCGCGCAGCTGTTTATATAGGCCCGGTAGTGGAGGCTGCGGCGGGGATGAGAGTGCGGGGACGCGCGCCTGGCACGATGCTCGTGCGTGGTGGTGGCGTGATATGACGTCACACACGTCACAATTTCTTACTCCATATGAATGACTGTTTCGCCTCTTAGTCCAGTCATTATATACATTTGGAAATGCAAATGAACCGAGAAAGCCAAATTTTGGATATTACGTGCGGAGGGGCTAGAAAAGCTTAAGTTCAAATTGTCGACCAAAATAACCTGGTGGGTTTTCCGCCATCTTGAAAAAAGGGTTATATTCAGTTTTTTCATCATAATTCGGTTCCCCGTTGAGATACGAAAATTTTATTAAAAGTTTTTTGTTGCTCTTTGTACGATCTACAATTAAGGTCTACGCATTTTTCACGTATCGATCACCGTTATCGAAATATCGATCCAAAAAGCCGCAATTTGGGGAGAAAAATTTATTTTTAGCTATTTCCTTCTTTCTCGTGAAATATATCGAAAAATGTCCATAAAAAAAATTGTTGAGCGTGTTCAGACCTACAAATTCGTTTCTCTTGGTTTTAATTTCCGGACTTGCACAGGACAAAAAAAAATTTTTTTCGCAAACCAGCTAAAGGCAAAACACCGGCAAAACTAAACTCTCCGAATAGTTTCAAGCATGATAAGTCTGTTCTTGAGAACATTCTTTTCATCCATGTTTTCAGCGGTTGTGACACCACGTCGTCTTTTTATAATATTGGAAAGTCGAAATTCATCAGCACCCTCGAGAAGAACCCGAACCTCCGGTCATCGGTAAAACTATTCAAGCAAGAAAAGGTCGATCCGGAGATGCTAGCTTGCGCGGGAAAACTATTCCTTATCGCTCTCTATGGTGGTCGTAAAGAGGATACAACGATGGATAGTTTGCGATTCCACCGCTTTGAAAAATCAATGACGACAAATAAGACAAATATAATCTTTCACTACTCCCACCAACGGAAAGCGCAGTCCGCCAACACGTTTTCCGGACATATCTACAGGTACAAACGTGGCTCGGAGTTTTCAAAGATCCTCAGGAATGGGGTTGGCGACAGACGAATTACGGGCTTGAACCAATTTGCACCACAGCCGCACCCGCTCCACCTGAACTTTTAAAACTCATTTCGTGCAAATGTAAAGGAAAGTGTGGGGCTGCTTGTGGGTGCAGGAAAGCAGGAATTAGTTGCTCCGTTATTTGCCTGCACTGTAGTGGACAGACATGCAACAATGTCGCCAGAGTCGAGATTTTATTCAACGACGATCACGATGATGATGATTATATTTTTTCAACCGTCCCAGCATCATTTACTGCGATTCAAGAGTTTTCACGACTCGAAGAGTCTACCGAGGAAGAACTTCTACAGCCAGGACCATCGAAACGGCGAAAAACATGTGAAAAAAATTACCACCTGTAATTATTGTTTTTTGCTGCATAAAAATTATTTGATCAATAATTTTCATGTGTTTGATTTATGATTTGGCTGGTTTATTAATTTATTTTGTATTGCAATAATTGCTTGAACAACCATTCATCCATTTTGACGTATGGATACAACCGTGCGAGTGGCTAAATCAAAACCGGGCACAGTCTTACTGACTTTGCGCTGCGCTAGAGGTCGTAATTCTTATCGAAAATAAAAAATAAAAAAACGAATTTGTAGGTCTGAACACGCTTACCAATTTTCATTACAGACATTTTTCGATATCTTTCACGAGAAAGAAGGAAATAGCTAAAAACATTTTTTTCTCCCCAAATTTATGGCTTTTTGGATCGATATTTCGATAACGGTGATCGATACGTGAAAAATGTGTAAACCTTAACTGTAGATCGTACAAAGAGCAACAAAAAACTTTTTATAAAATTTTCGTATCTCAACGGGGAACCGAATAATGATGAAAAAACTGAATATAACCCTTTTTTCAAGATGGCGGAAAACCCACCAGGTTATTTTGGTCGACAATTTGAACTTAAGCTTTTCTAGCCCCTCCGCACGTAATATCCAAAATTTGGCTTTCTCGGTTCATTTGCATTTCTAACCCGATTTTTTCGACGTAATGACTGGACTATCTGTTAATCTGTGTAAAGGCCTCGCAATACCCGAGAAGTTTACACAAAAAACTTCTGTTTTAGTTCTTTTTCAATTGTTTTTGGTTGAGGCAAAACTTTTACATCAGAGATCCCATTTTCACGCTCAATTGAAATTTAAACGGATGATGTATTTCAGTTGCCGCTATAACAGAAAATACTAAAAAAAAAGAAATATATTTCAGGGGTGCCCACATGCAAAAAACGTGACATTTTGCCGATTTTATAAATTAGTAGGGATTTTCAATATAAGTACGTTATTTTCAAAAACTTGTTATGACGACGGAATGAGTCTGAAACTAATTCGGGACACCGGTTGTCGCCACTGGTATGCAACAGATTGCTTGATTAACAAACCTTTTCTAACTTGTGTACACAATGTGAATTTTCGATAAACACTTTTGTTCTATGGGCCAAAGTTAAAATGAAACAATTATCCAAAACATAGTTCCAGCAATCTGTGAAACATAGTTAAGTTTTACGAATTTTCCGCTCAAAGGGTTGTGGGCACTCGCAAATTAGCGAACACATTCGTTGGTAACTAAAATTAAATTAGTAAAAACCACCAGACGAGGGTTAAGTCGCATATGTGCGAAATGGACACCATTTGCTAGCCCTTCTCACACCTGAGCATTGATTCGTTGACATATCTCAGTATGCGTGATATTGTGTAGGTGTAGTGTGGGAAGTGTGCTCGTCGGCAAACCTTCGTCTATGTAACACCTACACAATACTGTAATTCACACCGGGCTTAAGTAAAGAAGCGGGATAATACACGAACCCATAGGCGAGGCCGCGGTGATAGCTAAAGTCTGCTCGGCATTCCTGGAGAAGTAACTCGCTGCGCTCGAGACTACAGGAATAGGTAGACGTGTGGTTTTTAGTCAATTCGGGTCCGGTAAGACATTCGTGGGAATCTCGAAACGACCAAAAAAACACGGTGAAGTGATACTGCAAGTGTAGAACCTCAGAAGAAAACACAGATATCATCACTCCTTCTTTATTTCACATAGCTAAGTAACCACAACTTATACCTTATACACCGCGTGGCACAAGGAAGAACATTGCAACCAGTGTCTGGGACTTGCAACCCAAATTGTAGGTTTGAGGTGGCCACCTTACAATGCGCATAAACGCTCACCTTCCACTGCCGACAATGCTCCCCATTGCCCAATTACACTTTTACGTTTCTATCTAGCGACGTGTAGTTTACGACTGAGCCCCACAAAATGGCGTTGCCGCTTTTTATTAACAATCCCCACCAGTTGAATTCTCAATCTACCTTCATTGCCATTGCAAAAATCCAGGCAAAACAATGAAACCTTACACTCGTCCATCCTGACGACGTGTATGTCCTCATACACGCATCTGGTGAAACCTTACACTCTGCCCGTCAAGATTAATGTTACAGAATACCCTTTAATGCAATGGCAAATCGATAAACAAATTGAACATTTAACTGAGCTGGTGATAACCTTCTAAATAAATTAGATCAACTTAACCAATCCAATGTAACTCAATACAATCTATCAATGATATATATAAAAAAAAACATTTTTACCATGTTCTAGTTTTCCATGTGTCTTGTTTGACACAATTTTACATAATTTCAGAAACTTTCATTTATCTGATACTTTATAATATCTAATACATTTACAAATTAGAACATCAGTTACTCTGTAGTGAAAGATAACCCATCACGATTTAAATATTTTCTCTTCAAGAATTTCTATGTAACTAACTTCATCAATAAAGAAATTAACTTTCTCCACTTTCAATCGTCAAAAGTCACCGCCATCAATCTCAACAATAGGAAGTCCTTTCAAGTTTCGCTTACTAGTAGTGGTTTATACGTGAACAAGACTTTTAACTTTCACTTGAATTGTAACGAATAATGGGTCTTTTAACTTTCGCTTAAACAATAACAAACTATCTGAACACCGGAAAATCTTATAGCTTTAGTTGGTACAATAACAAACTGTATTTGAAAAATCTTTTCACTTTCGCTTAAACAATGAACTATCTGTCTGAACAATGGAAAACCTTTTGACTTTCATTTAAACAGTAACAATCTATATGAACAGTGGAAAATTCTTACTTTCGCTTAAATAATAACAAACTATCTGAACACCGGAAAATCTTATAGCTTTAGTTGGTACAATAACAAACTGTATTTGAAAAATCTTTTCACTTTCGCTTAAACAATGAACTATCTGTCTGAACAATGGAAAACCTTTTGACTTTCATTTAAACAGTAACAATCTATATGAACAGTGGAAAATTCATTAACTTTCGCTTAAACAATAACAAACTATCTGAACACTGGAAAACCTTAAAGCTTTAGTTAATACAATAACAAACTGTATTTGAACAGTTGCAAATCTTTTAACCTTCGCTTAAACAGTAAACTATCTATCTGGACAATGGAAAACCTTTTGACTTTTGTTTAAACAATACCAAACTATTTATCTGAACAGTGGGAAGTCTTTTAACTTTCGCTTAAATAATAAACTATCTTAACAATATGAAACTAACTTTTGTTTAAACAATAACTAACTATTTACCTTACCAGTGGAAAAAATTAACTTTCTATTAAACAATAAACTATCTAAGCATTAGGAACTTACTTTCGTTTAAACAGTAACAAGCTATTAATTGAAACAATGGAAAACCATTTTGACATTAGCTTAAATAGTAACAAACTATGTATCTGAACAATGGATAATCTTTCAACTTACTCTTTTCATAGTAACCAGCAATCACTCTTAACAATGGAAAATCTTTCAACTTACTCTTTCATAGTAATCAGCAATCATTCTATATAATGGGAAATCTTAATTTTTTGCCCTCCAAAATAGTAACCAGTTAGAATCTTAACATTGGAAACTTGTGAATCTCGCATAAATAGTAACAAACTAGGTCTACTCGTGTCTAAGCAATGGAAAATCTTTCAACTTTATTCAAATAGTACAGACATGTGATTGTTTTTCTTTTCCAGACGGCACATACATTTAATAGGGTTTATAATATGATCATTATATATCTTGATAACTAACTGTACTGCTGAACCACTCAACATTATAACACATTAACACTATTACACGTACTAAATAAACATATAACTTTATAGTATCAATTTGTAGGTTATCTCAGAGGGAAGGTAACGCGGTAGACTTTTCAAACTTATTTATTGCTCAGCTCAGGTTACATATATATACATAGAACTCCTCAGGAACGACACGTATAGTTCAAAACTTATAAACGCCAACTTATAGGATTTCAAAACTTATAAATGCCAACTTATAGGCTTTCAAAACTTATAAACGCCAACTTTTTTTTTTTTTTTTTTTTTTAACGTGAGGGAAAATCCTCGTAGGATGCTATGCCGGACTCTTACCGACTAAAAAACCTCACGTAACGCCCAACAGCCTATGGTTGAGAGCCCCGGGTAAGCCCTCAGGAAGGATGTCCCGTGACTCCCAACAGACCTACGGCCGCCAATGCGGCCTCGCCCAGGGGGTGGTTCGGGTGCAATCCCGCGTCTATGGGGGATTTCGGGTGTGACCCCGCTTCTAAGGGGGGGCGTGCGTGAGTGCTCACGTCACGCTGCCGTCATGGGCCTGCTTCTGTAAGGACGGTGAGCGGCCCTCTCACCGTCCTCAGACCCCCGGTCATGGAGGCCGATAGTCCTCGGCGAAGACACGTCGGCGGCGCCCAGGGCGCCGACTGCGGAACTCGGGTGGAAGAGTTCTCTCCCGCACCCGGCCCGCCGCCTCCTTCGCGAGCATGACCTGCTCGCAGAAAGAGGCGGCGCAGTCCCACTTACTCCCGCTGGAGAGCATGGCTCGCACCATGGCCTCAAGCGAGAGAGTGTCCACGCCCAGACCCACTACGAGGACCTGTCGCTGTTATATAAACGCCAACTTATAGGATTTCAAAACTTATAAATGCCAACTTATAGGCTTTCAAAATTTATAAAAGCCAACTTATAGGCTTTCAAAATTTATAAATGCCAACTTATAGGCTTTCAAAACTTATAGAAAATCAAAACTTATAGACGCCAACTTATAGGCTTTCAAAACTTATAAACGGTTACTTATATACCTAGGCTTTCAAAATGTATAAATGCCAACTTATAGGCTTTCAAAACTTATAGAAAATCAAAACTTATAGACGCCAACTTATAGGCTTTCAAAACTTATAAACGCCAACTTATAGGCTTTCAAAACTTATAAACAGTTCCGCTCGGTACAATGCGAGCCGATTGCGGTGTGCTGCTCATACGCACGCCGCTTGCATGCTCGCTGCTTGTAATCACGCTGGTACACACGCTGCTGGTGACCCCTGAATGCGGACTCTCCACTGCGCCGACGACGCCGGGCACCCAGAGCGGAACCGATCATCGTAGAGGTTCTCGAGGCTACGGCGCTCTCCGGTTCATTTTTTTTTCAGAACTCGTCACATGAAAATTAACAAAATTTAGAGTTAAAGTACACCGGTAGCCAGTTACTGTACATGTCTACCGAAAAACATTATGGGGAATGGCATGGCAGTGGCCACACCATTCCCGGAACAGATTAATCCCGTCCATGAAATAAGTGACGGTGGCTCATACCTACATTTCATATCTATACCCAACATTTTGTATCACTCCTGGTCAACAAAACCCCCCCTTGGACAACCATTTAACCATCCTGCAGCCGGTAACATCCAACGACGTTACAACTCGAATCACTACTTAGTCTGATATCTTCTAACCAAATGAATTACATTAATTTTCTAAGGAAATACGATCAGATAACATCAGTTAGGCATTCTGGAGTCCATCCCAATCACGTTCGGTCAATAAAAATGTAACCCACAAATCATCATTTGGGCTTTTTGCTTGAAAAATTAGAAAAATCTAGCTCGTCTACATTAATAAACAACCTAAATACCGACTGCAGCACCATCCGCCGGGCTGAGACTGTGATTCTAACCATCGAAGGCGCCACCCAACGAAAAGGTAGCAACGCAGGTATCGACGAAGATTCCGTCGGTAGTTACATTTTAAAAATTCACTTTTACTTCCAACTTAACTGAAATACAACAACTCTCACAAAATATGATCACACACAAACACTCATCACAGCCAAGTTTGGTTATCGCATCGAATTACCTCCTGATCGTTTGAACCTGAAAACGTTTAAGCGGACACAACCAAAACCACTTTCACATCAGTGTACAGGGTAACTTTTTTTTTTTTTTTTAATTTATTTATCAAGTTATAAATCAAATTACAAGTTTAATTCAACTCGCCAAACGGCTTTAGCAGTTTGTAGGCGATTCGCTCTTATTACTTATAAAGCAACTTAAATTTAAGTACTTAATACCTAATATATTTCTAATGTACTTAAATATATAATAATATAATAACTAAGTGGTAAGTGGTTATGTTACATTACCCTGCTATAATTCTTAATACTATAATTTTATATGATTCTTTTTCTATATCCAAACAATTCCTTAACTTTTGACTTCAGCCTCATTTTACACTTTATTTTATTATCATCCCTCAATAAATCATATTTATTATATAACCTGGGTACAATATATTTCCTAGTTCTTTCTCCGTAATAATTATCAGCCATTATTTTTTTGAATTTACCTATTTTTTTATTTCGTACACTATATTTATATTCTTTTTTCATTTTAAACTCCGTTTTATAATAAGTCTCTAAAGCTATTAAATATTGTACTTTTTCATGAACAGGTATTATGCTACATGCTCTAAACAGCTGATCATAGTCTTCTCTATACATATTTTTTATTTTTTTATCCACTAACATTTTTAATATCCTGACTTGTACCTTTTTTATTTCATCTATATATGTTTTAAAACTTAACCCATAACAACTTAATCCATAATTTATTATTGAATCCGCCAAAGCATAGTAAACTACAAATAATATATCTCTACTTACAACCTTTTTTAACTGATAAAATTTACTGAGGACAGCCCTCAAACGGTCACACACAATGGTAATCTGCGGTTTCCAATTAAATCTGTTGTCTATTTCCAAACCCAAATATCTAAATTTATTAACAAACTCTAAATTACTACACGTACATACTTGACCATGTAAACAATCATATGTGTGTCCCTTTATTATTAAATTATTTAAACATGTTTTTTTCGCTATTAAATTATAAGGTGAATATATATGAATACATTTTGTTTTACTTATGTTTAAAAGAATACCATTATCGTGTGCCCATTGCGTTATGCTGTCGAAATCTTCCTGGACTTTCACTACTAATTGCTCTATATGAGAGCCAGCTACAAGAATACATGTATCGTCAGCATAACAGAACACCTTACAATGTTTTACAACGTTTACCATCGAGTTAACATGCATGATATACCCTACCGGCCCATAAACTGAACCGGTAGGTACTCCTAATGTAACCGCGGCTACCTCCCCTTGCACTACGTCTACTGTAGTACATAATGTTCTATTAAACAGATAATTACTGAAGAATTTATTCATAGGGCCACCAATACCGCACTCATCCATTGCTTGTAATAACTGACTGTAATCTAAAGTTTCAAAAGCTTTTTTAAAATCAATAAATAATGCTAATATTTGCTTTTTTTCGTTAAGGTTTTCATTAAAGTAGTCTGTAAATTGAACCAGTACAGTATTGGTGCTCCCATTTTTTCTAAATCCATGCTGACAGTCCGTTAATATGCCATGATTTTCTAAAAACTCACTTATTTGTTTGACTATTACTTTTTCCACAATTTTGTTTATTACTGACAGAATAGCAATAGGTCTATAATTACTATAGTCATAGTGGGACCCTTGCTTATATAGTGGTCTAATCAAAGCTTGCTTTAAGGGATCCGGATATAGACCAATTGTAACGCACAAGTTATTAAATTTAGCAATCACGGGGCTAATATTTTTGTTACAATGTTTGAGATCTTGAACCCTAATCTGATCTATTCCCGGAGCTTTGGCGCTATTCAGGTTAGTAATTATTTTAGAAATACTTTCTGAACTAACTTTTACAAATCTAAATGACACAGGGCTTGGTTTCACATAGGTACTCCGATCTAAAAATGTATGCTGACAATTATGCTTAATTTTTATAATTTCCTGTGTAAAGGTATGTGAAAATGTAGTACAAATATTTTCTATGTTATCTCTTTTTCCCAAATACTTTTTTATTATGCTATGTATATTTGTCTTTTTTCTCCCTAACCAATGATTAATATTAACCCATATTTTTCTAAAATCACCGTTACATTTTTCTATTTGATCTTTTCGGTACTTATTTTTCGCACAATTTATTGCTTTATTCACTTTATTTCTAAAACGTGTATATTTTAATCTACTATTCATATCAGCTACATTAGATCTATATATTCTCATTAATTTATTTCTTTCATTTAACATAGTAATTAATTTTTGAGTCACCCATGGCTGTGTTATTCTTTTGCTACTTTGCTGTTCTGTAACTAAGCACTCTGAGTATATTTGCCTAATAATTATACACAATTCATTATAAATCACTATAGGACAAGAATACTGTAATAATTCCTGCCATAAAACACTATCCAATTTTTGCTTAACTAACTTATTATCTAACACTTGCCGCTCCTTGCTGTTATCAATTGTATCTGCTTTGTTTACGCACTCAAAACGAACTCCCGTCATGTTATGATCAGAGAGCTGGCACACCAACATATGTGCGGAGCTGCATCTAGTTGTACTATCGAGACGCACCCACACATGGTCAATGCATGACGTCTTGAGCCGTCCGTCCACTATTGCCTCGCGCGTTATCTCAGTACTAGGAATCAAGTTTTGCAGGCCCAGTTCACACAGGCTGTTTTTGTACATACTAACTGTATTATTATTATTTTTATGTAATAAATCTATGTTCATATCTCCAATTATTAACACATTCTCTCTTGTAGGAATTTGACTAAGTAACGTTTGCATTGATGTAATAAACCGTATTTTATTTTTATTTGGTGGTCTATAAATGCTAATAAGATGCAGCGGACTATTTTGTAAATCAATATCTATTTTCAAATATACGGCTTCAAACTGATTGTATATTGTATATTTATGTATAAAACTCAACTCATTCCTTACATAAATTAATACTCCTCCCCCCCTCTTATTGGTTCGTGTGTGATCATAATAATTATATCCATCTATCCCATATAACGATACTTCTTCTTTTTTTATATTTATTTCCGTTAACACGATTATATCTATATTTATTTTTCTCATACTGATTAATACCAATAACTGATTAAACTGTTTTCTCAAGGATCTAATATTTAAGTGCACAACATCAATTTGATTTTCTTTTTTACCAATTATATTTTTTTTCTATTTCTGCACAGTTTCGAATCTCTGATATATACTTTCATTATCTATTGGAATAGGGTTGAATTTTGATGATGAAGGAATCACGTAGTGTGAATCAGGTATCTTTATTTTGCTCTATTCTGTAGAATCTTTATGACTAACCTTAGCTACATTCAACAAACGTTGTATATCGCTGTCGCATTTTACGGCGTGTATTTTTTTCTGGGTTTCATTCTCCTTTACTAATATATTAGAGTTTTGTATCCATATGAATCTATATGATTTTTTTAAATCTTTTTTGACCCTCCAAAACAACTCACGCTGGTGTTTAGTGATATCCTCATTAACGTAAATTTTATCCCGATTGTTGTCTCCATATATATCTCCGTTGGTAATTTGTTGTTTACGTAGTGTTAGCCATTGTTCGCGGGCCGCTTTCGTCTTTAGCGTGACCACTACCGGTTTAGGTCTCACCTTACCGCTATTTATTTTTTCAACGCCTACCCGCTTGATTTCTTCTATATCACTTTTATTCAACTTAAATTTGTCTGCAATTGTATTCACCACGCATTTTAAATCTTCTTTGTCTCTTTTTTCAAGACCCACTATTTCAACATTTCTTTCCTTTTCCCTTTGCTCCAATGTCACTACCCTTTCTTCTAGCGCTTTATTGCATTTGTTTAAGTAAGTATTTTGTTGTTCCAATTTTTTTATTTTTTTTTCAGCTTGTTGTTTGAATTCTATCATCTCTTGATACTGTTCCGAGTAAAAATTTACAGTATCCTTTATATCTTCGATATCTTTTTCCATTTTTATTATTATTTTCAACTTACAGTTGAGTTGTTTAATTATGTCCCGCATATTCTCGGGAGTACTCTGGGAGCTGTTTATGATATCGAGATGATCATCCTCGTCTCCAAGCCTCTCCGGCCGTATATCTCCTTTAGCACTGTTCAGACACTCCTCACAGTTTTGATTTTTTTCAAATTTTTTAAAGTTTTTTACACACTTTTTATGGTAAATACCATTACATCCCTTACACTTCAATATATCGTCCTTAGCAAGCGATAGAAACAATTTACATTTCTTGCACTTCACCATTCTTACTACACTATAATACTTTTTCAACTAACGATAACAAGTTAACTATAAACACGTCCGCGTGCGGAGCGCTCACACGACGACTGACTAACGGACCTTTTCATATCCCAACCTAAAATACGTAGGTAGATATATATTCTCTTAACCAAAACCATTAACCGAACCATATATCCAGACCTGCGGATCTCTAAACCTTTTACAAAACTACACGTTTTATTAAAACGCTGACTTGAATGCACCCGTTCTAGAACACTTGAACGATCTTGTAAGATCATTCTAATTCTAATTATTTTCGATTAAATACGATTATCAAACTTATAAAAAAACTTAGTTCTTGGTTAACATCTGTAACCGTGATATTGGAAAACTTCACTTACTTTTCCACAATATTCGTTAAACAACAAAAAAATCAAAAAGAAATTAAGGGCCTAAATGGCTAGGTATAGTATCGAACCCACTAAAAAAACCCCATGGTTAGGTGATCTGCTTATCACATAGATATAAATAACCTGTAACACAGCTTCCAATGTTTGTTGCACTTTCCCTTATAAGCATTTATACCGATTAGCTAACCCTTCTTATATATTGCAAATCTTTCCAAACCACCACACTACCAACAGTATTCCAATAGGTGTGACAAAGTCATCATACTTAGTACAACTAGAAAAATCTCATTAGGGAACTATTTATCTTGTCATAGCCACATCTTGTCAACCACCCAAACAAACAGTCCAATGAAACACCACAATGAAAACTATAAACACGTGGATGCTCACCTTAACAGTCACACCAGAAACATTAACTACAATAGAACCTGAATATAACGAAATAGGAAACCCTCGGACGCCGTTGCCTTCCTCACTATACGACCATCCAATAACACGGCGCTAGCTAACCAGGTTCACCCATGTACCCCGTATCGTACTGTACAAGAAGAGTCTCTCAATGTGGTCACATCACGAGGCAGGCGGCCTCCCCAGACCTTGGTATGACTTTTAGCCTAGCTAAGCAAAGCTGCACTTGGCCGCCTTAATAGGGTGGATGCCTACTTTTAATCAATCACAATATCATTAATAGACGTATTTGTTAGCCTCTCAAAGCAGTACCCAAGTTTTTTCACACTCATCCTCGACACTAGGCGCTTGATATTCGTAGACCTAATCTTAAACCAAGTACCTAGGTACTACGCAACCAGCGCATTGCAATGAGATAATGTTAATTGCGAAATCCATTGCAGAACCTAACTTTTGCACGAAACACCAAACAAGTAGGTACACCTACACGAAACTCCATCCATGAACCGATTAACGATCTAAATATTCACAATAAAATGACTTGATAATGTATTCAACTTCAAACACCGAATCTACACAAACACAGCGTACCTAACCACCAAACTTGCAAGATTTCTTTTCTACCCACTTATTCTACTTTTCTTTTATTAACAGAATCGCAACAATTTTTTTTTTAACTATTAGCATAAAACAACAAGGTATAAAACGCAAACTCATGTATGTACCGTTTACTTCCTTTTTCAAACTTACCCTCGCCTACGCGCACTCGCGCACAAACCAGTATCGAACAACTTTGAAAATCCTTTGACCTCATGTCCATGAAATCTGTGCTACCATGTAGGTAAAACCTGACGGCCCATTTTCCCATCACTTAGCAAAACTCAGCATATTGTTAGATGAAAAGTACTAATTGAATTAACCAGCAATATCTATCGCCTTACTAAACCTTAACCAGCATTTTCTATCCTTCATTATTAAATCTTAACCAGCAATATCTTTCCTTCTTACCAAACCCATGTTATGGCAAGGCAGATACATAGTTTTATCCTACTAACCAAAGTAACCATTTCATACAAAATTATGCGTGTACTTACATGGCGTGGATCACAGTGCCACTTCTGAGATGTAGAACCTCTGAAGAAAACACAGATATCATCACTCCTTCTTTATTTCACATAGCTAAGTAACCACAACTTATATCTTATACACCGCGTGGCACAAGGAAGAACATTGCAACCAGTGTCTGGGACTTGCGACCCAAATTGTAGGTTTGAGGTGGCCACCTTACAATGCGCATAAACGCTCACCTTCCACTGTCAACAAGGCTCCCCATTGCCCAATTACACTTTTACGTTTCTATCTAGCGACGTGTAGTTTACGACTGAGCCCCACAAAATGGCGTTGCCGCTTTTTATTAACAATCCCCACCAGTTGAATTCTCAATCTACCTTCATTGCCATTGCAAAAATCCAGGCAAAACAATGAAACCTTACACAAGTAAAGGCTGAAGTTGAGGCCTCGAATGTTCAAGTCTTATAGACTTTAAATAATTGATGACGTTGCCTGTATAGCCTTATGTTCGAAGTTAATTGGCTAAGTTAAATTGCTTTTTTCTAAATAATGTGGGCAGTACCGGTCGGAAATGTTCAATCCAGAGCTCCAATCTCAAAAGGCGTTGGGTAAATTCACAATAGTTTTAGTCTTGTTTATTTTATTGTTTGACTAAAGTTGAAGTTGAAGTTGTTTGTTTGAATAAAGGAACGATTTTTCCTATTCTATTGAAAATTTTAAAGTTTGTACGTTAAAAACCGTCATTTTGAAATCAATTTTAAATGACCTCAAAATAAATAACACGTATTACTCAAATATATGGGACGAATTCTTACAAAAATAGTATCTGGGAATGAATCTTATATAAATATGGATGTAATGTTATGTATTATTGTATATAGTATTTATGTATGTATGTAGGTATTGTTTATTTGTATTAGGTATAATTTTATTATATGTAGGTGTTAATATGTAAGTGTATAATATATGTTATATATTTGGACCATAATGTTACCACTGCATTGGTATTCATATTATTAAAATAAAAAAAAAATAAAAAAAAATAAAAAAAAAAAAAATCTTGTAAATATTTAACACCAATAACTACCCACTTACAAAATGATCCTTGACAAAATCTCCATCCAAAGGTTGTCTGTAAGAGATTGCTTTTTAGCGATAAGGCCGCCCTCTGTACATTTTTACTAGGTACTTTAATCTCTTTATATGTTTGTTTTGTATTGGTGTGCAATAAAGTTTATTCTAATCTAATCTAATCTAATCTAAAAATGTGAAATGAGAGCATATATGCCTCTGCCTACCCTCTCGGGGACAAATAAGCGTGACCGTGTTTTTATACGTAGAATACTAGAAGACATTGACCTTTTTGGCCTAAAGCCATGTTGCAGATCATTGAGTTTTCCTCCAGGTAACGCATGAGCTGTTTGTTGATGATAAGCTCCAACACGTTATCGTTATATCCCCCATATTATTCTGTAGCTTATTTGCCGTTGACCTCAAAGAGCACCGGAATAAGTTTCATAATTCAATCCTCGTTTTATGAAGCTTAATAAATCGTATTCCCAACCAGTCAACCGAAGATATCGCATATTTATTACTATAAGCAAGGAAATAATAACCCGTAACTTTTTTCCTCATAATAAAGGTGAATTATTTACTTAGCTACGTTTGTGCGTGTTTATCCCTAACTATCATTATCAACCCGTTTCTATTCCATTGTCGAACACAAATCTCGCTTTATTATATGAAGTTTCACAGATTTTCTGTACTTATCCTAAACCGGTTTCCAAAAGGTAGGCAGTCCCAGTGCCACGGTCGGGTTGCTTCCGACCATAGGCACTAGGCAGTGGTAGGGCACATGAGGTTTTAGCAACCGCAACTCTGCTGCTTCCTGCCTAAATCGACAACTATTATTGACAACTATAAAGCTACCTATACTGGTTGGTCATAATCTACCATTCAATACACCCACACATTCAAGTGTAAAAACAGATTCACCGATATTATTTTAGTTTCTCTTACATTTCATTCACAAAAGAGTTGTATTCCGAAAATAAACGTTAATCAAAAATAACTTGATCCACTCTGCTAAACTGATCGTATTGTAAACGTTATACAAAAAGCAATTGGAATCAATTCAGTTCCACAAACAATTCCAATAGCCCTCAAGAGAACCCTTAGCTAACAGCTCGGGGGAAGTTTCGTCCAATCAATCGGCTGTCATGTTGCTTACCCCAACAACAGACGATTGGGAGCCTATACCAATTAAGGTCACATTTCAGTCAATAAGATCCCTTATCGCCCTTCAATCAAGTGTAAATGCTCGGGAACAATCGAAAACTTCTATGTTTTAGTATCGAATTAAGTCGGCGATCTCAATAAGCACTAGCTGATGTAAACGTACTGAATTGTTAAAACCATGATTTCATTTAAAAAGGTTTTCGAATTAAGTAAAATTTTCCTTTATTATTATCCTTTCTAAAAACTCTACGAAACTACATTCATTTTTGTCGGCATATTACGAAATAGCGTTAATAATATTCGACTGAATTTAGAATTAACGATTACGAGTTTCGAAAACCACGCCATGCCCACTGCCTACGGTCAAAAGCCCCGGGTAAACCCTCCGAAGGACTGCCCGACAGACCAAAAAAGTGTCCATGTTAGAAATGGAAGTGTGTCAATGTTAGGAAGCGCTCGTGGCCCCACGGACTCAGTGTTATGTAAACGATCACTGCTTGAACTTTCACTATGGCCGGTCCATGGATGGGTGACCATCCATGTGATCACTTTGAGATATTTATTTGAGCGTTTCCGTGCTTCGGAAGGCACGTTAAGCCGTTGGTCTCGGCTGCCAGTAAAATGGCAGTCGTTAAGCTAAGTTGAAGGCTTTATTTCAACAGCAGGCAATCACAACCTGCACCTGTCCATTTAAACACGGCAATACGACTCACATCCTATTACGTGGGACAAATTATACAAAGGTGAAATTTGGGCATATAATATGCCTCTGCCTACCCCTTCGGGGATAAAGGCGTGACCATATGTAATGTTATATTACTTGCGTCAGGAAATTTTATAACGATAAAGGAAGTGGAAAACTCCTGACAATTATGAGGTAAACCCTTAACTTAACGACAACTCTAGAGAAGTACTTAATACTTAAACACGTTACGAAAGGTCGGATGTTTAGTGCTTAACTGTAGAATCCGGTCTATACTTCTTAAAGCTATGTAATACCACAGCCGACAGATCATAGATTTTTTTCTTTTTATACTGTGGTAATACTGAACCATATAATGCGTTTTGTAGCTTCATATTTCTACACCTAACTACCCATCTGTCTTCAATATCTTTTTCTGTCCATCCCAAGGTTGCCTGTAAGAAATTGCTTTTTAGCGATAAGGCCGCCCTTTGTACAATATCTTACTATTATCTTTTTTTCTGTAAACTATAACTTGATGTACAAATAAATATTCTATTCTATTCTATTCTATTCTATAATGATTGTAATCATATTTCATGAGCTTCAATATTTATAGATTTAGTCGGTAGGAATCCGGTATAGCATCCATGCAGGATTTCCCCACGATAAAAAAAAATCACGTGAGATACGATTAGTGAGATAAGTATCTCAATAATCGTATCTCACGTGATTTTTTACCTATTACCTATTAGTTCAATGCCGTTGACAAAGTTGTCAACGGCATTGAACTAATAGGTGTATACTAGCGGCCAAAGCTATTTTAGCTGTGTAAGTGGCTCCCATCTCTGAATATCGCCAAGAGGGTGGTGTCGTGTTTAGGTCTCCGTACCCAAAGGGTATAAACGGGACCCTATTCATGAGATGTCGCCGTCCGCCTGGCTCACTGTCCGTTACGTGGCTGTATCTCAAGGACCGTGATAGCTAGATTGCTCAAATTTTCACAGATGATGAATTTCTGTTGCCGCAAAACAAAAAAGGCTAAAATCAGGTAAAAGGGGGATTAAGGGGGGCTCCTATACAACAAACGTGATTTTTGGACGTTTTTTGCTTCGAAACCCCTCACTAATCACTAGCCCGTGTTTTAACGTAACTTCACGATTCGTTCAGTCAGATTCTGATATTTAATCGCATCGCTTGTAAAAGAAAAACTTTCAAAAATCTGCTGTTTACTTAACAAATATATTTCGCGATGTTTAAATACAATACATATTTCATTCATGTCTTACATTTCCGACACAGATACAGTTTTCACGCGTCATGAAATTCCTGAATCCTTTGCGATGGATGATTCTATACCTACATAATAAAATATGAAAATATTTTGACATTTCTTTTCATTGTATCATTTTTTTGTTGTAAAGGCACTTGACTTGTACAAAGAATGTGAAGCCAACTCTAGATTCTTTGTTAGGAGGAAATAAGTCAATGCTTGGGGCGGAAATAGCTGGGAATAACCATAAATCGGGTACCTATCAGTGGGTTATATTAAATTCGATCAATTCAGTCCCTCGTTTTTTTTTACATACACATTTTTTTACACACATTTTATAGGTAAGTATCGTATTATGAATGAACGTACGGGTAAAGGGTTATGAAAATGGATCCATAGATTCTATAGATTAGCGTTAACAAAAGGTAACAAAAAAACTTATGATGCAGCAAGGGCTACGGCTACCACTGCGGTCTCGGCTAGGGGGGAGTTCGGATGATATCTTTCGGGGTTTTTCGGGTGTTATCCCGCTTCTTAGGGGGGGCGTGCGTGAATCCGTCACGTCAAGCTGTCGTCTTGGGCCTGCTGCTGTAAGGACGGTGAGCAGCCCCCTCACCGTCCTTAGGGCTCCGGTCATGGAGGCCGATAGTCTTCGGCGAAGACACGTCAATGGTACTTCCGCCGCCAACTGCGAAACTCGGATGGGAGAGTTCTCTTCTGTTCCCTCCCCGACGCCTCTTTCACGAGCATGCTCGCAGAAAGTGGCAGCGTAGTCCCACTTGCTCCCGGTGGAGATCATGGCCCTCACCATGGTCTCCAGCGAGAGAGTGTCCACGTCCAGACCTGCCATGAGGAGGCAAGGGCCTACTATGGTCTCCGGGGACAAGACTGCAAAGCATATAATAACAATGATTTGACCAGTGGTCTTCAATCAACAAGAAAACTACGGATTGAAGACTGTATCCTGCTGGTCCCACATAAAGTTGACCTTGTACCCCGACAACAAGGCAGCATTTCATGGTTCGAAAGGGTGGGACGAAAAGGACGGTTTGACAAAAGATATTTGCTTTTTCACAATTTAAAACCAAAAAATAGAAACTTTTCTTGAAAACCTTGATAATTTGCGATTGAAGCTATCGTAAATGTTTTGTTAAAACTGGTAAAAAAATAATGTTAAAATTTACAGTCTTTGGATATAATTATGTCATTCAATATTCCATTAGTAATGTACCAATGTTAAAAAATATTTTTACTGTTCTGACTACGAAGATTAAGTTGCAATTGAAATGGTTGGGTATCATAATGTAGTTTCTAGCAAATAAAATGTATTTTTTCGACAGAAGAGCGAAGTGGAACCTTTTCGCGATAGGAGAGACTTTGCCTCCTTGTGCGTGTTCTACCGCCTGTACAATGGGTTGTGCTCTGAGAAATTGTTTGATATGATGCCTACGACTACGTTCTATCATCGCAACGCTCGCCACAGACAGGGTGTTCATCCCCACACTTTGCGACCGGAGCGCTCGAGCACGGTTAGATTGAATAGGGGCTTTCTTCCGCTAACACTTTGACTGTGGAAGGATCTCCCTGCCTCGGCTCTTCCAAACGCCTATCGTGTTGCAAACGTCCATAGGCTGCGGTGACCACCAGTACATCCGGTGGGCCGTATGCTTGACTGCCACCTTTGTATTATAAGCTCGTATAAATAATGTTGTTTACAAAACATATAATGAATGGATTTAAAGCCTCTCTCTTTAAAACACATTTACTTTTTTTATTATCTTACAACTTTATTAGACAGTTATGAACGTTATGAGAGAGAAACTAGCTTAAGTATATGCTATTCCAGAGTATAATCTATCACTGTACAGAATTTCAGCCAGATCCGTTCAGCCGTTAGAGCAAGAGGACCGTCGTTTTCTTTCGTCACTCCTGAAAATTCGAAGTTATATCCGTACATTTTCTTCTCCTTCCTTTTTACTTGTTATCATCTTTGTTAGAACTTTAGCAATAAATTGGTATAAAAAGAAATAATAGTGTTTATAATAAGAGCATTGTAAACAAACACAATGTTATGATTTAACTTTCACCAAAACCTAATACATTTGTGTAATAAGAATGTTCTAAATTCAAAATTAAGGTTGAATAATACAGGAGAAGGCGTGATATTGTTTATTTCTCAATTCGAATACTCTGGTATTAAAAAACATTTTTCTTAAAAAGCTAAAGTTGGTTGAAAAATGAGACCAGAAAATTAGGGCGAATAACTTAATTTCTTTTTGTTCGAATTTCTAATTTCTCTTTGTTTTTCTCTTTATGAAAGTATTTACGTATTTATTACAAAAGTTTTGTTTATATTTAGCGATTTGTAACAACTTAGTTGGTGACGAAATATTGGACCTTTTTTTTCCAGTTCTCTAAGTGGGTTAGTACAGTGAAATAATACTGGCTGTACCTATTGATATCACTCGAAAGAACGAGTAGGTATAATAGAAACTAATAGACTTTAAAATATTATAAGTTGGTATAATGGTCATGGAGCTTAGACTATTCAGCTACTAGTAGTTAAATGATCTGAGTCATGGAGAGATTCAGTCCGTGCACCAAAAATTATTCATGATACTTTGGTTCTTGAGTATAGCTTCAATAAACTATTAATCAAACATTGTTTGCATTAATCATTGTTGAAATACAAACCTTCACAAACTTTCCAATGCATGTTTTTGCTTTTAATTATTTGTTAAATAACTGAAAAAGTTTTGCCGTGAACTAAGTGCTGTGGGCGTTTGGGGGTAACGCTAAGATCACTTAATTATCCTGACTGGTATATAGCGCTTTTTATTTGTTTGTGTGCTAGCGGTTTCACGCGCGTAAAATTTTGTTTTTAGGATAGAAAAATTGTCAATTAATAATCTATCCTTGTACCTAATTCCAGCCAGAATGCCAGATCCTTTCAGTCGTTAGAGAGTGTTTAAGTATCAAACATCTTCAGAAACTTTGATACTTAAAATATTAATTGAAAGGATTAGTAGGATAGTATTGATAAGACAGTACCTAGACAGTGAACATTTAGGCATTTTTTCCTATCCTATCCTAGCACCCTAGGTTTCTTAGTTTAATAATCCGATATGGAAAGAGCATAGACCTGCGCAGTTCCATATATTAAATTCCAATGGAACGACGTGCCTTTACATTCGTCAAATTCTCGTCGAATCGACCTCGTTTCGTAACATAATCTGTTTATTCCCACGACGTGCAGCTGTCAGCGATTCCACTTGGTGGTATTGGACCTCAGAGCGACTTGATGTAGCGTCGTTGTCTTGACTTGGCGAGACTCAACGACAAGGGATTATATCCATAAGCTATCATGTACTAAATAGAATAGAATAGAATAGAATAGAATAAACTTTATTGCACACCAAAACAAAAACATACAGAAGAGGGAGACATTACAATTTTATAAATGTACAGAGGGCGGCCTTATCGCTAAAAAGCAATATCTTACAGGCAACCTTTGGATGGAAAATATTGTTAAGAATCACAGGATATGGGTGGTCATTAGTGTGAAGAGATTTCAGATGTGATTTATTAATACACGTCATTTTGAACGTTAAACGTTCCACGTCATCAACACATACTTGTCAATAAGTACATAAATAATACATAATATACCTACACAAATACATAAATACACAATAATACATACATAATAATAATAATATATATATATATATATATATACACCTAAATACACACATACGTACGAGTATATTCATAGATACTATAATGCCAAATAATGTTCTTTAACCAGTCTTTTGAAAACATTTAAAGACTGCGCGCGCCTTATGTCTAAAGGTAAAGCATTCCACAACCGTACAGCTTGTACTGCAAAGGATTTGTCATAAAAAGATGTGGAATGTCTAGGAATTTCTAATTCCAGTGACACTGATGACCTCAGAGTTCTCAAATGTGTGTCATTGAGAAACTTAAAACGTTCTTTTAGATAAGCGGGGGTACAGGGGTTAAAGAGAGTTCTATATAGCATAGAAAGAATATGAGTGTTCCGACGAAGGCGAATCGGGAGCCACTCGAGCTGTCTTCGAAACTGAGATACGTGATCATATTTGCGTAACCCAAATATAAATCTAATACAAAAATTTTGAAGTCGCTCAAGTTTGTCTAGCTGCTCCTCAGAGATATCAAGATAGCTGACATCTGCATAGTCGAGTACAGGAAGGAGAAGGGTTTCTGCAAGCGCCCTTTTAGTGGCAGTTGGCAGGAAGTTGCGTAATCTACGCAGTGAACCTGCAGAAGCAAAAAGCTTACGGCTAACCTCTTTCATTTGGGGACGCCAAGATAGTGTTCTATCAATCAAAATACCCAAGTCCCTTACCTCACTGCTAACTTGCAGGGCAACACCATTAAATTCGATGTTCGGAAGGGCCGTCCACTGCACTTTATTAATCATTTGTGAGCTACCAACCAAAATCACTTGAGTCTTAAAGGGGTTGACCTCTAAGCCATATTTTGTGCTCCATTGACTGATGTACGCCAAGTCGGTATTTAGTATAATAAATGCTGTCGATAGTTCAGACAATGGGGCTTGATTGTAAATTTGAAGATCATCTGCATAAAGGTGGTAGGAAGAAAATAAATACTTCGAGATAGAATTTATAAAAATAGTGAAAAGCATAGGAGAAAGCACGCCACCCTGCGGAACGCCGGCAGAAGTACTACACCAAGTGGAAAAAAAATCTTCAACGCAAACCCGCTGCCGGCGTCCAAACAGGTAACTATGAAACCAATCAATCACTGGTGGGGATATGTTAAAGGAGCGTAACATACCAAGCAGGATATGGAAATCTACCGTGTTAAAAGCATTGGAAAAATCCAGTAATGTGAGCACTGTGAGATTTCCAATCTCCATGCCTAGACGAATGTCATCAGTCACCTTAATCAATGCGCTGGTCGTACTGTGGCCTGACCGAAAGCCTGATTGAAAAGGATTTAGGAGGTTGTGTCTATTTAGATACGCATTTAATTGGGTGTGAACAAGCTTTTCTAGGACTTTGGAGAGGAACGGTAATATGGAAATAGGACGATATTCGGAGAAGGATGCTGGGTTCGATTTTTTAGGCAAAGGAATGATATTTGCGTCTTTCCAGGCTTTCGGAAACTCGGCGTAGATGAGAGAGTGGTTTAGAATGTGACATATTATAGACAGAATCTCGTCAATGACAGGCAGTACCATCTTCCGGCTAATGTTGTCACCACCAACCGCATTGGAGCCTACGGACATTATACTCCTTTTAACATCACACGCAGATAATTGATCAAAGTTGAACGGCGAGTGGTCAGGAGTTGGAAGCGATGAAAGAAACTGCAATGTATTGTCCCTATTAGACTGATCTAATGTGGACGAAGATGAGAAATGATTGTTAAGTAAATCAATATCAAGTGAGTTTGATATCAGATTTTGACGTTGCTTTCCAACTCCTAATGTTCTGAGAAATTTCCAGATCTTGGCAGGATCTCCGTTCTCGACCGAGTTATGAATGTATTGGCGTTGCGCTTTTCTACACACCTTACTGCAGAGATTTCGTAATGTAATGTATTTCTCCTTGTTGAAATTTGTAGGCCGTATATTATATCTGCATTTGGCAGTAGCTTTTTTTGATAGGAGATTTTTTATATCGGCTGTAAGCCAAGGAGATGGACAGTGCTTAACTTTTACTGCCCGTACTGGCGCATGCAAGTCATAAAGCTCTACAATTTTATTGTTGAAGAAGTTAACTTTGGCATCAATCGTTTGTGCTTCAAACAACGGATCCCAGTTGATGTTGCTGGCATCCTCACGCAGTTTGTCAAGATTCATGCCACTAAAGTTGCGCTGCATAAGGAGTTTAGGCTTAGGTTTAGGAGGACGAACTTTATATGAAAGGAATATCAAGTCATGACAAGAAAAAGCGTTGGCTGGATACTGACCGTGTTTAGCAACAAGGTCCGTGGAGGAGACAAGTATTAAATCAAGAAGAGATGGAGGATGACCAGGAGCGTGATGGGTGGCACCAGAAGGCAAGACAGATAGATTACAGGCTTCGACTATGCTTAGAAAAGAAGAAGAGCGGGAGTCTTGCTTTAAAAGACAAGTGTTAAAGTCTCCCATAATAATAGTTTGACTATAATTTGGTGAAAGTCGTTCAACTAAATTTTCAAATGAATAGAAAAAGTTAATATGCATTGAGGGGCAATAATATACTCCAAGTAATAATTTAATATGGGCGAGTTCAATTTCCAGGAAGAGATGCTCACCAGCGCTTAATGGCGGTGGTTGTGGGGATAGGTCGACAATACTATATGGTATGTTATTACGTAGATAGATCGCAACACCGCCACACTTTGAGCCAGTACGATCATTTCTGATTAAATTGAACTCGGGAAGAGAGTAGCACCTAGAAAGTAAACTAGGTTTAAGAAAGGTTTCAGAGATAAGAATAGCATGGATATTTTTACAGTTAAAGGTCGTCAGCATACTCGGGAAATGGGCGTGAACACTCTGTGCATTTATATGGACTACATTGAAATTCTTCGGTACATCAGCAAACTGGGTCTGAACAACATCAGCTAATGAAGGCATGTGTGAGAAACTATCATTTAGACTACTCGCTGTAGCAAAGCTTTCATTGTCACTATCAATGCTCTCCATCAAAATTATAAAGTTATAAATATATTATAATGAAATGTAATAGAACAATAAATAAAAATAAAAGATATTATATAAACCTACCGCGCAGCAATAAAATATGTATAAATAAAATATAATATAATACAAGTACCACAATAGTGCTTCTGATTATTTTATATAAATTCCACCCGCCAGCTGCGTGTTACAATAGGTATCTATGTGTAATTATTTTCTGAATTACCGAGACTAACATCATAAAAAAAATAAAAATAAAAAAGCAATAAGTAATAGACAATAGTACCTGCAAACGGCACCAAAGTCACGCAGGCCGGTACCTACACAATATAATATTAACGAAAATTGTTCCTATTATTGACACCACTATCTAAGCTGTATGGAATATAGTCCTTCGGCTGCAAAAGATTGGTAAAAAGAAGAATAAAAAAAAAAAAAAAAAAAAAAAAAAAAAATGCGTCAAAGTATTTTGACAGCTGACACTTGACAGTAAAAACCAAAACAAGTAAAATATTTCTTTACTTGAGACTGGCGTATCGCCATTTTTTACTGATTTAATTTGTATCTATTTATTTTACTGGAGACTGGCAAAATCGTTAATAAACGGAGAGCCATTCATTAAAAGAAGAAGAAGAAGAAAATATTTCTATGCGGTGTTCGTGTTAGTAAAATAAATATATTTATGTAGTAAAGAGAAGGTATTACTTGAATAGTGAAATTAAAAGAATTAGGGTAGTGAGTTACAAAAACTTCTATAGATAAATACCTGACCTTACGCAACAGTGGTAGAAGTATCAACAAACGTAAACATTACTTTTTCACTACGGCACGTCTGGACTTGGTTGGAACTTTAACCACAGGAGCGGATGACTTATGGCTACTACTGTCAAGCTGATTTAGGTCACTTAAACTTGCTACACGATGACGTGCTCCATCGGCATCCAGGACATAAACATGGCCTTCCCTGGTCCAACATTTGTTGATCCCGAAACGCTCACGTGCCGCCAGGAATACTTCGTGCCGGGCCCGTGTCACGAACTCAGAAAGTGTAAACCCTGTGCCTTTCAACTTTGATTTCGTAAACCACACTTTATTTCGAACATCCAAGTGACGAAACTTCAACAAGATGGGTCGTGGCTTATTGGCACTAGAAGGGCGGCCCATCCTATGGCATCTACTGATGTCATCCGCCGTGAAAGACTGAAGTCCAAGTTGTTCTTTGACTATCTTCACTACTGTTTGGGATGCTTCCTCATTCTTCGGCTCCTGAACGCCATGCAACATGAGCATCTTACGTCGACTCCGTAGCTCAATATTGTCAACCTGACGAGCCAAGAACTCAAACTGTTGGCGGAATGCAGAGAGTGTACCCATCACAAACGTTTTGAATGCATTGTACTCAGCTGTGAGGCCCGCTAGTGTAGGAGTATTTGATGGACCCTTCCCGACACCTTGGAGCTCCAGTTCAAAATTTGCCATACGCTCATCAAGACTTGCCATGGCTGCTGAAAAAGTTTCTCTAAAAGTATCCATCTTCCTTGCCAAACTGATCTCAATACTGTGACACTAAGATGTGATGACAAGTTCTGGTAATTATTGAATGGAGATTTCACACAGCCAGTAAGTGTATTAATAATACATATGTTTCTTTGTAGTTATATGTGCTGAAACGTGTTTTTACTATTTTTAATAACTTAATAAATATAAGAGCAAAAAAAGACGTGTTATCGTTAACTACCCGCGTTTTTCTCTCTTTAAGAAAATTTCAATTTATCTTTTAGAAAATTAAAGACTATTAAACGTAGAGTGAAAAACCGCAAGAGATAATACTGAAAAGTTGCCTATATTAAGTGTCGCCTGTAATGCACATTGACGCTATTTTCAAACGTACATACTATAAATAATTTATTTCATACCATCTGAGATTCACGTCAGTAAGTTATTGAGCATCAATGTGACGTTTAATAGATTGCCCCATGCGTTGAGCCGTCAAATCGTTTTAATAAAAACAAAATTCAATAAGGCTGTAACGTTCTATAAAGCCTTACCATAACACTGTACTGGCAGTACTTTTCGGCGGTACGGATATTTCCTAAAGTGGTCATAACTGGTCTTTTTGCCGGTAATTTCCAACCATAAACAATAAACAAGGGCGGGCTGGAGAGTATTATTTCTCTAGAATGAAATATCCGGCGGTGTATTTGAACTGTCATTTTGTGCAAAGTCAGAGCATAATAAATATTTGGTTGAAGCGTTATTGATACTTGTATTGGAAACTGTGAGAGAATCATGATATTATATAAATAATTTATTTTATGCTTAACTGGTTTAAACGGACTTGTTATGATTGCTTATTTGAATAAATGTTTTATAAGGTACAACTGTCAGTGCAAATTGTAAGCAGGTATAAATGAAACCCATTAATGATTCTTCACTTTATATTATCGGCCATCTGTAATTTCTTGTACTAGGCTGTGTTGAAAGTTTAAGGGGGCAAACTGTACAGTCAGCTGCAGAGTAAAGTACACAGATATATACGTAAAGATTATGGCCAAGGTGACCAGTGCGTCACGTGGTCATTGCCCCGCGCAGCTCCCTTCCCCACTGTCTCCACCTACCCATGTATCTATTATTTCAAATATTATGCACTTTGCATGTTTTAAATTACCTCCAGGTCACGGATCTGTATTATTACCACTGGATTGGCTGTCTCATACAAATGACAGCGAATTATTTGTGCCGATTTGAAACGCCTCTAGAGTTGGTTCAAGGAACTAAATCTGACGTATCATCAGGCCTCCGTCACTCGCTCAAAACCGCGCGCTATGTACCTACCGCTCGGCATCTCCCCGGGGATACAACTGGCAGAGGGCTGCCGAACGCCCGACTGAGCGTTCGCATCGCACCGTACCGCACGTTTCCCGCGCTTTACGCTTCGAAATACCGAAACCACGTAATTATTGTGCAGTGGAAGGGTGTAATAGTACAAAAACAAAAGAAAATTTGTCGTTTTTTAAACTGCCAAGAGACGAAGAAAGCTGAGTAATATTTTAAATCTTATCAATTTGAATGTTTTCACCATTAATTTATTTGTTTGAACAGAAGTAGGTAGGTTATAAGTATGTAAATCGTAAATTAAGGAGTTATTTGAGTCAGTCAGGTATTATGAAATTGTTGTTTTTTATAGGCAATTCAATGTTTTATACAGTGGCGGGGCAAGACCTAAATTTGGTGTGGGCAAGACAGGTTTCGCGAGGCCCTGCGCCAATAATAATAAATCGCCATAAGGAAAAAAAAAATTACCACAGAGGTTTACGTCAAATGTGAGTGGGGTCACTCGTCCCAAAAAATCCAGGATAAAACATATATTGTTGGTTCCACTACCTAAATGTACCACGAGTATTTGTAAATCCTGTTGGACCCCTTAGTGGAACTTAGCAGTCGAACCAACAGTCCGGAAGGAATACTTTTTACTGTTTTTAACCGACTTCAAAAAAGGAGGAGGTTCTCAATTCGTACGCTATTTTTTTGTTTGTATGTTCCGCGATAGCGGCACCAATTATGGATGGATTTTGAATATTTTTTTGTTTGAATGAGGCTACTTCGGAGGTGGTCCCATATCCAGGGTATCAGGATCTGATGCTGGGATCCAGGAGAAATCGAGGGCAACCACCAAAAATTGTAGAGACAACTAGTGCGTTTGTTAACTTTTAGATTAAGTGCCTTAATGTACTACAATTTAATGAAGGTCTGGAGTCGATCTGATGATGGAACCGAAAGACAGTCGAGGGAATTACAGCGGTTACCTACCTTGTGTTTCGACTTGAATGATTTGTGTTGATGAGAACTTAACACATAGATAGATATACTTTTCGGTCCACCCGTCACTTAACCAATAAAAAAAATTAACAAAAAATAGAACCGACTTCATACAAATCCTTTAAAAATAAAATTTACTTAGCACAAAGTAATATGTATTTTGATTTATCAGATTTTATTCAATATAATATTGAAGTTGGTGCCATTAATAATATCTACCTAAACCTATGGGTTTACTTGGCGCAGACTTCAATACGATATTGAATAAAATCAGGCAAATCAAAATACTTACATATTACTTTGTCCTAAGTAAATTTTATTTTTAAGGATTTGTATGAAGTCGGTTCTATTTTTTATTAATTTTTTTTTACAATAACTAATGATGCCAATGTGTAGACATACTTTTGATAAGACTTCAATTTTAAAAAATATTCGACAAAGACTGTTTTCAATGCATGGAAAAGTACATTAAAAGGGATAGCTTGCGATTTTCTCGTGTTTTCTTATTTTAACTGTAATTTTTGTCTACATATTACTAACTAGCTGACCCTAGCAAATTCGTTTACGTCACATAAAGTCTATGAAAGGAGAGGTGTTTCTTCATCAGCCTGATCAAGCAGCGTGTAAAACTGCCCTGTTTGCTTAATCAAAAAAGAGCTTAAAGATTAAGTCTACTCTAAAACAATTCAGTCCACCCCTTCGGCGCGGACTGAATTATCTTACAATAGTCTTATTTATTAAGCTCTCTTATGATGAAGCCAACACGCCAGTTTAGATTTACCCTCACATTCAAAGCAACCCTTGATTTCTAGGTTTTGCGAAAGTTGAGATGCCTCTAATTCCTGAACTACAGAGCCCTCAACATTGCAACTTATGTGAAACAATCTTTAGAGCACTTCCTTTATGACAGTGAAAAAAAAATTGGAATCTAATCACGCAATGAGAAGCTACAGCTAAAAAGCCATTTTGTCTTTCATCCCCTCTCCCAAAGGAACCGCTCAAAATATCGGGTTCAAAAGTATCCTAAAACCGTCCTCAGATCATAAGCTCAGATTGTACGAAGTTTTATTCAAATCCCTTCAGTAGTTTCAGCGTGATACTTATTCGGGATACAGACAGACAGACAGAAAGACAGACAGACAGACATGAAAATTTTTGATTATATTTTCGGCTTCAGTATCGATTAGAGAACGCAGTACAATTAAAATTTTCTAAATATCTTCCATGTACAGACTCTCGACCCTCTATAGTTTTATTATAAGTACTAGCTGACCCTCGCAACTTCGTTTACGTCACATAAGGTCTATGAAAGGAATGGTATTTTAGTAAAAAATCCAGGATAAAACATAGGTATATTGTTGGTTCCTAAATGGGTCCACGAGTATTTGTAAATCCTGTTGGACCCCTTAGTGGAACTTAGCTGTGGAACCAACAGTCCGGAAGGAATAAAATAAGGGATTCCCTGCATTGGTCGGCGGCGTACAGTGGATCGATTCATACAAATCGGCGGACATAGGAATCTTGAAATACTTTTTACTGTTTTTACAAAAACTAATGATGCCAATGTGTTTATCTTAATAATTTGTAGTCGAAAACACAGAGACACAATTTTGATTAGACTTCAATTTTAAAAAATATTTGACAAAAACTGATTTCAATGCATGGAAAAGTACATTAAAAAAGGGATAGCCTGCGATTTCCTTGTGTTTTCTTATTTTAACGCTAATTTTTTGTCTACATATCTCTATTTTTTGTCTACATTTTACCACTTTTGTTTTTATAAGTTAGTTTTTGTATTTATTGTAACTATGATATATACAAAAACTAACTTTTATCATCATACATAATTTTCACAGCAAAATTAATTTATATATTTTTTTATTTTATTCTCGCTTTGAAGCAATGCATAACATTTTGTGAGGCGCGAGGCCCCTTGTACCGCGAGGCCGTGGGCGGTGGCCCACGTCGCCCACGCCTTACGCCGCCTCTGGTTTTATAGAATTTGTAGGTAAATAGGTTTTATAGGTAGTCGAAGCGCTCGTGGGCGCGGGGACTCAGTGTTCTGTAATCGATCACTGTAGTAAGCAACTTTCACTATGGCCAGTTCTTGGATGGGTGACCATTCATGTGACCACTTTGTGACCTTTATTTGAGCGTTTCCTTCGGAAGGCACGTTAGGCCGTTGGTCCCGGTTGCTAATAAAATAGCAGTCAACCAAGTTGAAGGCCTTTTTAGGCGGTTTGAAAAATTTAAACAGCAGAGAGTCACAACCTGTACTTGGTACAAACTATAAAAAAATGAAATGTGGTCATCCAATATGCCTGTGCCTTCCCCTTCGGAGATCAACGCGTGACCATATGTATGTGTGTGTAACATAGTAAGGTAGGATGGCCGGGTGAGATAGGTGAATAGCCGGTACTTACGCTAAAGGTAATATCAGTTAAATTTAGATTTCTTTGATATTTTGGTTATGGGTAGGCATAAGATAAACAATATAAATATATATAGGTATACCTACCTACTGTGATTCATAATTTATTTTTGGTTTTTACGTGCATTTATAAAAGCGTGTTTTCCTAGGTTTTTTTTTAAACCATTCATATCTTTTTTCCTTACATTCCATTACATTGTTAGTTCCATACACGTCGACCTAATAAAAGCGTATTAAACATGGTCGATTCGTAACATTTGTTTTATTACAACAATCATTATAGGTTCAACCCTAGCGCATTCTTACGATGACGTCACTCGCACAGCGGGCAAGACAGTCTCGACGCTATGAGCGCGTATTTAAGGTACAATTCTTCTCGTTCTGAGCAGCAGGTATTATTTTTAAAATTTTGTAGGCTAATATAGCGTAGGTATTGTCGCTTTTATATGGGAGTGATGTATCTGTTACGTAGTAACTATTTAGTAATCTGTGGTATCATGCAAATGACTTCCCGTATCGCGCCGGGAATTATGAATTATTTCGTAATTTAAGGACTTTTGTGTAGTTTAGTGAGGATTTGTGTGGTTACAAAAAAGCAATAGACATGGTGAAATGTGTGTTTTGCAAAATTAGCTTCAAAAAGGGAGCAACATTAGATTTCACAGGTAAGTTGATTTTTTGTATTTTTTATCATTAAATCAGCCTGACCTACATGTAAAATGCTTGATTATTTACAAAATATGTATAAGAATAATATATAGGTAAGATTACATTATTTTTAAGCACAAAAATAGGATTTTAATTTCGTTTAGTGATGTCCATGTTGTCGTATCGATAAACTTGATCATGGTCTGATGTGATCGAAAACTTTTCTTTATAAGAAATATGTCTAATAATGGTATCATTTTACATTACATATGGTCACGCCTTCAAACAAAATCACGTCACCAAACAAAATCTTATTAGTAATATTTATTTAACTTATTTTCTGACATTAACTTGTGTGGGTAATACTTACTACATAATATTTTTTACTCTATTGATGTATGTTTATTTTATTGCAGATTTCCAACTGATCCAAAAATCTGAAGTGCATGACTTGGCAACATGGGAGCCCATAACTGGACTCCAAATTCAAGCGATCGTCTGTGTTCTAATCATTTTGATGTTAAATGTTATTCTATGCATAACACAAGAACTTCCGGTTAATAAATAGTATACCGTCCGCTAGTGTACCATAGTTTTACAATAAAGTGTAAAATAAATGAATGATTAATAAAATCACGTTTATTTTTATTTTTTTCTACACATAACTCCCTTTCTATTTCTATGGCGCATGATATATATAAACGCTCACTTCGTGGTGAAATGGACAATGATAAATGCATCAAATTAACTGAAGTAAGTGTATGAAAGCCACAGACACTTATGGGATCCACGTTCACCGCACAATGATCTTTGTCTGTCTGCCTTTTATTCTTTTTATAGGGATTCATTATTACTAAAGCTGCAGCGAATTGGCTGGCATACGTCACCCATGGTAGCTAGTAAGAAACTATAGAAATTCGTTGCTCAGCTTGAGGCACGCTGCCGAGTTGCTGATTAATTTGGCCCAAGTGGAGATGCATGTAATTTCCCCAGCACGCGGCACGCTCAGATTGAGGCAGCTCGCCCCGCGGCTGCTCAAGTGGAGATGCGCCTTAATACCTCTCTCAATCTCTTCAACGAAAGTAATATTTTCTTGCAATTTTGCGTCACGAGTATGCCAAATTGCTGGTAAATATTATTTCATTTAGGTAGGTATACTAGACACCAACTTAAACCACCCTTATTAAGAGCAATATTCATTAAAGCGTCGATAGCTTAGTGGTTAAGAAGACTGACTGTCTTGCGATCGAGAAGACCCGGGTTCGAATCCTGGCCACTCCTAGCACAAGCAATTTAGCTTAGTTGGAGAAGTTAAAGGGAATATTCGTAATTTCGGTTGGTAATATTCTTATATTAAACAAATTATAAACAAAATTAATTTTAAAATATATATACTAAAAATGTTTTCATTTCAATTTAAATCTATCGATACGCGTCAGTTCAAGAAAGTTTGGCACATCACTAATTTTAGTTCTCTGAACCAGCGCTGCTGATTTCAGCGCCACAATGGCGAGAATTAAGAAGGCATAACTTTAGTTTGACAGCCACCTATCCAGTGTGGTAATATTACAGATCAGTGCTCCAGGTACAGAAAGTTGAATTCCGAAAATATGGTATGTCACCGGCATCAGATCGAACCATATGCCAACAATAACTTACAAAAAGAACTTATTGAGCCGGTGAATATACGAACCCGCATACTCAGGCACCGGCCATCTATTAGACAGCGCCTTATACGACTAGGCTATTGAAACAGTTAACAACAATGGTGAAATTTCTGATAGCTTAATTCATTTCATCTAACGGAGTTAATAACGACCGTATCACATCGATTTTAAGGTTTAAAATCTATTACAAATACGTATGATAATAGTTTTCTTTAAAATTTCACTAGAATACTACCCGTTCGCTCTAACTTTGCCGCTGGCGTAGAGGCGTATACCCGAATTGTTAATTATGCGAAGTAAATTGACAGTAGCTAATGTCACTTCGTCATAGAAAATACGCAACACTACAAGAAGAAGTAACATTAGTTGCTGTCAATTTACTTCGTCTAATCAAAAATTCGACTTTAGTATAGAGCCGAGCGGCAAAGTTAGAGCGAACGAGCAGTACTTGTCTTTGTTATACTGTAATTGAGGGTAACTTCATTATTACATTGTAAATCGTCATCGTTACGTCCATGTGTGATATACTTACTCATTGTAATATTCTTCAATTTGCTAAATTTTGAACCTGTGGTTTATTATTTACTGATAGTATGATTATATCAACAACTTTTTAAAGACTTAACTATTGATATCTGAATATGAAACAAGAATAACGAAAATGGTGCGATATATGGGTATAACCGGTAAGATTTACGTCATACACGATACATTAACTTTTGTTTTATTTTTGTGTATTTCAAATATTATTATTTTTTTTACAGAGAAAAACTGTTCATAGTTGAATAATAATGTGCACAAAGCACAAGGTGGTGGAAGATGTGATCATAAAGGCACTAAATTATATAAAGATAAATTGAGCAGACGTTTAACGCTAAAAACGGATTGATTTGAAATTATGCAAGAGATTAACACTAGGTAAATAAAACTCTCACTAAAATTGTGTTCCGAGTATTATTTTTGACATTTACTGTTTATAATATTGCATCAAATTTTAAAAGTTTGAAAGTTTTAGGTTTCTGGGAATGAATGTCTTCAATG
The DNA here is from genome assembly GCA_933228765.1 of Miltochrista miniata. Taxonomy (NCBI): domain Eukaryota; kingdom Metazoa; phylum Arthropoda; class Insecta; order Lepidoptera; family Erebidae; genus Miltochrista; species Miltochrista miniata. The sequence goes on along the minus strand of OW121762.1, from coordinate 20,257,927 downwards.
AGCCCAGGTGAGCTAATGGAAATAGTTGACCGCATCAGCAGCAAATCCAGAAGGTTAAATTTACGTGATTTAGGATAATTCTTCGTAGCATTTGTCTCGATTCGTGTATAACTGGCTGGAGGTTCAAGAAAACATAACAGTGTTTGACCGGCCGGCTTAAAGTTGAGACGAAAATCATATAGAAAACTGGTGGGGTCCCATGGGGTCCGATGGTTTTTAACTAGGTCACCAGTGATCAAAAATAATTAATCTTTATTATTATCATTCCAGTTACACTTGTTTTAAAAGTCTTTTAGTAGGTTAACGATACACCATCAGACCTCACAATTTTTTTAATGTTGTGTTAAATGGGTTATCATTTGTGTGATAAAAGAGAAAGATATATATTGCCATACGGTAATAGTTTGGCATGTTGGTTCTTCCTCTCTGATTCACAAGCACAAAATGATAATATTGATACTTTTATTTACAACTTTAAACGGAAGAATATTGTATGTTTAAAGGAATATAGAATTTTATCAAATATTATATATTCTAAGCCCAACCCCTCAGGGTATCTATTTTGTGTTTTGTTATAATATATATATATAATAATCTTAGTTTATAGGTAAATTTTGTAAACGTAATTTAATATAGACTGATGCGATACTGTAAACTCAATCTATATTTTCCATTAATGCTATGAAATAAAACATTATTTTCATGCAAACTAATTATTTTAATAGCCCGTATTCCACTTAAACAATTAATGTCATAAATAAAACTTGGCGAGAGGTGATCGATGAAATTTAAAAAATAAAAGCAAAAAGAATTGCTCCCACGAAGATTCGAACTCGGGCCTACTGATTTGGTTAGGCAACTGTTTTAACCATTAGACCACCACATCAATCAGATGCAGATTCGAAAAACTTAAACACTTTGCTTGGCGAGAGGTGATCGATGAAATTTAAAAAATAAAAGCAAAAAGTATTGCTCCCACGAAGATTCGAACTCGGGCCGACTGATTTGGTTACGCAACTGTTTTAACCATTAGACCACCACATCAATTAGATGCAGAACCGAAAAACTTAAACACTTTGAATTGAAAAAAGAATGTGTATCCTTTTCTCTGAAGCTGAATGTACTTGATTTTAGAGGGGGAGGTCATGGATATTTAATAAATGCAGAAGTAACTGACAGGGATTCTTGATCTTTGTGTAAAAACAAAATTCATAATTTAGAGTTGTCACCTTCGGTCTACGACAGTACTGTACTATTCATCTGTCTGATTGTTTGTTAGGTTGCAGCCCCTATTTAGGGCGGAGCCAAGTAGTGCTTTGATTGTCTAGGAGCGTTGTTATATAATAGCGAGTGCCCCTAATTAAATAAAAAAAGAATTAAGAAAATTTAAATTGCTATAATATTATCTAAATACTACAATTATATTAAAAGTAGAAAATTGTTTTTTTTTTTAAATACTTCAAAATAGTTTAATTTTACCAAGCTTTGGTGAAATTAAATTATTATGAAGTATTTTAAAGAATAAATTCATTATTAATTGCAAACGGAGGCTCTGGTAAGCATCGAATTGCATAGATTTTTATTTAATTAATTAATTGGTTACATGTGGGTAATTTCATGACCAAAAATATTTTAAGTAATTTGATTGTAATAGTGCAGGCGTTTGTGAGAATTATAAATAGGCTAAAGTTCTTTTGTTTTCTTATTAAGGCCTTTGAATTTAAGTGTAAATGTTAATAGCGAAAGGAAAGATTTAGGGAATCTCTATTATGTTGAAGAGGGTGTTTGTGAAAATATATTATTCTTTTCAGAATGAGCCTCCATATTTGGAATTAAAACCCCTGCCTATACCTTTATGGCAAAGGATTGTTCGTACAATAGTACTTATTAAAAATATCGTGGAAATACCACTTGGAAGAAGTTGAAGAAGCAAGTCACCCCATCCCCAAGGAGCTTGTTAAATACCTACTTAGCTTTAAGTTAGACATATGTTTATTGTGGAATTGCAATAAAAGCAATAATATTCTGTAATCGTTCCGTTATTGACTCCAAGACAAACCTTTCCTTAATTAAAACTACTGAACCGCCTGGGAACTCCTGGGTACAATCACGACTTCCCAGAAGCGTGTCACTATCCCGGGTATAAGTTACCTTTGGAAGCGGGAACGGAAACACAATTCAATATAGGTGGAGCCGCAGACTCTATCTAGCCTAAATTGCATAGCTTTCACATGTTGCGGGTGTTATTTTTTACAACGAAAGTTAAAAAAAAGCATTCACAGATATTTTCGACTACGGAGGTATTTATATTCCTTGTTATTTTTTATGATATCACATTTGAACTGTATAATTAGAGAACTACGATATTGGCACAGTATCCTTGTTGCCTTACAACAGAACTAATGGACTGAAAGAGTTCAGATTTCCGGAATAAACATCAACGTATCAGAGCGTGTTTATCATGTTGCGCTTGGATTTTAGTAGCTTATTTATTCGTTTTAATACGAGTTTTTGGACTAAGATACTTAACACAAAACCTAAACGCAAACGGTAAAAACGGGACTCTATTCATGAGACTTCGCCGTCCATCTATCCATCACGAGGCTGTATCTCAGGAACTGTGATAGCTAGAGACGAAATTTTCACAAATGATGTATTTCTGTTATTTTTCAACTGTCGCGGTTTTTAACACTCATACTTTTAGAATTCGGGACTTCACGCGAAATACTATTTACTTACATTCACCGACGTTTCGAGCACGTTGCAGCGCCCGTGGTCGCGGTTGGACTGAGGCGAGGATCGACAAAAACCACGAAGTTATTTCTTGTCGAACTACCCTCCGTTGCGCGTTGTTATTACAACGAAGGATAAGGCCGGCGACACACTACACTCACTACGTCATTTTTAATTGGCACAGTTTTACGTTCAAATTTATTAATCACTGTATTCCACATCCCGGAGAGCTTGTATACATCATCCGTATTGAAATTTTTGTGTTTTCTGATTTCAATGGCTTCATCACCATACGTGGATAATAATGGCGATCAGTGGAGAGGACTTTCGGTTGGTGAAGTTCGATCCAGTGATTAATGCCCGAATCGAGGTGTTGTGCTATTGCTGATTTGTTCAACTGACGATTTTTTACAGCTGCAATATGTTCTTTAACCCTTTCCGCGATGGTCCGCTTGGTTTGGCCTATGGAGGAACTACCGCAGCTGCAATATACTTTGTAGACACCTGGTGTTTGCAGAGGAATGATGTCCTTTGGTGTTCGCACGTACCTAGCCACTTTGGTTAATGGTTTAAACATCGCCCGAATGAAGAACCGCCGTAAACACGACCCGATCTTGTCCGTTATTCCCTTTATATATGGCAGATAAGCTGGTTGACGTTCCACCTCCGGTCTCACTCTCCTCGGTGCACGTTGTGCCTTTCTACTACTCGCTGCATACCCATTCATCTTCAGTGTCTCCTGAACATAGTCCAACTCCTTATGCTCAGGGTCGCAGAGGTCATTGACTCGCTTGATGAGCGTGGAGCTGACTGATTTCAAATGAAGTGGGTGATGATGCGAGGAGGCGTGCAGGTATCTGTTTGTGTGAGTGGGTTTGCGATACACAGTATGGGTCAAGAAACCGTCTGTTCTCACCATCAATTTGACGTCAAGGAAAGACAATGACCTGTTGTTGTCAATTTTATACGTAAACCGTGTTTTCACATGTAATGTGTTGAGAATACTCAGTAAAACAAACCACCTGCTCCCTGTTGCCTATAAATATGCAGAATATATCATCTACATACCTTTTCCACAACCTGATCTGACCTTGGACATCCTGGAATACCATGTCTTCTATATGCTCCATCCAAATATTTGCCACTACTGGTGCTAATGGACTTCCCATAGCTACGCCGTCTATCTGGACGTAGTATTAGTTGTGGTAAAGGAAGTAGGTTCCTAACTTACCAAGAGCTCGTCCGGTTCCAGCTTAATGTCTTGGATAATGTCCACAAAATGGCGAGAGTCTTTGACAAAGGACGGTGTTTTCCCCACCAATGGCTGCAGTGCTTTGGCAATGTGTTTTGCTAGATCGTAAGTGGGAGAGTTAATTTGACTTACAATTGGTCGCAGTGGTACATTGGGCTTATGCTCTTTGGGCTAGCCATATAGTTTGGGTGGTTGCGTAATCTTTGGTCTGTGTAAATGGTTGAACTCATCCTATATAAAATCTTCTTCGTGTTCCATAATCAATTTCCGTACACTACGTGTTACTCTGGCAGTGGGATTGTAATTTACCAGCTTGTATGTCTGTGTGTCCTCGAGTAAAGCGCGTATATTGTCCTCATAGTCTGTGGTTTGAATCACTACGGTGGCATTGCCTTTATCAGCTTTAAGCACCAGCACCTCATCATTGCTCCTCAAAGCAGCAAGTGCCTCGCGCTCTTCTCCGGAAGTGTTGTTTTTGGGCAGGCGTGCCTTACGTAAAACGTATGAAACTTCTTGTCGTAGTATTTCAGCCTCCCCATAAGGCACTTTGTTTCGAGCGATGGCCTCCTCTGGCGCTGCAACGTGCTCGAAACGTTGGTGAATGTAAGTAAATAGTATTTCGCGTGAAGGCCCAAATTCTATAAGTATGAGTGATGAATTTCTGTTGCCGCTATAACAATAAAATACTAAAATCAGAAAAAAAGAGGGGAAAAAGAGAGGAACTATTCCAACTTCCCGTGGGATCACATTCCCGAGATAAAAATCTTCTTGTGTTTTATTCCCAACTATAATAATTTACTCAAAAAGACTAATCATCCAGACATATTCTCTTATTTATACATCTACACTCACAACTCACAAAATCTCTCATGGAACGGGAACAGAATTCAAGATAGAAAATAAATAAATAGTTGCATAGTTACAAAATCCCACGCGGGTGGAGCCGCGGGCGCTATCTAGGTTATAAGATTTTAAATAAATAATAATAATGTTGACTATGAACTATTACCACAGTATAAAGAGGACGTTCTCTTTATACTGTGGTAATGTGTCTTTATGCTGTGCTATTACTAACATTTAAGTGTGAACAAAACGTTATAAGTGTGATGTATGTAAGTTGGTTTCGGTAATTTTTCTTAAACCGCTTTGAACTTTAACAGTAAAAAATACTATTTTCTTTTTATGGGAAATCCTTTTATGATACCATTTTGAAATCAGTATTACATAAGCATATTTTTAAACGTTTGGGTAGCACCAGTGTAGTAAATATTTTTATAAAAAAGCTCTGAACAATTTTAATTATACCTTAAATTTAGAGAGAAAATTGAGATGAACTTATTTTTAAATGAAACGTTTGTGGTGGAATTTAATAACCTATTATATTTTTTGTAAGCTTATGTTTCACAATATTCGAAATTCATTACTTTATATTTGAAGAACTGGACACACAAAATTTCAAAGTAATATTTAATTATGTATTAAATCTGACAAAGTATTTTTAGAAGTCAGAAATAAAATCAACACCATAAATTCAGCGCTAAAGGACGTTATTCTATGTTTCTTTAAAAGTTCTGCGCACACAAAAAAAAGTAAATTGAACACCAAATAGTAGAAAAGGACACCCAGAGTTGGTTAGTCATCAAGTTCCAGTTCCAAGAGATCCTATCAAAGTGTATAACTGAAACTACATAGCAAATATGGGATTAGTCGGTTTCAATCCGTCATTATCAAGAGGAGGACGAAGACCGTCTGTCAAATCCTAAATAAAAAAGGCCCCATTGACTGATGCTTCTATTTATAATATCATAATCTCTAATACATTCGAAAACCTCAATCCGCCTCGTCTAAATATAACCAACATCAAATTCGCATTAGTCTTTTACCTGAGTAATCTCTGGTCTCTATTTGCTTTATGGTATAAGTTATATTCAAAAGATAGCGCTACGTGGAACATGAAGTCCTGCTAATATCGCAAGGGAAAAGAAAATAAGACTTTCTTTGAAAAATTGTCCTCGATTAAGTAGCTCCTGCGTTTACTCTGGACTGGAAGTTGATAAAAAGTATCCCATATTAGGGTCCCCGAAGGCTGATACAAAAACTTTCATAAAATTTTTCGAAAAGTACATGCGATAAAACCTAATTTTTTTTACGTTTTATGCGTTTTGCATCCTATTGCGTCACTCCTATCTAGGATTTTATGTATAAAAACATATATACGGTCGAAGTGAGTAACCTCCTCCTTTTTTGAAGTCGGTTAAAAAGAAAAGGATGACTGATGTTAAACGTTTAAAGAGGCAATTTTTTTTAAATATAGACATAATCTCATCAAATTAGTCCATGGCAGGCCGCTATCCGTACTATCACGACACAGCAGACGGCCCTGCATTTTCTGTATCTAGTCCTCACCTGCGATCTTTTTCAGGTGATCGGTCAGTCTGGCGGGTGGACGTCCTACCTCACATTTGTTGAGGCTCGGCCTCCACTCTAGAATTCGTTTGCCAAATCGGCCATTAGTCCGTCTACAATGTCGCCAGCCCACCCCAAAACAAATTTAACACACTGCTAGCCACTCAGATACTGCTAGCCATGTTGACTATTTTGGGTCCCTGCTGAATACTTTCAATTGGAAGTTTTTGCTTCAAAGACCCCCAAGATCCGTGCAATGACTAGTTGCGCAGCTTTGAGAACAAAGGAATTAGAACTGATGAAAAAAAACAATAAAAGGTTGTAAGGGGTTCCAAAACATCGATTTTCCCAAGCCAACCTTGGCTGCAAGTGGTTAAAGCCAGTTACGAAGCCAGACGGTACTCGTTTCTTAAAATCATCAGCAAAATTCAAATTACAACTGCCCCAAAGAACCAAACAAAACGGTCCCAATTACCGAAAATCCATAAGAGTCCGTTATTAAAATATCTAAGTGAGCATACAGAGAGACCGTATTCTTAGCATTCCATGGATTCTCCGTGCGGGCGCCGGGTCCATAGCGTGGCACAGGGGGGAACACCCTGACGGCTTCTGGGACTTGCGACCCATTCGAGTAGGTTTAGGGTGGCCTCGTTACTATTCGCTTAAACGATCACCTTCCACCGTCAACAATGTCCCCCCCTGCCCAACCAGATTTGGTAAGATCCTATCAATGCCGCTTTGGATACTCGTTTTAGTAAAGAGCTTACTGAAGCTCTTGGCAATCCAAGGTCCTTAAATAAATTATACAGGGATTTAGCTGGAATTCCCCTTGCTCCTACTTCTACGGCATAGAGTTTAACCACATAGCCATTTTTGGTTAACTCATTGGTCAAGTCAAAGTATTTATTTGTCTTCATCAATTAATTTTATAGTACGTAAAGACGAAAGAAAATTTTAATGTTTTGAAAGGAAAATGTGAAGATAAAATTATTTTTAACATTCATCAAAACTAGGTCACGACCAAAGTACAGTACACAGTGATCGTAATTGGCCATAGCGATCCTAATTTCTTTGATGACACTTAATCAAATTACACTGATTTAATTTGATTACCTCGTTAGTAACAAGTCTACTATTTTCATCACGTAAGTAATAAATTTAATTTACAAATATTTCAAAAGTAATATTGTTGTCCTGTTCAATAAGAATTTTCTTTGAACTTGAACAAAAATAGGTTAGAGACAAAATAGTACTGGGGCTTTTAAGACTCTAGACAATTGGACGACAATATGGTGCCTACGTCGCCCCAAGACGGATAAGTAATAAGGTGGAAAATTTGGCTGGTTCCGAGTAGGTTTCGGTGGCCCAGAGGTTAAGGCGTCTGCACGGTTTGCAAGAAGACGCAGGTTGGAATCCTGCTCGAAACCAATTCTTTTTTCATATTTAAAATTTAGGTATAATATATCTCGTAATACCTCAAGGATCTATAAAAAATCCCGTGTGGCACCGGGAAAGTTTACAAAATGTCACCACCCTAATTCCTCCCGAGGGTGTCGTCAAAAGCGACTAAGGGAACTCTTGTGAAAAACCATGCTTTGCGTAGAGAAGGAAAACTCGAAATAAAACCTGGTAGTCAGTAAAATGACAATCGTTACGCCAAGTTGGAAACCTTATAAGAATTTCAACTGCGGGTCGCCACAGCATGCGCCTGTCCGTTTTATACGGCAGTAGGCTCACCACTAACTGGAATTTTAATAATTATGAAAGCAACTTTGGCTAAGAATAGCTATTTATTTGAAAAACATTTTTATTTGCAAAAACCTTTTTGATACCCTTAGACGAAACACATGCCGCAAATGTTTGGTAACACCGTGGCAGAGATCTTATTCCACAAACTTATTATATCAGTTGCTCGCATTTATTTTGATCAGTTATTTATGAAGGTTATTTTTACTGTCAACAGCTAGTTAGCTAATAAGTACCAAAACTCTTCGCCTACATTTGTCCTTATGTCTTGACTTTTATGACTTGGTCGCTAGGAACGAGAAAACTTAACTGCTTTGGCGTCATTAACAATAGAAATACTACCCCTAGCGTTATAAATCTTATAAGATACTAGTAGTTATCCAACAATCTATCTACGATGGTAGATAACACTTTGCATAGGCCTGTAACCTTTCTGTGTATTCCTGGAATGTTTTTGTTTACCTAACGTACAAATCTGATTCATACATTATGAATAGGTACCAAAGGTTTCGAATAGTTTCTGATAAAACAAGAAATCGTCAACGGACACTAAAACCTCTATAAGAAAAACGAGCTGAGAAAGGATAAACGAGTTTTATTTTACTTACGCTTTACATATATATGGGACTAGCTGACCCGCGCAACTTCGTTTGCGTCACATGGGAGTGAGAATGAGAGAAGTGTGGTATAAATATTTAGTGATATAATGTTTCCCGTCGCTTTTACTTCCGCCCGTCCTTTTTTGGTACGGATCCAACTCGCACTTGACCGGTTTTTATCGTTCATTTGACTGGCTACTACTGCAGACCACGATTATTGCCGTCGTCGCGTCGCCTCGTTCATATTTTAAAACTTATTAAGAGGGTTATTGTAAGCGAACCGTAAAAGATAGGCATATGCTGATCAGGACTTTTTTTTATAACTTTTTAAGAGGAACAATTTTACTCCACACTATTTTTACGTAACTTTAACCATTTACGCAGTGTACGCAATGGAAGCTCTGAAAAGAAAGTAATTTTCCACGTTCTCAAAACATTATTCATAGCTGCTCCGCCACTATTCGTCTTAGCGTGACGGTATATTGTCATTAGCCATCCTCAATAAAATGACTATAAAACTGTAAAATTAGAAATTTGAAATGCAACCTATAGTTTCTGAGATCCTAGCACAAACAAACTCTTCAGTTTTAAAATATTGTGAGCGGACCTTAAGATATAAACAAATTAGGTTATTGTGAGCGAACCTTAAAAGATAGACATATGCTGTCGCGGACTTTTTTTTAGAACTTTTTAAGAAAAACAATTTTGTAGTACACAATTTTTACGTAACTTTAACCATTAATGCAGCGTACGCTTCGGAAGCTCTCAGACGGTAAAAAATATTCCCCGTTTTTGAAACATTCTTGATTGCTGCTCCGCTCCTATTCGCCTTAGCGTGATGTTATATAGCCTATAGCCATCCTCAATAGATGGACTATCAAACTGTAAAAGAATTTCCGAAATCCAACCAGTAGTTCCTGAGATCCTAGCGTTCAAACAAACAAACTCTTCAGCTTTATAATATTAGTATGGATAAGCATAAAAGAGGTCGCTTGTTTTGTATCCAGCTGAATTCTCATAGCCAAGAAATTGAAAAATTGAAACTTTGTTCTAAATAAATATAAGTATGATTCACATAGTTCCAAGTTACTTTGTCTAAAATAATGTGCAGTCGGATAAGCTATGAAATTATGTGAGAATTTTCACGAAAGCAGAAAACACGTACTACAATTATGTACGAGTGAGTAGGGAGAGTAGGACGCGATTACGCAGTGTGGAGTCAGAAGCAAAATATATATCTTTAGGAGAAAAGCAGCGTTACTATCATGTTTACTAAATCTTTCAATACATTTTATTTATGGTCTAAGGAGTGGCAAGAAATTTCCCAGCGAATCGCTCCTAGTAATAGCCAAAAACGGTTTCGAGGAAAAAAATATAAATCGGTCAATTTATTTAAATTGTAGATGCGTGTCCTCACATCGGAACACGATAAAGCTGGCCATTAGACTGAGTTATGTTTTCATCTGTAAATTAGCATTACTTAAAATAATACTATGTAAATACCTAAGTTATATCATTTTCTTTCGTTATTTTAGATGTAGTACAATTACATATACACGACACTCAGCTTTTTATACAAACATTAGTTTGGCCACGCAAAAATCAAATATAGGCTTAAGTAGATATACCTACTTATTATTTTGTTTTTAAAATAAGGTGTAGATAAATGTAATTGTAAAAGTAATCAGGTCAGTTAACTTCGTGAGTGTCACGCGAAAGAGACTAGTCTTCACGACACAGGGTATCCTAGTGTGAAGATCAGTGTCATATTTGCTAAGAAACATTATTTGTTAAGAAAGATGTACCAATGTATATTGAATTTCAATAAAGATTTGAAAGATTTGATTTGAAAGATCTATCGGATATCCGTGAGGTGTACTTTTACTCCAATTCTGTCCAAAAATGAATTTGTGATCATTTTTTCACGTAGCGTTTCAGGTTTATATAAATCAATTTCACTTTTTGCGGGTGACGTTCGTTATTGGTTTTTCTTGTTCGACACTTTTTTTCGCTTTTGGAGTTGTCTTCTGTTAGATATTTGCTCGTCAGATGATTTTCGAGACAGTGATTTACTTTTATTTTACTCACAAACTTTTGGAATAGGTGGGTAGGTATATCAACTCTCAGAAACAACCTTTTCAATCTAAATACTTACGGTACGTGCAATTCTCAATACAAAATAAACTTAATTACCTATTTAGAATACAAAAAACCCGACTGCCAAATAAACATACAACTGAAAAGCAAAAAACAAGCTCTACATATCTTTTGTGATTTTCTTTAGCTACTTACTGTTTTACTTTGTCGGCAACATTTGCAGGCGGGAAGAAGCTATGTCAAGCGAGTGGTGGTTTACAAAATAGCTACATGTTCCTATGGTTTTTTGTATTGTAAATAGGTAATTAAGTTTATTTAAAACTTTTTAGTTATGTTAGTAGTGGAGTTATTAATTTTCGTGTAGTGAAGGAACATCACTAAAATTCAACCTTAATTATTATATTTTTGGTCATATTTCTGGTGCTACTCAACCGATTGCAATCATACAAATGTTAGAATTTAAGTCTGACCAAGGCCTTATAAACACATATTACCGCATCGAAATCGGTTCAGTAGTTTTGCGTTCATCGCAGTTAAATAATTATAACGCCAAAAGTCCGCCATTTTGATTTTCCATGAATTTTATTGTACCTGGTGTCACGCACACAATCACGACGAATCAAATGACACGTTGTATTTAAAAATCCATCCTGCCGTTTAGGCTGTAGAGTGTCCAAGAAAAATTATCAAACTTTACATTTTAGCGCCAAAAGTCTGCCATTTTCATTTTTCAAAAAATTTTATGTACCTGGTGTCACTCACACAATTACGGCGAATCAAATGACACATCGTATGTTAAAATCCGTCAAGCCGTTGAGTCGGTAGAGCGTACAAGAATAAAAATCAACGTTTTCATTTTAGCGCCAAAAGTCAGCCATTTTGATTTTTTAGAAATTTAAATGTACCTGGTGTCACTCACACAATCACGACGAATCAAATGAAACCTGCCATGTCAAAATCCGTCAAGCCGTTCAGGCTGTAGGACGTGACAAATAATTATGGATACATACATACATACATACATATTATGTACCTACATTATCTCGAAAAACTGCGGCGGTATCACTACCGACTGCCTCTGTGGCGCAGTCGGTAGTGATACCGCCTGCGGCACTCGAGGTCGTGGGTTCGATTCCCACCGGAGACAAATATTTGTGTGACCCATAAATGTTTGTCTCAAGAGTCTGGGTGTTTCTATGTTTATTATGTATGTAATTAAAAGTATGTAAGTATTAATATCCGTGGTCTGATATCCATAACACAAGCAGGTTATTCCTAGCTTACTTTGGGATCAGATAGCGTTGTGTGAAATGTCCGTGAATATTTATTTATTTATTTAAAACATTACCCTCCCTGTCTTCGGCAGTTCGGGTGAAAAACGGGTACACTACATTAATACGAAAAACTTCATTCCGAAAGTCACAATCACGAATTTCATAATTCCGAATTTCATAAGTCCGAATGATTCGAAATCCCGAAAGTCAAAAATCCGATGTTTCATAAATCCTTTTTATTAAAAGTCATAATTTTAAAATTCCGAATGTTTACAATTCCGACTGTCAGAATGCCGAATTTCAAGAAACCGAACCGTTGAATTCCGAATCATTAAAAATCCGCCATATTATAAATACGAACTCCGATTATCGAAAATCCGAAATATCATAAATACGAAGGGAATGTCGTTTCCATCCGTTCCTGTTTTAACCCGAAAACTTATCATTAAAGACGATTATTTATGTTCCCGATTCCATCCGTTTTTTTAATAAAGTATAGTCAAGTCTAACTACCGAAAATATTATTTCCAAGTGAGTGTGGAAGGCAAACGACAAATCAAAAAAAAAAACCCGAGTCGGGGTACTCTGAGTCGGGGTGTTAACCATTCACTTATTATGGTTAACACCTCGACTCGGATAGGTTAGGTTAGAAGGCTAAGGCGAAAGCGAAGCGGAGCTCTGGCCTTAGCCATCGTGGTTATTTTTTTTTTGTTTTGTCGTTTGCCTTCCACTCACTTGGAAATAATATCTTCGGTAGTTAGACTTGACCGTACTTTATTAAAAAAACTTTAACAGTGAATTTTCGGATATTTGAAATTCTGAATAATGTTTTTCGGGAAAATAACAGTCCGGTCTTTTGATTATTCGTACTAATGAAATTAGGAAAAATAAAAATTCGTACTTATGACTGTCGGATAAATGAATATCGTCCTTTTGAATATTCGGAGCTTTGTTTCTTAGGAATTATAATCTTCGGAATTTTGAACTTCGGAATATTGAAATTCGGAATAACACATTTCGGAATTTTTGGGTGTTCCCGTAAAAAACATACAGATCATGTTAAATAGTTATTAAAGTTCGAAGTACTAATCCAACTTTATAAAAATTATATAAACCGCGTGTAGTCCAGTAAAATTTGAGAATATTATTGGAAGTAGTAAAAACCACGCTACCATAAAAGTTTAAATACATACCTATATTTTTTGGGAAATACTCTATGGAGACAACAATTAACATACTTGTACAACAAACTTTTGCGGACCACACAAAAATATTTGTTCCGACACAGGATTCGTACCCGATAATCCCCCTCAATCTGTAAAAGTATACGTAGCTAAATATAATATTATTCTCTAAAGAGTGCGCAGTTTTCAATAGCTTAGATTTTTAACATTATTCAAGAGGGCATAGCACAGTTTTCACTATTGGACCTTTTCGAAAAGTTGACCAACTAACGGAATATGACCCTACTTTACCCTTTTTAAGCCTATAAGGGTAGATGTAGATACAATTGTGTTAGAACCGAATCGTAATCGTAGTTCAATATAAATAAATCACCGACGGTACAATTTTCGTAGCCTTGTCTAATATTCTTTTCTGACACAATTGAAATAGCAGTTCTGGGTTTGGTTACATTTCACTAACCGTAAACTACGCCCGTTCAAATATAATAAAAATGTTAATGTTATAAACTACCACTACATTGCCTCTTGGACATGTTCTTAGGGATGGAAAATTTATCTACAACGTTTGAATGTTACCAGAATTTATGAACTGATGAGTGTCGCTTTTTACTGCCTTTTTTGCTTACCATTTTAAGGCAGAGAATTTAGATTCTACTAATACTTGGGAGAGAAATCATGGGTGTAGAAAACACCCCAGACACCCCCAAATACAAGTAAGATTCGGAACATTTTTCTTCTTAAAACTTAGGGCTTCGGATTCGGACAGATCTGAGACTAACGCTCGCACGATATCATATAGTCATGTCTTTATCCCCGAAGAGGTAGGCAGAGGTATAGGGCATATCCCACATTTTACCTTGCAGTTTTATGTCCCATGTAATAGTCTATAGTCGTGTTGAAATGGACAGGCGCACGTCGTGTCGAACTGCACGAAATTTTTTAAGCCGCCCATGAGACCTTGAACTTAGCTTATGGATTATCATTTTACTGACAACCGGGTTTCATTTCGAGTTTTTTTCTCTACGCAACGGATCGTTTTGCGAAAGTCTCCCCATAGTCGCCTCTTACGACATACTCGGGATGAATGAACACACGGGGACTTTAAATGTGGTGGTTGGTGGTACATAAGGTTTGTAGAGAGTATGTCACCAGCGAAGTTGGGGGCCCAGTTTATGATAGCTTGCTATTTTCGAGTTGGTAGACACTTTAGTTGAGATGGTTAAATTAATAAACACTTTAAAATCCTTTAGTCAAAATAAAGTTCAGTTAATCTCGAAACAAAAATATAAACATTTCTCCTGCTCCAGGCATTTATTTACTGTACAATAATTTTAATCTCACCAACATTATAACCTCTAGCGGCCCACGCATTATTTAGGAACTACTCGATTACGGCCCAAGTCCTTTCTAAGGGACTAAAAATATTTATCAATTAACGCCCAAAAAAATTTGTCAATTAATGGGGGATGAGGCACTTTTAATGGGCTTATAATGTCACCAGGGGCTAGTAAAGTTTTATAAAATGATCCTAAACTAGTTAAATTGACCAATTAAATAAGTGCATTTAAAGGGACTTTGGGCCGAAATGCAGTCATACATCATCAAGTTTTGTAGGAGAGATATGAGTAGATAAGGAGATAAACGTATATTCAGTTAACAAAAATAGCATATCATCAACTTTCAAATTATATAAGACTTCGAAACGTGTCTAATAAAACCAAAATGTATGTATTTGATTTTTTTATATTATTTTCTTTTGAACCATAACTATTCTAAGATCATGTTAATTACTAGAGACCCCGCTGCAATAGGCGATGAAGAGGAGGCCGATGACTATTGGAGACGTTTCCACGACGACTTCCCAAGCATTAGCCCCTTTCTCTACCGCTACCTCATCTAAGCCGCATTATTGATGAGTCTGGGGGTATCATGGGAAAGTTTGGAATTCTTAGTGAATGGAGACACGCCCATAATTAATGAAGGTTTAAACTCCAGGTCGTTATCATCACTGACCTTCTAAGTCATGCAGCAACTATTCTACATCCATATATTAGGTGCTGAAAGCAATATAAATAAAAGTTAATAAACTCTGTTAAAGCCCGCGGTCCCTTACAAGACACTAAAAATATAAAACTTCACGCAAACTACGTCCTGAGGGGAATTCAGAGGGACTATTCCTTTTCTATCAAAAAAATATTATAAATGCTATAAATTCCACGAAAATAATTAATTCCTTCGTTAATGTCTTTCAATATCTTTAACATCAACATCATGTATATTTTATTATTATAAATGTAATATAACCACAATAAAATAACATTGAATTGTTGCTTACCTTTAAGACGTGATGATGCCTTAATGGAAGTTAGCTTATCACACTTTTGTCTTCATTCTTAAAGCCGGGAACCTTGTTGATTCAGTTCGTTATAGATTGAAAAGTTTTATAAATCAATCAGAAAGTTGCTAGGCCGGTAGTTTTAAAAAACATCAAATAAATGTTTTTGGTCCCTTAACCCTTAACTGGTATCGGGGGTCAAAATCTACCCCATTGCAACATATTTCTTATCATAACTTTGCAGTTTTATAACCTACAACCCGGTGCATATAGCTAATCTCATTACGTCGCGGGGTGCGGCGGGCGTCGAGCGTTGGTTGCTCTAACATTACTGGGAACAGAGGTACGTACACTGCTGGGGTCAAAAATTACCCCCGACACCAAGTATAGTTATTTGCATGGACACTATAGTTAGAACGTTTTTTTTTTATTTTTTCAGCAAAAACCATAGTCATGTTCGGTTTTTAGATGGGGATCAAATTGCTCATTTATTGGAAGACGAGGACCATGAATCTGATCCAGAGACTGTTGGTGAAGCCAAAACAGCAGCAAACGAGCAGACCAGCAACAAAATGTACCTACTGATGACTCTGAAATAAACAACCGTAAAAGAGGAAGGTGTTACATATGTGAGAGCAAAGAGGACGAAAAGTGTACCAAAAAATGTAGTATATGTTCTCTTTTCATATGCAAAAAACATACTGCAAAAACCATTACATGTACCAATGCTAAGTATTTTGCGGTGTAAATTTTTCTCGTTTTATAGTAAGTTCGTTTATGTTGTCATTTTTTTATTATTTTTTTGATCTCTTACAATAAGCCTATATTTGTTAAAACGATAATATAAGAAAATAGTATTAGGAGTTATTTTTAAAAAATTGTTAGATTTTTATAGAATTTTGGACTACTAAACTAGACTCTTAAAAAAATATTGTCAAAAAATGAGTGCTTATAAAATGTTTAAAAATAAGTTATTATTTGTTTAAAAGTGTAACAAAAGGTTTTTGTTGCTTAGACTAAAAGTAGTTTTACAATATAAAAGTAAATAATTAGCGAAAATAATAATTAATTCCTAGTTTTAGAAGTAAATTCACATGGGGTCACATTTTACCCCCGACACCAAATATGTTGCCCTGTTTTGCGAATCCGGTTAAGGGTTAAAAAGGACCTGGGCGCTAAATAAGAAATTCATAATATTTGTTTGGGCTGTAATGACATAAGTTAATAAGGGTTTTAGAAGGAACCTTGGGCCGCTAGAGGTTAAAATGATAAAGTCAGATTTTGTCTATGTTAGACTTGTATTTTTAAATCAAAGTATATAAAATCAACAAGCCTTGAAAGTTTATTTAGCAAACATAATAAAGACTATAATGTTTCTCAAGTCAAATAAAGGTTCTTGTAACATGTGAGCTAATATACTTGTACTAGCTGACCCGCGCAACTTCGTTTGCGTAAGAGAGAGAGAAATAGAAAGGTCCCCCGTCGCTTTTATTCTTATCGCGTGGTTTTCTGTCGCGTTGTATTATTTTGGCACAAATTGGATTTTCATTAAAATGGTTATTGTAAAAGAACCTAATTCGAAGCACTATCAGTAGGGTTACGGGATATTTCACTTTCCCGTGACTCTACTGGATGCCAAGGGAAATATGGGTCGACTCGACATGCAGCGCACCACTGGCGTTGCAAACGTTCACTATGCGAATTAGTCTACTACAGTAACCAACCATCAGGTGGACCGTAAGCTTGTCTGCCATTTTACATACATAAACATACATATGGTCACGCCTTTATCCCCGAAGGGGTAGGCAGAGGCATATTATATGCCCACATTTCACCTTTGTATAATTTGTCCCACGTAATAGGTGGTGAGCCATTTTAGTAGTAAAAAAATTGACCAAGTGCGAAGCGGACTCGCGCACAGAGGAAATAAATAACGAATAAAGTATAATAGGAATAAAGTCCTTTATTGAGTTCCATTCCGAACAACGGTTAGCCGGTTTAGTTGGTCGGAGTGGAAAGACAGAGGGTTCCGTACCAAAAAAAACAGCAAAGCACCACGTTTGTTGGATGGGAGCCCCCTTAATCCCCGCCCCCCTTTTCTGATGTTAGTATTTGTTGTCATAGTGGCTACAGAAATATATCATCTGAAAATGTCAGCTCTCTAGCTATCACGATTCCTGAGATACAGCCTCATGACGGACAGATAGACAGACGGACAGCGAAGTCTCATTAATAGGGTCCCGTTTAAGGGCACGAACCCTAAAAATCGTTTCTTTGTGCGCATCTATGCCATAAATCTAATTTCAAAGTTTTAGATCTCGATCAGGTATCTAAGTCAGTTTTTATTTTTATATCAATTAAATCAGCATGTACGCTCCTGGACGTAGGCCTCTCCTAATTTACGTCCTGCGCCTTCAGCATCCAGCTTGCAACCTTTTCTTGGTTCTCGGTTCATCCAGCGGGTGGACCAAGTCGCGATGCCCGCTTTGGAACTCGTTTGCTCAATCTGCCGTCGTCTTTCGTCTTCTGTGGCCAGCCCGCGGCACTTTACAGTACTGTTTTTATATGTATAGATATAATTCTGACTAAATAAATCAAAAAACGTACTTTGAGCGAAGTAAATTTATATTTTTTGTAAAAACTGGTACCTAATGTGTTTGTTAATTGGTTTAGAGAGCATTCTCTGCTTTTGCTAAGGAATTGATATCTGAACTTTTTTCTCTATCGTATTTCTGGATTATGTAGGTCTTCAGACTTTCGAGGCTGAGGCAACCCGTATTAATACAGTTTCTTCTATTGTGACCACACATTAACTGTAGATTTCATCCGCTGAATGTTCATCTATAACGCCTCTGATCGTTTGTATTATCTCTGTATAAAATAAGAAAGTAAGCGAAGATAGTAATAAATACTCTGTATTATTCGGATGAACCGTGTAACAGTGTACACCTTACCTAGAACTGTTTTTTCATGCTTCCTAGCCAGCCATGTACAGGTTTTCATTCTCACATATGTATTTTTGACATACAAAATATGAAGGCAATTCCGCTTATTGAAGGGCAAAAATCAATAAAATATGCAATTTTAATAAAATTATTATTAGATTTTTTTGACATTTATAAAAAATTGCGACCATCTTTTTTAAATCAAATTGAACTGTCAAACATGACAATGTATCAAAAAAAAATAAAAAGTACCGACTACGGAGTATTTATATGAACTATGAGGCAAATCCCCCTAAAATATTTTTCAACCCCATTTTAACCATGTTAAAAGATAAATTTTAATAAAATAAAATACACGTCTCCCATTAATTCGGTTAGTAATGTTTTGTGCCAAATTTGAAGAAGATCGGAGCAAGGAATCACATAGTCCCATACAAACTTTGCAACCCTTGTTTACCCCCTTAGGAGTTGAATTTTCAAAAATCCCTTCTTATTGCTCGCCTACGTGACATAAGGAGCATTTGTGCGAAATTTCATGGTTCTAGACCCAGCCGTTTAGGCTGTGCGTTGATCGTCAGTCAGTCAGTTCTTGTTTTTATATATATAGATTATTGTTATAATTGTAATTTAACTGAACTTGTACGAATATACTTGTAACATGTAATTTGTTACGTGTTATCAAGTGGGCGGTTCAATCTTGGGCGCTACAAACCAACTGATTTTATGACGTTACGAGGGGCGTAGTTAGCGTGACATTCCTGAACGTGTTTCTATAGAAAAGACAATAGGGTTCCACAATCTCAACAATTTTGACGGTTGTTTTCATCAAAGAAAGCGATCAATATTGCGGTACGCAATCACTTATTTTACAAAGAGACACGGTCGACACGTATTTCTTATAATACAAGGCATTTGCTGGACTTTTCTTCTTTCCATTAATTGAAAGTTCGAGGGTTTAATTGTTTCTATTATTATATTTTGATATGTGCAGACAGGCGAGAGAGGCACTGCCGACAATCAAGATTTCACACAATTCTGCAGCTGAATAGGACCAAGATAAGTATGGTTAAATGTATAGGTACAGATCACAGTCCATTTAAATCTATTTTCCAATTAGGTGTCTGTGATACCTTAATTCCTTTGCAGAGCCAGCATGAAGTCGGACGAGACTGTCAGTCACATTCTGTCTGGAACTGACAAGATACGGGGCTACAACACCTCGGCACACCGAGGTCGCTCCAGGAAGTCGTCAGCAACGTGAAGAGTCTGCTAAGCGTCTGGAGGAACTGGGATTGCCATAGCCACACCACAACCCCTAACGCACAATAGGCACAGTAAAGGACGTCGAGTTGCTGTGTTGTCTCGAGTCCGGACTAAATATTTCTGTGATCGACGACATACGGTCTTGAATGAATGTTTTATATGTATGTAGGGGAGAGTAGGGTAAACACGAACGCGGGGTAATCTCGAATCCAATGGTTCTAATGAGTTAGAAAGAGATAGCCATATTTTACTTGCCGCCATTTCCGAGATCACGCCACCACTAGTGCCAGTCAACAACACGGGAGACGCGGACGCACGTACTTTTCAAGGTATGAATTTTTCAATATTTCGCATGATATTGATGTAATTTATCTGGTAAATTCAAGTTGGTGTTGATTAATTTCTATCTACAATAGTAATTTAACTTTTACATAGTGGAATGCTCACATATTAATCAGCGAATTGACAATGACACAATAGGCAAAAGAAATATAACCTAAATGTTTTTTTCTATTTTATTGTTTTTAATCCAGCGGGGTAAAGGCGAACACTCCATGTCGGGCAATCTCGAACGGTCAGCATTACACCCCTCCCTTTTGTTGGTTCCCCGTTTATCCGTATATTTTGTTTATTGTTGATTCAGATGCCTCGTTATTACAAAAGAACGAGCAAACTGAAGTACAGTCTTGAAAATCTCAATAAGGCTATAAACGATGTTAAAACCAAAAAACTCAGCATCGGCAGAGCAGCAGAAAATTATAATGTTCCAAAAACAACCATTTTTGACGACCTAAAGAAAGCAGTGATAAATCTGCCAAGGTCTGGACAAAAACCTTTATATACGGATAGTCAACATCGTTGGGTTATAAATGTGATTACTGTCATTACTAATGTTAGTACGTAATTACCCCACTTGGTGTTCGTGTTTACCCGAACTAATGTCGGGTAAAGCCGAACAATAGGGGTTTTGATTTTATTTTATATTTTTACAATTTATTAAAAAATATAAATGTTGATTAGTGAATTCGTTAGACAGATAAGTAAACTTTAATAATAAACAATAATAGTTTTCCCTTAGGTGTTCGTATTTCCCCCACTTTCCCCTATTTGGAAACATACAATGTTTATCAGTAGTCTAGATAGCATAGGACAAACTTATAACAGCTTAGTTTAGACTAGGCATCAAAATAAAATGTCCCACAATAAAATATTCTTGTGTCTTTTTTCCTTTGGTCTAGATCAGTGGTTCCCAACCAGTGGTCCGCGGACCACCAGTGGTCCGCAGGAGCGAAAATATGGTCCCTGAAGGATTTTAAATTTATCGGGTGGTGAGCCGTTAGTCGCCGTGCATTGAGCGAGAAGAGCGCGGGTAGTGGCTCCAACGCTCCCTGCAAGAGACCTTCGGGGTCGTGCGGAGTATGGCACTATACGGGAACCCTGTATGGGCGGAGGCCTTGATGACCGTCAACGTGGCTAGACTGCATAGCCCGCTAAAGGCGATGGCCGTCAGGAGAGGGTACCGCACGATATCCGTTGAGGCGGCATGTCTCCTAGCCAAGACCCCTCCATGGGACCTGGAAAACAGGGCTCTTGCGTCGTTGTATCAATGGTGCATGAAGGCGCTGGATCGGGACCACAGGCCTGTGCCCAAAGAAATAGAGGCATAGTGATTCCTGTTTGGCCAGAAGCTCATGGAGACATGGAAGGTCCGACTTGAGCTACCAAAGTGAGGACTCACCACTAATGAGACGAGCGCCATGGCAGCCTCACCTACCGAGTGTCACAGATGTTTACCGGGCACGGGTGCTTCGGTAAGTATCTACAGCGGGGACACAGCACTACATGGGCATAGCAGCGACAAGACCTCGTTGCGGGCCTGGGCGTGAATATTCTCACGCTGGAGACCATGTTAAGGGCTCTGGTCTCCAACGGGAGAAAGTGTGACGTAACTGTGTCTTTCTGCGAGCAAGTCATGCTCGCGAAGAATGCAGCGGGAGAGAAATCTCCCTTCCGAGTTTCGTAGTCGGTGGAGCGGTCGTCCACCATGACCGTGAGAGCGGCGAGTTGGCTGCTCACCGTTCTTTCACAGAAGCCGGTGTAAACGGTGGCGTGACTTTTCACCCCTCGAAGAAGTGGAATAGTACCAGCACGGACACTGGTGAAGTTAATGAAGGAATCCAGGGAGAACACAACAAATTCACTTGAGTGGTTTGGTGTTTAAAAGCAATTTCTTATTCGAAACTCCGAGAAATCGCCTTTCCCTATTTTATAGTTTTCTCAACGCTTATTTGTGCGAACAAGGTTTTCTGCTTAGTTGGAAATTAAAAACAAGGCGAGGAATCGTTTGAAAGTAAGTGATGATTTGCATGTAGCTTTCAGTAACAATATTAGTCCTAGGTTAGCAGATCTCGTGAAGAAGATGCAAGCCAGAAATCACATTAATAAATGTTTATGCAATTTCCTACTGCGTTTTTTTAAGCTTCAGATTGATTATCACAGTTTGTTTAATTTATGCCTTTATAGTGGTCCCTGTTAACAAGAAAAATATAAAAGTGGTCCCTGACCACGAAAAGGTTGGGAACCCCTGGTCTAGATACTATGAACAGTATTTACTACAAAAGTAATATAGTCACTGCATGGGTGGGTGTATCGGAAACGATGTATATAAATAAATAAAGTACCGAACCGCTGCCTGATATATTGTCTATGTTGACAATAAATCAAGCCGAGGTTTGGTTGTACTGGATTTACATCGATAGATTTAAAGGAGCAATCCCGGCCTTTTGCGATTTCATTTTCCAACTACCGAACGCTACTTTTTGGCATTTAATTGGTTTTGAGAAATAACCTCTGTCCTGTAGCAGTTTGAAAAATAAACTATATACCTACCAACAACTTAAATTGTCGTTGTTTTGAATAGATACGTAAATTATAACGATTGATAAGAGTAAAACTTGCAAAATAAGTAACAAAATTTTATTACATTTTTTTTATGTTCAACTCGCCAAATTGACGTCGCCACCAGCCTGATGGAAAGCCGTGGCGCATCTAGCGATTCGGGGCCACTTCTGACAGTTGTCCTCAAGTTGGTGGCCCTGTGATGTGAGGCACACCACGCACTTCTTAAAGAACCCGGGATTGTAAGATGAGGAAAATACGTGTGCGGACAGGTCGTTCCAAGTTTTTATAGTTCGACAGAGGAACGATCTTTTGAAATGCTCGGTTCTGGCGAAGATTCTCTCCACTGTGTATGAGTGGCATCTCTGCCCAGCACGCGTTGTTCGGGATCGGAAAGGAGATGGTGGGATCAGGTTGAAGAGCTCTTCAGAATATTCGCCATGATACATTCGGTAGAAGGCAACCAAGGACGCTATGGTTCTTCGCTGCGCCAACACGGTTCGAGGCCTCCCGTCACCTCGGAACAACCAATTATTCGGATAGCACGTCTCTACATAGTGTCAAGCGCGTCTAGTAAGAACCCCGCGGAGTCATCACAAAGGTGAGAACAGTACTCGACGCAGGGACGAATCTGCGTCTTGTACAGAGTGGCAAGTGCGAGTTTCGGTGTGCGCCTGTCGACATTCACGGGTGAGCGCGTTATCGTCGTATGAAAAAGTGGATAATTTTTAGGGTTCCGTAGGTACCCAAAGGTAAAAAAACGGGACCCTATTCATGAGACTTCGCTGTCCGTCTGTCTGTCTATCGGTCAGTCTGTCTGTCGGTCACTCTGTCTGTTTGTCTGTCCGTCTGTCTATCTTTCTGTCTTTCCTTCACGAGGCTGTAGCTCATGAATGGACATAGCTAGAGATCTGAAATTTTCACAGAGAATGTGTTTCTGTTGCCGCCATAACAACAAATATTGAATTTTGCATGCCAATATTTCTATCAATAAGCTGATTCACCGAATTGACATACGAGAGCGAGACTTTGAGGACATGTACCTTTTTCATTCAACTTTGTAACAGCTTTATTTTTTGTAAGCAAGGGTTTTAAACCCCTTTTTTTCCTTTTTAACGTGAGAGAAAATCCTCATGGATGCTATGCCGGACTCCTACCGACTAAAAACCTCACGGTACACTCAACAGCCCCGGGTAAGCCCTCGGAAGGATGTCCGAGGACTCCCAATAGACCCACGGCCGCCACAGCGGCCTCGCCTAGGGGTAGGTTCGGGTGCAATCCTGCGTCTTTGGGGGTTTCGGATGTGATTTCGCTTCTAAGGGGGGTATGCATAAATCCCTCACGTCACGCTGCCGTCATGGGCCTGCTTCTGTAAGGACGGTGAGCAGCCCCCTTACCGTCTTCAGGCCCCTGGTTATGGAGACCGATAGTCTTGGGCGAAGACACGTCTGCGGCGTTCATTTCAAGTGTGTACTTGTTGCCGTTATTAATAAAAAAAAATCACGTTTGTTGTATGGAAGTCCCCCATAAATATGTATTATTTTTCTGGTTTAAGTATTCAATTCAATCCTTTATTTTTACAAACAAGGGTTTGTATCCCTTGTGCTTCCACGGACCTCAGAAGGGGCCACCTGCGGGATCCAGCCTGCGGGAGACTAAGAATAGGTTTTTGAAAACTTGCTAGGCAACCTAAGTTCCTAGTGTATATACATATAATAAAAAGATCTAAAGTCAAAACTGTACATTAAACATACTTATTAAAAGAAATACTCGCGGGGGGTTCTACACAGGATACCGAAGTCGAAAATGTAGTTAGAATTTTTTTGTCTGTTTGTCTGTTAATTTTGCTTTGTCCGAAAGGATCTCGAAAAGTACTCAATATTTTTAGATTCAAATTTTGCACAAATATTAACTAGGGGTAGGGTCTTCAAATAGACTTCAAATTGACTTCAAATTGACTACGTTGGTGTAAGCGCCATCTATCATTGGTTGTATTTTGTAACACAGGTCTAAGCTGACATGCGGCGTGCGTGTTACTTGTCTTATTCATATTATAATGTAAAATAAATAAACGCATTATTTTACTCACAAGATGCATTCTATTATTTTTTGCTACTTATGTTATACCTATGCTTACCTCTTCGAAGACTGCTCGAATTGATTTCATAAATTATTGACGGATTTTTTTCTTATTATCTTTTCTCGGCTCGTCTCACAATTAAAATGATAATAAAAAAAAAATAGTAAAAAATAGAACCGACTTCAAACAAATCCTGAAAAATTAAATTAACTTGGCACAAAGATAAATGTATTTTGATTTTTCATATTTTATTCAATATCATATTGAAGTCGGCGCCAAGTAAACCCATAGGTTGAGGTAGGTATTATTAATGGCACCAACTTCAATATCATATTGAATACAATCTGATAAATCAAAATACATATTATTACTTTGTGCTAAGTAAATTTTATTTTTCAGGATTTTTTTGAAGTCAGTTCTATTTTTTACTAAAAATTTTTTGATCATCATTTTAAGTGACGGGTGGACCGAAAAGTATATCTATCTAGGTGTAAAGTTCTTATCAATACAAATCAATCAAGCCCAAACACAAGGTTCGTGTTGTAAATCGTTAAGGAATTCCCTCGACTGTCTTTCGGTTCCATCATCAGATCGACTCCTGACCTTCATTAAATTGTAGTACATTAACAGTGGGCGCACACTAGGCGTCTTGTCACGGCGACAAGCTGTGGGCGCCAAATTACATACATTTTGTTCTAAGCTCCGCACACTAGACGACATGTCGCCGCGACTCCGAGACAAGCAAGGGGAGTCTTCGCGTCTGTCGCGCTATTGTCGCGGCGACACGGCGACAATCGCCCAGCGACAGCTTTGGAGAACGTGTTCCTTGCACGACGTCTGTCACGGCGTCAAGTCGCCCGATGCAGGCGCACACTGCGCGACAAGTCGCCGCGACATGTCGCCGCGACTGTCGCCTAGTGTGCGCCCACTGTAAAGCACTTCATTAAAAAGTTACCAAACGCACTAGTTGTCCCTACAATTTTCGGTGGCTGCCCTCGATTTCTCCTGGATCCCATCATCAGATCCTGACCTGGTAAAAATGGGACTACCTCAGAAGTAA
The DNA here is from genome assembly GCA_933228765.1 of Miltochrista miniata. Lineage (NCBI taxonomy): Eukaryota > Metazoa > Arthropoda > Insecta > Lepidoptera > Erebidae > Miltochrista > Miltochrista miniata. The sequence goes on along the minus strand of OW121762.1, from coordinate 20,232,055 downwards.
ACCCTATTGAACAAAAGAAAAAAGAATTAAATCCGTCTATAATTGACGGAAATATCAGTGAACATACATAAAAACATACAGACGAATGTAGAACCTCCTCCTTTTTTGAAGTCGGTTAAAAATAAAGAAAGGTTTCTTACAACCCCATTTTGAATATACCTGCTAACAGGCACTTACTAAATAAAATGTCTCATAAAGGTTTGATAAACTTATACTTCTGTTGTAATTTATTTGGTGGTACAAAAAGTGCGGCATGAAATACACGCTGCACCAACTGGCAACGTCCAATTGCACCAACTGGCAACGTCCAAACAAAGTGCTTGGGGTCAAATGAGTTCATGTCGATCGCATGCTACATGCGGTGAGGTGAGGTGGTAAAAATACCTAATGCGCTCAAGCATTCGGCCCTTAAGGGAGGAGGCGTTCTATTCTAGGATGCCTGAATGAAAAACCTTCCCACCTCTCAATGTTTTTAATAGATTTTATGATACCACACACTATGGGGTAGACTCAGAATTCTTGCGTGTAACCCAAAAAAAAACTTTTATTTTAGCATTTTGCCGGCGGCAACGCGGTTAACGTGGTAAATACACATTATTCATGCAATGTTATATCTTTCTAGCACTAACCGTTTGGAAGGTAAGTAAGCCAAGCACGGACGGATATGGCTAAACTATAAGGGTTCCAAAAGTTGAACTGCAGAACCCTAAAACCGTTTTATGTGACAGAATCCCCATAACTAATTATTTATGTAAATCAAAACAATTTAACTCTCTTAAAGTAATCTGCAAACTGTACCTATATTAAAATGGAGCTATAATTAACCTTATCCCTTTTGTTTCAGCGTTTCATTACATTTTAATGTAATTCGTGAATTTCGTTACAGCGAGTAAGATTATAAAGAAGATTTATTGCCGAAGTTAATAATATCTTCGCCCATAACATTTCCATACAATTGAGAGAAGTAAAAGATTTACCAAAACCAACCCAGTTAGATGGCCGATGGAGCAAACGAGTTCTGGAGTGGAGACCGCGACTTGTTACATGTGGGATAGGTCGACTCCTGACCTGAACCTGAAAATGGTTCCCGGGAGTGACTGGATGCAGATGGCACAGGACTTTGTATTGTGGTTTAATTTGGTACAGGGTTTATGTCCAGCAGCGAACTGCCATAGACTGATTTGATTGATTGATTCGATTTGAACACTTCAAACAGTCAAATTTCAGTACCTACAATTTATTATTCTGAGAGAGCTAACTAGCTTTTAATTTTGTTGGGCTAAAATATTTACTCTAAATAAAAAAGATATAATTAAGTCAAAAGACTTTTCAAACACTTTTGTTTAGGTTATTTTTCGCATGAATAAAGCGTCACGACGTCAAAATATTTACTATGTAAATAAAATTACAAACGAATTTAATTCCAAATTTCAATGTTGTTTTCGAATTATGTAGATAAAATTAATCTAATAATTCATAAACCTGTGCACATGTACCTATATTATTCTGACGATTCATACATTTGGCATAGTTTGGGGAGGCCTGCATCCACCACCAGCCTTACGCTGATTTGATTGATGGACTGATACTTGCAAAGAAAAGGCTGCAATGACAGGATTTAGAATAGAGTTCATATGCCCACGTCATACAAGTTAAATTCATATAATTAGATACTATAGCCAAATTCTCGATCATACAACGTGAATTTAACGGACGAAAATTTACTATTGAAACGTTATTTAGAGACGGCAAAATATGAAACAAAAGACATTTCACTCGTATATTTCCTATACGCATTCAAGTCGTATGATCGAGGATTGGACGCTGGAGTTCATAATCCTTTAAAAAAAGTTCGTGGCGTATAGGCGCTGTCGCTCGGATAAGTTCATACAAATACTCGTAGGAAGTAGTACTCATAGGCCGAACCCCATGTATGGGAGCTCAAACAGGCCGAAGGGGGTGGTAATGGCAGTCTTCGGGATGTCATCAGGGATACTGGACATTGCCGAGTATTCAAGAAACTGATGCGCTTTGACCATGTCCATTATACTTCCCATTGTCAAAGATATGAAGTATAATAAAACAAGGTAGAAGCGCGAAACGTTTACGCGAGTGAATTGTTATACGACTAAAGACAACCATACGGCACACCTGATGGAAAGTGGTTACCGTAGCCAATGGACGTTTGCAACACCAGAGGTGCTACAATAGCACTGCTGAGTTCTGGGTCGATGATCATCACGTCGTATGTTGGTGATACCTACTTTCAAGTAACCGCAATTAATTACGATAATGCTTCATTTCCCCGTAAAGTGTCTACAAATTATACCTAATTTAGATTTACATAAACCTATGTAAAAGCACTGAGACTATGTTGTAATATTGTGATTACATAGTTATGTTAATCTGGGTATACTGCCCTACTTTTATAACATAACATGTTTCGAGAACAATACATTAGGGCAGGGCTTCCTAAACTTTTAAGACAACGGAACACTAGCCAAATACCTTTTATTTTATGGAACCCCGCCGAACGACAAAACCAAACAACAGTCTATGGCCGGAAGCCCCGGGTAAGCCCTCGGAAGGATGTCCCAGGGTGTCACCGCGGCCTAACCTAGATGGTTCGGGTACTATACCGCGTCTGGGGTGGCGACTCACTACTTGAGCCTGAGATCTCGCCAACCCGGCTTTAGCCAACTCGGGTAATTTATACCCATCTCGGAAAGATCAGCTTTGACAATACAGTACGCACCTATTTCGGCGGAGACCCTGAGGGCCCATAACATGACTAGAGACCCCGAAGAAGCTGTTGACCGTCAGAGTGACATGCACGATCGCCGTTGAGGCGACATGTCACAACCTCTCCATGGGACTTAAAAACGCGGGCCCTTGCATTATTGTTTTTATATGGTGCAAGGAAGCGCTGGAGCGGGGCAACGACCTGTGCCTCATGAAATCGAGGCTCGGATTCCAGGTCCGCCAGGAACTCATGAAGACTTGGAAGGTCCGACATTAACAACGAAGGTTCGCCATAATCGGGGGGATAAAACCGGCTATGAACGAGTGACTACAGAGAATTTGACAATTTCTACTGTCGGTTGCCACAGATAAATAACGGGGTCCGGGTGCTTCGGTAAGTAGCTGTGACGAATACACTGGGAGATCACGGCCGAGGGCCAACACTGCGAAAATCACAGCGTGAAAATAACACAGCCCAAAATCAGCGCCTCTGGCTGTTCTTTTTATAATACTTACATGGATTGTGTACCCCTTAAACTCATTGTTATTTTCATTTCAGGATAGTAATCGGACATAGATTTTAGGTCTACCAAATGTTCCGTTGTAATAGATTTCCTTTTATTCATAACTTTAACGCTTTTTCTTAGAAGAAGTTATGCATAGTTTATATCTCTACGAAAATAGATGGTGATTATCCCTACTTTAATAGTACTTTAAGATTTAATTATATTAATGGAGTTTTTCTCATCACATATTTAGCGTGTTTCAACATGATTTTGGCGGAACCCTGATGCCCACTCCACGGAACCCCTAGGTTCCGCGGAACCCAGTTTGGGAACCGAGGCATTAGGGACTTGGTTTTACATATTGAATGTCCACTCTCCTTATATGTTAGAAATCTTGACCTTGTGAGAAAGTAGCTCACTCTGTGAACATGGTCTATGCCCACCGTTTCAAAGGGACATTTTTGTCAAAGATTATTCAATGTGGGTATACATAGATTAGAGAGCTTAGGATGAAAGAAACGGTAGGTACTTATGATATTGTGCAACATATTTTAAAAGTATTGACTTTACTTTAGTTAACCAGGTCCGGTTCAAGATCTTGGGGGCTTATCGCAATTCTTCTTACTTCAATTCAACCTTACTTGCAAGAGGAAGGACGAAATACGACGATCCCTTACGTGGTTGTGAGGTTAGACGGCAGTCACAACCAACATTATCGAAAATAAAAAGTCAAATCATAGCTTCAAGGAGAAAAACATCGGACTCCACTGCTGGTTTCAAATCCAAGTAGGGCTTAGAAGTAGTTAGACGCTTACATGAATAAGAATACGAAGACTTGTGAAGTAGTGCAAACAGTAGCTGATGAAGTTGTTTGCTGACTATGTTATACCTAAATGGTTGGACTTATTTTATAATAAGCTAGTGCTCACGGCTTCGCCTGCGTGAAATTTGGTTCCCGTTCCCGCTTACCATATTCCCGAGATGACAATCTACCTTGGTACTAAATGTCAGCCTAATTCGTTCAGCCGTTAGAGCGTCATTGAGAAACAAACATCCGAAAATCTGTCCCGGGACATCCTTCCGAGGGCTTACCCGGGGCTCCCAACCACAGGCTGTTGGGCGTTGCGTGAGGTTTTTTAGTCGGTAAGAGTCCGGCATAACATCCTCTGAGGATTTTCCCTAGCGTAAAAAAAAAAAAACATCAGAAAATCTAAACATCCAAACATCTTAATAAACTTTCTCATTTATAATTTTAGTAGGACAGTCTGCACTCGCGGTGTCACCCGCGTTGAATTTCTTTCCCGGACCCATGGGAAACTATTCCGGCGAAAAAAGTATGTGTTGAGCTTGAATATGTTAGTCCAGACTCACCAAAATTCAACCAGATCCTATCAACCGATTGAACGTGAAAGAGTACTTTTAACGTAATTAATATCAGAAATGATATGAATTGACGAAATTGAATATCTGTCGATAGGTATTTTCAAAATTCTGTTTCGGAAATTGCCGAAAAGAAAATTGTGAATCAGTGCTGTCGTTGTCATCTGTAAAAATAAATGGAACGTCACTCCAAATAAATAAGTCCTTTGACGAGAACATAAACGTAAAACGTAGAAACATGACACATGTTAAACTGATGAGGACATCTTACCATGATTGTATTATCACAGGAATATGATTATTATGTTTTTTTTTTCTCGCTAGCGCGCCAAAATGATGCTGCCGCCTAATAGAACTCACAGTCTGTAAGAGAAAAAAGTGTGTGCGTGTAACCTTTACGTGCGATTGAAGTAAATCTTCTTTACCAATGACGGCATCAAATGTTATATTAATATCATTCATTTGAATTTAAAATACATTATTTTAAATGAATTTAAAATAAGCCTCCTCTATTCAAAATTCAAATAGTACCTAAGCGTTACTTCCGTCAGAAAAAAAATCAGAGTTACTCCCTAGTCGCGCCTAAAGAAGTTTTACTTTAAAAATTCCCTCTAGAGCGGTGCAATACGCATCCTAGTACGTATTGTAATCAATTCAAATCACAAATTGTAGGTACATTAATTTTTTTGTTGAATCCGTACAACCTTCAAACTACAATCGCAGTAATGTTACTCGCTCAGATCCCTTTTTTTCTACGTATGGAAAGTATATGCCGTACTCCTACCGACTAAACCCATATTTACAACAGTCTATGTCTGGAAGTCCGGGGTAAGCCTTCGGAAGGATGTCTCAAGGTTCGCGGCCGCGGCCTAGCGCCTAGATTGCTCAGATCCCTACTCTGAAGCGAGGAAAGTCATTGATGAATATGTTCTAGAGTTTTGTGTCGATTGAATGACATCCGTACCTAAGTATTCCAAAATTCTACGAAATATAGAGATGCCGAAATCTTGTTAGTGAATAGTCACAATAGAAATTTAGGCGAATTAAATCGCTATTGTATCTATCTTAAATTTGAGTAAATTACCTCTGAATCAATTCTTGTATCCCCTCTAACTTGCGAGTTCTTCTCTAGTGAGTTATAACAAGTACAGACTGATGAACTAAATTACTAATTGTGTTCTTATTCTCAGGCTTAGCTGAATGAAATAGGTTTTATTAGAGGTGGTAAAAATAATGCATACCTATGGCCGTACACAAAGTATTTTTAGATTCCTGCCATCCTCACGTATCAGCTGGTGTATCAGTTAAAAAGAAGCCTTTGATGTGTAATTTTGTAATTCCATGCCTACTAAAATAGAGTAATTATAACAATTCTGAAACGTCAGACCATTGAATAAAAGTTAATAAATATTTACGAACATTTTGTTACTTGTTTACCGATCATCAAATCAGCCTATGTTAGTTTACTCCTGGACGTAGGCCTCTCCCAATTTACGCCACAATACACGGTTCTGCGCTTTCCGCATCCAGTTCCAGCACCTGCTACCTTTTCTAGTTCGTCGATCCATCGGCCGGGGCCTACCCTACGTTTGCCAAGTTGCGGTCTTTTTTAACTCATAGTGAATAAGAATCTTCGACAAAAATGCTCCTTACTTTTTGAAAAAAGAAGGCTGTTAATGTCAATTTTAGGTACTTACAGACATTCACCTACTACAGATTCTAAGTGTGGGCGCCCCTTGATCTAAATACCAGCCAGTAATTATAATTCCTTACCTAAAGAAAGGGTATGCGGTGGCGATCCAACGCAGATGCTTCATAATATTCGGAGTGTAATCAATCACATGAGAAATGGGACATGACATTGAGAGACGACAGGTCGGAAATAAGTAAATTGAATTTGCTAAGATCAATGGTACTGTGCTCCTGAAAACATGATATCGAATCAATCATGGTGTTATTTTGATGATGACGATGAGTACCTATTTATAGAGAATTTAAAGAAGCACCTACGTGAGTCGACTGGCACCCAAGGACTGGCAGTTATCTCTCTCAGCGAATGGACATTGCTATTCAAAGGAGGAATGCTGCCAGTTTTTTGGACATAATGTTACGGGGGCTGCGTTTGGATTTAGTTTAGTCTAGAACTCTAGATAGGTAGTAATAATTACGGTTTATTGTAATTTTTTAACAATAAATTAGAGTAGTGTAATACCAGTAGAGTACCTATTAATCCTACGAATATTATACACGCGAAAGTTTGTATAGTTGATTTGGATTGTGGTGAAGATTGAAGTTTGGATGTTTGTTACTCTTTCACTTACGGCTTAACGGATCTGGCTGAAATTTGCACAACAACAAACTTATACGCGGGCCGAGCTGCAGGCATCATCTATGTTAATATTTTTGCAATTCATGAACTCTGAAACTACTGAACCGATTTTAAAAAATCTTACGGGCGATACCGCACTGTTTGGGGCACAGCTAGTTTAATGATGGAATTTACAAGCGAATACATGAAATATTCCTTAACTATTTTAGATACCTACACTTGATTAAATCTTAAAAGCAAAATAAACCATACGCAGAATTTTATTCTACATGCAGAATAACATACATACATATTTAACCCTACATATGTATGTTATTCTTTTAACTAAATAATAAAATAAATATATTTTCAAGGAAATTTCGTAACAGGTCGAGATAATTATTATTATGTAATGTGATTGTATTATAGTACAAAGTTCTTATATTCTGATTTATCAGTTATCATCTATATATATAAAAACAAGAACTGACTGACTGACGATCAACGCACAGCCTAAACCGCTGGGTCTAGAACCATGAAATTTCGCACAAATGCTCCTTATGTCACGTAGGCGAGCAATAGGAAGGGATTTTTGAAAATTCAACTCCTAAGGGGGTGAACAAGGGTTGCAAAGTTTGTATGGGACAACGTGATTCCTTGGTCCGATCTTATTCAAATTTGGCATAAAACATCTTTAACTGAATTAATGGGAGACGTGTTTTGTATTTTATTAAAATTTATCTTTTAACATGGTTAAAATGGGGTTGAAAAATATTTTAGGGGCGATTTGCCTCATAGTTCATATTAATACTCCGTAGTCGGTACTTTTTAATTTTTTTTTTGACGGATTGTCATGTTTGACATCTCAATTCGATTTAAAAAAGATGGTCGCAATTTTTGATAAATGTCAAAAAAATCTAATAATAATTTTATTAAAACTGCATATTTTATTGATTTTTGCCCTACAATATGTGGAATCGCCTTCATATTTTGTATGTCAAAAATACATTTGTGAGAATGAAAACCTGTACATGGCTGGTTATAAATCATGAAAAAACAGTTCTAGGTGTTATTACTAGCTTTGCTTAGGTACTTTCTTATTATATAAACTTATACAGGGTCAATACAAACGATCAGAGGCGTTATAGATGAACATTTAGCAGATGAAATCTACAGTAAATGTCTGGTCACAATAGGAGAAACTGTATTAGTACGGGTTGCCTCAGCCTCGAAAGTCTGAAGACTTACACAATCCAGAAATACGAGAAAGAAAGAAGTTCGTATATCAATTCCTTAGCAAAAGCAGAGAATGCTCTCTAAATCGATTAACAAAGACATTAGGTATCAATTTTTATAAAAATATAGATTTAGTTCGCTCAAAGTACGTATTGTGATTTATTTAGTCAGAATTATATCTATACATATAAAAACAGTACTGTAAAGTGCCGCGAGCTGACCACAGAAGACGACAGACGACGGCAGATGGAGCAAACGAGTTCCAAAGCGGGCATCGCGACCTCTTCCGCCCGCTAGATGGACCGAGGACCTAGAAGAGGTCACAGGCTGGATGCTGAAGGCGCAAGACGTAAATTAGGAGAGGCCTACGTCCAGGAGCGTACATGCTGATTTGATTGATATAAAAATAAAATCTGACTTAGATACCTGATCGAGATCTAGAACCTTAAAATTAGATTAATGGCATAGTTGCGCACAAAGAAACGATTTTAGGGCCCTTAAACGGGACTTTTTTTTTTTTTACTTGAGGGAAAATCCTCATGGATGTTATGCCGGACTCCTACCGACTAAAAAAACCTCAAGTAACGCCCAACAGCCTATGGTTGTGAGCCCCGGGTAAGCCCTCGGAAGGATATCCCAGGACTCCCAACAGACCTAGGGCCGCCACCGCGGCCTCGCCTAGGGGGTGGTTCGGGTTCTATCCCGCGTCTTTGGGGGGTTTCGGGTGTGATCCCGCTTCTAAGGGGGGGCGTACGTGAGTTCCTCACGTCACGCTGCCGTCATGGGTAAACGGGACCTTATTTATGAGCTGTCCGTCTGTTTGTCTGTCCGTCATGAGGCTGTATCTCAGGAATCGTGATAGCTAGAGAGCTGAAATTCTACATACATACATACATATACTCACGCCTCCATCCCCGAAGGGGTAGGCAGAGGCCTATACCGGCCCACATTTCACCGTGTACAATTCGGTCCCACGTGACAGGTGGTGAGCCCATCGCCGTGTTGAAATGGACCGCCGCCGTCAGAGCCTCGTCCGTTGTTCAGCAGGTGCACGAGCTTGCACGTGAGGTTGACTTGGGCCCGGAGGTGTTGGTAGGGCCCCACTACACCCTGAAATTCTAAGATGATATATTTCTGTAGCCACTATGACAACAAATACTAACGTCAGAAAAGGGGGGCGGGGATTAAGGGGGCTCCCATCCAACAAACGTAAAGCTTTGCTGTTTTTTTGGTACGGAACTCTCTGTCTTTCCACTCCGACCAAGTAAGCCGGCCAACCGTTGTTCGGAATGGAACTCATTAAGGGACTTTATTCCTATCTATACTTTACTCTTTATTTATTTCCTCTGTGCGCGAGTCCGCTTCGCACTTGGCCAGTTTTTTATACTACTAAGATGGCAGACAAGCTTACGGTCCATCTGATGGTTGGTTACTGTAGTGGACTAATTCGCATAGTGAACGTTTGTAACACACGTGACGATGCTGCATGACGACCCATATTTCCGTTGGCATCCAGTAGAGTCACGGGAAAGTAAAATATCCCGTAACCCTACTGATAGTGCTTCGAATTAAGTTCGTTTTTAATAACCATTTTAATGAAAATCCAAGTTGTGTCAAAATTATACAACGGGAATACACGCGACAGAAAACCACGCGATAAGAATAGAAGCGATCTCTTACGCAAACGAAGTTGCGCGGGTCAGCAGTTTAATATAATACTGAAGTCGGTGCCAATATTACCGTTACCGTTTTTAATAACCATTTTAATGAAAATCCAAGTTGTGTCAAAATTATACAACGGGAATACACGCGACAGAAAACCACGCGATAAGAATAGAAGCGATCTCTTACGCAAACGAAGTTGCGCGGGTCAGCAGTTTAATATAATACTGAAGTCGGTGCCAATATGACTATAAGAGAGAGATTACTATTGCCTACCTAAGCCTAGGTACATAATTTTACTGGGCACCGATTTCTGTATTATATTTCATGATATCTGATTAATCAGAATATACTAACTTTGTGCTAAGTCAATTTTATTTTTCAGTTTTTAGTTTTGTTTGAAATCGGTTTCTTTTTGTTAAATTTTTTTTTGAACAACTAGAGAACCACATTCAAACCAGCGATTACTAACAATACGTCTGTAATGAATTGATTTAGTAGAGAATAGATCCAATTCGGGATGTTCCGACAACGCCTTGTTCGCAAAGGTAGCTGATCTACGCAAAAATGAGGTGCTTCTATAATCTATTATGATCTTTTAGTATCGTCTTCTATTGATTACTCACTAACCAAAATTTGGCACATAAAAGTTCATTGCCCCTTACCATAGCCTATTATTAAATAAACATAACTGTTACAGCTCATGAAGCGCTCGTGGCCCTGCGGACTCAGTGTTCTGTAAACGATCATTGCAGTAAGCAACTTTTACTATGGCCCGTCCTTGGATGGGTGACCATCCATGTGACCACTTTGTGACATTTATTTGATTGTTTTCGTGCTTCGAAAGGCACGTTAGGCCGTTGGTCCCGGTTGCCAGTAAAATGGCAGTCGTTAAGCCAAGTTGAAGGCCATTCTAGGCGGTTTGAAAAATTTCAACAGCAGGCAGTCACAATCTGCGCCTGTCCATCTCAACACAGCAATACGGCTCACCACCTACTACGTGGAACAAACTCCAAAAAAAGATGAAATTTGGGTATATAATATGTCTCTGCCTACCGCTTCGGGGATAAAGGCTTTACGATGTGTGTGTCCGTGTGTGTGTTACATTTAGCTTATTGAAGATACGAAAGACGTGGTGGTTCTCAAAGTCTGTTCGGAATCCTGGGACAGACTTCCTAAGGCTTACCCGGACATAAGCAGTTGCAGGGCAGCATGTCATTTAGTCGACAAGAGTCCGGTATAGCATCCATGAAGAATTTCGTCACGAAAAAGCTTATAAAGGATAAACTCAATACAATTTTATTGCTCCGTATTATTCTACTAATCTTTCTATTATAGACAACAATAGACCACGATAATCTATTTCTCTTGTTACTGTATCATATAATTAAGCTGTAGTCAAGAATGATGAATAGCGTGCTGTGTGTTGTATGGTTGTATGTGACAAGACGAAAGAACAGCTCAGACGTTCGCTACACAATAGGGCAGTGCGTGACTCGCTGGAGTTACAATTCCGTAATGTTATTTTTATTTGTCGCATTATCCTTTCAAACCCCTTATTATTTATTATACTAGGTTTTGTTTTGGACCTTATTGTTGTAATTTTTTTAGAAATTATGATCCACGTTAACGTTATATATTTTTAAAAGCTGACTCAGGTAACGTATTTCTGCCATATCAAGTAAAAAATTACGGGCAGTTCTCATGCTTACCAGATATACATTAAAAAAGTTCATTAAAATCAGTCGACCGTTCGGAAGGACTTTAATCACAAACACCGCGACACATGATTTTTATATACTGCCCGTTCGCGCTAAGTTTGCCGTCGGCTGGCATAGAGACTGGTGTAGAGGCTTAGTATGGGCGGCGACCGATCAACTTGCCGCGAACGGGTACCACCTTTAGATATTAGATTTAAAGAGAGAGAACCATGATAGGTAGAGCCATGTTTGATGATGGCGACACTCGAAACTGACGAAAAGTAGTGATGCCGAATTTAAAGTGATGCCGTTTCGAAAACGAATCGAAGCATTGAGAGTAATATTAACATAATTATTCCTGATCTATCACAGAGATGACGACAACTAAGGCCCTTACTTGACCCGATTAGAAAGCTGACTTGGTGCTCTTATATTTTTAAGTTTGTACCTACAAGAAGGTCATACATACTTGCAATTGTCACAAAAGTTGATTATTGAGAAATTACCTAATTTAAAACATCACATGTGTTTTGTAAACATAGCAATTTCTTTCATAGGTTATTTATTTATTTATTTAGAAAATATTTAGGTCTAAAGGTTCAAATCCAGACCCTATATTTAAAAACCTAACGAAAATATTATTGAAAACCAAATCAGAGTGAAATTATACAGATTCCCACGCTAATACAGTACCTACCTAAACTAAATCATTTCTCGCATCTCATGATTTTTGAAGTGAAGTAATTTGATTCGGAAGTTACATTTCTGCGAATAACTTTTTCAATACCTCACGGGTATTTTTCCACAAAATGACGGAAAATATAATTCGTGACAGTTCATTTCGTTCAATAACACATAATTTATCAAGGTTAAAAAAATGAATAAAATAAGGACCGCAGCCTTATTATTAAGTTTACGTAAGTGGCTGATTGTAAAGGTTTGGCGTAAGTAACATATTAATTACAAAATAAATACCAGGTGCTATCTCTTCTTTTACAAAATATAATACAACATTTTATCAGTTACGCATACCATAATATGTAGTATGCCTGACTGATAAAGGTGCATTTTATAAGTATAGCACCAAATAATTTATTTATTTATTTAACATTATTTAGGGAGCTTACGGCTATAATAAAATGGTTAGTAAATTATGTAAACATTATGCCAATTACAAGTTTCCACAACTACAATTAAGAGGAGGAAAGTGTGAAAATGTTGTGAGTTCGGGCGAGTAACATAGTGTAGGAGTTAATTAACTTCGTCTATGAATGGTTAGTATAATTATCCGATACAGCTTCCACCCCTAAGGTAGAGTTTACCGGAAAGGCATACGGCATACTGTGTGAGACAGAGATGACAGTGATAAGGTCTGTACCTTGGATGCGATTTATATTATACAGAGGTTGCTAGGAGACTATATAATTCGACATTACACAAACGACCGGCCTGTGCTGCCTCTGCCCCACACCGTCGTCGTATGCCTTTCCAGTAAACTTTAAACTATCAGGCAAGACGATTCTGTCAGGACCCACCCAGCAGCACCACTGTTTCATGTTTCTTTGGCCGGCTCATCGACCCATACGCCACCCACTGGCCGGCTCATCGACCCATACGCCACCCACACTGGACATACCCAATACCCAACTACTTGCCACTGGTCTAAACCTTAACAATTAACGTCCTAGACAATGGTAGGAGAAATTTCGATCACATGAGTAATCTTTGTTTTGGTGAAGATTTTGATGCCAATACAACTAGTAAATTATATTTAAACAAGAACGATTAACTTTAGGAGTGTCAACACTTTACATAAACGCCACCTCGTTCTTCAAAAGCAATACACATTCCTTACTCCATAATGCATGACCTATGTATCTGTGTAAAGGCCTCGCAATACCCGAGAAGTTTACACAAAAAAACTTCTGTTTTAGTTCTTTTTCAGTTTTTCTTTGGTTGAGGCAAACTTTTACATCTGAGATCCCATTTTCACGCTTAACTTCAAGTTTGCTCTTCTGAGGTTGTTGAGTACGTTTAATAAGAAATCCGTTTGTGCTCGTCCACCGAGGATTCCGTACAATTTTGTAAATTAGGAATTCAGCCTCGCAGTTAATTCGGTAAAAATTCTCAAACAACATCATCATGACCAAGTTATACTAATATAATTCTGTGCTATGAGATATAGACAACTGATAGACATACTTATATATTTCTGATACATACATAAACGGCTTTATCTTCTTTTTCCGTTAAAAATTTGATCGTTATATATCTTCAAGGGACAGTGGACCTGAGTATGATATTATGGTTTTACTTTAAAGTACCTATCATTCACACGTTCCTGAGATTGGATAATCAAGTGCTGATACTCAAATGGACCACTAAGTGATTCTATAATTTTCGTTATTTCTACGGTACTCTGGAACGTAATATTCACTTCACCCTTTTTACACAGTAAAGTTTGTAACACTGTTCACATTTTCGTCTTTGTTTAAACTACTGGTGAATGATTCATTTGGTTACAATCTTGAAGGCAATATGTGCCTATGTGAAACAATAAATCTATACATACAATAAAACTGTAAGGGGTTGAAAGTTTGTACATGGAAAATAAATGTTGTTTTTTTTGTTGGGCATTTTATAAACGACACTGAAGCCGAAAATGTAATTTAAAAGAAAATATCTGTTTGTCTATATCCCAAATAAGGTTTTTTTAATACTGTAATACTCTAACATGCAGCTACTACATTGCTTAAACCTGCAATAACCTCAAACATAAAAAGAAAGGGGATAAATAAATGTTATGTAAGTACCTAAACTCGATTCCCCTATTATCATGAAATTAGATAGTGAATAAAAATACTTTATACGTTACGATATGGCGATATAACCCATCAATATCCCATACGAATCGGCAATAACCCATCGAATCTGGTCTGAACAGCAGCCCTTTGCAATTTCCTCTCACGTAAAAGGGCCGAAGATCAATTTTCCCGCAATAAATGCGAGTATTCATTCGATTTAAAATATTATTGGGCTAACCACTGGTGCCACACGTTTTTAGGGTTCCGTAACCAAAGGGTAAAAACCTACCCTATTACTGAGACTTAGCTGTCCGTCAATCTGCCTGTCTGCCTGTCTCCAGGCTGTATCTCAGAAACCATGATAGCTAGACCGCTGAAATTTTAACGGATGATGTATTTCAGTTGCCGCTATAACAGCAAATACTAAAAAGAGAAAAAATATATTTCAGGTATGCTTCCATGCAAAAAACGTGACTTTTTGTCGATTTTATAAATCAGTAGGGATTTTCAATATAAGTACGTTATTTTCAAAAACTTGTTATGACGACGGAATAAGTCTGAAACTAATTCGGGACACCGGTTGTCGCCACTGGTATCTATGCAACTGCCTGCTTGATTAATAAACCTTTTCTAATTTAGTAGTGATGTTCACAATGCAGATTTTCGATAAACACTTTTGTTCTATGGGCCAAAATTAAATTGAAACAATTATCCAAAAACAAACATAGTTTCAACGATCTGTTAAACATAGTTAAGTTTTACGAATTTTCCGCTCAAAGTGTTCTGGGCACTCTCAAATTAGCGAACACATTCGTTGGTAACTAAAATTAAATTAGTAAAAACCACCAGACGAGGGTTAAGTCGCATATGTGCGAAATGGACACCATTTGCTAGCCCTTCTCACACCTGAGCATCGTCGTTGATATATCTCAGTATGCGTGATATTGTGTAGGTGTAGTGTGGGAAGTGTGCTCGTCGGCAAACCTTCGTCTATGTAACGCCTACACAATACTGTAGTTCACACCGAACCCATAGGCGAGCCCGCGGTGATAGCTAAAGGCTGCTCGGCATTCCTGAAGCAGTTACTAGGAGCAGAGGAATAGGTAGACGTGTGGTTTTAGTCAATGCGAGTCCGGTAGGACATTTGTAGGGATTTCGATACGATTAAAAAATCACTAAGATGTGATTCTGCAAGTAAACTCTGAAGATTTGGCCTTGAATGCTTAGGTAAATCATATAGACTTTAAATAATTGATGACGTTGCCGGTATAGTTGTTCGAAGCTAATTGGCTAAGTTAAATTGCTTTTCTCTAAATAATGTGGGCAGTACCGGTCGGAAATGTTCAATCCAGAGCTCCAATCTCAAAGGCGTTAAGTAAATTCACAATAGTTTTAGTCTTGTTTATTTTATTGTTTGACTGAAACGATTTTTCCTATTCTATTGAAAATTTTAAAGTTTGTACGAAAAAACCGTCATTTTGAAATCAATTTAAAATGACCTCAAAATAAATAACACGTATTACTCAAATATATGGGACAAATTCTTACAAAAATGTGAAATGAGAGCATATATACCTCTACCTACCCTTTCATTTTTATACGTAGGATAGTAGAAGACATTGACCTTTTTGGCCTAAAGCCATGTTGCAGATCATAGAGTTTTCCTCCAGGTAACGCATGAGTTGTTTGTTGATGATAAGCTCCAACACGTTATCGTTATATCTCCCATATTATTCTGTAGTTTATTTGCCGTTGACCCCAAAGATCACCCGAATAAGTTTCATAATTCAATCCTCGTTTCACGAAGCTTAATAAATCGTATTCCCAACCAGTCACCCGAAGATATCGCATATTTATTACTATAAGCAAGGAAATAGTAATCCGTAACTTTTTTCGTCCTAATAAAGGTGAGTTATTTACTTAGCTACGTTTGTGCGTGTTTATCCCAAACTATCATTATCAACCCGTTTCTATTCCATTGTCGAACACAAATCTCGCTTTATTATACGAAGTTTCTCACCCTTCGCGAACTTGGATTGGCCATTATTATCTACTGCGAATAGTCTGTAAGTCCCTAAATGGTTTTGGTGACATACCTTTTCTATACGATATTTTAACCTTAGGTATTTACCAATATTGGATAGACATTTTAAATAATATTGTTGAGAAGCTTCTCAATATGAAGTACTGCTGCCATCCAAAACTATCTTTGAAGATAGATAATTTGCGTCCATGCAGATTTCACAGATTTTCTATACAATCCTTAATCTGTTTCCAAAAGGTGGGCAGTCCCAATGCCACTGTCGGGTGGCTTCCGACCATAGGCCCTAGGCAGTGGTAGGGCACATGTGGTTTCAGTCGGTATGAAACAAAAAGCCAGCCCTAATACCTTACCTCATCGAGCACGTGGAATGTCTTCAGCTACACGATTTACTTGAAAAAAAAAGGGACGACGCTGTACAGCAAACGTAATTCAGCCACGCATACCTACGCAACTCTGCTGCTCCCTGCCTAAATTTACAACTATAAAGCTACGCATACTGGTTGGTCATAATCTACCATTCAATACACCCACACATGCAAGTGTAAAAACAGATTCACCGATATTATTTTCGTTCCTCTTACATTTCATTCACAAAAGAGTTGTATTCCAAAAATAAACGTTAATCAAAAATAACTTGATCCACTCTGCTAATCCGATCGTATTGTAAACGTTATACAAAAAGCAATTGAAATCAATTCTGTTCCACAAACAATTCCAATAGCCCTCAAGAGAACCCTTAGCTAACAGCTCGGGGGAAGTTTCGTCCAATCAATCGGCTGTCATGTTGCTTACCCCAACAACAGACGATTGGGAGCCTATACCAATTAAGGTCACATTTCAGTCAATAAGATCCCTTATCGCCTTTCAATCAAGTGTAAATGCTCGGGAACAATTAAAAGCGTCTATGTTTTAGTATCGAATTAGTCGGCGATCTCAATAAAGTGCTTATTGACTAAGTCGTTGCTGATGTAAACGTACTGAATTGTTAAAACTATGATTTTATTTAAAACGGTTTTCGAATTAAGTAAAATTTTCTTTTATTATTATCCTTTCTAAAACCTTTACGAAACTACATTCATTTTTGTCGGCATAATACGAAATAGCGTTAATAATATTCGACTGAATTTAGAATTAACGATTACGAGTTTCAAAAATCATACGGTGCCCACTGCCTACGGTCAATAGCCCCAGGTAAACCCTCGAAAGGGTGTCCCAGAATGCCCGACAGACCAAAAAAGTGTCCATGTTAGAAATGAATAGACGAATTCGGCAGCGGCGGCATTGAGGAATAGGTACTTGCAGCAGGAAGTTTTATAACGAAAAAGAAAGTGGAAAACTCCTGACAATAATGAGGTAAACCCTTAACTTAACGACAACTCTAGAGAAGTACTTAATACTTAAACACGTTACGAAAGGTTGGATGTTTACTGCTCAACTGTAGAATCCGGTCTATACTTCTTAAAGGTATGTAGCACCACAGCCGACAGATCATAGATTTTTTCTTTTTATACTATGGTAATACTGAACCATTTATTGATTGTAATCATATTTCATGAGCTTCAATATTTTAAAGATTTAGTCGGTAGGAGTCTGGCATGCAGGATTTCCACACGAAAAAAAAAATCACGTGAGATACGATTAGTGAGATACTTTCTCAACGGCATGGAACCAAAAGGTATAACAATATTACTAGCGGCCAAAGCTATTCTACCTGTGAAAGTGGCTCTCGTTTCTGGATATCTCCAAGAGGGCAAGGCATCGCTTTTAAAAGAAAAACTTTCAAAAATCTGCTGTTTACTTAACAAATATATTTCGTGACGTTTAAATACAATACATATTTCATTCACGTCTTACATTTCCGACACAGATACAGTTTTCACGCGTCATGAAATTCCTGAATTCTTTGCGATGGATGATTCTATACCTACATAATAAAATATGTAAATATTTTGACATTTCTTTTCATTGTATCATTTTTGTTGTAAAGGCACTTGACTTGTACAAAGAATGTGAAGCCTACTCTAGATTCTTTGTTAGGAGTAAATAAGTCAATGCTTGGGGCGGAAATAGCTGGAAATAACCATAAATCGGGTACCTATCAGTAGGTTATATTAAATTCGATCAATTCAGTCCCTCGTTTCTTTATACATACACACTTTTTTTTTACACACATTTTATAGGTATGTATTGTATTTTGAATGAACGTACGGGTAAAGGGTTATGAAAATGGAACTATAGATTCTATAGATTAGGGTTAACAAGAGGTACCAAGAAAGGTTATGATGCAGCAAGGGCCTACCATTTTATCTTTTTTTTAACGTGAGGGAAAATCCTCGTGGATGCTATGTATGACTCCTACCGACTAAAGAACTATTCTGCCTGAGAGCATACCGTTAGGAACCCCGGGTAAGCCTGCGGAAGGATACCCCAAGACTCCCAACAGACCTACGGCTACCACTGCGGCCTCGGCTAGGAGGCAGTTCGGATGATATCTTTGGGGGGTTTTTCGGGTGTTATCCCGCTTGTTAGGGGTGGCGAGCGTGAATCCGTCACGTCAAGCTGTCGTCTTGGGCCTGCTTCTGTAAGGACAGTGAGCAGCCCCCTCACCGTCCTCAGGACTCCGGTCATGGAAGCCAATAGTCTTGGGCGAAGACACGTCAGCGGTACTTCCGCCGCCAACTACGAAACTCGGATGGGAGAGTTCTCTTCCTGGAGATTGCTGGAGATCATGGCCTTCACCATGGTCTCCAGGGAGAGAGTGCCCACGTCCATTCCTGCCACGAGGAGGCAAGGGCCTACCATGGTGTCCGGGGCCAAGACTACAAAGCATATATATATTGACTGCCTCTGTGGCGTAGTCGGTAGTGATATCGCCTGCGGCGCTGGAGGTCCTGGGTTCGATTCCTAGGTCGGTCCAAATATTTGTGTGATCCACAAATGTTTGTTTCGGAGTTTGGGTGTTTTCTATGTATAATATGTATGTATTTAGAAATATATAAGTATGTTTATCAGTCGTCTAGATCCCATAGCACAAGCTTTATAGCTTAGTTTGGGCTAGATGATGTTGTGTGAGAATGTCCAACAATATTTATTTATTTATTTATTTATATAATAACAATGATTTGACCAGTGGTCTTCAATCAACAACAATACTACGGATTGAAGACTGTATCCTGCTGGTCCCACATAAAGTTGACCTGGTACCCCGACAACTCGGGCAGCATTTCATGGTTCGAAAGGGTGGGACGAAAAGGAAGTTTGACGAAAGATATTTGCTTTTTCACAATTTAAAATCAAAAAATAGAAACTTTTCTTGAAAACCTTGATAATTTGCGATTGAAGCCATCGTAAATGTTTTGTTAAAACTGGTAAAAAAATAATGTTAAAATTGTCAGTCTTTGGATATAATTATGTCGTTCAATATTCCAAGTAATGTATCAATGTAAAAATATATTTTTACTGTTTTGACTACGAAGGTAAAGTTGCAGTTGAAATGCTTGGGTATCATACTGTAGTTTTTTGCAAATAAAATGTATTTTTTCGACAGAAGAGCGAAGTGGAACCTTTTCGCGATAGGAGAGACTTTGCCTCCTTTTGCGTGTTCTACCGCCTCTACAATGGGTTGTGCTCTAAGAAATGGTTTGATATGATGCCTACGGCTACCTTCTATCATCGCAACGCTCGCCACAGACAGGGTGTTCATCCCCACACTTTGCGACCGGAGCGCTCGAGCACGGTTAGATTGAATAGGGGCTTTCTTCCGCTCACGCTTTGACTGTGGAAGGATCTCCCTGCCTCGGCTCTTCCAAACGCCTACCGTGTTGCAAACGTCCAAAGGCTGCGGTGACCACCAGTACATCCAGTGGGACGTATGCTTGTCTGCCACCTTAGTATAATAAACTCATATAAATAATGTTGTTTACAAAACTCATAATGAATGGATTGAAAAAAAAAGGCTTTACTTTTTTTTTTTGTTTAACGTGAGGGAAAATCCTCATGGATGTTATGCCGGACTCCTACCGACTAAAAAACCTCACGTCACGCCCAACAGCCTGTGGTTGGAAGCCCCGGGGAAGCCCTCGGAAGGATGTCCCAGAACTCCCAACAGACCCACGGCCGCCACTGCGGCCTCGCCCAGGGGGTGGTTCGGGTGCTATTCCGCGTCTTTGGGGGGTTTCGGGTGTGATCCCGCTTCTAAGGGGGGGCGTGCGTGAATCGGTCACGTCACGCTGCCGTCATGGGCCTGCTTCTGTAAGGACGGTGAGCCGCCTTCTCACCGTCCTCAGGCCCCCGGTCAAGGAGGCCGATAGTCCTCGGCGAAGATACGTCGGCGGCGCCCAGCCGGCGACTACGGAACTCGGGTGGGAGAGTTCTCTCCCGTACCCGTCCCGCCGCCTCCTTCACGATCATGACCTGCTCGTAGAAGGAGGCGGCGCAGTCCCACTTACTCCCGCTGGAGAGCATGGCTCGCACCATGGCTTAGAGCGAGAGAGTGTCCACGTCCAGACCCACTACGAGGATCTGGCGCTGTTGCGCCCACGCCGTGCACTCCAACAGCGTGTGGAGCGCCATGTCATCGCGGCGGTTCTCGCAGTGCTGACACTCGGCCGTGGTTTTCCGGTGTTTTCGCCACAGATACCTACCGAAGCTACCGTGCCGTGCAAGCATCTGTGTCAACCGGTAGGAGAGAGCACCGTGTCTCCTCTCCAGCCAATCGTTCATGACCGGTCTGACGGCCGCGATTGTGGCGAATTCCCCCTTTGGTAGCTCAAGTCGCACCTTCCATGTCTCCACGGTTTCCTGTTGGAGTAGGGACCGCTGGGCCTCGATTTCTCGATAAGCGGGTCTTTGGCCCCGCTCCAGCGCCTCCTTGCGCCATCTGAACAGTGACGCAAGGGCTCTCGCTTCCAGGTCCCATGGAGGGGTCCCGGCTGGATTTAAAATCTCTCTCTTTAAAACACATTTACTTTTTTACTTATCTTACAACTTTATTAGACAGTTATGAACGTTATGAGGTCCTTAGAGATTTTTATTACAAGGCTTATAACAGGTCTTAGGAAAACACGTAAAATTTGAACTCATACAAATAGTTTCATTATAGATAATGTGTCTAGGTCGTAAGTATAAAATATTTTGATATTTTCTTGGTTAGGGTTCAAGGAGATTTTAAGTAGACACGAGTTTTCTGTTATGTGTATTTAGTACTATTATTATGTCTATCGCCTTTGAAAAAAGTCATAATAATCATTTGACAAATAAAATCACTTCGTTATTAGTAAGACGTAAAGGATTTAGTACAGTTTTCCAAAGTTTCTTTGATCGTCATCTAAAAGACGATATGAATGCTTACACATGAATAGTACAGTACTGTCGTAGACCGAAAGTGACAACTCTAAACCATGAATTTAGTTTTTACATAAAGATCATGAATCCCTGTCAGTTACTTCTGCATTTATTAACTATCCATGACCTCCACCTGTAAAAACAAGTACACAGTTTGTCCCCTTTAAACTTTCACCACAGCCTAGTACAAGAAATTACAGATGGCCGATAATATTAAGTGAAGAATCATTAATGGGTTTCATTTACACCTGCTTACAATTTGCACTGACAGTTCTACCTTATAAAACATTTATTCAAATAAGCAATCATAACAAATACGTTTAAACCAGTTAAGTATAAAATAAATTATTAATATAATATCCTGATTCTCTCACAGTTTCCAATACAAGTATCAATAACGCTTCAACCAAATATTTATTATGCTCTAACTTTGCACAATATGACAGTTCAAATACACCGCCGGATATTTCATTCTTGAGAAATAATGCTCTCCAACCCGCCCTTGTTTATTGTTTATGGTTGGAAAGTACCGGCAAAAAGACCCGTAATGACCACTTTAGGAAATATCCGCACCGCCGAAAAGTACTGCCAGTACAGTGTTATGGTAAGGCTTTATAGAACGTTACAGCCTTATTGAATTTTGTTTTTATTAAAACGATTTGACAGCTTATTGCCTGGGGCAATCTATTAAACGTCACGGAGATGCTCAGTATTTTCTGACGTCAATATCAGATGGTGTGAAAGTAGCGTCAAGTGTGCGTGACATGAATCTCATTGATCGTCTCCCGGATGCATAACAGACAAGACTTCATACAGGCAACCTTTCATACTGGTAATCTTTCGGTATGATATCTCTTGTGGTTTTTCAATCGACGTTTAATAAAAAGTTTGGTCTTTGATTTTACCAAAGGTCAATTTATTGTATGATAGCTTATGAATTATGACACTATTTCAAGTCACTCTGAAGTCCAGTACTACCAAGTGGCATCGCTGACGTCCACTAGACGAGGAATAAACAGATTATGTTACGAAACGAGGTCGATTCGACGAGAATTTGACGCATGTAAAGGCACGTCGTTCCATTGGAATTTAATATATGGAAACGCGCAGGTCTATGTTCTCTCCATATCAAACTATTAAGCTAAGAAACCTAGGGTGCTAGGATTACTAAAATGCATAAATGTTCACCGTCTAGGTACTGTCTTATCAATACTATCGTACTAATCGTTCCAACTAATATTATAAATGTCAAAGTTTCTGAAGTTCTGAACACGCTTTAATGACTGAAAGAATCTGGCTGAAATTTGGTACAAGATAGATTATACATAGACAATTTCACGAGCGCGAAACCCATAGCATCCGCTAGTGCTTTATAAAAAAATACTGAACTTTAAATTTGTCGAACAATTTTCGAGAGAGTTTTATAATGACCTAAAGTATTTACCCCAACATTTCTACAAAGTCAAATAAAAAGCGCTAAATACCAGTCAGGATAATTAATTGAAGTAAGCGTTACTCCCTAACGCCCACAGCACTTAGTTCACGGCAAAAAAACTTATACAGTTATTTAACAAATAATTTTAAGCAAATACATTCATTGGAAAGTTTCTGAAGGTTTGTATTACAACAATGATTAATGTAATCAATGTTTGATTAATAGTATATTGAAGCTATATGTATTTAAGTACCAAGGTATCATGAATAATTTTTGGTGCACAGACTGAATCTCTCCATGACTTAGATCATTTAACTACTAGTAGCTGAATAGCTCCATGACCATTATACCAACTTATCTATATTATTCTATATCTATACTAATATTGTAAAGAGGAAAGATTTGTCTTAAGAGTCTGGGTGTTTCTATGTATATTATGTATGTATTTAAAAAATATGATACCCATAACACAAGCAGGTTATTCCTAGCTTACTTTGGGATCAGATAGCGATGGGTGTAATGTCCAAGAATAAATATTTGGTTTGTTACTCATTTCTCATAGGTACATGAAACCACCATAAAAAGTCACAGCGAAGCATGGCAAGTAACCGTTAGTAATATTATAAAATCTGTAGTCTCTGTAATACTCGTTTTTAGGGTTTCGTAGCCAAATGGCAAAAAACGGAACCCTTATAGATTCGTCATGTCTGTCTGTCTGTCTGTCCGTCTGTCTGTCCGTCCGTGTGTCACAGCCACTTTTCTCCGAAACTATAAGGTCTATGCTATTAAAACTTGGTAGCTAGATGTATTCTGTGAACCGCATTAAGATTCTAATATAAAACTAGAAAAAAAGCAGTAAATTTTGGGGGTCCCCATACTCAGAACTGAAACTCAAAATATTTTTTTTTCAACAAACCCATACGTGTGGGGTATCTATAGATAGGTCTTTAAAAATGCTATGGAGGTTCTAACGTATTTTTTTTCTAAAGTGAATAGTTTGCGCAAGAGACACTTCCAAAGTTGAAAAATGTGTGTCCCCCCCCCCTCTAACTTCTAAACTAAGAGAATGATAAATCTAAAAAAAATATATGATGTACATTGCCATAAAAACTACCAACGAAAATTAGTTTGAACGAGATAGAGCTGGTAGTTTTTTTTTAATACGTCATAAACCGCAATTTCCAAACATCAGTCAAAGTTACAACGAACTATAAGAACTTTTGTATTATGTTACTTGCTGCTACGAAACCCTTCATGGGCGAGTCTAACTCGCACTTGGCCGGTTTTTTTAAGATACATCAAAACAGCCAGTATTATTTCACTGTACTAGCCTACTTAGAGAACTGGGAAAAAAATATCCAATATTTCGTCTCTAACTAAACTGTTACAAATCGCTAAATATAAACAAAACTTTTGTAATAAATACGTAAATACTTTCATAAAGAGAAAAACAAAGAAGAGAAATTGGAAATTCGAACAAAAATAAATTAGGTCATTCGCCCTAATTTTCAGGTCTCATTTTTCAAGCTACTTTAGCTTTTAAGAAATATGTTTTGTAATACCAGACTTCGAATTTTCAGGAGTGACAAAAGAAAACGACGGTACTCTCACTCTAACGGCTGAACGGATCTGGCTGTAATTCTGTACAGTGATAGATTATAGTCTAAAATAGCATATACTTAAGTTAGTCTAGTTTCTATCCCGGGTATAAGTTACCTTTGGAAGCGGGAACGAAAACAAAATTCAATATAGGTAGAGGCGCAGACTCTATCTAGCCAAAATTGCATAGCTTTCACATGTTGCGGGTGTTATTTTTTACAACGAAAGTTCAAAAAAAGCATTCACAGACATTTTCGACTACGAAGGTATATATTCCTTAAGAAAGAAAGAAAAGAAAGAAAAACTGTTTATTTAGGATCACAACGCACACAAAATAAAAAACCCTAAAAGCATTACTTATTAGACAAGATATCGAACTAAATTAACAAAATTCAAAAGTACAAAAAACGGAGAAGTAGAAAAAAAACCACCATAAAAGTGCTCAAAACCACAACACGGGGCCACAGCCCCGTTCCTCAACTCATGGGCTCAAGAGACGGTCAAGCGACCCGAGTGAATATTGTATACCATACTATACTATACTATCTTCACGCCAAATCCCTTGCGGGGTAGGCAGAAAGAACCGAGCGCCACACGGCACGGTCCATACACAACTCACTCGCCTCTTCAACTTTCATTTTTGTGAATATTGTACAATGTACATAGTACATCACGTGACGCGTCGAGATGTACATGCAAGTGCAAAGAATTCACGCACACCGAGGCACTCACACTCCTACTTTCGGAGTTGTCAAGTGTATATTGACCGTGTCAGGAGCCCATCATTTATTTTATCTCTGGCCGCCGCCCGAGCAAACTGATGTTGTTGACATTACGTAATCTGTGGCTGAACTAACCAATTGTCAACGTGTCACTATTTTATTTTACGTGGCAAATGTCTTTCACGCACGTGGTTACAAATATAAAATGTTTTCTATTTTTAATATGTACGCTGTGTCCGCAATAAGGGATTGACACTCAGCATACACTGAGTTGGGTGTTAACCTCCTCAGTACTGATTTTCAGTGCCACCCCTGAGTGCCACCTGACGTCTTCAGGCAAGATCGTTTTAGCGAACAATAAATTCTAAATATATGGTTTCTTATGAATAATATTTACAACAAGAATCTCAAAAACTGCAAGAACAATGCTATCAACAATACAAAGTGGTAAGTTATTTCCAAAATGAGTATACTATACTAGACATACCCAGATACTTAATAGCAAAGAAGTAAGCGATAAACACAAAATTTAAACAAAAGTAAACTCCATCGTTGGGTATTTTGTTTTTCTCTATAACATGAGACTTTCACAACTAAATCTACCATTCTTTCTCCCAGCACAGCCACAGCACGTTCACAAACCGATCGTACCGGATGAACCGAGATCACCATGCTCAGAAACACCAAACAACAGGTGCCAACAACCCAAGAGAAGCGAGTCTGGAATGATATGTAGCTGAGGGGCCAAACATTACGGTAAGTTTACGGGGGATACATGTATGTTTAAAAAATATATATATATATATATATATATAAATATATAGCTCAAGGAGCACTCTTTTGCTGTAGTAAGAGCACAGCTTTATACTTGACTTTAAAACTGTATTTGGATTTTAGGTCCCTGATCGGCGGAGGCAGATCGTTCCAGATTCGCATCGCCATATATTTAAGAGAACCTCGGAAAGCCATTGTTCTATGCTTCGGCACCGATATTGTACTGGTTGCAGACCTGACAGAGTAAGGATAGTGATCCTTCCTTAAACATATATTTTCATATAAATAATTAGGTTTCTTACACTTCAGTAAATCAAAAAGCAAAGTGGCCTTGTTATTTTTTATCATTTCACATTTGAACTGTATACTTAAAGAACTACGATATTGGCACAGTCTCCTTGTTGCCTTACAACAGAACTAATGGACTGAAAGAGTTCAGATTTCCGAAATAAATATCAACGTATCAGAGCGTGTTTATCATGTTACGCTTGAATTTTAGTAGCTCCTTTATTCGTTTTCATACAAGTTTTAGGACTAAGATACTTAACACAAAACCTAAACGCAAACGGTAAAAACGGGACTCTATACTTGAGACTTCGCCGTCCATCTATCCGTCACGAGGCTGTATCTCAGGAACCGTGATAGCTAGAGACGAAATTTTCACAAATGATGTATTTCTGTTGCCGCTATAACAATAAAATACTAAAATCCGGGGCTCCCATACAACAAACGTGATTTTCTTGCCGTTTTTTGGTACGAAACCCTCCCTGCGCAAGTCCGACATGCACTTGGCCGGTTTTTACATATAACGCGTGGAAACCATCATGGATTAGATTCAATTCAATTTATTTCTTAAAAAACATACATTGTGTCGAAATCAGTTGAATACATTACAGATAATACAAAAACATTCGATAATAACATTATACATAACAAGAAGCATCAGTTCAATTATTAAAATTATAGTAGTTTCAGATACCTATTTAAATTATATCAAAATAATTATGTCAGGTAAGTATATATATAAAACATATGTACATAAAACAAAGTGATTTTTTTGGCAATTAAATGTTTTTACATATATAACGCGTGAAAATCCTCAAGGATGCTATGCCGGACGCCTACTGACTAAAACCACAGGCTGCCCTGCGCTACCCTACTAGCTTTTGTGTTTTTGAGTTTCGGCACGGCAAAGAAATCACGTTTGTTGTATGGAAGCCCCCCTGGCTTCCATACAACAAACGTGATTTCTTTGCCGTTTTGTGGTACGAAACCCTCCCTGCGCAATCCGACACGCACTTGGCCGGTTTTTACACCATCATGGATTCAATTCAATTCAATTAATTTCTTAAACAACATGCATTGCGACGAAATCAGTTGAATACATTACAGATAATACAAAAACATTCGATAATAATATTATGTAACAGACCTAATTTTACCATTATTGTATCATTATGTAAAACGTAGCATTTAGTGTTAGTAATGTTTCCTAGATGTCACCTCACTATTTTCTAAATCGCGCTATCAAGATTCTCCACCTTACCGTGTATAATTTTAATTAGGGTGGAATCAAGACTGCCACTCGCAGCGCATCTAAGGGCTACATCCTACTTGGAATAGTCGGTAAGGACACTGCTCGGAGCGACCTCTATGGTTCCTTTTTTGGATGAGAGAACCAATTTTATAAGGGATTGGTTCTGTATTCATTTCATGTATATTATCTTTGACGAAAATAAAGTAGTTAAACAAGCCTTCTCTCCGTGTTTCTTGTGACAACATCAAGCCTCCAACCTCCTGCTACAATTATACATTACAAGAAGCATCAGTTCAATTATTAAAATTATAGTAGTTTCAGATACCTATTTAAATTATATCAAAATAATTATGTCAGGTATATATAAAACATATTATGTACATAAATCAAAGTGATTTTTTTGTCAATTAAATGTTTTTACATATATCGCCTGGAATTCCTTAAGGATGCTATACCGGACGCCCACTGACTAAAACCACAGGCTGCCCTGCGCTACCGTACTAGCTTATGTGTTTTTGAGTTTTTGCCTGTACCTACCACGTGATGGACTTTCAGACACCCTTGCGTTTCGAAGTAAATTTATTGGTACTGCAATAAAATACAATCACCCCTACATTTCCGTAGGGGGTGGGCAGAGGAAAATTTCATAGTCGCACTTTGTCCATCTCTCTGCCTCTGTGGCGCAGTCGGCAGTTTGATTCCCAACGGAGACATATACGACTATTTTCATCACGTAAGTAATAAAAATTTAAAAATATTTCAAAAGTAATTTTTGTCCTGTTCAATAACAATTTTCGTTGAACTTGAACAAAAATAGGTTTTAGACAAAATAATACTGGGGCTTTTAGGACTCTAGATAATTGGACGACAAGATGGTGCCTACGTCGCCCCAAGACGGAAATATAATAAGGTGGAAAATTTGGCTGGTTCCGAGTAGGTTTCGGTGTCCCAAAGGTTAAGGGGTCTGCACGGTTTGCAAGAACACGCAGGTTGGAATCCTGCTCGAAACCAATTCTTTTTTCATATTTAAAATTTAGGTATAATATATCTCCTAATACCTCAAGGATCTATAAAATATCCCGTGTGGCACCGGGAAGGTTTACAAAATGTCACCACCCTAATTCATCCCGAGGGTGTCGTAAAAAGCGACTAAGGGAACACTTGTGAAAAACCATACTTTGCGTAGAGAAGGAAAACTCAAAATGAAACCCGGTAGTCAGTAAAATGACAATCGTTACGCCAAGTTGAAAACCTTATAAGAATTTCAACTGCGGGTCGCCACAACATCCGCCTGTCCGTTTTAATACGGCATAGGCTTACCACTAACTGGAATAAAAATAAAAATGAAAGCAACTTTGGCTAAGAATAGCGTGGACTTGGACGTAGGCACCTGACAAAGAGTGGCGTTGAATGCGAATAAAAAGTATTAAAAAAATGTACCTAAATTGTACTGCAGGGGCTACTATACAGTTGACGATTATTTGTTTGACAAGGAAGCCTGGAAATATTTGAAAAACATTTTTATTTGCTAAAATCTTTTCGATACCCTTAGACGAAACACATGCCGCAGATGTTTGGTAACACCGAGGCAGAGATCTTATTCCACAAACTATTTTTACTACCAAAAGCTAGTTAGCTAATAAGTACCAAAATTCTTCGCCAACATTTGTCCTTATGTCTTGACTTTTATGACTTGGTCGCTAGTAACGAGAAAACTTAACTGCTTTGGCGTCATTAACATTAGAAATACTACCCCTAGCGTTATAAATCTTATAAGATACTAGTAGTTATCCTACAATCTATCTACGATGGTAGATAACACTTCGCATAGGCCTGTAACCTTTCTGTGTATTCCTGGAATGTTTTTGTTTACCTAACGTACAAATCTGATTCATACATATGAATAGGTATCAAAGGTTTCGAATAGTTTCTGATAAAACAAGAAATCGTCAACGGACACTAAAACCTCTATAAGAAAAACGAGCTGAGAAAGGATAAAACGTTCGTAGGTTTTATTTTACTTACGCTTTACATATATATAGGGGATAAGCATAAAAGAGGTCGCTTGTTTTTTATCCAGCAGATTTTTCACTGCCAAAACTTTGAAGAATTGAAACTTTGTTTTAAATAAACATAGGTAAAAACTTTACGTAGTTCTCTAAGTTACTTTGTCTAAAATTAGGTAAAGAAAAAAAACAGCCCACTTTTTTGAGATGTTTTATAGTTGAATTCATGAAGTGACACGAGGAACTAACATGGTTTGTTACGAAATTTCTAATGTGCAGTCGGATAAGCAATGCAATTATGTGAAAATTTTCGCTCAATCAGAAAACACGTACTACAATTATGTACGAGTGAGTAGGAAAAGTAGGACGCGATTACGCAGTGTGGAGTCAGAAGCATCATACATAAATATATTTAGGAGAAAAGCAGCCTTAATATCATGTTTACTAAATCTTTCAATACATTTATGGTCTAAGGAGTGGCAAGAAATTTCCCAGCGAATCGCTTCTAGTAATAGCCATAAACGGTTTCGAGGAAAAAAATATAAATCGGCCAATTTATTTAAATTGTAGATGCGTGTCCTCACATCGGAACACGATAAAGCTGGCCATTAGACTGAGTTATGTTTTCATCTATCGGATATCCGTGAGGTGTACTTTACTCCAATTCTGTCCAAAAATGAATTTGTGATCATTTTTTCACGTAGCGTTTCAGGTTTATATAAATCAATTTCACTTTTTGCGGGTGACGTTCGTTATTGGTTTTTCTTGTTCGACACTTTTTTTCGCTTTTGGAGTTGTCTTCTGTTAGATATTTGCTCGTCTGATGATTTTCGAGATAGTGATTTACTTTTATTCTACTCACAAACTTTTGGAATAGGTGGGTAGGTATATCAACACTCAGAAACAACTTTTTCAATCTAAATACTTATGACACATGCAATTATCAATACCAAAAAAACATAAAGATCATGTTAAATAGTTTTTAAACTTCGAAGTACCAATCCAAGTTTATAAAAAATATATAAACCGCGTGTAGTCCAGTAAAATTTAATAATATTATTGGAAGTAGTAAAAACCAGCGCTACCATAAAAGTTTAAATACTTACTTATATTGTTTGAGAAATACTCTATAGAGACAACAATTAACGTACTTGTACAACAAACTTTTGCGGACCACACAAAAATATTTGTTCCGACGCAGGATTCGTACTCAAAAAAACCACCCAATCTGTAAAAGTATACGTAGCTAAATATTATATATTCAAACATTATTCTCAAAAGAGTGCACAGTTTTGAATAACTTAAATTTTCAACATTATTTAAGAAGGCTTGGCACAGTTTTCAATAATGGACCTTTTCGTAAAATTGACCAACTAACAGGATTTTACCCTACTTTACTATATCCTTTTTGAGTCTATAAGGGTAGATGGAGATACAAATGTGTTAGAACTAAATTATATCGCAGTTCAATATAAATAAATCGTAGTCGACGCCGACCACGACGGTTTTCGTAGCCTTTTCGACGATTCGTTTCTGACACAATTGAAATAGCAGTTTTGGGTCTGGTTACATTTCACGAACCGTAAACTACACCCGTTCAAATATAATAAAAATGTTAATGTTATAAACTACCACAACATTGCCTCTTGGACATGTTTAAGGAGATGGAAAATTTATCTACAACGGTTGAATGTTACCAGAACTTATGAACTGATGAGTGTCGCTTTTTACTGGCTTTTTTGTTTACCATTTTAAGGCAGAGAATTTAGATTCTACGAAATACTTGGGAGAGAAATCATGGGTGAAGAAAACACCTCAGACACCCCTATTTTATACGTGAGGGAAAATCCTCATGGATGTTATGCCGCACTCCTACCGACTAAAAAACCTCACGTAACGCCCAACAGCCTATGGTTGTGAGCCCCGGGTAAGTCCTCGGAAGGGTGTCCCAGGACATCTCAGATACTCCTAAATAAAGGTAAAATTCGGATCATTTTTCTGCACTCCAAACTTAGGGCTCCGGATTCGGACAGAACTAAGACTAATGCTCGCACGATATTCATTTATACAGTCATGCCTTTATCCCCGAAGAGGTAGGCAGAGTTATAGTATACGCCCACATTTCACCTTACAGTTTCAGTCCCACGTAATAGTCTATATCATTACTCTACGCAATGGATCGTTTTGCGAAAGCCTCCCCATAGTCGCCTCTTACGTCATCCTCGGGATGAATCGGGGATATTTTGTACTCTTTGCTTTTGCCACACGGGGCCCGTCGCGTCGCCACACGGGGACTTTAATTGTGTCATTATTAAATGGGTGATATAAGGTTTGTAGAAAGTATGTCACCAGCGAAGTCGTGGGGCACAGTTTATGATAGCTAGCTGTTTTCGAGTTGGTAGGCACTTTAGTTGAGATGGTTAAATTAATAAATACATCCTCTAGTCAAAATAAAGTTCAGTTAATCTCGAAAAAAAAAATTAACATTTCTCATGTCCAGGCATTTATTTAGTGTACAATAATTTTATTGTGACCAACATTTTAAAATGATAAAGTCAGATTTTGTCTATCTTAGACTTGTATTTTTAAATCAAAGTATATAAAATCAACAAGCCTTGAAAGTTTACTTGGCAAACATAATAAAGACTATATAATGATGTTTCCCAAGTATTTAATAAAGGTTCTTGTAACATGTGAGCTAATATACTTGTATTTTTGTTATAATTGTAATTTAACTGAACTTGTACGAATATACTTGTAACGTGTAATTTGTGACGTGTTATCAAGTGGGCGGTTCAATCTTGGGCGCTACAAAACCAACCGATTTTACGACATTACGAGGGGCTTAGTTAGCGTGACATTCCTAAACGTGTTTCTATAGAAAAGACAATAGGGTTCCACAATCTCAACAATTTTAACGGCTGTTTTCATCAAAGAAAGCGATCAGTAGTGCGGTACGCAATCGCTTATTTTACAAAGAGACACGGTCGACACGTATTTCTTATAATACAAGGCATTTGCTAGACTTTTCTTCTTTCCTTTAATTAAAAGTTCGAGGGTTTTATTGTGTCTATTGTGCACTGCCGACAATCAACACCAGATTTCACAGAATTCTGCAGCTGAATAGGACCAAGATAAGTATGGTTAAATGTATAGGTACAGATCACAGTCCATTTAATAAATATCTTTTCCATTTAGGTGTCTGTGATACCTTAATTCCTTTGCAGAGCCTGCATGAAGTCGGACAAGACTGTCAGTCACATTCTGTCTGGAACTGACAAGATACAGGGCTACAACACCTCGGCACACCGAGGTCGCTCCAGGAAGTCGTCGGCAACGTGAAGAGTCTGCTAGGCTTCTGGAGGAACTGGGATTGCAATTGCCACACCACAACCATTTACGCACAATAGGCGCAATAAATGACGTCCAGTGGCGAAAACTAGCCCGTGTAAACCTAGAACCTGTGTCTATTTTGTATATTTATTATTTTTATAGTTTAAATTTTTAGACTTTTTCGGTGGCACAGTAGTGTTGTCTTGGGTTCGGACTAAATATTTTTGTGATCGACGACAAACGATTTCAGAGCTGGATGTATTTGAAAACATACAATGTTGTGTATGTGTATGTATTTGAAAACAGCTACTAAATTCTTAGGTTTGCAGATTGATGAGAATCTCAACTGGAAATATCACATTGAACTAACATGTAATAAACTAGCACAGTTCTCATACGCACTCCACAGATTGAGTAAGGTTTCAAATCCTGCAACTTTATTAACAGCGTACCATGGCTATGTTAGCTCATCTCTCAGGTACGGAGTGATTTCCTGGGGCAATAGTACAGATAAAGAGCGTGTTTACATTGCACAGAAACGTTGTATCAGGGCTATGTTCAACATTTGTGCACCCAACTCCTGTGCTCCATATTTTAAGAATATGAACCTTCTCACATTTTCGTGTATATATATTTATGAGTCTGCAGTGTTTGTTAAGCAAAACCTCAGTTTGTTCAGTTACCGCACCCGTGTAAGGCATCAGAATAAACTACACCTAGTTCCTAGTAAAACGCATTTCATGCATGAGAGTTTCTTTTGCTTAGCCCCACGTATATATAATAATAGTATACCTGAACGTATTAGAACTATTACAGAAACAAAAATATTCAAAAGGCAACTCCATGACCTGGTAGTAGAAAAATGTTATTATTCTATAAAGGACTTTCTTAATCCTATTCCTATCTGAGAAAATACTATTATGCCATGCACGTCTCTTTTATGGTGTGTTCAGTGATACAAGAACCTATGGATGGATTTTTTTATTTTTTTCTGATATGGTTAAATTATTATTTAGATATACTTAATTTTGTACTATTGACATTTCTCTGTATTTTGGACATATAATTTGACATTAATTAATATTATGTAAATTGCAAATTTAATTGACCTTTATGCTCTTGACATTTTGATTGAATTTACTATAAAATTGCAAGGATTATAACGAAAATGTCACAGAATTAATATGATATTTTATCTAATTGTATTTAAATTGTAATATTGACATTTAATTATTGATTAAGAAAATTGCAAATTGAATACTGCACTGTACGCATAATAATTGATTGTTATTTTATAATGAGTCTATAATGTTTGTGTTACTAGTTTGCATGCAATCACTTTATTTTAAATAGAATTAAATGTTTCGTACGCCTTATGGCAAAACATAGTTGAACACCAAACTAACAATAAGACCTGTAAAATTAACCTGTGTTTACTAAATAAAGAATCTAAATCTTATTAGTAGTCTAGATAGCATAGGACAAACTTATAACAGATTAGTTTAGACTAGGCATCAAAATAAAATGTACCGCAATAAAATATTCGGTTGTCTTTTTTCCGTTGGTCTCTCTAGATACTATAAACAGTAAGTATTTTGTACAAAAGTATTATAGTCACTGCATGGGATGTGTGTATCCGAAACGATGTATATAAATAAATAAACTACCGAACCGCTGCCTGATTTATTGTCTATGTTGACAATAAATCAAGCCGAGGTTTGGTTGTACTGGATTTACATCGATAGATTTAAAGGAGCAATCCGGCCTTTTGCGATTTCATTTTCCAACTACCGAACGCTACTTTTTGGCATTTAAACTGAGTTAGAGTTTTGAGAAATAACCTCTGTCTAGCAGCAGTTTGAAAAATAAACTATATACCTACCAATTACTTGAGTTTTCAATGTTTTGAAGAGATATGTAAATTATGACGTATAATAAGAGTAAATAACTTGCAAAATATTATTACTTTTATTAGTACCTCCCTATTTTAAATTAACTTTTTAAACTCGCTAACGCTCAGAACCCCACGAACTCAGTATTCTGTAAACGATCACTGCAATATTCACTATGGTCGACCACTTACAACAACACAGTTTTTACTAGCGCAGGTGTGAGGGAATCCCACATTATTGTAAACCTTGTTTATGTCAATAAAGAATATTATTATTATTATGTCTCTCTTTCACACGGGTATCTTCTTTTTTTTTTTCTTACGAAGACACCCGGACTTTTGGCTTACAGGCTTACATGGGGACACAGGTCCAACATGCAGAGGCCCTTTGAGACTTTTAATTTAAAGGGAAATGGGACCCCCACTACAAACAATCCACATCCGCCTTATGTAGAAGAACGGTAATGGACCATCTGCAATGGGAGCTAACTATTGTAAAATATGCTAACTACGTAATGGGCTATTGTGATGGGTGTTAGATGGTCTGGTTAACTTAGGCTATGGATGAAGACGGCGTCTGCCATTTCAATATACCTATTATTATATTAAAAATTTGGCAGACGGTGACTCGCCAACTCACTAGATGGGCCCCCTATACAATCGCCAAAGGCATTAAGCCTGTAAGGCGACAGAGGGCAACACCGGTGTGAGCGGCTAGGGGTGTCGAGCGGTGCGGCGCCGGTTTCACAATCACGGGTCAGACCCGGAGCGGGTTTCCCCGTAGTTATGCCCTTGAAAATGACACTTCCACCCCGAGCATAAAGCTCTGGCTTCCTCCCTCTGACCAGCCAATTAAGGCAAGCCAGAGTTGAGATTTGCTGCACTCCCGGGAGTACTGTCTCCCGTTAGCCCATTAAATGCTAACTGGTCGAGGAGCGCAACAAAACTCTGAGGTATCGGGACCGATGTGTAGCCACGCACATTCAGCTCGCCACAAGCTGCCCTGCGGATGTGTGCTTTTCTATAACCATGTGAGATATTTTTTGTTGATCTCAAAAAGTGGATGACTCGAAAAGCAAATCTACTATGCCCTCATAGGGATGCGTTAATCCCATGAAAAGATAACGACTGTCCACGAGGGATTTATTATTATTATTATTATTACTTAGTCCCACTAACCATGCCCTTCCTTGGATGTGTTACGTGGGACAAAAAACTATAAAGTGAAAATGTGGGCATATACAATTCCTCTGCCTACCCCTTAAGCGATAAAGGCATGACCATACGTATATTTTTAAAACTCAAAATAATGTACCTAAACAATATTGTAAGTGAGTATTATAATTAGGTACAACTGACCGAAATCCCTTCCTGCCAAAAGCAAATATTTAAAAACCGGCCAAGTGCGAGTTGGACTCGCCCATGAAGGGTTTCGTAGCAGCAAGTAACATAATATAAAAGTTTTTGTAGTTCGTTGTAACTTTCGATGTTTGAACACGTTCGCAGTGGTAGTGATTTTTCTAACCGAAAATTGCGGTTTATGACGTATTAAAAAAAAACTACCAGCTCTATCTCGTTCAAACTAATTTTCGTTGGTAATTTTTATGGCAATGAACATCATATTTTTTTTTAGATTTATCATTCTCTTAGTTTAAAAGTTAGAGGGGGGGGGGGGACACACTTTTCTCCACTTTGGAAGTGTCTCTTGCGCAAACTATAACTTGGTGTCATCATTCATAAACCCGTGCACATGTAGGTATCTAGACACGTGGTAGCGTGTCAAGCCAAGTTCAAGCAAAGGAACTGGCTAGCCAGCGCCAAGTGTAATATTACATGAACCACTTGGTGCCACTTTTGACCCTTTTATAACTCAAAACCTCTTTAACGTAAACACGTAAAACTACGTGTGTTTTATTATATCCGTAAGGACATCTCGAAGTCCTAATTTCATGAAGCTTGCTCAAACGGTTATAAAGATATGAAGGTCAAAAAGAAGTAAAATTTAGCACTGACTGACTGACTGATATATAGTACCTAATTCTAACCTACTTCCAGATGACGTAGAAGGCTGAAATTTGGAATGCAGCTCGGTAATTGCATGTAAGCGTAGGAAAAAAGCTGAAAATAAAAAATAGGGGGGTTCTATAACGAAAATGTCACAGACTTAATATGATATTTTATCTAATTGTATTTAAATTGTAATATTGACATTTAATTATTGATTAAGAAAATTGCAAATTGAATACTGCACTGTATGCATAATAATTGATTGTTATTTTATAATGAGTCTATAATTTTTGTGTTACTAGTTTGCATGCAATCACTTTATTTTAAACTAGCTGAACCCGCAACTTCGTTTACGTCACATAAGGTGTATGAAAGGAAAGGTATTTCTTCATCAGAGTCATCAGCAGCGTCTGAAACTGCCCTGTTTGCTTAATCATAAAAGAGCTTAATGATTAAGTCTATTTTTAAACAATTCAGTCCGCGCCGAAGGCGTGGACTGAATTGTTTAAAAATCGAAAAAATCTTTTCTAAACCGATTTACATAAAACAAACGCTAAATGTTAACTGGAGCAAACCTCAACACAATAAAAAAACCGCATTGCAATCGGTTGAGCGGTTACTGAGATTAGCGTGCACAACCGTACAGACAAACAGATATACAGATATACAGACATACAGACATACAGACAAACAGACAAAAATTCTAAAAATCATTGTTTTGGGTTCTATTGCGTTCATAAAGCCCCCCTATAATATTTTTTCTTATTTATCTTCCATGTACAGACAGCGACCTGTTACGATTTTATTATATGTATTGATTGATGATAGAATTAAATGTTTCGTACGCCTTATGGCAAAACATAGTTGAACACCAAACTAACAATAAGACCTGTAAAATTAACCTGTGTTTACTAAATAAAGAATCTAAATCTTATTAGTAGTCTAGATAGCATAGGACAAACTTATAACAGATTAGTTTAGACTAGGCATCAAAATAAAATGTACCGCAATAAAATATTCGGTTGTCTTTTTTCCGTTGGTCTCTCTAGATACTATGAACAGTAAGTATTTTGTACAAAAGTATTATAGTCACTGCATGGGATGTGTGTATCCGAAACGATGTATATAAATAAATAAACTACCGAACCGCTGCCTGATTTATTGTCTATGTTGACAATAAATCAAGCCGAGGTTTGGTTGTACTGGATTTACATCGATAGATTTAAAGGAGCAATCCGGCCTTTTGCGATTTCATTTTCCAACTACCGAACGCTACTTTTTGGCATTTAAATTGGGTTAGAGTTTTGAGAAATAACCTCTGTCTAGCAGCAGTTTGAAAAATAAACTATATACCTACCAATTACTTGAGTTTTCAATGTTTTGAATAGCTATGTAAATTATGACGATTAATAAGAGTAAATAACTTGCAAAATATTATTACTTTTATAAGTACCTCCCTATTTTAAATTAACTTTTTAAACTCGCTAACGCTCAGAACCCCACGAACTCAGTATTCTGTAAACGATCACTGCAATATTCACTATGGTCGACCACTTACAACAACACAGTTTTTACTAGCGCAGGTGTGAGGAAATCCCACATTATTGTAAACCTTGTTTATGTCAATAAAGAATATTATTATTATTATGTCTCTCTTTCACACGGGTATCTTCTTTTTTTTTTTCTTACGAAGACACCCGGACTTTTGGCTTACAGGCTTACATGGGGACACAGGTCCAACATGCAGAGGCCCTTTGAGACTTTTAATTTAAAGGGAAATGGGACCCCCACTACAAACAATCCACATCCGCCTTATGTAGAAGAACGGTAATGGACCATCTGCAATGGGAGCTAACTATTGTAAAATATGCTAACTACGTAATGGGCTATTGTGATGGGTGTTAGATGGTCTGGTTAACTTAGGCTATGGATGAAGACGGCGTCTGCCATTTCAATATACCTATTATTATATTAAAACTTTGGCAGACGGTGACTCGTCAACTCACTAGATGGGCCCCCTATACAATCGCCAAAGGCATTAAGCCTGTAAGGCGACAGAGGGCAACACCGATGTGAGCGGCTAGGGGTGTCGAGCGGTGCGGCGCCGGTTTCACCATCACGGGTCAGACCCGGAGCGGGTTTCCCCGTAGTTATGCCCTTGAAAATGACACTTCCACCCCCGAGCATAAAGCTCTGGCTTCCTCCCTCTGACCAGCCAATTAAGGCAAGCCAGAGTTGAGATTTGCTGCACTCCCGGGAGTACTGTCTCCCGTTAGCCCATTAAATGCTAACTGGTCGAGGAGCGCAACAAAACTCTGAGGTATCGGGACCGATGTGTAGCCACGCACATTCAGCTCGCCACAAGCTGCCCTGCGGATGTGTGCTTTTCTATAACCATGTGAGATATTTTTTGTTGATCTCAAAAAGTGGATGACTCGAAAAGCAAATCTACTATGCCCTCATAGGGATGCGTTAATCCCATGAAAAGATAACGACTGTCCACGAGGGATTTATTATTATTATTCCTCTTTATTACTTTAAAATACTTATAAATTACATTTTTAAATATACATCCATATAAAAAAAGTACATTTAAAAATATAAAAAATAGTAACCCACCGGTATCGGGTACAGGGACCAAGTTACCGGTGGTCAGGACTTCAGAGACAGGAACCTCCTCACAATACGTGCCGTGTTAAGAAGAACCGCCTTCTGCATCAAGCCCTTGACCCAACTGCCCACCGCAAGCCTCTTAAGGTGTTGGTCGAGGCTTTTGGCTATTAGTCCATGCACAGAGATCACTATCGGTACAATAATAGCTGAGTCAACACTCCACATGTCCACGATCTCGTGGGCTAAGTCCAAATACTTGGCTTGTTTGTCTACTTCTGCCTTCACGAGATTGTCGTCATGTGGAATAGTGATATCAATTATTATTGCAAGGCGCTCTAAACGATCTATTATCACTATGTCAGGTCTATTGGCAAGAATAGTCCTGTCAGTGATAATAGGTCGGTCCCAGTACAACGTGATATGGTCACTTTCGAGAACTGGGTCGGGCACATATCTATAATACGGTACCTCTAATTCAACAAGGTTATACTTCAAAGCAAGTTGTTGATGGATAATCCTAGCTACTTGGTTATGTCTATGCAAATACTCACTATTGGCCAGACTAGAACAACCAGAAATAATATGCCTAAGAGATTCTCCGGGACGGTGACACGCCCGACATATGTCAATCGTACCATCCTTTAAGATATATTTTCGGTAATTGTTAGTCATCACAACTTCATCAGTAATTGCAAATACAAAACCTTCGGTTTCCCCAAATAGGTCACCGAATCGTAGCCAGGATACAGAAGATGAAAAATCTATATCTGACCCATGCAGGGCCCGATAAAAACGTCCATGCAACTCCTTGCTCTTCCATGTATCCTTACGATTATTGAGACTTAGTATCATAGGTTTATGCCAATTCTCTTTTGCCAGAGCAAGCGGGGTAAGTCCGTTATCAACTTCAACCACATCACGATGCACATCCGAGCCACCGTGTAGGAAATATTCCCTGAGGTTGCACAACTCACGATTATGAAGGGTCTTGGCATTTAGCAAACCACGACCCCCACATTTCCGCGGTATGTACAACCTCATCACTGATGAACGCGGATGATGCATTCGGTATGTGGTGAGTAACGTAAACGGCATGACCCAACCGTTATAGGCGCGCACCTTATTACCTCCTGACAAAAGACTTTTTAAGACTTTTTTCAAGCGGCCAAAGAAGCGCTCCTTCAACGATTGCTTCATGCCAACTTCACAAATGCCTAACGCCTGCGACATACCCAGGTATTTATATGATTCGTTTGCGGAAAGACATCCAAGTTGTATAGAATCTGAAAGTTCAACTCCTTCAGATTCTATTATCCTGCCTCTGTTTACATACATGACCGCACATTTGTCAACACCAAACTCCATTCTGATAGAACTACTAAAAACTTCTGTTATCTTTAGTAATTCCATCAGTTGCAGCTTGTTGGATGCAAATAGCTTTAAGTCATCCATGTATAGGAGGTGGGATATGACTTGGCCGTCCCTCCGCAACCGATAGCCTAACCCTGAATTCCCTAGTATAGTACTCAGAGGATTCAGAGCTAGGCAAAACCATAATGGACTGAGACTATCACCCTGGAATATACCCCGCTCAATCCTTATAGGCACACTGTTCCCGCAAACCTGTCGACATCCTGGATAGCACAAGACTGTTTTCCATTGCCCCATACATGTCTGCATGAAGGCACGTAGAGTTGCATCAATGCGTATGCGGCACAGAATCGAAAGCTTTCTTGTAGTCTATCCAA
Organism: Miltochrista miniata; assembly: GCA_933228765.1. Lineage (NCBI taxonomy): Eukaryota > Metazoa > Arthropoda > Insecta > Lepidoptera > Erebidae > Miltochrista > Miltochrista miniata. The sequence continues at coordinate 20,190,665 of OW121762.1, read as the reverse complement.
CATGTCGCCAGATTCTTGCGGTTACGGCGTGTCTGTTGGCTAATGGCCATATCAATTATAAGGAGCTCTTTAGTGCCACGAGATCCACTTCTGCATCCATTCTGAGAGGTGGACAAGATGGAATTGTCAATCAAGTGTGACGATATTTTCCCTCTCAGAATAGATGTTAAAAGTTTATAGATGGTAGGGAGACACGTAATGGGTCTATAATTTTTTGGGTCTGTGGCACTACCAGACTTATGCAAAAGATGGGTAATGCCAGTAGTGGCGAAATCTGGCAACGATCCTGACTTTAGGCATAATTCGAATTGAGATGCCAAACGTTCATGTGAGCTCTTAAACCATTTCATCCAAAAATTGTGCAATCCGTCTGGTCCCGCCGACTTCCAATTCGGCAGCAGACGGACCGCACTGGAGACGTCTTCCGTTAGTATGCTTATTGGCTCCATGGTTTTAATAGGCTCACATAAACGTTCAACATCTCGCATCCAATCACCCTCAGTGTGACCAACGGGCACCGACCAAATGTTGCGCCAGAATGAGGTAGTTACATCATCATCTGGTCGCCGCACGTTGGCCCCAGTAGAGTCAGGACGCTCCCAATTTCTGTATACCCACCTTTCGTCTCTTTGGAAAGTGCGATTTTGAGAATAGCGGTCTACTCTTTTTTTGTATCTACGAACACGATTTGCCCACGCATAAATTTTTTGCTTCAGGTAGTCTATCCGCTCCGTGGCTCGTGCTGAAAATTCCCGAGGTCTGATATCAGTCCCCGAGAAAGCCCGAGTCACGAACCGCATCACTCGTGGGCGAGTATTTCCTGACCTGAAGCAAATCAGCTTTCCAATGAGTGCCCTAGTGTCAGAGATACGACGCTCAATTCTACATTGCCAAGCCGGCACTGTTGGTTTGGGTCGTATAGCAACGTTATCATTATAAAACTTAACATTTGCTATACGACAAGCTGCGACGGCTCCGCAATACAGAATTGAGTGTGTATCACCGAGATCTTCACTATTATCAAAATAATTCGATAATAGCGAATCCAGGGCACACACTAGAGCTATATTTTTCTTATGCGTGGGCAAACGTGGTAGACGTGGTCTAATTTGTGACGGCATAGACCGAAATTCTCGAATCGCACACTCCAAAGCACTCCTTAATTGCTCGTTGCAGTGGATACTTACGTTTGTAGCACTGGCATTCATCACATCATCGCTACCGTGATTTAATGGTAAAATTGTAGTTACAGTTTGTGTCTCAGGTAGCGATGATGTTGATGGCTGACCAAGACTGCTACATACGTCCGAGCGTAGCCTCTCAAGTACGGTAGCATCCAACAGATGACAACGTTGTATGGCCCGTACTTGATCCGATAGACGCTGTGCTGACACGTTGACTGATGGTTCAAGTTCCTGAAACAGAGGTAGCATTCTCACACGATACGCAGTGAGGTTAATTCCTCCCTCTGTAGCCATGAAATATGCCCGCATGACGTTCTCATTCAATGAATTCGACCATCGCATGCGGTGCACATCACCACCGGTAGCGGGGGCCCTATTCGAAGCCGGTGGGCGTCGGGGTCCCAAGCATAGCGGTGGCCGGCCTCTCCCCGGCCGACGCACTGGTGTTGGCGACGTCGGCGGAGAGAAATACTCATCACTCGATGTTGAGCTCAACGCCTCTGCTATTGGTGTACATTCACGAGGGAGAGAGGCGGAGCTGAGTGATGAGTCCGGAGGTGTAGATTGTGCTTGCTGTGTCCTGGATCTTGATCTGGTCAACATAATATTCTGCTTTTAATGTGATTTAAATTACACATAAATCTTGTAATGTTTATGTGTCAAATGACATTTGTCAAAGTCTGGAAAAAATAATTCTGTAATGTGATATAGACAGTTTTCTTCGGAATTTGTACATTTTTGAGTTCTTTGAGTCCAATAATTTTATTTCTGTAATATGTGTTGATAATTTCGTATATTTAGGTGACTTTTTAACAATAAAGCAATAAAATATGTAGAGCAAAAATATTTGACGTGTTGTAGATGCCAGGTATTTTTTTTTTTTTTTTTAAAAAGCTTACAGGTGACAACGATTTAGTAGACCCCGCTAAAGAGGCACCGCTGATGTACGGTTGCCAACGATTTGTAAATCGCTCAATTAATTTCAGAGCACTTAAGATGTTATCGCTGTGAAATATTGACGGTACCCTACGGAACCACGTCTGCTCTTCGTAGAGGCTTTAGGAAAGATTTATTTACTAGTTCAAGGTTTTAGAAGCTAGTTTGATATCGTCGAATTCCTTCAAATGACGCCATTAGTTGAAGAACGATAAAAAAGAATAAACCGGTGAAGTGCGTGACAGGTCATGCATAGAATAGGGTTCCGTCGTCATTTACTGGCACGTAGATTTCGAAGGTGGTTTTGTAATTATTTCGTTATTTTTGTTTGAAGTTTCGATTTTTTTAAGAAATTAAGAGCCAGCCGTTAAGCTTTTAAGGGAGGATGCGTTCTATTCTAGGATGCCTGAATGAAAAAACCTTACCGACCTCTCAATGTTTTTAAAAGATTTTATGATACCACACACTATGGGGTAGACTCAGAACTCTCGCGTGTAACCCAAAAAAAGCTAAATTTTAGCATTTTACCGACGCCGACGGCAACCGGTGAACGTGGTAAATACACATTATCCATGCAATGTTTCATCTTTTTAGCACTAACCGTTTGGAAGGTAGGTAAGGCAAGGACGGACAGATATGGCTAAACATATAAGGGTTCCAAAAGTTGAACTGCAGAACCCTAAAAACCGTTTTATGTGACAGAATCCTAATAACTAATTATTTATGTAAATCAAAACAATTTAACTCTCTTAAAGGAATCTGGCAAACTGTACCTATATTAAAATGGAGCTATAATTAACTTTATCCCTTTTGTTTCAGCGTTTCATTACATTTTAATGTAATTCGTGAATTTCGTTACAGCGAGTAAGATTATAAAGAAGATTTATTGCCGAAGTTAGTAATATCTTCGCCCATAACATTTCCATACAATTGAGAGAAGTAAAAGATTTACCAAAACCAACCCAGTTAGATAGCCGATGGAGTAAACGAGTTCTGGAGTGGAGACCGCGACTTGTTACATGTAGGATAGGTCGACCCCGCCAGATGGACTGACAATCTGCAAATGGTTGCTGGGAGTGACTGGAGGCAGGTGGCACAGGACTTTGTATTGTGGTTTAATTTGGTAGAGGTTTATGTCCAGCAGCGAACTGCCATAGGCTGGTTTGTTTGACTGATTCGATTTGAACACTTCAAACAATCCAATTTCAGTACCTACATTTTTTTATTTTATTCTCAGAGAGCTACCTAGCTTTTAATTTTGTTGGGCTAAAATATTTACTCTAAATAAAAAAGATATAATTAAGTCAAAAGACTTTTCAAACACATTTGTTCAGGTAAATTTTCGCATGAATAAAAAGTCACGACGTCAAAATATTTACTATGTAAATAAAATTACAAACGAATTTAATTCCAAAGTTCAATGTTGTTTTCGAATCCTGTAGATAAAATTAATCTAATAACTTGGTGTCATCATTCATAAACCCGTGCACATGTAGGTATCTAGACACGTGGTAGCGTGTCAAGCCAAGTTCAAGCAAAGGAACTGGCTAGCCAGCGCCAAGTGTAAAATTACATGAACCACTTGGTGCCACTTTTGACCCTTTTATAACTCAAAACCTCTTTAACGTAAACACGTAAAACTACGTGTGTTTTATTATATCCGTAAGGACATCTCGAAGTCCTAATTTCATGAAGCTTGCTCAAACGGTTATAAAGATATGAAGGTCAAAAAGAAGTAAAATTTAGCACTGACTGACTGACTGATATATAGTACCTAATTCTAACCTACTTCCAGATGACGTAGAAGGCTGAAATTTGGAATGCAGCTCGGTAATTGCATGTAAGCGTAGGAAAAAAGCTGAAAATAAAAAATAGGGGGGTTCCCATACAATGTTTTTCAAATGTAGCGTTGGAACCGTTACAACGTCGCGAGCAGATATTTGAAACTATCTCAATATAAGTATTATTATATCTTTATAAAAAGTAATGATATCCCACCAAAAACATAAATGTTAAAAGGAGAGCCAAGTTCAATACAAAGATTATGCTTGGCTGTGGGCTTCGCCGGAAAAACGAATGGAGATCTAAATGCGTGCCAAGTTCTATGCGAAATCCAAATATGTATTTATAGGAACAAAATAAAATCATGAACAAGTATTAAACTCTATTTCTTTCCTTTATTGGATACCTATAACAATTACTGTTATTTTAAAAAAATGTGAGATCTTAAAATAGGCTAGATTTGACTTGGCCAGTTTTTATCAGAATTAAAAAATATATATACTATGTCGAATAACCTTATAAAATGACCGATGTAATGAAAACTATTATTCAGACAATTCATACATTTGTCGTAGTTTGAGGAAGCATGATGAAGCATGGTCGTAATTTTCCGTAAAGTGCCTACAAAATATACGGAATTCAGATATACATAAACTTATGTAAAAGCACTGAGACTATGTTGTAATACTATGACTACATAGTTATGTTAATCTGGGTCGACTGCCCTATAACATGTTTCGAGAACAATACATTAGGGACTTGGTTTAACATATTGAATGTACTAACCTTATATGGACTTCGACTGCCTCTGTGGCGCAGTCGGTAGTGATACCGCCTGCGGCGCTGGAGGTCGTGGGATCGATTCCCACTGGACACAAATATTTGTGTGACCCATAAATGTTTGTCTCAAGAGTCTGGGTGTATCTATGTATAATATGTATGTATTTAAAAAGTATATAAGTATTAATATCCGTGGTCTGATACCCATAACACAAGCAGGTTATTCCTAGCTTACTTTGGGATCAGTAGCGTTGTGTTAAATGTCCGTGAATATTTATTTATTTATTATTAATATGTTAGAAATCTTGACCTTGTGAGAAAGAAGCTCGCTCTGTAAACATGGTCAATGCCCACCGTTTCAAAGGGACATTTTTGTCAAAGATTATTCAATGTGGGTAAACATAGATAGTCTAATGCTTAGGATGGAAGATAACAGTAGGTACTTGTGATGTTGTACAACATATTTCAAAAGTATTGACTTTAGTTAGGTCTACCAGGTCCCGTTCAAGATCTTGGGGGCTTATCGCAATTCTTCTTACTTCAATTCAACCTTACTTGCAAGAGGAAGGACGAAATACGACGATCCCTTACGTGGTTGTGAGGTTAGACGGCAGTCACAACCAAGAATATCAAAAGTAAAAAGTCAAATCATAGCTTCAAGGAGAAAAAAATCGGACCCCACTGGTTTCAAATCCAAGTACGGCTTAGAAGTAGTTAGACGCTTACATGAATAAGAATACGAAGACTTGTGAAGTAGTGCAAACAGTAGCTGATGATGTTGTTTGCTGACGACGTTATACCTAAACGGTTGGACTTATTTTATAATGAGCTGATGCTCACGGCTTCGCCTGCGTGAAATTTGGTTCCAGTTCCTGCTTGCCATATTCCCGGGATGAAAATCTGCCTTGGTACCAAATGTCAGCCTAATTCTTTCAGCCGTTAGAGCGTGATTGAGAAACAAACATCCAAACATCTTCACAAACTTTCTCATTTATAATATTAATAGGATAGTCTGCACTCGCAGTATCACCCGCGTTGAATTTCTTTCCCGTTCCAGCATCCCATGGGAACTTATTCCGGTGAAAAAAGTATGTTTCGAACTTGAAGTAGCCTGCTCCCCGTTCGCTTTAAGTTTGCCGGTCGCTTCCCCTACTATGCCTCTACACCAGCCTCTACGCAAGCGGTAAAACTTAGAGCGAACAGGCTATCTGTGTTATTCCAGACTATAATCGATGCCTTCACCGAATTTCAACCAGATCCTTTCAACCGATAGAGCGTAAAGGGTTCTTTCCCGCATATAATATTAGAAATGATATGAATTGAAGAAATTGCAAATTTGTGGTTAGGTATTTTCAAAATTCTGTTTCGGAAATTGCCGATAAGAAAATTGTAAATTAGTGCTGTCGTTGTCATCTGTAGAAATAAATGGAACGTCACTCCAAATAAATAAGTCATTAGACGAGAACATAAACGTAAAACGTGAAAACATGACACATGTTAAACTGACGAGGACATCTTACCGTGCTTGTTTTATCACAGGAATATGATGATTATTATGTTTTTTCTTCTCTCGCTCGCGCGCCAAAATGATGCTGCCGCCTAATAGAAAGCCATAAAGACATCTACCGATTGGGGGCCACAGTCGCAGTTTGTGAGACTATAGATAGCGGTCCCCAATTTGGCGACCCTGTAAAAAAAAGTGTGTGCGTGTAACCTTTACGCGCGATTGAAGTAAAACTTCCTTGCCATTGACGGCATCAAATGTTATATTAATATCTTTCATTTGAATTTAAAATAGCTTATTTAAAATGAATTTTATATAAGCCTCCGCTATTCAAAATTCAAATAGTAAGCGTTACTTCCGTCAGAAAAAAAATTTGAGTTCCTCCCTAGGCGCGCCTAAAGAAGTTTTACTTCAAAAATTCCCTCTAGAGCTGTTCAATACGCATCCTAGTATTGTAATCAATTCAAATCACAAATTGTAGGTACACAAGGCAACGCAATGAAGTATGCAGGCCACACTAGTAACATGCATGTGTGTGTAAATCTAACGAGTGTATTATATTACGTTTCTATGTGCGTGACTGACACGCTCGCACCAGCATCGTATACTTTTACAATATAGGGCATCATGATGTCTTGTTCGGGCGTTTTCGTCTAAGCTCGGCTAAGCCGAATGAACGTGCGCGATTAAGTTAGCTTATTTTACATCAATTACATAAGTTCTCGTAGCAAATTGTCTAAGACGGCGGATTTAAATCTGCATCGTATTCGTAAGTGTCGCGAGATCAAATCCTTGCGCAACATGCAGAACTCTTTTAAAAAAAAATATTATATATATAACTAGCTGACCCGCGCAACTTCGTTAGCGCGATAAATGAAGAACCGCTCGACCGATTTTGTGCAAACTTCATATAAACCATCTACTAAATAGTCCGAACAAAGCCTAAACATTTGGGTAGGATAGGTGAGCCCGTTCTTGAGTTATAAAATTACAACGAAAAGTGGCATTGATTTTTATATATATAGATTTAATATTATATAATTATATAATATTATAGATTATATAGTATTACTATATCTATATTATTATTAATATTATAAAGAGGAAAGATTTGTTTTTTTGTTTGTTTGTTTGTTTGTTTGTAACGAATAGGCTCCGGAACTACAGGACCGATTTGAAAAATTCTTTCACTGTTGGGAAGCTACACTCTTTGCGGTGAACATAGGCTACATTTTATTCCCGTATTCCCACGGGAACGGGAACTACGCGGGTGAAACCGCGTGACGTCTGCTAGTATAATATAAAATAACAAAGCAGGAAAATAAAACAATTTCTTTATACTTATTATAATACGTAATATAAAATTCTGTAATGATGTTGTGTTAATATCAGACTGACACAATATCAGACGAGAATAGTCGTAATGTTTTTCATTTGTAGTAAGTAATTTATTAATTAGTGACATGAATCAACATGTTATCAAGTTAGAAATTATGATCTAGTTATAACCTCTAACCTCAACAACAATAACATCATTCACATAATAATAATAAACTACTTCTATTGGCACTTTTGTATCACCAACTTTTTATTTATAGTTTTATTAAGATTTTTAAAAGCAAAATATTCTAAATATCACATCACAGACTAATAGCCAATAGGTGCACCATCACTGTCTATTACTTGTTGCAATCTTGTTCTCATGTTAGCAACCATATTCCAACACAGGTCAGTGCCACGAAATGATTCCCAAGTGGAAGTAACGACTTCATCTAGATTCGACTTAGACCTCACTTTAGATGAATCCCAATTGAGCACCATATGCCCCCATAGGTTTTCAATGGGATTTAAATCAGGGCTTTTAGAGGGCCATTCAATGACAGTAAAGTTTTCTTGTGTGTTTAACCAATTTTGCACAAGCCGGGCACGGTGCACTGCACAGTTGTCATGCACAAAGTAAATGTGCTCATGCGGATAAACAACACGCACAGTTGGTAGCATGACATTTTGCAAAACATCCAGGTAACCTTTACTGTTATTCCGACCCCCTACTTCCACTAACTCGCCGGGTCCCATCGATGACATCCAGCCCCAGTAACCCAAAGTGATGCGTCCACTAGACCTGCATGGAACGACATTATTTTGGGAATAGCGTTCACCCGCTTTCCTCCACAATATTTTACGACCATCTTTGTCTGACTTAAAACATTTTTCGTCACTAAAAATCACTACACTATTACACCAATCAAAGTCCAGATATTGTCGTGCAAATTGTATCCTATCTTGCTTATGTTTCTCTGACAATAAAATCTTCTTAGCTGGCTTACGACATCTTAATCCTGCTGCGCGCAAATGAACCCTGACGGTCTGTAAGGATATGTCATGCCTGGTAGCCGTGGTGCGCGTCGATGCGAAAGGGTCCGCCAAGTGTGTGGCAACAACATCTCGATGCCGTGGATTAGCCACCGTGTATACGGTAGCTTGTTGGCCAGGACGAAGACGATCTATGTGCCCTGAAGCACCATGTCGATGAACCCACAGTTGCACCGTTTTTCTCTGTGAATAATATCACAAAATAATTTAAAATAATATCTACAACGTAATTATACTTTAAATTATGCACATTATAATATAATTATATAAATATTTTTGAATAAATAATCTTTAACTTACCGATATATTTAATCGTCTTGAAATTTCAGTAATTGAAACATTTTGCTCATACAAAACAATTATTTCAGCTCTTAAAAGCGTAGTTAAATGATGCATATTTAATCTTCTTTCTTAAAAGAGTTAAAATTATTGATGAGCACAGTAGTCAAAACCAGTCTGTTTACGTCTAGTAAATCATAACTTTAAGGGTAAAATAATATTCACACTTGACGAACTGTGATCACTTTTGTGTTATTTAATGTGGGTAGAATCAATATCAATAATAATGTTAATAGTTTTGACTGTCAATTTTGCTTTAGAGTCTCAAAACAAGTTACTAACAACACGCACACATAGAAACGTAATATAATACACTCGTTAGATTTACACACACATGCGTGTTACTAGTGTGGCCTGCATACTTAATTGCGTTGCCTTGTGTACATTATTTTTTTTGATGAATCCGTACAACCTACAAACTACAATCGCAGTAATGTTACTCGCTCAGATCCCTTTTTTCTACGTGTGGAAATTCTATGCCGCAATCCTACCGACTAAAACCATACTTACAACAGTCTATGTCCGAAAGTTCCGGGTAAGCCCTCGGAAGGATGTCACAGGGTTCGCGGCCGCGGCCTAGCGCCTAAATTGCTCAGATCCCTACTCTGAAGCGAGGAAAAGTCACTGATGAATATGTTCTAGAGTTTTGTGTCGATTGAATGACATCCGTACCTAAGTATTCCAAAATTCTACGAAATATAGAGACGCCGAAATCTTGTTAGTGAATAGTCACAATAGAAATTTAGGCGAATTAAATCGCTATTGTATCTATCTTAAATTTGAGTAAATTACCTCTGAATCAATTTTATTCTTGTATCCCCTCTAATTTGCGTGTTCTTCTCCAGTGAGTTATAACAAGTACCTACAGACTCATGAACTAAATTACTAATTGTGTTCTTATTCTCAGGCTTAGCTGAATGAAATAGGTTACAGCAGAGGTGGTAAAAATAATGCATACCTATGGCCGTACACAAAGTTTTTTTAGATTCCCGCCATCCTCACGTATCAGCTGGTGTATCAGTTAATAAGAAGCCTTTGATGTGTAATTTTGTAATTCCATGCCTAGTAAAATAGAGTAATTATAACAATTCTGAAACCTCAGACTGTTGAAGAAAAGTTAATAAATATTTACGAACATTTTGTTACTTGTTTACCGATCATCAAATCAGCCTATGTTAGTTTACTCCTGAACGTAGGCCTCTCCCAATTAACGCCACAATACACGGTTCTGCGCTTTCCGCATCCAGTCCCAGCACCTGCTACCTTTTCTAGGTCGTCGATCCATCGGCCGGGGCCTACCCTACGTTTGCCAAGTTGCGGTCTTTTTTAACTCATAGTAGGGTAAACCACCCAATTATTGGCACTTTTAGAATGAATTATTGGCACTTTAGTTAAGAGTATATTTCGAAAAATAAGGGAAACCTAGTTTATTTCAGTTCGGTGTTGCCCATTATGTAGTTGTAGGTATGCATTAAAAAGTAAAATAGCATTCTTTTTCTGTTAGAAATGGGCAAAATTACCTAAAGTGCCAATAATTGGAGGAGTGCCAACGATTGGGTGGTTTACCCTAAATAAGAATCTTCGACAAAAATGTTCCATACTTTTTGAAAAAAGAAGGTTGTAAATGTCAATTTTAGGTACTTACAGACATTCACCTACTACAGATTCTAAGTGTGGGCGCCCCTTGATCCAAATACCAGCCAGTAATTATAATTCCTTACCTAAAGAAAGGGTATGCGGTGGCGATCCAACGCAGATGCTTCATAATATTCGGAGTGTAATCAATCACATGAGAAATGGGACATGACATTAAGAGACGACAGGTCGCAAATAAGTAAATTGAATTTGCTAAGATCAATGGTACTGTGCTCCTGAAAACATGAAATCGAATCAATCATCGTGTTATTTTGATGATGACGATGAGTACCTATTTATAGAGAATTTGAAAAAACGCCTTCGTGAGTCGATTGACACCCAAAGAGTGACAGTTATCTCTCTCAGCGAATGGACATTGCTATTCAAAGGAGGAATGCTGCCAGTCTTTTGGACATAATGTTGCGGAGGCTGCGTTTGAATTTAGTTTAGTCTCGAACTCTAGATAGTTATAAATGTAAATAAATATGTAATAATTATGTTCCATTGTTGTTTTAACAATAAATTAGAGTAGTGTAATACCAGTAGAGTACCTATTAATCCTACTAATATTATACACGCGAAAGTTTGTGTAGTTGATTTTGATTGTGGTGAAGATTGAAGTTTGGATGTTTGTTACTCTTTCACTTACGGCTTAACGGATCTGGCTGAAATTTGCACAACAACAAACTTATACGCGGGCCGAGCTGCAGGCATCATCTATGTTAATATTTTTGCAATTCATGAACTCTGAAACTACTGAACCGATTTTAAAAAATCTTACGGGCGATACCGCACTGTTTGAGGTTTAATGATGGAATTTACAAGCGAATACATGAAATATTCCTTAAAAATTTTAGATACCTACACTTGATTAAATCTTAAAAGCAAAATAAACCATACGCAGAATTTTATTCTACATGCAGAAAAACATACATACATATTTAACCCCACATATGTATGTTATTCTTTTAACTAAATAATAAAATAAATATATATTCAAGGAAATTTCGTAACAGGTCGAGATAATTATTATTATGTAATGTGATTGTATTACAAAGAAGAAACACACGTTGTACAGTAATGTAAATGGGAGTTAAATAATTTACATACATAACCATCGTAGGACCAAACATAGTTTAAGACGCAGTGATCTTTTAGTATCGTATTCTATTGATAACTCATTAATCATAATTTGGCACATAAAAGATTATTGCCCCTTGCCATGGTCTGTTGTTAAATAAACATAACTGTTACATCTCATGAAGCGCTCGTGGCGCCGCGGACTCAGTGTTCTGTAAACGATCACTGCAGTAAGCAACTTTTACTATGGCCCGTCCTTGAATGGGTGACCATCCATGTGACCACTTTGTGACATTTATTTGATTACTTTTGTGCTTCGGAAGGCACGTTACGCCGTTGGTCCCGGTTGCCAGTAAAATGACAGTCGTTAAGCCTAGTTGAAGGTTTTTTCAGGCGGCTTGAACAATTTCAACAGCAGACAGTCACAACCTGCGCCTGGCCATCTCAAAACAGCAATACGGCTAACCACCTATTAAGCGGGACAAACTCTAGAAAAAAAGGTGAAATGTGGGTATATAATATGCCTCTGCCTAGCCCTTCGGGGATAAAGGCTTGACGATGTGTGTGTGTGTGTGTGTAACATGTAGCTTATTGAGGATACAAAAGACGTGGTCATTCCCAAAGTCTGTTGGAAATCCTGGGACATACTTCCTAAGGCTTACCCGGACATAAGCAGTTGCAGGGCAGCGTGTGATTTGGTCGATAAGAGTCCGGTATAGCATCCACGAAGAATTTCCTCACGGAAAAGCTTATAAAGGATAAACTCGATACAATTTTATTGCTCCGTATTATTCTACTAATCTTTCTATTCTAGACAACAATAGACCGTGATAATCTATTTCTCTTGTTACTGTATCATATAATTAAGCTGTAGTCAAGAATGATGAATAGCGTGTTGTGTGTTGTATGGTTGTATGTGACAAGACGAAAGAACAGCTTAGACGTTCGCTACACAATAGGGCAGTGCGTGACTCGCTAGAGTTACAATTCCGTAATGTTATTTTTATTTGTCGCATTATCCTTTCAAAACCGTTATTATTTATTATACAAGGTTTTATTTTGGACCTTATTGTTGAAATTTTTTTTAGAAATTATGATCCACGTTAATGTTATATATTTTCAAAAGCTGACTCTGGAAACGTATTTCTGCCATATAAATTATCAAAGAAAAAAATTACGGGCAGTTCTCATGCTTACTAGATGTACATAAAAAGTTCATTAAAATCAGTCGACCGTTCGGAAGGACTTTAATCATACGCGTATCCGCGTCACATGATTTTTATATACTGCCCGTTTGCGCTACGTTTGCCGTCGGCTGGCCTAGAGACTGGTGTAGAGGCTAAGTATGGGCAGCGACCGATCAACTTACCGCGAACGGGTACCACCTTTAGATATAAGATTTAAAGAGAGAGAAACATGATAGGTAGAGCCATGTTTGATGCCGAATTTAAAGTGATGCCATTTCCAAAACGAATCGAAGCATTGAGAGTAATATTAACATAATTATTCCTGATCTATCACAGAGACGACGACAACTAAGCCTGATTGACCTTACTTGAAGGACCCGATTAGAAAGCTGACTTGGTGCTCTTATATTTTTAAGTTTGTACCTACGTGAAGGTCATACATACTTGCAATTATACAAAAGTTTTAGAAATTACCTAATTTAAAACATAACATGTGTTTTGTAAACATAGCACTTTCTTTCATAGGTTCTTTATGTCTTTAGGTTCAAATTCAGAGCCTATACTCAAAAACCTTACAAAAATATTATTGAAAACCAAATCATAGTGAGATTATACAGATTCCCGCGCTAATACATTAAACAAAGACCGAAATCATTTCTCGCATCTCATGATTTTTCAAGTGAAGAAAATTTGATTCGGAAGTTACATTTCTGCGAATAACTTTTTCAATACCTCACGGGTATTTTTCCACGAAATGGCAGAAAATATATTTTGTGCCAGTCCATTTCGTTCAATGACACATAATTTATCAGTGTTAAAAATTAGGACCGCAGCCTTATTATTAAATTTACGCAAGTAGCTGATTGTAAAGATTTGGCGTAAGTAACATTTAATAACAAAAAAAAATTACAATACTACCCGTTCGCTCTAACTTTGCCGCTGGCGTAGAGGCGTGTAGCCGAATTGTTAATTAGACAAAGTAAATTGACAGTAGCTAATGTCACTTCGTCATAGAAAATACGCAACATTGTATGAAGAAGTGACATTAGTTGCTGTCAACTTACTTCGTCTAATCAAAAATTCGACTTTAGTACGGAGCCGAGCGGCAAAGTTAGAGCGAACGAGCAGTATACGGTCTAATTGAGAAATCTCCTTTTTTGAAGTCGGTTAAAAATAAACAACAGGTGCTATCTCTTCTTTAACAAAATATAATACAACATTTTACCAGTGATATGCCTCACTACATGTAGGTGCAATGTGCATATTATACTACCAAATAACTACTTTAGCCCCTCTCTATAAAATAGAGTGCAGAGGGGCTTATGGCGAGACTTTGTCTGTAGTCTGTGACTCTGTCGCATTGAACTACGTCACTAGGTCACGTGGATCATCTGGAAATCTCAAAGTTGTAAATAAAACAAAAATGACAACATCAATTGGATTGAACTTTCACAATAAACGTGTTAGAGAGGGGCAGTCTGGTGAGAACAATCTCACGGCTTTCTTGTTTAGAGGAGAAAAGTGTGAAAACGTTGTGAGTTCGGGCGAGTAACATAGTGTAGGAGTGTAGGAGTTAATTAACTTCGTATATGAATGGTTAGTTAATGCGGGAAGATAATTATCCGATACAGCTTCCACCCCTAAGGCGTAGAATATACCGGAAAGGCGAACGGCTTACTGTGTGAGACAGAGGTGTGAGTGATAAGGTCTGTACCTTAGAGGTTGCAAGGAGACTATATGATTCGACATTACACAGACGAACGGCGTGCCTGTGCTGCCTCTGCCCCTCACCGTCGTCGTATGTATTTCCAGTAAACTTTATACCGTCAGGTAAGACGATTCTGTCAGGACCCACCTAGCAGCACCACTGTTTCATGTTTTTTTGGCCGGCTCATCAACCCATACGATACCCACACTAGACATACGCTTTCGCAGCTACTTACCACTGGTCTAAACCTTAACAATTATATCCCTAGCCAATGGTAGGAGAAATGTCGATCACGTGGGCAATCTTGTTTTGGTGAAGATTTTGATTCCAATTCAACTAGGTATAAACTATATTTAAACAAGACCGATTAACTTTGGAAGTATTGCCACTTTACACAAACGCATTCCTTACTCCATATGAATGATCGTTTGATCTCTGTTAATCTGTGTAAAAGCCTCGCAATACCCGAGCAGTTTACATAAAAAAACTTTTGTTTTAGTTCTTTTTCGGTTGAGGCAAAACTTTTACATCAGAGATTCCATTTTCACGCTCAACTTCAAGTTTGCTCTTTTGAGGTTGTCGAGTGTGTTAGATTCGTCTCGTAGAGGGTGGGTATATCAATACATACGGTCACGCCTTTTATCCCCGAAGGGATAGCCAGAGGCAGAGGGTATTAGCAAATAAGTTAAGAAATGAAAAGAAATGAATATGAGATAAAAGTATCTTTATTCTCGTCAAGATTTCCAATTCTACATTTACCGCCAGATTCGCAATAGGTAGAGCCTATGAGAAAGAACCTGGCAATAAAACTCACGGCCACTCTTTTCAAAGTCACATTAATTGCTATACATCTATTTCTACTATAATCTAATTCCATCAATAGTTGGTACACGTCATTACAATTAATAGTAATACGGGTCATATCTTCACGAATAGTTCAGCAGGATAGTACCTATATAGATTATCTTTTAAACCAAGCCATGGGCAGTATAAAATAACTTTGAATACAATCAATCAAATCGGTCTATGGCAGTTCAGCACTGCTTAACGTAGACCTCTGCTAATTTCAACACATATATTACACATATCACATCAGATCAGATAAATTACATAAGTTATTAATGAGGAACGTACCCTTAAGACGGCTGCTCAGCGACTGAGCTGTTCTGTCTAACATTGTGCCTCTGTCCTATAATTTGGCGCCTAAACAGCATTACACTGTTCACAAGGCTCAAATATAAACGGATTATTATATTATATTAATTTAAATGATACTATGACATATACGAACAAAGTATCGTCTAAAATAATTAATTTACCTAATTGTTAATATGAAACATTATAGTATCTATTCAATTATTACATTTAACATAAATTATTCCATGTTATGACTACTGACAATTTACCGGAAACATGACAACACTCAAATCATTTAATCAAATAAATCCCAAACTAAGATTACTGAACCTTATCGTAGTTATTATATAATTGTTCTACAATTAAATATCTATATGCTATGAAACAATATTAATAATTAATACTATACAGTTTCTCAAAAACTCTTTTGAAACGGAACTTATATTTTGCATGTTGGCTAAATTGTTACAAAGTGCTGCCAATAGTACCAACCACAAAATATTAAAATGTTTACCGAACAATAAATAATGGTTCCTTTAACGTGTTGCCATATGAACAGTATGGTCAACCAATTAACTTACCTATATATAAGCATACCCAACAAGTGCGTTTAAATAAAAAAAACTGTTCGAGCTCGCCCACCGAGGATTCCGTACAATTTTGTAGATTAGGAACTGAGTATAGCAGTTAATTAAGTAAAAAAATTCAAACAACATCATCTAGACCAGTGGTGGGCAATGGACCGTCGGCATGCTTTCGCAGGCCGGAGGTGGACCGCGGGCCGTACTTTGCTCAACACTGATCTAGACCAAGTTATACTAATACAATTCTGTGCTATGAGATATAGACAACTGATAAACATACTTATAAATTTCTGATACATACATAAACGGCTTTATCTTCTTTTTCCGTTAAAAATTTGATCGTTATATATCTTCAAGGGACAGTGGACCTGCGTTTGTCATTAAGGTTTTACTTTTAAAGTATCATTCACACGTTCCTGAGCTTGGATAACCAAGTGCTGACAGTCAAATGGACCACTAAGTGATTCTATAATTTTCGTTATTTGGAACGTAATATTCACCCTTTAAACACGGTAAAGTTTGTAACACTGTTCACATTTTGTCTTTGTTTAAACTAGTGGTTAATGGTTAATGATTTATTTGATTATTATCTCGAAGGCAATATTGTACATGGAACAATAAATCTACACATACAATAAAACAGTAAGGGGTTGAAAGTTTGTACATGGAAGATAAAAGTTTATTTTTTGTTGGGCATTTTATAAACGACACTGAAGCAAAAAATGTAATTTAAAAGAAATTGTCTGTCTATATCCCAAATAAGCTAGTTTGGATACTATAATACTCTAACAGGCAGCTACTACATTGCTTAAACCTGCAATAACCTCAAACATAAAAGAAAGGGGGATAGATAAATGTTATATAAGTACCTATACCCGATTCCCCCTCAGAATAACATGAAATTGGATAGTGAATAAAAATACTTTATATGTAACGATAACGCCATATAACCCATCAATATCCCATACGAATCGGCGATTACCCATCGAATCTGATCTAAACATTAGCCCTTTGCGATTTCCTCTCATGTGAAAGGGCCGAAGATCAATTTTCCCGCAATAAAGGCGAGTTTTCATTTGATTTAAAATATTTTTGGGCTAACCACTGGTGCTACACATTTTTAGGGTTCCGTACCCGAAAGGTAAAAACCTACCCTATTACTGAGACTCCGCCGTCCGTCAATCTGCCTGTCTGTCTGTCTCCAGGCTGTATCTCAGAAACCATGATAGCTAGACCGCTGAAATTTTAACGGATGATGTATTTCAGTTGCCGCTATAACAGCGAATACTAAAAAGAGAAAAAATATATTTCAGGGATGCTCCCATGCAAAAAACATGACTTTTGTCGATTTTATAAATTAGTAGGGATTTTCAATATAAGTAAGTTATTTTCAAAAACTTGTTATGACGACGGAATTAGTCTGAATCTAATTCGGGACACCGATTGTCGCCACTGGTATGCAACAGCCTGCTTGATTAATAAACCTTTTCTAATTAGTTTTGTTCACAATGCAGATTTTCGATAAACACTTTTGTTCTATGGGCCAAAGTTAAATTGAGACAATTATCCAAAACATAGTTTCAGCGATTTGTTAAACATAGTTAAGTTTTACGAATTTTCCGCTCTAAGTGTTGTGGGCACTCGCAATTTAGCGAACACATTCGTTGGTAACTAAAATTAAATTAGTAATAACCGGCCAAGTGCGAGTCGGACTCCCGCACGGAGGGTTCCGTACCAAAAAACAACAAAAAGTCGTACCTATTTGTTGCATGGGAGCCCCCCTATTTTCTTTTTATTTAACGAAATGGAAAATAATTAATGGATGATATGCCGGACTCCTCTCTCTCAACAAGACAAGCTCTCGAAAGGATGTCCTGGTAAGGGTCCATTTTGTTTCAATTATTATTTTTTTATGAAAATACAATGCTCGATATTCTATGAGTATTTCAAGCGTCTACTGGTTGCCCTCATTACCTATTAACACAGAGCAACCTGCGTCTTAGACAGTTCGCGTTGCACTATACTATAGTGTAATACAACGCGCGTCTTTAGACAGTTCGCGTTGCTCTATAGTGTTATACAACGCGCGTTTTTAGACAGGTCGCTTTGCTCTATAGTGTTAACTATCCTTGTATAGATCCTCTACGGTAGGTTCAGTAGATATATATTTCAAAAAGAGTTTGTGAACTCTATGTTTAATTTCTTTTTCAGAATATTGATGACATTTGAATGATGACATTATAAACACGATATCTACGTCTACAACATAAATTGTGTGTTTGTACGTAAATTGTTTATACTGGAGAAAAATCTAAAATATGAACTATTTGTTTACTATTTCCTATGAAATAGCTATCTTTGAAATATTACACTTACCTCAAGTAATCTGCTGAAAGCGTTGTTCACTTTTTAAAGAACAAATATTTACGATGAAAGTCGAAAAATAAGTTAGTATATGACCCGCATAATGTTCAATCATGGCGACACGAAATTAATTTCATTGAGCAACATTTGATTGTGCTATACCCAATGATTTATAAAATACTGTAGATACGTTACCAACACTGAAAAATGGCAACAAAAAAGTCAGGCAATTGCCTTACTTTTCATACATGCTACCATAGATGATTTCATGGAAATTATTTTTTTAAATGTATAAAAAATCTGATGTTATTGAAAGCCGTTATGTTCATGCATGACGTGTCTAATTATAATACGTCGTTGGCTATACCTCCTAAAGTATTCATTTAATTTGCATGGTGTTAAGGGTGGATGCGCCAGTACCGACGCATACATATTTTTTAGTTTATGTATTTAATGGTATTTATTATAATTATTATATGTCAACACTCACGCACTAAACGCATCTTACTTTTATGTATTGTCTATGGCAACACTATCCCGCCCGCTTCCTACATTCACATTCCGCCATAGCTATTGGAAGATACGCACGCACCCGTCTCTTAACGCTCCGCTCCGCTATCGGCCGCTGTGATTACCCATCATATCGCGCTACATCGCTTATCATCAGCCACAGTCTCGAGAGTTACGGTTATAACTCCTGTGTGCATATTTCGCGGTCGTGAATCAAGACCCCGAACGCAAAGCTGGGAGCATCGCCTACCTACCAACAAGAGTTCAAGGTAAGTGCAATTCCAAGTGTGGTCCTCCGTCCGGATATTCCATCTAACGCATTCTTTCTACTAATAATATTAATTACCTCTTTTCCTATTAAATTCACGCATACGCATATATATATTTAGTATATTAATCATAAATACTCAACGCAAATATTATATTTAACGCCACCCGCACGCATTAGAAAAGTTAATTATCTTTTCACACCGCATATTTTATATTACTCATAAGTACTCATATTCTATAACGCATTTACGCTATTTATCATAATCATATTTACCTATATATAATCAACCCGCTGGCAGGTAGCGCCCCCGAAATTATCGCTACCCAGGACTTGGACCATCCTGGCCATGTTAGTCCGGTTGTCCGATTCTAGGCAATCATTTTGATATTTTTTGGTAATTAGGAGTTTTGGCATAAAGTAAAACGGACAATCCAAAATTAACAATTTTCTCAACCGTCATAAATTTAACGTAGTTTTCCCCAATTTCATTACAATTTCATATTATCTTTCGAATTGTAATCGTAGATAAAACTCATATTTATACGTTAATTTTATACCCACATATATTTATTTTATTGTGACGGTACTGGGCAACGCAGCCGATACATAACGGTATTCAAACGATTAACAGCTGATTGTTACGCAGACTCCATATTGGGTTTGTTCTCTGAATACTTTACCGCAAACAGCTGATTTAAGCTAACAGCTGATCGTTGTTCGAATTTTATACTTTTTCGCTGAATATTTCTATTACCTACCCACTTATATACATACTCGTATCTCGTATCAATTATATTATCATGGCTTCTAAAGACAAATCCCATAGTAAAAGTTCAGACGAAAGTCAGGTCATGATAAATTTTTTAGAATACAAAAAACAAAGTTTGTTTCACATAGTTCAAGAAGTGTACAACTTAAGTCTCAAGGTTACCGATGAAACAGTACGCATGATGTTTCTCGCTCGGGTTCAATCTATCGATAAAACCCGATCGGATTACATCGAAACTATCGATAAATTGTTAATTGAACAATTAAAAGATAATCCGCAGGTACAGCCGAGTTATAGTGTTTTTAATACATTTGATGAATTATACTGTTTCATAAAGCAAACGGAAACTACTCTGAGACAAGAACTCGACGATAAAAAGAAAAGTGATAATTTTAATATCAAATTACCCCCACTTAAACTCACAGGTTTCGATGGTACTTATGGTAAGTGGCCTATATTTTATGAAAATTTCTGTAGTGTGATACATACGAATACTCGTCTCACCAACGCCGAAAAGGTTCAATATTTGATAGGTTGCCTTTCGGGTAAGGCACTTACTGTTTGTTCAGGCATAGCTGCTACCGCACAAAATTACGATGTTATTTGGCAAGCCCTTCTGGCTAAATACCACGATACCAGGGTTCAGGCGTCGTGCTATTTAGAACAAATGTTACACCAGAAGCCAGGGCAATCGGCTGATCAGATCTTGGAGAACTTTTGTTCAGCTGAAGCAGCTCTGCAGCGTCTACCTATCACAAATTTATCAGATTTCATAATAACTCATTTAGCATTAAGCAAGTTTGATAAACCTATGCTTGAATTGTTTGAACAATCTCATAGACATTTGAGTGTACCTACATATAGTGACGTCAAAACATTTTTGACAGAACAAAGCAAACTCCAAACGCTCCGCTCACCATCACATTCCCAAAAAGGTGATTATCGCGCTCAGCGGAGTTCAACCGCCTCTCATTTAAATAAACCTAAGTCATTTTTTACGCAAACCCGCCCTACTAATTTGAAATCAGTCGATACTTCTAACATAAAAAATTGTATCGTATGTAACAATAATTCCGCTCACCCTTTGTTCAAATGTCAACATTTTATTCAAGAGACTGTTGAAACGCGAAATGAAATAGTTCGTAAACATTCCTTTTGTGTTAATTGTTTAGGTTTTCATCACGTGAGTGCTTGCAGATCTGTTAATAGGTGTTCGATTTGCAATCGGTCTCATCATAGTTTACTGTGTTATAAAAATAATTTGAACGCATCAAATTCAACAAGAAATCATGCTACCGGCAACGCATCGAGGCAGGCAAACGCGTCTACTGCGCCGTCCGAGCATTCCATGTCGACTCATGCGTCATCGGCAGATGATCCGTCCCGCTCGCACTCGCGGGAGGCGCGGTCACATAGTGGCAATATCGCGTCGTTATCGGCTGTGATCCCTCCGCCGCGTAATTCAAGCAGCGCGACCACGGTTTTGTTGCCGACTGCTTGTGTATATGCAAATTATAAATCGGATCGTATACGTTTGTTTTTGGACTCAGGGTCTATGAGTAACTTTATTACGAAGTCTTGTTGTGAGCGTTTGCACTTAACCATACTTAACGCTCCTTCTGTCATTAAAGGCATAGGTCAACTTGAAAGCCAATCTTATGGAATTACGCATTTCAAAATATATTCGCGATTTGATGCCCGCTGTTCTTATTCGGTTAGTGCACGGGTTATAGACACTATTACAGATTTTTTGCCTAACGTGGAAATTGATACAGCGGAATTAACCCATTTACAAAATTTACCTATGGCTGACGAACGATACTATACTCCGGGTGGTATAGATTGTTTGTTAGGTAATGAACTCTTCCCCATGATTTTAGGGTCGCAAAAAATTACATCCCCAACCTCATCAGTAATCGCGATAGAAACCACTCTCGGATACGTCGCAATGGGAAAGGCGCATGCTTTACCTTATTCGCTAGTGGCAAACAAGCATCCCCGCGATCGCATGTCTCATTCCTCCGTGTCCGACAAGGCCTTCTTATGTCACACTCAAGATGTGTCTCTCGAACAATTAACGCAACGCTTTTGGGAGATAGAACAGGTGCCAGATAAGAAGCACATTAGCACGGACGACGCAGCATGTGAAAAGCTGTTCTCATCTACGTACTCACGCGACGATACCGGTAGATATACGGTTAGTCTTCCCTTTAAATACCCTCCCAGTGAGCTAGGGCATTCGTACACAATCGCCAAACGCAGGTTTTTAAATTTAGAAAAAAAGTTAGACGCTTCTAACTTACGCAACGATTATAATGCCATTATTCAAACATATATTGATCAAGGTTATCTCACTAAAGTGTCAAATAGCTTTCTAGACTCTCAAGTTTATTATATGCCGCATCGGGCCGTTTATCGCCCTGACAAAGAAACCTCTAAAACGCGTGTGGTCTTAGACGCTGGGTGTAAAACCACGTCAGGTAAATCGCTTAACGATTTGCTTTATACGGGACCAATATTACAGAACAATATCTTTCATTTGCTTCTCAATTTGCGTATGTACCCGGTTGCTGTAACCGCGGACATAGAAAAAATGTACTTTCAAGTGAAACTTACTCAAGATCATCATACATATCAAAGAATATTATTTAGGTTCGATTCCAATTCTCCTATTGAAAGCTATCATTTCAACCGCGTTTGTTTTGGCGTCTCCAGCTCACCCTTCCTGGCAATGCGAGTCGTAAACCAGCTCGCGTCAGACTGTCGCGCTTTATATCCTCTGGCGGCTTACGAAGCTGACAATCACATGTATGTTGACGACTACGTTAGTTCCATAGAGAATGTAGATTTAGCTGAAGACACCTATAGGGAAATGGTCGCTATGTTTAAATCTGGAGGTTTTAACTTAACTAAGTGGATCTCTAATGACAATACCCTATTGTCACGTATCCCGTCAATTCATAAGAGCTGTCTCGCTGTCAAGTTTGATGAGGATCCTCATGTTGACACTAAGATCGTGGGTATGCAATGGCAACCTAACGATGACACCTTTAACTTTAAAATAGTGATCGACATGCCTTTAACATGCACTAAACGCTCGATCCTTTCCGTAACCGCGCGCTTGTTCGATCCGCTTGGAATCATCAGTCCAGTGGTCGCATACATGAAGTTGCTTATACAAGAATGTTGGAAATTACAACTGGACTGGGACGAGACGGTCCCGGGTTGCATTCTGTCTAAATGGAAACACTTTCATAGGGAGTTGTCGCGTTTATCTGAAATAAAAATACCGAGACATATAGGTTTAACATCCGCTCGTCGAATTACTCTAATAGGCTTCTCGGATGCCAGCCAGCAATGTTATGGTGCTGTTATCTATGTACGAATAGAAACGGCTGAGAACGGAAACGCTCTTAATGTGAATCTACTGACCGCTAAATCCAAAGTGTCAGATTCTAATAAAACGCTAGCGCGTTTAGAACTCTGCGCGGCGGTCTTACTCGCAAAATTAATTAATTCTGTGTGCACTGTTTTTAATAAGCGGTGTCAAATAAACAATATATTCGCATTCTCTGATTCTACGGTAACCCTTACCTGGATTCACTCTCCCGCTCATAAGTTTCAAACTTTTGTAGCTAATCGCATCGCTCAGGTAAATGAATATCTGCCTGCTTCCCATTGGTATCACGTTCGTGGGGTTGAAAATCCCGCCGATATAGTCTCGCGCCCTGTGACACCTAAAGGGTTAATAAATAACTATCTTTGGTTTCACGGGCCGAAATGGCTGTCCGCACCTATAAATGCATGGCCTGTGAAGGAATATAAAATCAATCATAACGAGAAGACAGAATTACCGGAAATTAAAATAGCTTCTCTCCATGCACATACCATACCTGTCTCCGATCACGTTCACATGATAGACGAACTTGCCGAGCGTTGCTCGAGTTGGGTAAAATTTATTCGTTCACTGGTTTATGTATTACGTTTCACAAGGATTCTCAAATCCCGCGGTATACTTTCTGTATACGATTTAGAATACGCAGAATATTATGCGGTCCGCTTCGATCAGTCTAAGTATTTTCAGGTAGAATTACAAGCACTTAAGGCTACTAAAATTTGTCCAAATCAGGCTATTTTAAAACTCAACCCTTTTCTTGACGAACAAGGGTTAATTAGAGTAGGTGGTCGACTTACTCATTCTCAACTAAATTACAATACAAAATATCCAATACTGCTATCACCCAAAGGACGTATAGTGTCGCTCTTAGTAGACCACTATCACACCGACAATTTACACACCGGTCCTGGACTAGTGTTAGCATTGACTCGCCAAAAGTATTGGATTCTTTCTGCACGAAATTTGATTCGCCAACGAGTACATAAATGTAATTTATGTTTTAAAGCTAGGCCTCGTTCTACAACTCCACCTATGGGTGATCTTCCATCCATTAGAGTTTCACAAGTAAAGTCGTTTGTGCATACCGCAGTTGATTACGCGGGACCCTTTTACGTAACTCACATAAGGCGTCGTGGAGTAAAAAGTCATAAAGCGTATATTTGCTTGTTCGTCTGTCTCACAACAAAGGCGCTCCATTTAGAGTTAGTAAGTGATCTTAGTACAGATTTATTTCTCGCTGCCTTTAAACGTTTTATCTCACGCAGGGGTCCTGTTTCAGTGTTGTACAGCGATGGAGGCACTAATTTCATAGGTGCGAAACGAAAATTGAACGAAATTTACACGCTTATACAGTCCACTAATTATAAAAATGATCTGAATAAATATCTAACTCAACATAAGATTCAGTTTCAGCACAGCCCACCTTTCGGGCCCAATTTTAATTCGTTGCCTGAAATTAATGTCAAATGTGTTAAGTCTCATTTATTTAAAGCTATCGGGAGTCAAATACTCACCTATGAAGAATTCAGTACAATATTGGTGCAAATTGAAGGCATTTTGAATAGCCGTCCGATTTGCATACTTTCTTCGGATCCATCGGATCCAACCCCCCTAACGCCTAATCATTTTCTTAATGTTACTCCGCTTAAATATTTACCCGCTGAACACATTGAACCCCTATTACCAGATAACAGACTCACCCGCTATCAATTATTAAATAGAATTGTTCAAAGTTACTGGACACGTTGGAGCAAAGAATATCTTACCTCTCTCCAACTTAGACATAAGTGGAATATGCCGTCCAAACCTGTGACGATAGGAACTGTAGTTGTTGTTAAGGATGACAATACGCATCCTTTATCGTGGCCACTCGCGGTTGTATCAGAGGTGTTTCCCGGGAAGGATGGTGTAATTAGAGTCGTCAGAATTAAGACTTCTTCTGGTGAATACATTCGTCCTGTAACTCGGCTTTGCCCGTTACCCACGCAATAACTCCTACGCTTTTGAATTATTTTTTAGTTCATAAGTTTTCATTCCTTTTATTTTTTTATTTTGTTTATTCAATGTAGAGGAAGAATCCTCTAAGCCCCCCGAAGTTGGATGCGCCAGTACCGACGCATACATATTTTTTAGTTTATGTATTTAATGGTATTTATTATAATTATTATATGTCAACACTCACGCACTAAACGCATCTTACTTTTATGTATTGTCTATGGCAACACTATCCCGCCCGCTTCCTACATTCACATTCCGCCATAGCTATTGGAAGATACGCACGCACCCGTCTCTTAACGCTCCGCTCCGCTATCGGCCGCTGTGATTACCCATCATATCGCGCTACATCGCTTATCATCAGCCACAGTCTCGAGAGTTACGGTTATAACTCCTGTGTGCATATTTCGCGGTCGTGAATCAAGACCCCGAACGCAAAGCTGGGAGCATCGCCTACCTACCAACAAGAGTTCAAGGTAAGTGCAATTCCAAAGGGAATGAATGATCTTGATGAAATGTTCAAATTAACTAACGTATTTAAATTGTGAAGGATACCTTATCACCGAATATATAAGGCAAAATCGCTAAAAATACGTTTGTTGTATGGAAGCCCCCATTAAATATTATTATGTTTTTGTTTTCAGTATTTGTTGTTATAGCAACAAAAACACATAATCTGTGAAAATTTCAACTCTCTAGCTATCACCGTTCATGAGATACAGCCTCCTGACGGACAGACAGACAGACAGACGGACAGTGAAGTCTCATGAATAGGGTCCCGTTCTTTACCCTTTGGGTACGGAACCCTGAAAACCACCAGACGAGGGTTAAGTCGCATATGGGCGAAATGGACACCATTTTCTAGCCCTTCTAACACCTGAGCATTGTCGTGGACATATCTCAGTATGCATGATATTGTGTAGGTGTAGTGTGGGAAGTGTGCTCTTCGGCAAACCTTCGTCTAAGTAAAACCTACACAATACAGTAATTCACACCGGGCTTAAGTAAAGAAGCAGGATAATACCCGAACCCATAGGCGAGCCCGCGGTTAAAGTCTGCTCGGCATTCCTGGAGCAGTTACTCGGTGCGCTCGGCACTAGAGGAATAGGGAGACGTGTGGTTTTTATCAATTCGAGTCCGGCAATATATTTGTAGGGATTACCTACGAAACGATGAAAAATCACCGCGATGTGATACTGCAAGTAAAAGCTGAAGTTTTGGCCTCGAATGCTCAAGTCTTATATAATAATAATAATAATATAATAAATAATAATATCTTTATTTGCAAGAACATTGTACAAAAGGATGTTACAGTATATGTTAGGATTCAGTGCATTATGTTCTGCCTAGATTGGGCATGCAAACATTTACATAACTCATTATTCAATTTATACATAAAATTATACACTAGATAAAACATTAATTTGGTCATTCAATTTGTGTACATCAGTCAAGTGTCATTTAGCACGATTTAAAAATTCCTTAACACTGTAAAAACTGTTTTTTAGAAGCCATTCTTTTAGTGCCTTGACAAACTGCGTGTACCTTAACTTCTTAATTGTTTTAGGTATGCCATTATACACATAAATACACATAGATACACAATTTTTTTTATACAACTCCGTTCTTGGTACCCTCGATAAGACTATTCTGTCAGGATTTCGTGTATTTCGTGGGTACATATCTTTTGCTTTTTTGAATAAATGCTCATTAAGTCTAACAAATTTAGCACATTGTAATATATACAAACAAGGTAATGTCAACAAATTTAGTTTTCTAAAAAGAGGTTTGCAGGATATCCAAGGTGCCACTCCGCATATGGCTCTAACGCATTTTTTTTGGACAATGAATGCCTTGTCGACATTAGTCGAATTGCCCCATAGAATAAGTCCGTAGCCAAGAACAGATGCCACGTATCCGTGATATGCCCTAAGGACAGTCTTTTTTGTAGCTATCCTTCTCAGCTTCGCCAATACATAAACAAACCTATTTATTAAACGGTTTTATTTAGCTCACCCCGTTTGTTTTATTTATTATTTCTTGGGTCAAATTTAGTAATTCAAATTTCACCCTCTTCCTGTCAACCGATTAATCTGAAATTTTGTATACACTTTGGATTTTGATGACAATACAATTATGTTTATTCATTATCTTTATAAATTCAAGATGGCCGCCGCTACAAAATGGCGGATAATTTATTTATTATTAATCACATCAATATGGGTATCAAATGAAAGGGCTCAACAAGCAAAATACAATATACTATAAAAAATTGAAATCCAAGATGGCGGCCGCTACAAAATGGCGGATAACGTAGGTTTTATCAATATGGGTATCAAATGAAAGGTCTCAACAAGCAGAATACAATATACTATAAAAAATTGAAATACAAGATGGCGGTCTCTAAAAAATGGCGGTTAATTTAGGTTTTATCAATCCCATTAACATGGGTATCAAATGAAAGGTCTCAACAAGTAGAATACAATTTACTATGCAAAATTGAAATCTAAGATGGCTGCCGCTACCAAATGGCTGATAACAATTTTTTAACAATCCCACCAATATGGGTATCAAATAAAAGGGCTTGACAAGAAGAATACAATGCACCATACAACCTCAATATTTAAGATGGGCGCAGCCACTAAATGGCGTATAATAATAAGATTTAAATTTAGAAATTGAATCTGTAATTTAGGTATCTGATTAATCCAGCCTGAATCCACCACCCAAGTCAAGATTTTGTATCGTGTTGAGGACTGTGTTTCGTTAGGGTGGCTAAAAATGATACGTCGTTAGCGGCACACCACCCAAGTTAAGGTGAAAGGTTAAAACGCGCCGAGAACTGTATGGCATTAGGGTGGATAAAAATGATATGTCGTTAGCGTTTTCCCCTCAAGACTCAGGCGCATCTTGTTGTACATAGCCTTGCCCCTTTATTGGACCTCTGGGGGGGTCGACCGTTTAAATGTTCATTACTCGTGGGAACAAAATGGTAAAAAAAAAAATATATAATAAGCTAGTTAAAAAATAAAACAATAGGTTTCTTCTTACCTACTTAGAAACTATTTTTACAATTTTTATGGTAATAATAGACATTCTTTGAAATGTGCATTTATGATAATGTTGTGACTTTTATGACACGTATATAGTACCTATGTATGGGGTAGATGGCGCTCGTCAAAGAGAATACAATACTACGTAAGAAGAGACGGGACTTCCATAGTGCGAAATAGTCTTACGAAATGTCAAACCATGATCAACTGACAGTAGCCAACCTAACAACTTTAACACATACAGTTGCCAACATTAGGGAAAAATAGTGATGTACACTATATTTATCGATATCGATACTATATTTATCGATATCGATAAATGCAGTGGTCTTTACTTCTAGTATAGACTATATATAGTATAGGCTCAGTTTTGGTTGTGAAATTATAAGTTCATAAAATATTATTATATTTATTTAAAAAAAACAATATTTGTAATTTCAGCGCCTTATTTCTTATTCTGACTTCTGACTGTGTATCATAATGACCCTTTTTAATTACCAAATATTAGGACGCTTGCTTCATTATTGCCTTCGTCTTTAATCACTAAAGTACAGTAATTAGCTGAAACAAAATAATGAGATAATTACAATATTTTTGTGTTATTTTTAATATTTTTTATAGTACGAGTTATAGATATGTAGCCATGATTTCTGAAGTGGTACCAACCTTTTGTTATGGTGATAGTGATTATTTAGCTGAATCCATTAATCAAGCAATTTTATTTTGAATTAAATTTGTCTGTTGAATCAATTCTGCAGCTCGCTGTAGTGACTGTATATAATATTGACCCTTTTGAATACTAAATATTAGAATGCTTGCTTCATTATTGCCTTCGTCTTTAATCACTTTGTACCACTCACTTTATACACATGGTAATTGGCTGAAACCAAAATAATGACAATTATTCTTGTGTTTTTTTAACATATTTTTGTGTTAAGTGGCTTGGCAGTGAGTCTTATTAATGGAACTGCAAATTTCTTTAACTGCGTCCTTTTTTCCTAAAATCTTAGTCAGTAAAATGTTTTCCGCAAAAAAATTTTAGCTGGTGGAGTTTCTCTATGGGTATATATGCTAAATCCTCGTTTCCTGTTTTCTTTACCCATTCCTTAAAACTAAAAAATAAAACTTCGATATATAAGTAATTGCAAAACTACTACCACACTATTTTCCTAACGATTATACAATATATAATTTTCATTGTTTTCACCCATATAACCTATGAACCATTGATAGATTTACTAATATACTACTCACCGAAGCTCATCCATAGGAAATCTGGCCATGAAAAACCGTTTTGTGCCGTCTTTTCTTTCAGATTTTAAACCGCATATTTCACACTTTTTATAATGCATAATTCGATAAACTATGTAGAACAAACACAAGAGAATATAATATAGAGAACGAACTGATAGCAATAATAAGCTATTATCTCAATTATTTCAATAATATCTTTCAGAGAAAAATAAATTGAAAATAACGAATAACAACTTGACATCTACAGTGACAGACAGATGACATTTCCTCAAGGAACGAGCGAGGCAGATAGAGTAATTGAGTGAGACACATATAGTCGCCATTACAATTTGGTCAATTTTCATACATTTTTTTGCTTGTACGTAGTTGCGACAGGCGCTCGTTTCCAGCTAAGTACAATTACGGGACGGCTGAAAGAAGAATGTTGCCTTTAATACTATCATGGGCTTCTACAATACATAAAATGCAGGGCAGCACTGTGGATCACGCAGTCGTATACTTAGGTGCGAAACTGTTTGAAGACGGTCAAGCCTACGTGGCTCTTAGTAGAGTAAGATCTTCGCAGGGACTACGTATAGAGAAGTTGGACTGCAATAAACTAACGGGCAAGAAACCTTGCAATAATGAAGCACTAAATGAATTAAACAGAATGCGAAATAAAAACTAAAAACTTGAAAATAAAAATAGGTAAAAAAACTTTTTAAGTTAAACGGTTTTATGTTAAACATACATTGCAATGTTTAAGATAAATGTACTAAAAACCAAAAAATAATAAAATAGATACAGTCGTGGGAATTATAAACATATGCATAGACTAGACTAAAATAAAATCGTGGGGCACGTCAATTGTCTACAAATTATCGACTTAATGTGCGATAGAAGAATCGTTTAATTCGTCGTTAGGCAGTTGGCCCGCAGACGGTGAGGAAATTACTCACTATTTTCTTGCTCATGGAAATTCCAATAGTTATACACTCCATGTAAATAAAAGAAATGTTTCAACTAGTTTATCGTTGGACATTCACACTGCTGGCTGGCGAGGAATCGTTTCACTGCTCGTAGTTTGTCTTTAATCGACAAAACATATGATAAATGTACTACTCGCTCACCACTATGAAACCGCGAAAACTCGCTTATAATCGAGCTTGCTAGCTTGTTTCCACATTCTAGCCGTACTTATCACACGCCCATCGTTATCGGTTGAACAACTGCCTAATTATAGTGTAACATTACAAAATAAACATTTTAATCAACGATTGTAGACAATTGACGTGCCCCACGGTTTTATTTTAGTCTAGTCTATGCATATGTTTATAATTCCCACGACTGTATCTATTTTATTATTTTTTGGTTTTTAGTACATTTATCTTAAACATTGCAATGTATGTTTAACATAAAACCGTTTAACTTAAAAAGTTTTTTTACCTATTTTTATTCTGTTACACACATTGCTGACGTGAGTTTTCCAATTGATATGCTTATCTAAAATTACCCCTAAGAACTTTGTATGTTCAACTTCTTCAATTTGAGTGCCTTTATGATTTATTTTAAGATTTTTGCTTTTACGTCCGTAAGTATTGAATTGAATTAATTTGGTTTTATTGAGATTAATATTCAGATTATTGTCATCTAACCATTTAATAATGTCTGTCACTGATTTATTGATGTCCATATCAAATTGATTAATGTCATTGTTTTGTTTGCTAAGGTCCATTTTGTCTTTGTTAATGTCAATTGATTTTACGATTAATGAAATGTCATCCGCAAACAATATACACGGATGATCTGTGCTATCTGGGAGGTCATTTATGTATAGTAGAAACAGGAGAGGGCCTAGTACACTACCCTGTGGGATTCCAGCTTAGTTAATTTTGTCCTACATTCTAGGTATGACTTCAACCATGTCAACGCGTTACCACGTAGTCCATAGCGCTCTAATTTATTTAATAGTATTTTATGCGACACAAAATCGTATGCTTTTGTCATATCAAAGAAAACAACAGCTGTAGTATTACCATCATCCACATTTTCAATTACTTGACTCATTAGACTAAAGCAAGCTGATGTTGTAGATTTTCCTCTCTGAAACCCAAATTGCTCTTTCCTAAGTACGTTATGTTTTGAGAGAAATTCAGTAATACGCTTATACATCGCAGTCTCAAACACTTTGGAGATCACTGACACAAGAGCTATTGGTCTATAGTTTGATAGAATCGTTTTATCTCCTCTTTTATATAAAGGTTTAACTATGGAACATTTTAATAAATCGGGAAAACATCCAGTAATAAAAGATAAATTGATCATGTGTGTCAATATTGGTACTAGTTCGTTTGCACAACTCTTAATAACTTCAGTAGCAAATTCGTCATACCCTGTCGATTTCGTATTTTTTAAGAACATAACTATTTTATGTATATCATAGCAGTCATAAGGTTTTAGGAAAACACTGTTCAAACTGTTTTCAACCGTGGTTCCCTCCCTACTTGTGTTACAGTTATTGTGAATAAAAAAGTCATTAAAGCTATCCGCGACTTTTTTAGGGTTAGAGATAACCTTTCCATCACTAATTATGCGTTCTATTGTGTCCCTTTTATAATTATTGCCAGATTCCATCTTTATTAGTTGCCATGATGATTTGCATATATTTTTACTATTATTGATCTGTTTTTCATTATAATTTTGAACCGATTTATTAATACATTGTCTTAACAGTTTTGAATACTGTAAATACTTGTCTTTATTTACTGTTGACCTGTCACTATAATATTTTAAACGCAGCAATCTTTTTGTTTTGCAACATTTGCGTAGCCCTTTTGTTATCCAGCCTGCATTACGCTCTTTTTTAGCTAACTTTATTTTTATTTTAGGAAAGCAAAGACTGTAGAATAACTGAACCGTGTTGTGAAAATCTTGATACGCTGTATTCATATTTGAGCTGTCGTAGATTTCTTTAAAGGAAATATTTTTTAAACATTCCCGAAATTTTTGTATACTAGCCTTATTATAATCCCTAACGGTGATATATTCCGGTACTATAAAAATATTTTTATTCCTTACTGGTATATTAAGCATTTGGGCAGTATTGTGATCTGATAAACCCCAGTGCAACAATTCACCTATTGCTGTGTCATAGTTACTTACGATATGGTCAATACAATTTTTTTTCCTTTTGGAGATCCTGAATGTGTTGTGTCAAATTATAATTTTTTAATAGATCTAAGAACTGTAGTGCTTTCTTATCCGATTTTAATGTGTTAATATTCAGATCCCCAGCTAGAACGAACTTCTTGTCACTTTTATATACAAGTTCGCGCAGTAATATATTTAACTTGTTAAAGAAAATAGTCAGGTCACCACTCGGAATCCTATACAGGCATATGATCACAATATTTGGGTCAGTAACGACAATACCACAACATTCAAAGTCGTTATCTACTGACAAGTCCTTAGTTATTAATATTTCCTCGTATCTAAATCCATTTTTAATGAGTATGCATGCACCTCCCCTATTAGCATGGTTTTGCCTGCAATAGGATGTAGCCAGAGAGTATCCCTCAAAATTAATATTCTTTTCGTGGCCCAATTCCACAAAGGTTTCCGTCAAACAGATAACTTCTGGGTCCCTCCCGACTTTACAAAGTTCAAAGAGCTTAATTTTTAGAATATGGAGTTATTTTAAAAGCCCGGCAATGTTCTGATGGAGCAGTCTAAAGTATGTGTTGCTCTTGCTACTATCTTTAGTCCCGAAAAAACTTGTTCCTGTGATCTATCTTGGAAGGAGGAGTTAAGGAATTTCCAGTGGGAGTTAAGGGAGTTAAGATATATATATATATATAGACTTTAAATAATTGATGACGTTGCCGGTATAGCCCTATGTTCTAAGTTAATTGGCTAAGTTAAATTGCTTTTCTCTAAATAATGTGGGGCAGTACCGGTCGGAAATGTTCAATCCAGAGCTCCAATCTCAAAAGGCGTTGGGTAAATTCACAATAGTTCTAGTCTTGTTTATTTTATTGTTTGACGGAAACAATTTTTCCCATTCTATTGAAAATTTTAAAGTGGAACTGCGCCGCCTCTTTCCGCGAGCAGGTCATGCTCATGAAAGAGACGGCGGGGCGGGAACGGGAGAGTACTCTCCCACCCGAATTCTGTAGTCGGCGACTTGGGCGCCGCCGACGTGTCTTCGCCGAGGACGATCGGTCTCCATGACCGGGGGCCTGAGGACAGTGAGAGAGCGGCTTACCGTCCTTACAGAAGCACTCCCATGACGGCAGTGTGACGTGAGGAACTCACGCACGCCCCCCCTTAGAAGCGGAATCACACCCGTTTTTTAGTCGGTAGTAATAACATCCATGAGAAATATCCCTCACGTTAAACAAAAAAAATATATGAGACAAATTCTTAAAAAATGTGAAATGAGAGCATATATACCTCTACCTACCTTTTCGGAGATAAAAAAGCGTGACCGTATTTTTATACGTAGGATAGTAGAAGACATTGACCTTTTTGGCCTAAAGCCATGTTGCAGATCATTGAGTTTTCCTCCAGGTAACGCATGAGCTGATGTTGATGATAAGCTCCAACACGTTATCGTTATATTATTCTGTAGCTTATTTGCCGTTGACCCCAAAGATCACCCGAATAAGTTTCATAATTCAATCCTCGTTTCACGAAGCTTAATAAATCGTATTCCCAACCAGTCAACCGAAGATATCGCATATTTATTACTATAAGCAAGGAAATAATAACCCGTAACTTTTTTCCTCATAATAAAGGTGAATTATTTACTTAGCTACGTTTGTGCGTGTTTATCCCTAACTATCATTATCAACCCGTTTCTATTCCATTGTTGAACACAAATCTCGCTTTATTATACGAAGTTTGCCACCCTTCGCGAACTTGGATTGGCCATTATTATCAACTGCGAATAGTCAATACGTCCCTAAATGGTTTTGATTACATACCTTTTCCGTACGATAGTTTTACTTTATAAACCAATATTGGATAGATTTTTTAAATATTGTTGTAGAGAAGATTCTTAATATGAAATACTGCTGCCATCCAAAACTATCTTTGAAGGTAGATAATATGCTTCCATGCAGATTTTACAGATTTTCTGTACTACATCAGTTTCCAAAAGGTAAGCAGGCCCAGTGCCTCTGTCGGATGGGTTCCGACCATAGGCACTAGGCAGTGGTAGAGCACATGTGGTTTTAGTCGGTATGATCATCCCATCGAAAAAGGTGTGAGACAGGGCTGTGTAGCTTCACCATGGCTGTTCAACCTATACATGGACAGTTGCTTCAAAGAACTACAAGAGTGCGCGTATGGATTAAAAATAAATGAGCTAACCGTCAAATGCCTCCTTTATGCTGATGATCAGGTAATACTGGCATCATCGGCGGAGGAGTTGCAGTTGATGGTTAATATAATGAACCATGCGCTTAAAAGTAGAGGAATGAATGTTAATGTAAGCAAGACAAAAGTAATGGTTTTTGAAAGAGAGAATTGTATGACTGATTGCTCGATATCGATTGAAGGAAAGAGCGTGGAACAGGTGAAAGAGTTTGTATATTTGGGTTCAAAATTTGCAAGAGATGGAAAGTGTGACAATGATATTGAAAGAAGAGTTTTGGCAGGAAGTCAAGTGAATGGAGCCATTCACACCTTTATGAGCAGTCAGAACGTGTCTAAAAAGGCAAGGATGGCTGTACATAGAGGAGTGCTTGTCCCTACACTTATGCATGGTAGTGAAAGTTGGGAGTGGCAGGAGAAGCATGAAAGCAAAATTAATGCAGTGGAAATAAGAAGTTTGCGAAGTATAGCTGGAGTGACATTGAGGGATTAAGTAAAGAATAGTGTGATATGGGAACATTGCGGTATGACAGAAGATGTAGTGACTAAGATAGAGAAAGGGATGCTCAGATGGTTTAGACATGTGGAGAGAATGGATGGAAATAGGCTGACGAAACAGATTTATGAAGCGAGAGTGAATGAGCAAACTGGTAGGGGTCGACCTCGGCATACTCATGTCGATCAAATCGATAATCTTCTGAGAAAAGGCCAGGTCAAAAGGCTTAACCGAAGAGCGGAGCTTAACTGAAGACACTTATGAAAGTTGAAGAAGCGAAAGTTGTTTGCCAGAATCGTAGCAAGTGGAAAGTCATAGTCTCTGCCTACCCTGCTGGGAGACAGGCGTGATGTTATGTATGTATGTATGATCATCCATGACAGATTTCCATACGTAAAAAAAACAGTCCCAATGCCTTACCTCAGCGAGCATGAGGAGCTTTTAACAAAGTATAAGCATCAGTAGTACTCATGTATGTGTCTTCTGATTGATGTTCCAGCTACTCGATATAATTAAAAAAATTTTTCAATAAAAAATAAAACCGACTTCCAACAAATCCTGAAAAATAAAATTTACTTAGCACAAAGTAAAATGTATTTTGATTTATCAGATTTTATTCAATATCATATTGAAGTCGGCGCCAAGTAAACCCATAGGTTTATGTAGGTATTATTCATGGCACCAACTTCAATACTATATTGAATAAAATCTGATAAATCAAAATACATTTTACTTTGTGCTAAGTAAATTTTATTTTTCAGGATTTGTTGGAAGTCGGTTTTATTTTTTATTGAAAAATTTTTTTTCATTATTTTAAGTGACGGGTGAACCGAAAAATATATCTATCTAGGTAAAAGTTTTCATCAATACAAATCAATCAAGCCCAAACACAAGGTAGCTGCTGTAAATCGTTAAGGATTTCCCTCGACTGTCTTTCGGTTCCATAATCAGATCGACTCCAGATATTCATTAAATTGTAGTACATTAAAGCACTGAATTAAAAAGTTAACAAATGCACTGGTTGTCCCTACAATTTTCGGTGGTTGCCCTCAATTTCTCCTGGATCCCATCATCAGATCCTGATCTGATTAAAATAGGACCACCTCAGAAGTAAACCCTATTCAAGAAAGAAAACAATTTAAATCCGTTTATAATTGACGGAAATATCGGTGAACATACATAAAACATTGAGAACTTCCTTTTTTTTTTTGAAGGCGGATCTATCAATCTAGGTGCAAAGTTCTCATCAATACAAATCAATCAAGCCCAAACACAAGGTAACTGCTGTAAATTGTTTAGGAATGCCCTCGACTGTCTTTCGACTCTATCATCAGGTCGACTCCAGACCTTCATTAAAGTGTAGAACACTAAAGCACTTAATTAAAAAGTTAACAAGTGCACTAGTTGTCCCTACAATTTTCGGTGGTTGCCCTCGTTTTCTCCTGGATCCCATCATCAGATCCTGACCTGGTGAAAATGGGACCACCTCAGAAGTAAAC
Organism: Miltochrista miniata; assembly: GCA_933228765.1. NCBI lineage: Eukaryota > Metazoa > Arthropoda > Insecta > Lepidoptera > Erebidae > Miltochrista > Miltochrista miniata. The sequence goes on along the minus strand of OW121762.1, from coordinate 20,153,473 downwards.
CCTATTCAACAAAAAAATAAATTTTGAAATCCGTCTATAATTGACGGAAATATCGCTTGACATACATAAAAAAAAATACATACAGACGAATTGAGAACCTCCTCCTTTTTTTGAAGTCGGTTAAAAATAAATGCGTACTACGTAACCCTGCAGCTTCCTGGCAACTACACTACCTCCTGAAACTGCAAAACCTAAACCAACTTAAAATGACAACTATAAAGCTACACTGTACTGGTTGGTCATAATCTACCATTCAATACACCCACACATCCAAGTGTAAAAACAGATTCACCGATATTATTTTCGTTCCTCTTACATTTCATTCACAAAAGAGTTTTATTCCAAAAATAAACGTTAATCAAAAATAACTTGATCCACTTTGCTAATCCGATCGTTTTGTAAACGTTATACAAAAAGCAATTGGAATCAATTCTGTTCCACAAACAATTCCAATAGCCCTCAAGAGAACCCTTAGCTAACAGCTCGGGGGAAGTTTCGTCCAATCAATCGGCTGTCATGTTACTTGCCCCAACAACAGACGATTGGGAGCCTATACCAATTAAGGTCACATTTCAGTCAATAAGATCACTTATCGCCTTTCAATCAAGTGTAAATGCTCGGGAACAATCGAAAACTTCTATGTTTTAGTATCGAATTTGTCGGCGATCTCAATATGCACTAGCTGATGTAAGCGTACTGAATTGTAAAAACTATGATTTAATTTGAAAGGGTTTTCGAATTAATTAATTTTCCTTTATTATTATCCTTTCTAAATCCTATACGAAACTTCATTCATTTTTGTCGGCATAATACGAAATAACGTTAATAATATTCGACTGAATTTAGAATTAACGATTACGAGTTTCGAAAATATTATGAGCATGTTTCGCTGTCTTCAAAAATTATTTTTGGGCGTTAGGATTTGAAATGATTTTTTAAATATAGAAATTGTCCAATAGAGAAAGCGTCAATTTTAACGTGTAGTGATCCCTTATGAATGCTACGCCAGACTCTTGACTCGTAAAATCACACGGTGCTTACTGCCTACGGTCAAAAGCCCCGGGTAAATCCTCGGAAGGAAGTCCCATAATGTCCGACAGACCAAAAAAGTGTCCATGTTAGAAATGAATAGACGAATTCGGCAGCGGCGGCATTGAAGAATAGGTACTTGCAGCAGAAAATTTTATAACGATAAAGAAAGTGGAAAACTCCTGACAATAATGAGGTAAACCCTTAACTTAACGACAACGCTAGAAAAGTACTTATTCTTAAATACGTTACGAAAGATTGGATGTTTACTGCTCAACTGTAGAAACCGGTCTATCCTTAAAGGTATGTAACGTATTGATTGTAATCAATGTCATATACACTCATGGACAAAATTAGGGGAACGCAAAGAAATGTTCAGGTAGTACCTAATAAAATAAACGATTTATTTATGTTTAATACAGTTTCATTTCAGTATTCTTAATTAATTAAACTTTTTAAAATACAGAAATGTACAATTTACTGTTAAAAATAGACAAATATTGAAGTTATCGCTTATTAACGAGATTGTTAAGGAAACAATGAAATTTAATCTTATCATGAAATTTATGGAATGTCTGGTTTCTTCTCTAGTAAAAGTTAACATGATCAATCGTAGGTACATTCAGTATTTGTTGTTACCTCCTCTTGCTGTTAAAACTGCCTCCAATCGTCTGGGCATACTTTTTATTAATTCGTCTATGAAATTTTGAGGCATTTGGTCCCATTCTTCTACCAACGCCGTTTTAAGTTGTCGTAAGTTGGTTATTGCAGGGATTCTTTTTTTTATTTGTCTTCCCAGTTTATCCCAGACATGTTCAATCGGGTTTAAGTCTGGCGAGCGGGCTGGCCATTCCAAAACATCGATTTCGAACCCTTGAAGGTATCTTGAAACTACAGCGGCAGTGTGTGGCCGAGCATTATCATGCATCAGTAGAAAATTATCACCTATGTATGGGACAAATGGTATCACAATTTCTTCTAAAATGTTAGTTACGTAGCGTGCTGCTGTCAGAGATCCATTTTCGAAGACGTGGAGCTCCGTACGTCCTCCTAAGGAAATGCCGCCCCATACCATCACTGACCCTCCACCGTAAGGTTCTCTTCCGACAATGTTACACTGTGCATATCTTTCTCCTGGTCGTCTCCACACTTTTACCCTTCCATCATCTGGCTTAAGGCAAAATCTGGACTCATCAGTGAATAATACTCTTCCCCAGTCATTGTCATTCCAGTGACGGTGAATGCGACCAAAGTTACTCCGAGCTACACGATGACCTGTGGTAAGAAGAGGTCCTTTGACAGGTATAAATGCCCCTATTCCTTCGGCTTTAAGTCTTCTTCGTATCGTTTTAGTGCTAACTGCCACATTTCGGACTTCTTGGAGCCTTGCTCTTACCTCAGAAGACGTCGAGGTACGATTTCTTAGCACACTGCTTACGATAAATCTATCGTCCCTAGCTGTGGTCTTCTTTTTTTTTTTTGTCCTCTGCATCATGTGTACTCGCCTGTCTACCAGTATCGTTTTACGTTGCGAAAGATAACTGATTTGGAAACTCGCAACATTTGAGCCACTTGATTGTAAGTGTAACCTTGTTCGATTACAGCTTTGGACACCTGTGATACGTTGAGATCCGGCATTATCACTTCAGTCTTTTTAAAAAGTCTCTAAGTAACACTTTGACGAATATTTTTTGTAAAAAAAAGATTTACTAAAGTTTTCAAATACGAAAATAAACTCTTAAATTGTTCTCTTACGAAGTTACGACACACATTTATTACATTACTACGTAGAGAAAAAAAACAAATGATATTCTGAAACAAAAGACGATAAAATGTCTTTCTTTAAATAATACAAATGCTGTTATAGGTGGCCAGTGTGTAAGTATAAAAAAATTAACGTAGTCGACCTTTTTTTTTGCGTTCCTCTAAATTTGTCCCTGAGTGTAGTTAGTTTCATTAGCTTCAATATTTATAGATCACTACAATAACTTGACGTAGGGTCGTATTACAGAATGATTCACAAAACTCAAAAAAGCACCAAACTTATAGATCGTAATAGTGAGTTACTTTGTCAACGGCATTGAACAGACACTACAATATGACTATCGGTCAGCACCTATATTTTAGCTGTGAAAGTGGCCCTCATCTCTGAATGTCGCCAAGTGGGTGGCGTCCTTTTTAGGGTTCCGAACTCAAAGGGTAAAAACGGGATCCTATTCATGAGACTTCGTCATCCGTCTCTCTGTCATGAGGCTGCATCTCAGGTAACGTGATAGATAGAGTGCTAAAATTTTCACAGATGATGAATTTCTGTTGCCGCAGTAACAAAAAAGACTAAAATCAGGTAAAAAGGGGATTAAGGGGGGCTCCTATACAACAAACGTCATTTTTGGACGTTTTTTGCTTCGAAACCCCTCACTCGGCCGTGTACGTAACTTCACGATTCGTTCAGTCAGATTCTGATATTTAAACGCATGGCTTTTAAAAGAAAAACTTTCAAAAATCTTCTGTTTACTTAACAAATATATTTCGTGATGTTTAAATACAATACATAGTTCATTCACGTCTTACATTTCCGACACAGATACAGTTTTCACGCGTCATGATATTCCTGAATTCTTTGCGATGGATTCTATACCTACATAAGAAAATGAATAAAAATATTTTGACATTTCTTTTCATTCTATCATTTTTGTTGTAAAGGCACTTGACTTGTACAAAGAATGTGAAGCCTACTCTAGATTCTTTGAGGAGTAAATAAGTCAATGCTTGGGGCGGAAATAGCTGCGAATAACCATAAATCGGTTACCTATCAGTGGGTTATATTAAATTCGATCAATTCAGTCCCTCGTTTCTTTATACATACACACTTTTTTTACACACATTTTATAGGTATGTATCATATTATGAATGAACGTACGGGTAAAGGGTTATGAAAATGGATCTATAGATTCTATAGATTAGTGTTAACAAGAGGTACCAAGAAAGCTTATGATGCAGCAAGGGCCTACCATTTTTCTTTTTTTTTTAACGTGTGGAAAAATCCTCGTGGATGCTATGTATGACTCCTACCGACTAAAAAACCTCACGTATTCTGCCTCAGAGCATACTGTTGGGAACCCCGGGTAAGCCCCCGGAAGGATACCCCAAGACTCCCAACAGACCTACGGCTACCACTGCGGCCTCGGCTAGGGGGAGTTTGGATGATATCTTTGGGGGGTTTTTTCGGGTGTTATCCCGCTTCATAGGGGGGGGGGGGCGTGCGTGAATCCGTCACGTCAAGCTGTCGTCTTGGGCCTGCTTCTGTAAGGCGAAGACACGTCAGCGTTACTTCCATCGCCAACTGCGAAACTCGGATGGGAGAGTTCTCTTCAGTTCCCTCGCATGCTCGCAGAAAGTGGCAGCGTAGACCCACTTACTTCCGGTGGAGATCATGGCCCTCACCATGGTCTCCAGCGAGAGAGTGTCCACGTCCAGACCTGCCACGAGGAGGCAAGGGCCCACTATGGTCTCCGGGGACAAGACTGCAAAGCATATAATAACAATGATTTGACCAGTGGTCTTCAATCAACAATAATACTACGGATTGAAGACTGTATCCTGCTGGTCCCACATAAAGTTGACTTGGTACCCCGACAACAGGGCAGCATTTCAAGGTTCGAAAGGGTGGGACGAAAAGGACGGTTTGACGAGAGATATTTGCTTTTTCATAATTTAAAACCAAAAAATAGAAACTTTTCTTGAAAATCTTGATAATTTGCGATTGAAGCCATCGTAAATGTTTTGTTAAAACTGGTAAAAAAATAATGTTAAGATTGACTTTGGAAATTATTATGTCATTCAATTTCCAAGTAACGTACCAATGTAAAAATATTTTTACTGTTCTGACTACGAAGATTAAGTTGCAGTTGAAATGGTTAGGTATTATATTGTAGTTTCTAGCAAATAAAATGTATTTTCTCGACAGAAGAGCGAAGTGGAACCTTTTCGCGATAGGAGAGACTTTGCCTCTTTGTGCGTGTTCTACCGCCTGTACAATGGGTTGTGCTCTGAGAAATTGTTCGATATGATGCCTACGACTACGTTCTATCATCGCAACGCTCGCCACAGACAGGGTGTTCATCCCCACACTTTGCGACCGGAGCGCTCGAGCACGGTTAGATTGAATAGGGGCTTTCTTCCGCTAACGCTTTGACTGTGGAAGGATCTCCCTGCCTCGGCTCTTCCAAACGCCTACCGTGTTGCAAACGTCCATAGGCTGCGGTGACCACCAGTACATCCGGTGAGCCGTATGCTTGTCTGCCACCTTAGTATTATAAGCTCGTATAAATAATGTTGTTTACAAAACATATAATGAATAGATTTAAAGCCTCTCTCATTAAAACACATTTACTTTTTTTTTACTTATCTTACAACTTTATTACACAGTTATGAACGTGATGAGGTCCTTAAAGATTTTTATTACAAGGCTCATAACAGGTCTTAGGAAAACACGTAAAATTTGAACTCATACAAATAGTTTCATTATAGATAATGTGTCTAGGTCGTAAGTATAAAATATTTTGATATTTTCTTGGTTAGGGTTCAAGGAGATTTTAAGTAGACACGAGTTTCTGACGGCAGCGTGACGTGAGCACTCACGCACGCCCCCCCTTAGAAGCGGGGTCACACCCGAAACCCCCCATAGACGCGGGATTGCACCCGAACCACCCCCTGGGCGAGGCCGCATTGGCGGCCGTAGGTCTGTTGGGAGTCACGGGACATCCTTCCTGAGGGCTTACCCGGGGCTCTCAACCATAGGCTGTTGGGCGTTACGTGAGGTTTTTTAGTCGGTAAGAGTCCGGCATAGCATCCTACGAGGATTTTCCCTCACGTTAAAAAAAAAAAAAAAAAAAAAAAGTAGACACGAGTTTTCTGTTATGTGTATTTAGTACTATTATTATGTCTATCGCCTTTGAAAAAAGTCATAATAATCATTTGACAAATAAAATCACTTCGTTATTAGTAAGACGTAAAGGATTTAGTACAGTTTTCCAAAGTTTCTTTGATCGTCATCTAAAAGACGATATGAATGCTTACACATGAATAGTACAGTACTGTCGTAGACCGAAAGTGACAACTCTAAACCATGAATTTAGTTTTTACATAAAGATCATGAATCCCTGTCAGTTACTTCTGCATTTATTAACTATCCATGACCTCCACCTGTAAAAACAAGTACACAGTTTGTCCCCTTTAAACTTTCACCACAGCCTAGTACAAGAAATTACAGATGGCCGATAATATTAAGTGAAGAATCATTAATGGGTTTCATTTACACCTGCTTACAATTTGCACTGACAGTTCTACCTTATAAAACATTTATTCAAATAAGCAATCATAACAAATACGTTTAAACCAGTTAAGTATAAAATAAATTATTAATATAATATCCTGATTCTCTCACAGTTTCCAATACAAGTATCAATAACGCTTCAACCAAATATTTATTATGCTCTAACTTTGCACAATATGACAGTTCAAATACACCGCCGGATATTTCATTCTTGAGAAATAATGCTCTCCAACCCGCCCTTGTTTATTGTTTATGGTTGGAAAGTACCGGCAAAAAGACCCGTAATGACCACTTTAGGAAATATCCGCACCGCCGAAAAGTACTGCCAGTACAGTGTTATGGTAAGGCTTTATAGAACGTTACAGCCTTATTGAATTTTGTTTTTATTAAAACGATTTGACAGCTTATTGCCTGGGGCAATCTATTAAACGTCACGGAGATGCTCAGTATTTTCTGACGTCAATATCAGATGGTGTGAAAGTAGCGTCAAGTGTGCGTGACATGAATCTCATTGATCGTCTCCCGGATGCATAACAGACAAGACTTCATACAGGCAACCTTTCATACTGGTAATCTTTCGGTATGATATCTCTTGTGGTTTTTCAATCGACGTTTAATAAAAAGTTTGGTCTTGGATTTTACCAAAGGTCAATTTATTGTATGATAGCTTATGAATTATGAGACTATTTCAAGTCACTCTGAAGTCCAGTACTACCAAGTGGCATCGCTGACGTCCACTAGACGAGGAATAAACAGATTATGTTACGAAACGAGGTCGATTCGACGAGAATTTGACGCATGTAAAGGCACGTCGTTCCATTGGAATTTAATATATGGAAACGCGCAGGTCTATGTTCTCTCCATATCAAACTATTAAGCTAAGAAACCTAGGGTGCTAGGATTACTAAAATGCATAAATGTTCACCGTCTAGGTACTGTCTTATCAATACTATCGTACTAATCGTTCCAACTAATATTATAAATGTCAAAGTTTCTGAAGTTCTGAACACGCTTTAATGACTGAAAGAATCTGGCTGAAATTTGGTACAAGATAGATTATACATAGACAATTTCACGAGCGCGAAACCCATAGCATCCGCTAGTGCTTTATAAAAAAATACTGAATTTTAAATTTGTCGAACAATTTTCGAGAGAGTTTTATAATGACCTAAAGTATTTACCCCAACATTTCTACAAAGTCAAATAAAAAGCGCTAAATACCAGTCAGGATAATTAATTGAAGTAAGCGTTACTCCCTAACGCCCACAGCACTTAGTTCACGGCAAAAAAACTTATACAGTTATTTAACAAATAATTTTAAGCAAATACATTCATTGGAAAGTTTCTGAAGGTTTGTATTACAACAATGATTAATGTAATCAATGTTTGATTAATAGTATATTGAAGCTTAATGTACTTAAGTACCAAGGTATCATGAATAATTTTTGGTGCACAGACTGAATCTCTCCATGACTTAGATCATTTAACTACTAGTAGCTGAATAGCTCCATGACCATTATACCAACTTATCTATATCTATTCTATATCTATACTAATATTGTAAAGAGGAAAGATTTGTCTTAAGAGTCTGGGTGTTTCTATGTATATTATGTACGTATTTAAAAAATATGATACCCATAACACAAGCAGGTTATTCCTAGCTTACTTTGGGATCAGATAGCGATGGGTGTAATGTCCAAGAATAAATATTTGGTTTGTTACTCATTTCTCATAGGTACATGAAACCACCATAAAAAAGTCACAGCGAAGCATGGCAAGTAACCGTTAGTAATATTATAAAATCTGTAGTCTCTGTAATACTCGTTTTTAGGGTTTCGTAGCCAAATGGCAAAAAACGGAACCCTTATAGATTCGTCATGTCTGTCTGTCTGTCTGTCCGTCCGTGTGTCACAGCCACTTTTCTCCGAAACTATAAGGTCTATGCTATTAAAACTTGGTAGCTAGATGTATTCTGTGAACCGCATTAAGATTCTAATATAAAACTAGAAAAAAAGCAGTAAATTTTGGGGGTCCCCATACTCAGAACTGAAACTCAAAATATTTTTTTTTCAACAAACCCATACGTGTGGGGTATCTATAGATAGGTCTTTAAAAATGCTATGGAGGTTCTAACGTAATTTTTTTCTAAAGTGAATAGTTTGCGCAAGAGACACTTCCAAAGTGGAAAATGTGTGTCCCCCCCCCCCCCCCCTCTAACTTCTAAACTAAGAGAATGATAAATCTAAAAAAAATATATGATGTACATTGCCATAAAAACTACCAACGCAAATTAGTTTGAACGAGATAGAGCTGGTAGTTTTTTTTTAATACGTCATAAACCGCAATTTCCAAACATCAGTCAAAGTTACAACGAACTATAAGAACTTTTATATTATGTTACTTGCTGCTACGAAACCCTTCATGGGCGAGTCTAACTCGCACTTGGCCGGTTTTTTTAAGATACATCAAAACAGCCAGTATTATTTCACTGTACTAGCCTACTTAGAGAACTGGGAAAAAAATATCCAATATTTCGTCTCTAACTAAACTGTTACAAATCGCTAAATATAAACAAAACTTTTGTAATAAATACGTAAATACTTTCATAAAGAGAAAAACAAAGAAGAGAAATTGGAAATTCGAACAAAAATAAATTAGGTCATTCGCCCTAATTTTCAGGTCTCATTTTTCAAGCTACTTTAGCTTTTAAGAAATATGTTTTGTAATACCAGACTTCGAATTTTCAGGAGTGACAAAAGAAAACGACGGTACTCTCACTCTAACGGCTGAACGGATCTGGCTGTAATTCTGTACAGTGACAGATTATAGTCTAAAATAGCATATACTTAAGTTAGTCTAGTTTCTATCCCGGGTATAAGTTACCTTTGGAAGCGGGAACGAAAACAAAATTCAATATAGGTAGAGGCGCAGACTCTATCTAGCCAAAATTGCATAGCTTTCACATGTTGCGGGTGTTATTTTTTACAACGAAAGTTCAAAAAAAGCATTCACAGACATTTTCGACTACGAAGGTATATATTCCTTGTTATTTTTTATCATTTCACATTTGAACTGTATACTTAAAGAACTACGATATTGGCACAGTCTCCTTGTTGCCTTACAACAGAACTAATGGACTGAAAGAGTTCAGATTTCCGAAATAAATATCAACGTATCAGAGCGTGTTTATCATGTTACGCTTGAATTTTAGTAGCTCCTTTATTCGTTTTCATACAAGTTTTAGGACTAAGATACTTAACGCAAAACCTAAACGCAAACGGTAAAAACGGGACTCTATACTTGAGACTTCGCCGTCCATCTATCCGTCACGAGGCTGTATCTCAGGAACCGTGATAGCTAGAGACGAAATTTTCACAAATGATGTATTTCTGTTGCCGCTATAACAATAAAATACTAAAATCCGGGGCTCCCATACAACAAACGTGATTTTCTTGCCGTTTTTTGGTACGAAACCCTCCCTGCGCAAGTCCGACATGCACTTGGCCGGTTTTTACATATAACGCGTGGAAACCATCATGGATTAGATTCAATTCAATTTATTTCTTAAAAAACATACATTGTGTCGAAATCAGTTGAATACATTACAGATAATACAAAAACATTCGATAATAACATTATACATAACAAGAAGCATCAGTTCAATTATTAAAATTATAGTAGTTTCAGATACCTATTTAAATTATATCAAAATAACTATGTCAGGTATATATATAAAACATATGTACATAAAACAAAGTGATTTTTTTGGCAATTAAATGTTTTTACATATATAACGCGTGAAAATCCTCAAGGATGCTGTGCCGGACGCCTACTGACTAAAACCACAGGCTGCCCTGCGCTACCCTACTAGCTTTTGTGTTTTTGAGTTTCGGCACGGCAAAGAAATCACGTTTGTTGTATGGAAGCCCCCCTGGCTTCCATACAACAAACGTGATTTCTTTGCCGTTTTGTGGTACGAAACCCTCCTTGCGCAATCTGACACGCACTTGGCCGGTTTTTACACCATCATGGATTCAATTCAATTCAATTAATTTCTTAAACAACATGCATTGCGACGAAATCAGTTGAATACATTACAGATAATACAAAAACGTTCGATAATAATATTATGTAACAGACCTAATTTCAACATTATTGTATCATTATGTAAACATAGCATTTAGTGTTAGTAATGTTTCCTAGATGTCACCTCACTATTTTCTAAATCGCGCTATCAATATTCTCCACCTTACCGTGTATAATTTTAATTAGGGTGGAATCAAGACTGCCACTCGAAACGCATCTAAGGGCTACATCCTGCTTGGAATAGTCGCTAAGGACACTGCTCGGAGTGACCTCTATGGTTCCTTTTTTGGATGGGAGAACCAATTTTATAAGGGATTGGTTCTGTATTCATTTCATGTATATTATCTTTGACGAAAATAAAGTAGTTAAACAAGCCTTCTCTCCGTGTTTCTTGTGACAACATCAAGCCTCCAACCTCCTGCTACAATTATACATTACAAGAAGCATCAGTTCAATTATTAAAATTATAGTAGTTTCAGATACCTATTTAAATTATATCAAAATAATTATGTCAGGTATATATAAAACATATTAAAAGTACTTGACCGTAATTCGAAGCTTATATAATGAGATAGGCATATCCGTTACCCGTAGGCTTATCTTACTCATGTTTGATGACGTATTTCCGTCGACTCACCAGTAGGGGGCGCCACCTGTGAACTTATAAAGAACATGGCGTCCACTTTGTCCTCATTGGCGTTTTGATTCCCGTAGCAAAAGGTTATAGCAGGAACACCTGCTAGTGCATTTATTTTTTCTAGTTACTAGTTATATACCTAGTAAAGTTATAAAAAGTGACTTGGGATGAAGTAAGTGAATTTACAGAAATAATTTTATTTAACGGCTTTGCCGTTCGTTTGAATATACAGTGAATCTAAAACAAGTGACTTGTGATTGAAGTAAGTGAAGCTACAGACATATTTAACGGTTTGACCGTTCGTTTAAGTCTCAGGTATGTTTTTACTTCATATTTTTACGATCACATATGAGTGTGATACGTCATAACGTGAAATAACCTATTATTTTAAAATAGCACGTAAACCTTTCGAGGTTGCAGTTTCTTTCATTTAATATCTTTAGTTACAGCTCATATCAAACTGATTTTATAGATTGTATTCATAGGTACTAATACTTTTTTTTTTAGATATTATTTGCTTCGTGTATGTACAGCGTAAGTACCGCCGAATATAGAAAATATTTTCAAAATATTTCTATACCTACCCACATAAAGGCACATTAATTACTAGATGTTCCTATACATGTAAAAATATGGCCTATTATGGGTAAAATCGTAATCATCCCAAGTTTCTGAATACGTACGAGTGTGTCAAAGTAATAACTAAATGTTCACCATGAAAGTAGTACTTAAATTTTAGGTACCTAACATAATACTATTTCTTTTAGTTTGGTTTCTTGATAGAAATGAATCCTCCATCCTTAGAAAGTGAGCTAATTCCAAGTGGAGTATTTCAGAAGCGCGCTCTGAGCTCCAGTTACTGTATTAGGTACGTCAAATAGCTACAGTTCTAGCTCATTTAGCTCGAACTTCAAATAAGGGCGATCGCGACGCCACGTGCATTGTAGTAAGTGGAGTAAAAGAAGCCGACTTCCACTAAACCAGATAAGGATGATGGAAATAGGTGAGTTTTTTCTTATTACCTAACACTGGTCCGGACCAAGTGTAAATTTCTTCACAGATCAGAGGTTAAATTACGAGGATGATAGAAACAATCATCCTTGCTTCGTATTTTATATAGGGACAGCATTAAAAAAGATTTCGGTTACCCAAGATCCTAAGACACAGTATAACCTAAGAGGTTGATAGACACGTTTTGGCGACAAATTGCCTTGATAAGATAATATGCTGATACCCACTATTGTAAAATCATAGTCCTGGGTTCGTCAACCTAAACAAAAACGGGGACATCCGACAATTCGAATCCCTGCTACATTTTGAAAAAGCTGACAAGGTTCTTTCTGCCAAAAGGCTTTTGCTGCCAAAACCTTTTGTATTTTTAAACAAAGAGAATCTTTTGAAAAACTAAAGTTTCTTCGAAAATATTTATGACAAAATTGAAGACCTACTTTAATAATAGGATTTCCATAAATCTTTTATCAATTTATTACAAATGGCTTGCGGCCATAGATCTGATTTCATATATTATTCTCAGAATTGTCAAAAACCCAATTCTTAAAAATGAACCTTGATAAAATATCGTCTTCAAACACATACATTTTCGAGGCTGAAGCCTTTTCAACGGCACTCGGGAAGGCATGCATTTTGGTCTTCGATCTCCAAAAAGGATGACCCCGAAAAAAGTTCATCCAAATCATTACGCCAGCCTTCGAGAGGATCAGGCGTCAAGATCAGATCTCCATCGAATGGAGTCCAGATTCCATTGTACCAAGAGCCTTTTTAGGCCTGTATTACAGTTACCACTCTCGAGGGGTGTGTACAATATCCATAATAATTGGGCATACGACAGTAAATGTCCCTTCAATTAAGATATTTCTGAGCTTTATGCTCTCAAAGAGACTGAGAAGTTTAACATTCCCTGCCCATACCAGCAAAGGGAACACTAACCAGTTACCACCCTCGAGGGGTATGTACAATATTGTGTATCTATAATAATTGGGTATACGATAGTAACCAGGCGTACGATAACATACTAAGTAACCATGCAAGGATGTCCCTTCAATTACGAAATTTCCGAGCTCGAGGCTCTCAAAGAGACGAGGAGAGGTCTAACATCCTCTGCCCACACCAGCAAAGGAAACACTAAATAATATGACCCTGTCATTCTATGTCGGTCAGTTAACTCTGTACAAAATACGTTGGTAAGGAACGAGAGTACCAAAAAGTTTTAAATTTATAAAAGGGTACCGCATTCCCTTTATCCAGAAACTCCAATCCGTCCTGCACGGTATTCGAGAGGACGCAGGTTCGAATCCTGCTCAAAACTGATAACCTTCCCACATTTAAATTTACACCGAACTCTGTTCAAGTCCCGTCCTGACAAAGTTGTAAATTTTCACTTTATGTTAAAATGCTATGGAAAACTTGACTAAGGTGGAATACTAATTGCTTTAAATACTTAAGAATCCATACAACGAAAAGTTTCCTTTTTAACTGAAATGACCACATTGTGCAATGGTTCAAAAGATGAATGCTCAAGGCACTCTAAAACTAGTTCCTTTGTCACCAAGTTTGATTTCTCCACTTTTCCTAACTTCAAATAGCGATGGGTCATCCGCCCAGAATTCAGTTTTAGGACATTGTACGCCTTTGTGAAGCCAGAATAATTCTATCTTTCAGCATGTTCCGTTTACCAGATTTCCTCCAACCACGAGATTGGATGTGCAAAATACATCTCAGTCAAGCTTATTTTCATGATAAAGCTGATGTAGTTTACATTATTCTTTCTCAGAGCACATTCTTGTCTTCCGCTCGGGTAAGCCGCACCCAAAACATTTTCGTTTCTCACCATCTGGGTGCCTCGATTTCTATAGAATAAGAGTATTCAAATACTCGTCTACCTACACAAAATCTCATTTTGCGCATCAAAATCCTGTTACTCTTCACAAACACGTACAAATAGCCTTGAAAACTCTTCAAACCCAGAGATGGTTAGACAATTGGGAGAAAACAATAATAGGTTCCCAAAGAAACCTCTCATATCGTTATGCGATAGACATAGAACTACCTGAAAGTCCAATACCAAAAGAAAAGATATTAGACATAAAAGGAAGATTTATTTAATTCCAAATCAAAGAAACTTAGTTCTTTTAAAGAAAATTCAAATTTGGTGGGTTTTTGATTTTTTACCCCTTTCGCAGTGCCTAGAGGTAGCTTTACCTCGGCGTCACATTCGGTCAATCCCCTAACCGACAACCCACTGAAGAAAATAGTAGTGCACGGAGTGGAACAAGTGGAACTCCAATAGTGGGTCCGCAATTACCGGTTCTCGTCAATTTTACAAGCTTTCCATCCGAGATGCTTTCTTACCACGGACGCGTCAGATTTCGCTTGGGAGCCCAGCTAGAAAACATTTCTCTAACAGGCTCGAGGGCCTAGAATAACAAAGATTGCACTGCATCAAAGAGAGATGTTGATAATCTTACACATGATTCGAAATCATATACCGGTACTGTGTTACAGTCTGTACTCATTCAAAGCAGTTGTAGTTCATCCCCCCAGAGGGACGAGACCAAATCAATTGCCTTGACGAACTTAACTCGTCCGCTTGCGTGTAATGGTCCGACATCAAATTGACTTTACCATACACTGCATTCCGAGCCGATACCATATGTATCAGCTCCTCCGGGTATTTTTTGTGAGCATCCTGTTTCAAACACCACTAAGGCAAGATTCCCTACAAACAATATTCCTATTATGAAATGGAGAACACTACATGATAGGCCTGTTTGTAATGTGTGGATATTACTTCCACCACCATTTTTAATACCCAAGATGCTGTCACACCTTAATCGGTCAACAGGAGTGTTTATGGCGCCGCGATGGCACAAGGTAATAATAGAGGGCAGATCTCAAAGCGAGAGCTCTGTAAGCTCCATTCGTTCTGCAGAACCTGCAAAAGAACCTAATAAACATTATTTCTTTCCTTCTAATAAACACCTCGACAGGTCTCCCACCACCTCACATAGAGAATCTGTGGAAATGTGGGGGGGGGGGGGCGAAGAGGTAAATAACAGATATTAAATCAAAAACTTCTACTATTGAGCTCCTTGAGACCTACCTTTTAAGATGTTTTAACCGACTTGCATTTTATTCATGGTTATTATATAATACGATTCTGTTACATAAATCTGTTGTTGCTGTTCTTGATAATATAGAAACCGTTAGTCAACTTTACATAGTTCGCATGTTTTGGTTAAACATATCTTGGTCGATCTCTTTAAAAAATGTAAAGAAAGATAAGTCACATATTAATTGATATTGGGATTGATGACTTAGTTCAATATTACTAAGTATTGATACACAGAGAACATTTTTCAGGTTTCTCGTCATAGTGATTTTATGCTTAGGTCGCCGCAACCACGATCTAACTTTGCTCGATTGTATTAACTCACGTCATAGGTACTACTTTTAGGCCCGAATTAAGAGTCCGAAACTGATCATTTTCATTTCAGACAATCTGGTTGGAAAACATTGTAAACAAAGATAACACCTACGACTAATCAATTGAATCCTTTATTCTAGATAGAAATTAGGATATCAGAGTAACCGATATGAGACTACACAGTCTAATAGTTTATTTATGACTGTTAGAGGTTCTCCAACTATTCTAGCCCCGGCACTACCCGGTCAACAGCAGCTTCTAAGAATTGGTGGTGGTGGTAAGATCAAATTAATCCTTAACAAGAGGTAATTGACGATGGATTTCAAAAATTTTTATCGTCGAGTAATAATGTCAGCTACTACCACCAATGAAATATAATAATTCGCAATTATTTAATCCTGTCAATAGAAGGAATACTTATTACTCCTTAAATAAGATTCCTTATTTAGTCTGTTTAAGATTACATATGAAGTTGTTCAAGATGGTAAAGATTATAAATCTAGATACCATACATACAACATTCTATAATATTATTTTCCTAAAAATAAATTAGAATCACATTGGCGTTTCCGTCACTCACCAGGCGAAAACAAACATTTCTCATTATATAAGCTTCGAATTACGGTCAAGTACTTTTAATAGCGGCGTTTTCCCTGAAAGAAAACGCATATTAAAATACTTACCTAATTCGAAGCTTACTTTTTAAATCTGCCTGGTGAATAAAAGCCAATGAGGACAAAGTGGACGCCATGTTCTTTATAAGTTCACAGGTGGCGCCCCCTACTGGTGAGTCGACGGAAATACGTCATCAAACATGAGTAAGATAAGCCTACGGGTAACGGATATGCCTATCTCATTATATAAGCTTCGAATTAGGTAAGTATTTTAATATGCGTTTTCTTTCAGGGAAAACGCCGCTATTATGTACATAAATCAAAGTTTTTTTTTTTTTCAATTAAATGTTTTTACATATAACGCGTGGAAATCCTCAAGGATGCTATGCTGGACGCCCACTGTATAAAACCACAGGCTGCCCTGCGCTACCCTACAAGCCTTTAGTGTTTTTGATTTTTTGCCTGTAACCACGTGATGGACTTTCAGACACCCTTGCGTTTCGAAGTAAATTTATTGGTACTGCAATAAAATACAATCACGCCTACGTTTCCGTGGGGGGTGGGCAGAGGAAAATTTCATAGCCGCACTTTGTCCATCTCTATGCCTCTGTGGCGCAGTCGGCAGTTCGATTCCCACCGGAGACAAATATTTGTGTGACCCATAAATGTTTGTTTCAATAGTCTGGGTGTTTCTATGTATAATATGTATGTATTTAAAAGTATATAAGTATTAATATCCGCGGTCTGATACCCATAACACAAGCAGGTTATTCCTAGCTTACTTTGGGATCAGATAGCGTTGTGTGAAATGTCCGTGAATATTTGTCCGTGAATATTAGGTATCGCCATATCCTAATCACATTAATTTATAGTTAAAAAACTGACAAACTAAAATCTGACAAAGCATATTTAGAATTGAGAAATAATCAATACCATTAGTTTAGCGCTAAAGGACGTTGTTCATATTTATGTTTGTTTGAAAATGCTGCGCACACAGAAAAAGTGAATTGAATCCCAAATATTAGAAAAGGACCACCAGAGTTGGTTAGTCACCAAGTTGAAGTTTTCAAAGATCCTATCAAAGTGTACAACTGAAACTACATAGCAAATATGGGATTAGTCGGTTTCAATCAGTCATTATCAAGAGTAGGACGAAGACCGTCTGTCAAATTCTAAATAAAAAACCGGCCAAGTGCGAGTTGGACTCGCCCATGAAGGGTTTCATAGCAGCAAGTAACATAATATAAAAGTTCTTATAGTTCGTTGTAACTTTGATTGATGTTTTAACACGTTCGCAGTGGTAGTGATTTTTCTAACTGAAAATTGCGGTTTATGACGTATTAAAAAAAACTACCAGTTCTATCTCGTTCAAACCAATTTTCGTTGGTAGTTTTTATGGCAATGTACATCATATATTTTTTTTAGATTTATCATTCTCTTAGTTTAAAAGTTAGAGGGGGGGGGGGGACACACATTTTTCCACTTTGGAAGTGTCTCTTGCGCAAACTCTTCACTTAAAGAAAAAATGATTCTAGGAACCTCAATAGCATTTTTGAAGACCTGTCTATAGATACACTACACGCACGGCATTGATGAAAAAAAAATTTTTGAGTTTCAGTTCTGAGTATGGAGACCCCCAAAATTTACTGCTTTTTTTCTAGTTTTATATAAGAATCTTAATGCGGTTCACAGAATACATCTAGTTACCAAGTTTCAATAGCATAGGCCTTACAGTTTCGGAGAAAAGTGGCTGTGTCACACGGACGGACAGACAGACAGACAGACATGACGAATCTATAAGGGTTCCGTTTTTGCCATTTGGCTACGAAACCCTAAAAAGGCCCCATTGACTGATGGTTCTATTTATAACATCATTATCTCTAATACATTCGAAAACCTTAATCCGCCTCGTCTAAATATAACAAACATCAAATTCGCATTAGTCTTTTACCTGAGTAATCTCTGCTCCCTATTTGCTTTAAGGTATAAGTTATATAAGTTATATTCAAAAGATAGCGCGACGTGGAACATGAAGTCTCGCTAATATCGCAAGGGAAAAGAAAATAAGACTTTCTTTGAAAAATTGTTGTAAGTAGCTCCCGCGTTTACTCTCGACTGGAAGTTGATAAAAAGTATCCCATATTAGGGTCCCCGAAGGCTGATACAAATCCATAAAATTTTTGAAAAGTACATACGATAAAACTTTAAATTTTTAACGTTTTATGCGTTTTGCATCCTATTGCGTCGCTCCTATCTAGGATTTTATGTATAAAAAAAGAGGATGACTGATGTTAAACGTTTAAAGAGGCTTATTTTTTAAATATAGACATAATCTCATCAAATTAGTCCATGGCAGGCCGCTATCGTACTATCACGACACAGCAGACGGCCCTGCATTTTCTGTATCTAATCCTCACCTGCGATCTTTTTCAGGTGATCGGTCAATCTGGCGGGTGGACGTCCTACCTCACATTTGCTGAGGCTCGGCCTCCACTCTGGAATTCGTTTGCCAAATCGACCATTAGTCCGTCAACAATGTAGCCAGCCCACCCCAAAACAAATTAATACTCTAATACTGCTAGCCATGTTGACTATTTTGGGTCCCTGCTGAATACTTTCAATTTGATGTTTTTGCTTCAAAGACCCTCAAGATCCATAGAACGAGCAATGATGTTGCGCAACTTTGAGAACAAAGGAATTAGAACAGATGAAAAATAAACTATAAAAGGGTGTAAGGGGTTCCAAAACATCGACTTTTCCAAGGCAACCTTGGCTGCAAGTGGTTCATAGCCAATTACGAAGCCAGACGGTAGTCGTTTCTTAAAATCATCATTAAAATTCAAAATACAACCGCCCCAAAGAGCCAAACAAAACAGTTCCAATTACCGAAAACTTCATAAGAGTCTGTTATTAAAATAGCTAAGTGAGCATACAGAAAACGTCAATTATTTTGTAGTACGTAAAGACGAAAGAAGATTTTGATGTTTTTGAAGGAAAATGTGAAGATAAAATTATTTTTAACATTCATCAAAACTAGGTCACGACCAAAGTTTATACAGTGATTGTAATTGGCCAGAGCGATCCTAATTTCTTTGATGACACTTAATCAAATTACACTGATTTAAATTTGATTACCTCGTTAGTAACAAGTCTACTATTTTCATCACGTAAGTAATAAATTTAATTTACAAATATTTCAAAAGTAATTTTTGTCCTGTTCAATAATAATTTTCGTTGAACTTGAACAAAAATAGGTTTTAGACAAAATAGTACTGGGGCTTTTAGGACTCTAGACAATTGGACGACAAGATGGTGCCTACGTCGCCCCAAGACGAAAATGTAATAAGGTGGAAAAATTGGCTGGTTCCGAGTAGGTTTCGGTGGCCCAGAGGTTAAGGCGTCTGCGCGGTTTGCAAGAAGACGCAGGTTGGAATCCTGCTCGAAATCAATTCTTTTTTCATATTTAAAATTGAGGTATAATATATATAGGGGATAAGCATCAAAGAGGTCGCTTGTTTTGTATCCAGCAGAATTTTCACAGCCAAAACTTTGAAGAATTTAAACTTTGTTTTAAATAAACATAGGTAAAAACTTTACGTAGTTCTCTAAGTTACTTTGTCTAAAATTAGCTTAAGAAAAAAAACAGCCCACTTTTTTGAGATGTTTTATAGTTGAATTCATGACTAACATGATTTGTTACAAAGTTTATAATGTGCAGTCGGATAAGCAATGCAATTATGTGAAAATTCGCTCAATCAGAAAACACGTACTACAATTATGCGCGAGTGAGTAGGGAGAATAGGACGCGATTACGCAGTGTGGAGTCAGAAACATCATACATCTTTAGGAGAAAAGCAGCGTTACTATCATGTTTACTAAATCTTTCAATACATTTTATTTATGGTCTAAGGAGTGGCAAGAAATTTCCCAGCGAATCGCTTCTAGTAATAGCCAAAAACGGTTTCGAGGAAAAAAATATAAATCGTTCAATTTATTTAAATTGTAGATGCGTGTCCTCACATCGGAACACGATAAAGCTGGCCATTAGACTGAGTTATGTTTTCATCTATCGGATATCCGTGAGGTGTACTTTTACTCCAATTCTGTCCAAAAATAATTTTGTGATCATTTTTTCACGTAGCGTTTCAGGTTTATATAAATCAATTTCACTTTTTGCGGGTGACGTTCGTTATTGGTTTTTTCTTGTTCGACACTTTTTTTCGCTTTTGGAGTTATCTTCTGTTAGATATTTGCTCGTCAGATGATTTTCGAGATAATAGTTTATTTTATTTCTGCTCACAAACTTTTGGAATAGGTGGGTAGGTATATCAACTCTCAGAAACAACTTTTTCAATCTAAATACTTATGGTACATGCAATTCTCAATACAAAAAAACATAAATATCATGGTAAATAGTTTTTAAACTTCGAAGTATCAATCCAAGTTTATAAAAATTATATAAACCGCGTGTAGCCCAGTAAAAATTAATAATGTTATTGGAAGTAGTAAAAACCAGAGCTACCATAAAAGTTTAAATACTTACATATATTGTTTGGGAAATACTCTATGGAGACAACAATTAACATACCTGTACAACAAACTGTTGCGGACCACACAAAAATATTTGTTCCGACACAGGATTCGTACCCGATAATCCCACCCAATCTGTAAAAGTATACGTAGCTAAATATTATCTACTCAAACATTATTCTCAAAAGAGTGCACAGTTTTCAATAATGGACCTTTTGGAAAAGTTGACCAACTAACGGAATTTTACCCTACTTTA
This sequence comes from Miltochrista miniata, assembly GCA_933228765.1. Lineage (NCBI taxonomy): Eukaryota > Metazoa > Arthropoda > Insecta > Lepidoptera > Erebidae > Miltochrista > Miltochrista miniata. The sequence goes on along the minus strand of OW121762.1, from coordinate 20,132,542 downwards.
CTATATCCTTTTTAAGCTTATAAGGGTAGATGGAGATACAAATGTGTTAGAACTAAATTATAATCGTAGTTCAATATAAATAAATCGACGACGACGGTTTTCGCAACCTTTTCGACGATTCGTTTCTGACACAATTGAAATAGCAGTTTTGGGTCTAGTTACATTTCACGAACCGTAAACTACGCCCGTTCAAATATAATAAAAATGTTAATGTTATAAACTACCACTACATTGCCTCTTGGACATCTTCTAAGGGATGGAAAATTTATCTACAACGGTTGAATGTTACCAGAATTTATGAACTGATGAGTGTCGCTTTTTACTGGCTTTTTTGTTTACAATTGTAAGGCAGAAAATTTAAATTCTACTAACTAATACTCGGGAGCGAAACCAAATACATGTAAGATTCGGAACATTTTTCTGCACTCCGAACTGAGGGCTTCGGATTTGGACAGAACTGAGACTAACGCTCGCACGATATTCATATATCAGTGGCGAGGACTGGTTATTTTCAAAAGGGAAGCTAGTAGCGCTCGTGGCCCCGCGGACTCAGTGTTCTGTAAACGATCACTGCAGTAAGCAACTTTCACTATGGCCGGTCCATGGATGGGTGACCATCCATGTGATCACTTTGTAACATTTATTTAAGCGTTTCCGTGCTTCGGAAGCCACGTTAAGCCGTTGGTCCTGGTTGCCAGTAAAATGGCAGTCGTTAAACCAAGTTGAAGGCTTTATTTCAACAGCAGGCATCACAACCTGCGCCTGTCCATTTAAACACGGCAATACGGCTCACAACGTATTACGTGGGACATATTATAAAAAGGTGAAATGTGGGCATATAATATGCCTCTGCCTACCCCTTCGGGTATACCTGAACCGGAAGCTAGTAAAAAAAATCTTACCTAGGTACATGTAGATGTCCAGAAAACACGGGGTTATGCATTGAAGAACATTGTTCCATATGTGACTCCAATACAGCATCATACGCACTTAAATATTGCAATATTTCAATATAATTACCGCGGTTATTCGACCCGGAGCTCTCATCGTGGCCGCGGAACGCTAACTCCTGTTTACCTAACAAAACTACAGTATCTATGAAACGTCTTAATAGATGACGATTGCGATCAACCTTCCTATTGTGTACTTCAAAATTATTATTCAAAAATGTCTCAATTCTGCTATTGCCAAAGTCATGAAAGCTTAAACAACTACGAATGTGTTTTTCAGTCAGAACATGTTTTTTCGTCGAATTTCCTATATTATTGATGTCCGTAAACCCTGTACGACTCCAAACGCTACTAGAATCGGAAAATAATTAACATTGGAAACAGTAAAGTTTATTGAGTTTACAAGAACCTGTCATCCAAGTATATTTATCATAAAACGAACTATGAAAATGTTTATAGGAGCAGTCTTTTCTTTTATAATCTATAGTCACAATTGAATTACATATTTTTTATTCTCAAAACTTAATTTAGTAAAAGATGTTTCTTCAGATAACAAAAAATCTATTAAACAACAATCTATATTATATGTATTAACGTCGCCATTACGCATACGAACAACCTAGATTCTTAGTAGGTATTAAAACAAAGCAAAATGTAAACTATACGTAATTACTTATCTATTCACAGCTTATATACTTATACAGTACTGCACGCACTATTCCACTCACCAATACACCATGGTATTTATCACTAACTAATTATAATTAACCAATAAACAGCAAAAAAACGACCAACAAACTAATTATTCAATAATTCTGGGAGTGCACTGCTGCATTGCATTGTTTAGAGAAAATATAAAGTAGTAAATAAAAGTTCAAAACTTCAAAATATTCGAAAGCGGCGCTAGTGTGCGTAAAGAATGTTCGACGAGCGTACTTAATTCATTAATTTTATTTAGTTATTGAAAATTCCAAATGATTGCGTCGTAAATATCATTATATAATTACATTGTATGAAAATACATATAATTAGACTCTATGAGTGATTTTATTTCGTCAACAGTAAATTTTAGTACGTTTATTGACTTTACTTTATTATTGACGATTTTTCTCCGTCTCGTATTAAGCTATTTCCGAGTGGATTTAGAACGAGGCCCGATCGCTGGCCGAACGATGGAGATTCGCAAGTATAATCTTTCGAAACACTCGGAACGTAGAGAGAGAAACCGACATTTGCGTATTATTAACGAAAGGGACGCAAATATTCAGCAATCCGGCTTATTTCTCATATTCCATGATCGTGTTTTTGGAGTTCACTGAACTTTGACTGAACTGAGCGATGCACAATATTGCACATTGCTATGTATTTTGCAGCAGGGGTTTTTCGTTGAGAAGAAAATTTTATCATCTTATCTACTGACCGAGATTTAGTAATGATGTAACTTCACCTTGCTGTCAGTTCTGAAGGGGAAGCCAGCGGGAATCGGCTTCTATGGACCCTACGCCCCTGTCATATATTCATATAGGCATGCCTTTATCCCCGAAGAGGTAGGCAGAGGTATAGTATATGCCCACATTTCACCTTACAGTTTTATGTTCCACGTAATAGTCTATTATCGTGTTGAAATGGACAGGCGCAGGTCGTGACGAACTGCAGTTGAAATTTTTCAAGCCGCCCATAAGGCCATGAACTTGGCTTATCAATTGACATTTTACTGACAAATGAGTTTTTTTTCTCTACGCAATGGATCGTTTTGCGAAAGTCTTCCCATAGTCGCCTCTTACGTCATACTCGGGATGTATCGGGGTAGTGACATTTTGTACTCTTTCCTTTTACCACACGGGGCCGCGTCGCGTCGCCACACGGGGACTCTAATCATACTTAAGTCAAAATAAAGGCTCCAGGCATATATTTATTGTACAATAATTTTATTCTTACTAACATTTTAATATGATAAAGTCAGATTTTGTCTATCTTAGACTTGTATTTTTAAATCAAAGTATATAAAATCAACAAGCCTTGAAAGTTTATTTGGCAAACATAATAAAGACTATATAATAATGTTTCCCAAGTATTTAATAAAGGTTCTTGTAACATGTGAGCTAATATACTTCTATTTTTGTTATAATTGTAATTTAACTGAACTTGTACGAATATACTTGTAACATGTAATTTGTAACGTGTTATCAAGTGGGCGGTTCAATCTTGGGCGCTACAAAACCAACCGATTTTACGACATTACGAGGGGCTTAGTTAGCGTGACATTCCTAAACGTGTTTCTATAGAAAAGACAATAGGGTTCCACAATCTCAACAATTTTGACGGCTGTTTTCATCAATGAAAGCGATCAATAGTGCGGTACGCAATCGCTTATTTTACAAAGAGACACGGTCGACACGTATTGCTTATAATACAAGGCATTTGCTAGACTTTTCTTCTTTCCTTTAATTTAAAGTTCGAGGGTTTTATTGTGTCTATTGTGCACTGCCGACAATCAACACCAGATTTCACAGAATTCTGCAGCTGAATAGGACCAAGATAAGTATGGTTAAATGTATAGGTACAGATCACAGTCCATTTAATAAATATCTTTTCCATTTAGGTGTCTGTGATACCTTAATTCCTTTGCAGAGCCTGCATGAAGTCGGACAAGACTGTCAGTCACATTCTGTCTGGAACTGACAAGATACAGGGCTACAACACCTCGGCACACCGAGGTCGCTCCAAGAAGGCGTCGGCAACGTGAAGAGTTTGCTAGACTTCTGGAGGAACTGGGATTGCAATAGCCACACCACAACCCCTAACGCACAATAGGCACAGTAAATGACGTCGAGTTGCTGAGTTGTCTTGGGTTCGGACTAAATATTTGTGTAATCGACGACATACGGACTCGGAGCTGGAATGTTTTCTATGTATGTATTTTGAAACATACAATGCCTATTAGTAGCCTAGATAGCATTGGACAAACTTATAACAGCTTAGTTTAGATTAGTCATCAAAATAAAATGTCCCGCAATAAAATATTCGTTTGTCTTTTTTCCGTTGGACTAGAATTCTCGATAGTATGAACAGTATTTCCTACAAAAGTATTATAGTCACTGCATGGGATGGGTGTATCCGAAACGATGTATATAAATAAATAAACTACCGAACCGCTGCCTGATTTATTGTCTATGTTGACAATAAATCAGCCGAGGTTTGGTTGTACTGGATTTACATCGATAGATTTAAAGGAGCAATCCGCCTTTCGCGATTTCATTTTCCAACTACCGAACGCTACATTTTGGCATTTAAATTGGTTTAGAGTTTTGAGAAATAACCTTTGTCCAGCAGCAGTTTGATAAATAAACTATATACCTACCAATTACTTGAGTTCTCATTGTTTTGAATACACATTTACGTAAATTAGAACGATTAATATGAGTAAATAACTTGCAAAATATGATTACTTTTATTAGTACCTACCTCTTTAAATTACATTTTTAAACTCGCTTACTTTGCAAATTTGCTCGGAACCCTGCGAACTTAATATTCTATAGGTAAACGATCACTACAATTTTCACTATGGTCGACCACTTTGTCCTATTTGCCATGCCCTTCCTTGGGTGGGTGACTACTTTGTGACATTTATTTGCAAGCGTTGCCGTGCTTCGGAAGGCACGTTAAGCCGGTAGTCGCTGTTTTCAGAAACATGACAGTCGTGAAGCCAAGTTGAAGACTTTTTTTTAACATGAGGAAAAATCCTTCTTGGATGCTATGACTACTACACTTCCAAGAGTTGAAGACCTTAAGGGCGGCGGCTAGAAAAACGCGGCTCGCCTTAGACTCGCGCACGTACGTATGGGAGCCCCCTTTAACGCCCCCTTTATCTAATTTTAGTTATAATATTGAGACTTATTGCTAAAGCGGCAACAGTAATACATCATGACTGTGAAAATTTCGGTTCTCTAGCTATTACGGTTCCTGAGATACAACCTCGTGACGGACAGACAGACAGACAGACGGATGGACGATGAAGTCTCATAAATATCGTCCCGTTTTTACCCTTTGGGTAGGGAACCCTAAAAAGCTTACAGGTGACAACGATTAAGTAGATCCCGATAAAGAAGCACCACTGATGTGCGGTTGCCAACGATTTGTAAATCGCTCAATTAATTTCAGAGCACTTAAGATGTTATCGCTGTGAAATATTGACGGTACCCTACGGGACCACGTCTGCTCTTCGTAGAGGCTTTAGGAAAGATTTATTTACTAGTTCAAGGTTTTAGAAGCGAGTTTGATATCGTCGAATTCCTTCAAATGACGCCATTAGTTGAAGAACTATAAAAAAGAATAAACCGGTAAAGTGCGTGACAGGTCATGCATAGAAAAGGGTATCGTAGTCATCCACCGGCGCGTAGATTTTGAAGGTGGTGTTGTAATTATTTCGTTATTTTTGTTTGAAGTTTTGAATTTTTTAAGAAGGTAAGAGCCAGTCTTTAAGCTTTTAAAGACGGAGGCGCTCTATTCTAGGATGCCTGAATGAAAAAACTTTACCAACCTCTCAATGTCTTTAAAAGATCTTATGATACCACACACTATGGGGTAGACTCAGAACTCTCGCGTGTAACCCAAAAAAATACTTATATTTAAGCACTAGCTGACCCGCGCAACTTTGTTTACGCCACATATGGTGTATAAAAGGACAGGTATTTTTTCAACAGACTCATGAGACCGTATGAAACTGCCCTGTTTGCTTAATCATAAAAGAGCTTAAAGATGAAGTCCATTCTAAAATAATTCAGTCCACGCCCGTGGACTGATTTATTTTACAATGGTCTTAATCATTAAGCTCTTTTATGATTAAGCCAACACGCCAGTTTAGATTTACAATCACACTCAAAGAAACCCGCGAATTCTAGGTTTGCTGAAAGTTGAGATGTCTCTAATTCCTGAACAACAAAGCCCTCAACATTGAAATTCGTATGAAACAATTCTTATAGTACTACTCCCTTTATGCCACTGGTTTTTTTTTTTGGAATCGAACCATGCTTTGGGAACTTACACCCCCCCTTAGAAGCGGAATCACACCCGAAACCCCCAAAGACGCGGGATAGCAACCGAACCACCCCCTTGGTGAAGCCGTAGTGGCGCCCACATCCTTCCGAGGCTTGCACAATAGTATAGCGTAGCCTGAAATCTGATTTATGTGGCGCCCACATCCTTCCGAGGCTTGCACAATAGTATAGCGTAGCCTGAAATCTGATTTATATTAGTGCGTAACTAAATGCATATAAAAAAACACACAAGCTACATAATGAATTTGATTATTGTTCTTTATCAAGCCTATAAATTAAATCTTCACAGTTAGGTACTTTTGATTTTGCCCGCTTTATTTTTTGTCTGTCAATCCCTTAGAATAATTAAATGAAAGAATATGAAATATACTTTCATTTACTGCCTCTGTGGCGTAGTCGCTGCAGTGATACCGCCTGCCGCGCTGGATGTCCTGGGATCGATTTCTGGGTCGGTCCAATTATTTGTGTAATCCACAAATGTTTGTTTCGGAGTTTGGGTGTTTTCTATCAATACATATAATAAAATCGTAACAGGTCGCTGTCTGTACATGGAAGATAAATAAGAAAAAATATTATAGGGGGCTTTATGAACGCAATAGAACCCAAACAATGATTTTTAGAATTTTTGTCTGTTTGTCTGTAGTTGTGCACGCTAATATCAGTAACCGCTTAACCGATTGCAATGCGGTTTTTTTTATTGTGTTGAGGTTTGCTCCAGTTAACATTTAGCGTGTTTTATGTAAATCGGTTTAGAAATAAAAGAGTTATAACACTTTTAAGAATCAGATATTTTGAAAATTTTAATTGTAGGGGTTTCTTTAAATGTGAGTGAACCTAAACTGGCGTGTTGGCTTAATCATAAAAGAGCTTAATGATTAAGACTATTTTTAAACAATTCAGGACTGAATTGTTTTAAAATAGACTTATGATTAAGTCTATTTTATTTTTACTGCCCTGTTTGCTTAATCATAAAAGAGCTTCAGCTCTTTTATGATTAAGCAAACAGGGCAGTTTCAGACGTTGCTTGATGACTCTGATGAAGAAATACCTTTCCTTTCATACACCTTATGTGACGTAAACGAAGTTGCGGGTTCAGCTAGTGTATAATATGTATGTATTTAGTAATATAAAAGTATGTATATCAGTCGTTTGGATATCTTAGCAAACACAGGATTTTATTTTACTCTATCGGGCCTCCAAGATATTTGGCGTGATAATATGTAGCCAGTGTGTAAAACCGATCTCTTACTAATATTCCTGCCACGGTTTAGTTTTATCAATCCACATACTTAAATATTTCATTACCCCCTGCCTAGTCCCTAGGATATATAGCGTGATAATATATAGCCTATTTAAAGATCCTATCTCTAAATTGCTATTCACGTAAAAGATTAATTAAAATGATTCAGTAGTTACTGTATTTTGCAATAATATACAAACAGATTTTCGTTGTTCTCTGCCGAGCTCCTAAAATATTTAGCGTAATAATATGTAGCCTGTGCGTAAAACTGTCTCTTACTAATATTCCTCCAGTTAATATTTGTGCAAAATTTGAACCAAATCCATTCAGTACTTTTCGAGATCCTTCCGGACAAAGCAAAGCAAACAGACAAAAATTTTTCTTACTACATTTTCGGGTTCTGTATCTGACGTAGAACACCTAGCAAGTATTTTTTTTTTTATATTTTCAATGTACAGTTTCGACTTTTCTATCATTTTATTATATGTATAGATTATTATATGTATAGATTCTGCCGACGGCAACGCGGTGAACGTGGTAAATACACATTATCCATGCAATGTTTTATCTTTCTAGCACTAACCGTTTGGAAGGTAGGTAAGCCAGGGACGGACGGATATGATGAAACTAAAAGGGTTCCAAAAGTTGAACTGCATAACCCTAAAACCGTTTTATGTGACAAAATTAAAATGGAGCTATTATTAACTTTATCCCTTTTGTTTCAGCGTTTCATTACATTTTAATGTAATTCGTGAATTTTGTTACAGCGAGTAAGATTATAAAGAAGATTTATGACCGAAGTTAGTAATATCTTCGCCCATAACATTTCCATACAATTGAGAGAAGTAAAAGATTTACCAAAACCAATCCAGTTAGATGGCCGATGGAGCTAACGAGTTCTGGAGGTGGAGACCGCGACTTGTTACATGTGGGATAGGTCGTCCCCGCCAGATGGACTGACAACCTGAAAATGGTTGCTGGGAGTGACTGGATGCAGATGGCACAGGACTTTGTATTGTGGTTTAATTTGGTAGAGGTTTATGTCCAGCAGCGAACTGCCATAGGCTGGTTTGTTTGACTGATTCGATTTGAACACTTCAAACAGTCAAATTTTAGTACCTACAATTTTTTGTTTTATTCTGAGAGAGCTAACTAGCTTTTAATTTTGTTGGGCTAAAATATTTACTCATAATAAAAAAGATATAATTAAGTCAAAAGACTTTTCAAACACTTTTGTTCAGGTAAATTTTCGCATGAATAAAAAGTCACGACGTCAAAATATTTACTATGTAAATAAAATTACAAACGAATTTAATTCCAAAGTTCAATGTTGTTTTCGAATCCTGTAGATAAACTTAATCTAATAACTTGATCTCATCATTCATAAACCCGTGCAGACGTAGGTATATTATTCAGACGATTCATACATTTGGCGTAGTTTGGGGAGGCCTGCATCCACCACCAGCCTTACGCTGCTTTGACTGATGGATTGATACATGCAAAGAAAAAGCTACAAAGACAGTTTTTAGAATAGAGTTCATATGCCCACGTCAGACAAGTTAAATTCATATAATTAGATACTATAGCCGAATTCTCGATCATAGTACGTGAATTTAATGGACGAAAATTTACTATTGAAACGTTATTTGGAGACGGCAAATTATAAAACAAAAGACATTTCACTCGTATATTTCCTATACGCATTCAAGTCGTACGATCGAGGATTGGACGCTGGAGTTCATAATCCTTTTAAAGAAGTTCATGGCGTATAGGCGCTGTCGCTCGGATAAGTTCATACAAATACTCATAGGAAGTAGTGGTCATAGGCCGAACCCCATATAAGGGAGCTCAAACAGGCCGAAGGGGGTGGTAATGGCAGTCTTCGGGATGTCATCAGGGATACTGGACATTGCCGAGTATTCAAGAAACTGATGCGCTTTGACCATGTACATTATACTTCCCATTGTTAAAGATATGAAGTATAATAAAACAAGGTAGAAGCGCGAAACGTTTACGCGAGTGAATTGTTATACGACTAAAGACAACCATACGGCGCACCTGATGGAAAGTGGTTACCGTAGCCAATGGACGTTTGCAACACCAGAGGTGCTACAATAGCACTGCTGAGTTCTTCTAGGTCCATGATCATCACGTCGTATGTTGGTGCTATTAATGCTATTATCAAGTAACATCATGAAGCACTGTCGTAATTCTCAGTGCCTACAAAATATACCTATTGAAGATTTACATAAACCTATGTAAGAGCACTGATACTATGTTCTATTATTGCGGGTACATAGTTATGTTAATCTGGGTATACTGCCCTCATTGTACAACATAACATGTTTCGAGAACAATATATTAGGGACGTGAACATGGACATATTAAAATGTACCAAACTTATAATGTAATTAATCTAGACCCGGCTTAAGGTTGTGAGAAAGTTGCCCACTCTGTGAACATGGTCAAAGCCCACCGTTTCAAAGGGACATTTTTGTCAAAGATTATTCAGTGTGTGTAAACATATAAGGCTAATGTTTAGGATGGAAAGTAACGGTAGGTACTTATGATGTTGTGCAACATAATTCAAAAGTATTGACTTTAGTAGGTATACCAGGTCCCGTTCCAAATCTTGGGGCTTACCTCAATTCAACCTTACCTGCAAGTGGAGGACGAAATGACGATGATTCTATTGCGCCAGATCCCTTAAGGTGTTGTGCGTTAGACGACAGTCACTGCCTACAATATCGAAAATAAATAGTCAAATCATAGCTTTAAGGAGAAAAAACATCGAACCACAGGTTTCAAATCCAAATAAGGCTTAAAACTAGTAAGACGCTCACTTGAATTTTAGAATACGAAGAATTGTGAAATAGTGCAAACAGTAGCTGATGATGTTGTTTGCTGACGATGTTATACCTAAATGGTTGGACTTATTTTATAACAAGCTGATGCTCACGGCTTCGCCTCCGTAAAATTTGGTTCTCGTTCTCGCTTACCGTATTCCCGGAATGACAATCTACCTTAGTACTAAATTTCAGCTTAATCCGTTCAGCCGTTAGAGCGTCATTGAGAAACAAACATCCGAACATCTTCACAAACTTTCTCTTTTATAATATTAGTTGGATAGTCTGCACTCGCAGTATCACCCACGTTGAATTTCTTTCCCGTTCCAGCATCTCATGGGAACTTATTCCGGTAAAAAAAGTATGTGTCAAACTTGAAGTAGCCTGCTCCCCGTTCGCTTTAAGTTTGCCGGTCGCTTCCCCTACTATGCCTCTACACCAGCCTCTACGCAAGCGGTAAAACTTAGAGCGAACAGGCTATCTGTGTTATTCCAGACTATAATCGATCCCTTCACCGAATTTCAACCAGTTCCTTTCAACCGATAGAGCGTAAAGGGTTCTTTCCCGCATATAATATTAGAAATGATATGAATTAACGAAATTGCAAATTTGTGGTTAGGTATTCTCAAAATTCTGTTTCGGAAATTGCCGATAAGATAATTGTGAATCAGTGCTGTCGTTGTCATCTGTAGAAATAAATGGAATGTCACACCAAATAAATAAGTCCTTCGGCGGGAACATAATTATTTGAAGAAAACGTTAAAACATGACACACGTCAAACTGATGAGGACTACTTACTGTGCTTCATTGCTTTATGACAGGCATATGCCTTTTAAACCGCCCAGCTAAGGGTTTGATAAGCATCCTAATGTTGCAATCAATTGAAATGGCATATTCTACGTTCATTTTTTTTTGCTGAATCCGGACATCTCACAAACTACTATCGTAACAGTCTTACTGGCTCAGATCTCTTTTTTACGTGTAGAAATCTTACATTGATGCTATGCCGCACTCCTACCGACTAAAACCACACAATGCGTTACAACAGTCTATGGCTGGGAGTCCCGGGTAAGACCTCGGAAGGATGTCTCACGATTCCCGGCAGACTTTGGCTACCACCGCGGCCTCGTCTAGATCGCTCAGATCCCTACTCTAAAGCGAGGAAAAGTCACTAATGAAAATGTCTTAGTTTTGTGCCGATTGAATGCCATCTATAAGTATCCAAAATTCTACTAAAAATGGAGAAGCCGAAATCTCGTAAGTGAAAAATAGAAATTCAGGCGAAGTAAATCGCTATTGTATCTATCTCGAATTTGAGTAAATTACCTCTGAATCAATTCTTGTGTCCCCTCTAACTTGTGTGTTCTTCTTCACTGAGTTATAACAAGTACAAACCGATAAACTAAATTACGAATTGTGTTCTTATTCTCCGGCTTAGCTGAATGAAATAGGTATGGTACTTACCGAGGGAAGATAGGTAGAATGCATAGGTATGCATAAAACATATAGCATAGGTATGCTAGGGGCCGCACAATTTTTTTTTCTAGATTCCAGCCATCCTCTCGTATCAGCTGGTGTATTAATTAAAAAAGAAGCCTTTGGTGTGTAATTTTGTAATTCTATGCCTACTAAAAGGGAGTAATTAAATTTTCTAAACCTCAGACTATTGAATAGAAATTAATAAATATTTACGAACATTTTATTTTTTGTTTTCCTATCATCAAATCTGTCGATGGCAATTTACTCCTGGACGTAGGCCTCTCCCAATTTACGCAACAACACACGGTCCTGCGCCTTCGGCATCCAGTCCCGACGACCTTTTCTAGGTCGTCAGGCCATCTGGCGGACGCACCACCTACTCTACGTTTGCCACGTTGCGGGTTTTTTAACTCATCTATATATATAAAAACGAGAACTGACTGACTGACGATCAACGCACAGCCTAAACCGCTGGGTTTAGAACCATGAAATTTTGCACAAAGGCTCCTTATATCACGTAGGCGAGCAATAAGAAGGGATTTTTGAAAATTCAACTCCTAAGGGGGTAAACAAGGGTTGCAAAGTTTGTATGGGACTACGTGATTCCTTGGTCCGATTTTCTTCAAATTTGGCATAAAATATCTTTAACTGAATTAATAGGGGACGCATTTTTTATTTTTTTGAAATTTGTCTTTTATCATGGTTAAAATGGGGTAGAAAAATATTTTAGATGGGATTTGCCTTAAAATTCATATTAATACTCCGTAGTCGGTACTTTTTTATATTATTTTTTTGACACATTGTCATGTTTGACAGCTCAATTCGATTTTAAAAAAATTGTCGCAATTTTTGATAAATGTCAAAAAAATCTAATACGTAATAATTTTATTAAAACTGCATATTTTATTGATTTCTGCTCTTCAATTTGCGGAATTGCCTTCTTAATCTGTATGTCAAAAATAAATTTGTGAGAATGAAAACCTGTACATGGCTGGCTAGGGAATCATGAAACAACAGTTTTAGGTAAGATGTACACGGTTCATCCGTATAATACAGAGTATTTATTACTATCTTCGCTTACTTTCTTACTATATACCTACACTCATACAGGGATAATACAAACGATCAGAGGCGTTATAGATTAACATTTAGCAGATGAAATCTATAGTAAATGTCTGGTCACAATAGGAGAAACTGTATTAGTACGGGTTGCCTCAGCCTCGAAAGTCTGAAGACTTACACAATCCAGAAATACGAGAAAGAAAGAAGTTCAGATATCAATTCCTTAGCAAAAGCAGGGAATGCTCTCTTAACCAATTAACAAAGACATTAGGTATCAATTTTTACAAAAATATAGATTTACTTCGCTCGAAGTACGTATTTTGATTTATTTAGTCAGAATTATATCTATACATATAAAAACAGTACTGTAAAGTGCCGCGGGCCGGCCACAGAAGACAACAGACGACGGCAGATGGAGCAAACGAGTTCCAAAGTGGGCATCGCGACTTGGTCCACCCGCCAGATGGACCGAGGACCTAGAAGAGGTCGCAGGCTGGATGCTGAAGGTGCAGGACGTACCTAAATTAGGAGAGGCCTACGTCCAGGAGCGTACATGCTGATTTGATTGATATATAAATAAAAACTGACTTAGATACCTGATCGAGATCTGGAACCTTGAAATTAGATTAATGGCATAGTTGCGCACAAAGAAACGATTTTTAGGGATCGTGCCCCTAAACGGGACCATATTTATGAGACTTCGCTGTCCGTCTGTCTATCTGTACGTCATGAGGCTGTATCTCAGGAATCGTGATAGCTAGAGAGCTGAAATTTTCAGATGATATATTTCTGTAGCCACTATGACAACAAATATTAACGTCAGAAAAGAGGGGCGGGGATTAAGGGGGCTCCCAACCAATAAACGTGATGCTTTGCTGTTTTTTTGGTACGAAACCCTCTGTCTTTCCACTCCAATCAACTAAACCGGACAACCGTTGTTCGGAATGGAACTCATTAAGGGACTTTATTCCTATCTATACTTTATTCTTTATTTATTTCCTCTGTGCGCGAGTCCGCTCCGCACTTGGCCAGTTTTTTATACTAGGTACTTAGATGGCAGACCAGCTTACGGTCCACCTGATGGTTGGTTACTGTAGTGGACTAATTCGCATAGAGAACGTTTGCAACACCAGTGGCGCTGCTGCATGTCGACCCATATTTCCCTTGGCATCCAGTAGAGTCACGGGAAAATAAAATATCCCGTAACCCTACTGATAGTGCTCTCCGGAGGGCTTCGAATTAAGTTCGTTTACAATAACCATTTTAATGAAAATCTAATTTGTGCCAAAATAATACGAGTACAACGGGAATACACGCGACAGAAAACCACGCGATAAGAATAGAAGCGACGGGGAACCAATTAATAATTTCCTTCCAAATTATACCGATTATCCTTAAATTATAATGATTGGTTTCCCTAACTTGTTTGTGGCCAACTGCAATGCAAGAAGCCAGAAAAAAAAAAAACGTAATTTTACTAAAACTGTGTAATACCTATTTTATTTATGCGTATATTTATTTCAATAAGCAAAATTGCCTTCTTATTATTTTGTATGTCAAAATACGTTTGTGAGATGAAAACCTGAACATGGCTGGCTAGGAATTATGAAAGAATAAGTACTAGGTAAGGTGTACTGCATGGTTCATCCGAATAACAAAGAGTAGGTATTACCTTCTTCGCCTACTCTTATATTTTGTACAGGGATAGCCAATTAGATAATTACAAACAATCAGAGGCATTATAGATGAACAAATTAGCAGATGAAATCTACAGTAAATGTCTGGTCACAATAGGAGAAACTGTATTACTCGTAGCATTTGGTAAACAAAGTATTATGTATTAGCACAAAACAGTAAGAGGACAAAGTCTGCAGCTTCTTGAATTAGAAATGGGACGATCGGAAACTGATTAAATATTATTTTTGTGACTTCCCGTTCGTCCCCATCGGGGGATAAAGTCGAGGGGACGAACAGGAATACTCTAGACATCATCTATTATTACAAATACCGATATAGATTTTCTTCGCTCAAAGTAACACGTATTTTGATTTACATACATACATACATACATATGGTCACGCCTTTATCCCCGAAGGGGTAGGCAGAGGCATATTGGATATGCCCACATTTCACCTTTGTATAATTTGTCCCACGTAATAGGTGGTGAGCCGTATTGCCGTGTTTAAATGGACAGGCGCAGGTTGTGACTGCCTGCTGTTGAAATAAAGCCTTCAACTTAGCTTAACGACTGCCATTTTACTGGCAACCGGGACCAACGGCTTAACGTGCCTTCCGAAGCACGCAAACGCTCAAATAAATGTCACAAAGTGATCACATGGATGGTCACCCATCCAAGGACCGGCCATAGTGAGAGTTGCTTACTGCAGTGATCGTTTACAGAACACTGAGTCCGCGGGGCCACGAGCGCTTCATTCGCGTTTTGATTTAGTTATTCATAATGATATCTATACATATGAAAACAGAAAACGGCGGAAGGAAACGGCCGAATAAGTTCTGATTTTATGAAGCGGCCACCGCGACTCAATCTACCCGACAGATGGACCGAGGACGAAGAGGTCGCAGGCTGGATGCGGAAGACGCAGGACGTAAATTAGGAGAGGCCTACGTCCAGGAGCGTATGTGCTGATTTGATAGAATTATATGAAAACAAAAACTGACTAATCGTCTAGAACTAGAACCTTGAAGTTAATAATGGCGTAGGTGCGCATGAATAAACGATTTTTTGAGTTCGTACCTTGAAAATCCTACATACATGCTATACGACTCCTACCGACCAAAAGCCACAAGTATCCTACCTAATAGCCTACGATTGGGAGCCCCAGATAAGTCCTCGGAAGGATACCCCTGGACTCCCAACAGACCTTCGGCTACCATTGCGGCCTGGGTGTTATTCCGCTTCTTCGGGGCGTGCGTGAATCCCTCACGTCAGTCTGGGTTCGTACCCTATTCACGAGACTTCGCTGTCCGTCTATCTGTCCGTCATGGGGCTGTATCTCAGCACCCGTGATAGCTAGAGAGCTCCAAAATTCAGATGATATATTATATTAGTTGCAACTATAACAACAATTACTACAGTCAGAAAAAGAGGTCCCATCCAACAAACCTGATTTTTTGCCCTTTTTTGGTAGGGAACTCTCTGTGTGTGAGTCCATTTCGCACCTGGCTGGTTTTTATACTACTAAATGGGCAGACAAGCTTACAGCCCATCTGATGGTTGGTTACTGTAGCATTATATGAACGTTGCAACACCAGTGGCGCTGCTGCATGCCGACCATTGGCACTACCAGTAGTATGCCTAAAAAAATATTTTTAGATAAGTGTCAATAAGGTCGATAATTGCTTGCATCTACTTTTTTGAATGGCAATCTCATCTAGATTACAAAATATGGCTGCAAGTAATTTTGGAACTTATCAACTTGCTTATAGTCCTTTGTTTTATAGATCTGCATATGTTTATTCGATCTTCATTTGTTTCGTCGATCTTCATTTGTTTTGTCAATCTTCATTTGTTCTACCGATCTTCATTGGTTATACCGATCTTCATTTGTTTCACTGATCTTCATTTGTTATACCGATCCTCATTTGTTTTACTAATCTTCATTGTTTTACTGATCTTCATTTGTTTTACCGATCTTCATTTGTTATACCGATCTTCATTTGTTTTGTCAGCCTTAATTGGTTTTACTAATCTTCATTTGTTTTACCGATCTTCATTTGTTTTACCGATCTTCATTTGTTTTGGAAATTTATTTAAATACTTAATACATTTTAACTTTTAGATGTTCTTTGTATACCACAACCAATAATGGATCTTTTTTCACTCACATGTCCTAAAAGATCATGATTTCAATGAAAGATTTTATGTTTAATTTAAGTTGGTTGGGTTTTACGGCCAAGGGTACAGCGGTTAAAAATTATTTTCACTGTACCATCAAGGGAACAGCCAAGGGTACACAGGAAAACAAGGGCTGCTAAGGGTTATTTAATGTACTTTTCCCTTGACACTACTATTTACCAGTCGGGTAACTACTAACGATCTCCGTGCCATCGTACTGGAATTCAAGAAGTCACGAAGAGTTTAATTTGGCTCCTCAATCTTCAGATTAGGTTCGTTCGCTTGCAAGAACCATTTTAATGGAAATCTAATTTATGCTAAAATAATGCAACGGGAAAACACGCGGTTCTCTCTTACGCAAACGAAGTTGCGCGGGTCAGCTAGTAGTGAATATAAATATTTGACAAAAATGTTCCTTACTTTTGAAAAAAGAAGGCTGCAAATGACAATTTTAGGTCCTTACAGACATTCACCTACAACAGATTCTAAGTGTGGGCGCCCCTTGATCCAAATACCAGCCAGTAATTATAATTCCTTACCTAAAGAAAGGGTATGCGGTGGCGATCCAACGCAGGTGCTTCATAATATTCGGAGTGTAATCAATCACATGAGAAATGGGACATGACATTGAGAGACGACAGGTCGGAAATAAGTAAATTGAATTTGCTAAGATCAATGGTACTGTGCTCCTGAAAACATGATATCGAATCAATCATGGTGTTATTTTGATGATGACGATGAGTACCTAATTATAGAGAATTTAAAGAAGCACCTACGTGAGTCGACTTGCACCCAAGGACTGGCAGTTATCTCTCTCAGCGAATGGACATTGCTATTCAAAGGAGGAATGCTGCCAGTTTTTTGGACATAATGTTACGGGGGCTGCGTTTGGATTTAGTTTAGTCTAGAACTCTAGATAGTTATAAAAGTAAATAAATATGTAATAACGGTTTATTGTAATTTTTTAACAATAAATTAGAGTAGTGTAATACCAGTAGAGTACCTATTAATCCTACGAATATTATACACGCGAAAGTTTGTATAGTTGATTTGGATTGTGGTGAAGATTGAAGTTTGGATGTTTGTTACTCTTTCACTTACGGCTTAACGGATCTGGCTGAAATTTGCACAACAACAAACTTATACGCGGGCCGAGCTGCAGGCATCATCTATGTTAATATTTTTGCAATTCATGAACTCTGAAACTACTGAACCGATTTTAAAAAATCTTACGGGCGATACCGCACTGTTTGGGGCACAGCTAGTTTAATGATGGAATTTACAAGCGAATTCATGAAATATTCCTTAAATATTTTAGATACCTACACTTGATTAAATCTTAAAAGCAAAATAAACCATACGCAGAATTTTATTCTACATGCAGAATAACATACATACATATTTAACCCTACATATGTATGTTATTCTTTTAACTAAATAATAAAATAAATATATTTTCAAGGAAATTTCGTAACAGGTCGAGATAATTATTATTATGTAATGTGATTGTATTATAGTACAAAGTTAGTAAATTCTGATTTATCAGTTATCAATTAATATAATACTGAAGTCGGTGCCAATATGACTATAAGAGAGAGATTACTATTGCCTACCTAAGCCTAGGTACATAATTTTACTGGGCACCGATTTCTGTATTATATTTCATGATATCTGATTAATCAGAATATACTAACTTTGTGCTAAGTCAATTTTATTTTTCAGTTTTTAGTTTTGTTTGAAATCGGTTTCTTTTTGTTAAACTTTTTTTTGAACAACTAGAGAACCACATTCAAACCAGCGATTACTAACAATACGTCTGTAATGAATTGATTTAGTAGAGAATAGATCCAATTCGGGATGTTCCGACAACGCCTTGTTCGCAAAGGTAGCTGATCTACGCAAAAATGAGTGGCTTCTATAATCTATTATGATCTTTTAGTATCGTCTTCTATTGATGACTCACTAACCAAAATTTGGCACATAAAAGTTCATTGCCCCTTACCATAGCCTATTATTAAATAAACATAACTATTACAGCTCATGAAGCGCTCGTGGCCCTGCGGAGTCAGTGTTCTGTAAACGATCATTGCAGTAAGCAACTTTTACTATGGCCCGTCCTTGGATGGGTGACCATCCATGTGACCACTTTGTGACATTTATTTGATTGTTTTCGTGCTTCGAAAGGCACGTTAGGCCGTTGGTCCAGGTTGCCAGTAAAATGGCAGTCGTTAAGCCACGTTGAAGGTCATTTTAGGCGGCTTTAACAATTTCAACAGCAGGCAGTCACAACCTGCGCCTGGTCATCTCAACACAGCAATACGGCTCACCACCTATTACGTGGGATAAACTCTAAAAAAGATGAAATGTGGGTATATAATATGCCTGTGCCTACCCCTTCGGGGATTAAGGCGTGACCATGTGTGTGGGTGTTACATGTAGCTTATTGAGGATACGAAGGACGTGATGGTTCCCAAAGTCTGTTGGAAATCCTGGGACATACTTCCTAAGGCTTACCCGGACATAAGCAGTTACAGGGCAGCGTGTGATTTGGTCGATAAGAGTCCGGTATAGCATCCATGAAGAATTTCCTCACGAAAAAGCTTATGAAGGATAAACTCGATACAATTTTATTGCTCCGTATTATTCTACTAATCTTTCTATTATAGACAACAATAGACCATGATAATCTATTTCTCTTGTTACTGTATCATATAATTAAGCTGTAGTCAAGAATGATGGATAGCGTGTTGTGTGTTGTATGGTTGTATGTGACAAGACGAAAGAACAGCTCAGACGTTCGCTACACAATAGGGCAGTGCGTGACTCGCTGGAGTTACAATTCCGTAATGTTATTTTTATTTGTCGCATTATCCTTTCAAAACCGTTATTATTTATTATACTAGGTTTTGTTTTGGACCTTATTGTTGTAAAATTTTTAGAAATTATGATCCACGTTAACGTTATATATTTTTAAAAGCTGACTCAGGTAACGTATTTCTGCCATATAAATTATCAAAGAAAAAAATTACGGGCAGTTCTCATGCTTACCAGATATACATTAAAAAAGTTCATTAAAATCAGTCGACCGTTCGGAAGGACTTTAATCACAAACACCGCGACACATGATTTTTATATACTGCCCGTTCGCGCTAAGTTTGCCGTCGGCTGGCATAGAGACTGGTGTAGAGGCTTAGTATGGGCGGCGACCGATCAACTTGCCGCGAACGGGTACCACCTTTAGATATTAGATTTAAAGAGAGAGAACCATGATAGGTAGAGCCATATTTGATTATGGCGACACTCGAAACTGACGAAAAGTAGTGATGCCGAATTTAAAGTGATGCCGTTTCGAAAACGAATCGAAGCATTGAGAGTAATATTAACATAATTATTCCTGATCTATCACAGAGATGACGACAACTAAGGCCCTTACTTGACCCGATTAGAAAACTGACTTGGTGCTCTTATTTATTTAAGTTTGTACCTACGTGACGGTCATACATACTTGCAATTATCACAAAAGTTGATTGTTGAGAAATTACTTATTTTAAAACAGTACAATGTGTTCTGTAAACATAGCACTTTGTTTCATAGGTTACTAGGGTACAAATCCAGACCCTATATTTAAAAACCTAACGAAAATATTATTGAAAACCAAATCAGAGTGAAATTATACAGACTCCCGCGCTAATACATTAAACAAAGACCGAAATCATTTCTCGCATCTCATGATTTTTCAAGTGAAGTAAATTTGATTCGGAAGTCTTATTCCTGCGAATAACTTTTTCAATACCTCACGGGTATTTTTCCTAGAAATGACGGTAAATATATTTTGCGCCAGTTTATTTCGTTCAATGACAAATCATTTATCAGTGTTAAAAATGGAACAAAATTAGAACCGCAGCCTTAGCTGCTTATTGTAAAGGTTTAGCGTAAGTAACCTGTTAAAAACAAAATAAACAACACGTGATATCTCTTCTTTTACAAAAAAAAATACAACATTTTATCAGTGAGGCATACTATATGTAGTAATACTAATAAATGCATATTATAACACCAAATAACTACTTTTTAGAGCAGGAAAATGTGAAAATGTTGTGAGTTCGGGCGAGTAACATAGTGTAGGAGTTAATTAACTTCGTCTATGAATGGTTAGTATAATTATCAGATACAGCTTCCACCCCTACGGTAGAGTTTACCGGAAAGGAAAACGGCATACTGTGTGAGACAGAGGTGAGAATGATAAGGTCTGTACCTTGTATGCGATTTATATTATACAGAGGTTGCAAGGAGACTATATGATTCGACATTACACAAACGGACGGCGTGCCTGTGATGCCGCTGCCCTACACCGTCGTCGTATGCTTTTCCAGTAAACTTTATACTATCTACTATATGTTTTAACACGTTTCTTAGGCCGGCTCATCGACCCATACGCCATCCACACTGGACATACCCAATACCCAACTACTCGCCACTGGTCTAAACCTTAACACTTATCGTCCTAGACAATGGTAGGGGAAATTTCGATCACATGAGTAATCTTTTTTGATAAAGATTTTGATGCCAATACAATAAGTAAATTAAATTTAAACAAGACCGATTAACTTTAGGAGGTGTCACCACTTTACATAAACGCCACCTCATTCTCCAAAAGCAATACACATTCCTTACTCCATAATGCATGACCGCTTGGCCTCGCAATACCCGAGAAGTTTACACAAAAAAACTTCTGTTTTAGTTCTTTTTCAGTTTTTCTTTGGTTGAGGCAAAACTTTTACATCATAGATCCCATTTCACGCTCAACTTCAAGTTTGCTCTTCTGAGGTTGTCGAGTACGTTTAATAAAAAAATCGTTTGAACTCGCCCACCGAGGATTCCATACAATTTTGTAGATTGGGAACTGAGTTTGTCAGTTATTTTGGTAGAAATTTTCAAACAACATCATCTGGACCAAGTTATACTAATATAATTCTGTGTAATGAGAATAGACACTGATAGACATACTTAAATATTTGTGATACATACAAACGGCTTTATCTTCTTTTTAACCCCCGACGGAAACCCGGACGGGGTGTTATAAGTTTGACGTGTGTGTGGGTGTGTGTGTGTGTGTGTGTGTGTGTGTGTGTGTGTGTGTGTGTGTGTGTGTGTGTGTGTGTGTGTGTGTGTGTTTGTAAGTCTGTCTGTGGCATCGTAGCTCCCAAACGCATGAACCGATTTTGATTCTGTTTCTTTTGTTTGAAAGATGGGTTAGGGGAGAGTGTTTTTAGCTATGTTTTATAAAAATAGGTTAAGCCATTTCAATGATATGAGGGGTGAAATTGGTGACAAAAAATTGAAAGCGTTCAGATATACCCGTGTTGGGTATCAAATGAAAGGTCATAACTTGTACATCACGATACCGCAAGTTTTATGAAAATCGCTTTAGCCATTCGAAATACGTGAGGAGTGGAATGTATTCTAATTCTGTAACCACATTTCGCGCAATTCGCTTTATATTAGCTCTGAGTAATTGTTGATAGACTATACGTATGTTGATATTAAATAATGAATTAGCTATTATACTTAAGTTACTTACTCCTATAAAAAGAATAAAATAAAAATTAAATTAAAAATTTAAAAAACCCGCGACTCACAAAAAATGTACAATAAAAGAACCTGTAAAAAGTAAAAAAATAACTATTATATTATGACCTATCTACCCTAAGTATTGAACCTTTATTATTATTATAGGTAGCTATATTATTTACGTATTCCTATGTTTAACTAACAGTTTGTCTCGTCGGGGACCGCTCACTAATCATCATAACCTAATCGTACGTCTGTCTCGCAAGATCCTAACTGTAGATGTTTTGTTTAAGTATAGAGCGGTCCCCCCGACGAGACAAACTGTTACTTAAAAATATGAATACGTAAATAATATAGCTACCTATAATAATAATAGAGGTTCAATACTTAGGGTAGATAGGTCATAATATAATAGTTATTTTTTTACTTTTTACAGGTTCCTTTATTGTTCATTTTTTGTGAGTCGGGGATTTTTTAAATATTTAATTTAATTTTTATTCCGTAAAAAATTTGATCGTTAATATCTTCAAGGGACAGTTGACCTGAGTAAGTTATTATGGTTTTACTTTAAAGTACCTATCATTCACACGTTCCTGGTATTGGATAATTAAGTGCTGACAGTCAAATGGACCACTAAGTGATTCTATAATTTTCGTTATCTCTACGGTACTCTGGAACGTAATATTCACTTCACCCTTTTACACGGTAAAGTTTGTAACACTGTTCTCATTTTCGTCTTTGTTTAAACTAGTGGTGAATGATTCATTTGGTTATTATCTCGAAGGCAATATTTACCTATATGAAACAATAAATCTATACATACAATAAAACAGTAAGGGGTTGAAAGTTTGTACATGGAAGATAAAAGTTATTTTTTTGTTGGGCATTTTATAAACGACACTGAAGCAAAAAATGTAATTTAAAAGAAATTATCTGTCTGTCTATATCCCAAATAAGCTATTTTGATACTGTAATACTCCAGCAGGCAGCTACTACATTGCTTAAACCTGCAATAATAAACATAAAAAGAAAGGGGAATAGATAAATGTTATGTAAGTACCAATAGGTACTCGATTCCCCCTCAGAATAACATGAAATTGGATAGTGAATAAAAATACTTTATATGTAACGATAACGCCATATAACCCATCAATATCCCATACGAATCGGCGATAACCCATCGAATCTGATCTGAACATCAGCCCTTTGCGATTTCCTCTCACGTATAAGGGCCGAAGATCAATTTTCCCGCAATAAATGCGAGTATTTATTTGATTTAAAATATTTTTGGGCTAACCACTGGTTAGGGTTCCGTACCCAAAGGGTAAAAACCTACCCTATTACTGAGACTCAGCTGTCCGTCAATCTGCCTGTCTGCCTGTCTCCAGGCTGTATCTCAGAAACCATGATAGCTAGACCGCTGAAATTTTAACGGATGATGTATTTCAGTTGCCGCTATAACAGCAAATACTAAAAAGAGAAAAAATATATTTCAGGGATGCTTCCATGCAAAAAACGTGACTTTTTGTCGATTTTATAAATCAGTAGGGATTTTCAATATAAGTACGTTATTTTCAAAAACTTGTTATGACGACGGAATAAGTCTGAAACTAATTCGGGACACCGGTTGTCGCCACTGGTATCTATGCAACAGCCTGCTTGATTAATAAACCTTTTCTAATTTAGTAGTGATGTTCACAATGCAGATTTTCGATAAACACTTTTGTTCTATGGGCCAAAGTTAAATTGAAACAATTATCCAAAAACAAACATAGTTTCAACGATCTGTTAAACATAGTTAAGTTTTACGAATTTTCCGCTCAAAGTGTTGTGGGCACTCTCAAATTAGCGAACACATTCGTTGGTAACTAAAATTAAATTAGTAAAAACCACCAGACGAGGGTTAAGTCGCATATGTGCGAAATGGACACCATTTGCTAGCCCTTTTCACACCTGAGTATCGTCGTTGATATATCTCAGTATGCGTGATATTGTGTAGGTGTAGTGTGGGAAGTGTGCTCGTCGGCAAACCTTCGTCTATGTAACGCCTACACAATACTGTAGTTCACACCGAACCCATAGGCGAGCCCGCGGTGATAGCTAAAGGCTGCTCGGCATTCCTGAAGCAGTTACTAGGAGCAGAGGAATAGGTAGACGTGTGGTTTTAGTCAATGCGAGTCCGGTAGGACATTTGTAGGGATTTCGATACGATTAAAAAATCACTGAGATGTGATTCTGCAAGTAAACTCTGAAGATTTGGCCTTGAATGCTTAGGTAAATCATATAGACTTTAAATAATTGATGACGTTGCCGGTATAGTTGTTCGAAGCTAATTGGCTAAGTTAAATTGCTTTTCTCTAAATAATGTGGGCAGTACCGGTCGGAAATGTTCAATCCAGAGCTCCAATCTCAAAGGCGTTAAGTAAATTCACAATAGTTTTAGTCTTGTTTATTTTATTGTTTGACTGAAACGATTTTTCCTATTCTATTGAAAATTTTAAAGTTTGTACGAAAAAACCGTCATTTTGAAATCAATTTAAAATGACCTCAAAATAAATAACACGTATTACTCAAATATATGGGACAAATTCTTACAAAAATGTGAAATGAGAGCATATATACCTCTACCTACCCTTTCATTTTTATACGTAGGATAGTAGAAGACATTGACCTTTTTGGCCTAAAGCCATGTTGCAGATCATAGAGTTTTCCTCCAGGTAACGCATGAGTTGTTTGTTGATGATAAGCTCCAACACGTTATCGTTATATCTCCCATATTATTCTGTAGTTTATTTGCCGTTGACCCCAAAGATCACCCGAATAAGTTTCATAATTCAATCCTCGTTTCACGAAGCTTAATAAATCGTATTCCCAACCAGTCACCCGAAGATATCGCATATTTATTACTATAAGCAAGGAAATAGTAACCCGTAACTTTTTTCCTCCTAATAAAGGTGAGTTATTTACTTAGCTACGTTTGTGCGTGTTTATCCCAAACTATCATTATCAACCCGTTTCTATTCCATTGTCGAACACAAATCTCGCTTTATTATACGAAGTTTCTCACCCTTCGCGAACTTGGATTGGCCATTATTATCTACTGCGAATAGTCTGTAAGTCCCTAAATGGTTTTGGTGACATACCTTTTCTATACGATATTTTAACCTTAGGTATTTACCAATATTGGATAGACATTTTAAATAATATTGTTGAGAAGCTTCTCAATATGAAGTACTGCTGCCATCCAAAACTATCTTTAAAGATAGATAATTTGCGTCCATGCAGATTTCACAGATTTTCTATACAATCCTTAATCTGTTTCCAAAAGGTGGGCAGTCCCAATGCCACTGTCGGGTGGCTTCCGACCATAGGCCCTAGGCAGTGGTAGGGCACATGTGGTTTCAGTCGGTATGAAACAAAAAGCCAGCCCTAATACCTTACCTCATCGAGCACGTGGAATGTCTTCAGCTACACGATTTACTTGAAAAAAAAGGGACGACGCTGTACAGCAAACGTAATTCAGCCACGCATACCTACGCAACTCTGCTGCTCCCTGCCTAAATTTACAACTATAAAGCTACGCATACTGGTTGGTCATAATCTACCATTCAATACACCCACACATGCAAGTGTAAAAACAGATTCACCGATATTATTTTCGTTCCTCTTACATTTCATTCACAAAAGAGTTGTATTCCAAAAATAAACGTTAATCAAAAATAACTTGATCCACTCTGCTAATCCGATCGTATTGTAAACGTTATACAAAAAGCAATTGAAATCAATTCTGTTCCACAAACAATTCCAATAGCCCTCAAGAGAACCCTTAGCTAACAGCTCGGGGGAAGTTTCGTCCAATCAATCGGCTGTCATGTTGCTTACCCCAACAACAGACGATTGGGAGCCTATACCAATTAAGGTCACATTTCAGTCAATAAGATCCCTTATCGCCTTTCAATCAAGTGTAAATGCTCGGGAACAATTAAAAGCGTCTATGTTTTAGTATCGAATTAGTCGGCGATCTCAATAAAGTGCTTATTGACTAAGTCGTTGCTGATGTTAACGTACTGAATTGTTAAAACTATGATTTTATTTAAAACGGTTTTCGAATTAAGTAAAATTTTCTTTTATTATTATCCTTTCTAAAACTTTTACGAAACTACATTCATTTTTGTCGGCATAATACAAAATAGCTTTAATGATATTCGACTGAATTTAGAATTAACGATTACGAGTTTCGAAAATCACACCATGCCCACTGCCTACGGTCAAAAGCCCCGGGTAAACCCTCGAAAGGATGTCCCAGAATGCCCGACAGACCAAAAAAGTGTCCATGTTAAAAATGAATAGACAAATTCGGCAGCGGCGGCATTGAAGAATAGGTATTTACGGCAGTAAATTTTATAACGAAAAAGAAAGTGGAAAACTCCTGACAATAATGAGGTAAACCCTTAACTTAACGACAACTCTAGAGAAGTACTTAATACTTAAACACGTTACGAATGGTTGGATGTTTACTGCTCAACAAGGTATGTAGCACCACAGCCGAAAGATCATAGATTTTTTCTTTTATACTGTGGTAATACTGAACCATATAATGAATGTAATCATATTTCATGAGCTTCAATATTTAAAGATTTAGTCGGTAGGAGTCCGGCATGCAGGATTTCCACACGATAAAAAAAAATCACGTGAGATACGATGAGTGAGATACTTTGTCAACGGCATTGAACCAAAAGGTATAACAATATTACTAGCGGCCAAAGCTATTTTAGCTGTGAAAGTGGCTCTCATCTCTGAATATCGCCAAGAGGGCAACGCATCGCTTTTAAAAAAAAACTTTCAAAAATCTGCTGTTTACTTAACAAACATATTTCGAGACTACAATACAAATTTCATTCACGGCTTACATATCCGACACAGATACAGTTTTCACGCGTCATGAACTTCCTGAATTCTTTGCGATGGATGATTCTATACCTACATAATAAAATAAATGAAAATATTTTGACATTCCTTTTCATTGTATCATTTTTGTTGTAAAGGCACTTGACTTGTACAAAGAATGTGAAGCCTACTCTATATTCTTTGTTAGGAATAAATAAGTCAATGCTTGGGGCGGAAATAGCTGGAAATAACCAGAAATCGGGTACCTATCAGTAGGTTATATTAAATTCGATCAATTCAGTTCCTCGTTTCTTTATACATACACACTTTTTTTTTACACACATTTGATAGGTATTTTTTTTATTTATTTATTTAAAACTTTTTGCACAAAAACATGTACAAAGGCGGACTTAATGCCAATGGCATTCTCTACCAGTCAACCTTTGGGTGATGCAGAGATAAGATAAAGCAGGTGCTAAAAGTATAAAGACGAAAGGTTTGTATAAAATGGTACAAATTAAATACAAGAAAGAAATATTAAGAATTTACTTACTAATTACATAAATTAAAACATACTACAAAGATTATATATGTATGTAGATACTTATATAAATGAATATAGATAAATATTTCTATGTAAATACAATATAATAAATAGATATTATCATACATAATATGAATAAATAAATACAAACATGAAAATCCTTAACAATAAAGTAATATTCTGCTTAAGGGACCCTATAGAGTTGACGTACTCGGTTTCTGAACGAGAGACGGTTCGTCAAAGTCCTGACTTCGAGAGGAAGGGCTTTCCAGAGAAGAATAGATCGCACTAGAAAAGAGGAATGGACAAGATTTGAAGTGTGAGTTGGACAGTGCAGTAGAAGATTATTAGAGGAGCGTAAATTTTTGTTATGATTAGAGCCAAGTAGATGAAGATGAGATTTTAAGTAAGTAGGGGCATCGGGAGATTTTAAGAGTGAAAAAAGTAAACAGACAGCTCGCAGACTGCGCCGCCGTCTAATAGGTAACCAACCCAACTCATCACGAAAAGCCGAAACGTGGTCATACTTCCTAAGATTGTAGACGAATCGAATGCAATTATTGAGAAGTCGGTCGAGTTTCTTGAGCAGATCTGCATTAAGGTCGAGATAGCACACATCACCATAGTCGAAAATCGGAAAAATTAAAGTCTGCATAAGCATTGTCTTGGTTTTGACTGGTAGAAAATTTTTGAGTCGATAAAGAGCCCGAAGTGTTCCAGTCACCCTTTGGCTAACGTTAGTGACCTGAACCCGCCAACTCAAGGTTGAGTCAATGTGTAAGCCCAGATTTTTAACACTGACAGTTACTGGAATAACTTTTGAGTTAAAAGTTATCGATGGAAGAGTCACATCTTTTAACTTGTTGATCATTTAGTTAGTGCCAATTATAATACTCTGGCATTTGTCAGGGTTAACGGCCAGCCCAAACTTATCACACCACCCCCCTATCAGCCCCAAATCCGCATTCACACAATCTATCGCCTCTGAGATGTTATCCACAGAGGCTTGGCTATATAATTGCAGGTCATCAGCATACAAGTGATACGCACACTGAAGATCGGTGGTTAAGAGGTTGATAAATATCGAAAAAAGAAGAGGAGATAGTATGCCGCCTTGAGGGACCCCAGAGTCAAGATTGCACCAACTCGAAGACATTTCATCGACACAAACTGACTGCTGGCGACCCTGAAGATATGAGGAAAACCAATCCAGCTCGTCAGAAGAGATCTTAATGTGGGCAAGGATGGATAAAAGTATGTCATGGTTAATGCAATTGAACGCATTTGAGAAGTCAACCAAGACCATCACTGTGGCCTTACCTTTCTCCATCCCATCCCCAATGTCACCCGTTACTTTAAGGAGTGCGGTCGTCGTGCTATGTCCTGGTCTGAATCCTGATTGTAAGGGGCTAAGTATTGAATTCCTGTGGACAAAGTTGGACATCTGTCTATGTACGCACGCTTCCTGCACTTTCGATAAAAAAGGAAGGATTGAAATTGGACGAAAATGGTTTGGAAGAGAGGGATTGGAAATTTTGGGCAGGGGACGAACGTAGGCTTTACGCCACAAGTTTGGAAATTGCCCAGAAGCAAGGGAAAAGTTAACTATGTGTGAGATAGCAGGAAGAAGGAGGTCCAGGATAAACAGGATCATACGACGACTTATGTTGTCGCAGCCCACTGCTTTAGATTTAATAGCTAAAATAATCCTTTTGATCTCAACTGGCGTGACTGGAGAAAACTGAAAGGGTGAATAACTGGGAATGGTTAATCCGGCTACGAAATCTACCGTTTGACGCTTGGTTAGGCCATCAATTGCGAGAGAGGTGGAAAAATGCCGATTGATAGCATCTAACTCAATCGTCTTAGGTAGCTCCATCTGCCTTGGTTTACCTATTCCCAGTGTCCCAAGGAACTTCCAGACATGAGCTGGCGATGAGTTAGTTATATTGTCAAAGATGTGTCGGCGTTTAGCGTTCCGTATCACTTGGTTACATCGATTCCTGGCAGTTTTGTAAGAGCTCCATAGCATGTCTGTACGATGTTTTTTATTTTTATGAAAGGCCCTATCTCTACGTTTCATGGCAATTCGAACATCATTTGTTAGCCACGGCGCCGGGGGATGCTTCAATTTTACCCTCCTGACAGGAGCATGAATGTCGTAGAGGCTATTTAAAGTTTCATTGAAGAACAAAACTTTGTCATCAACTGTGGTAGCCTCTCCCAAAGGTTCCCAGTTTATTTCCGCGGCATCCGCACACAATTTAATGACGTCCATCCGTCCAAAACAACGCCTATGCAGCACTTTAGGTTTGAGTTTAGGAGGTTTGAGAATATACGATAGATAAATTAGATCATGATGGGAAAAAGCCGGCGCTAAAAGCTGACCGTGTGAATGTACAAGAGTAGGAGAAGAAGTAAGAATTAAGTCGAGCCAGGTATCATCTGTATCTTTATTGTGGTGTGTGGCCTCAAGTGGCAAAATATGGAGACTGGCTGACTCAACTATGTGAAGCAGTTTTTGAGCTCTTGAAGAGTCTACAAGAAGATTGGTGTTAAAGTCACCCATGATGATGTGATGCTCATAATCAGACCCTAAAGACTCTAAGACCAATTCGAAATCGGTGAAATAATCAACACAAGGGGGACTATAAACAACGCCAAGAATAGTTTTAATACCCTTGACCCAAACCTCAAGGAAGAGGAACTCCGCAGAAGCGGAGTAATGTGGAGGAGATGAGGCAACTATTTTGAAAGGTAGATCACTACGAAGGTATATTGCAACCCCACCTCGCTCCTTCCCGATCCTGTCGTTTCTAACTAAAATAAATCCTGGGAGAGGATATGAAGTAGAGAGTAGGTCAGGCTTTAGGAAGCTCTCGGAAATCAGAACCGCATGAACGTGGGAGTTAGCGAAAGTAGCTACAAGGTCACTGTAATGACTAGCCACACTTTCTGCATTTATATGACAGACATTAAATGACCGTCCCAATTCTTGTTCAAAATGCGTACGGAGTACATCACCAACTGTTACTGTGGTTGTATTTTCTGTAATTGAGCAAAAGCTGTCATTCTCAGACGGTGTATCGTAAGCAGAGTGGAAAGAATCATTATCTGCAAATAAGTCAGTCATGTAGTTTAAAATAATGAATAATATAAATATAATAAGTATTTAAATACCGAATAAATAATTAATATATAAAAAAATATAATAACAATAAATACGATAAAAGTACCAATACAATATTTACACGCAGTTGATATAAGTCTCACTCTCTGCACCACCCGCCAGCAAACATTCACAATACTGTAACAGAGAAATTAAGTTTAACATGTACTATTATAAAGATTTCTAGAACAAAATGAAAACCAATATTATTTACAAAAAAAGTGGTATGTTAGTATAAAAAAAACACTGCACGATCAATTAAGCTGCAACGGAACGCAAAAGTTTTTACACGAATAAAGAATATGTACTAAATATCGTGCCTACATATTTCTGAACGAAACGGTTAAATTTGATGCTGCGGTCAGATTTTGATATACGTCACAAATGTCAATGTCACATCAGTCAAACTAATGCGGCTAATTTGTAAACAAACAAACCAAGATAAATTATTAAGTTGTGGGTAAAAGAAGTAATTTAGTGTTAAGATAAGTGATATGACTGTTACACAACAGTTAGTATAGATATAGACAGTTAAATATTACATGACCTTAACAGTCTTGATTGAAATTGAATACTTTAAAACATAACAAAATATGCAAACCGGACCGCTAAACGAAGCACCACCATAAAGTCTCAGTTCTTTCGCAATCTTGCCTTTGCGTTATCTGCACTAACTGCATCACTCTTCGATGGAATGGCACCCCGCTCAACAACCACCTTGGGATGCTTAACAGTCAAAGAACTAAGCTCATCTATGGATGTTATCTTGTGACGACTGCCCCCAATGTTGACAACAATAACACCGTCCTGTGTCCAGCATGCCCGTACACCAAAATGTTGCCTGGCTTTGCTGAAGACTGCCTGCCGAGCTTTTGTCAAATTCTCCTTGACTGATACTGAAGAGCCTTTGAGTTTAGTCTTACAGCGCCATATGCTTGATCTTATATGAAGTGCAGAAAACCTCACCAAGACTGGACGGGGATGATCACCAGGAGCTCCCAACCTATGACTGTATGCGATATCAGCAGCAACAATGCTATTCAGCGCCAACTTCTTCTGAACCACATCAAGAATAGCAGTGGTGCAGTTCTCATTATCCGCTTCAGCCACTCCCATGAAAATAAGTGACTTGCGCCTGTGCCGTGTTTCCATTGCATCCAATGACCTTGCACACTCGGCGATCTGTCTTCTTAGCAGGCTGAGCATGGAAAACATGAGTTCCCTAAAGGTCCGGAACTCTTCTGCCACCACATAAAGTTGACCTGGTACCCCGACAACAGGGCAGCATTTCATGGTTCGAAAGGGTGGGACGAAAAGGACGGTTTGACGAGAGATATTTGCTTTTTCACAATTTAAAACCAAAAAATAGAAACTTTTCTTGAAAACCTTGATAATTTGCGATTGAAGCCATCGTAATTGTTTTGTTAAAACTGGTAAAAAAATAATGTTAAGATTGACAGTCTTTGGATATAATTATGTCATTCAATAGTCCATTAGTAATGTACCAATGTTAAAAAATATTTTTACTGTTCTGACTACGAAGATTAAGTTGCAATTGAAATGGTTGGGTATCATAATGTAGTTTCTAGCAAATAAAATGTATTTTTTCGACAGAAGAGCGAAGTGGAACCTTTTCGCGATAGGAGAGACTTTGCCTCCTTGTGCGTGTTCTACCGCCTGTACAATGGGTTGTGCTCTGAGAAATTGTTTGATATGATGCCTACGACTACGTTCTATCATCGCAACGCTCGCCACAGACAGGGTGTTCATCCCCACACTTTGCGACCGGATCGCTGGAGCACGGTTAGATTGAATAGGGGCTTTCTTCCGCTCACGCTTTGGCTATGAAAGGATCTCCCTGCCTCGGCTCTTCCAAACGCCTACCGTGTTGCAAACGTCCAAAGGCTGCGGTGACCACCAGTACATCCAGTGGGACGTATGCTTGTCTGCCACCTTAGTATAATAAACTCATATAAATAATGTTGTTTACAAAACTCATAATAAATGGATTGAAAAAAAAAGGCTTTACTTTTTTTTATTGTTTAACGTGAGGGAAAATCCTCATGGATGTTATGCCGGACTCCTACCGACTAAAAAACCTCACGTTACGCCCAACAGCCTGTGGTTGGAAGCCCCGGGGAAGCCCTCGGAAGGATGTCCCAGAACTCCCAACAGACCCACGGCCGCCGCTGCGGCCTCGCCCAGGGGGTGGTTCGGGTGCTATTCCGCGTCTTTGGGGGGTTTCGGGTGTGATCCCGCTTCTAAGGGGGGGCGTGCGTGAATCGGTCACGTCACGCTGCCGTCATGGGCCTGCTTCTGTAAGGACGGTGAGCCGCCTTCTCACCGTCCTCAGGCCCCCGGTCAAGGAGGCCGATAGTCCTCGGCGAAGATACGTCGGCGGCGCCCAGCCGGCGACTACGGAACTCGGGTGGGAGAGTTCTCTCCCGTACCCGTCCAGCCGCCTCCTTCACGATCATGACCTGCTCGCAGAAGGAGGCGGCGCAGTCCCACTTACTCCCGCTGGAGAGCATGGCTCGCACCATGGCTTAGAGCGAGAGAGTGTCCACGTCCAGACCCACTACGAGGATCTGGCGCTGTTGCGCCCACGCCGTGCACTCCAACAGCGTGTGGAGCGCCATGTCATCGCGGCGGTTCTCGCAGTGCTGACACTTGGCCGTGGTTTTCCGGTGTTTTCGCCACAGATACCTACCGAAGCTACCGTGCCGTGCAAGCATCTGTGTCAACCGGTAGGAGAGAGCACCGTGTCTCCTCTCCAGCCAATCGTTCATGACCGGTCTGACGGCCGCGATTGTGGCGAATTCCCCCTTTGGTAGCTCAAGTCGCACCTTCCATGTCTCCACGGTTTACTGTTGGAGTAGGGACCGCTGGGCCTCGATTTCTCGATAAGCGGGTCTTTGGCCCCGCTCCAGCGCCTCCTTGCGCCATCTGAACAGTGACGCAAGGGCTCTCGCTTCCAGGTCCCATGGAGGGGTCCCGGCTGGATTTAAAATCTCTCTCTTTAAAACACATTTACTTTTTTACTTATCTTACAACTTTATTAGACAGTTATGAACGTTATGAGGTCCTTAGAGATTTTTATTACAAGGCTTATAACAGGTCTTAGGAAAACACGTAAAATTTGAACTCATACAAATAGTTTCATTATAGATAATGTGTCTAGGTCGTAAGTATAAAATATTTTTACATTTTCTTGGTTAGGGTTCAAGGAGATTTTATGTAGACACGAGTTTTTTTTATGTGTATTTAGTACTATTATTATGTCTATCGCCTTTGAAGAAAGTCATAGCAATCATTCGACAAATAAAATCACTTCGTTATTAGTAAGACGTAAAGGATTTAATACAGTTTTCCAAAGTTAATTTGATCGTCATCTAAAAGACGACATAAATGCTGACAGATGAATAGTACAGTACTGTTGTAGACCAAAAGTGGCAACTCTAAACTATGAATTTAGTTTTTACTTATAGATCATGAATCCCTGTCAGTTACTTCTGCATTTATTAAATATCCATGAACTCCCCCTCTAAAAACAAGTACAGTTTGCCCCCTTAAACTTGATAGTTTTGATTGTTGGTGATCCACGGCCTAGTAGTACAAGAAATTACAGATGGCCGATAATATTGAGTGAAGAATCATTAATGGGTTTCGTTTATACCTGCTTACAATTTGCACTGACAGTTGTACCTTATAAAACACTAGCGGATGTCACGCGGTTTCACCCGCGTAGTTACCATTCCCGTGTGAATACGGGAATAAAATATAGCCTATGTTCACCGCAAAGAGCGCTTTACAACAGTGAAAGGATTTTTCAAATCGGCCCAGTAGTTCCGGAGCCTATTCGTTACAAACAAACAAAAAACAAATCTTTCCTCTTTATAATATTAGTATAGATTTATTCAAATAAGCAACCATAACAAGTCCGTTTAAACCAGATAAGTATAAAATAAATAGTTAATATAATATCCTGATTCTCTCACAGTTTCCAATACAAGTACCTATCAATAACGCTTCAACCAAATATTTATTATGCTCTAACTTTGCACAATATGACAGTTCAAATACACCGCCGGATATTTCATTCTAGAGAAATAATACTCTCCAACCCGCCCTTGTTTATTGTTTATGGTTGGAAATTACCGGCAAAAAGACCCGTTATGACCACTTTAGGAAATATCCGTTCCGCCGAAAAGCACTGCCAGTACAGTGTTATGGTAAGGCTTTATAGAACGTTACAGCCTTATTGAATTTTGTTTGTATTAAAACGATTTGACAGTTTATCGCACGGGGCCATCTTTTAAACGTCACGGAGACGCTCAATAACTTCTGACGTCAATCGCAGATGGTATGTAAGTAGCGGCAAGTCGGCGTAATATGAGTCTCATTGATCGTCTCCCGGATGCATTACAGGCAACATTTCATACAGGTAACCTTTGGATTTATATGTAATGTAGTATTCACTAGACGTTTATTCGAGATTGCTCTATAATATTCTCAAAGGTCAGTTTATTATATGATAGCTTATGAATTTATTCTCTTGACGTTGAGACTCGCCACGTCAAGACGACGCTATTTCAAGTCACTCTGATGTCCAGTACAACCAAGTGGAACCGATGACGTCCGCCGTCGAGGGAATAAACAGATAACGTTACGAAACGAGGTCGATTCGATGGGAATTTGAAGCATTTAAAAGCACGTCGTTCCATTGGAATTTAATATATGGACCTGCGCAGGTCTATGCTTATCAAACTATTAAAAATAAATTTCAATTAATTGGTTTGGAATTAAATTTTAATAAGTGTGAATTATATAATCATAATAATCACAACAATTCGGAACTCGTTGAAAAATTCAATTCCCTATGTCCGAATATTAAAATTGTTAGCAGAGAGAATCTTTACCTCCTAGGGTCCCCTATATTTGAAGATGCTATTCCCGAATTAATAGCACAAAAAATTTCAAAATTTGAATCCAATGTAGATCGGCTACATTCTATTAGTTCACATTACGCAACCACAATTCTGAAATTTTGAATGTTTGTTCCCAAATCTATTTATTTGCTTCGCTGTTGTCCTTTTTGGAAACATCAAAGTCATTTATTTTCTATTGATTCGCTAATCAAATCTTCTTTGGAATCAATTCTCAATATACAACTGAGCGAACAATCTTGGTCCCAGGCATCTCTTCCCATTAAATATAGTGGGCTAGGGATCCGCAAAATTTCTAGTGTGGCTTTGCCAGCCTTTTTGTCATCTGTACATGCCACGTCGAGTCTCGTTGGTAAAATTCTGACGAATTGTCTTACAGACTATGAGACGACTGGCCTTACAGATGCTAAGAATGCTTGGCTTATGGCTTGTCCGGGACAAAATTTACCCACCCATCCAAATTTACAACGGAGCTGGGACGACGCTATATCAAAATTAACCTTTGACTCCTTGTCAATGCTAGCTTAGGCCCGGATCGGGCCAGATTATTAGCGCCCAGTAGAAAGGAATCCGGTGATTGGTTGAAAGCTTTCCCTACAGCCAACACCGGAACTTTTTTGGAACCGGACATCCTAAGAATTTCAGTTGGTTTGAGACTTGGCGTCACGCTTTGCGCTCCTCATCGATGCCCCTGCGGTTTTAACGTTGACACTTTGGGGCATCATGGTCTTTCACGATTGCAGGCCGCTTCTCACGCCACGCTGCGCTGAACGACATCATCCGCCGTGCTCTTGCCACCGCCAATGTGCCTGCGCTCTTAGAGCCAAACGGCGTTTCCAGGGACGATGGCAAGAGACCAGATGGTATAACTTTGATACCGTGGGAGATGGGTCGGGTCCTGGTGTGGGATGCAACTTGTGTTGACACTCTGGTCCGTCCCATCTTCCTAAAACAAAATTAAAAGCCAGTGCAGCAGCGGAAGCGGCTGAAAATCTTAAAATTAATAAATATAAGAGTCTCGACTCATCGTATCGTTTTTGTCCAGTCGGTATCGAGACCCTAGGTCCATGGGGACCCAATGCGCAAAAAATTTTCAAGAATTTGAAAAAGCGCCTTGTGGAGACAACTGCTGACCCAAGGGCTGGCAGTTTTCTCGCTCAACGAATAGGTATTGCTATTCAAAGGGGGAATGCTGCTAGTCTTTTGGGCACAATGCCACGGGGGCCTTATTTAGGTTTAGTTTAGATAGTAATAATGTAAATATAGATATGGAATAATTATGTTTCTCTGTAATTCTTAAAGCTTATAATATAAGTATGTGTATATTAACTATTAAGCTAAGAAACCTAGGGTGCTACGATTACTAAAATGCCTAAGTGTTCACTGTCTAGGTACTGTCTTATCAATACTATCCTACTAATCGTGTCCTGGGACATCCTTCCGAGGGCTTACCCGGGGCTCCCAACCATAGGCTGATGGGCGTAACGTGAGGTTTTTAGTTGGTAGGAGTCCGGCATAACATTTATTCGGATTTTCCCTTACGTTTAAGAAACAAAAAATCCTACTAATCGTTCCAACTAATATTATAAATGCCAAAGTCTCTGAAGATGTTTGATACTTAAACACGCTCTAACGACTGAAAGGATCTGGCTGAAATTAGGTACAAGAATAGATTATACATAGACAATTTTTCTGTCTTAAAAACAAAATTTCACGCGCGTGAAACCGCTAACATCCGCTAGAGCTTCATAAAAAATACTGAACTTTAAATTTGTCGAACAATTTTCGAGAGAGTTTTACTAATGACCTTAAGTATTTACCCCAACAATTCTACAAAGTCAAATAAAAAGTGCTAAATACCAGTTAGGATAATTAATTGATCTTAGCGTTACCCCCAAACGCCCACAGCACTTGTTCACGGCAAAAAATTTTTACAGTTATTTAACAAATAATTAAAAGCAAATACATGCATTGGAAAGTTTGTGAAGGTTTGTATTTCAACAATGATTAATGCAATCAATATTTGATTAACAGTAAATTGAAGCTATACTTAAGTACCAAGGTATTATGATTAATTGTTGGTGCACAGACTGAATCTCTCCATGACTTAGATCATTTAACTACTTGTAGCTGAATAGTCGAAGCTCCATGACCATTATACCAATTTATAATATTTTAATGTCTATTAGTCTCTATTATACTCGTTCTTTCAAGTTATATCAATACAGCCAGTATTATTTCACTGTTTTAGCCCACTTAGAGAACTGGGAAAAATATATCCAATATTTCGTCTCCAACTTAACTGTTACAAATCGCTAAATATAATTAAAACTTTTGTAATAAATAAGTAAATACTTTCATAAAGAGTAAAAACAAAGAAGAGAAATTGGAAATTCGAACAAAAATAAATTAGGTTATTCGCCCTAATTTTCTGGTCTCATTTTTCAACCCACTTTAGCATTTTAAGAAATATGTTTGGTAATACCAGAGTATTCGAATTTCGAATTGAGTAATAAACAATATCACACTTTCCCCTGTTTCAATCGACCTTATTTTTTAATTTTGAAACATTCTATTTACACAATTGGATTAGGTTTTGGTGAAAGTTAAATCATAACATTGTGTTTGTTTTCAATGCTCTTATTATAAACACTATTATTTCTTTATAGCTATTCCTTTCTAAAGTCCAAACAAAGATGGCAATAGGTAAAAGGGAAGGAGAAGAAATTGTATGGATATAACTTCGAATTATCAGGAGTGACGAAAGAAAAGACGGCACTCTCGCTGCAACGGCTGAACGGCTCTGGCTAAAATTCGGTACAGTGATAGTCTAGATATATAAAGATGTCTGGAATAGCATATAAGCTACTTTCTATCACAGGTATAAGTAACCTTGGGAAGCGGAACGGAAACAAAATTCAATATAGGTGGAGCCGCAGACGCTATCTAGTCTAAATTGCATAGCTTTCACATGTTGCGGGTATTTCTTACAACGAAAGTTTTAAAAAAGCATTCACAGACATTTTCGACTACGTGTTTATATTCCCAGTTATTTTTTATGATTTCACATATGAACTGTATAGAATACGTAAAGAACTACGATATTGGCACAGTCTCCTTGTTGCCTTACAACAGAATTAATGGACTGAAAGAGTTCAGATTTCCGAAATAAATTTCAATGTATCAGAGCGCGTTTATCATGTTACATTGGATTTTCATTAGCTTATTTATTCCTGTTCGAACGAGTTTTTGAACATGGGAACTTAACACAAAAGTGACTCAACCATTAGAAGAAGGTTGGAGGAACGTGGACTGTCACCGCACAAGCCAGCAAACGGGCCAAAAGTAACTGCAGAGCATCGAAGAGCGCGCCCCAAGAGTCCATATGACGCCAAATAGACTATTACTTTGATCTAGATCTCAGGACTCATGAGGTCTGCTGAATTAAAATTTGAACACAGACAACTTCAGTTTATGAACCAAAAACTCTCTAGGCTCGTAACACGATTACTGATAAAATCCTCGATAGATTTTTGTGTTGAAAATACCTCGATTTTAGTGAAATTTTAAGCTAGATCTCTTATGTTATAAGTTGTTTTTATAATATAAAATATTTATAAGAAAGAAAATAGTAAAATCTTCATTTGTACTAGAGCATTTTTTTCATATTGGTTATAGTTTTTCTATAATTAATTTATTTCGTTAAAAGCGCACAAAAACCGATTGCATCTCTCTCTTTCTTGCACGGTAAAATGTATATCTTCTATCTTATTTTAACAATTTGGCGTCTGGTAGGCTCTTGACTTTGCACGTGAGCACCAAAATTGGTCATACCTCCAGTGCAGCAAAGTTCTCTTTTTTGATGAGTGTAATATTATGCTGTTTGGTAACGACGGAAGGAACAAGGTCTACAGAAGAGATGGAGAACGCTTTGCACAATGCGGCATTGAAGAAAAGGTCGGCTATGGTGGCGGTTCGTGGACGGTTTGGGGATGAATCAGCGCTGACGATAGGACAGAGCTTGTCTTCGTTTCTAAGCCACATCTGCCTGCACTAAACTCTTATCGGTATATCGAACAGTGTCTTGAGCCTCACGTGGGCACATTGGCAACGGCTTCATATTCATGCACGACAATGCTGGGGCTCACATCGCGGGCGTCGTACGAGACTATCTCACCGAAGTCGGTATCTCCACTATGGAATGGCCAGCAATAAGCCCAGTCATGAATCCCATTGAACATCTATGGGATGCGTTAAAGAGACGAATTCGTGCAAGAGATCCTGCCCCAGGAACACTTAGCCAGCTGCAAAACGCAATCCAAGATGTATGGAATGGAATGCCGCAACGTGTGATCGTGGCTCTCATTTGATCGATGAGAAACCGTATGGAAGCAGTAATAAGACCTCGGGGAAGGAATTCAAGTTATTAAATAAACGCTTTTTTTTCTTTACGTGTTGTTTTATCCACTTTCTTCACACTCCATACAGAGTAAAAATACGTTAAACAAAATGCGAAACATAAGAATTTGAAACCCTCTTAAATTCACTACTAAACGACATTTGACATATTATTCCTAAATTTACACATTTTTATGATAATCTTTAGAAAACATAAACTTGCAAGGTGTTTCGATTTCCCGATGAGAAGTGTATATGTGACTGAAAATCTTGTTTTATATATTTTCTAGACGATGCATGATTACGGGTTGTACGTGAGCTTCCGAGGTGTACCTACTGCTGGTTCATGTTGTATATTTGAAAGCGATAACGATCTTGCAAAGGTATTTCCCATACTTTACCTACATAGGAATACTAGATGATGCTCGCGGATTCGCCCGCCTGAAATTCTGTTGCCTTTCCCGCTTACTGAGATAAAAAACGTCTAGCCTATGCGTTACTCCAGACTATAGTCTATCCCTGTGCCAAAAATCAGCCAGATTCATTCAGCCGGTAGAGTGTTATTGAGTAACAAACATCCAAACATCTTCACAAACTTTCTCATTAATAAATTAAGTAGAAAGTAGGATGATGTAAACATGCATGTATTACAAGCTTAAACTTTTAGGCCTACTACATTCTGTTAATATAAGGTTAGACTAACTCAAATATCTTAAGCTTTAACATTCAACAATCACTCGCAACAAGTTCCTTTCACACAGCAATTAAAACATGGTCGGGTCTGGAAATCGCATAGTTCCGGTTACTTCTACAAACTATATCTTGTCGAACTAAAGTCTAACAACTCACTATCTTTAAAGTCCTGTTCCCACCACAAGCTAAGCGGGTCCATTTTTGTTCTTATTTTTGACTTCTTTATAAACTGAGGTAGACGCGCCGTACTCTAACAAACGAGATTTCAAAAGCAATCCTCAAACACACACATTGCTAAGACTACACTCACTTATAAATATTTTTTACGTAATTGTCACCATACTCAATAGCAATATACGAATAGAACAAGAGTAAAATAGAAGGTGTATGGACTCCGATTGCAAGTCGAGTACCTACTCTCGAAGTTTTGACTCACAACAGTGCAAGCAACGCTGCTAATTGGCGCAGTTTATAGGTTTCAAAAATCGGTGCGTAGGGCATGTCTACCTCAGTTTATAATTATAGAAGTCTTAGGATTTCACGCCGCCGCGTCACAGTTTACTCGCCTGAGTTAAGCGGATTTATTAAAGCCATTAATGGGTTCATTCAGCACGCGGTGGAAACCGGCCTTAACACTGATCACGAGGTACGTCTCCGTAATATGACACAGAAAACTGAAGTCTAGTTTGTGTGTATTTTGATAACACAGATTAATATCAGATTCTGTAAAAAACTTTATTTTATTTGCTAGCTTTAATTTTTTTTGTTACTAGTATATGTTGACATAGCGGCAACAGAAATACATAATCTGTGATAACTAGTCTAGCTCTCACGCTGTTTCTGCCGTAAATGACGCTTCAACATGTTGACCACGACTACTCTGTCAAGAGTGTAACAATTATAAAAAGGGAGGGTTCCGTACCAAAAAATAAAAACAATTTATGATTGTTGTATGGGAGACCCCCTTAAATGTGATTATTTTTCTGTTTTTAGCAGACAAACGGACAGCTAAATCTCAGTAGTAAAAGGCGGGACCATTTGTCCTTTGGGTATGGAACCCTAAAAATTGTACTAACGTATTGCTGATATTGTAAACTATAATAAATAATGTCTTCCATATTTTGTTCATAATATTGGAACTTTATGTAACCTTATCAGACAATTTGTATAAGCCTCTTATGCAACCTAATACGGTAATGTGAAAACAGAGTATTCAATAAGAAACCGTTGAGTGAGGAGGAAATTATTTGATTTTTCGGGGTTTCCTACCCGGTGGTTAAAAACGGGACCCTATTACTGAGACTTCGATGTCCGTCTGTCTGTCTGTCTTTCACAAGATTATTACAACATACGTACTTTCTGACTTACATTACAAAGAAGATTAGAAATGAAACCTATCGTACTTTATCGACTAGGCCTTGATGCAAAACACTTTTTATTACGTCCTATTCGTCAGCACATATTTATTAGATAGAGAAAATTTTATCTTTATTGTATTTATGGTTCAACTTATTCGCTTCGTCTTTGAATATCTGGATGTTAGGTAGGTAAACTATAATTTATATTAACTATAATTATGTACTGTGAAATCGTAAGAACATCGTCGACTGCGAAACTCGGAAGGGAGTTGAAGACTTTCAAGTTTATAAAATTAATAAGGATGTCATAACTTCAAGAAACTTTTCCGTACTAATAGTAGAGCATACTTGGTACGAAAAAGTTTTTCCCATAACTATGAGAAAACTTCACGAGTTCAATCGCAACGTAGGTATAAAAAAACTGATTGAGAATGAATTCTGATTGTTAGTGGATGCTTTTGCCTTTCGACATTCGATGCTGTGATTCATGCTGCGAATGACTGTTGTGTAAATATGTACATTTTCAAGTGACCTGAACAATATGCCGCATTAAGTTCCTGGATTGATCAAACGACTTGGGAGCTACGAATGTAACAAGAAGGGGAAAAATGCACGAAATATAAAAAGTTAGAACTAGGAGATGGATTTGATAAGCTGTCTATTTCTTGACCATAATCAAATCTGACTGAGAAAGTGGCATTCTTCTGGACGTTTCCATAACTTTCTATCAGCGGGCTCGTTGCATTTTCTGTAAGTGACTATTATGACGATTTTAGCCATCCAGACATAAAAAATTGTTCACTTTTTTAGTACATTAATTTGCCGTAAATATCATAGATTTAGAATTTTTCGCGTAAATATTGCCTAATTAAAAGAACTTTTACAGAGTAAAATGTAGGTACTCTGGTTCACTTTGGAAAAGTAAAGATGCCCATTAAATATTTTACAAAGGATACTAAAGCGAAAAAAGTAGTTTAATAGAACTTTTGTCTGTTTGAATAGGTATCTGAGATAAACGAAAAACTACTTAACTTTACTTAATATTTAATTAAATTTTTGTATGAATAGAACCAGCAAGAGATTGTGTCTTTGAAGCGGACTTAACAGAACTTTAAGAATAAAATTGTGGACTAGATTTAAATTAAATAAGCTTTAATGCCGTAAAATCAAATTACAATAAAAATTGAGAACTAGTAAGTGCCCGAGGGCAAGCGTGTTGTGGAGCTCAGCGCGCTAGAGCGTAGAGACGGTCGCCCCACGCCTCATTACCGCTCGCTGCAGTCATCTGCTTCGAGGCAAGGTGTGTCGACATTGCCCAGGGACATTCTTCCGAGGGATTACCCGGAACTCCGGCCGTAGACAGTTGTATGGCATCGTGTGGTTTT
This sequence comes from Miltochrista miniata, assembly GCA_933228765.1. NCBI lineage: Eukaryota > Metazoa > Arthropoda > Insecta > Lepidoptera > Erebidae > Miltochrista > Miltochrista miniata. The sequence goes on along the minus strand of OW121762.1, from coordinate 20,089,100 downwards.
AGTCGGTAGGAGTTCAGCATAGAATAAATGCAGGATATCTACACGAAAAATAATGGCGCGCCTACAGTCTACATATACCTACACTACATAATACCTTATTGTGCCCATGAGCTAGAAAATAAGCAGTTTAAATTTCCAGCCCATCACAACTTTACATAGTCAAGAACGAAACCATTGACAACAACTAGTTAAACTCAATGCACTCAGACAGAATTGAGTACATATTTCTGTTTTTTAGGGTTCCGTATCCAAAGGGTAAAAACGAGAACCTATTACTGAGCCTTCACTGTCCGTCTGTCTATATGCTTGTCTGTCACCAAGCTACATCTCATGAACGGTGATAGCAAGAGAGCTCAAATTTTCACAAATTATATTTTTCTGGTGCCGCTATAAGTGCAAATACTAAAAGCTGTACAATAATAATATTTAATGGGTGCTCCCATACAAGCAACATTTTTTTGTCAGTTAGGGAACCCTCCATAAGCGAATACGACTTTCATTTGGCCAGTATATTTTTATACAACTGTAAAGGCAAATGGCAAAAGTACTACACTATCGACCCAGTACGTGGTACGATGTACTGTCGTTATATGTACTGGAACTAACTATGTATGCTACTAAACTAATTAGATTCTCTCTAGATATCCTTGTTCATGTAGTGAAATGATAGCATAACCGGGTATTTCCATCGTGCATTACCGTAGGTATGTATTTTCATTATAATAAAGATTGTATCTTCATACAAGACACAGACATCTCATACAAACGGATATTCGTAACTTTACCCGCGTAGAAAATTTAAATACTTTTCTTGAACCACTTCTTCTATTGATGAAAGTCTTGTAAAATATATCACTTTTGTCGTTTTAAGTAAAATGTCTTATTGCATAATAATAATAAATTCGTAGCTAAAAATTCTTGAGTGGAAAGGGAATTTTATTGCATACTTAGTATGAAATTTTAATTATTTCTTGGCGAACAATCCATGTTCAAAATTAAGATCATACAAACACACATTTTAATCCCACTAATATTATAAATGTGAAAGTTTGTGAAGATGTTTGGATGTTTGTTACTCAATCACGCTCTAAGGGCTGAACGGATTAAGCTGAAATTTGGTACAGGGATAGATAATAACCTGGAATAACACTAGGCTACTTTTATTCCCGGGAAAGCGGGAACGTGTAACAAGTTTCACGCGGGCGAAGTCGCGCGAAATCATCTAGTAGAATATAAATTAGCAATATCATTACTACTCGACCAGAAATAGGCAATTAGCATATTATGCTCTAGTAGTTAATCTATTGGAGCGTATTGGCCAATTGCCTAATTTTACGAACCGGATATCAATAAAAAGTCAGGTTTATGATGGGTTGACTTTACTACCAAACGCTAAGGCTTTCATTGAGTAATGAGATTATTCAGGCTATCTATGATAGGACGAATTATTCGGGCAGTAAATGTGGAAATCCTGCATGAATGCTATCTCCTACCGGTTGAAACCACACAATTCGTTACAACAGTCCGGCTGGCAGTCCCGGGTAAGCTCTCGGAAGGATATACCAGGGTTCCCAGCATACGTTGGCTACCACAGCCGCATTGCCCAGGGACTTCGGATACTCTCCCGCGTCTGGCGGGTTGGTTCGGGTGTTATTTACATATACGAACCGATATAAGTCATCATGGTGACAGCTTCTTAAAGCCGTATTTCAGGCCGTTTACCTTATCCATCAGTGACAACTAGAACGTCTACGCTGAGAAAAAAACAGTGTAACATTCTGTTATAGAAATTAGGTACTTGGATCAGACATTGTTACGGAAAAACAGACTAATGCCAAATATATAATACAACGATTTCGTTTTATTACTTTAACTCCTGTTTTAAAAACGAATGAGGTACTAAGCGCTAGATATCTCGGTGTAAAGAATACATTTTCGAGCTAATGCGATCGTTTAAACGTACTCAAACAAAAGCCAAAGACCTTTTTCCCTAAAATTATATTGCAATTGGAGTATGTTCAAACGATCCTGTGCCCATACGTCACATCTCATTTCATCGTATTATCGGATATGTGCCACGCATAAAACCCATTTACGTAACGTTATCGAAGCATTCCACAAATTTCTACCGTTGTTTGTAACGTGGCATCCTTCTCATGCATAATGATGTTATACCTCGTTTGTAAAATTGGGATAAGTAATTGAGAAATATGAGGGAACAGAAGACACATTCATACAATCATACGGATCACAATTCTAACCATCACAAAATTTGGCCTCTCCGTATTCGCCAAAATAAGACGGCCAAGCTTACCAAATCTGCTGATTTGCTTGTAGTAGACACGGCTATGTCTAGTAAATAAAATAATGTCGTGATTGTTACAGCACTTAAAAGTCCAGAATTGGTGAACCGACTTTTATGATCCTTGATTTTTGACTGTCTCCACCCCAAAGAGTTTTTTAAGCGACGAGTTCTATAAGCGAAAAATAGGAAAGCTATGTGGTGACCGTTTTCCATATCATTACTAAATATGTAAAAAATGACCCATAATTACGTACAAAAGGAAAGACACAGTTATTTACTTCTTTACAGTGCGTTCCGCATTGTACAGCAAGAGTTTGTACAACACACACATTGTACAACATTCGTCTCATTGTGTAGAAGACATTTCAGCTGAACAACAAAAACAGATCGTTGCTTGTATGTACTCCATGTAACCAATCATGTGTGTTGGAAGCTGAAAGAAAACTACGTAGTCAGCATCATCTATCAACACGACATGCCAGACGGCGCAATCACAATGCAGGGACGTTGTATTTACGATAGTTCAGTGCACTCAGTTCTATAAGGTTTTTGATATTGCTAACGAACTTGGGCATACGCTACAACGCGAACAAACAGATGTAGCCGTTTAACAGGTTATTTAAGTTATAGATTGTAAAAACTCATACTTATTCAAAATCGAATAGAACCAAACTATAAGTGTACATATCTATGCTCAAGACTTTCGTAGTCAGAATTTCAGAATTTCGTATATGAAAGAACAGACAAATTCAATCTAGAACTGATGAGCACTTTCTGATTAGGAAAAAATATATATACACATAACATTTCATACCAGTTGTGACTATTATATTATTTAGTTATTCATGTAATTATTTTATTAAAATTATTTATAATCAATTCTATACCTAGAAACAAAAAGAAAACTTATAACAATTATTTACTTTTAAGTAATTCATTTATATATGATAGTGTATATAAGATAGTTAATACCATTATTTAACATATTTTAATATCCTGGGTGGAGAACGGATGATTGTTCTTACCTTATTTGTTTGGCTGTCGCGTATGGTGAGTGGAGGCATGGTGTACGGCATGATGTGAAATAGCCAGGGGATTCTGGCCGTGCCTGGGGCGAGTGGAACGATGGGAGGTGCGGCCTGTTTCCTTTCATTTCATGCCTGAAATAGACAGTTTATTAAAGCACTGATTGCACTAAACACAACAACGGAACATAGATTTATATTATTCATATTACACACACGTTTATCTATAATTTATTTAATATTTTTCTAAACATATCAATTTCATTATGCAATAACTTGTAATCTATTACCACTAAACAGACACACATACAACAACCTAGCTTACAAAAGTTGGCATACGCTGTTTAATGTTTATTTTTGTTGTTATCATTGGATAGTAAACTGGTTTATTTATGCGACTAAATACAAAATGTACATACTCTGTGAATAATGTTTGACAGAGAGAAATGGCGTAATGGCGTGGCGTCTACGGACGCGGAAGTTGCCATCAATGTTGCCAGCCCTAATTAATATTTTCTTTATTTAAGGGGTCCTGTCCTGACACGATCGGTTGGCGGTTGTCAAGCGCGTTAAAAATCATGTGTACATAATATGCGTCGCTGCACACACACATGCAAAGAAATCACGCAACTGAAGCAACTTCCATTCATATTTAACGTGACTGACAATTGCAAGGCATGGTCGTGTCGGGAGCCCATTAGTCTTTTATTTATTTTCTTTATTAAGCTATTGCATAGCTTCTATCGCGGGCCTTGCGTGGAGACCGAATCCAGAAATTCGTTCAGTCGCAATATGTCCAATTCGCAAAATGTCCAAATGTCCAATTCTCAATAGGTCCAGTTCGCAATTGGTCCAGTTCGCAGTTGGTCCAGTTCGCAATTGGTCCAGTTCGCAATTGGTCCAGTTCGCAATTGGTCCAATTCGCAATTGGTCCAGTTCGTATTTAGGGATCTATATGGATAAATGGAATCAACATAGGTATTTTAATCCGTCTCATCGCATAATGACCTTTTCTCTAAATGTCCTTTTGTCAAAATGTCCTTTTCTCAAAATGTCCTTTTCTCAAAATATGTGCACTACAGGATTAACTCCGCGCAATCCGACGTGGATGGGTTAGGTTAGAAGGCTAAGGCGGGAGCGGAGCGCAGCGGAGCTTCCGCATTAGCCTTCGTGGTTATTTATTTATAACCACCTAAGTTACCACCATTCACTTGGTAAGTTTGATGTATAAGTATGTTATTCAGAACGATCAGTTAATAATTAGAATTTGGGGTGGTTGTGTTTAGGTGGTTATAAAAAAATAACCACGAAGGCTAATGCGGGAGCTCCGCTCCGCTCCCGTCTTAGCCTTCTAACCTAACCTATCCTAGTCGGATTGCGCGGTGTTAATCCTGCATTGCACATATATGAGAAAGGATATTTAAAGAAAAGAACATTATGAGAAAAGACATTTTCGAGAAAAGGACATTTTTACTTCGAGCTGAATCTCGCCTCGCAGAAGGTTGTCAATAACGCCTCCCGTAATCAAGCACAACTCCATTTTACGAACTGGACCAATTGCGAATTGGACATTGTGAGAATTGGACGAAGTGAGAATTGGACAATTTGCGAATTGGACATTGTGAGAATTGGACAATTTGCGAATTGGACGTTGTGAGAATTGGACAATTTGAGCGCGCTGGACATTTTGCGAATTGGACATATTGCGACTGAACGCAGAAATTGTGTCACGAAAACGAGTCACACTCTCGGCTACCTTCGGCCACGTTCGTGTATCTAGTCTAGCAATTCATATTTTTTTTGTTTACGTCAATTATGAACTCTGCAGTCGTTATATATTATTATTATTATGTCAAATAATCCAAAAATTGATGCTTGTACCCAGAATCGATCTTGCGCCTTCTGCGTACCGATCCGCGTCTTAACCACTCGACCAAAGTTGAATTAAGAGTGTTGGTCGAATTTAGAGTTCTTAATGTGAAATGACAATTTCGATGCTGTCAATTACATTAGTTGCTGTCAATTTACTTCGTCTAAATAAAAATTCGACTATAGGTGTATAGGCATTCATCATCTATGTACAACAGTGAACGGTACTCGTATAATTTGTGTAAAAAGTGTTTTAAATATAAATAAACAAAGTGCATTTATTAATGTAGAAAGTCACGAAAAATAGTGAAAGAAAATGAGTGAGTACTCTATATACATACATTTTATTATTATTATCACCAATGCAGTATCATTTTTTGTTTTGTTAATTTATATATAATACTGCTATAAAGATAACCAAACCCGGGAGTACGTTCCCATGGGAAGCGGGAAGAAAATTTCACGCTGACGTAGCCGCGAGCGCCATCTATCCCATACCTATGTACTTTAAACGTGTCATAAAAGTCACTACAATACCATACATGCATATTTCAAAGAATGTCTATTATTACCATAGATTTAGAATTTTTCGCTACTCTCAATAGATATACAAAGCGTGCGAGCGAGACCTCATTATCCATAGCACTTAGCTCGAGAGGAAAAGAGAAAGCAAATTGTGTACTCATATGTCAGTATTTTGAATCGCTGAGCCCGCTGGTATCCTATGGCGGCTCTATGTTATTCATAATATCCAATAATCTGTAGTGATCTTACGATTAAAATAGAAAATTTTATATTTTCAACAATATAGTCGTGTTTAGTGTGTGAATAGGATATTACAAAACGCAATTATACGAAGAAAGACTCGTTTCACAGGTCATTTGTGACTTCGTTCATTCCATTTTTGACGTACATATTTTGCCAAATTGGATGTAAAATTTCACTGAAAGTTCAACTCATAACGTAGATTATGCATTTTCCTTCATACATAACACAATAATGTGTAAATGCATTTTTGGAGGATATATAAGGCAGAAATAGAAAGGGCTGTTTACAGTAAAATAGTCATGGGTAGGTATCGATAAGAATGTCGATAGTTCATTATAGTGACATTGCTACAAACAAAGTTATCTGGATTTAATTTACTATAAATATGATTGATTTTTACTCGAACTGTGTTATTTAACCTTTTTTTAGGGTTTTGTGCCTATTTTAATATAATATTTCCAAAATTTGTGATCCATTTTGAGTTGAATTTTTATAATTTTACTTCACTTAAGGTACTCCACGCCACACCGGGATGTTTGCTGTACAAGGCGCAGATTAGCCTCTGCGTCGAATACTGTTCTCACCTTTGGGATGACTGTGCGAGGTACTTACTGGACGCGCTTGGCGCTATGCAGAGACGTGTTATCCGATTTCAATTATAGGTTGATGACGGTAAGCCTCGAGCCGTTAGCGCAGCAAAGAACCATAGCGTCCTTGGCTGCCTTCTACTGAATGTATCACGGCGAATGTTCTGAAGAGCTCTTCAACCTGATCCCACCATCTCCTTTCCGATTCCGAACAACACGTCGGGCAGAGGTGCCACTCATATATAGCGGAGAGAATCTTCGCCAGAACTGAGCGTTTCAAAAGATCGTTCTTCTGTCGAACTACAAAATCCTGGAACGACCTGCCCGCACATGTGTTTCCCTCATTTTACAATCCCGGGTTCTACAAGCGGAGCGTGAAGAGGCACATCATAGGGTCGCCAACTTGAGGACTACTGTCAGAAGTCTTGTGTGCTGTAAGCATGGCCCCCATTCGCTAGATGCGCCACGGCTTTCCATTAGTTTCCATCAGTGGCGACGTCAATTTGGCGAGGTTAATAAATTTAAAAAAATCTACGAGTAATATCTTTTATTGTTACTAGGGTTCAATAATAAATGAGTTTCTAGGTTTCGTATTACGATAAGAGTTGGATTTTTAGTAAAATTTCAAATTTAATTGGCAAAATATATATGTACGGCAACAATGCAATGTACGATGCCATAAATTACATGTTAAAAGTGTATTTTCACATTCACACACTGAATCAAAATTCGTAAAATCACTACAGAATTTCTAATATTACGAGTAAAAATGGGATTATATGGGGTACCATATAATCCCATTTTTACTTTTTCATAGTCGATTACATTCAAATTAACAATTTATTCCCCAAAACAAGAAGTTGGAGATGAAACTTCTAAGCACTTTGTGTGCTTAGAAGTTTCATTTCCATTCCATCCATTTATACAGATACTTTTATCGATAACATAGGTGTGACCATTCAACAACACTATTTATCCCACACATAGATCTTTCATTTCTGGTCTCGTCTTCAGTTTGACACTGTTCATCTTGTACATTCTAAATCTATGATTATTACCATAAAATTTGTAAAAATAGTTTTTAAGTAGAAAGAAGAAACCTATTGTTTTATCTTTTAACTAGCTGACCCTCGCAACTTTGTTTACGTCACACAAGGTCTATGAAATTAGAGGTATTTATTAATCATACTCATCAAGTAGCGTGTAAATCTGCCCTGTATGCTATATCAAAATAGAGCTTAATGGTTAAAACTATTCCTCAGTATAGAATTTTCCTCAGTATAAACAATTTACATACAAACACCGGCGTGTTAGAATTTTATTACATGTATCAATGTAGTAGACGTAACGTGTATAAAATGACATCAATCAAATTTCATCAATATTCTGAAAAAGAAATTAAAAATAGAGTTCACAAACTCTTTTGAAAATACATACTGTACCTACCTTAGAGGATCGTTATGAAGATAACAGGATAGTTAACAACCATCCATAGAAAATAGATGGTATAATGCTGAATACCGCAAAGAACAATCGGCGCGGCATAGAATGGGGCCTATACTGATATCCTGGAGGATATTAATGATGCCGATGTCCTGTGCCTGCTGAGGCACACACACGCCGTCATGCATGTCTGCAGGACAACGTGCAGGACAACGAGCAGGATGAGGCAGCGAATGGCTGGACTGAAATTAAAATCGACAGACGCAAGAGATGTGGTGGAGGCACTAATTCACGTACCTCGGGAGTGTCGTGTCAGAAACTGATGGAATAGAAGAGTACCCTACATCATTTCGAGTCTCGCCAAGGCCAGAATAACCTTTACACAGCTGCGCCCCGTAGGCAGTTGCGAAAATAGACACGAAGAGTGAAACTCAAAACAAAGTAAACGTTAAAACTGTACTGCTAACTGCTATACGGATGCGAGACATGGAAGGTCACTAAAGTAAAGACATTTCGCACCAGCTACCAGCTATAAGTCTTCGTCAAACGCTGCCTCCAATGGATCCTCGGTACATATGGGCCCAAGAACATCACGAACGTAAGACTATTGGAACGCTGCAGTGAGACCCCAACAGATCAAACGTCGGAAGTGTAGCTGCTGCGCTGGATTGGACACACGCTGCAAAGGGACCATGAATCACATCATACCAAGGCAAGCCTTACTGAAACTACTGGTAGGCTTTCAAAAACTGTTCGATAGTAAGTAGGTACATTTATTGATAGTGGCTATAGGCTACATAACATAATGCGAAGATTAATAGGAGTGGTGCAGCAATGAGGAATGTTTCGAAAACGGAAAACATTTAATCGTTATAAGAGTATCCGTTGCGCCTCTGCGTAAATGGTTGAAGTTACATAAAAATAATTTATTACAAAATAATTGTTCTTCTTAAAAAGTTCTAAAACAAAATTCCAAAAGCCCAAATGTCCACAGTCAAGTAGGCACTTGGTACTTTACTTTGTTGAACATAGGCCTTAAAATCTTACTTCTTACTAATATTATAAATGCGAAAGTTTGTGAGTGTGGATGTTTGTTACTCTTTCACGCTCAAACCGCTGAACGGATCGGGCTGAAATTTGGTACGGAGATACATTATAGTCTGGAATAACACATAGGCTACCTTTTATCCCGGGAATAACTTCCCGCGGTAACAAATTTTACGCAGGCGAAGCTGCGTGCATCAGCTAGTATTCTTATATAGAAATAATTATACTAGCATAGTTGGTAAAAAATGCTATGTAATAGCTTTACCGCGGCAGTCCCCGAGTGCCACACGTCTTTTTTTTTTTTTATAATATCTTGTACTGTTTGCGTGATTGGCGTTAGTTGTTTTTAATTGCTTTTGTTTTTCAAAATTATAATATATAGTGTCTCTGTCTTACCGTCGCGTCCGGCCGTCTCTGAAAATCAGCGCTGTCTGCATGTATCACATGCGGACAGCATTACGCTGAGAGGCGGCCGTTTATTCCACAATGTGTGCGGTATATTTAAAAAATGTAAATGTATTTATTTTTAAAGATATTTTTTTTTTGTTAGATTAGTGGTGGTGGTGGCTGTGGCATGTGGAATAAAAAATAATTTTCTTTCTTTCTTTCTTTTCTTTCTTTCTTTCAAGACTATCGGCCTTCACCGGACCTGACCGGGCGCCTGAGGATGGTAAGGGGGGGGGTACTCACCGTCGTTACACAAGCAGGCCCTAGACGACAGCGTGACGTGAAAGATTCACGCACGCCGCACCCTAAAGAAGCGGGATAAAACCCAAACAACCCCCAAAGACGAGGGATAGCACCCGAACCAACCTAGGTAAGGCTGCAGTAGTAGCCAAGATCTGTTGGTAATCCTGGGATCATCCTTCCGAGGGCTTACCCGGGGCTTCCAATCGTAGGCATTAGATAGGAAACGTGTGGTTTTTAGTCGGTAGGAGTCATATAGGATAGTATGCATAATATATGTTTCGTAAGATGAGACAATCGTGTCCAGATTTTCATTTTTCACACGTAAAGATTTGGCCTATAGCCACAGAATTTTATTATACTTACACGCCTAGTGACTCTACTCTTTAAAACATCCAAAATTCTTCAAAATTGTAGAATGAGTATTGTACAGTACCCACATCACCTTGACCTAACTGAAGATCGCGATTATAGTTATCTGGATTTTCTGGATTATATTCTTCGTCGGAACGCTGGGTTCCAGAGTTTGCTCTGTGCCGGTGCCAGTAGGACCTGACTTATCAGATATCGACAAGCCTAGGTGCGGAATGTTGGCACAGGACTCAGGGAGGCAACGGGTCGTCTGCAGAGTGTAAATGCAACCATTCCAAGAGTTTCAACCATGTGTTAAGTCCCTGATGCTGTGCAAACATAACAATAAATCACTTTCAGGATATTCAAGAATGTACAGTATTTCCTAACTTTACTTTCTCAGACGAAGAAAATTTCTGAGTAAGTAATAATCATAACTTTATTAAAGAAATGTGAGACGTTTTGTTCCATTGAATTAAAAGGTTTCTACAATCCTTTGGATAATAGTTTAAGTAAATCCTACAAAGACGTTTAACTCTACAAAATTCTCGTGAATATTTCAAAGCCATAGCAGATTGGTATTCCGCACAATCAAATTGTAAAGGAAGCCATTTACACAACTATTCCACCTTGGAACAAGAAACCTTCGAACTGATCTTTCGTGATCACTATGCCACTACATTGAAGTAGAATCCTGTAACCAACCATTAGGGTTTTATGATTGTAGGCATGTTTACGTTACGGTAAAGTTCTAAATCGCAATTAAATTTTAATGAATACCTTCAATACACATCAAAATTGAATTGCCTTTCAAAACTTCAGAATACTGACTCTTGAAAGTTCGTTTAATCGTAGAATTCAATCAAATAGAAGTGTCGATTACGTATATCGGGTGAGGTGTCAAAGCGGAGTCACCGTATTCTAATTTATTTTCTGTAGAAATAAAGTTATTTAATCACCCCCGCATACCTATTAATTAGTTGTTAATTAGGAGTGCAGTAGCTGTGGGTAGTAAAACGCATAACTACACCCACTACGTGAATTTATATTTTGACTATGATCCAACGGTGCAGTGGTAGGGGTGGTGTAATCTATTGCCGTCATGGGAGCGGGAAAGAACTCTCCCACCCAAGTTCTACAGAGTTCATCAGACTTGTCTTCGCACAAGAATATCGCCCGCAATGACCGGGGCCTTGAGGACGGTGAGGAAGCAGGCCCTAGACGACAGCGTGACGTGAAAGATTCACGCACGCCACTCGCCCCAAGAAGCGGGATAACCCCCTAACAACCTCCCAAACCCTCTTTGGTGAGGCCGCAGTGGTAGCACAGGTCTCTTGGGAATCCTGGGTTCATCCTTCTGAGGGCTTACCCTGAACTCCCAACCATAGGCATTACGTAGGAAACGTGTGGGGGTTCTTAGTCGGTAGGAGTCCGGCATAGCATCCATGTAGGATTTTCCTTACGTTAAGAAAAAAGGCATGCTACCTAGAACTTACATTTAAATTCATTTAACCCAATAGGCACATAAATGCAAAATTTTATAAATAAAAAAAATTCATTAAGCTTCTCAAATATAAGAATAGAACTGGCTTCAAATCCCCTCAATTCTAAACTCGATAAATAAATTCTTTATTACAACGAGTAATTCGAGAATATCAAATGACATTCATTCTAAATTAGGGACCTACTGGTTTGTCGAACTTCCAATGTTTAATTAAGTGGATATTTTGAAAGTACTTGAACAGAGATGGGAACTTTTAGTTCAATAATCGATAAATTTTTAATACAATAAGACGGTCATTCTGCGAAATGGATTATGTACAGAGTTATATATCCATAGACTAAATAGAGACAAGTACTATAGCAACCATGGAGATAGCAACTAAATAACTGATATAGTATTATGCAGTCGAGAGTAAAACTCACTAGAATTATATGGTCTCAACATTACAATAGCATATAGCTGCGATCACCAAAATTGATTACTATGATATATTTTATACTAGTTAGAGGAGATATCTCTGCACTGCTGGCAAACCGCTTTCTTCGTATCATGTCAACAGAATTTAACTACCAATACGATTTATGTATGTATGTATGTATGTAAGTGATGTTCATGGATGAGGTATGTATGTGAAACTGTTCGACTTACCTACACCTAAAGGAGGGACGAAGTCATGATATGATGAAATGTTTTAGCTGAATTGACAAACGCGAGAACTTACCAAAACCAGCCGCGCTTAAGGTCTTGGGTTCAATTCCCGGGTCGGTCCAAATATTTGTGTGTTCCACAAATGTTTGTTTCGGAGTTTGGGTGTCTTCTATGTAAAATATGTAGGTATTTAGAAATATATAAGTATGTCTATCAGTCGTCTAGATCCCATAGCACAAGCTTATATTAGCTTAATTTAGCCTAGACGACGTTGTGTTAGAATGTGTGAAAGTCCACAAATATTTATTAAAAAAGATACAACAGCTGTAAACGTACCTTGGTGTTTTTAATTTTTTCATGTTTACTTTACTTCAATCGTTTTCGCTTTATTAAGGTACAGCGCCATGTTGAATTTATTCAAGAGACTGAACATTCCTATATTGAAGAGCTCAGTTTAATGTACCGAATAAAAATACGGTTTCGTTTTACGCATCGTGCGTGCTGATAGGTAACTAAAAAGAACTCAAACCTCATTTCATCAAAACCCAATAAGAGTAAATAAAACCGCCAAATTTCTTGTGTAGCTTCACCAATATTTATATTTTGGATTTACAGCCTCAGTGACTTCACAAGTAAAGACTCAAAGGCAACTGTAGCCTCCCACACGTGGTGGATAGATACCCTTCCCGTGTTCCGGGGGGTGCCCTCCAGCGCACGCTTGCGCTGGCTGGCCGCTCTCTACCGCATCTGCCTGGCAGCGTGTTAATCTGGATCTCAGCCACTGGGCTCCCCAGTAAAGGCGCGGGCTTGATTCTTCAGCATTTTAATGAGCTATGAAGGTCATCCATTCGACCCCCCAAGGGAAACTCCTATACCCCGTGGTGGGTCGCCATAAGAGGAGCAGGGAGTCAATTACATCGTTCTAGCTGCCACCGCAGCAGGCACGTTGGTGGTCCTGGGGTATCCTTCCGAGGTCTTACCCGGAACTTCCAACCGCTCCGCCTCTAACTACGCTGTTAGGCAGGAAACGTGAGGTTTATTAGTCGGTAGAAGATAGCATCCATAAGGATTTTTCCTCACGTTTAAAAAAAAAGGCACGGTGGTGAATAAATGCATTCCCCACGATACCAGAAAAGAAACTGTAGCTTCCGAATATCACTTGAACGTCATTGATCCCTTCAGTTTTGTTCTTTTTTTTTATTACCACTAAGGTGGCGGCAGACAAGCATACGATCCACCAGAAAGACTGGTATTCTTGTTATAAATTCATTGCTGTCATTGAATGACACAGTTCGCGGTCGGTGATGTTCTGTTCTATGCAAATTTTCTGCCTGTACGAGCTGCATGCCGCCTCGGGCACCATGAACTTGCTATTTAATTTATGCTAGTCATCATCACTCATGCAATATTAAATGACATCCTGAGATGGGTCGTGCGTCAATGTCCACGCCGACCAATTTAATTCAAATATTTGTAAGGAGGTACAGTTGCGAGCTTATGACATGCTACCTACCTACTTACCTTAATACTCTTGCGATGTACGACCTCCCTGATAAATCAAATTACAGTTATAGTTGGGTGACCGTCATTTTTATGCCATAGTTGCTAAAATCTATGAGAGGGTTGTTATTTTATTTTAAAAACCCAAAAGCATAAAGAAGCTTAGATCTACACCAAATTTCATTATAATCGTGTGAATAAAAAAGGGTGCTAATTAAACCACCTTCTTTTTAATAGCATTATTGGCCTCCGAAAAAATACTTTGCCTCCTAATTTAATAAGTCAGCCACAATTATTGAGCGTCAGAATTTATACATTATAGCCACCATTTAACATCTTTATTAGCCACTGTTAATATAATTCAGCATCGTGATTATTTTTTAGCATCAAATTTTGTAACATGCATTCAAACTGTAAACTTCTAAATTACTAAAAAAAGGCATCAAAATAGACATTACTTATTAATATCGTAGCTTCTAATTTTCTAATTTAGCATGTTTAAAATGTAAGTCGTCCCACATTAATGGATCATCAAAGTTAAGTAAAATTGCCATCAAAAAGCAAATTTTGGCTACTAATATTACCTAAATAGCTAGATATCACTTATAGCCACTGACTCAGTCTTTTGTAAACGATCACTGCAGTAAGCAACTACCGCTATTGCTGGTGCTCGGATGGGTGACCACTTTGTAACATTTGATTTGCGAGAGTTTCCTTGCTTTGCAAGGCACGTTAAACTGACTGTGTGGGGTGTTCAAAATCTGGTAGAAACGGGCAAGCGAGTCCGTTTTAACAGACATAAATGCTTTTATTTATTATTATGTGTTACCTGCAGTCTTTATAATTCAGATATTCTATACAATACCAGCCTGCATTCTAAGGAATACCTGCCCCAGACTCCAGACCCCCGTCCAAGCAATGTATGAAATGTTTTGAATAAGTAAATAATTGTTCATACTTTGTCTAGGTATTGTGCAAAATTCCTAGGGATAACGTAGAATACCTGCTGGTCCACCAGCAATGTGTAGTATAAATAGGTTGGCTTTGGTCACCATAAAATTGCAAATACAGCAAAATTATAAACTATCGAGAAATTATAAATTGTAACAAAATAAAATTTATATGACATCTGGCGCTTGGCGGCCGCTGTCGCGGCATGCTCGCTTCGCTCGCTCACCTTCGCACGTTAGTGGCTGAAATCAATCCTAGAATGATAATAAAGGAGGTAAATTTTCAAAAAAGCCATTGCAAAAAAGGCCTTAGATTGTGCGTTTTAGAACAATCAGAAACTCCTGGGGAATACATTGCAGAATGAACAAACATATTTCCATACCTCCCCGTTACAAAATTTATTTCAAAACTGGCAACACAGCCCACACTGACAGGTGGGTAGTTGGGTAGTGGAGAGCGTGCATAAAAAGGTGGAACATAGTGCGCTGAGCTCATTTGCTGCCATACAGTCCTGATGATGTCTCGTGTGTAGGCGAAACACGTGTCGACTAATTAGTCACATTGTTAAGCGGAGTAGTGCTAATTATTAACAATCTGGAGGGGACAGGTAATTTTCCTATCCAACATCCAAAATTCCTTCCCTAAGGAGTTCGGTTCGTCATTCCTCCCATACAATTAGTTGTGGTTATCCTTAACTGTTGTAAGTTAGGATTGACGAATCGAGGGTGAGAGGCGGGTTCCTCTCCCTCCCCTCCTCTCCTTTATTATCATTCTAAGCGTAATCTGTCTTTGGTTACAAAGTGATATCAAATAGCGGTCTCTGATTGATGCAAATAGCCGGTCGCTGTCGTCCTTTGCACTTGCGTCAGACCTTACAGTGGCTATTTTCACGAAAAAAGAATACGATATATTTATTTTACACGCCAAGTTATAAAAACTGATGTTGTCTGTGGAGGCTTAAATTATAATTTTTAGAGGCTCTCGTTTTGAAGCTGTAAATCGGTGGCTGAATTAGTAAATTAGGTGTTAATTTATTAATATGTAGGACAAGTTAAAATAATTGATTATCTTTATTTGATGCTTATAATGGAATGTTTAGGTGACGTTGTAAAGAGGACGAATTAGTATAATTAGAGGCTATTTCATTTTCGCGTGGCTTAGTTATTAAATCAGAAGCTAAATGCCGTGGCCGATTAAAACTTTTGAGGCTCGGTTTATTATATCCCAATAAAAAATACTAGCCAAATAGACAAACATTATGGAACACACAAACACAACACAAATTAGAGATAATTTTGAAAAGCAATTAGTATGCTGACTCAATCACAATTTTAATGTGAAAAAATTTTTGATCTCGAGCAGGATTTGAACCCGCGTCTTCTGGTTTGCCGGACCAGACGCCTTAACCAACTAGACCACCGAGACACTGCTCTCGACCGTCAAATTTTTTCCACCTAATTACGTCTTGGGGCGACGTAGGCACCATCTACCGGTAACTTAGTTAAGTTGCACGGCTCGAATGAATAGAATTGCACCTATATAATCATTCGACTTGCGATGATACCTGCCCAAACATTAGAGATAATTTTGAAAAGCAATTAGTATGCTGACTCAATCACAATTTTAATGTGAAAAAATTTTTGATCTCGAGCAGGATTTGAACCCGCGTCTTCTGGTTTGCCGGACCAGACGCCTTAACCAACTAGACCACCGAGACACTGCTCTCGACCGTCAAATTTTTTCCACCTCATTACGTCTTGGGGCGACGTAGGCACCATCTACCGGTAACTTAGTTAAGTTGCACGGCTCGAATGAATAGAATTGCACCTATATAATCATTCGACTTGCGATGATACCTGCCCAAACATTAGAGATAATTTTGAAAAGCAATTAGTATGCTGACTCAATCACAATTTTAATGTGAAAAAATTTTTGATCTCGAGCAGGATTTGAACCCGCGTCTTCTGGTTTGCCGGACCAGACGCCTTAACCAACTAGACCACCGAGACACTGCTCTCGACCGTCAAATTTTTTCCACCTCATTACGTCTTGGGGCGACGTAGGCACCATCTACCGGTAACTTAGTTAAGTTGCACGGCTCGAATGAATAGAATTGCACCTATATAATCATTCGACTTGCGATGATACCTGCCCAAACATTTGAGAAAGCAAACCAGAAGACGCGGGTTCAAATCCTGCTCGAGATCAAAAATTTTTTCACAACACAAATTTTTGTATCTGGTGGGAATCGAACCCACGATTTCGTGATCCGCAGTCGCACATTTCGACCTCTTCGTCCAACGAGGCAGTCATAGTCATAAATTAATAGAATTACGATGCATCAGCAGATAAAAAATTATCAACCCTGAAATCCTTGAAATATTCATTTCATATTGAAGTACATACATCAAAAAATATTTTTTCTATTGGCATCACAAACAAAAGCGTCCCACGAGACATTTTTCCTGTATGAAATACAGCCATTATGCTGAGAAAACAGAGGAAAATGTTTTTTTTTTTTTTTTTTTATTCAATTTAATTTACATAAAATAAGTTTAGAAGCATACATGCAAAGAATACAAATATAGTCAGGATTGAAATTGGTTATCTAAACTAAGTACAATAATATGGTAGTACTAGCTGCTCTCCTAGATAGGCTACAAGTAACCTGTGTTAAGGAGAAACAGTGCCCTTCCCTTAGAATGGTAGGTAAGTAAGTACAATTATTGCATTTTTACATGTAGTGTAGTCAGCAGAAACGTGGTCTGTGCGTTCGTGCGTACATGCGCGCGCGTGTGTGTGTGTGTGTGTGTGTGTGTGTGTGTGTGTGTGTGTTGGGGGGGGGGGGGTTTATAGTTGAGTGTGTGTACGTCTAATTGCCTGTCCACGATACGATGTAATTTTCTGTGTCGTCATAGTTCATCTGTTGAAGAAAAGCTCGAACAGCCTTCTTAACCTTAAAACGAGTGAGTCCAAACACTGGGCACCCTGAGTTAATCTTATTATAGAGTGCCGGCGCAAGATATGTTGAGAACCTTTTTATAAAAGAAGTATGCGGCCGCGGAATCGAGCAAACTCTATCCTTTCTTCGTTTGGTAATAACACGGTATGGTGTCCTAGAATGTTGAGATAGGACCATATGCAATATATATAATTGTCGAACATTCAAAACGCCGCAAATTCTATACAGTTCAGTGGTTGGAAACAATATTGGTCGAAATGTTGCAACTTTAAGAATGGCACGGTGGGCAACCTCAACCGGCTCAAGAAATGTTTTCGCAGAACCACCCCAACAGCAAATACAATAAGAGACCAATGATTGACATAACGCAGAATATACATTTCGAATGATAAGTGGACTAGCCACATGTCGCAAAGTCTTAAAAACGTAAATTAGTTTACGTATCCGGCCTGCAAGGATACTACAATGAGGCTTGAAATTTAAATTTTTATCTATAATTATGCCAAGATATTTAGTTTGGTCGACTGAACTCAAAACTGGACACTGGCAATTTGGATGTGGAGATAGAGAACAAGTGTGAGCTTTTAATGAGAGGGGTTCTTCAGGTTGACTTTTTGTGGTAATAGAAAAGGTCATAACATTAGTTTTGGCTGTATTCAAAGTTAATGTGTGTGATAATAGCCACTGGAGTATCGAGTTGAAGCCTTTCTGCGAAGTTGATTCTAACTCCTGCCATGAATCAGCAGTGAAAGTTACCGCAGTGTCATCTGCGTAAGACACAACATGGGCGTCATGTATGTGTATATCACACAAATCATTGATAAACACCAGGAACAGCGTAGGGCCCAGAATACTGCCTTGTGGCACACCATACTCGATGGGAAGCACATCGCTATAGTAGTTGTCGATATTGACAAACTGTGAGCGTTCAGATAGATAGCTTTTAAATAGCTCGAGTGGCGCACCTCTGATACCTACACCCTCCAATTTGGATAAGAGGGTCGGAACAGGGACGGTATCAAATGCTTTCGCAAGATCCAAGAATACGGTTAACACCCTCTTGTTACAGTCTAAATTACTTGCAATATGTTCTATTAATGCAAGTGCTGCATCATTAGTAGACCTATCCCTGCGAAAGCCAAATTGATTTCGTGAGAGAATATTGTAGTGCTCTAGATAGTCAATAAGCCTTCTATTTATGAGGCGCTCAAGAATCTTAGACAAGGCACTAAGTACAGCTATGGGGCGGTAGTTATTTAATACACTTCTGTTGCCACTCTTGAAAATAGGATAGATTTTTGCCTTTTTGAGAGAACAGGGAAATATGGCCGACTCAAAGCAAAGGTTGAAAATATGGCTTAGTGTAGGGGCAATAATCCCGGCATATCGTTGCAGAAACAGAGACGAGATACCATCACAGCCAGCAGCTGCGTCCACTCTCAACGACTTTATGCATAGCAGAACTTCGTCTGGGTCAGTTTTCTCCAATACAAATGAATTTTTAAATTGGGTATTGTGTGGGACATGGGATAAAGGTTTTATACTATTTGCAAGATTCTTTCCAATATTTACAAAAAACTGATTAATCTCATTGCACGACTGAGTAGGTGATGGTGAAAGTGTCAACAGTTGTGTATTAGAGTGTTTAGTTTTTGTTGTATTTGTAATGTTTTTTATGGTAGCCCAAAGCTTTTTTGGGTTATTCATAGCCTTATTCAGTTCACGAGAATCGTATTGTCTTTTTGCCTTTTTTTAAATGTTTGAACAAAACTTTCTGTATCGTCGATATGTAGTTAAAGCAATAATGTTATCAGGTGATTGCTTTGATTTTTTATGAAGGAAGTCGCGATTTTTAATGCACCGAAGAAGACCTGGAGTTATCCAGGGCTTGACTATTCTTTTCTTGGCGGGTATGTTTAGGGTTGCAGTACATTTATCCAAAGCTTCTTTTGTGAGTCTAGTGAAGTGCTCCATCGCACTATTTGGATCTGACATGCATAGGATGGGCACAAAGTCAAGGTTTTCCATATGTGAGTCAAGGGCAACAAAATTCGTCTTATTTACGGTCTTCAGGTAAGTTGGTTTTATGTCATTATTTTTAAGGCACAACAAAGACGAGCCATGGTCAGTTACGGTCGAGTCATAAACTAGGGTTAAGGCTGAACACTTGCTACGAGACATTATATGGTCTAAACATTTATTTTCTCTTGTAGGATATGTATGTGTGGGTAAGAAACCATAAAACGCAAGGGTGTTCAGATATTCACCACTTCGAGTGTCCACTGAGTTTTGCCCAATGTCAATGTTAATATCTCCCGTTATGATTACTGTTCTGTAATGAGCGAGTGACTGAAGTATATGACTAAGCGAAGAGAGGAAGGGTTGGATATCTTTGCTAGATGGTGAACGGTATATGCATAGAACAGCCGTGTCAGCATCCACTCTAACAATCAAGCCTGATGCAGAATTATTGAAATCCGGCTCCTCACAGGCGGAGACAAGACTTGTTTTCACGAAAACTACAACACCATCATTCTTGTTCAGGTGTTTGCAGGTTTTATATGGGACATAATGTTGTAAGTTTGGGATTAAGTTGTTGGTAGCACAGTCCAACCAGCATTCCGTCAAGACCAGGAGATCACATTCAGTGTTAATACGGTGAAGCAGTGCTTCCAAATCCAACAGATTTGAATTTAAGGACCGTATGTTTTGTGTAAGAATTTTTAAGTAGTAGTTTGTGTTCTGAATGTATGACTGTGTTTGCTCTGGAGAGCAGACAAAATTATCAGATACAGAAAAGTTATCGACATTTTTAATTATATCATCATTGGTATTAGTCATTTTTAATATGTATATAATTAGGCATTTTATGGATAAGGCTTATGTAATAGAATGATGTGAATATTGTTCTACATTGCAGGTATAGAGACAGACTGAGTATAGAAAGTATGTGAGGTTCGTATTTAAGTATTTTGTATTTGAGTGGTGTGTAAGGTGTGCAAGTTTGTGTACTAATTATAACGATTAATTTTATACATGAATAACAGAAATCTGAATACATTAAAAAATAAACATTGTGAGATATTACTAAAAATAGTCAATTGTTGCATCGGCCAGCCAATTGATTTAGCTGTGTTTCACTTTTTACTAAAATAGGTTGACTATCAGCGTCTCTCTTCAGCAGAATACGACCACCCGTTGTCCAGCAATATAAGTAACTGTTCGCCTTTGCAAATGTACGAGCGAGGTAAAAAAGGTGCTTAGAGGTGGAAGTCAGTTGCTCTGCGATAAAGATAGGAGTATTTACAGTCATACCCATACATGCCGAGCTTAGCTTATCGTTGGAGTTGCGTTTGTTGTAGTTTTTCACAGCAGACAAAAAGTTACTCTTAACTAGTGTGTTGGTGAGCTCCACTGTGAGCGCAGAGTTAGGGCTCTCTTTCTTTGACGGTTGCCGGCTTATATCACGAATGTCCGATACTTTTATATCAAGTTCTAGGCGTTTCGATAACTGTAACACGTTGTTATATAGCATCTCTTTAGTTTCATATGATTGCTTTGGCACGTTACGTATTTCTAAAACGGTTTTGATGACATGCCGTTCAAAAGAATTCAATTTCTCATTTATTACTGCTAATTTAACACCCATTAGATTGCGTTCCTTTTCAAGGTCTTTAATTTTGAGCTCAAGAGCTGACAAGTGGTCCGATAAATAAGTTATAGATTTTTCTATCTCGGAGTTAGATTCCCCAATTTTGTCATTGGTGGCTTTAATTTGGGATAGTTGATTTTGTAGTTCGTCCATTCGATTATTTTGTTGACACATCATGTTATGTATCATATCTCTGATTTCATTCTTGAATGCTGTAAGGTTGTCGTTTATTTCTTCGGAAGATGGTCGACGACGTCGTTTAGATCTTTGAGATGGAATGTTAGACTGAATTTGATGGGCGCCCTCCTCTACAACATTACTTTTTTGTATATCTGGCTCGGGACGTGAAGGAATGTTATTTTGTGCTGGTGGTGTTCTTGCTAGCTTTGACATCTTATGTAATATTTTTTTGATTCAGTACAAACCACAAAAAGTGAGTTGAGAATTGTTAGGTTTTGAAACCACGACCACTTATATCAATATGCAACAGGCTAAACCACCCAGCCACGGCGACAACTAACACACTTAGCGAAATAGTTTATCTGTTCATTCCAGTACTTAATGGTATCAAAGGACGTTTATCAATTGCCCAGAACGAGTTCTTGCACTTAATAACACTGCGCGGTAGAATTGAAAACACTCAACGATCCTTTGTAATTTTTTCTGTTCTTTATTGTCTTTATTCACTGGTTTTTAAACACTTTATTGTTCATAAACTTGTTATTTAAGTTTGTTGCTGGTCAGTTTTAGTGCCTAACGGTAATATTACTCACTATTTATACCTTAAAAGAATTTTTTAAACACAAGTACACACATACACGTCTGTTCGCTAGCGCGTGCGAGCGGTGGGGTGAACTTTACGTATCGTGTAGGTTTCTACACGATTTTTTCTCGCATCCATCTAAACTTTTTATGGAGCTTCGATTGGAAGAATATTGAAGGAGAAAGATATCGGAGTGTGTGTTATATGATATTCTACTCTTTGTTTTTGTTAGATTAGATTTGATAGATTGTTAGATTTTTGTTAAATCACTCTCATAGTTAAGAATTTTCATGTATGTACTTCAAGCGGATTCTTAGTACTTCAAAAAGGGCACGCTCCGCTTCAAGAATCTAGGGTTGTAAGAGGACGGAAACATGACATGTACGCATGCAGGTCGTTCCAAGTTTGTATGGTTTCACAGAGAAATGATATTTTTTCTCCACAGTGCCAGTGTGAGAGTCCCAACTCGCGTTGTTCGGGATCAAAAAGGAGGGATTCGATTTTCTTTATATTTATCTCACCTCTTATCTCATAATAAGAAAATACTTATGACAAACCCACGTATTATCAGGACATTAGTGAGTACTTGATTTATTTTCACATGTTTCTTTTTCGGAGGTTATATTTATTGCTCATAAGTTAACGTATTTTAAGTTAGGTTAATAAGTGAGTAAAGCTGGTCACATATGGGACATCAAAAGAAACAATTATGTACTTCGCATTTCAATCAGAAAATCATGCTGAGCGGCGTTTCAGCTACTGCGATTTGTCGAATAACAAGTCAACTATCAACATTTTTTTTAAAACGCCTTCGCCCTTTGGGAAATTCCGTTACTATTGTAGTAAATGGTGATAATTAGGATACCCTTCCTTCAGGAGAGCAATCCTTGGACTCAGAGTAGCGAAAGCACACTTATATAAAGAGACTAGCTGACCCTCGCAACTTCGTTTACGTCACATAAGGTGTACGAAAGAGGAGGTAATTCTTCATCAGACTCATCAAGCACTGTGTGAAACGGCCCTGTTTGCTAAATCATAAAAGAGCTTAAAGATTAAGGCTTTTCTAAAACAATACAATCCAGACTGAATTATTTTACAACAGCCTTAATAATTAAGCTCTTTTATGATTTAGCCAACACGCCCGTTTAGATTTACCCCCACATTCAAAGGAAGCCTGTAAATTTTTGGTTTGGTTAAAGTTGAGATGCCTCTAATTTCTGAACCACAAAACCCTTTACCTTGAAACTTGTGTGGAACAATCCTTAAAGTACTCCCTTTCTGATACTAAAAAAACAATTGAAATCGGACTACGCGTTGAGCAATTACAGCTAAAAAACCATTTCATCTTTCATCCCCTCTCCCGTAGGAACCGCTCAAAATATCAGAATCAAAAGTATTCAAGAACCTTCCTCGGACTATAAGCTCAAATTGTACCAAGTTTCATTCAAATCGATTCAGTAGTTTCGGCGTGATACTTATTCGGGTTACAGACAGACAGACAGACATGAAAATTTTAAATTACATTTTCCGTATCGATTAGAGAACGCCTTACAATTAAAATTTTTAAAATATCTTCCATGTACAGACTCTCGACCCTCAACTGTTTTATTATAAGGTACGCCATCTTTTAGTCTTAAATTGGTGTTAAGATGAAAACGAATGATTGGATTACTGATTCCAATATCAATTCCCAGCCGAAACACTACGACTTGAGATTTTTAGGGTAAACTACTCTTACCCACCAAAAAAAGTTTCTACAAAATTCCACTCCTAAGGGGTCAAATGGAATAGCTAAATTTAGTCCTATACTTATTCTATAAATGTCATCATTGACGACCATTTGTCAAGATTGTTAGGGCTACCAGAATAGACGTTGTAGTCAACATTCACTTGCTAACATGGCGCTTCAAGTGTGTACACAGCATTAGGAGTTCAGACATTCGTTCACTCATAAATCTGTTACGGACCACTTTACTCAGTAATTGTTGTTGTTATTCGATCCAGTTACATCGTCATAGCGTTTATTGACTTTGTTTTTGTTTGTACTTAGAAGATCAAGACTTAGGTTAATCTCATAAAAATGAATATTCTTATAGTCGGTAAACAACAAAGTATTTTATTACAAAGGGTAAACTTTCGATACTATTTCAGAGTCTCGAAATTACTTTTGTATTGGCTTATTATTTATTTTATAGCGAAAATGTTTGTTTTCATCTGTGCTGTTGTATGTAAGTCGCATTATTTCCAACATCAAATCTTCGAGCTATCAGTAGCTCAGCGATATGACAATTTTAGTCGCCTTTGTTGAAGCATAATAGCACAGCCGACAGATCATAGTAATTCTCTTTAAACTCTACTACATGTAGTTCTCTTTATACTGTGATAATAGGCACCGTCAGTCAGCAGTATACAGATTAGGTTTCCTTTGCCTAACCTGCGCCACAAAAGTCTTAATGTCAATGGTTTACGATTTTACCCAACTAAAATTTTACAGAAAATGTCCAAAAGTAGATACCTATGTTATTATTTTCAAATTCTCAATGAGATTTCTTGTACAAATTAGCGATAAAATGGAGGTTAATTAACAACACCTTCCACGCTCTTATATCCCAGTTTCGTGAATGGCGCATGATCACCATTCACCGTCCAATATACGCTATTGTAAATTAAGATAATTTTGTTTTTCAACATTTTTTCGTTTTCCTTCTAACATGCTCGTATGCTTTAGGCTCACATACTATTATGTAAAAGAAAGCAAGCACTACTTCTACCATGTACTACTTGTACCATTTTTGAAGCCTGGAGCTATTTTAGTTCCTTGCAAAAGTAAGAAACAGATCATTGATCATACATAACATTGTTCGTCCCCTCCAAAAATATACAGATCTTATTAAGTAATGCAGAAATACAAATCCCATATTATGTTCCGATCTATCCTACTTCCTACTAAAATTATAAATGTGAATGTTTTGGAATATGTTTGGATGTTTGTTACTCAATCACGCTCTAACGGCTGAACGGATCGGGCTGAAATTAAGTACAGAGGCAGCTTATATCCTGGAATAACACATAGGCTACTTTTCATTCCAAAATATGTTGCCACGGGAGGTGGTTACCGAATGTCACGCGGGCGAAGCCACGTGCATCATCTAGTCCTATCAAAATTCCGAATGCACTATGAGTCACCAGGCGACTCACAGTGCATTCGGAAGAGACCTTAATACAAGAAGATAATACCACTAACAAAGAAATATTCCGATCACGTCCAGTTCAATCCTGCACAAATATGATTACTTTTGCTTAATCAACTCCGTAGTGGATCTAGATAGAATTCGATATTAACAAGATATGAGTTATTATTTATTGACGCTTCTCAATACATCTGTAAATACGTATTGTGCCAAAAAAACATTTTGATTCAATATGTAATTGAGATATAAAACAGATTTCAGAGCTTACTTACAATACACCATCAATAGTACTTGATCCATCTACGAGTACGTTTTAATTTCTATTTCATTGAATATTCATTCGTCTTCACCAATTCAAAACCTCATTAAGAGATATATTCTTTATATATTCACCGCCCTAATAATTAGCTATTTTTCCGAGAACATTTACTGAAACTCATCCCATATTGAGAAAATGATCATGAAAGAGTAATTTCGAAAAAAAACATTATCTGGTTGATTGGACTGATAAGATGAGGGTAATTGTGTTGCTGGATGGGCTAACACGTCTGTCCGTAACGGTCTAATTTGAAGGTTTCCTCGTTGCTTGTTAGATACAAGGAATGTGGGTGGAACCTTTCAAGTAGGAATATCCTCCTCTACTGTTGTACTAGTGATGGATTGATGTATCTTTATTGAACAAATGAATTGTTACTAACGTATTGGTGGTCAAAAATACAAGTTGAACTAGTACAGATCTGACAAATATTGTTCAAGAATGACGATCTGCTCTCTGAGTACTAGACGTGATTCTTTGATCATTGATATTATATTTATGAAAGTGAGAAATAGATGCTCAAAATAACTATGACACGACTTGACATAACGCCCAACAGCCTATGGTTGGGAACCCCGGGTAAGCTCTTGGAAAGATGTCCCAGGACAACTGCGACACGACTTACTAACACTTCAAAAGATAGCACTACGCATATTGAACTGCTAATAAAACGAATCAAATAGAATACGACTCTGCATAAAAGGAGGGAAGTGCAGTATCTACAGTTTATTTCATTATTTGACTAGTAGCTCCAAGCTTCGTCCTTGGCTATCTATCTACTGTATATTTTTATCTCAAACAAATGCTCCACCGAATGAGATACGCGCATTTGACCAATAAAAAAAACTGCATGGGTATGCATAAAGTGATTTTAAATAAATAAGCTGATAATGTACATTCCTTGACCGAATTTATGGCTCAAAAGCAGTTGGTTATTACGCAAATTAATAGCATCAACCTCTCAGAGGCAGCAATGTAGAATCCTAATTACCATTCACTTGTATAGCGACTAGTAGGTCAAAGTATGGTGATCTCATCCTTTATGAATAAAGCCATAAGGTATATAAAAGTATTCTCGCAAAAATCAAATTACCAGATTAATTAAAGAATATGAATGTCAATGGCTTTTTCATATGAATAGCTTTACAGGGTTCTTTTATAGTTCAATGTACCTAGTAGGTACTGGTAATTATTCTGTGGTTCAACTTGAAAAATAATGGTCTTACTTTTTTACGTTGCCATGAAGTGATTTAAGTTTACAGACAGGTTTACTGTCCTTTAGAAGTCGTACTATATATTTATGTAGATATAATCTAATATTTACTCAACTAATAACAGATTTGCATGGAGAAAACCCGCATATCAACTATTTTGGGTTATAGGTCTCACTACAAAGGATGACGGAAATCGAACCTACCACTAGAAGTTAGCTAACTTTTTACTCATAAGAAAAAAGTTAGTAGTATTATTTACTTTCTATTCTGTCTTCTTTTCTAAGAGAGAAACTATTTTTGACATTGTTCGATTATTTTAATTGAATTTTACACATATTCCGAACCGAATCTGAACACAGTATGAATTTCCTCCCGAATACGAGAGGGATAAAGAATTACTCGTACACTTACGATAGACTCGATGGTCATCGAAATTCAACAGTAAATCATTTTAAAAAATTGCAATTTGGGTTCAATTTCACATTCAATCTACTCGTGATTTTTTTAAAGTGTTTTAAAGTTAAGTTTCTGAAATAAAGATAAATAGCTGACCGGTAACTTTGATTTGTTGCTCATAAATAAAATCAAACCTTTGGCCTAATTCGGAACATATCCAGCAAAGTGGAAAAAATAACCTATTAAAATTGGTTGAGTTAGTCTCGGGGCTTTTTATTTTTTTTACGTGAGGAAAAATCCTCATGGATGTTATTCCTACCTCCTGACTTCTTCTTATGACTCCTACAGACTAAAGTAAACCTCACGTAACGCCCAATAGCCTATGGTTGTGAGCCCCGGGTAAGCCCTCGGAAGGATGTCCTAGGACTCGAAGGGGGTTCATCGCTTATAACATCGTGTCAGGATATACAGATTGGCAGTGGAAATTAGCAATAAATTGACTCTACCTTCTGATCTAGGCGGAGCTCTGTATCTCAGAGGGCAGCGTTCAGCCTGCGTCTAAATATAAAGCATAGTTTTAAAAGTAAGTTACTCATTTATCAAACCAATTCTGTAGTCAGTGATTATTTAGTGTCTAAAGCATGTATAGTGTGTATTTGTGTGTGTTAGAATGTAGAATAGATGGATGAAAATAAACAAAATCTGGGCTTTTACTCTTGAAATCAAAGACACAAATGAGTTATGGCTAAATACCGAACAACACAAGCACGTCAGGGTCTCGGGAGTTCAAATCCAAAAACAAACTTCTGTCCGTAACTCACAAGTAACTTCAGTAACGAGTGTAACGTTACACAATTTCAAAGTTTTCCGATACAAAAGGGTTCAATGTACCGATTTCAGAACGGAAGTCATTCATTTATCTTAACTTCTTGGTTTAATTATTTGGATTGTTTCAGATTTGTTAAACCGTTGTAAGGTTAAGTATGACTTGCAACAATGTTTTAATTAAACCAGGTGAATAAGTTATATTGGGTTCGAAGAGTTGACTTGGTTAGGCGTTTTTCTCCTATCAAAAATGGAAATACATCACGCATCTTAAAATGGTGAGATTGTCTAAAAGTTAGAATAAGCTCGCGTCGGAGAACGATATGAAGCCGTCCGCACTTCTGCATTTCAGCAAACAGCAATTTTTTAGCAATTTACAACCACTATTGGTTTAAGTGGCTAAAAACCTTTCTCAGACATCTATCAGCAACGATATATTTTCTTTGTAAGGATCATCCAAACACAAATTTGAAGAATTCCGCAGAAATGCAATGAAACATTAATTCACATAACATTTTAAATTTATGAATTGTTTTACAATTATCCTATAACCAACTTCTGTTAGATCTCCTCCAGCCCTGAGAGAAGTGACTGTACGTGTTAAAGCCTTGTTCGTTAGCAACAATTGTCTTTGCTAAGTACTCTTGGCATGTTTGCTCCTTACACCCAATTCTCGTAAGTTATTGTTGAAAACCACGTCCAGTGCTTCAAACAATAACCGTTGCCACGAACTGCGGACAACATGTCTTGTTGAAACAAGGATTGTGACTGTAGTTTGAAAGTAACAGCGCTATGATAGATCGTACTGTAGTGCTGTTTTTAAAAACCCTTACCACACATTGATCCTGAGTTCGATGGCACATAACACCCACTTACCCTGAAGCAAAAGGATATGAAAGAAAGAAAGAAAGAAAATAAATTTATTTTGCTAGGATTGCTTTTTTTAGCATTCTCTGAAAGGGAAAGTCATCGGATAAAAAGCAACAACAGCATTTTTTTTGTTAACTGTATTTTCATACATTTAATCACGCCTTTATCCCCGAAGGGGTAGGCAGTGGCATAGTATACGCCCACACTTCACCTGTGTTTTACGTCCCACGTAACAGGTGGTGAGCCTATTGCCGTGTTGAAATGGACAGGCGCAGGTCGCCGCGACCCGCAGTTAAAAATTTTCAAGCCGCCCATAAGGCCTTCAACTTGACTTAACGATTATCATTTTACTGACAACCGAGTTTCCTTTTGAGTTTACCTTCTCTATGCAATGGATCTTTTTGCGAAAGTGTTCCCTTAGTCGAATCTTATGACACCCTCGGGATGTTTTGGGTTGGCGACATTTTGTACTCTTACCCGTCGCAAAACGGGAGCCCGTCGCCACACGGGGCACTTTATTTTCATACTCTTTTTAATACGTTCAAAGTTAGAAGCACTATTTTGTTTTATAGTTAAATAATATCAAAAATAAAATTTGCAACTTAATATGCATGAAATTATATTCATTATTATCTCTAACTTTATGGACATTGTCAAATGGCAGTGAAAAATTATGATTCTATAACCGCCGCTACGCGTGTAATAAGCTCATTTCGAAATAGGTACCCGTTTACACGTGCTACTTTACATGAGTCAGGCTCTGAGTGTGTTTGCACACGTTTACTAGTACAGTCGTGTTTAGCTACTATTACTTTTTT
The DNA here is from genome assembly GCA_933228765.1 of Miltochrista miniata. Classification (NCBI taxonomy): domain Eukaryota; kingdom Metazoa; phylum Arthropoda; class Insecta; order Lepidoptera; family Erebidae; genus Miltochrista; species Miltochrista miniata. Next base: position 20,059,408 of record OW121762.1, on the reverse strand, counting down.
CTGGGTTTTGCTAAGGGCGTGTTAACGCTCGGGTGGATCTACGACAAACCCACGTCCCATGTGTCGGACAGCGATTATTTTTGGAGTAGAAAAATAAAGCGTACTTATTGCAGTAATGAAACGCAAATAGGTCGTCCTACAAATAGTCGGTCAGAATTTAAACGGAAATATCGTCGGCCCCAAATTAATTATTCGACCTACAAAAAGTTATTTCTCCATAGAATTCAGAGGGTTGAAGTAAACGGTATACGATCTCCAGGGACCCCAGTTGTGATGGGTGTCCCGCAGGGTTCAGTCCTTGGTCCATTTCTCTTTTTAATATACATAAATGACTTACCTTATTATGTTAGGGATGAATATGAGATTGTTCTGTTCGCGGATGATACTTCTCTGACATTTAAAATTAATAGACAGTTGATGGATTATGACGATGTTAACAGTGCACTCTCAAAAGTTGTTTATTGGTTTAGCGTTAATAACCTTCTTTTAAATGATAAAAAAACTAAAGTAATAAAGTTTTCGACACCTAATGTGAGACAGGTGGCGACCAATGTACAACTGAATGGATCCGGGCTGGACTCTGTGGAGACTACAGTATTTTTAGGCATTACAATTGACTCGAAGTTGCACTGGGGCCCGCATATAGAAAAAATGTCAGGTAAATTAAGTTCTGCTGCATATGCAGTTAAAACAATTAGACGGCTCACTGATGTTGAAATGGCTAGAATAGTCTATTTCAGTTATTTCCATAGTGTTATGATATACGGAATTCTTCTCTGGGGAGATTCAACGGACATCAATAACATATTTATATTACAAAAGAGAGCTGTGAGAGCAATATACCAGCTAGGTCCTAGGGTTTCTCTAAGAGAAAAGTTCAAAGAAATTAATATTCTAACTGTTATATCACAATACATATATGAAAATTTAATTTATGTGCATAAAAATAAGGTAAATACCATGTAAATACCAGGCATAAAGATAATCTTGTTTTACATACTACTCGTCTACACAGTGCCTCTGTGGCGCAGTCAGTAGTGGTACCGCTTGCGGCGCTGAAGGTCGTGGGTTCGATTCCCACCGGAGACAAATATTTGTGTGACCCATAAATGTTTGTCTCAAGAGTCTGGGTGTTTCTATGTATAATATGTAATATCCGTGGTCTGATACCCATAACACAAGCCGGTTATTCCTAGCTTACTTTGGGATAAAAAAAAAACAGTATAAGAAGTTCTTTTGTCGGGCAATGTATAAAGTTTTATAATAAACTTCCCAAAGAAACTACATTATTGTCAATAAACAAATTCAAAGCTACCATTAAAGCCAAATTATGTAGCAAGGCATATTATACAATTTCATTATATAGATGATAAAAATGCGTGGGTTTAAGGTGCTCCAAGTCAACACACAAAAAAAAATATGTACCTACCTAGACGAATTTTGTTCAAAAAAGGATATTGCTTAATGAAAACTCGCGTGTACAAATCTCATCACACAAATCATTCAACAACTACATCTCTGTAGTTGTTGAATGATTTGTAATTACCTACTGGATGTTAAAAGAGTGGCCGGAGTTTTATTGCCAGGTTCTTTTTTCTCCAGCTCTACCTATTGCTTTGCGAATCTGGCAGTAAATGTAAGCAATCATTTGGACGTTCATAAGCGTTACATTGTGACCTATATGAATAAAGATTTTTCATTTCATTTCATTTCATTGATTGTTAGAAAGACAGTGACTTCAGATTTGGCGTGCAACGCACCCATTAAGAAAGGGTTCATATTTATTACGAAACTCATAATTATATTAATTAATGTTAATTACTTGCAAATTTTTAAATAATTATTGTCGTGAATATTACCTACTAGATAGAGCCCACGTCTACGCCTGCGTGGAATTCTTTTCCCGTTCTCGTTTCCCATTGGAACTTTTTCGCAGATTCTCATCAAAGTCTATGTGTTAATCCAGACTATAATCTATGTCTGTACCAAAATTTTGCCAAATCCATTCAGCCATTAGAGCGTGACAGAGTAACAATCATGTATAAAACACCAGACATGTATAAAAAACAACGATCCTATACTTACAGCCGGTGTGGAACCTCTTCACGACAGGAGAGACTTTTCCTCCTTATGCGTGTTCTACCGACGACTGTACAATGGTGTGTGCTCTGAGGAATTATTTGATATCATGCCCACGGCTACGTTCTATCACTGCACCGCTCGCCACAGACAGGGAGTTCGTCCTCACACTCTGCGTCCGGAGCGTTCCAGCACAGTTAGATCCAATAGGGGTTTTCTTCCGCGCACGCTTTGGTTGTGGAATGATCTCCCTGCCTCGGTTTTCCCAAACGCCTACAGTATGGGGTTCTTCAAAAGGGGTCTTAGAAGGTTTTTACCGGATCGGCAGCGCGAGTGTGGCGCCTCTGGTGTTGCAAACGTTCATAGGCCGCGGTGACTACCGGTCTTTCTGGTGGGATGCTTGTCTGCCACCTTAGTGGTATAAATAAAAAAAAAACATACAAACGAAGATCAAATCTATATGTTTATGCATAACATTACTTATACTCAAAAGTGTAGACAAATAATGTGTTCATCTGCGTTTTTATTGTACCACATTAGAGAGGACGAGATTATTGGCCCCGAAGGGACCTTTTTCAAGGGCTATACTATAGCTATAATACCTATATTGTTTGTTGGAAAACATAACATCTTCTCTATGACCTTGCCGAGTGGAGCTATGAAAAGGAATAAGTACAGAATTTTTAATAATACTTTACAGTTATTAAAGTAAACACGATAAAATGTAATATAGGTATCTGGCTCAGTGGTGCAGTGATTGTGTTTGTTTGAGTAGTCCTGTGGTCGTCCCTAGTTTGTTTCTCTGGTCGGAAAGAAAGTTTGTGTAAAACGCTTGTCTCGGACATTGGGTATTTCCTAGGTTTAATGAAATATATAGTAACAGAGTACTATACAAGCTGTTGATTTGGTCGTGCACAAGCCTCCTTCAGTGCGTAGTGTACTATAGGTATTATCGATTGCAAGCAACACAAACATACGTAGATAACAAAACCCCAAAAATCCTGTTTTTAGTGAAATATGATTTACGAAGAAAAAATCTTCACCCGTGTATTTAATGTTTACGTCGCCGAGCCAACGCTAAAGCGCAAGTCACACTGCCAGCGGGCGGGTGAGCGAGGTAGGCACACTGCGAGCTGCCGAATAACCTACGTGGCTGATGCGAGCGAAGCTACTCGTTTTCGTCGTTAGGCGCGCCCGCTTCGCTAGCTTAACTACCGTCCTCCCCGTTTCGGGTACTCAGACTAGTCGTCGCTTGTCATTCGAATAGCAGTGTCCACGTGTCTAGTCTCATCCGCACTACCCGGTTCGCCCTTCCGTATGTAGTTTTTGGTGTAAACCCCATAGATTAGCTCGGCAATGTCGCGTAGTTTGCATAACTTCAATATCTCACTTCACCCGCCCGCCTAGCTCGCTCGCCCGCCCGCTGGCGGTGTGGCCTGGGCTTAAAGCTAGACAATAGTAGGTACCTAGATAATGCGGCTACGTATCGCATCTCATGGCTCCTCTACACTGCCCGCGAAGTTGAACGAAGTTAAATGAATACGATAGTGTAAAGAGGCACTTCGGCTTACCTCGTCAAAAACTATACCTCCCCTCAGGCGACTTTATTTGCTGTCGATTTTTGCGCCTCAGTCAATGGGCCCAAAGATGCGGGAAGTGCGTTCACGAAATACCTCTCTACACTACTTGGCCGACATCGTGTGTGCCGGTGCTTTGCCGGCGCGTGATTTAAGCTATAATTAGTGCTTTGGTGTATGTGATCCAATTATCAGCGTCAAACAGTGGTCAGGAGCAAATTTAATTGTTCCTGGAAACTCTGCCACACAAATTTCTTTGTTCATTACAAACGGCGGCAATGTGCGTGCGCAGGCTACTGACACCACTGAGTGTGTAGTGACGCACTTTTTTCGAACTTAGACAAAGTTTCTAGAGTACTTCGCCTATGAACTTTGCGGGCAGTGTAGAGGAGCCATTAGTTATTAGGTTTCATGAGTTTTTAGTTCCAGCTGACAAGTTCGGTGACCTTTATGTACTTTTTTGATTTGATATTAATGATTTGATGATGAGTTTATGTTGATTTAAAAGATTCCTTCCTACTTCAAGGGCTTAGGACCGGCAGAAACACGCTATTTATCATGCAATTGCAAACAAAAAAATTAAGTACTGTTAGTAAACATTAGGTATGAGAAAAGTATTCTGAAATGAAGCATTTCTGGCGTAGTTAAAAATTTTAAATCAACTTATTTACAGAATTAATTTAGAATCAAAGCTTAAATACCTATTTACAAAATCATGTAACACGCAATAATTGTTCAAAATGCTCACCCCCAGTGTCTATGCACAGATTGGCGCGGCGCACTAAGTTGCGTTTTAAGCTGCGAAGCACTAGCACATTTGTTTCTATTTGTTCAAATGCCAAAACAATTCTTTCACGTAATTGTGTAACACTCACAATGTCTTCATTGTAGACAAGTCTTTTAATATCTCCCCACAAATAAAAGTCTAAGGGCGTTAGGTCGGGTGAACGCGGCGGCCAGGCTACCGGTCCACCACGGCCTATCCACTGCGTACCAAACACTTCACTTAAATATTCGCGCACTTGGCGTCCATAGTGAGGTGGCGCACCGTCCTGTTGGAAGTACAAGTCCCTATGAAATGCGAGTGGAATGTCATCGAGCATCTCATTAACCACATGTCGGAGTAGCACCAAGTATTGTAACGTAACGGGCGTCAAGGGTGTCGGTGTGGACTTCCCAAGTCCCGTGTTACAATAGTTTGATTTGTAAAAGAAGATTACCTGGATAACAGCAGCCGGAGATACAGTGGACCTTTTAGGTTAAGGGCCGTGTTGTCTGGCTAGTAAACCCCTGTTGCAGTGAGTTCGTGAAAGAAAAACCAGTGTATATTATTATCACCACGTTTAATGGTCTACAATACAAAAACCATAGGCCTTGTGGTATATCAAACGCACTACTTAGCCTATATATATATAGCAGGATGTACCAGTATTACTCCAGTTAGAATACTTATATCTACACACACTTTACTTACTTGCTATAAACTTATATCAGATCTATTGACCTGGCCGGCTCTTGCGCCGATGCGATGAAATTATTTCATTTGACACAATTAACTAAACATCACCTTGTGACGTGGCTAACAAAATATACTTTAATCTAGCGACCTAGAGATGGATCCATTCTGGTTAACATTATTATAATCTATGATTTAAAGGCTAAATAAATCTAGTTACATTCTCGGATCGTTATGCAGCCTCCTGAAGGTGAACTACGTTGTTAAACTGTCGGTGGACTATCGCGTAGGCACCGCTAACCAACGAGATGCAGTAATCAACCTCGCGTATGGATGTATAAGAAGAATCCTGGTGGCCCTCCTTGGTGCCAAGTAGTGAAAAAGAAATGCACGTGGCGTAAAAAAGAGAATAAAAAATGCCGGTGCGAGAACCGGTTACCGCTACAAAGCCGGGCTCGTCAGCGGCGCGCAGTCCCGTCTGTGGATCACGCGTCCCACGCTGATGGGTTCACGGGGAAGAATTCCTCCGTGTTGGGATTCCGCCAAGGGACGGACAGGTATTCCCAGCAATAATAGGTAGGTACTCCAAAGACCCGCTACAACAAAAGTTACGCGTCATTAGCAATCAGCACGCACTTCACAGACCGCGATTATTACAAGGTCTATCTAGCTTATAAATACCTTTTTGCGGGTCCTGTGATGGTACGAATTGCTCTTGAAGAGACACCTTACGGGTCTTCTCGCTCGAGAGAAAAAAATGCCGACTGCCTCCATCTTTGCTTTTCGTCTCTTCCCCTTCCCACCAAGCCAAACCCGCTTGGTCAGTTACATCTACGGTCCGTTTCATTTCACTCATCCCTCACGTTCCGTTCGTGACTTTTATTCCTCCACTTCTCATACGCCATACACGATTAGGGCTTTATCGCATTAACGCCATGTCATTAACTGAAGCTAAAACTATCCTGTACATTAAGCATCCTATCCTCTTAAGCGAATATTTTATCCACTATTTGACATAATGTTCTACGTTACGCGGAACGTGAATTCTGGTGTGACCACTCCGAAATTGATCCGCTCGTAAACTATATATAAATTATCATTAGTTCCAAATCTGTTTACTAATTTAATATACCTATTATTTACTCTAATCTAGATTTATTGTACACTAAATAAAACTATTTTTTTTTTTTATGTTCTTTTTTTTTTATTCCTAAACTATTTCGTTGACAAGGATCAGTCATTGTCACTGTCAAAATGACAATGTCAGATTCACGACGTCTAACCTATGTGTATGTGTAGTATTGTGACTGGATGTAAGCACGGAATAAAACGACAGAAAGATATCGAGTTTAATATCTTTGTGTTAATGTGCTTAATGTATGAAATCCTCGTTATCACGAGACAAAAAGAGAGTATTATACTAGAACGTATGGATAATGTGTTGGTGAGTATTGCAGAGTGTTACAATACCCCCTTTCTCGGGAAAAGAGGTAAACCGACAGGTTTACCGAAAGAAACAGCCGGGGTAACCGGGAAAAAGTGGTTATTTAACCGACTCCAAAAAGGATTAAAAAAATACCGAGAAATAAAAGAATAAAACTTCAGAACGCTGCTAGCAATAGTTATTCTTCTGACTGCCCTTTAGAATGATCACAGCTGGATAGGTATTCCTTTCAAAACGCGTACTTCACTCTTCCATACCTCACACAGTATTTCATATTTATCTATGTACATTCATTCGTCATCCTTTCCATATTAATAATAATTATAATAATACATATAATAATATTTAAAGCTTATTTTCCACCTATCATTCAGTCATGCACTTATCCTTCCCTTTCTTATTTGCTCCTATCATTCCATAATTATTTACATGCTGTCATTCATCAGTCTTATATTCTGTAAGAGTTTTTCATACTTTGGCCAATCGTACTGTCGGTCAATCATTTGACTGTCAAGAAAAACAACTTTTTTGCTCATGCGTTGTTAAGTATCATATCATATAAACCTTAACTGTAAGAATAAGAACACAATGTAAAAACACAAACGGCAAAGCAATTATTAATTGCATACATTAGTTTCGATAAATGCTTGCCTAGCCCTACGATCAAAAAAAAAATCTTGGGTTCGGAGTAAATACCACTAGACAAGCAACAATATCGGACAGGGTGTGTAAATAATTTAATCTACACGCAAGATGTCCTTTACATGAAATTTACCAACAGATCCTGACGATAACTCGCGTAGCTCATACACTACATCTGACAACCTCCTTTCAACCGTGCACTTCACAAATTTCGGCGCCAGCTTGGCGGAGAAATACTTCGCTGCGTTAGATTGTACGAAGTTCCTTCGCCAGACCACATCGCCTATTTTCGCTGTGAAGTGTCGTCGTCTTAGGTTATAATGTTGTGAATTTTTCTGGTACGCCTGAGTTAATGCATCTACTACCTTGTCAAAAATTTTTCCCAATTCCAACAACGATGATGCCGCTGCGCTTCTATCGCCTATGGTCAGATCATCAGCTGATGTTGGTAAATCCCTAAGAATTGAATGGAATTGACCGTCAGTGACTATTTCACGACCGGTGGCTAAGAAGTACGGTGTGTATCCCGTTGCCAGGTTCACCGTGCTATTCAGTGATAGCTGAATTTGCTGAAGGTATTTGGACCAATTACGTTGATCTTGTTCAACTAGTATGGATAAACAGACTTCAGCGGTTTTGTTATACCGTTCGACTGTATTCGCTTGCGGTGCATAATGCGCCGTATAGAAAATTCGAGGGATAGAATATCCATCGCAAAATGATTTAAACGATTTGCTTTTAAATATGGTAGCGTTGTCACAAATAAGAATCGCGGGGGTTCCCCATTTCAAGATCAATTCCTTTTCCAAAAATGAAGTGACCGTTTGAGTGGTTGCAGTACGGAGGGGGTGAAGCCATACAAATTTTGAGAAAACGTCTACAACTGACAGAATGTATATATGACCCGAATATGCTTTAGGTAATGGGCCTATAATATCTATTGACAACGTGTGCATCGGAACGTCCACCTCCTTTTGATTTGTCATGAGTCCGTGAGGTGGTGAATTTGAGTGTTTATATGCTTTACACTTGTCACACCGTGTGACAAATTCCTTAACATTTTCAAACATATTTGGCCAATAATAATGTTCCCTAATTTTCAAATACGTTTTTTGAACTCCTGGGTGTACACTACAGAAGGAGTCATGGTTTTCCTTGATGCATTCATCGACCAGCTCTTTAGGAATTACTAACCTCCAATTGTTTTTTGAAGTACAAGAGCCACCTTTGCAAAATCTAAACAAATTGTTGCCTAGGATCTGAAAATTTTTGAAACGAGTAGGCATAGTTTTACAGCCGTTATACATCTTCTTATACCACTCATCAGAAGTTGAAGAAAGTTCTTGATTGAAAGTAATAGCATCGACCGAAATTCGGGATAGTGCATCTGGTACGACATTAAGCTTACCTGCCTTATGGCAAATGTCAAAATTAAAAGTGGATATCTGCATTGCCCATCTGGCCAACCTGCCTGAGGGGTTATTTAAAGACTTAAGCCACTTTAAACTCATATGGTCAGTGATGACCGTGAACTTAGTACCTTCTATGTAAGCACGAAAATGATTTATGGAATCCACTACCGCGAGCAGTTCACGCTCTGTTGTACTGTAATTTCTCTCAGGTTTTGCCAGTAAACGTGAAAAGAAAGCCACAGGACGCTCGATTCCATCTATGTCCTGCGTCAAAACACTACCAATGCCTACGGATGATGCGTCGCAATGAAGCACGAAAGGTTTCGAAAATTCTGGCGACGCCAAAACTGGAGCTGTTATTAAAGCATTTTTAAGGGTATTGAAAGAATCCTCAGCTGCTTCGGACCAATGGATGCCGTCACTGCCTTTCTTCTTACCTACCAACGCTGTCATAGGTGCTATGATGGTGGAAAAATCCTTAACAAACCTACGATAGTATGAACATAGACCTATAAATCCTCGTAGCTGCTTGGCAGTTTTAGGCTGTGGGAAATTCTGAATGCTGCTCAGCTTCTCTGGGTCAGTGCGCAAACCTTGTGTATTGATGATGTATCCCAAGTATCTAAGCTCTCCTTTGCAAAATTCGCACTTTTTTAAGTTGATAGTGAGACCAGCGTCACTAAGCGACTTCTTTACAGCAGCAAGTATCTCCATATGTTCAGAAAATGACTCTGTGGCAATCAGAAGATCGTCCAGATAACAAAAAACTTTTCCGTCAAATTTGTGCAGAAATAGCGAATCAACTAGCCTTTGCATTTCAGCTCCCGCATTGGATAATCCGAATGGCATTCTTTTAAAATGAAAAAGACCTCTATTAGGGACTACGAAAGCTGTTTTCTCACAAGAAGTACCTTTGCCGTCTATTCCATCCTGACTTGACAAACTGACCTGCCAAAAACTCGATGATAAATCAATTGAACTAAGATAATGTGCTCCTCGCAGATTGTCCAAAATCGAATTTATATAAGGAAGTGGGTACGAGTCTTTAACCGTGACATCATTGAGCTTACGCGCGTCGAGGCAGAATCTCCATGATCCATCTTTCTTTGGGATCATGACAACCGGGTTGGACCATGGTGACCTCGACGGTTCGATGACATCGAGCCTCAACATCTCGTCCACCTCCCTATTCAATGCTGTCAACTTAGCAGGCGATAAAGGGTAATATCTTTGTTTAATAGGCTCTCCCTGTGTAATAATTTTATGTGTAACGATATGCGTTTTCCCTAAACCTTTTTTTTCTGATGAAATTGACTCAAAGTCATTCATTACTTTTTGTAGATGTTTGGCTTGTTGAGATGTTAGATCATCTCTGGGTATTAAAGCTTTCACCTCACACAACGCACTGCAAGCACTATAACTTGTGGAGTTGCCTCTCCTCACGACATCTCCAAACTTAAAAATGTCCACTAGACCAAATGCATCAGCGAAATCCATACCGCACAAGATTTCGTGATGTATGTCAGGGCAAACTAAAAAATTAAAGTGGGCAGTTATCCCATTACAAGTTATTGGCAAAGACATTATGCCAATGACTTTAATTTGTGATAAATCCGCTAAAAATACTGCTGGCACGACTGAAGCATCCCTAGCATGTAATGTCCATCCAAGTCTTTGAAAATATCGATGCTTATTCGCACCTAAAACTGATAAATGTGCCCCAGGATCGAGCAATGCTTCGAAATTACGGTCCTTTATTGTGAATTTAACAAACAACCGATTATCCCCTACGAATGACGATATTTCAGGCGAAGAGACTGTTTGTGTGTGTAACGACTTGCTCGGGGGCCCCATCAGTTTTTTTTATTAAGTGTCTGTGTAGTAGACTGCGAGCGCAAGCCTGTGTTACATTGGGTGCAGTTCCTAATCGTCACCCTCTTAGCACCGCACTTGAAACATATTATGCCTGGTATTGACCTACACGCCTTATAACTATGGCCGACTTTTTTACATTTAAGGCAAGTAATAGGTGAGCCGCGCCTGTCAGGTAATTTGCCGACGCTGACTGCATTGAGTTCGCGCTTGCCAACCGGTTTAGATTGACATAAAACACCAGAATAAGCCTCATAATTCTTGGACACGTTGACCAATTGGTCAAAGGTAGTAATATCATTGATGGCTAATAGTTGGGCGTATGTAGGTAGCAAATTGTGTTTTATAATTTCAAGTAGGTTGTCGCTTGTAATAGGATATGTTAGTCTATTGTTTAAATCCTGGATATCTAAAATAAAGAATGATACAGACTGACCTAGCTTCTGCTTTTTTTCACGAATTTGTCTCTCTATGTTGTAGTTGTAATCCTTTGATTGAAAGAATTTTCGAAATTCAACGCAAATATCAAACCAAGAGTTAATTTTATGTTGGATTGTTCTATGAAACTTGAGTGCGGTGTCAGATAACAGTTCTGAAAAACCTCTTACTAATGTTGTATCGTCAATCTGTCGTGCGATACGTGTTTCATTAACCCTAAGGAGGAAGTCGTCAATATCTGACTCTCCGTTATACTTGAGTTTAAGGGAAGCTAAATTCAATGATTTGTAGTACACATGCGCACTGGGGGGCGGTGCAACTACTTGTGTTATACCATTACCTTGGTTCATGTTGTCAAAAATTTCGCTAGTTTTAATGGGGAATGTCTTATGTGCGTGTGCTATCGGTTCTTGTGCCACGTATGTCTCTTGTGTGTTGCTGTGAGAGGCAGCATAATGGGTGGTCGTATTAGAGACTATGGATGTCGTAAACGTTTCGGGAGCCAAAGATGAAGTCCGGTTCACGTTGACTCGGGGACGTGTATTTACGGTATCCATAGGTATGTGTACCTCTAAAGGTCGTGTATACGGGCTAGAAGTTACCTGCATAACGTTCCGACTATGCACCGGTGAAGCAAATTCACTTGCATCAGTATCTGGAGTTTTTGACATTTTTTATAAATAAGTTCTTAATATCTAGTTTGTATTTAGCCTAAAATGCTCTAGTAGTAGTAGTAGTAATGGTATAATCACTGTAGCAATGCCACAGACACAATAACAACAAAGTTATGTTTCAAAAGTATGTTCGTAAAAATTACTATGAAAAAATTCAATTTTGTTAATAAAAACAAAACCTGCAACTATTTAGTCCTGATCCTTGTGTATTTAAGCTCTAAAGGGTGTACAAGATCAGATAAAACTATAAAAACAACCAATATGTTGATATTTAAAAAGTTGATTTTTGTCGGGAGAACGATAAGACAAAAAAACTCAAATTTGCTCACAAAACCGAAAATTGACACAAGACTTTATCTGGTCCTAGTGTTTATCAATGCAGAATGGTGCACCGAATCAGATAGAAGTTTAAAAATCACCAATCTGTTAATACTTAAAAAGTTGATTTTTGCCGGGATGAGAACGACAACTCATAAAACACAAATTTGTTCACAAAAACAAAATTTGCACATATTTTGGTTTGGTTTCTTACTGTCATTAACTCTAAGCAGTGTAAGCAATTATATTAAACACTTAAACCATCCAGATGTCAATATTTAAAAAATGTTGTTAGTTCTGGATGAAACTTTTGTTAAAGAAAAAAAAACTTAAATTTGTATAAAAAAGTCAAAATTTACACATTTTGTGGTCTGGTCTTCACGGATATGAATTCTTAATAGGGTGAGTGACCAGATTCAATATCTATAAACCATCAATATGTCAATATTTAAAATTTTGACATATTCCTGAGGGAACGGTGAAGTATGAACTATTAATTTTTTTAAAGTAAAGCTACTGCTTTCAAGCCTAGATACAACAATAAAAATTGTATCCCTCAAAAGATAAACACAAAGGAAATTCCCCCCCGAAGCTCAATTGCAACAATGGTTACCAACTAATTTCAATTGAATTCAGGCGCTGTACATGCAGCACGTTAATAGGTAATCACAAAAAAATAAAGTTCGGGCGCCATGTAACGTAACGGGCGTCAAGGGTGTCGGTGTGGACTTCCCAAGTCCCGTGTTACAATAGTTTGATTTGTAAAAGAAGATTACCTGGATAACAGCAGCCGGAGATACAGTGGACCTTTTAGGTTAAGGGCCGTGTTGTCTGGCTAGTAAACCCCTGTTGCAGTGAGTTCGTGAAAGAAAAACCAGTGTATATTATTATCACCACGTTTAATGGTCTACAATACAAAAACCATAGGCCTTGTGGTATATCAAACGCACTACTTAGCCTATATATATATAGCAGGATGTACCAGTATTACTCCAGTTAGAATACTTATATCTACACACACTTTACTTACTTGCTATAAACTTATATCAGATCTATTGACCTGGCCGGCTCTTGCGCCGATGCGATGAAATTATTTCATTTGACACAATTAACTAAACATCACCTTGTGACGTGGCTAACAAAATATACTTTAATCTAGCGACCTAGAGATGGATCCATTCTGGTTAACATTATTATAATCTATGATTTAAAGGCTAAATAAATCTAGTTACATTCTCGGATCGTTATGCAGCCTCCTGAAGGTGAACTACGTTGTTAAACTGTCGGTGGACTATCGCGTAGGCACCGCTAACCAACGAGATGCAGTAATCAACCTCGCGTATGGATGTATAAGAAGAATCCTGGTGGCCCTCCTTGGTGCCAAGTAGTGAAAAAGAAATGCACGTGGCGTAAAAAAGAGAATAAAAAATGCCGGTGCGAGAACCGGTTACCGCTACAAAGCCGGGCTCGTCAGCGGCGCGCAGTCCCGTCTGTGGATCACGCGTCCCACGCTGATGGGTTCACGGGGAAGAATTCCTCCGTGTTGGGATTCCGCCAAGGGACGGACAGGTATTCCCAGCAATAATAGGTAGGTACTCCAAAGACCCGCTACAACAAAAGTTACGCGTCATTAGCAATCAGCACGCACTTCACAGACCGCGATTATTACAAGGTCTATCTAGCTTATAAATACCTTTTTGCGGGTCCTGTGATGGTACGAATTGCTCTTGAAGAGACACCTTACGGGTCTTCTCGCTCGAGAGAAAAAAATGCCGACTGCCTCCATCTTTGCTTTTCGTCTCTTCCCCTTCCCACCAAGCCAAACCCGCTTGGTCAGTTACATCTACGGTCCGTTTCATTTCACTCATCCCTCACGTTCCGTTCGTGACTTTTATTCCTCCACTTCTCATACGCCATACACGATTAGGGCTTTATCGCATTAACGCCATGTCATTAACTGAAGCTAAAACTATCCTGTACATTAAGCATCCTATCCTCTTAAGCGAATATTTTATCCACTATTTGACATAATGTTCTACGTTACGCGGAACGTGAATTCTGGTGTGACCACTCCGAAATTGATCCGCTCGTAAACTATATATAAATTATCATTAGTTCCAAATCTGTTTACTAATTTAATATACCTATTATTTACTCTAATCTAGATTTATTGTACACTAAATAAAACTATTTTTTTTTTTTATGTTCTTTTTTTTTTATTCCTAAACTATTTCGTTGACAAGGATCAGTCATTGTCACTGTCAAAATGACAATGTCAGATTCACGACGTCTAACCTATGTGTATGTGTAGTATTGTGACTGGATGTAAGCACGGAATAAAACGACAGAAAGATATCGAGTTTAATATCTTTGTGTTAATGTGCTTAATGTATGAAATCCTCGTTATCACGAGACAAAAAGAGAGTATTATACTAGAACGTATGGATAATGTGTTGGTGAGTATTGCAGAGTGTTACAGTATGTAGCACTGTTCAAACGACCGTCAATAAAATATGGGCCAAGTAGATGATCACCGATGATACCAGCCCACACATTCAGACTAAACCGGACCTGGAACGAGTCCCGCGTAGTAACATGTGGGTTGTGTTGTCGGTGAGCCCACCAATGTTCATTGTGGACGTTATAAACGCCCACGCGCGTAAACAATGATTCGTCGGACCACAAAATGTTCACGTCCTGATGTTCAAGGAGCCAGTGACAAAAAACTGTCCGAGCGTTATTGTCCTGCGGATGCAACTCTTGAACACGTCGGAAATGGAACGGATGCATTAGTTCGCGATTCAGCAGCTTCCACACTGTGGTATGATGAACACCGAAACGGCGACCGGCTTCACGCGTACTGGCTCGAGGTTCTTCCTCAAAATAATTGAGAATCTGCTCTTGCTGATCAGCTGATAGGCCTTGTGTACCACGACCTTGTGCATGTCGAGGAACCTCGAACTGTCGGTGATCCCTTAAGCGCTGTGTGGCGGCAAGCATCATGCGACGAGATGGTATTGGTCGGTCTGGAAACATTTCTATGTAGTGTAGTATTATAGTGTATGTAGGGTGTAGTGGGGCCCTACCAACACCATCGGGCCCAAGTCAACCTCACGTGCAAGCTCGTGCACCTGCTGAACAACGGACGAGGCTCTGACGGCGGCGGTCTATTTCAACACGGCGATGGGCTCACCACCTGTTACGTGGGACCGAAGTGTACACGGTGAAATGTGGGCCGGTATAGACCTCTGCCTACTCCTTCGGGGATAAAGGCGTGAGTATATGTATATGTATGTATGTATGGAAACATTTCCCTGAACATGCGAATTGCATCAACAACGTTATTATTAGAAATAGCGTAAAGGCGCATCATTTCCACCAACTCAACGTTACTGTAACGCTCTGACATCGTTACCGGTGTTGTTACGGACGTTACGTAGATATCGGCGCGTGCGGTTATACTCACGCTGAACGCGGGCGAGCGACTAATTAATTCAAAATTTCAAATTCACCGATAAAAGGCGCCGCCTGAGCCGCTCGCTCCTGCGCGGGGGTTGGAGGGGTAACTTACACGCGCCGCGCCGCCACCGCAGGCCTCCTTTGCCTATGCCTACACATTTGTATGTGCCTACTAAACTGTAGGCAAAGAAGAAACGGTTTTGAATGAACGGTGAAAATGTACCTATGTAGGTAATAGTATTATTAGAATATTTAGAACCGATTCATACGAGTTGCTTTTTAAATTTATTTTATTTAATAATTATTAAGAACTTAATTTTACTGCCCCATTTTTTCACTTAATATTGGTTTAGTATAAGCAGTAGAGTTCCCGTAGCAAATAGAAAAGAATTTAAGCAGAAAAAAAAAAGTGTAAAAAAAGGTGTCTCGTTTTATCCCGAAATATCAACGAGTGTAGGCAGTACAGTCATGTGTACAAGTAATGCACAAATGCAGATCAACATCCTGTATATGACTACAGTATTTGTATGAAAAATATACAGGTATGTATTTAGAAATATATAAGTGTGTCTACCAATTGTTAAGATCCTATAGCACAACCTTATTTTAGCTTAATTTGGGCTAGATGGCGTTGTGTGAGAATGTACCACATTATAAAAGTTATTTTTTTTAAATTAAAGAGTTTGTTTATCTGTTGTTGTGAAAATTTCAGCTCTCTAGCTATCATCGATCATGAGATACAGCCTCGTGACGGACAGACAGACAGACGGATGGACAGACAAACAGACGGACATCGAAGTCTCGTGAATAGGGTTTTTACCCTTTGGGTATGGGATCCTAAAAAAAGCAATAAGCATAAAACTTATCACCATAGTGTCTGTTGCACATAGCGGCGAGCACATTTCACCCATTTGGCATCTCTATCTATGTCAGTTATAGGGTAGCCATTTTGGTCGCCATTTTATGATCCTCTGGGAGCTATTCAACGAATTTTATTGCTGTAGCCAAGGAAAATGGGCAAAATATTCTAGTTAACACCAACGAATGGTTGTTTAGTGAGTTAGGGTATGATGTACGATGATAATTTTATTCAAATCACCTCTGTTCGTTGGCTAGAGGGTAGTTAGGTGCACATGTTGTTGTGTTGTGTGTGAACTCGGTATTATTTATATACCTATGTTTCTCTGTAACAAAATTTTTCATTCGAAATCCCCGGGTATAAGGGGTCCCACGGCGATCTCCAAAACCCAAAAGATGTTAGTGCTAGTGGTGCACCTGCTTACTAACGGATGAGGGATCGACTCTTATGCCGTTGTGAGGTCAGGCTGCAGCCGAAGAGAAAACTTCTTGATTCAGCATTTTTTATTATATCAAAATACATACATATGGTCACGCCTTTATCCCCGAAGGAGTAGGCACAGGCATATAATATGCCCACATTTCACCTTTTCAAAATTTGTCCCACGTAATAGGTGGTGAGCCGTATTGCCGGGTTGAGATGGACAGGCGCAGGTTGCGACTGCCGCCTGCTGTTGAAATTTTTAAAGTCGCCTAAAAAGGCCTTATTTTATCAAAATATGTGAAGCAAATATAGCTAGTCAGTGTATCGATCATTTATAGACCTTTTCCCAGTGGTACTACTGTATAGTCTTACCAGTAGTAGGTACTATTGGGAATATTTATCCCATTAGACTTACCTGAGCGTCTGCGACTACGTGACGAGAAAACATGTTTCTTTCTGACTGATAGCTTGTAGGGCACCTTACAGCGAATAGTTTACTACTAGAGCTATCGAAAGACGACCATACAGAAACTAAGTCGACGGATAAAGTTCAAAAAGTAACCTTTTTTTGTCAATTATAGCTCTTTAACAGCGATAGCGACTTATCTGCTCACCTTAAGTGTACTCACACATTGAATGTTGTGGATGCCTGGTGAAGATGGTGTGAAGTACAGAAAGAAGAGTTCGAAAGTGAACTTTTGAAGCGCGGCTTCAAATAAAACCAGAACTAGAGCTCGGATGATAACAATGATAACGAGAAGAACATAAAAGTCAAAGTTCCCTTAAACATACCAGTTATAACTCCAGATTGAGTGAATCGATTTATATGATTGTGCGATTTATGGATCATATCTGATACGAATAGCACCATATTATGCAAAGATCATCAAATTCCTCGAAAGATATTCTATAAGTAAAAGCAGACAGTGTCTCATATTTTTTCATTTAGAACCAGTGTACCTACAAAGTTCGCCGTGCCTCGTACATAAATCCTAATACGACGGCTATAATTCACCGATCTGTGAAAAGGTTCAAGTTCGGCTTTTTGTCGGTTCCTATTATCCTGACAGACAAAAAACTATGGACAGTACCTACAATGTGTTTGTTACACAACACAAGTACCTACCTACAATTTTCTTCGAATTTCTAAACAAGATGTTTACAAGTAGGTATTTGACAATATTTACCTATCTTTTAATGTTTCGATTAAAGTTTTTATCCTATTTACCGATGCCCCGTTTACATTTACTTTTGATAATATAAACACAAAATTGCTCAAAAAAAGAAAGTATATATCAATTAATGTCACGATTATCCACATACACATATACGTATACATTTTAAAATCAATTAACAGCTAGAACCATACATATAACTTCTACTTCCCACACCTCCCCCCTCTCTCTGCACAAATAATCTGTAAAAAAATAAGTGGATAGGTCAATAAAGAAAAAATTAGCTAATTACTCAATAACCGTTACGTCAATAGATATGATCACGTTCGTGAACAAACGATAACCCTTTCGAGAATATACATGGGTCTGTAGTAGGTACTTAGTAATTTGTGGGCGTTTGTGTAACCTAAGCAAATGCGAACGACTTTTCTACCGTGGTACGAGCTTCTGGTTACCTATCATAATAACTAAAGTTGTTTCAACTATTTTCAAAACAACTACGGTCAAAATAACTACTGATTAAAACACCTAAACATCGTTTCACCTATTTTTGTTATAACTAGTCGAAACAAATAATGGACGATTCATCTACGATTTATTCAACTACAATTAACTGTGCTAAGATTGATGATTATTATGTATGAAATACATAATAATCATTTCGCCTACGAGTTTATTGTACGATTACGAGTCTCAGTACTCAGGGGTACGTATCATAATGCATAAGTTTAAAATCTATAAAACAAAAAAAATAACCACGAAGGCTAAGGCGCGAGCGAAGCGGAGCGGAGCTCTCGCCTTAGCCTTCGTGGTTATTTTTTTGTTTTGTAGTTTGCCTTCCACTCACTTGGAAATAATATTTTCGGTAGTTAGACTTGATTATACTTTACTAGCTGACCCGCGCAACTTCGTATGCGTCACATAAGAGAGTAAATCACCCGTTCCCGTCGCATTTACTCCCGTCAGAATAATTTCGTTAACGATAAATGTTTCCCGTCGTATTATTGTAGAAATTGCGCATATTCATGCATAGGACGTGGACTACCGGTGTACGTCGCCAGCAGAATAGTGAATCGGCCAAAAAAAGCGAGGTCAAACGGGATAAAAAGTTTCCTATGTCCGTCTCCTGGTTCTAAGCTACCTCTCCACCAATTTTCAGCCAAATCTGTACGGCCGTTCTTGAGTTATAAATGTTGTAACAAACCCGTCTTTGTTTTATATATTAAGGCCGCGTGGGTCAGATTTTGAGTTTTTTGAAACAATCCTAGTCAAAAAGTAAAGGGTTTTTAAATCTGAAAAATATATATATAATAGTTAAGGATATAAGCTAAACATATTCCGAGCCCGTTACACGATCCAATAAATTTCACTAGATAGAAAAATATCCCAAAGTTGACTCTCTCAGAAAAGTTTTTTCAAAACTGTGGCTAAACTATTAACATTTTATATATTTTTATTGCACTCAATTAAAGGTATTAAATTTTTATACACATTTTCCGAGCGTTTTTCTATAAACAACTATTTACATAGTTATCATGTACGAATATCTACCAAACGCAATAGAATTGCGCCGCTGACGGCCGATCAGTCTCGCCCTGGCGCTTGTGGAGGCAGGACCTGTGTCAGTTTTTTTCGCAACTATTTCGTAATTATTATGCCAAATTACGTTGAAATCGCGCCACAGTATAAAAATATCAGTAATGGGCAAAATGTAATTAGATTAACCGTTACAAATACATACGCGACTCATGGTAAAAATGTGGTGATCTTTTACTTTTTAAGTGTTATTACGACATGGTAACCAGCTACCTAATGCATTAAAATGTCTACGAACTACATGATAATTTTGCAATCCAACATGGCGGCCACGCCGTAATCACAAAATTTCATGATGGGTATCGTTTAAGGGGTTTTTTAGTATGCTGAGTACGAAGTACGTGATACTTTTGCAATCCAATATGGCCGCCGCGCCGTAATCACAAAATTTCATGATGGGTATCGTTTAAAGGGTGTTTCGTATGCTGAGTACTAATCACGTGATAATTTTGCAATCCAATATGGCCGTCGCACCGTAATCACAAAATTTCATGATGGGTATCATTTAAGGGGTTTTTTCGTATGCTGAGTACGAATCAGGTGATAATTTTGCAATCCAATATGGCCGCCGCGCCGTAATCACAAAATTTCATGATGGGTATCGTGTATGGGGTTTTTTGGTATGCTGAGTACGAATCACGTACTAATTTTGCAACACAAGATGGCCGCCATGCCGTAATCACAAAATTTCATGATGGGTATCGTTTAAGGGGTTTTTTGGTATGCTGAGTACGAATCACGTGATAGTTTTGCAATCCAATATGGCCGTCGCGCCGTAATCACAAAATTTCATGATGGGTATCGTTTAAGGGGTTTTTTCGTATGCTGAGTACGAATCAAGTGATAATTTTGCAATCCAATATGGCCGCCGCGCCGTAATCACAAAATTTCATGATGGGTATCGTTTAAGGGGTTTTTTGGTATGCTGAGTACGAATCACGTACTAATTTTGCAATACGAGATGGCCGCAATGCCGTAATCACAAAATTTCATGATGGGTATCGTTTAAGGGGTTTTTTGGTATGCTGAGTACGAATCACGTGATAATTTTGCAATCCAATATGGCCACCGCGCCATAATCACAAAATTTCATGATGGATATCGTTTAAGGGGTTTTTTGGTATGCTGAGTACGAATCAAGGATATGCAATGCAATATGCCCTCCGCGCTGTAATCACAAAATTACATGATGGGTATCATTTATAGGGTTTTATGGTATGCCGAGTACGAATCACGTACTAATTTTGCAATCCAATATGGCCGCCGCGCCATATACACAAAATTTCATGATGGGTATCGTTTAAGGGGTTTTTTGGTATGCTGAGTACAAATCACGGATATTTTTGCAATCCAATATGCCCGCCGCGCCGTAATCACAAAATTTCATGATGTGTATCGTTTAAGGGGTTTTTTGGTATGCTGAGTACGAATCAAGGATATGCAATCCAATATGCCCGCCACGCTGTAATCACAAAATTACATGATGGGTATCATTTATGGGGCTTTATGGTATGCTGAGTACGAATCACGTACTAATTTTGCAATCCAATATGGCTGCCGCGGTGTAATCACAAAATATCATGATGGGTATCGTTTAAGGGCCTTTTTTGGTATGCTGAGTACCACAATATGGCCGCCGCGCCATAATCACGAAATTTGATGAACCAGTAATTTGTCCAAAACCAAATTATTTAATGTAATTGGCCTTAATTTTACAATAAAAACCTTTTGTCATAGTATTTTCGCATTGCTAGGCCTAAACTTAATAAGCAAATCTTTTTAGTTTACTACTGTTAATAGCTTAGGCGGCCAAATTCAATTCCAAAATTATCATGTAATTCGTACTCAGCATACCAAAAAACCCCTTAAACGATACCCATCATGAAATTTTGTGATTACACCGCGGCGGCCATTTTGGATTGCGAAATTATCACGTGATTCGTACTCAGCATACTAAGAAACCCCTTAAACGATACCCATTATGAAATTTTGTGATCACACCGCGTCGGCCATATTGGAATGCAAAATTATCATGTGATTCATACTTAGCATACCAAGAATTCCCTTAAACTATACCCATCATGAAATTGTGTGATTACGGCGCGGCTTCCATGTTGGATTGCAAAATTAGTACGTGATTCGTACTCAGCATACCAAAAAACCCTTTAAACGATATCCATCATGAAATTTTGTGATTACACCGCGGCGGCCATTTTGGATTGCAAAATTATCACGTGATTCGTACTCAGCATACCAAGAAACCCCTTAAACGATACCCGTCATGAAATTTTGTGATTACAGCGCGGCGCCCATATTGGATTGCAAAATTTTCACGTGATTCGTACTCAGCATACCAAGAAACCCCTTAAACGATACCCATCATGAAATTTTGTGATTACGGCGCCGCGCCCATATTGGATTGCAAAATTAGTACGTGATTCGTACTCAGCATACCAAAAAACCCTTAAAACGATACCCATCATGAAATTTTGTGATTGCACCGCGGCGGCCATTTTGGATTGCAAAATGATCACGTGATTCATACTTAGCATACCAACTTTAGAAAACTTTAGAAATTTTTATGACCAGCTATTATGTAATTTACATTTTTTTACGCAACTATAACCATCTAGCAAACGTAAGCGACGGAAACTCTCAAAAGAAATGAAATATCCTAGTATTCGAAAAATGTTTCGTTGCTGCTCAGCTCTTGTTCGCCTTAGCGTGATGTTATATATTTTGGTATTTTTGTAAAATGGACATTCTTTTAAGGAATTTTTGAAATTCAACAAGCAGTCTCTTAGACTCTAGAGTTCAAACTACTAAACAAACAAACTCTTTAGCTTAAAAATAATAGTATAATATAATTATAATTAACTCATTTATTTAGGAAACTCTAATAAATCACTACACTTAATAAAGTTTGATGCATTTACTACGTCAAACAATGTTAGCATGCTGTATATTTCTACTCTACTGTATACTGTGGCATGAGAGTTCACTGCCGCTGCCGGCGCGCGGTGTGTCTTGCGCCCGGGGCGAGGGGAGCGCCAAATGCCTACTTGTGCGCTATAACCGCCCCTTAAGGCCGCGTGGGTCAGATTTTGAGTTTTTTGAAACAATCCTACTCAAAAAGTAAAGGGTTTATAATTCTGATAAATATATATATAATAGTTAAGGATATAAGCTAAACATATTCCGAGCCCGTTACACGATCCAATAAATTTCACTAGATAGAAAAAATCCCAAAGTTGACTCTCTCAGAAAAGTTTTTTCAAAACTGTGGCTAAACTATTAATATTTTATATATTTTTTTTGCACTCAATTAAAGGTATTAAGGTTTTATACACATTTTCCGAGCGTTTTTCTATAAACAACTACTTACATAGTTATCATGTACGAATATCTACCAAACGCAATAGAATTGCGCCGCTGACGGCCGATCAGTCTCGCCCTGGCGCTTGTGGAGGCAGGACCTGTGTCAGTTTTTTTCGCAACTATTTCGTAATTATTATGCCAAATTACGTTGAAATCGCGCCACAGTATAAGAATATCAGTAATGGGCAAAATGTAATTAGATTAACCGTTACAAATGCGACTCATGGTAAAAATGTGGTGATCTTTTACTTTTTAAGTGTTTTCACGACATGGTAACCAGCTACCTAATGCATTAAAATGTCTACGAATTACATGATAATTTCGCAATCCAACATGGCGGCCACGCCGTAATCACAAAATTTCATGATGGGTATCGTTTAAGGGGTTTTTTGGTATGCTGAGTACGAAGTACGTAATAATTTTGCAATCCAATATGGCCGCCGCGCGGTAATCACAAAATTTCATGATGGGTATTGTTTAAGGGGTTTGTTCGTATGCTGAGTACGAATAACGTGATAATTTTGCAATCGAATATAGCCGCCGCGCCGTAATCACAAAATTTCATGATGGGTGTCGTTTAAGGGGTTTTTTGGTATGCTGAGTACGAATCGCGTACTAATTTTGCAATACAAGATGGCCGCCGCGCCGTAATCACAAAATTTCATGATGGGTATCGTTTAAGGGGTTTTTTGCTATGCTGAGTACGAATCTCGTGATAATTTTACAATCCAATATGGCCGCCGCGCCGTAATCACAAAATTTCATGATGGGTATCGTTTAAGGGGTTTTTTCGTATGCTGAGTACGAATCACGTGATAATTTTACAATCCAATATGGCCGCCGCGCCGTAATCAAAAAATTTCATGATGGGTATCGTTTAAGGGGTTTTTTGGTATGCTGAGTACGAATCACGTACTAATTTTGCAATACAAGATGGCCGCCGCTACGTAATCACAAATATTCATGATGGGTATCGTTTAAGGGGTTTTTTGCTATGCTGAGTACGAATCACGTGATAATTTTACAATCCAATATGGCCGCCGCGCCGTAATCACAAAATTTCATGATGGGTATCGTTTAAGGGGTTTTTTCGTATGCTGAGTACGAATCACGTACTAATTTTGCAATACAAGATGGCCGCCGCTACGTAATCACAAATATTCATGATGGGTATCGTTTAAGGGGTTTTTTGCTATGCTGAGTACGAATCACGTGATAATTTTGCAATCCAATATGGCCGCCGCGCCGTAATCACAAAATTTCATGATGGGTATCGTTTAAGGGGTTTTTTAGTATGCTGAGTACGAATCACGTGATAATTTTGCAATCCAATATGGCCGCCGTGCCGTTATCACAAAATTCTATGATGAATATCGTTTAAGGGGTTTTTTAGTATGCTGAGTACGAATCACGTGATAATTTTGCAATCCAATATGGCCGCCGTGCCGTTATCACAAAATTCTATGATGGATATCGTTTAAGGGGTTTTTGGAATGCTGAGTACGAATCATGTGATAATTTTGCAATCCAATATGGCCACCGCGCCGTAATCACAAAATTTCATGATGGGTATCGATTAAGGGATTCTTTCGTATGCTAGGTAGCAATTTAATGTAATTGGCCTTAATTTTACAATAAAAACCTTTTGTCATAGTATTTTCGCATTGCTAGGCCTGAACTTAATAAGCAAATCTTTTTAGTTTACTACTGTTAATAGCTTAGGCGGCCAAATTGAATTCCAAAATTATCATGTTATTCGTACTCAGCATTCGAAAAAACCCATTAAACGATATCCATCACAAAATTATGTGATTACGGCGCGGTGGCCATTTTGGATTGCAAAATTATCATGTGATTCGTACTCAGCATACCAAAAAACCCCTTAAACGATAACCATCATGGATTTTTGCGATTAAGGCGCGATGGCCATATTGGATTGCAAAATTAGTACGTGATTCGTACTCAGCATACCAAAAAACCCTATAAACAATACACATCATGAAATTTTGTGATTACGGCGCGGCGCCCATATTGGATTGCAAAATTAGTACGTGATTCGTACTCAGCATACCAAAAAACCTCTTAAACGATACCCATCATGAAATTTTGTGATTACGGCGCGGCGGCCATATTGGATTGCAGAATTATCACGTAATTCGTACTCAGCATACCAAAAAACCCTTTAAACTATACCCATCATGAAATTTTGTAATTACGGCGCGGCGCCCATGTTGGATTGCAAAATTATTACGTGATTGGTACTCAGCATACCAAAAAACCCTTTAAATGATACCCATCATGAAATTTTGTGATTACACCGCGGCGGCCATTTTGGATTGCAAAATGATCACGTGATTCATACTTAGCATACCAACTTTAGAAAACTTTAGAATTTTTTATGACCAGTTATAATGTAATTTACATTTTTTACGCAACTGTAACCATCTAGCAAACTTACGCAACGGAAACTCTCAAAAGAAATGAAATATCCTAGTTTTCGAAAAATGTTTCGTTGCTGCTCAGCTCTTATTCGCCTTAGCGTGATGTTATATATTTTGGTATTTTTCAAAAAATGGACATTCTGTTAAGAAACTTTTGAAATTCAACTAGCAGTCTCTTAGACTCTAGAGTTCAAACAACTAAACAAACAAACAAACTCTTTAGCTTAAAAATAATAGTATAATAAATATAATTAACTCATTTATTTAGGAAACTCGAATAAATCACTACACTTAATAAAGTTAGATGCATTTACTACGTCAAACAAAGTTAGCATGCTGTTTCTTTCTACTCTACTGTATACTGTGGCATGAGAGTTGACTGCCGCTGCCGGCGCGCGGTGTGTCTCGCGCCCGGGGCGAGGGGAGCGCCAAATGCCTACTTGTGCGCTATAACCGCCCCTTAAGATTAAAAAAACCGGTGGAATCGGGAACATAAATAATCGTCTTTAGCATTAGGTATTTCAAACGTAGTCAACATGTCCAATATCTTAAATGAACATTATATTAATCGTCCATTAGTTCAAATAATTATAGTTTATTCGAAATTATGTGAATTAACGAGTAGTCGAGTCGACCAATATGCGAAATGAACATAGGCGAATCAACCGTAGTTGTTTTGAAAATAGTTGAAACAACTTTAGTTATTATGATAGGTAACCGAGCTTCTAAAACCATTTTATTTGAAATATATACGACTTTCCGAAAAAGCTCATCTTTCCAAATCAAGAATATTCGATATTCATATCACGTATTCAGCAAACTGATATTAGAAACGAATATATGACATTGTGGCCAGCTGCATGAAAATTCAAGATCTTTTGACGCAATACACAATCGTTTCGAATAAAATAAAAGAGCACGTTCGTAACGTATGTGAATATTCAAAAATAATGACAATTTCACAGTTATAGAGAAGTGTATAGAGAGCGTTTAGGTACTTAAAGTAACACTTTGTGTTCGAATCAGTAATTTGCAGTTTCAGAAAATACACGGGTTAAAAAATTTACCCGGCGTATGTGGCAGTGAGCGCGTCAATATCGCGTCTTATTATGTTCTGAGCATCAGAAAACAAATACGTTTGAAACTTTAAAGTAAACGGTATGAAATTGAGAAGCCGTAAAATACACACAACACTGCAAGTTATGACCTCTTTGAAAGACATAACATCTCCAATGATCCATTCAAAAGTTCAAGGAACGTTATAAGATACATTTTTCCAGATTCACCTCTTATCAAATTAATCTGGTATAATGTGATTTTGACTTGCCTTCGTCTTTTATTTTATGTCGATCATAAAACGAACAGATGAAAATTTGTAATATGAAACCTTGTGGTTAAGTTATTGAACTCGGCATGAGTTCATATCTTGGCCATTCTGTAGGAACCTACAACACGTGAATCTACTGTTTACACATCCAATTTATTAAGGAAACTTCTAAAAAAATCGATACTTTTTATAAGAATAACATGTCCAAATGTTTAGAGTTTAAACCAACCTATAATTTACGATGATCGTAAGGCCTGAGTCTGAGTTGCCGTACTATTCTGGTTTTACTATCTGCTATCGTTGCATCGCGTCACAACGGACAATATTGTTGTCGTCTGAGCTGACGCTGACGAATAATGAGTATCGTGTAATGAGCAGACGCCCAACCCTAGGGGCTTGTGCGGAGATAACGCGGGCACCCGTCACTATATGGGCAGCTTGAAAAATTACAAGTTAAAACAGCAGGTGCAATTCTAACTTGTATTTTTTCAAGCTGTCCATGAGGCTCTCAAATTATTTTAACGACTACTATGTGCACATATGATGATGGCAGGCTCAACTATATTTAAGTTCCTGCCCAAGCACAGAAACAGTTGTAAATAAAAATGCCTCGTTCACTCATCTCAGGACTAATAATGTCGTAAGGCTTAACGCAGTAATCGTTTACAGAACATTGAACAAGCGGGACTACGAGCGCTTAAAAGATAAACTGACCTATAAATTAGAGTATCACGATTTAAGCTATTCTTAGCTCAATCAAACCAGGCCAAGTCAACGCCTACAAATAGCTTTAAGTTTAATTAAATTTGCCTCGATTCCCTTTACTGTTTAAGTGTTCGTAACATCTTTATCTGGGTTAAAACATGTAAACGGATACTCATCTTATAATAATGCCGTTGTTATACTAGTTTCGTCTTAGAACACGGACCTCAAATAAGTCTAGCTCTAGATCGTAAATTCGACTTATGAGGAAAATAATTTATTTCAAGTAATAATGTAGAAATTGGACTCTATATTTCTAGTGGATATAATTATGTATTGGAATTTTTTTTCGCGAAGTACATGTTTTTCATACCAGGATCACATGACTCTATTAGCAGACCCATAAAATCTAGGTTTTTTTTAACGTGAGGTCAATCCATCATGGATGCTATGCCGGACTCCAACCGTCTAAAAAACCTCACGTAACGCCCAACAGCCTATGGTTGGACGCCCCGGGTATGCTCTGGGAAGGATGTCCCAGGATGAAGTTGCATCGTGGTTATGCATGCATGTGAGGGAACGAATGTTACCTAGGACTACATAATATGTCATGCTGCATATTTTTACCGATTGTATAGCCCTAAAATATTCTTTGTCATTCACAACGCAATGGGCTTCATATTCATGACTAACTTAGGGCAAAAGCTAAGACAGCTTTGAATGATATTACATACAGTGGCAAACCGAATAAAGGGTCATAACGTAGGCAAATATAAAATTGCCAGGCATTTAAGACTAGCGTTTCAAATATTAGCCTTTCTCGAAGGATATTTCGTAATATCTACCACGTTCAATCAAATCAGCCTATATCAATCCACTGCTGGATGTAGTCCTTTTCCAAATCACGCCACAACACACGATCCTGCGCCTTCCGCATCCAGTCAGTCATCTTCCACGTTACAACAAACAATAAATTAGTGCCTCATCCGGGCCTATAAGAAGTTAAGAGTAATATAGATGCTAGTCTAGCCTTTATAAACTAAAGACTAAGCGTGCTTTGTCATAAGATTGTAACATAATTTTGTAGAATATTCTTATATTCTTTCATGTTTATAAAAGGAAGACAATCCAGTATCATGGCACTTGAAGGATAATTTGGGACTTTATTATAGGATATCTAGTATAAAAAGAGAACAGTTCTCAAAAGGATGGTTTACTTTTTCGAAGCATTTCGTACGCTTATGTAGGTAGGTAATACATGGTGACGGTTAGGAGAGCACAATCTTTGCCGGCTTGCAAAAAATTCAGTAAGCGAATACTAATGTGAGAGCTGATGTAATCATTGTTGCTTGTGAACGGTAGATATGTATATTTGTGTGTAATGTATATACGGTGTTGTGTGTTCTTATCTACTTTTCATGGTTTCCTGTAAATAATTGTCATAGTTAAATACCGGATCGCATTTTGGATTTTAGACTTTGTATTTATGTTATTTTATTTCGGATGTTGGATTTTTACAAATGATTTTGATGTTTCACATCTGCCAGCGTCCCGTGATGGCTCACAATTTTTTTTTGTTACGAATTTGGTATTCCATAAAAATAAATTCTTTAATTTTATCCTATTTCTACTCTATTATGTTTTAAGAAACGACTATAATAGATGTGTTATTAGTCGTTTCTTAAGACAATGTCAAAAAGTATTATGCCGATTTTATAGGGTGTAAGTACAAGAATGATACAACAGCAGACTGAACAACAAACAATGTGTATTAACTACTTGATTAAAAACAACAAAAGGAATTTCTCGATTGTGTGTGTTGTGATACGAGGGACCGCATGTAACATTTACATTTAGTTATGTTACAATGCCCCGGAAAGCATTAAACCTTTGGTCCCGGTAGTAATATGGCAAGCAAATATTTTCAAACAGCTCATAAGACCTATGAGTGGTGTGAAAAATTGACACAATCTGCGCCTGTCTTTTTCTAAAGGTAGCTCATCATCACGCCTTTATCCCCGAAGGGGTAGGCAGAGGCATATTATATGCCCAGATTTCACCTTTTTATAATTTTGTCCCACGTAATACGTTGTGAGCCGTATTGCCGTGTTTAAATGGTCAGGCGCAGGTTGTGACTGCCTGCTGTTGAAATAAAGCCTTCAACTTGGCTTAACGACTGCCATTTTACTGGCAACCGGGACCAACGGCTTAACGTGCCTTCCGAAGCACGGAAACGCTCAAATAAATGTCACAAAGTGATCACATGGATGGTCACCCATCCATGGACCGGCCATAGTGAAAGTTGCTTACTGCAGTGATCGTTTACAGAACACAGAGTCCGCGAGGCCACGAGCGCTTCCCTAAAGGTAAATATAGGCATACCACCTATTAGGTACACAAATTCATTACTGGTAAAATCTGCGTAAGATTTTTTCTTCCTACCCGTTCTGTAATACGAATGAACAAAGTGGATGGCGGAGGCTTCAGAGGGACTAGATATTGCGTCAACCCGGAACAAACAAACAAGTACGAAGATTATTTTTCTCTTTATACTAGACGAGACGGCGTGTGGACGGAATCTTGTTTTAATTCCTGCTTCTTATGGGAATTGTAATTTAAAAATTGTTTGAGTAGGTATAACAAAAAGGTTGTCATTATCCAATAGATATAGATACCCCTAAATAAATATTGAACAAATAAGACATCTATACTCACAAATTTTCGCATTTGCTATATTAGTAAAATCTTAGACCAAAATGAAAAAGTAGAACTGCTGTTTTATAAATCATACAAGGACAGGTGAACCTAGGAATGGATACTCAGACAAAGAATGTGTTCAAAGAATATTAAAAAAGTAATGGAAAACGTCTGGAACATCAAATAGACTCCCCTCCCTTTATCCAATCTTCGTTACCTATTAATTTCGTCCGTGTCAAGCACATATCTCTTTGATCACATATAACCATTTGATAGAGACGAACAATAGACCGATTTGTATTGATCTTACATTGGATCCGAATAGAAATATCTATGTAAATCGGTGATTCTCTTTGTTTACTGTTGAATCATAAACAGCTACATAAAACACCAGTGAGCCTCAATATAACAAGTAATATGTACAGATGTAGATCAATTTGCCTTGTTTTTATATGTACATACATACATATGGTCACGCCTTTATCCCCGAAGGGGTAGGCAGAGGCATATTATATGCCCACATTTCACCTTTGTATAATTTGTCCCACGTAACAGGGGGTTGAGCCGTATTGCCGTGTTTAAATTGACAGGCGCAGGTTATGACTGCCTGCTGTTGAAATAAAGCCTTTGACTTAGCTTAACGACTGCCATTTTACTGGCAACCGGAACCAACGGCTTAACGTACCTTCCGCAGCACGGAAACGCTCAAATAAATGTCACAAAGTGATCACATGGATGGTCACCCATCCATGGACCGGCCATAGTGAAAGTTGCTTACTGCAGTGATCGTTTACAGAACACAGAGTCCACAGGGCCACGAGCTTTTATCTAATATATAAAATTCTCGTGTCACAGTTTTCGTTGCCATACTCCTCCGAAACGGCTTGACCGATTCTCATGAAATTTTGTGAGCATATTGAGTAGGTCTGAGAATCGGCCAACATCTATTTTTCATACCCCTAAGTGACCGGGAACAACATTCCACGCGGGCGGAGCCGCGGGCAGCAGCTAGTATATATACATATTTATTTACTTTTTGTTTGGTTAAGTGTTTTTATTTCGATTTTGCGATGCAGACTATGATGATATTAAATTCAAAATAACTTTAAAATAATTTATAAAATCAATTAGTATGCTAACTTAATCAGAAATAAAATGTGAAGAAATTTGGGTCTCGAGCATTACTCGAACCAGTGCTTTCTGGTTTTCCGGACCAGACGCCCTAACCGTTGGACCACCGAGACTCTATTCTCGACCGTGAAATTCTTTAACCTCACTACGTCTGGCGTGACGTAGATACCATCTACCGATTACTTAGTTAAGTTGAACGGCACGACTGTATAAAATTGCACCTTGTAATACATAGTTCGATTTGAATTTTTTTACACAACGCCGTTCAGCCTGTTTATAACAGTAACCAATTTCGAACAGTTGGGACCGTTTTCTTTCTGCCACCTCAGTAGTATAAAAATTGGTGACAAATACAATCCAAGCAACAGATATTTACTACAGTGATGATATATGAGAATCTATGTCACTTAGTTTCTGCCAACACGAATTCTATTATTATTCTCACACTATCAAAGTACTTGACCAAGTACCAAATACTGCTGAACCCTTCGTGAAATAAGGTGGAATTTGAAGGTCTATTTACGTAAACAAACATGATAAAAGCTACGGTAGTAAACCGTAGTTTCTACATTGTAAATGGCATTCCGTAACAAATGTTAAAACGGGGACTCTTTACAATAGCCAGGCTTGACGATGTCAATTGTATGTTTGTTAATAGCGTAACTTCTAAACTACTAGCCCATGTAGTTAACATAAACAGTCCAAAGTTGGGGTAATTTAAGTGAAGTGAGTGAAATGAAGAGCCTCTCCAGCTAATAACTTCAGGATAAAGAGGCCACCCTGAAATCTCTTGAGACCAAACTTATCTCGTCGGCAAGTTAATGAAAGACAATGCACTGCAAGTTGCAATAATATAAAAACGGCCAAGGGCGACTCGGACTCACGCTATAAATAACAGAAATTCAGTTTTGTGGTATGGAAGCCCACCTTTACTATTTATTTCTGTATACCACTCAGGTGGCAGATACGGCCCACCTGATCAAAAGTGGCCACCGTAGCCTAAGGGCGTTTGATATACCAAAAGGCACTTCGCTAGCTCTGCTGACTTTTTGAAGAATCCCATAATGTAGACATTCGGAAATTCTGAAGGAGGGAGTTAATTCCACAATCCAAGTGTAGATTGAAGCAAGTCTCTATCTGACCTTACCGCATACGCACGGTTAGGATGCATACCCTGTCTGTGGCGAGCTGTGTGATGCTAGAAAGTAGCCAAGGTGTCATTTCAAACAATTTCTCAGAGCGCAAACCATCACCGTGTACAAAACAAAGTTAAAGAATTACCAACGTAAGTGTGTAGGTACCCAAAGGTTATGAAACTTATCAAATTCAAATTGTTGTATTGATTATACATTACGCTCAATCGTAGGCTTACTACGTATTTCAGTTTTGTAAAATAGACATTAAGAAAGATCCACAGTCTAGACAATTTATTTGATCAATCGGTTTTAGATTTGAAATAAAATTCTCAATACTAAATCACACAAATGATACATTTTGTATCGTTTGCACGATTTATTATTGAGAATTTAATACTCCAAGAAAATAAAATCTTTATTCTTTATGCAAAATGGTATCGGGTGTTGTTTTAATATTAGTGGGTGGGTGAATTTAAAGTATTTTAACATTTATTACAAGTCCTCCACTTGCTATATCTAAGCGCACGGCAGTGCGCAGGCCAAGTTCCAGCAACAGGCCGAGCGCATGCCGTACTCTATTTACACGAACCGCTTCGACCCACTTTTGACCCCCCTGTAGCTCAGTGCCTATTGCAAGTACAGAAATAAAATTGTACGTACGTATTCATATACTAGTACTAAGGCAGTGTACCAAATTTCATAGATGTAGCTTCAGTAGATCCTGAAATATGACCCCGTGAATATAGCTAATGTTGGCACTGACTGACTCACTCACTGACCGGTCATCAAAACCTCTAGGCCACTTCCAATTGTCCTAGCGTTATGAAATTTGACGCACAGATCGGGTGTTATATGTAGATTAACGAAAAATTGAGAAATTTAAGAAATCGGTCAAGTGTGAGTTGGAAAAGGGTTACAAAGTTTGTATGGGACCACAGGATTCCTTGGTCGGATCTTCTTCAAATTTTGCATAAATCATCTCTAACATAATTGATGGAAGATGAGTTTCGTATTTTATTGAAATTCATTCCAGAACATGGCTAAAAGGGGGTAACAGTTGTTTTCTTCGGGGGGATTTGATTCGAATTTGTATCAATACTTCTTAGTGATGAGAGGACTCTTTTGATTTAATTTACTTTTTCTTTTCACACATGTCATGTTTACTCAATCAGATTTGAGAAAGATGTTGTCAATGTTTTGATTAATGTCAATGAAATACTCTATACATACAAATTATGGAAAAGTCAAAACTGCACATTGAATATTTTTATTCATATTTGTGAAATATTTGGATCAAATCCGTACAGTAGTTTAGAGATCAGCAAGCATTCCAAAGGATGACTCGCGCTAGACCGTACTGGGTCCGAGCCGAGTGTCGGCCGTAGCACGGTCACCGAGCCGGTTGCGTTCACGACTGCTCGGGCGAAGCTCGGCGGCACTGTATTCATGCAACGGGCCGTGGCCGAGCCGAGGCGGGACCGAGTTGTTTCCGTGCGTTTTCCGTAGTTCGGCTGTCACTCAGTTGCCGCTGGGTTTTACGCATAGATTTAGCGCGAAAAATTCTAACAAACTCACGTTAGTGAGTTTGTTCATACAAAATATATATAATATTAGTTGATCTTGCTGCGGCCGGCACTCGGTCGGACCCGGCACGGTGTAGCGTGAGTCATCCTTTTATTCTAAACATAAGCTATATATTAATGTAATGACATTATTAAACATTTATATATAATCACACTAAATAACCTTGGGGGTAAGCAGAAGGCTAATAAACAATGTAAATTGGGGATTAACCTATTGGATTGATTAAACTGAAAATTTTGCACGAATATTATAAAGAAGTATGTAAGCTTTAAACGTGGATTTCATATTATAACGCTTGTGTTGGCTTAATCGAAAATCGAATTTCTTATAAAAATATAGTCAGTGCTACAATGAGAATACGATGAGGAGGGGGGAGGGAGAGGGGGAGGGTGTATAAAATAATAAATTAAATTTAAACTTGGCAGGTTAATTTAATTATATATATAATAAATTTCATCATACAATTAATCAAGTGTTACGTACTGCACGAAAACTTGCCAAGTTTTAATTTAGAAGTATCATTATTTTAGATATTTTTAACCAAGTACGTATTTTCACAACTACACCATATTTTAAGTTGGGTATATGGTAAAGTGAATTTCGCCCAGATGGACCGTTGACGTGAATGCGGTGGTGGGTAGTGGCTGGATTCGGAAAGCGGAGATCTGAGTGTGGTGCCGAGTCTTGGGAATGGCAAATGTTTACCAGTGGATTAGGCTGTTGATGAAGATGATTATGATCGATTTTAAAGTGCATTTAAACTTGGCATTGGATTGGATTTCAACCCTTTTTAGGCGAACAATTAGCCCATAGGAACTTGGCCTCCTTTTCAACAGGGATGTTTTTGGTGGGATAATAGTTACTGCGATTCCCTGAAACACAACTAAAATTGTTTAAGTAGGTATATCATAGATTGTAGTAAGTATAATATTAGATTAGAATAGAGTTTGAATTTTTTAGCCACCTATGTTAGTAGTTATGAACTAAAATGATGATTATGAAGATCCTTGTAATAGATGAATAAAATAATTTCGTTTGATAGATACCAAGAATCAAGCAAATCAAGATAATCAATAATCAAATCCTATTGTATTCATTGACGGGCGTTCCTAGGAAACTGGGGAAATGATGCTCCACGAATTATGAATATGAACGAATAAAGAGTTGACGTTACAACTTTTTATTTCCAGGTAGATATTACATAAATAGCTTGTAATTTCGTCATAACATTATACTTTATTAGAACTTTTCCATAACACACATCGGATGATCAACTAATAAAGACGGTTATATATAATTCAGAGATAGAACTTCGGGATTATAGTAACATTATTAGGGTCGGAGACTCGTCAATACATAACTGACTTCAACTGTCGAACTGTCGAATTTACTTCCAAACTTAATTCGTTTGCTCTACGTGAACTAACAGCCCGGAAAACGAGATAGGAGTTAGAAGGAACTAGAGCTTTTATAACGTTTTCTTATTAATGTTTTGTGCTGTAATAGCTTACTGGCAAATATGTATTAATTTTATTGTTTTATTTTTTTTTTTGTTTTATTTATCGTGATTGTGTATTATGGCGCAACTCTTACTGAGACTCGGTATCCCTTTTTTTGTTACGTTTGGAAAATTGGATGCTATGCCGGAGTCTTACCGACTAACACGTTTCCTGCCTACTGCCTACAGTTGGGAGCCCTCGGAAGGACATCCTCAATCAGGAACGCGGTATCCCCTGCAGTGTAGCATCTTCTTCGTTTTGTAAAGAAGCCATCTTACCATAGCAGAATCAGAATAGTACGGCATCTTAGACCCTGACCGCACGATACTAACCTATAGTGTTAGGGCTGTCACTTGTAGTTTATCTTTATTTAATCGTCGTAAATGATAGGTAAGTTTAACATTTGGACATTCTGCCTGGTATAAGCTTGTGCTATGGGGTCTAGACAACTGATAGATATATTTACTTATATTTATATTACTAAACACATTCATTATTCAAAGACATCAAATATACTCTGATCTTATTACTAGTTCAAAGATCGGTAACCTACAAGTTTCATGGGTATCTTCATAAGGAGTCTTCATTAAACACGGGTTTCAGTTATATTTGTGTCGCTCTGATTAAACGGGCAGAAACTTGTCACTTACACCTGCAGGCATTGTATGATAGCAGACTAGGTATTTTCCTTCCTCTGGTACTATACCACTTTACTTTGACATCTTCGCAGAAAAAGTTGGTACTTCAGAAATGGAAACTAAAATTTGTGTTCTGAGAAGTAAGCTTTTAAAGATAAGCAGTGCCAATTAACTTCATCAATATAGTTTTGGCATTATTTGAGTGTTTCATTAAATTTGATTTAGAAATGAACTTTTTCATTTGGAATATTCGACGGGGGTATCTTATA
This sequence comes from Miltochrista miniata, assembly GCA_933228765.1. Classification (NCBI taxonomy): domain Eukaryota; kingdom Metazoa; phylum Arthropoda; class Insecta; order Lepidoptera; family Erebidae; genus Miltochrista; species Miltochrista miniata. Next base: position 20,023,182 of record OW121762.1, on the reverse strand, counting down.
AAATATTAGCTAAGACGATACCGAGAATATTATTAATCTACACTATCAATTTGATCCCAGTCTTGCCGCCTAATAGGTTTTCTTAGAATTTGAAGGCTATGATAAATGGGAATACTCCTCGCTTTGATAATGTCTCAGGGTGACTGTAACATTTTGTTAACAATTTTTCACGACTTGAAATAATATATTTTTATTGTTTTATGTACACACGATAACAGGCAGGTACTTACATAATTTGTCTTATGATCTTAAAATAAACCAGATGCAACATTTTATTTATGAGAATTTTATTATATTAAATGTAGACTTGTTAAATAGTTTTGATAATTCAGTCAAAAATAAATACGTGAAGTGAAATAAATACGTGAACTTTGTGGTAGAAAGTTCTCACTTTATTTATTTAACTAGCTGACCCTCGCAACTTCGTTTACGTCACATAATGTGCTCGAAAGGAGAGGTAATTCTTCATCAGACACGTCAAGCACCGAGTGAAACGGCCCTGTTTGCTTAATCAGAAAAGAGCTTAAAGATTAAGGCTTATGACTAAGCCAACACGCCCGTTTAGATTTACCCTCTCATTCAAAGGAACCCTTGAATTCTAGGTTTGGCGAAAGTTGAGATGCCTCTAATTTCTGAACTACAAATCCCTCAATCTTGAAACTTGGGTCGAAAAATTCTTAAAGTACTCCCTTTCCAGTACTAAAAAAATATTTAAAATCGCATCACGCGTTGAGAAATTACAACTGAAAAACCATTTTATCTTCCATCCCCTCTCCCGCAGGAACCGCGCTAAACTTCGGGATTAAAAGTATCCTAGAACCTTCCTCGGACTATAACCTCGGAATGTACCAGGTATCATTCAAATCGGTTCAGTAGTTTCGGCGTGATACTTATTCGGGATACAGACAGGCAGACAGACAGACAGACAGTCATGAAAAGCTTAAATTACATTTTCGGCTTAAGTATCAATTAGAGAACGCCCTCCAATTAAAATTTTTAAAATATCTTCCGTTTACAGACTCTCGACCCTCTACAGTTTTATTATATGTACTAGCTGACCCTCGCAACTTCGTTTACGTCACATAAGGTTTGCGAAAGGAGAGGTACTTCTTCATCCGACTCATCAAGCAGCGTGTGAAACGGCCCTGTTTGCTTAATCATAAAAGAGCTTAATGATTAAGGCTATTGTAAAATAATTCAGTCCGCGCCGTAGGCGGGGACTGAATTATAAGCCAACACGCCCGTTTAGAATTACCCTTACAATCAAAGGAAAACTTGAATTTTAGGTTCTGCGAAAGTTGAGATGCCTCTAATTCCTGAACTACAAAACCCTAAACATTGAAACTTGTGTGAAACAAATCTTAAAGTATTCCCTTTATAACACTGAAAAAAGTTTTGGAATCGCGTCACGCGTTGAGAAATTACAACTGAAAAACCATTTTATCTTTCATCCCCTCTCCCGCAGGAATCACGCAAAATATCGGGATCAAAAGTATCCTAGAACCTTCCTCGGACTATAAGCTCCAAGTGTACCAAGTATCATTCAAATCGGTTCAGTAGTTTCGGCGTGATACTTATTCGGGATACAGACAGACAGGCAGACAGACAGACAGACATGAAAAGTTTAAATTACATTTTCGGCTTCAGTATCGATTAGAGAACGCCCTCCAATTAAAATTTTCAAAATATCTTCCATGTACAGACTCTCGACCCTCAACAGTTTTATTATAAGTATAGATAGATAAAAATGCCCAGAATAAAACTAGTAAATAGTTTTTCTCTAAACTGTAAGGAGTTTATAAATAACTATTTATAAACTTCTTACAGTTTAGAGAAAACCTATTTACTGGTTTTATTCTGGAAACCCAGGAAAACCCAGGCAATAACATTAAAAATGGCAATAATACCCAGGCTACTCATAAATAAAAATAATACCTCACTAGAGTTGTCCCATTCTCACTACTTAAGTGCACAATAAACTCAAAAGATCTGCATTATAACTCTCAGCGTCGATCATCTTATCCGTGGTTGACCCACTTTCTACTCGAGGACCTCTTTTACCTGTTAGTAGAATAAAGTAAATAAAAAAAGTTCTTTTAATAATATAATTTAAACTGTTGCCTAGGTACGTTCGGGTGTCTGGAGTATCCTTCCGAGGGCTTACCCTAGACTCAGAACCGTAGGCTGTTAGGTAAGATAGTGTGGTTTTTAAGTCGGTAGAAGTCTGGCATACCAGCCCTGTAGGAATTTCCTCATGTTAAAAAAAGGAACGTTCGGGTTAATGTACAAAAATCTTTAATGTTTTTCTCCTTTTACCGTCATACGAAAAAGTTCTAACAAACTGTTTCGTCAATGGATCAGACAGTATATTATATAAGTAATTTCGTATGTTTTATTATAGATTGAATCTGAAATAATTAATTCAGGATTCAGTCTATAATAAAGTATGCATAATTAGGTAGATCTTAAACATTAACCTAGCAGTACCTATTAATATTTTAATATCTTTTCAACTTTCCAGACTTTAATTTGTCAAGTTTCTTCAACTTTATTAAAAACTGAAAATATTAGCAAACATTTTACCCCGGCTTCGTCTTCGTCTCCTTTTTTAAACGAATATTTTTAGGGAAACTCGTTAATTAAAAGGGAAGATTGCGGCAAAGTGATTGATGATATTAGAGCTTGTGCATTTTTAGAAGAATGTTAAGTTAAACGGTATAAAATTATCTCATGATTGCGAGAAGTGAATCTCATTATTTTCATATAACTTATTTATTCTTCTCTTGAAACCATATGTATAGCATGTGCCCTTATGCTATGAGGATAACCTAAGACATACTTCGTCTGCCGGATTTTACTCTCAACTGTGGCCGATTTCGAAATATTTTCTTAGACTGTTTGACTTCTATGTACAATATATTTAGTCCGAGGGCCTAAAAAGGCAACATAACTCGTTTCATTCATATTCTGATGCATTTGCAGATTCGCACAAGAAATGCTTCAGAGAACCTAAAATGGTTAAGTTAATAAATGAATCATCTGCAATTCATTTCATATCCCAAACTTAACTGATATTAATATTGCTTCTACAAAAGAAAATCCAGGGAAGCATTTAATGATTCATCAAATATCTTTACATTTAACAATTTAGTGAAATGCAACATTTTATGATCACATTATGAAATAAACAATGTCACTTTTTTACGAACTGAAATTACCATGTTTTTTTTAACGTGAAGGAAAATCCATCATGGATGCTATGCCAGACTCCTACAGACTAAAAAACCTCACGTAACGCCCAACAGCCTATGGTTGGGAGCCCCTGGTAAGCCCTCGGAAGGATGTCCCAGGAGACTGTTCCTACCTGCTGAGGAAGGTATTCAATCGCCCGTAAGGTTTCTAACTTAACTACTTCCACGCTACTAGCAGCCGAAACCTGTAAACTATAAATGTTACAAAATGGTCACCCATTTTAGTACAAATGGTAATACAATTAAATACATTACCCACGCAATTCCTATTTCTATGTTAAATTAAACTGCCATCTATATAACTCTGAATATACTCGTATATAGGTACGCTATATCCTGAAACATGTAAATAACTGCTACAGAATTTACAAAGCGGTAGGGAACATTTGGTGACAAGCAACGGATGTTCGGTTACTCCAAGTCGTAAATCTTCTAGCTGTGACGTAACCGATGTACTAGTTCGCTATATACACTAAATTGGAATGTCTGTTACGGAAAGATTCTAAATTACAGCGCGTTTTACTACTTCCGATGGTTGTTGGTACGAAAATGCTGAAAACAACTACAATATATCCATTTGGCTCAGGTCTGTAAAATACTAGAGAAGATTCTATGATTTTGTGATATAGCTATCTATATCTACTATCTATCTATATAGAGAGATGTTATACACAGAAAATAATGTAGTACACAGCGTAACACAACAATCAAATATCCAATAAAAAGTATTTTAGACACGTAGTAGGCACAATATAGTTGTTTCTGCTATGGAGTGGCACTTCCCTAGACAACAGCGTGACGTACGGGGCTCAAGCACGCTTAAAAAGCGGGATGACACCTGAATACCCCCCAAAGATGCGGGATAGCACCCTAACCACCCCCTAGGCGAGGCCGCAGTGGTAGTCGTAGGTCTGTTCGGAGTTCTGGGACATCCTTCCGAGGGCTTACCCGAGGCTCCCAACCGTAGGCTGTAAGGGCGTTACATGAGGTTTTTTAGTCCGTAGGAGTTCAGCATAGCATCAAAGAGAGATTTTCCCTCACGTTAAAAAAAATGGTGTGGCATTTATCTCGTATTTTCTGATTACAATACAGTACCTACTGTGTTTGCTATGAGACTTGTAAGTCTGCCCAATTAACAACCAGAACCCAGCGATCGAATAAGTAATAAGTCGAACATTCAACATAATATCCTACAGTCTATATATTAAAATATTCTTCGTGGAGTGTTCAAAATATCGGATCCTTGTTTGATCAAGAGTTCAACGTATCGCATATTCATTTTATTGAAATATCAATCTAGTGAATATAGAATATGAGAAAAGACTCAATTTATTTATAAATTCGGTATTTGAAACTAAGAATAATACACTCGAGAGCAATGAATCCGGGTCACTTAAAGAATGTTAAAAATCTCGGAAACTAAAATGATAGGTTAATGCAATAAATTGTATTTAATAGACAATGTAATACTCCTTATATGAAAGTAAAAAAAATATGAGTCACCATACATTTTATTAACACAAAATTACATAAAGAAAAAACTGCTGATCTCTCTTTAAAACAAAAATAGGAAACATGAAATTTTTGAACTTTATTACGATTTTCTTGAATTTTAATACTTCGTATTGCCTCCTCGTGCTTCCATTACTGCGTTTACGCGGTTTGGCATGCTGTACACCAAGTTCCTTATACGATTTTGGGGAATATTCTCCCATTCCTCTGTGAGAGCAATTTTGAGCTCACGAAGCGTGATTGGGGGAGGGTTTCGTTGTTTTACGCATCTGCCTAGCTCGTCCCAAGCATGCTCGATCGGGTTGATATCCGGGCTGCGCGCTGGCCACTCCATACGAGTAATGTTCATCTCTTGAAGGTAGTCATTCACAAGCCTACCTGTATGAGGTCGGGCATTGTCATGCATAAATATAGCATCCTCACCTAAATTGACCATAAATGGACCAACGTGATCATTGAGGATTTCTTCCACATATCTTACGCTAGTTAAAGAGCCGTTTTCTATGATCACCAGCTCTGTGCGACTTTCAGAAGAAATTCCGGCCCACACAAGTACAGACCCACCACCGTAGGCTACTTTTTCTTCGATGCATGCTTGCTTGAATCTTTCCCCTGGTCTTCGATACACTCTGTGTCTTCCATCGTGCTTGTAGAGCATAAATTTTGATTCGTCGGAGAACATAACTTTTGACCAATCTTCAATACTCCAATTTACGTGGCTCTGGGCATACCTTAGTCTCGAAATACGATGCCCACGCTCCAGTTTAGGGCCGTTTGCAGGTCTAAGGGGTTTTTAGTTAGATTCAGCAAGCCGACGTCTTACTGTCCATGCACTTGGGTTACTTCCTCCGAGGCGTCGAAACTGATTGGTGAGTTCAGTTCCTGTGAGAAAGCGATTTCGAAGCATGGTGTTCACCAAGTATCGGTCTTCTCGTGCTGTGGTACACCTGGTTCTGCCCGTTCCTGGTCTGCGTAGGTTAGAACCAGTTTCTTCGTAACGTCGGAGAACTCTTTGTACTGTTGACAGCGACACACCGACAGTCCTGGCTGTATCGCGCTGACTCCGGCCGGTTTCCAGCATTGTAAGTATTCTGGTGCATTCTTCAGGCGTAAGCGACATAATTTCAGCTTGATTAATGAATATAGAGCACTATCAACATGGTTTATGTACCCACATAAATGACAGATTACAAACAAAAGCAACACCAAATGCTGTAATTTCGTAGTTCCATCTTCGAAAGTGGCCCTTTTTCAAATTTGATTTTTTTATGATATAACTTTACAATAACTAAGAAGTTTTAATACCTTCATTTAAGGAGTATTACATTGTCTATTAAATACAATTTATTGCATTAACCTAGCATTTTTAGTTTCCGAGATTTTTAGGATTCTTTAAGTGACCCGGATTCATTGCTCTCGAGTGTAGCTTAACGCATCTTCCAAAACACGGAAACGCCCATACATAGGAATTTCACAAACAGTGATCTATCCCCCAACCGACCGTAGCGTAATATACTTTTTTTTAACGTGAGGAAAATCCTACATGGATGCTATGCCAGACTCTTACCGACTAAAAATCACAGGTGCCTACCTTTTGCCTACGGTTGGGAGCCCCGGGTAAGTCCTCGGAAGGATGACCCCAAGATTCCCAACAGAGCGTAAGATACTTAAAACGCATTGATCATTTACAGAGCACAATTATTGTGTTTCTTTCTCTCTATTCTACATTTCTTCTACTGCTCTCAATGAGCGTAAAGTTCTATTAATTTTCATACTTGAGCCTCCTAACCTCAGGGTCCGCTTTGATTCATCATTAAAGGAAACGGCTGCCGGTTTTGTCTAGCTTGATATATCTAAATTCTATACTAATATGTATTTTAAAGAGGAAAAATTTGTGTGTTTATAATGGATAAACAGAATAGTTAAGATCGTTTTAGTAGATCTGGAGGATCTACTAAAACGATCTTAACTATTCTGTTTTCATTAAAAAGTCAAGTTATTCAGAAATATGGCTATTGTTATTATGAGACTACCTAAGGGAGCGGAGTAGTCTTATTAAATATCTACAAATCTGGCAGATTCCCATACATTTTTTTAAATACAGGTATTAGGGGTTAAATGAGATCTACGGAGTTCATAGTACATCACATACTATATTCTATGAAGAACAGCTACTTAGAATAATAAATTACGTAGAAAAATATTTACGCCTTCAAAATATTCAAGTGAAACTTAGCAAGAAGCCAAGTCACGTACGAAGTAAACGAACTGTCTAACTGACCGGCATGGTAAAGTCTTCCTACATCCGACAACTTGGTATTGAGGGTAATAAATAACGAGTACAGCTGAGTAAACAACACATCTGTCTGTCATGCCAAATGAACTCCATACATTTATTTTTCGTAGCTTTCTTACAGTCGTAGAGCTACACATATTTTCGTAGCAATATGCTACGATTCTTGTAGCTGTTCTACGAAATTGTCTACAAATATTAACCATCGACTTCAGCACTAACGAACTAAATTTAGTTGTTGAGATCTTGAGTGCCGTCAACTTCGCATGCAGGTGGTACACCTGACGAGGTCAGGTCAAACCCCGCTCGTGTACCAACCCATCTGACTAACGTGGTACAGTAAGACCGAATGCGACAGTCCCCATCTGGCAAAAAATGGGAGTCTACCTCCTGTGGTGGATTGTGATAGGCTGGTTTACGTTCCATAAGGTCAGTTACAATAAAATGGCCTTTTTTAACATGAAGGAAAATCCTGCATGGATGCTTTGCCGGACTCCTACCGACTAAATAACCTCACGTATCGCCCAACAGCCTACGGTTGGGATACCCGGGTAAGTCCTCGGAAGGATATCCCAGGACTCCCAACAGACCTACGGCTACCACTGCGGCCTCGCTTGGGGAAGGGTTCGTGTGCTATCCCGCATCTTTGGGGGGTTTTCGGGTGTGATCCCGCTTCGTAGGGGGGGCGTGCGTGAATCCCTCACGTCACGCTGCCGTCTAGGGCCTGCTTCTGTAAGGACGGTGAGATTAAGTTGGAAAACCAAGTTACTCTTGGTTAAATAAACCAAAATATGACGAACTTTATAATTGCCACTAATTTTATTGCTGTGTATAGTGATACAAAGCAATAACATTAGTACGAGTATTATAAATTCATAGTCATATCTTTATTGCCATCTAAGTATACGTTATAATAAAGTTCTCTCTATCTGTTTCCTATGTCACTTTAATAAAATAAACTAGCTCAAATAGTTCCACCCGTGTTGCTTCGGTTGTATGGACTATTTAAACATGCTTCTATTAACTACCCTTGAAGCATACTTAGTAGGTACAATATTTGAACGGGATCTTTACCCACATCAACATGTTGGATTAAATTGAAACTTTGCGCTAACTTCTGTTTAGTCAAGTATCGACGGTCAGTACGAATAAATAAATTTGAGCATCGGCTTATTCGTGTTCTTAAGGCTGGTTTCCACTGCGAGCTGGGCGTGCCCATTAATGAATCCGTTTAACTTGCGACAGTAAACTGTTGTGCGGTGGTGGGAAAACAAGTATGCAGTTTTCTGTTGTGAGTTAAGCAGATTTATTAATGAGCCCGCTCAGGGGGCCTACCATAAACTTTTCCTAAAACTGCCAAGCGCAGAGCAGCTGAACTCGACACGTAACCTGGCAGGTTTTACATTCGTACCATGACGTCTTTTCGGTTGAGCTGTAAAGTATCGAATTCTGACACGCGTAATTAGACTCCAGCAGGCGAGCCGCGGCACTCGGATTATTATAAACTGTACTACCCGCGCGTGATACGTTGATTCACACTAGGTAAGAAACTCTTCCCAAGCGTGTCTCAACTTATCGCGCACGCATATTGCAATGTGTTTGTTTACCTAGAAAAGTACTTACCTAATCAAGTGTTATCAACTATTCTTGAACGACATTTTGACTTATATTGACGATTGGAATGTACGACGGAGTTTGTTTAAAACCGTGGATTATTTTTGTGAAGTTTTTGTGTACCTAGTTATTTAAATTCTCTAGTAGCCCCTAAAGCTTTATTGTTTGTGTACAATCATCATAGTTAGTGCCGGTCGCATCCGTACGTAATTCATTGTGACATTGTGTGTACTTACATTACGGAATAAAATGTTTTTCTTTTTGCACAACTCAAGTAAGTCCACAGTTTTTAGACAACCTTTGATTTATTACTCGTTTTCTTTCTCGAGTTTTTAAAATCATCCTCTGAAAATCTAATAGGTATTTCATCTTCATCACACATCTAAAATAGTGGCAAATACAGTGAAATTTAGTGTTTAGATTAATCTTTAATGATATCAGTATACTATTGTAAACACAAATTAATCAAAACATTAGTTTTTCAAGTAAAATTAAAGAAAACAGTTCAATTAAAGTTACTTTTGTACGCCTGCTAAATACGACAGCGCGGCAGCTCAGTTGTCGGTAGTAAACTGGTCAAGAATCACTTCATGGTAACGCCAAGCCGCTGAAATGCTCAATCACGTGACGTCTGACCGGCAATCGCTAACTCGCCTGCTGTTCATCGCGTTTATGGTACGAAATAAGACGTCCGTTCAATTATCGGCTAATATTGGCCTGTTTTAAGAGCTTATGGTAGGCCACCAGCTCGCGGTGGAAACCGGGCTTTAATGATAAAGAAGCTAGGTTAATACATTGGCGATTTGAATATGCAAATTGATTGTTTCTTTTTTTTCCTTAGAAATCAAAAAGTTTTATTACTTCGACATTATGTTGAAATCACAATAATGACACGATTGTTTTCAATATTTCTTTATGTTTGGAAACAGAAGATGGCAGATTCCTACTACAATATTTCAGTTTATTTCCATACAAATTATATAAAATACATGACATGTTGCCCATGACCCCACGTGGATTTCCTTCTGCAGTAATAAAAGAACAAACCACGACACTGTCACATTTTTAATACGGCATAAATTTTAGATTTAAATTAGATATTGAAATGGAATCCTCTTATCACAAAATGATGGTGAAAAGAATTTCTTCGATAACTCAGTTCGCAACCGGATATCAAAGGGACATTTTCAATTGACAGATGAATACGAGTACAGTACCTAATCATTTTTCCATTCAGAAATTTGTCCTACTTCCCTGATTTAAATGAATTCAGTTTTATAAAATGGTATAACGATCAATGGTCAGCTTTGCCTTATTTATATTCTGGGGCAACAGAAGTCCCTTATAACAACAACTCTAATTCTTACTAATGTTATACACTTATAGGCTGTAAGTATAGACATAGGCAAGTTTGTTACTCTTTCAGGCTCTAACGACTGAACGGTAAAATTTGGTACAGGAACCGTGTAATAGTTACCATGTAGGCTACTTTTTCTTCCTAAAAGTTTTTAGTATTGTGGAGACTTTCATATGCATTCACTCAATAGATATAACGAGGACCTCTCCACGTTTCGGCTAAATTGCAATAGTCGTGGTCACAATTTGTCAGCAAGGCTACCTCGTAACAGGGAATATGCATGGTTTTTTTTATAACTTAAATGAATTCTTTACATCATTATAAAATAAAAATAATATTTAAGTAAGTCTAAAAATGTTCAAATTATTCTTCAAATTGAAGTTTAAAACATTGATTAAATTTAAGCACTTGAAACGCCTCCAATATTGGCGCCATTTTGATGACGAAAGATGTCACTTGTCAATCCGTGTATGTTTGTGTTTTTACCATAGATTTAGAATTTTTCGCTACTCTCAATAGATATACAAAGCGTGCGAGCGAGACCTCATTATCCATAGCACTTAGCTCGAGAGGAAAAGAGAAAGCAAATTGTGTACTCATATGTCAGTATTTTGAATCGCTGAGCCCGCTGGGATCCTATGGCGGCTCTATGTTATTCATAATATCCAGTAATCTGTAGTGATCTTACGATTAAAATAGAAAATTTTATATTTTCAACAATATTGTCGTGTTTAGTGTGTGAATAGGATATTACAAAACGCAATTATACGAAGAAAGACTCGTTTAACAGGTCATTTGTGACTTCGTTCATTCCATTTTTGACGTACATATTTTGCCAAATTGGATGTAAAATTTCACTGAAAGTCCAACTCATAACGTAGATTATGCATTTTCCTTCATACATAACACAATATTTAATGTGTAAATGCATTTTTGGAGGATATATAAGGCAGAAATAGAAAGGGCTGTTTACAGTAAAATAGTCATGGGTAGGTATCGATAAGGATGTCGATAGTTCATTATAGTGGCATTGCTGCAAACAAAGTTATCTGGATTTAATTTACTATAAATATGATTGATTTTTACTCGAACTGTGTTATTTAACCTTTTTTTAGGGTTTTGTGCCTATTTTAATATAATATTTCCAAAATTTGTGATCCATTTTGAGTTGAATTTTTATAATTTTACTTCACTTAAGGTACTCCACGCCACACCGGGATGTTTGCTGTGCAAGGCGCAGATTAGCCTCTGCGTCGAATACTGTTCTCACCTTTGGGATGACTGTGCGAGGTACTTACTGGACGCGCTTGGCGCTATGCAGAGACGTGGTATCCGATTTCAATTATAGGTTGTCCTAAGATGACGGTAAGCCTCGAGCCGTTAGCGCAGCAAAGAACCATAGCGTCCTTGGCTGCCTTCTACTGAATGTATCACGGCGAATGTTCTGAAGAGCTCTTCAACCTGATCCCACCATCTCCTTTCCGATTTCGAACAACACGTCGGGCAGAGGTGCCACTCATATATAGCGGAGAGAATCTTCGCCAGAACTGAGCGTTTCAAAAGATCGTTCCTCTGTCGAACTACAAAATCCTGGAACGACCTGCCCGCACATGTGTTTCCCTCATTTTAAAATCCCGGGTTCTACAAGCGGAGCGTGAAGAGGCACATCATAGGGCCGCCAACTTGAGGACTACTGTCAGAAGTCTTGTGTGCTGAAAGCATGACCCCCATTCGCTAGATGCGCCACGGCTTTCCATTAGTTTCCATCAGTGGCGACGTCAATTTGGCGAGGTTAATATATTTAAAAAAATCTACGAGTAATATCTTTTATTGTTACTAGGGTTCAATAATAAATGAGTTTCTAGGTTTAGTATTACGATAAGAGTTGGATTTTTAGTAAAATTTCAAATTCAATTGGCAAAATATATATGTACGGCAACAATGCAATGTACGATGCTATAAATTACATGTTAAAAGTGTATTTTCACATTCACACACTGAATCAAAATTCGTAAAATCACTACAGAATTTCTAATATTACGAGTTACCCCTAAAATCCCATTTTTACTTTTTCATAGTCGATTACATTCAAATTAACAATTTATTCCCCAAAACAAGAAGTTGGAGATGAAACTTCTAAGCACTTTGTGTGCTTAGAAGTTTCATTTCCATTCCATCCATTTATACAGATACTTTTATCGATAACATAGGTGTGACCATTCAACAACACTATTTAACCCACACATAGATCTTTCATTTTTGGTCTCGTCTTAAGTTTGACACTGTTCATCTTGTACATTCTAAATCTATGGTTTTTACTGTTTGTTTCAGTCAGATTCACAATTTTTAGTGGTCTTTCATTCCGATCATGGAAAATGCTAAATAACCTTTGTACAAGTATTGTATGGTAACGAAGTGCGAATAATAATATTAGAAATGCACTAGATAGATAAGGTATTTATTCGTATTTCATGCGATACGAAACTAGTATTAGTACATTAAGAGGAAAAAGTAAAATTATTGACAAGAAAAACCATTTCTTAGGGTTCCGTACCCAAGAGAAAAAAACCGGACCCTATTCACGAAACCTCGCCGTCCGTCTGTCTGTCAGTAACGAGGCTGTATCTCTTAAAAGGTGATACTAGAGAGCTGAAATTTTCACAGATTATGTGTTTCTGTTGCCGCCATAACAACAAATCTATGCACATCATCAAAAAATATTGAGGGGGCGCTCTCATTCTAGAAACGTTTTTTGCCAATATAAACTATACTCCATACATATTAATATTATAAAGAGCAACGATTTGATTGTTTGTTTGTTTTGCATCGAAAGGGCGCTCTCATACAAGAAACTTTTTTTGCCAATATATCTATACTCCATTACATACAAATATTATAAAGAAAAACGATTTGATTGTTTGTTTGTTTTGCATCGAATACCTAGGCTCTGAAACTACTGAAACGATTAGAAAAATTCTGCCACTGTTGGGAAGCTACACTATCCCGGTGAACATAGGCTATATTTTATTCCCATATTCCCACGGGAACGGGAGCTTAATTATATATATATAATAAATTTAATTATACAATTAACAAGTGTTACGTACTGCACGAAAGTCTGCCAAGTTCTAATTTAGAAGTACCTATTATAATTTTAGATATTTTTAACCAAGTAGGTACCTACGTATTTTCACAACTATACCATATTTTAAGTTGGGTGTATGGCAAAGTGAATTTCGGCCAGATGAACCGTTGACGTGAATACGGTGGCGGGTAGTGGCTGGATTCGGAAGGCGGAGGACTGGGTGTGGTGGCGAGTCTTGGGAATGGTAAATGTTTACCAGTGGATCAGGCTGTTGATGAAGATGATTATGATCGATTTTAAAGTGTATCTAAACTTGGCATTGGATTAGATTCCAACCCTTTTTTAGGCGAACAATTAGCCGATAGGAACTTGGCCCCTTTTTAACAGGTATGGTTTTGGTGGGATATAAATTACACTAAGACGCGGAACAAATGAATGTGCTCATCACACGCAAGGGATTTGTGCTGGGTGGAAATCGAACCCACGACCTACGAATCCTTGGTCAGGTACTCTAACCACTGGACTACGAGGTCAGCTGAGGTATCGAATGGTATAAAATATTTCATGTAAAAGACATCATAAAGGCATCTTATTTGTATACCTACATATAATATACTTAATATAGATTCACTAGAAATCACCATAGGAACTGAGTTTTAAACATTTTTTCTCACACATACTTTTAGCTCAGTATGAATATCGACGCTTATAAGTGGAATGTTGTGTGAGACAAATGACGTCACATTTTGTGTCGAGTGTAAAGCGTTTTGCAAGTTTGAATTTCGCTCTCATAATTTTCACTTTTAATGCAGTATTTTACAGGTTTTAAATAATAAATAAATAACAAAAAACATTTTAATTATAATTAAATGATAATAAAAAATGGACAAAAATGATTCTTGAGGCAATATAAATTTCATGCATATTCCCTATTGGTAATGGTCATAATCTCTAGAGGTGAACCGAGTTTTACAACTTGTGTGACACACATTACTAGAAATTGCCCGCGGTTCCGTTCGCGTGAAATTTCCTTATTGCACGAATGTGTTTTCCGAAAAAAAAATAAGTTCTTCTGTGATAAAAAGTTGCTTACGACACTTTCGAGATTTATCATGGCCACGCTATAGACTCGTTGCGTCGTGATAAAAATCATAGATACAATTATAAATTACTAAGTACATAATATGAACTAGTCTGGCAGTAGGTATCTATGGATTAATATTTAGAATTAGGTGTAGAACCTTCTATGTATGTAAAAGAGATAACTAGATGCACTCTATCTATTAGTAAATGTACATAAAAAAAAACAAAAACACAGTTCGAAACACGAATCTCGAGAGTGCCTCTTCATTATAATAGCACTACCGTACCCACCAGTTTTGTGAAAATGAAATTGATACAAAAAGGTCAAGATAGTCCTGAATCACTTTAGAAGAATACTCAACGAGAAAATATTCAGATGAACCTTCTCTAAGAACTTTTATCCATTAGCTAAGTAAACGATACATTTCCTGCGAGCCATTTAATTATGGAAGAAAAGTAAAGCTTTCTAAATCTAATTACATAAAAGCTACAAGCGATTAGGTAAAACTATTCTACATTCTGTAGCAAGATTAAAAGCTTTTTATTGAACAAGTTGTTTTAAAATGATTATATTGCTAAAACTGTAAAAGCATTCTAGCTGAAGGTAAAGGCAGTTTTTGGTGGTTAATGAATGGATTGGCATCACGTTAGTATCATTTGCTGGTTGTACACTTGCACAGGACTTCTTCTTTGAATGTGTGGGCGATTCTATAAAGTATGAGTGTTAAAAACCGCGATAGTATTTTCAAATAAGGAAAAGCACTTTAGTTTTGAACCTCACAAGGAACCTGGGTGACAAAATTTGAATATTAAAAGCATACGAGCTACTCTAGTAGGTACCGGTTGGCATTAATTTGGCAGACAGAAATTCGAGTCTTTTTAATAGGTAAGTACTCAGACATAGATTAAGCATGGCCTTTTTTTAATACGTAGCATAGGTACGTATAAAAAAGACCATGCTTAATGACCATGAATGCTTGTGAGTACCTACTTACAAGTAAAAGATACCTTAGGTTTTAAATATATTACTATAATATTGTAAATATTGAAAACTAATATCATTGTTCTAATGTCGTATTGAATCGAATTGAATTTGGATTCACATAATCAGAGCAATTGCTTCCAAAGACGATTACGCCTATAGCCATGATTTGAACACTAACACTAAAACAGGTTAGTAAATTCCACTTGATAGTTATAGACTATAGAGTATAGGCTATTACCGTTAAGCGAAACAATCTCCACCAAAATGAGTTCAGATGAAACCTAAAATTTCGTTATAAACCTACGAAATAGCGTCTTTCAATTCCTCTATAAAATTTGTTTTTAGAGTTGGCTACCATAATGTAAGAAACTAAACAATCGTGTTCTCCAGGCAATTGTTGCCGCTAAGTAGAGCGGGCATCACACAAGTCAAGGTACTATAGATATAGAGCCAGGGGGCTCTAGTACACAGATATTATCGAGACGAACAACACTACAGCAATGTACCATGAATTTCAGTCGTAGCCGACGCTTAACAGAAATGGACACAGAGGCCTGTTTGTCGTATTACAGCCTAATTATCTGATTCATATTCAAGGTATGAAAAAAATCTTGGAGATTCAATTAGTGGTTGGCTGCCAGGTTCGAAGAGTCAGTCGCCACAGATTTCGACAGTCATCTAGATAGTAGGTACGTACCGTCCACCAGAATCTCCAAGATCAAAGAGCCCTTGGAATCGGGCAGTCCACCCCAAATTGAATCTTCGAGGTACCTACCGCTAGTTCATCATGAAGCTAACAATACAACTTCAATTCTATTCATCTACGAAAAACACATTAGAAGGGAGCTATTTAATGGTAGGTACTCATTTCCACAAGCAACGACCCTGGCGCACCAACACTCTAGAGAAGATCACAGTAATGGTAACTTGGTTCTCTTAGGTTACTTTCTGCCGGTGAGCAGGGTTCAAGAGCATGGACTCTGACATCGTCACCTCTACACCCTGCTAAATTCGATTGAACATTTTATAATCGAAACATCCTTCGGTATGTCCTTAGGTGGTTGGAACGAGTTCTCTTCGTCAGTTCCAAACTTCAGTAATGATATAACTTTAAAGGGGCTTTTGGAAGATTTTGGCTAACCATACAGCTGGATTAGCAGGGCCAGTGTAACACCTCTGGTGTAGCACTCGCGCTCTATTGCTGGATTACGACTACTTCGATCTGGTAGACCGAAAGCTAGTCTATCATCTTTAAAAAAATATTTCCCACTCCGCTCGACTAAGACTCCAATCATGCAACATTTCAGCTACAGCATTAAACTGTTCCCTAGGCGGCCTAGGCGAGGCCGCAGTGGCGGCTGTGGGTCTGTTGGAATTCCTGGGACATCCTTCCGAGGGCTTACCCCGGGCTCCCAACCATAGGCTGTTGGGCGTTACGTGAGGTTTTTTAGTCGGTAGGAGTCTGGCATAGCACCCATGAGGATTTTCCCTCACGTTAAAAAAAACCATTAAACCGTTTATTTATTAGGGACTAGCTACTGAAAATATTCGATTACGTTCAGAGTTTAATAATTTAGTAGGTAGGTACTATTATTCTATCTTTGGTTCTATCAAAGAAGCTCCCATTTCTCCGTCTAAAATCGCTACCTATTAAATTAACGTCTCAAGCGTAGCGGTGTCTAGGAGATTACTCAGAATAACGAGCTCAAGACGGGAATTGCGAGCCAGCAATTTTGAACGATTTATTTCCTTGAGACGCGTTTTGTCTTTTAGTTTAATTACCCTGATTTTGGAGAGTACAAATACCAAAACTTTTTGAACTAATCAATCTATATCTATACTAATATTATAAAGAGGAAAGATTTGTTTTTTGTTTGTTTGTTTGTTTGTAACAAATAAGCTCCGAAACTACTGGACCGATTTGAAAAATTCTTTCACTGATGGAAAGCTACACTCTTTGCGGTGAACATAGGCTATATTTTATTCCCGTATTCCCACGGGAACGGGAACTACGCTGGTGAAACCGCGTGACGTCCGCTAGTGTTTTATATAAAACTTTTGCGATATCGATAACATTAATTTCAGATCAATATATACTACAAACTATTATTTTATGTGAATTGAGACTGAGTAGAGACTACGACTTGGCAAACGTAGGGTAGGACGTCCACCCGCCAGATGGACCAACGACCTAGAAAAGGTCTCAGACTAAGACTGGATGCGGAAGGCGCAGAACCGTGTGTTGTGGCGTAAATTGGGATAGGCTACCTGTGGCAGTTGACTGCATACTGATGGCTATTTTGATTGATTATCGAAAATCAAAATGAAAATATCTTTATCCATTTAGGTTACAAAGGTACACTTATGAACGTCAAAATTTTTGCTTCTACATTTTTGTTTATTTTTTTTTTTACGTGAGAGAAAATCTTCATGGATGTTATGCCGGACTCCTACCGATTAAAAAACCTCACGTAACGCCCAAAAACCCTATGGTTGTGAGCCCCGGGTAAGCCCTCGGAAGGATGTCCCAGGACTGCTTCTGCATTTACAATTACTGCCAGATTCGCAATGCAATAGGTAGAGTCTGTGAGGAAGAACCTGGCAAGAAAACTCACGGCCACTCTTTTCAAATAGTCTTAGTACATTCGTTTGTAATGCAATAAAAATTAACAATGTTGTCTACACAAGCGACGTTTACAATCGCACCTAATTAAGTGTGGAGCAAGCAACTCATGTCCATGTTCCTGTATCATTAAAATAGTCATCAATAGTATAGCATGCCCTTTTTAAAAGATGTGCCTAGCCATATCCTTATATGCTCTCATATCCGAATTTAATATCATGATACAATCACGCTTATATTCCAAAAGGGGGTAGCCAGAGATAAATTACAGAATGTTTCTCGATGCTCAAGAGCGTAGTTGTCTAAGACATAAAGTAAGTAGATTACCCTATGTAAAATAGTATACATACAACACAAAGAGCACAAAACACAAAACTCTTGACAGCGCAGTCCTTAGATGGTTGACCACCACGTGACCACTTTGAAACATTTATTTGCGAGCGTTTCTGTGCTTCGGAAGGCACGCTAAGCCGTTGGTCCAGGTTGTCAGTAACATGTCGTCAAGCCAAGTTGAAGGCCCAGGCAGTTCGAAAATTTCAGCAGTAAGTCGTCACATGAACCTGCTGGTTCGGCAACCCGTGTTGCAAACGTCCATTGGCAACGGTAACCAATCATCAGGTGGGCCAGGGGCCGTCACAGCTTGCCTACCTCCTACTAAGGTGAAAAAAAGTGTTCTTGGTTGCCGTCGAAATCTACGAGGCGCTCGTCGTAACGTTGCGGCACCGTGACGTGATTTTTTACGGCACGTCTCCCTTCATTTTCAAGGCGCCGCGCCGTGGATTTTCGTGTTGACGACGACGTCGCGCAGTAGTCTAGTGGACAGGACCTTAGGTCTACAGTAGGTAAAATGATACTATAAATATATCACTAAAAATGTTTAATTGTTTATTAAATCCACATCACCTATCCACCAGAATACTAAACTATTTTCACTGACAGCGGAATATTTCATATCTAAAATATCACTATTACGATCTTTACTATCATTGTCAGTTATATATTTTACATCACTACTCATTGAAGTTCTACGACGTTTTTTAGGAATTATTTCATCACTGTTCAATTCACTATCACTTTCTCTCACATTTTCTTCACTTTTAATATTCATTTCTGTACTATTGATAGGATCCTTGAAGTGGTATTGTCCGGAACCCGTTGCAAGGATGGGACGGCATGGATGTATTGAAATACTGTTACAACAATCATTGTGGAGTGAAAACTGTAAAAGAAATATTAATGTTTTACCCTATGGTGAAGTTTCATACACACGGGAATTCTATTGTGAAATGTGAAGGAGCCTCTGTCTATTCCTTCGGGGAAGAAGGCGTGATATTTGAGTATTTTTCACTATAGTTCAAGAAATTCAACTCAATCAAATTTATGCGTTTGAGACACCAAAATGTTAGTGCTGGGGTACCACTCAAATCTTCAAGTCTCTCATGGTGTACACCAGATTCTGGCTTTTTCCTACTGCCCAAAACACAGAAATCGGAAGACATTGGCCCTCAAAAACACCGAAAGCATGTACTTCGTGCGGAGTAACGGACTTTTCTTTTCTCTATCTTTTTCTTACACTTTGAAACTTGCTAACCCCGTAAGGGCGCCGAATTTCAGTATTTCCCATACTTTGGAAAATGCTTGTAAAAGATGTTTTAAGTAATCATATGGGTAATTTTAGCCACTTTAATAGCTTCTTAAACGAACACAACTAACGTATGGAAACTAGATACACCTTTCAATACCACATACACATTTCAATATAAAAATAAATAAAATTATTTGAACCATTCAAAATATATTATTAAAAAAACCGGCCAAGTGCGAGTTGGACTCGCCCATGAAGGGTTTCGTAGCAGCAAGTAACATAACATAAAAGTTCGTTGTAACTTTGATTGATGTTTTAACCATAGATTTAGAATTTTTCGCTACTCTCAATAGATACACATAGCGTGCGAGCGAGACCTCATTTACCAGTACACATAGCTCAAGAGGAAAAGAGATAGCAACTTGTGTACTCTTAATTTATCACCCTAGCACCCGTGGTGATAATATGTCATTCATATTTTACAATATTCTGTAGTGATCTTACGAATAAAATGGAAAATTTAATATTTTCTACGATGGTGTCGAGTTCAGTGTGTGAATTTGATATTAAATAACATATATAGATATTCATATCGTCACTGGAAAGCCAATAATACTAAAGCGCCAAAAGGTCATTTTACAGGAGAGCGAATTAAAGTTTTTTTTTTCAGAAAATTATTCATAACTTTTTCTAATTTAGTAATTGACGTACAGTAAAGGCAAATATATTATTGTTACACTATTTCCTATGTTCTGGAATCAATATATTTTGCACAATTTGCTTGATTCAAGAGATAGCTGTCGCTTAAGTACAAATGCTCTGTACACTTGGTAATGAAAAAGTACTTATCTTATTCATTATTTTAAGGTATTGTGATCGAAAATTACTGACAACTCTTATTCTTTCAAAAGTATGCATGGAAAAAGAACTAACACGCATTACAGGTGGATATAGTCTCAGGATAATAATACTAAAACACTACAATATGTCAAAGGACTGCACGGTAAAGCGATGTATAGAGTTATTTGTTGGGATCATTGCTATGCCAAAAATACTTAATAATAAGATTGATCGTTCTAATTTGAATTTATTTTTCTTAACAGACATTATCAATAGAAAGTAAATCTTAATAATTGCACTAGTTGCAAACAAAATAATTGAGAATACTTACTAATTCATATTTTGATTTTGACACAGCATCTTTTTTATTTAATTATTACTGTTTTTTTTTATATTAAGCTCGCCAAATTGACGTCGCCACTGATGAAAAACCGTAGCGCATCTAGAGATGAGAGAAGAGGGCCTTTACAGTCCGTGAGACTCCTGACAGTGATCCTCAAGTTGGCGGGAACCCGGGATCGTAAGATGAGAGAAACACGTGTGGCGGACAGGTCGTTTCAGGTTTTTATAGTTATACAGAGGAACGATCTTTTGAAACACTCAGTTTTGGCGAAGATTCTCTCCACTGTGTATGAGTGGCACCTCTGCCCGGCACACGTTGTTCGGGGGGATCGGAAAGGAGAGGGTGGGATCAGGTTGAATAGCTCTTCAGAACATTCGCCGTGATACATTCGGTAGAAGGCAGCCAAAGACGCTATGGTTCTTCACGGCGCTAAGGGCTCGAGGCCTCCCGTCTCCTCAGGACAACCACATCTCTGCACAGCGTCAAGTGCGTCTAGTAAATACCTCGCGGAGTTATCCCAAAGGTGACAACATTATTCGAAGAAGGGGTGAATCTGCGTCTTACACACAAACATCTCTGGTGTGGCGTGAATTACCGCCTCGCCTTATTGAGGCCAGCCCAATATTATACAACTCTCTACGTCGTTTTTGTGATTGTGCTCACGCCGGACGTATATACCGAGGATCTCCAGGTTGTTTTTTAGTAGAACCGTAATGTTCTGATAAGAGGGTAGGGGTAGGAATGGGGATTTAGCTGTAAACGCACACGCTTCTGTTTTTCTGGCATTGAACTCGACCAGGTTGTCTGAACCCATTGGGTAATGCGACCCAGGTTCCGGTCGAGATCCGCCACGAGTTGCCGTCTCTTTTCCTCCACGTTGCGTTGCCCATTTGCTGGAAGGCCGGAATAGCTCCCATGCAGAGTACACGATGAATGCACCCAAGGGACAGCATGTCGTTGATATGCAGGAAAAAGAGAGTTGGAGATAATACCGATCCCTGTAGTACTCTGGTATTGACCTGCAAAAAGCAGGAAGCCTGGCCAACACAGAGAACCCGTATACGTTGCCCGTGCAGGAAGCTGGCCAACCAGCGTTATAACTGAGGTGATAGACCATAAGCCGGCGACTTGGAAAGAAGCGGCGCAAGCCATACTCTGTCATCGACATTAGCGATGTCTGGTCTAACAGCCAGGGATTCGCTGTGTCTCTCCATAGCCTCACCACAAGTGTGTGTTATGTACGCCAGGAGATCACTCATTGATCGTTTTGGCCTAAAGCCACTAGTACTACTAGTAGGCTTGTATCCTAGCAGGGAAACACAAGTACGACTGATCGTCAGGGTGGCATATTTGCATCTACGTTAGGAACATCACAGCTAGCTGTATCTGTATCGTCTTTAGATGGTGAAGGACGATGTCGAGGTTGGCCTGGAGTCCGCGGATGTTTTCGAGCTCCACCTCGAACAGAGCGTTTCGGGGATTAGTCGCAGCAGCCACTGTGATACCTCTTTTTCTTTTTTGCGCTGCCATGATATTTGGGAAATGAAGGGAGACGTGAAGACGGTGCGATATTTGCTAAAGCAGTTAGTGACAAAGCGTATGGATTAGCTTCATCTATGGCTGTGTGGTGTGGTGAGATGGAAGCCGACCCGTGTTTCTACGGATTTCCCTGGCCGGCGGCGGTGGCGGGTCGACCGCCGTTCGACCACCGTCAGCTACACTAGAATCCACTTAGCGCCTACTGTTCCCCCTCCCTGCTACATCATACTGTGCAACTGCTGAACCCCGAACGCAACCCAATCGGGGTTAGGTTACTTGGGGGGCTTTTTACAGCTGCACGGTGGTTCCTAAATAAATACGCGGAGCCTCGTTAGTTGCAAACAGGTGCACCTCATGCAGGTGAGGTCGCTTCGTCGAACACCATCTGAGCTTATGATCCGAGGACGGTTCTAGGATACTTCTTTTGATCTCGATATTTTAAACGGGTTCCTGTGGGAGAGGGGATGAAAGAGAAAATGATTTTTCAATTTCCAACGCGTGATCAGAGTTCAAATATTTACTGCCATCTGACCTCCACAACCAAATTGGCGAAATCAAAGTTCTGTAGTTAGACTAAGGTCCGACCTTTGAGGGCTCCAACTACCCGTAACGACTGCCATAGGCGTTGTATGGCAACCCACCTGGATGGTATGCGGACCATAGGGTAGAACCTGGACCGACAGCTTAACGTGCTCTTCGAGGCACTACCAAACCAATTCAAATACTAATTGTAGGGCGTATCAATATTTATTTATTGAGGACCGCCCCAACTTGGCTCTGTCCCGAGGAGGTATCCTCCTTCGACGGTCAATTGAAAAAGATGTTGGAAGCAATCCTCAATATCTCTATGGATAAGAGCCAGTGGGTTCAGGCTGCTCTGCCAGTCCGATGTGGTGGTCTCGGGGTGCGATGTGCACGTGATGTGGGCCTGCCGGCTTTCCTGGCGTCTGCGCATGGGGTGGCAAACCTTGTTACTAATTTACTCAATTCTCATGGTAAAGGGGGAAGCATGCCTTTTGTGTCGGATGCTATGTCAGCTTGGTCGGTCCTTAGTGGGGGTGCGTCGGTTCCTGAGGCGAGGCACCTTCAGCGGGCATGGGATGATGTGGGAGTGGGGCGGCTTCAAGCCCAATTATTAGAGGGCGCTACAGGGGCTGATAAGGCGAGACTGCGGGCGGTGTCACAACCTGAATCTGGAGCGTGGTTACTGGCGTTACCTTCACCTCACCTGGGTACCCTGCTCGATGGCGACTCCCTGCGTGTGGCAGTAGCTTTGCGCCTGGGCTGTAAGGTGTGCGAACCCCATTCATGCACCTGCGGTTCCATGGTGGAAGCAGATGGCCATCATGCGCTGAATTGTCGGAGGTGCACTGGAAGGTTTTCGCGACACCACGCACTGAATGATATCGTCCGCAGGGCCCTTTTGTCGGCGAATGTACCTTGCGTGCTCGAGCCTCCCGGTCTGAGCAGGTCGGACGGTAAAAGACCGGATGGGCTGACTTTGATCCCTTGGAAAAACGGCCGATGCCTCATTTGGGATGCAACCTGTGTCAGCACTGTCGCCGCCAGCCATCTTAGTCGGACAGTTAACACCCCTTCCGCTGCGGCGGAGGAGGCCAGCATAAGGAAAAAGAAAAAGTATACCGAGTTGGAGCCGCGCTACTACTTTGTCCCCGTAGCGGTGGAGACCCTGGGGAGCTAGGGCAGGGAGGCCAAGGAATTTGTAAGGGAGATAGGACATAGGCTCGCGGAGACTACAGGTGACTCTCGGTCCGGCTCATTTTTGGTGCAGAGGCTGGCCGTCGCAATCCAGCGTGGAAACGCGGCAAGTTTGATGGGCACCTTTGCGCCGGGAGTGATCAGGGGCGGGTTTTTTGATTAGTTTGTAAGACCATAATGTTAATGTGACTAAATAATGTATAAGTTAATTACAAAATTCTATGGTATTATTTTTTAAAGAAATATAATTACCTAAATAAAGAAAATATTCAAATAGTCTATACTTATAATAAAACTGTTGAGGGTCGAGAGTCTGTACATGGAAGATATTTAGAAAATTTTAATTGTAGGGCGTTCTCTAATCGATACTGAAGCCGAAAATGTAATTTAAAATTTTCATGTCTGTCTGTCTGTCTGTCTGTCTGTCTGTCTGTACCTATCCCGGAAAAGTATCACGCCGAAACTACTGAATCGATTTGAATGAAACTTGGTACATACTGAGCTCATGGTCCGAGGAAGGTTCTAGGATACTTTTGATCCCGATATTTTATGTGGTTCCTTTGGGAGAGGGGATGAAAGAGAAAATAGTTTTTTAGTTGTAACTTCTCACTACAAGGTCTGATTTCAAAGATGTTTTCAGTGTCATAAAGGGAATACTCTAAGGATTGTTTCACTCAAGTTTCAATGTTGAGGGTTTTGCAGTTCAGGAATTAGAGACATCTCAACTATCGCAAAATCTAGAATTCAACGGTTTTTTTTCGAATTTGAGGGTAAATCTAAACTGGCGTGTTGGCTTAATTATAAAAGAGCTTAATGATTAAGTGTATTGTAAAATGATTCAATCTACGCCGGAGGCGTGGGCTGAATTGTTTTAGAATAGACTTAATCTTTAAGCTCTTTTATGATTAAGCAAACAGGGCAGTTTCATACGCTGCTGGATGAGTCTGATGAAGAAATACACCTCCTTTCATACACTACAAATATGTGACGTAAACGAAGTTGCGAGGGTCAGCTAGTTTATAAATAAGTTACAAGAAATTGGGCTCTAATTTCATGCTCAAGAAAAAAACAACTATTTAAAATTAATTTACTTACCTAGTCTTAAACTCTCGAATAATCTGAACAATTCACTCTGCGGCGGATAATCATAAGTACTTATCGAATCGTAATCAGAACGAAATATAATTTGAAAAGACTTAACGGAATATTTTTTTAAGTTTTTGACCTAACTAAATGCTAAACGAACCATTAATATTTTGTCTACTAGAATTGTCGATACTTAATAAAATAATAACTCAATTTTATTGTATGTAAAATATTCTAAATAGATACTCAAATACTTGTATATGTAAGGCAAAATTACTAAAACCGTTCCCCATCAAAACAGCACGTAGACAAAATATACTAAAGCGCCATGCTAATCAGCTTCTATGTAAAGCAAATTTACTTTGCTACGTTATCAACTAGTAGTTACGGCCGGCAAAAAATACTAAAGCGACATCAAAGATTCAACATCAGTATTTTAAGTTGCTAAACAAGTTTTAATTAGCTGGTGTCAGAGCATGAAAAAAACTGAAGTGACAACTACTAAAAATTAATCATAACTTGTACTACGTAAGTATTTGTCACAAATTCAAAATTATGAAAAATCTCCTTATTTTGAAGTGCTAAAGCGCCAAAAAAGTGCTCAGATCAATACGAAACCTAGACCAATCGACGCAGAAAAAAAAATCCTTTCCAACGATATATATAACTCATTTTGGCCAAAATGGCGCTTTAGTATTATTGGCTTTCCAGTGACGATATACATATATTCATATATTCATTTTCACACATAGATATTTCTTTTTTGGTTTCGTTTTCTATCTGACACTGTTTATCTTGTACATTCTAAATCTATGGTTTTAACATGTTCGCAGTGGTAGTGATTTTTCTAACCGAAAATTGCGGTTTATGACGTATTAAAAAAAACTATCAGCTCTATCTCGTTCAAACCAATTTTTGTTGGTAGTTTTTATGGCAATGTACATAATATTATTTTTTTAGATTTATCATTCTCTTAGTTTAGAAGTTAGAGCGGGGGGCACACCATTTTTCCACTTTGGAAGTGTCTCTTGCTCAAACTATTCATTTTAGAAAAAAATGAAGTTAGGAACCTCATTAACATTTTTGAAGGCCTATCTATGGATACCCCACACGTATGGGTTTGATGAAAAAAAAATTTTGAGTTTCAGTTCTGAGTATGGGGGGGGGGGGACCCCCAAAATTTACTACTTTTTTCTAGTTTTATATAAGAATCTTAATGCGGTTCACAGAATACATCTAGTTACCAAGTTTTAATAGCATAGGTCTTATAGTTTCGGAGAAAAATGGCTGTGACACACGGACGGACAGACAGACAGACAGACAGACATGACGAATCTATAAGGGTTCCGTTTTTGCCATTTGGCTACGAAACCCTAAAAACAAAAATATGAAATACCAGTAAAACTTACTTTATAAGTAGCATTGTCACTTCTTTCGTCACTAACATCTATACTCGACCTCCAATCCACATGGTCACCATCCCAAACCTTGACTACACCATCAGTTCCTCCAGACACCAAGTACTTCCCACAAGCTGATATATCAAAGTACACTCTTTGATTTGTATCAGCAACCCTGTTCAGTATATTGAGCGGTCTACGGTAGTATCTGATGTCCCATACTAAAAGTCTGTGATCCTTTCGCGCGCCTGATACCAGTCTAATACCATCTGGAGCAAACTTCATGTGAGTTACACCTCCTGAAAAGAAAACAGAAGCTAATATAGAAATAATATTAAGTTGTGTAAGGGGTCTTACTACTATGAGGATTTCCAGTTGTAAAAAAAAAAAGAGCCAGCCAAGACATTAGGGACTAGTCGCGTCATTTTATTAGGTAAGATTTGACGTCTGTCATCTTTATTTTCATAATGTGAATGATGAATGAGAAAGTGAATGAATCGATATGGACTTGAAAGATATGTGAATTTTAAAAATCATCGGGCGAATACCTGTCCCATTGTTTTTTTGAATCAATATGGACTTGAAAGATATGTGAATTTTAAAAATCATCAGGCCTAAAATACCTAATTAATATAATATATAATATTATATTTTTCTTTCTTAAATTTAAGGAGCAAAATAAGACATGTACATAATTTGATTGTCAAATGATTGTGAAATTGAGTTGTCAAATGTTACCTATTAAAATGACTCCACTTTATAACTCATTCGTTCAGAAGCCTAAATGGCAGCGTGATTGAATAGAGGCTTTCTGTTGCTCAGCAGCTGCGCTCTAGAGTTTCTCTCAGTACTTTACACCATTTTTTTACACTGAGTTGGTACTCTTACTTGATTGTGGGTCGCTCCGATATCATTATTATATCTGTTGCTAATACAGAAAGTTCAAGTGTTTTAATTTTTTTTTATATTAATCTCGCCAAATTGACGTCGCCACTGATGGAAAGCCGTGGCGCAATTAGCGATTCGGGCCCACTCTCACAGTCTGTAAGACTTCTGACAGTGGTCCTCAAGTTGGCGACCCTGTGATGTGCCTGTTCACGCTCCGCTTGAAGAACCCGGGATTGTAAGATGAGGGAACAACATGTGCAGGCAGGTCATTCCATGCTTTTATAGTTCAACCGAGGAACAATCTTTTGAAATGCTCAGTTTAGGGGAAAATTCTCTCCACTGTTAAATCTTTGCAGTTTAATAAAAGTAACAGTACTTACTTGCATGACCATGCATCTTTCCTATGCTTTTATATGTACCCATTTCACTTATACTATACAAACTAATTGTGCTATTCCAAGATCCAACAGCTAATAAATTATCACTTGTAGCAAAACATGAAGCAGGACTGGCAATTTTGTGTTCTGCAAACTCTCGACCTGGTCTGTGAAAAAGGAAAATATAATGTTTTAATAATAAATAAATAATAATAAATAAATATTTCACAGAACATTATCTGATCCCAAAGTAAGCTAAGAATAACCTGCTTGTGATATGGGTAAAAAAAAATGGGTAAAGCCACGGATATTAATACATAAATACTTTTAAATACATACTTATCATAGTTATCATACATAGAAACACCGAGACTCTTGAGACAAACATTTATGGATCACACAATTTTTTGTCTCTAGTGGGAATCAAACCCACGACCTCGTGATCCGCAGGCGTACATTTCGACCTCTAGAACAACGAGGCAGTCCAAGTTAATGAAGTCGCTTAATACCAACAACAGACACAGGAGATGAACCACGGGTTGTCTAATTTTGGGATAATATGGTTTAATTACTAGAACTTACGTGATGCATGATTTCCAAAAAGGCTTTAATATTGAATCGGCATTGGGGAACATACAAGATACAGGTGTTACTCTCATTGGTGTACAGAATATTTTGCGGAACTGAATAATTGAAAAGATCTTTTATCTGCTGTAACACAGAAACCTTTGGTAATTCATATGCGGCATGGAGAGGCATACTTTAGGCCTTAGGACATACCTAATAACTTTGTTGCAAACATTCATAGAGTAAGGTAACCAATTTTCATCAAACATACATACATATGGTCACGCCTGTATCCCCGAAGTATCCCCAGGGTAGGCAGAGGCCTATTATATGCCCACATTTCACCTTTTTTAGAATTTGTCCCACATAATAGGTGGTGACCCGTGTTGAGATGGAGGCGCAGGTTGTGACTGCCTGCTGTCAAAAATTTTCAAGTCGCCTAAAAATGCCTTCAACTTTCCATCAGGTGGGCCATAATCTTGTCTGCCACCTCAGTGGTATAAAAAATATCCACTGGCCACTGTCATTGGTCATTCTGATTGTGAAAGTGGCAATGTCTGGATTTCACCACAGCTCTCAATAAAAACAGCTGTGTCATTTTTATGTGCAAGTTTCTTAAGTACCTATTATAATACCTAAATGAATCATTAAACTCACCTCTCAACATCAAAGGTTCTCAATATCTTCTTATACCCGGCAACTATTCTGTTCGAATCAGGGGTAAACGTAACAGATATAGCAGGTTCCATTTCATCTACAGCGTTAAAGCCTCTATATGAGCAGCGTAGTGAGCCATCAAACGCATCCCACATTTGGACCGGTGCATTCTGTCTAGTTGTCAGCCAACTGAGACAGACAAGAATACAATTTTCTACTGATGAATAAAATATAAACGAAAATTCCTACTAATATTATAAATGCGAAAGTATCTCTGTCTGTTATGTTTTCACACCTAAACCTAAACCGCTGAACCAATTTTGATGAAATCTTGTATAGAGATAGTGTGAGTCCAAGGGGAGGTCATATGCTACTTTTTAACTAACTACGCAAAAGGAGGGTAATGATTTTCTCTCTTAATGATCATCTTAATGATTTAGTTGTCAACATTGTTTCATCTTGCTCCCGACAAATAGTCTGATTTAAAGTTTAAAAGTGCGTGAAACTAGTGGAAAGTGTACTAGATCTGTAGACTAATACCTTTTGAATGGAAATAACATTAAAAAAGTGATAAACAGTGCAGATTCACGACATTATCCGTGTGTAAAAGTGTTCCTTGACAGCCATAAATAGTGCTTTTTTCGTTCTACCTACATGAGCCAAAAATAACTGCAGTGATCCGCCTTGGTAAACCCAACACTAACTCAAACTCTAAACCACGTCCACTGAAGGTTGTGCTGGGTAGCAAACAGAATGCTACTAGTATCTTGAAGAACAAAAGTAAGTTGTCTGGCTCATCAGTTAGAGTTTTCTCGGATATGACCCCATACCAGCGGGACCACCTAAAAAAGCTGCGTGAGGAGCTTGCAGATAGGACTGCAGATAGAAAGGGTGAGCAAAATATTACTATTAAGTATGTAAATAACATACCCAAAATAATAAGTACTGCAAAAAACTAGCTGTACCGCAAATAACTGAACTCTGCATACTTTACACTAACTTGGCATCCATAATGGCAAAATTTGATTTATTTCTTCTTGAAATTACCAAGCCTAAACCTGCATTTATCTTAATTACTGAAACCCACCTCCATAAGAATATTGCTGACTGTCTCATCAATATACCCGGATATACTGTGTACAGGCTAGATAGAAATAATAGAAAAGGAGGAGCTGTGCTCATATACACAGCTCGAGAAATTAACAACATAACATTAATTACTAAAGTAAATAGCTCCTACCATGACGATCTTGTTGAAGCCCTATGGCTTGACGTGCAGTTTGAAAAATTAAAGTTTCTATTAGCATGTGTTTATCGGTCATCGTCACCAAAATTTCAGGAATCGGACAGGATTCTCTTCAATTTGATTGATAAGGCTTCAACAGAAAACACTGTAATAATTGTTGGTGACTTCAACTTGCCTAATATTAAATGGCCTCTAGACCAGGATTACAGTCATGATCAATTAAGTGAAAGTTTTGTTATGATGTATACAAACAGCTCCTTGAATCAGCTTGTAGCACAAATCACTAGAAAACGTAATGATGAAGAATCCTTGCTTGATCTTGTATTATGTAATGATGAAAATTTGATAAGTGAAATTGAATACCACCCACCTATAGGAAAAAGCGATCATATTGTAATCACTGCATCTATACAAGTGTTTCATAGCAAAAATGAGAATGTTGAGGAACCACTGCATTACGATTACTTTAATACCGATTATGATGCTATGAACAGTTATTTTCTGAACAACTTAAGTGTGACTGGTGGTTCGCCTGGCGAGCTATGGAACGGCTTGAAAAATCAGATAAATTTAGGTATAGAAATGTTTACACCAATAAAACCAAAATTTAATAACAAGAAATTTTATAAACCTTGGATTAATAGAGAAATATTGGAACTGACAAAGGAAAAGAAGAAATTGTGGCGAATTTATAAGATAAATCAAAGCAGTGACTCATACAAAAAATTTAGAACTATCAACAACCAAATTATAAAACTAACAAAGTCAAGACGTGCACATTTCGAGGCAACCGTTATAGATACAGGACCAAAGTCTTTTTATGGATATATCAGAAAACAGCTCAGCTCCAAAGTGAGTATCCCATCAGTGTTGAACAATAGCTGTAATGAACTTGTGACTGATCCTTTGAATATATCCGAATTGTTTGCTGATCAGTTTGAGCTTAGCTATGTGAGGGAGACAGATGGGCCAATGCCAACAATGAACATGCCTAGAATTGAAAACTCAATCCAGGATATTAACATCACTGCAGACATTGTGCATAAGGCACTGCATACTTTCAATGATGCTTCAGCGACAGGTCCAGATGGAATCCCATCCATACTTTTGAAAAGGTGTTCATTGGCTTTGGTCGATGATATAACCAATATAATGATTCAATCTTTGGAATCCGGTTCATTACCTGCAGATTGGAAAGTTGCTAACGTGGTGCCTATATATAAAAAAGGAAACAAATTATTGCCAGCCAACTATAGACCCATAAGTCTGACTAGCATACTGTGTAAATGCATGGAAAAAATTATAGCTGACCAACTCAGGAAATTTTTGGAGCAAGAACACATCATCCTTGACGAACAGCATGGTTTTGTGCCTAGACGTTCTGTTACTACCAATCTGTTGACATGCGCCAATAATTGGATAAATAAGTTTGACAACCGACAACCCACAGATGTAATCTACCTTGACTATGAGAAAGCATTCGATCGCGTCCCGCTACGACGCCTGATATACAAGCTTAACCATCTTGGTATCCGGGGCAAAATATTGACCTGGATCACTGATTTTCTTAGCGATAGAACACTTAGAGTGCGCATCAGTGATAAGTTATCCACTGCACGTTTGGTACTTAGCGGAGTGCCCCAAGGGTCTGTGCTGGGACCATTGCTTTTTATCCTCTATCTAACAGATCTTAAGAATACCTTGCAACTGCCTTTCTCACTATTTGCAGATGATACAAAATTTTTTGGA
Organism: Miltochrista miniata; assembly: GCA_933228765.1. NCBI lineage: Eukaryota > Metazoa > Arthropoda > Insecta > Lepidoptera > Erebidae > Miltochrista > Miltochrista miniata. The sequence continues at coordinate 19,991,383 of OW121762.1, read as the reverse complement.
GACCCACTTACCCAGGCACAAGATATCCAAAGCGACTTAAATAGAGTTTTTGATGGGACCAAGCAATGGGCAAAGGGTGTGGTCTAAGCTAATGCTTTCAGGGTTGTGCTTTTCCCCCGCTTTCACGCTTCGCGCTTATGCACTAGCTGTAAGTGTAGCATGTAGCCTAGGCCATCCATGTAGGTCCCTCTGACCTACATGGAAGCAGAACGGTTTTGGGAGTGAGTGCAAGTCATGTAGATCCCCAAGACAAGTCAGAGAGATTATCCTTCACGCGGTGCCACCCGTTATTGGTCTAATTCCTTCAGAAATAGACGTAACAGAAATCCCTGGCGAAGTGTCCACAGGACATCAGTGGCTGTGCTCTGTGGCGCGACTCACACTAAAACATGTGAGGGTCGTTTTAGGTGGGCAAGGGGCTGGGGAGGGGGGCTTGGGGGGATTTAGGGAAAAGGGGGGGAGGGGAGGCCACCCGCACACAAATCTGGTCTGCCCGCAGGGTATCTGTGGCTGTGCTCTGCGGCGAGACTCACACTAAAATATGTGAGGGTCGGATCAGATGGGGGGGGGGGGTTGCGGAGGGAGGGGAGGCCACCCGCGTGTTTGTGCCGTGCGTGGAGACCCGTAAGGGAGGATGAAGGGATCCTGGATTGCTGAGACTGCAGTGGTGCGTCAACACGCGTCTTCGGCCCTGATTTCTTCCGAAACGGGAGGTTCTCACCTAGCCAGTGAGTACCAATCGGCTGCGTCATCCGTAAGAGGATGGCATTGGCTAGGGTTTCGGTTGGGGTGGCGGGCAGGGGGTGGTGCGCGTAGGTCGTGATTTTGCTAGTTGCGGCGTCTCTCGTATCATTCTCCTCGCTTTGTCGTCCTTTCCGGACCCTATATCTACCGTGGCAGCCTTGGCGACTGTAGATGGTGTACATCCAGCGTCCCCAGTTTGCGGGCTCCATGGAGGGTGAGCGCACCACGGTGGATGAATTCAAGCTGTTGTCAAGCATGGACTCAAAACGCAGCAACAAATCTCCTGGGCACGACGAAAGTCGTGTCAACACAGCCTGTGGAACATCCGAGGCATTTAATGTCGATGCACTCAAGAGTGCTATCGACAACGCTGAGTGTTCGGCCCGCCGCGACTCTGGCTCCTGGAGCCACGTCGTCAGGAAGGGTAGAACACCCCGTCAAAAAGCCCGCGACAAGTTGCGCCTCATAGAGCACGACAAGTCAACCGGGCGTTCCCGCAAGCGGAAACGCGGACGTGGTAACGGAAGGAGGCCCGACACCAATGGAGGGACTAGCTCCCAGGTGGACTGCAGCCGCCGTGCGACGACAGAAGGCGAAAGCCAGAAGTCAAACACGGCTGGAGGGTCTAGCACCCAAAGCAGCCACAGCCGTGGTGAAGGTGCCACCGCCGACCAAAAACCCGCATCCGCCACTTCTCACGGCAGGAAGTTCGCTGGGAGACCGTCTGAAAAGACTGGACCGCTCTCGCACTCCTCGCCGAAAAATAGGCCCTCGGAAGGCGACGTTCACGGCAGGAAGTCCGCTGGGAGACCGTCTGAAAAGACTGGACCGCTCTCGCACTCCTCGCCGAAAAACGGACCCTCGGATAGCGACGCTCGTAGGGGAAGACCCGACAAGAGGGGTCGCCCAAACGAGACCACATCCCCGAGGGATCACGTCAAACGGGTGAAGGTCAACACCAGCCTTCCACCTGGTACCTCATACGCCGACGCTGCGGCCAACGACGAACTTCGCGTCGCAATCACCACCGATCCCTCCCGCGACCTCACCGAGGACGAGGCTGAGGGCATCAGGAAGGCGATAAGGGCTGGACTGCGAGCGGCGATCACAGGGAAGGAGACATTCATCCCGGCTTTCAAGGGCAAGCCGACCTTCAGCGACGGGACGCTGAAGCTATGGTGCGAAAGCCGAGAAGAGGTGGATTGGCTCCGTTCCACCATTGAACCCGTTAGCTCGCCAGTACCCGGGACCCGACTCGTCGTCAAGAGACAGTCGGACATCCCGAAACGCGTGAAAGCGGGGATCTTCATCCCAGAGAAGGAGGATATCGACGTGATTAGATCCTTCCTGGTGAGCCAGAACCGCTGGTACAGTGTCAACGAGTGGCACATCTACTCAGACCAGGAGCAGGAAGAGGGCGTCTTCCTCATGCTCGGCATTCCTGCATACGACGTCGAGAAGCTAAAGGCCAGAGGACAAAGGGTCGCCTACGAGCTAGGCAGCCTTTACCTCAGGTTCCTCGGATCCTCCGCCGCGCAGGAAGAGACGAAGAAGACGACCGAAGCCGCCCAATCCCCAGTTGACACCAACGTGGACAAGGCAGGACCATCGGGCATCAAGTCGCTCGCCACTCAGGGGAGAAGCGAAAGCGCCCCCACCGGACGAGGTGCCGCCGCAAGGCCGGAAACCCCTGGTGCATCGTCGAGCGACGAGAAGAAAAAGGAAGAGGGGTGGAGACCATCAACAATGATGACCTCCCAGCCGCCACCACCTCATCCCAATAATCCCCAGGCTTGCACTATACCGATAGTGCAAGCAAACCTCCAGCACAAGCGGCTCGCAGCGGCTGCCCTGCGCAGACACCTGGAGGTAAACAAGTTGACCATAGCCGCTATCCAGGAGCCGTGGATAGCGAAGAACAAGATCTGTGGTCTCTCCAACATTGGGGGTAAGTTACTCCTAGATACTACAGTGAGCGGGCCTCGTACTTGTGTTTATATGCCTAACAGTATCCCTGCCACTTTACTAAATGAGTTCTGTTCTAGAGACCTAACTGCTGTTAGACTCAGGAACACCTCCGCTGTTGACAGCACAACATCCATGACCGGTGACATCATACTAGCGTCCTCCTACCAGCCCGGAGAAGACGCAGTGCCCAACGACGAACTGGTCAAGTTGACGAGATATTGCGAAGATGAGGGCCTGGAGCTCATCGTGTGCGCAGACTCCAATGCGCATCACCACATCTGGGGAAGCGCAGACACAAATAGTAGAGGTGAGTCATTTTTCAACTTCCTATTATCCACACAGCTAAACGTATTAAATGTAGGCTCCGAACCGACCTTCAATACTCGTAGGGCCCACACACTCATAGATATTACTTTAGCATCTAATCTAGCATCAAATCTGATAAAAAACTGGAGACTATCAGAAGAACCATCATGCTCCGACCACAGAAGAATCATGTTCGACTTGGACTGGAGCAAAATTCCCACGGCCCCAAGACGTAACCCACGTAAAACGAACCGGCAAAAATACAAAATTCTAGTAGGTCTAAACATAGGAGATGCACACTCAGAGGTAAGTTACTCTGGCACCGCCGACATAGAACAACATGTCCGGAAGGTGACAGACACACTCACCACTTGCTATGAGGAAACGTGCCCCCTAACCGTCCCTGACAATCGAACAAAATCGGGAGAAAAATGGTGGAGTAAGGACCTCGAACGGTTGAGAACCAAGGTAAGAAAACGCTTCAACCGAGCCAAAAACACCAGAACAGAGTCTGACTGGGACGCCTATAAGCTAGCACAAGCAAAGTTCATCGAATCCGAGCCGGACTGGTCCACAGCTAGGGCCATAGTATCCGATAACAAGGTAAGATGGGCAATCGAAAGCTTCCAACCATATAAATCACCGGGACTAGACGGTATATTCCCCGGACTTATGTTATAGTGTATAGAGGCTATCACTACGCACCTGACAAAGATCTTCACGGGATGCATCGCGTTCAGGTACGTGCCAAAGTCATGGAGAGAAGTCAAAGTACTCTTCATACCTAAACCAGGTAAAAGTGACTACACTCATCCTAAGTCCTTTAGACCAATAAGCCTCACTTCATTCCTATTAAAGACTCTAGAGAGGCTATGCGAGAGAGAAATAAGGGAGAAAGTACTCCGACAAATACCAATGCACACAAAGCAGCACGCTTACTGCTCCGGAAAATCCACCGAATCAGCACTGCATGAGGTAGTATCGTACATAGAAGACTCCCTAGAGAGTAAATCATCAACACTGGGCGTCTTTATAGACATCGAAGGTGCCTTCGACAAGACGACCTTTGTAAGTATCGAAAGAGCCCTGCAAAAGCATAAAGTACACGCCACTGTGGTAAGTTGGATAGTAAATATGCTACGACACAGGGCTATACAAATTACAGTGAACTCCACATCTAGAGGGATCGCAGCCAAAGGATGTCCGCAGGGGGGGGTTCTATCTCCGCTCCTGTGGAATCTCGTGGTGAACGAGCTCATAGATGTACTCAACAGAGAGAGATACTTCACTGTAGGTTACGCTGACGACCTCACCATACTGGTAAGTGGCAAGTTCCTAGGTACAATAACAAACCTGATGGACAACGCCTTGAGGATCGTCGAAAAATGGTGCATCAGACATGATCTCACGGTAAATCCGACGAAAACAGAAATGGTTCTGTTCACCAACAAACGCCAAATAGATGATCTGAAACTCCCACAGCTCTTTGGCACAAAACTTTCCATAGTAAATGAAGTCAAGTACCTGGGGGTCACACTGGACAGCAAACTGCTATGGAATAAGCACCTCACACAAAAAATCAGTAAGGCCACCATTGCATTCTGGCAATGCAAACGAATGATCGGTAAGAAGTGGGGACTCTCACCGAAAATCATACATTGGCTCTACACCACAGTCATAAGACCACAGGTAACGTATGGCGCAATAGTTTGGTGGCCCAGGGCCGAACTAGCTTCAGCCATAGATAAAATGCAGCAGTTCCAGAGAGCGGCGTGTTGCGCCATCACGGGATGCTTTCGCAACACACCCACAGCAGCGATGGAGGCAATGCTCTGCTTACCGCCTCTGGACCTGTTCGTACACCAGGAAGCGGCCGCCGCGGCGGCACGACTTCAGGCGTCAAAACAATGGACGCGCTCAAGGGTAGGTCATAGGCGCATACTAGAGGACGCAATAGAGTATGAACCTCTCGTGGAAGCCCCTAACGACAGGATACCGAAAACATACGTGTTTGACCGTAAGTACAATATATCGCTGGCAGAGTCCGCCAAGGACCACTCCGGTATAAGAGAACTCAGAGTGTACACGGATGGATCCAAAACAGACTACGGATCAGGAGCAGGCACCTACTCCCCGGAGCTTAACATACACTCATCAATACCTTTAGGGTCTCATTCGTCAATCTTCCAATGTGAGTGCATAGGTTTAATAAACGCCGCCAATGCAATCGACTCTAGGAAAATTGAGCACAACCACATCAGGCTCCTCTCCGATAGCGCAGCAGTGCTAAAAGCTCTGAAGAGCACCACAATCGACTCTGGGCTGGTGCTTCAATGCCACCAGGGGCTACAAAAGCTGGCCCTAACACACAAGGTAAGCCTTCAGTGGATAAAAGGTCACAGCGGATCGAGCGGCAATGATGCAGCTGACGAACTGGCCAGATTGGGTTCCAGCACCACACCGGTGGGACCAAGCCCGATTATACCAATACCATTCTACCAGGTAAGGGCATGGCTGAGACAACGCACGAAAGAGCGGCATGAAAAGAGATGGGCACAAACAGTAAGTTGCAGGCAATCAAGGGAAGCTCTACCGAGACCCAGGCCAAAACTAGCTAGAACGTTGCTACATCTGAATAAAGGTGATCTACGAACCATGGTAGGCACAATAACGGGTCATTGCACAGTAAATAAGCACTTGAATGTCTTAGGTATCACGGACAGCACGCTGTGCAGAGCGTGCCTGTTGAAAGAAGAAACCATAGCTCACGCAATCTTGGAGTGCGAGAGCCTGGTTACATACACAGTCAACATACTTGGCAGCCCCACAACACTCCGGGAGGCGTGTGAGGACCCGAAGAGGATCCTGCGCTTCTGGTCGGAGCTGGGTTGGCTGGAGTGACAGCCAACGCTCACGTACAATGGGTCCACTGGCAGACCTAAGTGCGGAAAATGGGAGCCCAAGAAGACTGAAGACTGAAGACTGGACCAAGCAATGGTTACTATCACTTAATGCAGCAAAATGCACCGTTCTGCACATTGGCAAATGTAATCCTCATAAATTGTACTATTTAAATAACCAACAACTAAGACCAGTTGACTCACATAAGGATTTAGGTGTCATCATAAGTGGTGACCTGAAGTGGGAAATGCATATCACACATATTGTCAAGAGAGCAAATTCAATGCTGTACCTAATAAGAAAAGCATTTAAATGTCTCACACCAATAACATTAACCAAATTGTACAAAACATATATTAGACCACTGTTAGAGTATGGATATGTGGTGTGGGACCCCTATTTTAAGAAGGACATCGCACTATTAGAGAATGTCCAAAGGAAGGCAACCAAGATGGTCGGATCACTGAAAAATAAGCCTTATGATCAACGCCTGACAGCACTTGGTCTGACTTCCCTTAAGAGTCGCAGACTGCGAGGAAGTCTTATAGAGACATACAAAATACTTACCGACTACTATGATGTTCCTGGAGTAAAGTGCATGTTTACTTATAATAAGAATAAGCATCTTCGTGGACACTCATTGAGGCTGTGGAGGACATCTTCCAATGGAAATCCCCTGAAACATTTTCTACCTAATAGAGTGGTCACAGAATGGAATAAGTTGCCTGAGCATGTTGTCGGTGCACCCACTGTTAATGCATTTAAAAACCGTCTGGACAAAGTTTACAGATCTATCGATTAGATACACACGCATCAGCTCACTGAGCTGCTAGTGTGCTTAATTAATATAATAATAATAAGTAATAATAATAAGTGCTAAGTACAGAATGAGAGGTGGGTTATTTGAAGAATACAATAAAATTTGACTTCTATAACGTAAATATGACAATGTGATAAGTGGGAAAATAGTTATTTAGCATTTTAGCAAGAATTTAGTTAGATTTACTTACCAACATGACTCAGGTATAGTACTATTCATTCTAGGATACCAACAAAAATCATAAACTAATCCAGCTTCCTTGACATGAATTATGGAGTCCAGAACGTCTATCATTCGACTAGGAGCTGCAGATCCTGAATACAGGTCCCTGGGTAATTCAGTTATGTGTACTCCGTCATTATTAACCACTGTAAGACAACATGTGCCGTCCGGGGACCACTTACAACCACGTAGGTAAGGCTGAATGTTCTCATTCGCCTTTGCAGACCGTGACCAGGATGAATTTGAAAGTTCTAACAATGTTTTACTTGTAAATAAACTCGGGTATGAGTATACAGGCGCTTCAATGTCCGGTTCGGCTTTGGGTATTTCTTCAATTTCTGATGTATCAGCCACAATTTCACATGAATTAAGCTGCTCATATTTTTCACTAAATGTAACTACGTCGTTATTCATCAGCACCTCTTCTTCCATTTTGGTAGGTAATTAAAAAACTAAAATTTAATTATAAATGTAAAAAAGTAAACAATAAACATGCTCTCTTGAACCAGTACCAGTGACAGTGAAGTGACATTCATGACAATGACAAATGACAAAAGTCACCTTGACAGGCCAGAACCGTTTCTCTCATTTCATTCCGCACTGAATTTCCAAAATCATGAACTTTATTTCATTGCAAGCCAACTTCTCATATAATAAAATATATCTTATCAATTAATAACTACTGAATATAGTAATTCATTACTTATTTAAGTAATTATGACTATATATATTATACTGCGTTTAGCCACTTAATTCATATTGATTGTTTGTAATTCCAAGTATAAAGAAACGCCACTGGAACAGCTGTCATTCAATAAAAACTGACGTAAATATTCAATCGAATGTCAAATTGTGTTCAATACCGAGTTGAGTGAGTTGTAGTGGACTAGTGGAACGATAATTTATTGTGCCGTGCTGCTGATAATTCAACCGATGAATGAAATAGCAACGTAATTATTACACAATGATAACAAAATTTGCCCGCGAACATATTTGTAATTATATTTTCGATTGGTCTACCTTTTTGTCTATGTATATCAAATCAAGTGCGTCAGATGTTTATATTAAAATCTTTGCAGATGAGGTCTAAGATATTTAAGCGCGGACTTCGTTTCGCAAACGATAGTTTCTCGAAAATGGCTTTTCCTGATTCTCCCGCTAAAGCTGCACTATGTTGTGAAGAAACACAGGAAGGAGCTCCACCGACGTATGCTATGTACGAGGCATTGAAGGATTCTTGTCAGAACAATGCAACTCATTTTCAACCGGATGACACCGAGAATGGACAGAGACTGTACCAGGGCTTCATGTCTCTAATGGATCATGTAGACACTGTATGGCCTTTGGTGGATCATGTGAGGAAGGTATGTAATTTGAATGTTTACAAAGTGTAACCTATAGCATGTTGTTCCTAATTAAATCAATCAAGATGAGTGGTTATTGATCTAGGCAAAATTGGCTTCTGGCTTTAGGTAGCTTTGTATGTTCTACTTACAAACATAGAAACCTGTATGATATTTCCTCTCTGTTATTTGTTAAGAAATATTGAATTTTATAGAATTGTAGTAGTACCTTAGGACTTATTTTACTGGTTCTTATGAATGATGACATTGTTTTATTGATTCTTTATTTGAATAATTCTAATAAAATAAACTAAGTAAAAGATGGAATTGAAGAGTGCTTCTAATTATCTGTTTCAACAACACAGAATACAATCAATGTTATAATGATTAATCATATTGTAACCATGTGGTGTAAATGATTTGGAGTAAATATTATGAGCCAGATGTAAATCGCATGATCTGATAAAACACATGTGTTCACAAAAGCTACAATGTACACATTAGAATTACATGCACAATGTGTAAGTGAACTTTGCCCATTTATAATAAAAGATGATACTCATCCATTCTCAATAAGTATCATATCAGCCTATTAATAATTCCTGACTCCTGTCTAAGGGTTTCACACTGTATTTCATAGATAACATGTTTTTTTGTGATTGTAACTGTATCCCTTCTAACTCCCCTACATAGTGGCTCATTTTTTAGCCAGGAAATATACCTGATATCAAAGGATCAAAGGTGAAGTGAACTGACTCAGACTCTGTTGCCGCCAGGATTAGCACTTAGTAGGTGATGATGATAGCAGCTAACATGAGAAGTAGTCTTGGGCAAGAGATACCTTTAGTGAGGCACATATGCTGCTGCTGTCATTGAAAATATGATACATTATCAATGCAATGAGAATATTACTCACACTATGATTTAAACTTTTGATATCTAACAATGTACACAAATTAATTGAAGGAAATATGATTTAGAGTGTTACATTGTTTGTTGTGATAATGATGGCAGATAGGACTATCTTAATTATTATAATTACACTAAGCTCTTATTTGAAAGTTACAAAATCATACCACCTACAATTTTTTTGAAATAATATTTTTCCTGTAAACATTGCTATTATCATCATCATCATCATGAAGCGCTCATGGCTCTGCAAAGTCAGTGTTCTGTAAATGATCACTGCAGTCAGCAACTTTCGGTATAGCCGGTCCTTGGATGAGTGACATTTATTTTTGAGCATTTTCGCACTTCAGAAGGTCACTGTAAGTCTTTTTGCTTGTCTCCCACAATAGTTCACAGGCATTTTGCAGGGCATGCCTTACTTATCAATAAAATCTGCCTCTCAGTCAACTTCTGCATTGATCATCAACCAATACGAACTTAAGGATTTCGATCGGGGGGATGTCAACTATGATACTTCTTCAGGATTATATTTGTTTACCAGTTTGTACGACTGACATTCATACGATGTTGTACGCATTCGCGTTCAACCACATATAGTAGACAGACACAGGTGTGAAAAAAGAAGGTTCACGATTTTCGTGTGATTTGATAGCTTGCCACTCTTTGAAGAACTCTCTAGACTCCCGCTTTCTAACACCACGTCCTTGCCCGTGCGCCGTCTCTGCCACCTCTCTGATGACTGCTAGGTTTTCATTTTCCAACAGCTAAGGCCCCGTGTGGCGAAGGGGTCCCGTGTTGAGACGGGTAAGAGTACAAAATGTCGCCACCCCAATAAGCCAAGGTGAAGGCCTAATGGGCGGCTTGAAAAATTTCAACTGCGGGTCGCGGCGACCTGCGCCTGTCCATTTCGAGACTGCAATTATTATTATTTTCTTGTGGGGGACGCCGTTACGTGGGACATAAAACTATAAGCTGAAATGTGGGCGTATACTATGCCTCTGCCTACCCCTTTGGGGATAAAGGCGTGACTATATGCATGTAATAGCTAAGGCAAAACATTGGGACGTGGTTCCATGCAGCGAACTGTCCACTCCGGCGAGTGCAATGCTCGGTACGGCTTTTATAATGAATTTATTTCGTAAAAAATACAAAACCCGAGTGCATTTCTTGTATACTGAAAATATGTATGTATGATATCGCAGGCTGTGCCTCACACATTTTGAAGACTACTGGAAGGAAGGTTTTATCTCACACTAATGATGACGCATTGCTGGCGTCGTGCATTTTTTTATCTATTTGGGTCAGTCATGCATGAATTTGGTGTTAGGGGTTATATGCTACATTATTTGAGTTTATTTGTATACCCGCGTGTGCTCAACACGCCTTTATTAAGTACTAGCTGACCCGCGCAACTTCGTTTGCGCCACATAAGAGAGAGTATTACCTGTTCCCGTCGCATTTACTCCCGTAGCGTCTCCTCGTTAATATTCAATACATAACTATAAATATTTACGCAGCATACGCAACGAAGCTCTCAAAAGGAATAACTTTTCCCCCGTTTTTGAAACATTTACTATGACACTCCACAATAACGTAGCTTTCTATTGGTGAAAGAATTTTTAAAATCGGTTCAGTAGATCCCGAGATTACCCCTTACAATTTAACAAACACACGAACTTTACTTCTTTATAATATTAGTATAGACGTACCTACCTATGTCAGTTCATGAAGATACAGCTGCTTAAATAAGAAGTATTGTAGTTATCTACTTAACCACTTAAACCCAACCGCTTTTTATCATATCGTCCCGTTTTCGGGGAAGCCCCGAATGATGAGCTCAATTACTGAGATAAGAACTACTGAAGAGAAGTATTGTGGTAGAATATGATATGATACATAGTACATACCTATTTGAAATTTTATCATACTTAAAACCCTTGTCAAATGCAAATGAGACCTTGTCCAAACGCAAATGTATCCCAAAATAATCTATCATCAATATGGTCGAATGTGTGCGTAGAGACATCGCTGCAAAATGCCTTTACCTGTTTAGCTAATTTTATATTTTTATGAACGATAATAAAGAAGGAGAGGGGAAAGAGGGGTTTACTATTACCACCGGGTCCCAGTAAGGGATCAAGGAAAACCTGACTGAATCGTGACATGAATCAGTTAGTTACTAGGCATGCATAGGACATTTCGAAGTGGTAAAGGAAATTTAAGGAGAACCTAGACTGTGCTAACACTTGAATAAAAACTTATCAAGTATGCAGCAACTTGCTTCGTCGCCTTCGGTATCTTGATAGGTGACCGGTTCTGGCACAGACGACAAGACTATCTGGTCTGTGAAAAATGTGCGATACCAATGCTCGCCAAGCAGTCTCTTTGTCCGTCGCCAGACTCGATCATACAAACAGAGTAGATCCGATTCTATTATAATATACAAAAGTCTGTCGTCTGCACGACACCTATTCACAACCATTCGTAAACATTCCACGACCATTCAGCATCTCGGCCGAACATCAATCGGATTACAGACGTGATTCACAGAGCCAATATTCTACTCTACAGGATCTTTGAATCGCATCTACGATCTATCTGCTCTTCTTCTGGATGTCTTGTTGCATAATCTTTTATATGTATGTATTTTGACATTTTTCATCGTAACTATTTTCATTGCAGGATTCCGAAATCCAGCAATGAGATTCTCGCTACTGAATGGACTCTGCTAATGAGAAATCTGTAAAAACGGACCTAATTATATTTTACTAGCTGACCCGCGCAACTTCGTTTGCGCCACATAAGAGAGAATATTACCTGTTTCCGTCGTCCCCCGTTTTTGAAACATTTACTATTACTGCTCCGCTCCTATTAGTTGTAGCGTGATGCTATATAGCCTATGAAAGAATTTTTAAAATCGGTTCAGTAGATCCCGAGATTACAATTTAACAAACACACAAACTTTACTTCTTTATAATATTAGTATAGATATAGATTAATTTGCCTTTAATAGGTTCGAAGTTTGATGTGAGCGATGCCCAGTTTGTTAAACTGTATAAATTGTTGCAGGTGGCTCCTCTATACGACTTCGATGCCAAATCACCAGGTAACGGATATCGTAGCTTTGTGTCAGTGGTGGACTCCTGCGTGCTACATGGGTTGAAGCTTAGCAGACAAGTGAACATTGGAAGAGACGCTTTACTGTTCCGTAAAGGACATTTTGTTAAGTACGTTTCTCTTACTCCTGCTGTTTTACTAGAATACATAGGTGCGTACAATCACCCAGTGTCCGTTTTGGTTAGCTACCATAGCAGAGTGACAACTTGATAGGTCTAGACCTCCTTGTAGGTGCGATCTAACCCAAACCGTGTTCATACTAACTTGGCGTAAGCCTTGACACTAAACCTCTTTACAATCACAGTAACTAACTAGCTATAAGTAAGATAAAATACTAATAAATATTGTACTAAAACATCCTAAAGAATTCGACCTTGACTATCTAGCCAAAGTGTTAGCCAGATGTATCATTAAAAAGTCATCTTAAATCTAACACACGTCTGTAGTTTGCTATCTGATTACATCGTACGAGACGTACGTGCATTCTTTACAGGCCAATGATGACACGTAGTCACAATCAGGGTCTTTGAAACATAAACACGCGTTATCTGAGGTTTAAGGAAATTAAAATGGTGTTGCAAGGAAACTGCATAATATGAAATACGTAGATACTCCATGGTCGATGCAGTTGGATAGCACCAATCATCTTTTCGATTTGAATAAAGAATCTAGTTCTTTGCACTTGCGCCTTTTCCTGTAGGCATGAGAAGTCGTACATAATAACTCTGTGGTGGTGTATTTAATTTTCCTGTTTAGTCCACACCAAAATATGTAATCCTAAAATAGAATTCTTCACACCGCATTTTACATACTCTCTGCTGATACCTACTTCGCTGTTATCGCTTATGTATGACACACTGGTAATTTACCCCGGGTACGTTTACTTGGAAGCACATGAGTAATTAGATATTTGCTCATGTGCATTGAAGTGCGCCCGAAATATTGACACCGACGCGGCGACGGAGAAAACGTGCATGCCACACAATGACATGTCTTTATCCTTAGAGTATATATTAGATTCTAATATATACTCCAGGTCTTTATCCTACAGACCGAGACAGTTTTAGCGGGAGAGATACGACATTTTTTGGTGCGTCTGGAAATATCGTACATTTTTGAACACGATCATACCGCACTGCATTCTCTTATGCATTATGAAGGAACGTAGCCAGGGATTCGTTGAGCGTAATAATTGTGGAAATATCAACGAAACCGTTTCGAATCAGAGGCAACCCGTCCGATTCTCACAGGTTCTACGGTGCCTAAATTATAAACGAAGACTCTGCTACACTCAAAATAGTCCCTCAAAGAAAGGAAAACGAATATGCGATAACGTGTCTACCTTACTGCAGGGCATAAATTACAATTAAATAATGACTCACTTAACTCGAGATATTGCGGAGTTATTACGTCATTGGTTCTCGGCAGTTGTAATATCGGCCATGACATGAACCGTCTTTATCGAGTGTTACATGAACTGTCTAGTAACACTTGATATCTAACCCGATGAACTAAATACTTCCTCAGGACCATTATAATGTGTCAAGTTTCAATGACCACCCTCTTCGGTAGGTAAGGTAGTACCTAACAGTTTGAAAGGGAAAATAAAGTTGCTTTTTACTATTTTAATTACAATTTCTTTACATTTTCTCCTTTAATCCTTCCCGTGATCTGCAAACATATTATAACCAAAATGTGCCGAATCCAACCATTCTGTAGTTTTAGCGAGACAAACAAATAAAAAAAAATTACGTCTACACTCTACATTCAATAACTTGAATGGGGGAAGTCCCTTAATAAGCGCCGAATGTACAAATCTGTATTTATTTATCGTCTAATTTTAAATGCTTGCTAGCTGGATGGAACAATGTATTTTGGAGCTCGTATCGCTCGAAAACAATGCATGCGCCTAAGACGATAGATTCGGAACATTAATATTTATTTGTTGCCTCTTGACATTGGCATTAACTGATAAAATTTTTGTAACGTGATATTGATAATGTGGTCCGTATTAACCCGGACATACAGTTGACGAATAACTCATATCGTTGCTCACTGATTATTTTATTTAAATGTCATCGGTCCTGATAAGAGATTGATAGAAATGGACCAAAATAACTATTCTGTCGCTACTAGTTATCTGATACATACTCGTGAGATTTTTTTATGTTAGTTACATCCGGATACGGAAAATATTTGACCCCGGCGGCGGCTAAAGATTGCTGCTATCTGCTCGGTCACGGAACTTGAAAGAGCCACAGATAATTTGGCGGTAAAATAAAAGTTCTTATAGTTCGTTGTAACTTTGATTGACGTTTTAACACGTTCGCAGTGGTAGTGATTTTTCTAACCGAAAATTGCGGTTTATGACGTATTAAAAAAAAACTACCAGCTCTATCTCGTTCAAACCAATTTTCGTTGGTAGTTTTTACGGCAATGTACATCATATCTTCTTTTTAGATTTATCATTCTCTTACTTTAGAAGTTAGAGGGGGGGGGGGGGACACATTTTTCCACTTTGGAAGTGTCTCTTGCGCAAACTATTCAGTTTACAAAAATATGATGTTAAATACCTCAATAGCATTTTTGAAGACCTATCTATAGATACCCTACACCCTCGGTTCCCAAACTGGGTTCCGCGGAACCTAGGGGTTCCGTGGAGTAGGCATCAGGGTTCCGCCAAAATTATGTTAAAAAACGCTAAATATGTGCTGTGATGAGAAAAACTCTATTAATATTATTAAATCTTAAACTACTATTGTAGGGATAATCACCATCTATTTTCGTAGAGAGATATTAACTAGGTAGGCTTTTGAATTGTGTTGTGTATGTGTATACATAACTTCTTCTAAGAAAACACGTTAGAGTTATGAATGAAAGGAAATCTATTACAACTGAACATTTGGTAGATCTTAAACCTATGTCATAACATAACTTCTTCTAAGAAAACGCGTTAGAGTTATGAATGAAAGGAAATCTATTACAACTGAACATTTGGTAGATCTAAAACCTATGTCATAACATAACTTCTTCTAAGAAAACGCGTTAGAGCTATGAATGAAAGGAAATCTATTACAACTGGACATTTGGTAGAACTAAAACCTATGTCCGATTACCATCCTGAAAGTAACAATGAGTTTAAGGGAAACACAATCCATGTAAGTATTATAAAAAGAACAGCCAGAGCGAGGACATAACACTGCCCAGAAGGCAGTGTTATGTCCTCGCTGTGTTATTTTCACGCTGTGAATTTCGTAGTGTTGGCCCTCGGTAATCTCCCAGTGTATTCGTCATAGATACTTACCGAAGCACCCGAACCCCGGTAATTATCTGTGACAACCGACAGTAGAAGTTGTCATATTCTCTATCACTCGTCCATAACCGATTTTATCCCCCCGATTGTGGCGAACCTTCGTTGTTAATGTCGGACCTTCCAAGTCTTCATGAGTTCTTGGTGGACCTAGAATCCGAGCCTCGATTTCATGAGGCGCAGGCCATTGCCCCGCTTCATGCCTCCTTGCACCATAAAAAAACGACAACGCAAGGGCCCGCGTTTTTAAGTCAACAGCTTCTTCGGGGTCTCTAGTCACGTTATGGGCCCTCAGGGTCTCCGCCGATATAGGTGCGTACTGTATTGTCAAAGCTGATCTTTCCGAGAGGGGTATAAATTACCCGAGTTGGCTAGGGTCGGGTCGGCGAGATCTCAGGCTCAAGTAGTGAGTCGCCACCCCAGACGCGGGATAGTACCCAAACCATCTAGGCTAGGCCGCGGTGACACCCTGGGACATCCTTCCGAGGGCTTACCCGAGACTTCTGGCCATAGACTGTTGTAAGGCATTGTGTGGTTTTAGTCGGCATAGCATCCATGTAACAGTTCCACACATAAAAAAAAAGAAAAGAAGTGAGTCAAATAAAGTGACTGGGTCTTGAGGCGGCCTTCATAAATCCGAGGCTCTGTGCTTTCACGGGCCTCGGAAGGGGCCACCTGCTGGATCCAGCATACAGGTAGGGCGCGTCAGCATAGGCATCGAGCCCCCGATGAAGTATCTGGGGCTCGTACTTGATGGTCGATGGATCGCCACCACCACTTTAAACCACCGCTGTGCCAGCGCGAGGAACAAAGCGGGTACACAGCGCTCCACACATTTGGGCGCAATAGCGCCAGGTCCTCGTGGCAGGTTTGGACGTGTATCACGCTTTCCCACCCGAATTCTCCTAAGTCTACCGGCCTCGGGGGGGGGGGGGGGGTGAGGATGTCGCTCGGTGGGGTTCCATAAAATAACAGGCATTTGACTAGGTGTTCCGTTGTCTTTAAAGTTTAGGAAGCCCTGCCCTACACGTATGGTTTGGATGAAAAAAAAAATTGACTTTCAGTTCTGAGTATGGGGACCCCCAAAATTGACTGTTGTTTTTTCTAGTTTTACATAAGAATCTTAATGCGGTTCACAGAATACATCTTGTTACCAAGTTTCAATATCATAGGTCTTATACTTTCGGAGAAAAGTGGCTGTGACACACGGACGGACAGACAGACGGACAGACAGACAGACAGACATGACGAATCTATAAGGGTTCCGTTTTTGCCGTTTGGCTACGAAACCCTAAAAAGGTGAAATGTGGCCAAATAATATGCCTTTGCCTACCTCTACGGCGATAAAGGCGTGACCATATGTATGTATATCATACATACATACATACATATCATCACGCCTGTTTCCCATCGGGGTAGGCAGAGACTATGGCTTTCCACTTGCTACGATCCTGGCATACCACTTTCGCTTCTTCTACTTTCATAAGTGCTTTCATACACGCTCGCCGGTTAAGGGTACTCTTGACCTGGCCTTTTTCCAGCAGGTCATCAATTTGGTTACCATGCGTACGCCGAGGATGACCCCTACCAGCTTGCCCATTCATTATCGCCTTATAGATCTGTTTAGTCAGTCTATTTTCATCCATCCTCTCAACATGTCCAAACCATCTAAGCATCCCTTTTTCTATCTTTGTCACTACATCTTCAGTTATACCACATTGTTTTCTAATCACGCTATTCCTTTCTTTGTCCATCAATTTCACTCCAGCTATACTTCGCAGACTTCTCATTTCCACTGCATTAATTTTACTTTCATGCTTCTTCTGCCACACCCAACTTTCACTACCATACATAAGTGTGGGGATAAGCACACCCCTATGCACAGCCACTCTCGCAAATGGACAAAACCAAAAACATGTATATCATAAACATGTAAATATTTCATTCACCTGTCCCATAAAACTACATACCAAATGGGTGGTATGTTTGTTTTCCACCTTTATATTTTAAATTGCCTAAATATCGGATACTCGCTAATGCTATAATGAATTTTCTATCTCGCTTTATTGTGTGTTCTTTCATTGCCAATTACTTCCTCTACGTCAGCACATTGTTATAAATCTATTATGCTATCGTTTAGCCCAGACGTGCGCCAAGGTCTCTACCTCGCTGCCGAAATAATAATGCCGGACTTTTTAAAAATATCGTATTATTTCGATGATGCAAATTGCGATTGGCACACAGCTCATTGATATGCTGGCTGCCTAGATTTGATTTTCCTACACAAGCAACATCAGTATTCAATATGATTGATTTGCCTCGATCACGAGTACAGAATGTGCAGATGAAGTACCTACCTTGAATACATTATAATACAGTAGTGGCCATTGTTTGAGCGCCATCTTTTGAGCGCTCAAACTTTTGAATCAATCGGTTTGCTTTTAAAATATTTTTTTTTTTTTTTTTTATACCACTAAGGTGGCAGACAAGCACACGGCCCACCAGAAGGACCGGTGGTCACCGCAGCCTATGAACGTTTGCAACACCAGAGGCGCCACACTCGCGCTGCCGACCCTGTAAAAACCTTCTTAGACCCCTTTTGAAGAACCCCATACTGTAGGCGTTTGGGAAAACCGAGGCAGGAAGATCATTCCACAACCTAAGCGTGCGCGGAAGAAAACTCCTACCGGATCTAACCGTGCTCAAACGCTCCGGACGTAGGGTGTGAGGATGAAATCCCTGTCTATGGCGAGCGGTGCGATGATAGAAGGTAGCCGTGGGCATCATGTCAAACAATTCCTCGGAGCACATACCATTGTACAGGCGGTAGAACACGCATAAGGAGGCATAGTCTCTCCTGTCGCGAAGAGGTTCCACACCACCTGTCAGTATAGGATCGTTGACAACTCTCACAGCTCGCCTCTGCACCGAGTCAAATGGGCGAAGCTGATATTCAGGTGCCCCCGCCCAGAGGTGACAGCAGTACTCCATGTGTGGCCGCACTTGCGACTTATAGAGAAGCAGTGTTTGCGCCGCAGTAAAGTACCGCCGCGCCCTGTTGAGCACACCGAGCTTCTTGGACGCCAGCTTGGCCTTGTCCTCCAAATGACTGCGGAACTGAACGTCACTGGAGATGTCAACACCAAGGATCCCTATACTTTTAGAGATGGAAAGAGATGTGCCCTGGAATCGTGGCGCTACAGTAATTGGGGCTTTCTTAGCGGTGAAGAAACACGCCTGTGTCTTGGAGGGATTGAACTGGACAAGGTTTTGTCTACCCCAATCGGACACTCTAGTAAGAGTAGCCTCGATTTCAGACACAAGCTGTTCACGACTTTCCTCCACTGCGTCCCGAGAGATACCGGGACGGCCTGTGTAACAAGTGTCCCCTGTACTGTCGTCCGCATAACAATGAATGCCGTCAATAGACAACATGTCATTGATATGCAGCAGAAACAGGGTAGGGGACAACACTGAGCCTTGCGGTACTCCAGCGTTTATGGCCATGCAGTCAGAACAGCTGCCGTCGACAACAGCCCTGATGCTTCTATCGGCCAAAAAGCTGGACACCCATCCGCATAATCTCTCGGTCAGTCCGTAGGAGGGCAATTTTTTAAGAAGACCACGGTGCCAGACCCGGTCAAAGGCTTTAGAAATGTCGAGGCTCACTGCTAGAGCCTCGCCCTTACTCTCGATAGCCGTCGCCCATCGGTGTGTGAGGCACACGAGAAGATCGCCCGTCGAGCGACCGTGACGGAAACCGTACTGCCGGTCACTGAGCAGGTCGTTTTCCTCAAGGTACCTCAGGAGCTGTGTATTAATTACACGCTCCATCACCTTAGACAATAGTGAGGTGACGGCTATAGGCCTGTAATTGGCCGGGTCGGTCCTATCACCCTTCTTGGGCACAGGATGCACATACGCGATCTTCCACGACGCACAGTGATCAATTTTGAACTTTTAGGTGTACGAAAATATTGAAAGCCAGAAATGTATTATTTTCAATATAAAATTAATTTATTAGACTGAATTTGTTATTTATCATGCATTATTATGTATTTTAAAACACAAAGTAAATTATTAAATAAAAAACAGACATATTCATTCTTGATTTTCTTCGTCGACTATACAAGGTTCGTCTGGTAACGCTATTGCATCGCAGGAAAGAGCACCTTTTTTTCTGAACGTTACTGAGTGAGGACTTGAGATTTGGGGATCCAATATAGTAGTAAAATTTTAAAGAAGTCTTCATTTTGTAGCTTTTCGGGATATTTTTCTGGTATTATGTTCCCTATAATATTTTACCTCTTTATGTCGACATTCCTGTGCATTTTCACCTAGTTGGCCGATAGGCAATAAAAAATGATCAATGATATCCTTGCCATGGAGCAAAATCTTATGAACTGTGGGTGGCATAGGATCATTTAACCTTCGTCGCTTTGTTCTATCACAAACATTCGAAAAGACATGTTTTGGCCGCCCTTTACGTGTATTCTGTGATGTAGAAGGTTCACTTGTTTGTGTACCGGAGATAATACTGCATTTATTAAGCCAATTCTGGTACTTTTTCTCAAATTTAGTGACGTCCCGGCTAGTTGCTATCCAATTTCTAGCGGCTGAAGTACAAAAGCTGTGAGTGGTATTACGCAAGTTGTTTCTCTCTGTAACGTCCAAATTTGGTACTCCAATGGTATCTAATACGAAGCTAAGTAGCATGTTTTTTGATTGCTGAGCCGTAGGTTTCATTGGAGGATGTTACTTAAGCACATTGAACGAATATTGATTTTTTAGTGTAGTACCGTTACCTAAAGAATCATAAACTTTGTTCTAGAAGTGCAAAAATGAGCAAAAAAGTCTCATTGAATATAAAAGCTGAGGGCTTAATACTCCTAAATAACCTTAATATTTCATGTTTCTTTATGTTTCTTTAAAGATATGTTTCTCAGAAGCCCAACAAATAGGGTAAAATTTTCTATGTGAATTATTAATTTTTTTTCTGAACAATAAGAACTATGATGCATAAACTAACACTTAGAACAAATCATAAATACCTTTAAGAATATGCACCATTTTTTTTCAATGCCACAGTAAACAACTTAAACTACAAAATATAACTGACTTTACTAGATAAATCTTGTGTAAACAGCAATTATCAATGCAATTTGCGGAGTCGACATCTTTGAGCATTAATATCTGATGACACAAACAAACATATCAAAAAAATATTGTAGCACGAAGTGTACATACTCATAAGCACGTAGCGACTATTTTTTCGAACTACCTTCATGTTGAGAATAATGAATTTCGTCCAGCTAATATTCAATAATTGATCATTGTGCGACGCCGGGACTTGTCGCATGGAATAAGAAAGCGAGAAAAGACGTGTAAGTACCGGACACAACTCTGGACCACACTGCTTAAGTACTACCGCGGGTATACCGTCTGGCCCACTCGACTTATGTACGTCCAGAGAACGAAGCTCCCGCCGGACGTCCCGCTGCGTAAATTTAACTTCCGGCATGGAAGTTCCACACCACGGAACGTCCCGCGGCACAGCACCCCCGTCGCTCATGGTCGAGTTAGAGGCAAAGAGAAAACCCAAAAGGTCGGCCTTCTCCCTGGCACTCTGGGCCAGACTACCGTCGGGTTTAAGCAAAGGTGGTAAACCTGACTGACAGAAGTTTCCCTCGGCAGCTTTGGCAAGCGACCAGAATTCACGACTCCCTGAAGGGTACCCTGCTAGCCGCTCACCAATTCTGCCGACGAAATCGAATTTTGCCCTGACAATTGCTCTTTTGCTGGCCCTCGAGGCGGCATTTAATTTGCGTTTCACCTCAGAGATGTTAGGATCTGAATTTGCACGAGCCGTGGTCCAGGCTCTATAGGCAGATTCTTTCAGCATCAAAGCTTCTCTGCAGAGCCGATTGAACCACGGTCGCTTTTTTGCTCCTACAGGGATCCAGCGGTTGGGAATATAGCACTCCATGCCCTCCAAGATCCCCTCAGCGACTGCTGCAGCGCAGGAATCCAGATCGTCTGAGGCAAAACAAAGCCGCCTCCACGGGTACGACGCGAAGAACTCCCGCAGTCCATCCCAGTCTGCTGACTTATAATGCCACACATGTCGCCACTCCTAGGGCCGAGGTGGTTCAGGCCTTGCGAGAGGCACATGCGCCCGAATGATACAGTGGTCCGACGATCCGAGCGGAGCATCCACTGAGACGTTGTATCCATCCGGACGCGTTGTCAGCAAGAGGTCCAGCAATGCACTATGCTCGTTCTCCTTATCTGGTATCCTCGTATGGGATTTAACCAGTTGGGAGAACCCATAGGTCAGGGCAAATTCGTGTGCAGCGTTCCCCGCAAAGTTGGTCATCCGGGAGCCCAACCAGTCAACATGATGACCGTTGAAGTCCCCCAGAATCACAATCTCCGCAGAAGGATACTGCTCAATCACCTTGTCAGTCGATTGTTGCAGGTGGTCAAAAAGGCGAACTGTGTCCGTGTTACCGCTGTGAGACCTGTACACGCACGCGTAGATCCGGGTGTGGCCCCCGTGATCCACGCGCGCCCATAACGTAGACAGGTCCCTGTCTTCAAGGCTTGTAAGACGGCGACAGCAGACATCATCACGGACGTACATACATACCCCGGCTTTCGGCTTGAAGTTGTACTCAAGCTTATAGCCAGGGTACATTAAGTAGGATGTATCGTCCGGGCATGAAATCTGCGTCTCCGTCAGGAAAAAAAGGGTCGGCTTCGCAGTTTCCAGATGGTGGTGGACTACGTTGAGGTTCTTGTGCATACCTCTGATGTTGCAAAGGTCCATGTAAAGTGTGGACGACGAAGCCGCTGTGTATACTTTTCTTGTCTTTTTTCCTTTAGCCATGTTTTTTTTTTTTAAAAAGGGGGGTTAAAAAAGTGAAGAGGTGCCTGTGTGCCGGTGGCGCAAGAGACTAAGCGAGACTCTAACTAACCAAAGGCAGGCAGAGGTAGTGCGGTAGATTGGCACGGCGTACGGAAGGGCCCCCGGTCCCCCCCCGATGCAGAGGCCGCGTCCACTCCGGTATCCTCCTCTGGCACGACCACCGCACCAGGGACTTTACACAGGCTGCTGGTTCAGCCTCCTGGGGCGGAGATTATGTAATCCCCAGGTTCGGGTTCCGTACAGCCTGCGGGCGGTCAGCGGTCAACCGTTTCACCGGGTCTCCCTGACCGCCGTACCAATATTCCGCGCCTCTATCTGCCAATGGAGACAGATTAAGCCTCTGGTCTCACCGTCACCGGCACAGATTCACCCCAATGAGCTCTGGATCCCTGCTAACCGACGGAGAACATAACCCAACCGGAGTCAGGTTACTATTACCGCGGTCTTCTGCAGGGCGGAGGTACTGCCCCAGGCGGGCTGCTCAACGAACGGAGTACCGTTATGCCCTTCCTCCTAATGTGGGCTTTTTCGTTAATCCCTAAGATATTGAATCTTAGGGATCTGATTGAAGAAGCCACTACTGTACCCTCAGGGTGTAACGTTAGCTCCATGAGAAGTAACGCATGACCCCTAAACCCCGAGGGGGAATTTTTATAGATATTGCTATAACCATAGATTTAGAATTTTCCGCTACTCTCTATAACTGTCTTCTAATTTTAATTTGCATTGGATGAATGTGTTTTAAGTTCGACTAATGGTTGTTGCAGTTTGGCTATAGGTACACGTTACTTGAACATTTTTTTTTTACATTTTAGCAGAAATAAGAATCTATTTCAAAACACAGATATTTCCTCAAAAATAGTCCAGTGGCGTTATATCACACTATCTTGGGGTCTATAGGTAGATCCATTTTTTTTTTATTATTTAACGTGAGGGAAAATCCTTCATGGGTGCTATGCCCAACTCCTACGGACTAAAAAACCTCACTTAACGCCCAACAGCCTACGGTTGGGAGCCCCGGTTAAGCCTTCGGAAGGACGTCCCTGGACTCCTACATACCTACGGCTACCACTGCGGCCTCGCCCAGGGGGTGGTTTGGGTGTTATCCCGTGTCTTTGGGGGTTTTCGGGTCTCATCCCGCTTCTTGGAGGGGGGGCGTGCCGTGCGTGAATCTCTCACGTCACGCTGCCGTCTAGGGTCTGCTTCTGTAAGGACGGTGAGCAGCGCCTTCACCGTCCTCAGGCCCCCGGACTATAGATCCGTGCGAAATTAATTACCAAATTGGATGCAGAGCAGTGCTCAAAAAGTTCGTTCTTAAATATTGAAGAACTCTCACGTATAAATTCTTTCGTGATCATGGCGCTTGAAAGTGCCGATAAAAGTTTAAATAAATAAATATTTGTGGGAATTCTCACACAACATCATCAAGCCCAAATTAAGCTAATATAAGCTTGTGTTATGGGATCTTGTTTTCCACCTTGTTTGAGTTGAGTTAACCCAGGACCTCAGCGCGGCCAGGCGGTTACACTACCGAATACGCCACCGAGGGAGTCATAGACTCAGTAAATGAAATGAAATCTTAAATATCACTGTCTTTTTAGGGAAGTAGAGGCTTGCGGTCAACTACTTGTTTCAATCGGAACCTGTCTACATCACCTCCACACACTATTATCCTGGGCGCCACCGGGAGAACTGTTCCCTACAGATGCTCACACTCCTGAAGAATTGTTCGCTCAAGCAGACACCATCAACCAGTACTGCTTTTATGGACGATGTCTCGGTTTTCAGGTAAGATTGGTTTGAATGTGTTTAACTGGTTTTAAAATAGGTAGAAGGCAGTGGGAAAATTGGTTAGACTTCAAGTCCTATCACCTTATTAACTAATTAATAACCACATTGTGCACATCGGTACTTAAGGTCAACAAATACAGGGTGTAGTATTCGGACTGGTCAGTATGGGCAAGTCTGTAAATATAAGAACACTAGATGACGCTCGCGGCTTCGCCCGCGTGATTTGGATACCCGTTCCCGCTTCCCGTGGGAACATTTCCCCGGGATGAAAAGTAGCCTATGTATTATTCCAGACTATAAACTATCTCGGTACCAAATTGCAGCCCAATCCTTTCAGCCGTTAGAGCGTGATTGAGTAACAAACATCCAAACATCTAAACATCCAAACATCTTCACAAACTTTCACATTTATAATATTAGTAGGTGTTGACATAAAAAAGGTAGACCAACAACCAATAAGTAACGTCAAGAAAGCATGGATATACGACAACTATTTAACATCACGTCTAAACTGGCCGTTTCTTGTGTACGATATGAGCCAAAACCTTCTCAGAAAATTGGATGCGAATGTTACTAAGACGTTGAAGTCGTGGCTAGGGCTAGCTCAATCGGCCGACCCGTCGGCATTATACAGAGCCTCTAATAACTTCGGAATAACGTTTAAGAAGCCGTCGGAACTCTATAAACATCTAAGAGTTACTAAAATGCACGTCTTGGCAAAATCAAGAGACAAAATCGTTCAAACTCTTCCAAAGGATAAAATTATAGCAGAACTTGAGTCACGCCTCCAATTCCACAAGAGATTCATGGTGGGTTCGCAGACTGGTCGAGCGGGGTTGGGTAGTATCCGGAGACAAACAGATAAAGACATTACAAAATCTTTTCTGGAGCAGGATGAGAGCGATGCCTATAAGGTGCACGCGATGAACCTGGAGATGCAGAATGAATGGCTTACTCTGGGTGAATTTTGTATTCCCATGGCCTTGCAGTGGCGTACCTTATTGTACGACTGGTCGCCGGCTTTGCTTAAGTTCTACCTGAACGCGTTTCAATTGACCCTCCCCGACCAAAGTAATCTGGTCAGGTGGGGGAAAGCCACAGATAAAACATGTAATGCATGTGGAGAAGCGATTGGAACTGCTGGGCACCTTCTGGTAGGTTGTAGGACGTTACTAGACCGTCATTACTCACGCCGACACGATAGGGTATTGGAAATCATACGTGAGGCTGTCAGTTTGGCGGTAGCGAGAGCGAAAAAGGGATTAACCACAAACAAAAGAAATGACATTGCGTTTGTAAAGGAAGGCTGTTCAAAGAAAGTACCTCAAAAGCCATACTCAATTTTGATGGCTGCCGCCGATTGGACTATACTCTCAGACACGTATGAAAAACACTACAAAATCCCGGAGGATGTATGTGCCTCGTCATCCAGACCCGACATATTCCTGTTTTCGAGGATACACAGGCGTGCGGTGCTCGTGGAGCTGACGGTGCCGTGGGAGACCAACATACCGAAGGACCACGCCATGAAGACAAATAAATACTTTGACTTGACCAATGAGTTAACCAAGAATAGCTATGTGGTTAAACTCTATGCCGTAGAAGTAGGAGCAAGGGGAATTCCAGCTAAATCCCTGTATAATTTATTTAAGGACCTTGGATTGCCAAGAGCTTCAGTAAGCTCTTTACTAAAACGCGTATCCAAAGCGGCATTGATAGGATCTTACCAAATCTGGTTGGGCAGGGGGGGGGAACATTGTTGACGGTGGAAGGTGATCGTTTATGCGCATAGTAAGGTGGCCACCCTAAACCTACTCGAATGGGTCGCAAGTCCCAGACGCCGTCGGGGTGTTCCCCCCTGTGCCACGCTATGGACCCGGCGCCCGCACGGAGAATCCATGGAATGCTAAGAATACGGTCTCAAAGATCTTTTCTTTTCTTAGGGACCATCAATAATGTAATGTGGTGGTAATATCAATTTTAGAGAAAAGAAGAACTGCAATACATAGATTTTAAAAATAACTTTTGCACAGTTCTGAAATCGAGCACGGTCATTTTGAAATATAAAACTGACGTTATTCTTATTTGAATATTGATTGTATAGGTCATAAAGCAGTAAATGTTAGTATGAAACATGATATCTTACTTCTTACTAATATTATAAATGCGAAAGTTTGTGAGTAGATGTGTGGATGATTGTTACTCTTTCAGGCTCGAACGACTGAACGGATCTGGTAGAAATTTGGTACAGGGATACATTATAGACTGGAATAACACATGGCTACTTTTTATACCGGGATTAAGTTCCTACTGGAAGCGGGAACGGGAACAAATTATACGCCTGCGAAGCTGTGGGCATCAGCTAGTCTAAAATAAATAGAATGCATTGTATTTAATGTTTTTTTAATTGAAATAACTTAATAGACCGTTCCGAATGTTACACCCTGCATAACTGTATACTTAATGTAGGTTCTTCCTTCCGTGTGTAGTATGAGGTTCTTCAAAAGAGGCATTAGAAGGTAACAACAAACAACCGACAATAATAATTTTAATTGTTGGTCTAAAGTCTAAAACATTCATTGTGACATTGAATTAGCATTTTATGTTTTGTTATTTTTACTCGGATATTTTTAAACATTGTTGCCTCTAATTAGTGACGCTAACTATACAAATGTTTTAAACAAAAAATCGTCCGTAATAATGATCTAAAGTTTCCTATTTTCAGTTTCTTCCATCAATGCGTGGAATACTAAAAGGTATTTCAATATGCATGGCTGGTTTCTCCGAAGCTTACTACTGTCACGGCAACCTGATCAGTTCAGTGTGGACCGGAGGGCAGTACCTTATCGACCCGGAGATGAGGGCTAGAAGAATCGTGAATATATCGCAGTCAGCGAGTATCGAGTTCTGCAAAGCGTTCTGGTTTTTGGCTGAGAGTGGTATGCTATTTTTTCTTTTTAAAACCCACTCCGTTCTTTTTGAAACTACTTACAAACTATTCAGCCAGTCTTATCTATGTTCATGTGGGGCCCATTTATGTCGATATGTCTTACTTAAAAAGTTCTGTAAAATTTTCCTTAGGACATAATTCAGGTAGTGCACGACAACGCTACGTTTATAATAAGGCTTTGCTTTTATAAGTAAGATTGCAAAATTTTGTCTCGCAGAGACCAGATATAAAACCTCCTGAATGGAAAGTAGACAAGGTACTTAAAAAATAAAAGTTCTTTTTTTATTTTTTCAGAAATAATGAAACGAGTACCAAGTCTGATGTCATCAACAGTAGCCGTCAACAAAATAATAACCATACCTCCAGAACCAATAACGGTAACGAAGCTTGACGGCAAGGAAACCACTGTGTTACCTCCCACCGTGCATATTGGACTACAGGGATTGAATGTTAGGCTTATTAGTGTCAACAAGAGGGCTGGCATGGTGAGTAATCATTTAATCCCTTTTGCCAATCTGATCTGTAAGAACATGGTCTGTCTGTATACTATGGGTTAGTAGAACGTGATTGAGTAACAAACATCCAAAAATCCTTATAACCTTTCACACGTCTAAATATTCTTTTTTCGTGTGGAAAACCAGATTTCTGTCCGAAATCTATCTATCTATCTACTCTTACCGACTAATAACCGACACGTTCCCTATTTACTACCTACGGTTGGGATCCCCTGGTAAGCCCTCGGAAGACATTTTTTTTTGTGAAATATATATTTTAGGATACTCTCGCATAACGTATCTCAAATGAAGTTAATATAAGCTTGTGCTATGGGACCTAAACAACTGATAAACATGTTAAAATATAGCAAAATTCCGAAACAAACCTTTATAAATGACACAAATATTAAAATTTGTTCTGACAGCACAGCAACCAAATACACTTAGGTACCTCTGCATGAAAGCAGGATACTACAACATGATATCTAATTAGCAACATTGTTACCAGACAGGGGAAGGCACCACATCAATACCTAAAGCCGACGGCGTATTATTCCACTGTCACGGCGGTGGTTTCGTGGCCCAAAGTTCTAAGTCTCATGAGACTTATCTCCGAGACTGGGCCGCGAAGCTGAACGTGCCGATACTGTCCGTCGACTACAGTCTAGCGCCGCAAGCGCCTTTCCCGAGGGCGTTAGAAGAGGTGTTCTACGCTTATTGCTGGATGTTGACGCATTTTGACGAGATTGGTACTACTGGTGAGTAGGTATTCTTGTAATATAAAATACCTAACCCACATGAGTGTTATTTGTTTGTACCCCAAACCTGCCAAAAGTTTAACAGTAGGCACACACTGGGTGACATGTCGCGGCGACAAACTGCGAGCGCCAAATTACATACATTTTGTTCTATGCTCCGCACATTGGGCGACATGTCGCTGCGACTCGCCGACAAGCTAGGGGGGTCGTGGCGACACGGTAACAATCGTGGTGACAAGTCGCCCGATGCAGGCGTACACTGGGCGACAAGTCGATGCGACATGTCGCCGCGACTCGCCTAGTGTGCGCCTACTGTTAAAAAGTCCGGGCAACTGCATTGGACGAACAAAATGTGACGATTTCCTTCGCTCGGGCCGCTGACCGGTTGCCTGTAACGACAATATTGTTAATACATAATGCGGTCTGTGTTCCATTTGACTTAACCGATGCCCGAACAACGCAGCAGTGAACCAAAGCCTTAACGTTACTTATTTACAGGCAAACGTATAGTATTCGCGGGCGACTCAGCTGGTGCTAATCTCGTAGCAGCCTGCACTTTGAAAGTGTTGACCGCCGGCTTAAGAAGGCCTGAAGGAATGTTCTTAGCATATGCCCCATTGATGATCAGCTTTGTGCCGAGTCCTGCGAGACTCTTGTGTCTGATGGACCCTGTATTGCCGTTTGGATTCATGATGAGGTGTTTGAAAGGTAAGCTGTTAGTTTTGTGTTCTTTAGCTTAAGTGTGTATTGTGTGAAACTGGACAAATATTATGGGTATTAACTTGTATTTTGAAAGTTATAAGAACGATTACTGACTTAAATTAATAGAATTCAATGCCTTATCAATTAACAAAAAATTGTAATATTAAGGGGCTAGTCCGCAAAAAAATGCACTTAGGATTTTGGAAATATTCAAGAACTCACTTCATTAAATGACACTAGAATGGAACCTTAAATTCTTAATAGATGAAACTACAATAACACCGTGCGCTTATTTACATTTACAAAAATCATCGAAATAGCAGAAATAATGAAATTGACAAAAGTAATTTCGATTATTTTCAGAGGTTTTTTTGCAAGTAAATAATTATTTTGTAAAACGCGTACGATGTTAATGTAGTCTCATCTATTAAGAATTTAAGGTTTCATTTTAGTGTCATTTAATGAAGTAAGTTTTTGAATATTTCCAAAATTTTAAATGTCTTTTTGTGCATATTGCGGACGAGCCCCATAATAATGTCCAAATACGCTTCATTTTCATATCAGGATCATAATAAAAAAACATTTAGAATGAGTCGAATAAATAAATAGTTTTGTATGGATTTTTTTATATTTTCAGTAGAGTACTAAATTCAAAGACTTCTATATAAACTGAGGTAGACATGCCCTACGCACCGATTTTTGAAACCTATAAACTGAGCTAATTAGCAGCGTTGCTCGCACTGTTGTAAGTCAAAACTTCGAAAGTAGGTGCTCGACTTGCAATCGGAGTCCATACGCCTTCTCTTTTACTCTTTTTCTATTCGTATATTGCTATTGTGCGTGATGACAATTACGTAAAAAATATTTATAAGTGAGTGTAGTCTTATTAATGTGTGTATTTGAGGATTGCTTTTGAAATCTCGTTTGTTAGAGTACGGCGCGTCTACCTCAGTTTATATAGAAGTCTTTGACTAAATTACTATTATACCTTTTCCATTAAACTTTGCTTAACATGCTACCGCGTGTCTCAATTATTGATGTTAAATTGAAATATTGTATTTGAAACATTTCATTCACTTTATACAGCTTACGCAAGCCCGAGCACAGGAGGAAAACCAAATAAGGACGACAAAAATAGCCAGAACTATACGTCGAGTGCCACTACTCCAAACGATAGCAATGGATTCCTTCGAGTTAGTCCTTCGCAAGGTATTTTCACATTACAGCCTGTTGCTCTGTATACCAATAAGATATCCGGACATAGGTACTCTTAGAAAATTAAGTCATAAATATCATTCTTTTAGGGTTCCGTATCCAAAGGCTAAAAACGGGACCCTATCGCTGAGATTCCGATGTCCGTCTGTCTGTCATCAGGCTGTATCTCAAAATGATAGCTAGAGAGTTGAAATGTTCACAGATGATGTATTTCTGTTGTACAACAAATACTAAAAACATTTAAAAATATATGTTAGATTCTCATACCTACTTCAAACGTAATTATTTTACCGTTTTTGTTTTAGTACAGAACCCTCCGTGCGTGAATCCAACTCGCCCTTGACCGGGTTTTTTTTTATTTTTTAAAGGCTCCGAAACTACTGTACCGATTTGAAAAATTCTTTCGCTGTTAGGAAACTACACTCTTAGCGGTGAACGTAGGTTATATCTTATTCCCGTATTCCCGCGGGAACGGGAACTACGCAGGTGAATTATAATATTTGTTTATATTATGTATTATTACATTGAGATTATTAAATAATAGTCGGAGCATAGTATACGCCCAGATTTCACTATATAGTTTTATGTCCCACGTAATAGGTGGTGAGCCTATTGCCGTGTTGAAATGGACAGGTACAGGCCGTGACGACCCACAGTGGAAATCTTTCAAGCCGCCCATAAAGCCTTCAACCGTTTAGTCGCATAATGCCTAATTCGCAAAATGGCACCTGAGTCTGAAAAGGACTAATTCGCAAAAGGACTAATTCTTAAAAAGACTAATTCGCGAAATGGCTAATTCTGAAAAGGACTAAATCGCAAAAGGACTAATTCGTAAAAAGACTAATTCGCGAAATGGCTAATTCTGAAAAGAACTAATTCGCAAAAGGACTAATTCTTAAAAAGACTAATTCGCGAAATGGCCAACTCTTAACAAGGTATGATGTTGGTGTTGGTTATAAAAAAAAACCACGAAGCCATCCAGCCATTGGTAGGTAAAGTTGAATTCTGCGCGCCCCGACTTCGATAAGTTAGGTTAGAAGGCTTAAGGGTCGGTTATAGAGCACAAGTAGGCATTTGGCGCTCCCCTCGCCCCGGGCGCGAGACACACCGCGCGCCGGCAGCGGCAGTCCACTCTCATGCCACAGTATACAGTAGAGTAGAAAGAAACAGCATGCTAACTTTGTTTGACGTAGTAAATGCATCTAACTTTAATATGTGTAGTGATTTATTAGAGTTTCGTAATTAAATGAGTTAATTATGTATATTATACTATTATTTTTAAGCTAAAGAGTTTGTTTGTTTGTTAAGTTGTTTGAACTATAGAGTCTAAGAGACTGCTAGTTGAATTTCAAAAGTTCCTTAACAGAATGTCTATTTTTCAAAAATATCAAAATATATAACATCACGCTAAGGCGAATGAGAGCTGAGCAGCAACGAAACATTTTTCGAAAACTAGGATATTTCATTTTTTTTGAGAGTTTCCGTTGCGTACGTTTGCTAGATGGTTACAGTTGCGTAAAAAATGAAAATTACATAATAGCTGGTCATAAAAATTTCTAAAGTTTTCTAAAGTTGGTATGCTAAGTATGAATCACGTGATCATTTTGCAATTCAATATGGGCGCCGCGCCATAATCACAATATTTCATGATGGGTATCGTTTAAGCTCGGCGCTCGTGGCCCCGCGGACTCAGTGTTCTGTAAACGATCACTGCAGTAAGCAACTTTCACTATGGCCAGTCCATGGATGGGTGACCATCCATGTGATCACTTCGTGA
The DNA here is from genome assembly GCA_933228765.1 of Miltochrista miniata. Classification (NCBI taxonomy): domain Eukaryota; kingdom Metazoa; phylum Arthropoda; class Insecta; order Lepidoptera; family Erebidae; genus Miltochrista; species Miltochrista miniata. The sequence goes on along the minus strand of OW121762.1, from coordinate 19,959,128 downwards.
TATTTATTTGAGCGTTTCCGTGCTTCGGAAGGCGCGTTAAGTCGTTGGTCCCGGTTGCTAGTAAAATGGCAGTCGTTAAGCTTAATTAAAGGCTTAATTTCAACAGCAGGCAGTCACAACCTCCGCCTGTCCATTTAAACACGGCAATACGGCTCACCACCTATTACGTGGGACAAATTATACAAAGGTAAAATGTGGGCATATAATATGCCTCTGCCTACCCGTTTGGGGATAAAGGCGTGACCGTATGTATCGTTTAAGGGGTTTCTTGGTGTGCTGAGTACAAATCACGTGATAATTTCGCAATCCAAAATGGCCACCGCGGTGTAATCACAAAATTTCATGATGGGTATCGTTTAAAGGGGTTTTTGGTATGCTGAGTACGAATTACGGGATAATTTTGCAATCCAATATGGTCGCCTCGCCGTAATCACAAAATTTTATGATGGGTATCGTCTTTCCCGTCACTATTGTAAGTAAATTATAAAGGTTGTGTAAGTAATATGTAAGTTTTTATTTCCAGAAGGTATAAGCGAAGGTCCGTCATCATTCGAGGAGGTATCTCCGTCGGATCTGGCGGAGCTGCAGGCGCACAAGTCTGGCAGCGAGCGACGCCGGTCCTCCGACACCACCATCAGTGCGGCCTCTTTGCAGAGCGAACATACCGCTACCGGTAACTTGCTGCTTTACGCTTACTTACTGCTATAATATGCTCACATTTCACCTTTTTAGAATTTGTCGAGTGTGAGCTGTATTGCCGCGTTGAGATGAACAGGCGCAGGTTGCGACTACCTGCTGTTGAAATTTTCAAGCCGCCTTAAAAGGCCTTCGACTTGGCTTAACGACTGTAATTTTACTGACAACCGGGACCAACGGCTTAACGTGCCTTCTGAAGCACGTTGTACTCAAAAATAAGCTAATAAAAGGCCATTAGAAAGGTTTGAGGAACGACTAGAAACCAAATTGTTTCTTTTTTACTATTAATATAGAAGAGTTTTTAATAAAAACAAATCTATCTAGGTATATAAATATAACTACTGCACCATCGGAGTATTTTGTATCGGTTCAACATTGTATTCCTTTATGATACTGACCTCGTCTGTTCCTAAAGGTAATCAGAGGCATAACACTAAATGCCCGTAATCTAATAGTCGTATTTGACCCAGTTGTTTGAGATAATAGTAGGGGGAAGCAATATGAGCTACGAGTTTTACGAAACCTATGTATGAGTATAATGAGTAAGTTTGTCAAGATGTTTTAATATGCGTTATTCGATCACGTTCTAACTGCGGAACAGATCTGGCTAAACTTTTAAAATGAATAAATTACAGCCTAACTTTTATATTTGGAATACGTTCCCAGGGGAAGCAGAAATGGGAACAGAATACCACGCGGGTTGAGCTGTGTTTGTATGGATGGATAGATGTTCCGCCCCCTAGGCGAGGCCGCAGTGGCGGCCGTAGGTCTGTTGGGAGTCCTGTGACATCCTTCCGAGGGCTTACCCGGGGCTCCCAACCATAGGCTGATGGGCGTTACGTGAGGTTTTATTAGTCGGTAGAAGTCCGGTATAGCATCCATGAGGATTTTCCGTCACGTTAAAAAAAATGGATAGATGTTTGTTACTCTTTCACTCAAAAACTACTATTTGTCCCGGGAAAATGGGAAAGGGAAGCCGCGACCATCAATGGTTACTCATAAAACGAATTACTATCCGCTATCTGATATAAAAAATTGCGTGTACTTAGTGTACACACGTAAGAAGTGAAACTTCTTCATAAACTTAATTTTCACCTCACCTTAAATTAAGTCAAAAAGTACAAAAGTACAAAAGTCCAAAAGTCCAAAAGTCCAAAAGTCCAAAAGTCCAAAGTCCAAAGTCCAAAGTCCAAAAGGCCAAAAGTCCAAAAGTCCCAAAGTCCCAAGGTCTCAAGGTCCCAAAATCCCAAAGTCCCAAAGTCCCAAAGTCCCAAAGTCCCAAAGTCCCAAAGTCCAAAAGTCCCAAAGTCCCAAAGTCCCAAAGTTCCAAAGTCCCAAAGACCCAAAGTACCAAGTCCCCATCTAAAAGTCCAAAAGTCCCAAAGGCCAAAAGTCCAAAAGTCACAAAGTCACAAAGTCCCAAAGTCCCAAAGTCCCAAAGTCCCAAAGTCCCAAAGTCCCAAAGTCCCAAAGTCCCAAAGTCTCAAAGTCCCAAAGTCCCAAAGTCCCAAAGTCCCAAAGTCTCAAAGTCCCAAAGTCCCAAAGTCCCATCCAAAAGTCCAAAAGTCCAAAAGTCCAAAAGTTCAAAAGTTCAAAAGTTCAAAAGTCCCAAAGTCCCAAAGTCCCAAAGTCCCAAAGGCCAAAAGTCCAAAAGTCCAAAAGTCCAAAAGTCCAAAAGTCCAAAAGTCCAAAAGTCCCAAAGTCCCAAAGCCCCAAAGACCCAAAGTACCAAGGTCCCATCCAAAAGTCCAAAAGTCCAAAAGTCCAAAAGTCCCAAAGTCCCAAAGTCCCAAAGTCCCAAAGTTCCAAAGTCCCATAGACCCAAAGTACCAAGGTCCCATCCAAAAGTCCAAAAGTCCAAAAGTCCAAAAGTTCAAAAGTTCAAAAGTTCAAAAGTCCCAAAGTCTCAAAGTTCCAAAGTCCCAAAGACCCAAAGTACCAATGTCCCATCCAAAAGTCCAAAAGTCCCAAAGTCCCAAAGTCCCAAAGTCCCAAAGTTCCAAAGTCCCAAAGACCCAAAGTACCAAGGTCCCATCCAAAAGTCCAAAAGTCCAAAAGTTCAAAAGTTCAAAAGTTCAAAAGTTCAAAAGTCCCAAAGTCTCAAAGTTCCAAAGTCCCAAAGACCCAAAGTACCAATGTCCCATCCAAAAGTCCAAAAGTCCAAAAGCCCAAAAGTCAAAAAGTCCAAAAACCCTTAAATGACATGCTATCCCTGGATAAAGTACTCTTAATTCGAATCCACCGTAGTGAGGAACAGAACAAAGATGGCGCGTAACCAAAAATCGTGACGTGACGTGACGTGACGCAAATTTTTTTCCAACGCCGATAAAGAAGTTTCACTTCAAAAATATTTCAATCCATTCGTAGGTGTGACGCCGTTGGACGAGAAATCTCAGCAGTACGTGTCGGACTTCCTCGACCGGTACGTGTTGGACAGTGACACTGACTCCGAGGGTCGCAGGATAGCGCTCAGTAAAACGGCACGAGTAGATGACTCTAACAGGTAAGTGGTACTATTAAAAATAGTTTCAAGTTTCATAAAGTGGTAAAAGTTGCAAGTTTCGTTCCAATTGTATTCAGTCCTGAAATATGTCTGTCTTTTTCTAACCCCAAATTTTTTCACTCTATCTCTCTCTTTCTTTCACACAATCTCTCACTGTTAGGTTTTAATTCGATTTGTAGTCTTGTGATTTTATTTATGTTCGCTGTTTTTTCGTTATGCCGTCTATTTTAAAATTTATTAATTTGTGTTTATGGGTATATACCTGAAATAAAGGATTATATTATTGACATGTGACCCTAAGGCAAAGGCATAAAATTTATAAAATATCAACTCAGAAAGTTTAGCGTTAAGGTAAAAGATATATATTTTCACGCGACCAAAACTAGAGACCACAGCCTGCTGCACGCTTTACTACGTTCTGGTGAACGTAGTAAAGCGCTTAGTACCAACTAATATACATGTTACAATCATTTCAGGGAGGCAGAATCTGAAAACTCAAGTACGTTAGTAGGCGAACCGCCTCTAGTTGACGAAGAGCTTAACAAAGAAAATAAAAAAAGAATCAAAACGAGGTATGTCAACATTTGAAACTACTTTATCGATGAGTAGAATTATTTACATATAGGTGTTTTTTGAAATGCAAATTAGTATGCTAACAAAATCATAAATTTTAAATGTGAAAAAAAAAAACAACCGGTTTCGAACAGGATTCAAACCTACGTCTTCTCGCATAACTTGCGGACGCGAGAGAAATAGAAAGACGTATATAAGAAGAAAAATTTGGTCGGTTCTGAGTATGTTTCGGTGGCCAAGTGGTTAAGGCGTCCGCACGGTATGCGAGAAGACGTAGGTTTGAATCCTGTTCGAAACCGGTTGTTTTTTTTTCATATTTATAATTTATCAATTTATAGATTCAGCTAACACAAAACATTGAAGGGATTTGGGGACCATGCGACCCCGTCAACCAGTCATTGGTCTGTGTTGCGGCCTTATTACGACTTTAGAACTGTCAAAGTGGCCCAAATCAGTGGCCCAGATTTCCACACAGAAACTGGCTCTATTTCAATAAAGAAGAAGGATATAAACTTATTACATATATATTTGACTTCCTCGCTGGCGCAGTCGATAATGTAACCGACCACGTGCTGAGATCCTGAGTTCGAATCCCCGGATTGCTCCAATTATTTGTGTGATCCAGCAATGTTTGTTTCGACGTTTGTCTGTTTCTGTTACAATATGTATGTATTTAAAATTTATAAGTATGAACGCTGGTAAAACGTACTAGCTATTTGTACCTTAAATATTGCCTATAAGTGATATATTGTGCTATAGGATAAGTGAAGCAGCGTCAGGCTTCATGGGTGCGATGTCATCCCGACTGGCGTACATCACAGGGTCTAACTCTATCACGAGGCCGCCGCATGACGAGTAAGTATCACAAGCTAGACTTTTCATTAGATATTGAAAAGGAAGGGTGGTCTGTATAGCCGGACGATAATTTTACGTGATAAAATTATAAGAAACCATAAGTGTAATCAGTAGATGGAGTAGAATTTACTTGAACAGTTTAGAAATGCCTTTGCTAGAGGCAGCTCATTATGAAATCGTGGTTACAAACGTAGTGGACGAAGGGAATCTGTCGCGTGTAGGTTGAAATTTGCTGAAATTCTGGTAATGTAACGAACAATTTTCTATTTGTCTGTACTTAGGTCGTTCTTTGACAAGTAGGCAGTATGCGAATTGGTCTCTTTGAGAGTAGGCTGAATGCGAAATAGACTGTTTGATAAGTAAGCGATTTGCGAAGTAGGAAAACAGAGAAGTAGGTATAAAGAGAAGTTTGCTATTTGCGAAGTAGACCCCTGGCGCCTGAGGGGAAGAGGGATAGATGCGTCACAGACCGATCTTGCATCTCTATCGTTTGTTCCGCGCTGTCGGTTGTACGTTTGGTTCAAACGAAACTTGACATTTTTCCGTGTGTGCAGCCGGCGTTCATCGATTTTAATGTCGTTGTCACGTCAGACTGACTTGGATACCAGCAAGCGTTACTAAATTGCAGTACAATTTCTTTTGACCTTGCTAAATGAAACTAGTTTATGAAATCATTATTGAATGGTGACGCTGTCGTGAATCTCTGGTTGCTACACGCATAGCTCCCCAGATTGACTATACTCAGAAAATATAGCTTGATCTCTGTGACAGTTCTAGAATCGTAAACAAGAATATAGACTTCATATCAACGGCATAAAGGTTTTGCGGTTGAAATGCAGAGAGTGAGAACACAGAGGTGCAAACTGTAAATAACAACTTTATGACTTTGAATTAAAAGTCAATTTTGTTTACGTTAATACAACTGTCACAGATATCAATCTATATTTTACAGACTAGTTAGCCATCTGTCAAACAACCAGAATGTATATGTACTGTTTACGCAACAGTGATTTATATGTGCAATTCCCAGTCTAGCGGCGCGAACAAACCTGGACGCGCTAATAGCGCGCTCTCCGTCCGACGAGTTCATATTCTCAGTGCCGCGGGACCCCTACCTGTCTCCCTACTGGGCGGACGACGAACTACTCAAGAAGTTCCCACCCGTCAGGATATTGGTACGTACTGGCATTTTAATAAGCCTATACTAATACTAAAAAGATGTATTATTTATAACGTATTAGATGTTGCTCCCGGCTTCGCCCACGTGAAATTCGTTACCCGTTCCCGCTTCCCGTGGGAGCATATTTTCCGGATGAAAAGCCTATGTGTTACTCCAGCCCATAAGCTATCTCTGTATAAAATTTCAGCCCAATCCGTTCAGCCGTTAGAGCGTGATTGTGTAACAAACATCCAAACATCTTCACAAACTTTCACATTTATAATATTGTAGGATAGTTATAGGATTGATGCGACAAATCTATACATATAATAAATCTGTTGAGGGTCGAGCGTACAGACGCTCGACCCTCAACAGATTTTCGATCTTCCATGCACAGGCATGGAAGATATTTTGAAAATTTTAATTGGAGGGCGTTCTCTAATCGATACTGAAGCCAAAACTGTAATTTAAATTTTTCATGTCTGTCTGTCTGTCTGTCTGTATCCCGAATAAGTATCACGCCGAAACTACTGAATCGATTTGAATGAAACTTGGTACAATCCGAGCTTATAGTCCGAGGAAGGTTCTAGGATACTTTTGATTCCGATATTTTGAGCGGTTTTTGCGGGAGACGGTATTAAAGACAAAATGGTTTTTTAATAGTAACTTCTATACGCAAGGTTCGATTCCAAAAAAAAATTTCAGTGTTATAAAGGATTCCTTTGAATGTTCTACCCGTTCGCTCTAACTTAGCCGCTGGCGTAGAGGCGTATACCCGAATTGTTAATTATACGAAGTAAATTGACGGTAGCTAATGTCACTTCGTCATAGAAAATACGCAACACTACAAGAAGAAGTGACATTAGTTGCTGTCAATTTACTTGGTCTAATTAAAAATTCGACTTTAGTATGGAGCCGAACGGCAAAGTTAGAGCGAACGAGCAGTAAGGGTAATTCTAAACTGGCGTGTTGACTTTATCATAAAAGAGCTTAATGATTAAGGCTATTGTAAATAGTACAGTACGCGCCGAAGGCGTGGACTGCATTGTTTTAGAATGAACTAATCTTTAAGCTCTTTTATGATTAAGCAAACAGGGCAGTTTAATACACTCCCATGAGTCTGTTAAAAAAATACCTGTCCTTTGATTCATCTAATTGTGGCGTAAACGAAGTTGCGAGGGTCAGTTAGTATTGAATAAAGCCACTTGTCTATGTCACACTGTCCGGCCGTCTCTGAAAACTAGCGCTGTCTGCCTGCACTACACGCAGGCAGCATTACCAAAGATAATATAATAGTATTACATACAGATCGGCAACTCCCTGCTTCCCACCTGAGTAAGCTTCCCCATCCCCCCATCAAAATTAATGTGTCGATTCCCGTGTCAGTACTTGAGAGAGTGTCACTGCGTTGCATTACGTATTACTACCTACGTACTTTGTGCTATTGCTTTGGTTTAATTTGTGCTTAGCCGAAGGTAGGTTTGAAAAAAAAGTACCTACATACATGAGATTGCGTTATGTTCCTTATTATTTTGTTTCCATAGCTAGTGACCCTAAAATACTCACACACACATTGAAGCTTGATTTAAGCATTCACATTACGTCTATATTAGTGTGGGTGAAGTGAACATTTTTGTATAGAGTTTCCACCCTGTGGCATTACGTAAGGTGTATAAATAAATATTGTGGAGGAGCGCATGTGGTGTCATTTAGTCAATAAAGGAAGTTTGTTTGTAATCGATTAACTATTCAACCGATTTAAAAAAAACGTTTACATGTATCGTAATAATCAAACCTATTTTAAAAATATATTCATCATTACTTTTTTGCTCCACATTGGGGGTAAGCCTATTACCGAGTTGAAATAAACAGGTGCAAACAAACAAAAAATAAACCGGCCAAGTGCGAGTTGGACTCGCCCATGAAGGGTTTCGTAGCAGCAAGTAACATGATTGATGTTTTAACACGTTCGCAGTGGTAGTGATTTTTCTAACCGAAAATTGCGGTTTATGACGTATTAAAAAAAACTACCAGCTCTATCTCGTTCAAACTAATTTTCGTAGGTAGTTTTTATGGCAATGTACATCATATATTTTTTTTAGATTTATCACTCTCTTAGTTTAGAAGTTAGAGGGGGGGGGACACTCATTTTTCGACTTTGGAAGTCCCTCTTGCGCAAACTATTCACTTTAGAAAAAAATGATGTTAGAAACCTCAACAGCATTTTGGAAGATCTATCTATAGATACCCCACAGGTATGGGTTAGATGAAAAAAAAAATTTTGAGTTTCAGTTCTGAGTATGGGGACCCCCAAAATTTGCTGCTTTTTTTTCTAGTGTTAAAAATAAAAATCTTAATGCGGTTCACAGAATACATCTAGTTATAGTAAGTTCAACTCATCTGTGCGCGCGGCACTATGTGTGGGTAAGCCTCGTCTAAACACAGTGACTTCGTGTGCGTGACATGAGGTACAGTGAAATACAAAATACAAAAACACTTGTTTAACTAAAATAAAAACTAAATGGGTGAAATGTATTTTTATACATAACGGATGATTTTTTTAAGAGGTATAGGATTTGATTTAAAAAAACACACATAGAACGATCAATATAATTTAATGTTTGAAGATGATTTCATGCAAATGCTGGCCGCGGCTCCGGTTTAGATGGCCCATTCGCAAGGCCCAATTTCGGCACACTCTCTCCAACATATCAGCCGGTATATCACAAATAAATGCTTCAATATTGGCTCCCAGTGCGTCAATCGTTGCTGGTTTATCCCTGTAGACATGAGCCTTAACATGGCCCCACAAGAAATAGTCCAAAGGCGTTAGATCACACGATCTAGGCGGCCAATTGACGGGCCCAAAACGAGAGATAAACTGTTCACCGAAGGCGGCTCTCAATTGGGCCATTGTTTCGCGTGCCGTCCCGTGCGCGTCTTGTTGAAACCACATGTCAGGCATGTCCAATTCTTCCATTTTGGGCAAAAAAAAATTTAGTCACAACCTTCCGAATAGCTGTCTCAGTAGGCCGACCAAACTGGCCATAAATTGGAAGAAGTGCCCGATGCACTCTCTTAACCGAGCATGCATTTTGATAGTAAAATTCTATAATTTGCAAGCGTTGTTCGTTCGTAAGTCGATTCATGGTTAAATTAATGACCAAACTGAACAAGTTTGACAATGACACAAGACACGATTCACGCGTGATCTGTCAAAAACAGTGTTGCCAAAAAGATACCAGCAAAAAAATCACCCGTTATTAATATGTATCGCTGTTTGAAGAATAAAATTGAGGAGTTTTAGGATTCGCTGCTCTCTCCAAGGTTAATTATAAATTCAATCAAAATGTCGATAGTTTTCTTCTTCTTTGGCGTGTCGACAAGTACAACGCCACATCTCTTCATCAATTTGACTTAAACGTTCGTTTATTAATTTCATTATTTCTATCACATTTTGTTCGATTTTATGCAAAGCATTATAATTTGTTTAAATTCCCCATACATTTTCTATTGGGTTTAGTTCAGGATGATACGGTGGTAGCCGAAGAACTTTTAAGCCATATGGCTGAAGTATGTCATTAATCCTATAACAAACTAGCTGACACATAAGGTGTGCGAAAAGCGTGTGAAACTGCCCTGCCCTTTCCCAAAGGAACCGCGCGATATATCGGGGACAAAAGTATCACAGAACCTTCCTCGAATCATAAGCTCAGATTGTACCAAGTTTCATTTAAATCAATTCATAATCAGGATACAGACAGACAGACATGAAAATTTCTAATTACATCTTCAGTCAGCCTCAGTATCGATTAGAGAACGCCCTACAATTAAAATTTTCAAATTATCTTCCATGTACAGACTCTCGACCCTCAACAGTTTTTTAGATGTATAGATATGGTATTTTTTATTTTTTAAATCAAGTCATACGGTTCAATTTTTGTCATATTTGCAGTATATGCAATTTTTTTCCGTCTGCAATTCATTTTTTTTGCAATAGAATTTAGAGCTCTATCATTTATGACTTTTCTGTAGGCCTTTATAAGTTACACAATTTATTTTTTATTTATTTATTTTATTTAAAAACTTTATGCACATAAAAAGTACAAAGGTGAACTCAATGCCGTAGGCATTTTCTTCCAGTCTACCTTAGGGTGATGCAGAGATAGGTAATTTCAGGTAGGTGCTTACGGATGTTATGAAAAGAAGATAAAAAAAATATTTAAGTAAAAATGTATGATCACGTGCCCTCCCAGTCCAGACCCCACAACACTCACTCAAGTAACAACTTGAAGAAATGCAGCCAGATCCAAACCAAACGAACACCCAATCACGATACTGTCATACATATATAGGTATACATACATACATATATAAATATATATTCACAGATATATACATACATAAACATACATATAAATACATACACACATTACTATATATAAACACAATTAATATACATACAAGTACAAATACCATACATTAGAAATTTACATCATTTAATAGAAAAAGTCTTTCCTAAACATTGTAAAGCACGTATACTTTATTTTTGAAAGTGATACGGTTGGTGCATGTCCTGACTTCCAGTGGAAGTGCGTTCCAGAGACGGGTTGCCTGCACGTAGAATGACGAATCACTCTTGGTTGAAGTGTGAGCGGGGCAGCAAAGAAGGCGATTGTTCGTAGAACGCAAATTTTTATTGTGATTTGCGCAAAGTAATTGAAAATGAGATGTTAAGTAAGAAGGAGCATTAGGATAGTTCATGAGTGAAAAGAGCATCGTTACAGCACGCAATTTGCGACGCTGACGTATAGGCAACCAACCCAACTCGGAACGATAAACGGAGACATGATCATATTTACGAAGTTTGTAAACGAATCGAATGCAATTGTTGAGAAGCCGATCGAGTTTATTGAGTAGATCTGCATTCTGGTCGAGGTAGCACACATCACCATAGTCTATAACAGGAAATAGAAGAGTCTGAACCAGCATTGCCTTGGTTTTCGGTGGAAGAAAGTTCCTGAGTCGATAAAAGGCACGAAGTGTTCCAGTTACTTTCTGGCAAACGTTGGTAACTTGAGCTCTCCAATCAAAGGTTTTATCAAGATACAGGCCTAAGTTTTTTACGCTAAGAGTAACTGGGATAGTTCTTGTGTTAAAAGTTATTGGTGGCAAATTTACACCATCCAGTCTGCTCAGCATTTGACTACTCCCAATTATAATACCTTGACATTTATCAGGGTTGACTGTAAGCCCAAAGCGGTCACACCAGTGTCCTATTGCGTTCAAGTCAGTGTTTATTTTTGAAATGGCTTCCCGGAGATTTTCCACTCTTGCTTGGCTATACAACTGTAGATCATCTGCATACAGATGATACGCATACTGAAGTTCTTTGGTTAAGAGGTTAATGAATATTGAAAACAGAAGAGGAGAGAGTATACCGCCTTGAGGAACTGCTGACGGCCCCGAAGATAAGATGAGAACCATTCCAATTCGCCAGATGAAATCTTCAGGTGAGCAAGGATAGATAAAAGGATATCATGATTGACACAATTAAATGCGTTGGAAAAATCTACTAAGACCAGCACTGTTACTTCACCCTTCTCTATTCCCGCCTTGACATCACCCGTTACCTTCAAGAGAGCTGTCGTGGAACTGTGGCCTATCCTGAAACCCGATTGTAGTGGACTCAGAATGTTATTTAGACGGATGAACTTGGTCAATTGGCTGTGCACCAAATTGGCAATTCAACCATACATTATTTTATTATGCCTCGAAGGGTTTAGGCAGCGTTTTCGTTAAAAGCTCCCAGACACCTTATTTTTTTCCGACATCTCCAACTAATATCATTATATTTTAGTCAATGTATATAAAAACTCAACAAATTATATACGTTAACCTTTCTCAAGAATCATTGGTGATCTCAGCATGAAAATCCATGCAGTAGTTTTTAAGTTTATCGTGAACAGACAGACGCGGCGGGGACTTTGCTTTATTATATGTAGTGATAACAAATATTAATTCCATCGAATTGACACATAAAAAATATTTACCTGACTTCTTAAACATTTTTTCCGTAAAGAATTAGACATTTTCTTTAACGACTGTACCCATGGTATTATCACTAAGAACACTATGTAATGAATTATAATGTGACCAAGTTACACAGGATCTCAACGCTGCAGTGACATTGAGACTTGTCATGATATTTGATTTCGTTTCATTATAACGTAAGAGTTGCCTGCAAACGTGGTAGATGGTGCTGTCTGCTTTTTGTATAAATATGATGTTTAGTTTGCAGCCCCGCAGAGCGTTTCCTGCAAAGACTGCTTGGCACCGCTGGTGTCGTCAATAAGTCGAGTTACGTCTCAACCTCATAATATAAAAATGTTCTCTGTGAAGACGGCCGCATCACTGCCACACAAATTAAAGCTGTATAATTACTAGCGCACGCACACATAGCGCCGCGCGCACTGATGAGTTGAATTATCCATACCAAGTTTCAATAGCATAGGCCGTATAGTTTCGGAGAAAAGTGGCTGTGACACACGGACGGACAGACAGACAGACAGACAGACAGACAGACAGACATGACGAATCTATAAGGGTTCCGTTTTTGCCATTTGGCTACGAAACCCTAAAAATGTATGTCACTTAGGCAGATACAGATGCGCTTGTAAAACGTCTCGAATATAAACCAAAGAAGTACCACCAGTTCACAACGCGACCCACCTGAGAAGAACTGGCAAGAAACTCAGCTGGTTATTCTTTTTTAACGCTCTATTTACAATAGATATTAAAGAATCTAAAAAGTTGTATTTTTATTTTTTGAGAACGCAGTTTGTGACGAACCACTGTTGTTTTTAAGCCGCCCGTGTGACCTTCAACTTAACGAAACCAAGCTACAGACAAACACACATTGGAACAAACATTGCACAAAATAATCCTCACTTATTTTTTTCAGACAGTCCACTTGGATCCTTGTTTAGACGACTGCGTGATGTTCGCGAAGAAATTGAAAAGACTGAACAACACTGTCGGTATTGAAGTGCTGGAGGGGTTACCACATGGCTTCCTTAATTTCTCATTGGTAAGTTAACATACCTACTTTCAAGTTGAATCTTATAAGCAGTAAAGAGTTTCAGTTCCGCCCCAATATTTTTATACCCAAGTTTTATTCATACTTTGTAAAATATAGCTTAGTCTCTGTGACAGTTCTACAAACGTAAACACGAATATACTTCATGTTAACGGCATAAAGGTCTTGTGGTTGAAATGCAGAGAGTGAGAACACAGAGGTGCAAACTGTAAATAACAACTTTATGCGTTTGAATTAAAAGTCAATTTTGTTTACGTTTGTAGAACTGTCACACAAACTATAATTTTACAGAGTATTGTAACTTTTTCGAATAATTTTAGCCCCTGTCTATAAAATAGAGTGCAGAGGAGCTTATATCCAGATTTTGTCTGTAGTCTGTGACTATGTTGCATTAAACTCATAACTTCAAAACTACGCGACTTACAATTTTGCAGACAGTAATAGCTAGTCATTTTGAGAGAGTATACAAAACTTAAAAAAAAATTAAAAGACGTGTTAGAGAGGGGCAGTCTGGTGAGACCGATCTCATGGCTTCTTCTATATGAGACGCTCGTGGCTCCGCTGCGATCACTGCCGTAGTCGCAACTTTTGCTATAGCAATCCTTGGAAGAAAGACCACCACGTGACTACTTTGTGACGTTTATTTACGAGCGTTTCCGTGCTTCGGAAGGCACGCTAAGCCGTTTGTCCCGGTTGCCAGTGGTTAAGCCAAGCTGAAGGCCCAATGGGCGCCTTGGAAAAAAATTACTTGGCACTTCGCAAAACCAGCCATTAGTTGTGTTTTCAGTTTTACGCAAGAAGGATAAACCCGCTGTTCATTAATTGCGGAAGTTTCACAGGGGGTTTACTCTAAAGACCTCATCTCGGTAGCGAGAACAGTTTCAAGTTTTTAGTTTAATATTTATTCGGCTTGATGTCCTGTTCCTGCTAGACGCGATAATGAATATTTATTCACATATAAATAGATTACATAAGGTGTTAACAAGATTACAATACTTCTATTTAGCCACACAAGCATATTGTGTAATATACTACAAATATACATTAGATACAATGTTAGTCACTCAGTAACATTAGTGATCAGATAATTTTTCATGTAAAGAAATGAGACACTAGCATGCAATTCTTACACATTTCCCTAATTTCATTAGATCATTAGACAAAACTGACTTTTACGTAAAAACAGTCTGTTTCGTGTTTCAAGTATCAAGAATTGTTTCCCTTGAATGAATGACTTGTTCTTCAAAAAGTAATCTCTAAAACGTCACGTCTCTATCTTTTTGTTTTCGTTTTTTTTTTCAACGTGAGGAAAAATTCCCATGGATGTTATGCCGGACTCCTACCGAGTAAAAACCGCACATATCCTACCCAACAGCCTACGGTTGTTAGCCCCGGGCAAGCCCTCGGATGGATACCCCAGGACTCCCAAAATAACTAGTAGACTTTACACAATATCTTATACAATTTTATATATTTTCCAGATGGCCAAAGAAGCAAACGAAGGTTCCAAACTATGTATCGAACGTATAAAACAGCTCCTCGACTTAGAGAACAACACTATCGTAAGAGAAAACAACGACTTATGAATGTGTGGACTTTGCTGTCGTACGTAGGACTTAGACCTCACCACAGTAGAAAGTATACAGTAGTACTGCATACAATACTCGGGAAGTGCTATGAAATCTCAATTGAGTGTGTGTGAATTGTTTGTCGCGGTTATGACGGTGTAGACAGTGCAGTTGTTTTTCGTATACGTATTTATGAATGGTGATTAGTAGAAAATATTTTAGCATCTGTTCACGCAGACCGGCATACGACATTATACTCGAAACTTTTCTTTTCACTGTGGTCGTAGCTGATTTTACTGTTACGAATGTTCAAATTTCCTATGGAGTTCTCATATTGTTTCGTGTAGGATGAATGACTTACAAAGAATTAGAATTACAAAGGAAATAATGTTTGAATGGTCCGGTCTGTCTGAACGGGTCCTGGTATCGGTTTCAATGACATTGTGTGTACTGTATTATTAATTATTTTACTGTGCCTAGTAAAATATCAATGGTTAGTTGAACTCTCTCGTGGACTGTGTGAGACTATATTGAAATGTAAAGAAAATATATTATGAAATTTAAATATTGGTTCCTTGATGACTTCGAGTGTGAATATTAATGTTATCCTGATATGAATGTAAAATAGAATTTCTTGAACTAATGGAATCTGGCGTTCTACAGCGGAGATTCGTAGTAGAACGAAAATAAAGGACATAAGAGGAATCAAACCTTCCATATAGCCTCTGTTCGTCAATGCTTACGCACTACACTTAAGGGTATACTCAACTAATTGTAACGGAGGAATGACGAATGCCTTAAGAGTCCACCTGACGCCAAATGGTTGATAGAAGATATATATTTATTTTATTTATTTATTATATACTTTATTGTACACCAAGAACATAATACAAACGGAAAGAAAATATGTTACAAATAAAGCAATACAATGGGTGGCCTTATTGCTCAAAGCAATTTCTGCCAGGCATCCTTTATCCATTACCGCTTCATTACCATTTCAGCGTGCAAGAACGAGATTGATGCGCTCGTTTTTGTGCTTTTAAACGAAATAAATTTATTATAAAATATAAAAGAAAAGAAGAAATATCATTGGGAAAAAAGTGGTTTGAGTAAATCAAAATTTTACTATTGTCTTATAAAAATTGTATATTGGAAAATCAACTTAAAACTTATTAGATCCAGCTTAAAATTTCACGTAATCGAGGTTTTTTAGTTCATGAACTGAAGTTTTCTGTATAACAATTTTAATTGATTAGACCTCACGAATCCTGAGTAATAATCTATTTGGCGGCATATGGACTCTTAAGGAAAGGGGTTACAGAACAGGTGATAATCTATATAGTGACGTGAAATGCAGGTGACAGGTCGAGAGTGTATGAAACGTTACTCCTCTCCTCGTTTCCTTTATTGAAGTTTTTATATTTCTTTGTTTGTTAACTTGTTGTACTCATGCTGTGTGTAATTTTAAAAATTAAATGTTTATGGGGTCGATATAATTGTTATTCCCGCTACCATTTATTGAATTAACTGAGTTGTTGTTCGATGAAAATTTCTGCGATCAATGTTACGACCCCTTAGTGGTGGCATAGGAAAATTACTTAATTATCTTTTTAAAATTCCTGGTTTATCTTTTTAAAATAATAAACCTTGTAAATGTAGTGTGGACCCTTAAAGGTTTTTTAAATATTTGCTCTAATCTTAAAAATGAAAAAAAAATGCCCTATCGCGTCTGTTTGTTTTGTTCAAACGCGATAAATTAAAAAGTACCGACCATTATTTCACATGACTCGCCAATAACACAGGTATTTTAAAAGGATTGTCTTTAACTCTGTATATACTATTATAATACTACTACTGCAGGTGCAGCCGCGGGCGTCCACTAGTCATGTATATAATATACATGAAATGGTCAAGTATTTTAATAGTTAATGACAAGTACATTGTAAAGTATACCTAACTAAAACTAAAAAGCATACAGATTTCTTATTTTAATAGAATTCCTTAGGATTCATTTGCGCTTTTTGTACACGCTCTGTACCTACCTCATTATTTTAAACCAATATTTATTGTGCCTTTTATACGTTTTCATCACAAATTTATGCTATAGTAAGTTCAACTCATCTGTGCGCGCGGCCCTATGTGTGGGTAAACCTCGTACAAACACAGTGACTTCGTGTGCGTGACAAGAGGTACAGTGAAGTACAAAATACAAAAACACTTGTTTAACTAAAATAAAAAATTAAGGGGTGAAATATATGTTAAACATATTAATATGTATCGCTGCTAAAAGAATAAAATTGAGGAATTTTAGGATTCGCTGCTCTCTACAAGGTTAATTATAAATTCAGATTCCATATCAAAATGTCCAAAGTATTCTTCTACTTACTTTGTATTACGCCACATCTCTTCATCAAGTTGACCTAAACGTTCGTTTATTAATTTCATTATTCCCACCACATTTTGTTTGATGTTATGGGAAGCATTTTTTTTTTCAATTCCCCCTACATTTTCGATTGGGTTTAGTTCAGGATGATACGGTGGTAGCCGAAGAACTTGTAAGCCACATGGCTGAAGTATGTCATAAATCTTATAACAAACTAGCTGACCCTTGCAACTTTGTTTACGTCACATAAGGTATACGAAAGGAGAGGTATTTTTTCATCAGGCTCATCAAGCAGCGTGTAAAACTGCCCTGCCCTCTGACAAAGAAAACGCGCAAAATATCGGAATCAAAAGTATCCCAGAACCTTCTTCGGATCATAAGCTCAGATTGTACCAAGTTGCATTTAAATCAATTCATTAGTTTTAGCGTGATACTTATTCGGGATACAGATAGACAGACAGACGGACATGAAAATTTTCAATTACATTTTCGGCTTCAGTATGTATCGATTGGAGAACGCCCTCCAATTAAAATTTTCAAATTTTCTTCCAATTGTACAGACTCTCGACCCTCCACAGTTTTTTTAGATGTATAGAGTATGGTCTTTTTACTTTTTAAATCAAGTCATACAGTAAAATTAATTTACTGTATAAGCAATGTTTTTTTCTGTCGACCATCATCTCTGCATTTCTATTTTTTTCTGCATTAGGATTTGGAGCTCTATCATTTTTCGACTATTCTGTAGGCCTTTATAAGTTATACAATTCCACCATACATTATTTTGTTATGCCTCGAAGGGTTTAGGCAACGTTTTCGTTAAAAGCTCCCATACACCTGATTTTTTTCCAACATCTCCAACTAATATCGTTATATTTTAGTCAATGTCAATCAAACTCAACAATTTATATACGCAAACCGTTCTCAAGAATCATTGGTGATCTCAGCATGAAAATCAATGCAGTAGTTTTTAAGTTTGTCGTAAAGACAGACGCGGCGGGAACTTTGTTTTATAATAATATATATGTAGTGATAAAAAATATTAATGACATCGAATTGACACATCAAAAATATTTATCTGACTTCTTAAACATTTTCTCCGTGAAGAACTAGAGATTTTCTTTAACGACTGTACCCATGGTATTATCACTTAGAATACTGTGTAATGGATTATAATGTAACCAACTTACACAGGATGTCAACATTGCAGTTACATTGAGAATTGTCATGATATTTAATTTTGTTTCATTATAACGTAAGAGTTGCCTTCAAAACGTGATAGATGACGCTGTATGCTTTTTGTTTATTATAATTTTTATTTCGCGGCCTCGCAGAGAGTTTCCTGCAAAGACTGCTTGGCACCGCTGGTGTCGTCAATAAGTCGAGTAACGTCTCTATTTCATAATAAACAAATGTACTCTGTGAAGACGGCTGCGTCACTGGCACACAAATGAAAGCTGTATAATTACTAGCGCACGCACACATAGCGCCGCGCGCACTGATGAGTTGAACTTATTATAACGTATTATTATTGTTTACTATGACATACAGTATGTAGCTATCACATAGAGAGTATGTTTTCAACTTTAGTTCATTTTAGATATTAGAAATACCAAGTTGATGTTAATAATGAATCTGCATTCGTCCAAAAATATTTATTCGTGTTGTGAATCGTAAGTAGAATATTGTAATGGAGTTTTTTTTTTGTTAACGTGAGGGAAAATCCTCATGGATGCTATGCCGGACTCCTACCGACAACAAAACCTCACGTAACGCCCAACAGCCTATGGTTGGGAGCCCCGGGTAAGCCCTCGGGAGGATGTCCCAGAACATATTGTAATGGTGTGTGTCCGACTCATTATTTAAATAAAGATGAATTGTTTTATTTAGGCTGAAAGTAAATTAATCAACCTATATTTATTTTACTCCTGGTTTTTGTTTGCTAAAAAAATGCCCCACAATTTCATCATTCTAAAGCACCTGGTAAACCTATTAGGCGTTTTCAAATTGTCAAAATTTAGTAAATATTTTGTAGTTTCCGGAATAGGAAATATTTGTGGGGAATATTAAATATCCTGTATAGTATTTGGGGTCAGTTCTGTTCTGTAAGATGACATCACTAAATTTAATCCCCTCTTTTTATTTTAACGTGAGGGAAAATTCTTATGTATGCTATGCCGGACTCCTACCGACTAAAAAACCTCACGTAACCCCCAACAGCCTATGGTTGGGAGCCCCCGGGTAAGCCCTCTGAAGGATGTCCCAGGACTCCCAACTATTTAATCCCCTCTTACTAAACAGGCTATTTTTTTAATGATATGTCAGTCTTAATCACAGGTAAGCCATCACACATAGTTACCAAAGGTATAACCAAACCGAGTTTTTGTTCAACGAATATACAAAAAAAAAGCTTGTGAATTCTATTAAAGTACTATTTAATTTATTGTATACATACATAATTACCTACATACATGCGTCGTAGAATTCCTCCGCATCATCGCTAACTGGAAACGTTCCCAGCAGACTGGCAGCATTGCCACGTTGAATGGCAATGCTAATCCTTTGTGCAAGGAAAAAGCCAGCCTTCTGGTCCCGCGAAGTGTCGACTAACCACTTGGACAAGTCTTTAAAAAACAAGCGGGCACTCGGACCCCAAGGCCCTAATGTCTCAACCCCAAACGGCTCAATTGTAGGTAATTATGTATGTATATTATGTTTAGCTTTTTCCTTTTATTTTTTATTTATCGTTAGATAGGTTTAATTTTTATTATTTACCTGTATTGAATCTAAATTTGATACGTTTCAATCACAGATGAAGGTTACTTGAAGTTAAAGTTCACAATCATAAAAACAAATTTATTGTATTTATTACATTTTTATAAGTTTCTGAAAACGCAGAGTGGATAGGCCTCCGATATAGCACACAAACAACCTAATGAAGATTGTCAGTATTTAAAGGAGACCTGTGCCTAGTAATAGGATATCAATTTCTTAAAATGTTAACGCCTGTAATGCATTTTATTTAGAAAGCAACTCTGTGGACCATTATTTAATATCAATTCTAAATAATTGGGGCTCAAAATTCTTAGTTATATATTTTAGATAGTTTTATCAGGTTTTATCTATGTAACTCACACTTTGACAGACCAAAAAGTCGTAGGTATTGAGCAAACTGTTTGACTATGTCACAACACTGTTTTGTAAACTCTTTTTGAAGTTCAAAATGGTGCCAATTTAATAGTTTTAAATGAGCATTTCTGTACTGCTGTGTTCAAACTACATGTCTCAATATGTTTGTTAGTTGTGCTAGTAACTTAGTATGCTCCAATATAAACAAATATCTTGATTCCATATTACAGATAGACTTAGGTTGATAGTATTGATTTATTATGCCTAATGTTTATTTAAATTTTTAATATAACATGCGTTGTACTTGTGTCTAATATATTACCTATATTACAATGGTTTCGGTATTGAAACTTTATTAACCCTGTAGGTATTATACGTCGCTTTGAATGTTTACCTAAATAATATTAAATAAGCTTCACACTCATTATAGAAAGAACAAAATGTTATGTGTTTATTTTCCCTAAAGACTTATCTTCAATAAACGTGTAAATTACAGTTTTATCTACACAAAATAAAAATTCGAAGCTTTGAATATTAAATCAAAGAATATCGCTCACTTTTCAGTGTGTCGTAAACCTCAATATAATACTACAAGTCTGTGATAGTGAATTGAAGCTTTCCAAAAGCGTAATTATCAGTATTCTAATACTAAATTCATCTTGTAAAATATTGTTGCGTGTTTGTATAATTTATCGAATTGTATAAAAAAAATGTAATTAGCTATCAATATTTTTATAGAAATTCAAATAGCCATATGTGAACAAATTTTAAACTGACAGAGAGGGGGATGACTGCAGTACATTTCTCTATATTAAGTGTATCCTGTTAACAACAAAGTACCTACGAAGTAAGACTGCAGGCATACATTGTAGCGACAATACTACCAAATAAAAGTTTGTGAATCGGGAAACCACTGAAACAAACATGTCGTATTGTAATTTGAACTTTATGTTAATCGAATAAGTTAGTGTTCTTATCGTTTCATAGCCTATATTTGGTAGTACTCGATATTTACTGTTAAAGCATGCTTTAAACGTATTTAGTCGTTTCACAATGACAGGACTAAATAAAGATTGTTTAGTTCAGTGAAATCTTAGTCTTTTCACAATGACAGGACTAAATAAAGCTTGTTTAGTTTAGTGAAATGTACAACAGAATAGACCCCGTCAATTAGTTGTTAATAAATAACTATAAAATAATATGAACAATATGTACTTGAAATTAGGCCTTATGGAAACTGATTACATCACATTAGATGTTAAATTATAATCACAATTGAAATAGGTATTTATTGTTCATTGTCCAGAGATGCAACAACTAGTCAATAATGACAATATTGTACAATATTATATTATGATATTTCAATAAATGAATACAATATATTTGTCATTTTATTCAGACCTTCTCGTTCCATATTCTATAACGAATTAATATATTTCTCTGTTCGTGTGTTTGCCACTTATTTGGATGTCCTATCCCTGAGTATACTTAATGTATGTAGGAGCCTCGAAAACACAGACCAAATGGATTCAGTATTCATTTATTCATTAACAATTTGTTACAATTGTGTCTGAATGTGCAACAATAAATAAAGCAAAAACATCAATGGAACATGGATGGCGCTACTTCAAGTCCACATCACAGAACGTCTGCCGGGGCGTTACTCCCGACTCCCATAGAGCCAATGCTCACTTACCTCTGATGGTGAAGATGCATTTTCTGACATCCATGGTTCGGTATCGAGTGTTCATCGCGGAATGCCATGAACATAACGTGCATCTACCGACGGTGTTTAAGGTCGAGCGTAGGTCTTGGCTAGAAATTCTCCTGCTCCTATCTATTGTTAGGTTAGTTGGATATACGAAGATTTAGAATACAACGACCTGACTGTACGCATAGTTGGTATGCGTATTATGTGTTTGTTTTCTAGTTCTTAGCGTAGCGCCATTTCGAACAAATCTCAGATTGGAACTCTGACCCAGCAGACAAACAGTTTGGTCTTCGCCGTGTCGTGCGCAAAAGAGACAGCGGTAGAGCACAAATTTTATGTGAAAAAATTTTGGTCTCGAGCAGGATTCGAACCTGTGATTGAGTCAGGATACTAATTGCTTTTCAAATTTTCGGTCGCCGACTATCGAACAGACAAGACGTGTGTTGGTTTTTACGAAATTTAATTAAAAAGTGCTCTTCGAGTCTAATACTAATGCGTAATAGTAATAATGACTACAATGGTGTGAAGTGTTGTGAGTGATTTATGACGTTATTGAGTGAAAAGCACAGCGCTAACCGGTGAGCGGGGCAGGGCGTGCATCGCCGTCGCTTGCGCACATCGTGAGACGAGAACAGTTGTTATTTTTCGACTCGCTCGCACAGTGACTCTGCGTTCGGCAAACAATTATTTGCTTGGGTAGGTACTACCTTGTGTAAGTGAGCAATAAAAAAAAAATAACAACAACTTACAGTAATATTTAGTACTATTGTTCGTTGTTCGGGTGTTGTGAAATTAAAATAATACAACAGAAATAAAATGAGTGTGCGGCGATCCCCACCTGTTACTGCCTCCACTTCTATGGAGTATTTGACCATAAGCTCTAGAGGCGGCTCACAGCCGGATTTATCAAAACTGAGCAAAGAAATTAGTGAATCGCAGGTTACCAATCGCAAGCGTAAACAACCACCTGCTACTGAATGTTTGTGCTCGGATGAAGTCAAACTAATGAGAAATGACTTGTCGCGGATTGCCTCTTTATTGGAGAACTATATTGGTCAGAACACACAACTAATGAACCAAATGAATGAGAGTATCGTCGCCGTCAAAAGTGATGTGGCGGATTTAAAGACATCTCATGAACAAACAAAAACTTTGATCACCTCAAATGTGTCAAAAATAAGTGCTGAAATTCAAGAAATCAAGTCTACTATGTCAGGGATTGCCTTAGAACATGGAAACGTTAAGAGTCATTTAACCCAAGTTGAAATGAAAATATCTAGTAGTGAGGATAAAATAAAAATATTAGAAGCGGATTGCAAACAATTAAAATTAAGCTCGACGTCCACTAAAACAAGTCAGCTGGTCGTTAATGAAAAATTAATCAGCGAAGTCCAGGAGCGTAAAAAGAGAGAAAACAATATTATTATAGTTGGTGTGCCAGAGCAGGGCTCCTTAAATGCTCCGGACAGAATCCGTAAAGATCTGGCGGACGTGTTAAACATTACATCATTAGTGAGCGAGCATTTACCAAAACCGACTAAAATTTATCGTATCGGAAAGCATGACGCTGGTAAGATGCGCAAAATTAAAGTCTGCTATGAAAGCCCTGACCCTGTCCTGACGCTACTACGTAATAAAAATAAACTACCAGATAATATTAAAATTTTCTCTGACCAAACACCTGCACAGCAAAAATATTTTATAACCGTAAGAGATGAACTAATACGCCGGACAGAAGCTGGAGAAAATGATTTGACAATAAAATACATTAATGGATTACCAAGTATTATAAAACAAACTTCAAAAAACTCCAATCGCCAATAAATAATAATATTTTACTTGATACTACAACACACCAATTAGTTACTGATTACAGTCAATTAATAACCGAAAAATCGCGATTGTCATTCCTGTATTTAAACGCACGAAGTATAAAAAAGAAAGGTAAATTGGACGAACTTAAGTGCATTATCAGATCGATACCATCCACTGTGCATATTATTTTAATCACAGAAACTTGGATTCGAGATGAAAACAAAGCCTCGCAACTACAGTTGGACAACTATACCCATTACTACAGTTATAGAACGGACCGTAAAGGAGGAGGAGTTTCAGCCTACGTACATAATGATTTAAGACATAGCCTTAGTGAATCAATATATCAAGACGGAAATAATTACCTATGGATAAGAATAGATGGATTTGCACTCGACATTGGCGTTATATACTACCCTGGTGATACGGACCTTGGGAAGTTTCTCGATGCATATGATACACAATTGCAACAACGGAAAAGAGCAATAGTTTTTGGAGATTTTAACATTGATCTTTTAAAACCAAGTGCCACTTTAACAAAATACAGGCAAATAGCAAATGAATCTGGGCATAAAATACTGAATAAAGTTCGTCAAACCTATTGCACACGGGACTCTGGTACAAGGAAATCTATTATAGACCATGTCAGTACAAATTTAAAGGGTCAATATTATAATATGGCTATTATTAACTCATCTATGTCTGACCCCAAGCAAATATATCTACAAATAAAAAAAATGAAACCACTCTCTAAACCACGTCAGATTTATAAAAGTATAGATTATAACCGACTTTACACTCTGGTTGAATCACATGACCTAACAGATATGTCGAACAGTTACATAAAACTGGAGATGAGGCTAAAACAGTTCATAGAAGAGACCACAGTTTCAAAAACTAAAGTTTTAAATTTACCTAAAGAAGACTGGATTAACAGTGACATCATTACTGGAATTAGACAAAGAAATCAGCTATGGGTACAATACAAGAGTGATCCGGACAACAAAACATTAGAGAACAATTATAAAGAAATGAAGGACAGAGTTACTAAATTGATTCGAAATACAAAAAACACTTACTACAACAAACTATTTACAAACTGTGCTAATAAACCAAAAAAACTGTGGTCACTTATTAATAATTTAGCTAACAATAAACCTAAGCAAAGTGTAGCCCCGTCAAAGCTTCTGATGGGTTCTTCCGTAATCACCGATACTAAAGAAATTTGTGAGGTTTTTAACGGTTATTTCTCTACTATAGGGTCCATACTATCATCCAAAATACCCAAAAAATTTCACGACACCAGAACACAATGTCTTGTTAAAAGACCAGGAGGTACAAAACTTGAACTCCTTACTTTCAGTCCTTGTAGCTCAGAGGAAGTCACTAAGATAATTAAAGATCTGCACCAAAATTCCAGCAGTGGCATTGACAAAATTAGCCCAAAAGTTATAAAAAGCTTAAATCACTTAATTTCGGATAGTTTAGCCAACTGCTTTAATAAATTGTTGAATGAGGGAGAATTTCCTGACTCTTTAAAGATTGCGAAAGTAACACCAATCTATAAATCGGGTCATAAAACCGACCCCGGCAACTACCGTCCAATCTCTGTACTTCCAATCTTATCAAAAATTCTAGAGAAAATATTGCTTACGCGTCTATTAAACTACCTAGACTCATTTAGTTTTATATCAGAACGTCAATACGGATTTCGACCTAAAAATAACACCACTGCAGCCACAGTTGATTTAGTGACAAAAATTAGAAACAACATAGACAGGAAAAACATTGTGTTGGGTATATTTATAGATTTACAAAAAGCCTTTGATACCATTAGTCATAAAAGGCTTTTAGAAAAACTAGAAAGTATTGGTATTAAAGGCAATGCACTTTGTATGTTAAAATCTTACCTTACAAATAGATTTCAAATAGTAAAAATAGATAATATCCAAAGTAATGCTGCACCCATCACATATGGCGTCCCCCAGGGGTCTATTTTAGGCCCCTTGCTATTTCTATCCTACATAAATAATATGGCAGACCTAGGGTTGCATGGACATTTAACTTTATATGCGGATGACACCTGTTTGTTTTATTTTGGCGCTGATATAAATGGTATTATTTCGCAAGCCCAACAAGATTTAAAAGTTCTGTCTGAATGGTTCCAATATAACCTACTGACTGTAAATACCTCCAAGACATGTTACATTATCTTTAAACCTAAAAATTAAAAAATACTGCCGCACAATCCTTTGACAATAAACAATATACCATTAGAACAAAAGTCGTGTGAAAAATACCTGGGATTAAGAATGGATAGTTACCTAACTTGGAACAAACAGATTGACTACATTAAAAACAAAATTTCATCATTAAATGGATCACTATACAATGTTATTTACTGTACACCTAAAAAATATCGCTATACTATATACAACTCACTCGTAAAATCACATTTACTTTATCTCATCGAAATCTGGGGAAATGCCAGTAAAACAAAACTACAAGAACTACAAAGAATGCAAAATAGGGTCATAAAAACACTGTTTCGATATCCACACCTGACGCCAACATACAAAATTTATAGAGAAACAAAAATTATGAATATCAAACAACTTTATTTGTACAACACATGCATATTAATTAGAAAAATAGTAGACAAAACCATTCACACTAATGTAACTTTTATTAAAAAATCAATGATAAGCAAGCGCAGTCTTCGAAGGCCTAGTTTACTTGTTTTGCCAAGAATACGTACAAATTATGCTAAAAGGAATATTACGTACGAAGGAGCACAGATATATAATGGACTACCATCAGAAATAAAAAATGTAAGCTCGTTTGGCGTTTTTAAATCTCAATTGTCAAAATACATTATTGCAAACCATTCGCATTAATACAATATTTACATACAAGGTAGAACTCTGCTATTTGAGATATGAACCGCCAAATGTGTATTTATTATATTGGCTACCAATTGTATATTACTATTTCATGTATATTCTCATGTAAGTGGCTTTTTTATCTTTTTGAGAATAAATTCTTTAAACCTAAATTATCTCTAAAGCGGTAGAGCAGTTGGAAAGGAATAACAGTTTTTAGACTGCTGTGCTATAAAACAATAAATTCCATTTCGGGATACACCAGGGATCTATTCTTAGCCCGTTCCTTTTCAGAGTTTAATCAGAAAGTATACACATAGCCTTTGAGGTTAGATTCTGATCGTTTGAACTCAAAGCAGGAGGTAATAGTTATACTTAAGTGTCCCATGCCTGCTAACTTCTTCATACCTACTTACTACCTAGGCGACTTTATTGAAACTATTATAACTTTACTTGGCGAAGAAATAAATCCGCAATCAGAGTGGCTGGCGGTCAATCAGTAAGCTATTTATCTCTGAAAGGAAGAAAGAAAGAAATAATGTTCAATGAATAATTTTATGTTTAATCTCTCTAGTAACTAATAAAAATAATCCCTTTAATCTATATCTTTTATAAAATGTACCGTAACTTAAATTTTCGTCTAAAAGTAGCTTGCATTTAAGAGTCCGACAGCGACGTTGACACACGTGCACTAGTACCTACCTATATCATGAAACTATTATGTAAATACTCACCGAATTCTAGACCCAAGCAGCATGTTTGTGTGGATACTAAATGCGTTCCACATTAGGTACATCAATGCGATGTATCTACTTATGATTCGTTGACCCAGATTCAGATAATACTTACGGTTTTGTATGCGTTGTCGACACCATACATTTAGTCCATACCGATAGTCACAGAATAACTAATACTAATACATAATAGTACCTATAGTGATAGGTACGTACCAAAGTACATTGTAACACGCAAGGTGTATAGGTATATCTACAATGAGCCGCAAAGATCCTTCACCCCACTATAGAGACACTGGTGCCGATTTAATCAATATAGTACTTCGATAATGTTTGTCTATCGTCCATTAAACATTAATACAACTGAGTAGGTATCTAATATTCAATCGTTCATATTCATTTATTCATTGTCAGTATAGTATAATAAATCGTTAATAGTCGGTACTTATGCAATAGGATGCCTAGCTCTCCCTCGTGGTCACACTCATAGATTTAGAATTCGTCGCTACTCCCACTAGGGACGAAATAGTTGACCACGAGAAAACACTTTTTTATTCCTAACCTACCTAAGTATCAGTCTTTAGTCTTCCATATTTATGTGTACCTATATTATATCTCTTGGATAAAAAGGTATGAAAAATTATCTTTCAACTATAGAGAGTGGGTCCGAAACGATTTTTTTGTGCCTGTTTGTTCGGTGCTGACGCAAAATCCAGCCAATTGATTTTAATTTTTCTATTACCTACTTAAAAGTTAAATTTGCAGAGATATTTTTTCTCAGCTTAAATTATGTTGTATGTTTCGTCAAAAGCGGTGGAGACATTGAACTCTGATTTACGAGTTACGCTCTACATTGCAGGGGTCAGAGTAAAGTGGTCAGCTTTTAGTTCCGACGTTTGATACTTATATATTTTAATCAACGGCCTTTTAACAAATCATCGCCTGCGAGGCAGCCAGGCCTTTCCGAGCTTCGCTTGCTAAATTACTAAGTCATAGCATTCGCACTAACAATATACCGTAACGGTGTTCAGTAGGTAAGTATAATAAATAGAACTGTACCGGACTCTCTGGGTCATTATTAAATTAAACAGCGTAAAGTTTTAATCTTGTTTATTATACTAATAATGCTAAGGTTGCAGTGAACATGATGTTTAACAAATCGGTATTATTTAGTTGCTGACGTCAATTGACTTTCTGGTAACAACAATTATATTACAACCACTACTTACAGATGCCGTTTAAAAATTAAAAAAATATCTATTTGGCTATTAGACAGTGTAAAATCGTAACAAAACAAAAATTTCAATTACAACTCAACATTAATTAAATAATTTTATGTCCTTCGTGCAATAATAATAAGCCGCTAGTTATATAAAATTGTGTTACAGTACAGTACAACTTATCAAAAATCATTTCCTCAATGCTTGAAAAACAAATGCAATTGATACGAAATACCTACCAATTAATCGCGAGGTGAATAAAACCAAGAAACACTACTAATTAGAAAACATGGAGTTTTATAACTACATACATTATACCATAATATACAAGTAGACACAGTAAAAAACTGACACAATTTTGTTTCTGAATATAGTTAAAAGAATGTCTAGAGCTAAATATTATTCGTTACTTTACACATACTTAGTCAAATCTTGAGACAAATTCATGTACAAGTAGAACGCTATTCTAAAACTCACAGTCACTTGTACAATAGAACACAACTGAAAATGTATCATGACGATGACTACATTCAGTCATAATGCATTATTATGAACATAATATTCTGTACAACATTTTTATGGTACTGAATGAAACATCAGTCATTTCTAGTACTATATTTTATGGCCTCACACATCCACAACCACAACTAATTGATTACCCATCCATTACGAATATCTTAATGTGAATCAATTCAGTATGCACTTGAACGTTTTTATTATGATTCTTACACGTTTATGTTAACACTAATCTCACATTGACCACCGAGTTGAGGAGTTAAAGAGGGGTGTAAGCTAATATTGTACATTCAATCGTGGCCGTTTGTTTTCGCATGTGGTACAGATCCGTTGAGTAGCAGTGGAGGTTGTGGCGCTCTGATTGTCTTCTGGAGAACATGTGCGTCTGCCGGTTCTATCCTCTTGTAGTAATGTTCTTTGGTCTCTACTATCTCAAAGCCGAACTTCTTATAAAAATCTATTGCACCCTCGTTGTTTACTTGGACATGCCTGCAAGTTACAAATAGTTTTAAAATTCTGCACATAAACAACACATTACACGGTAATTCTGAAGGGTTAATGGAAACAGTTCACTTGATCATATTATGTAGTCTTTCATGTTTTAATTCCAAACTAATGTTTAGATTTCGTACTTGAAAGAGGTTCCAGTCTTGACTACTTGAAGATTTTTTTAACGTGTAAAAATACCCACAGTTGCGATGTTGGACTTGAACCAACTAAAATCAAACGGTCCCTACATATTTACTTATCTAGCGCCGGGCGCCGCGAGATGTCCCAGGAATCAGCATTCCGGGCAGCGAAGAAGTACAATTTCGGCTATCATTAGGTACTTTCATTTGATTAGATTTCTAATGCATACTCCACTACTGCTAGTCTTTACAATTCAACATTTTGTAAGCTTACATTTGTAATCATCATCATAATAAATATAATGCACTTCTTTGAAAGTACATAATATTTAGAAAATACATAAAAAAATCATTTACGAATAACGTAGTCATTAGCGGTGCGTATCTGAATACATACATTATTACAATCATAATACTATACAATATACTATTCGCTCAGCAACTCTCTCACCGTGAAGTTAATTTGTTGCTAGGGGCGGCTGTGACTTGATATGTATTGGGCCTAGCCCCCCACTCGCTTACACTTATACGCTACACTAGTATAAAGGTTGTTTTAGCATTTATTTGCACTATTCTAAGAATAATTTTATTGCCATAACACAAGCAGGTTATTCCTAGCTTACTTTGGGATCAGATAGCATGTGATAATGTCCGTGAATTGCACCTAATATGGATACACTATAGATTTCTAAATCATCCACAGTCTTCAGTCTTCAGTCTTCTTGGGCTCCCATTTTCCGCACTTAGGTCCGCCAGTGGACCCATTGTACGTGAGCGTTGGCTGTCACTCCAGCCAACCCAGCTCCGACCAGAAGCGCAGGATCCTCTTCGGGTCCTCACACGCCTCCCGGAGTGTTGTGGGGCTGCCAAGCATGTTGACTCTGTATGTAACCAGGCTCTCGCACTCCAAGATTGCGTGAGCTATGGTTTCTTCATTTAACAGGCACGCTCTGCACAGCGCGCTGTCCGTGATACCTAAGACATTCAAGTGCTTATTTACTGTGCAATGACCCGTTATTGTGCCTACCATGGTTCGTAGATCACCTTTATTCAGATGTAGCAACGTTCTAGCTAGTTTTGGCCTGGGTCTCGGTAGAGCTTCCCTTGATTGCCTGCAACTTACTGTTTGTGCCCATCTCTTTTCATGCCGCTCTTTCGTGCGTTGTCTCAGCCATGCCCTTACCTGGTAGAATGGTATTGGAATAATCGGGCTTGGTCCCACCGGTGTGGTGCTGGAACCCAATCTGGCCAGTTCGTCAGCTGCATCATTGCCGCTCGATCCGCTGTGACCTTTTATCCACTGAAGGCTTACCTTGTGTGTTAGGGCCAGCTTTTGTAGCCCCTGGTGGCATTGAAGCACCAGCCCAGAGTCGATTGTGGTGCTCTTCAGAGCTTTTAGCACTGCTGCGCTATCGGAGAGGAGCTTGATGTGGTTGTGCTCAATTTTCCTGGAGTCGATTGCATTGACGGCATTAATTAAACCTATGCACTCACATTGGAAGATTGACGAATGAGACCCTAAAGGTATTGATGAGTGTATGTTGAGCTCCGGGGAGTAGGTGCCTGCTCCTGATCCGTGGTCTGTTTTGGATCCATCCGTGTACACTCTGAGTTCTCTTATACCGGAGTGGTCCTTGGCGGACTCTGCCAGCGATATATTGTACTTACGGTCAAACACGTATGTTTTCGGTATTTTGTCGTTAGGGGCTTCCACGAGAGGTTCATACTCTATTGCGTCCTCCAGTATGCGCCTATGACCTACCCTAGAGCGCGTCCATTGTTTTGACGCCTGAAGTCGTGCCGCCGCAGCGGCCGCTTCCTGGTGGACGAACAGGTCCAGAGGCGGTAAGCAGAGCATTGCTTCCATCGCTGCCGTGGGTGTGTTGCGAAAGCATCCCGTGATGGCGCAACACGCCGCTCTCTGGAACTGCTGCATTTTATCTATGGCTGAAGCTAGTTCGGCCCTGGGCCACCAAACTATTGCGCCATACGTTACCTGTGGTCTTATGACTGTGGTGTAGAGCCAATGTATGATTTTCGGTGAGAGTCCCCACTTCTTACCGATCATTCGTTTGCATTGCCAGAATGCAATGGTGGCCTTACTGATTTTTTCTGTGAGGTGCTTATTCCATAGCAGTTTGCTGTCCAGTGTGACCCCCAGGTACTTGACTTCATTTGCTAAGGATAGTTTTGTGCCAAAGAGCTGTGGGAGTTTCAGATTATCTATTTGGCGTTTGTTGGTGAACAGAACCATTTCTGTTTTCGTCGGATTTACCGTGAGATCATGTCTGATGCACCATTTTTCGACGATCCTCAAGGCGTTGTCCATCAGGTTTGTTATTGTACCTAGGAACTTGCCACTTACCAGTATGGTGAGGTCGTCAGCGTAACCTACAGTGAAGTATCTCTCTCTATTGAGTACATCTATGAGCTCGTTCACCACGAGATTCCACAGGAGCGGAGATAGAACCCCCCCCTGCGGACATCCTTTGGCTGCGATCCCTCTAGATGTGGAGTTCACTGTAATTTGTATAGCCCTGTGTCGTAGCATATTCACTATCCAACTTACCATTGTGGGGTGTACTTTATGCTTTTGCAGGGCTCTTTCGATACTTACAAAGGTCGTCTTGTCGAAGGCACCTTCGATGTCTATAAAGACGCCCAGTGTTGATGATTTACTCTCTAGGGAGTCTTCTATGTACGATACTACCTCATGCAGTGCTGATTCGGTGGATTTTCCGGAGCAGTAAGCGTGCTGCTTTGTGTGCATTGGTATTTGTCGGAGTACTTTCTCCCTTATTTCTCTCTCGCATAGCCTCTCTAGAGTCTTTAATAGGAATGAAGTGAGGCTGAGGAGGAAAATCATCCACAATAGCAAAACACTAGTCTGTTTCACAAGGCATCTCTTTTGGATCGCCTTTTTAATAAGACAAAGAGAGATAAGAAAACGGGCATGAGAGCTTTCACAAAGTTAACCCAGGGGCGGCTCAGGGGAATTCGCGTTTTGATCATGTTCTACGATCAAGAATTACTGGTTTAATATTATTTCCCCTCATTTAGAAACGGCTATAACATGAGAAGCATTTTAGGAGTGAACTTTCGTCTATAGTTTGATTAAACTCTTACAATAGAGAGTTATTGGCGCCCAAACTGGTTCTGTGACATTGAAATTCGCAATCTTTGAATTATTATTTATCTCGATTTATTAGAAGGTGATGTAAGGTGTGTGATATGCTTTTGGAGGTAACAATGAAATGATGTTACCCATACAAACTATAACAATCACCAACTAGATTTTGTGTCATTTATTCATGAATGCCTTTTGCCAACAATAGATGTAGATTATGAATAGCTATGAACTGCTTTGCTGGCGCAGTTGTAGTGGATATGAGGTCTGAATTTCGAATCCTAGGTCGAAATAATCATTTATGAGATCCTCAAATGTTTGCTATGTTTATAAGTTGTCAACATTCCATTTATTTTACCTTCGTTTGAGCAAAAATGTTCCACAATATTCAGTTGCTTGTAGTGTCATGCTTTTTGATCTCTTGAGGCTCAGGCCTTCATGGCGTGGGCATGCACAGCTTTGTTTATATGACAGAAGACACCTATCCATGTAGAGCTGAATGGAAACAGTCTCGTGCATCCAAAATGTCATGACTGAATGTCGTAGAAAATGGCATGCTCACTATCAGGGTTGCTATCTATACCTACATGTAATAAAACTGTAGAAGGTCGAGAATCTGTACATGGAAGATAGGGATTTTAAAAATTTTAATTGTGGGGCATTGCGAGAAAACTTGCGATGGTCAGCTGGTAGGACTAAAGAACATTCGTTCAGGAAGGGATCATCCTACGTACATTAAGCCCAACAGAAGATCCAGGATTCATAGTCAATTGGACATTAATAGGACAGTATTAGCAACATGTCTGATAAATGTTTCGTTCTTTTTTCTGGTTCATAATAGAGATATCAATCAATAGATGATATTATAATAGTGGGCTCTGCTCATATAATATGAACATTAGAATCAAACAGAAGTACTTAGCAGAAATCAATTAAATTACACAACAGGTCTTACTACTCAATTTATGGCATAATAATTAACTAAGTACTAATTATATTTTAAATACTGTTGCAAATTAATTTTTTGCTTGTTAGTACCAGTTCCGAGTTATATTTTTTCTATGATTGTATGATTTAGATAAATATTACAATTGAAATCCAAATTGTTTAACCAAATAATAGACTCGCTGTTAATATGGTTAACAGCAAACATACTGGAAATGAAATAAACTGAAACATTTTTAACTCAAGCAACTACTAATTTCCCACATAATCTCTGACAAACTTATGAATACTAAAGTTACCTATAAGAGATAGCTTTTTAGCATTTAGGCCACCCTCATTACATCTATTAATCTATTATATAAGAATAAGTCGGGTTTTCCTTCCTGACGCTATAACTCCAGAACGCACGAACCGATTTCCACGGTTTTGCATTCGTTGGAAAGGTCTCGGGCTCCTTTAGGTTTATAGCAAAGAAAATTAAGGAAAAATTTCAACAGAAAAGCGGGAAAATCATTTATCACATACATCTCCATCGCGGGCGAAGCTGCGGGCATCAGCTAGTTAATATTATAAAACTGAAGAGTTTGTTTGAAGGCCGGCTAAAATTTCAGGAAGTTCTAGGATTTCTAAAATTATTTTATAGTTTGATAGTTCATTTATGATGTTATAGCCTATATTATCTACCTCAATAACATTATGCTAAAACTAGTAAGAGCAAAGCAGCTATGAAAAATGTTCTGAAAACAGGGAAAATCTATTCCTTTTGAGAGTTTCCATGGCTTAACTTTAGATTAGTTGCCATCGAGTTTGAGGTTCATATTTTTTATACACAAAGCTAATATTATTAGAAGCCTACACGCGAAGTTTTAACTTGCGGAGATTAATGGTTAACGAGAAAAAAAATAATGAAAATCGTAAAAAAACACCAATAATTTGTCACTTTTCACCACAGAACACAAACACTTCCAATGTTTTTGACATTCGGCTCGTCCAATACGTTTTGTTTTACGTAACATTAACGCACAACAATGTTTTACTTCATTTAAAAATTTAATTAATAATTATATTTAGTTATTAAGTTAAATTTTATGCATATTTTATTATATTACGTATATTTATATAAATGAACGCTATTAAATATTATAATAATTTAATGACGGTTGCCGATATGTGAAACTAAACGTAAAACGTCGTACGCATTCTATGGGTTGGTCAAGGTCAACACTTTCAAATGACACCCTATTTGTGAATTTGTGTCTTGTATAGGAGACGCGTAGTTTTTTTTTTCAACCCCAGGTCGGCATTTGAATTACGCATCCCTAATTCAACCATAATTAGTACTTAATGGTTAACACCCCGACTCGGATAGGTTAGGTTAGAAGGCTAAGGCGGGAGCGAAGCGGAGCGGAGCTCCCGCCTTAGCCTTCGTGGTTATTTTTTTTTTGGCTTGTCGACGAGTTCTTATTTGGAGAACGATTACTTATGTTGTCGATTTTATTGAACATAACCTCAAAAAATAAAAATCTAAATTCAAGGTAACTATTGATTTCCTAACTTTGGGGAGGGGTCAGGGGGATTCCCCCCTCCCCCTCCATTTTCCATCTTCCAATTTCGACCTTGAAATCGATTTCAAAACAAGAAAATGCGAAAGTTAGGTTAGAATTTTAAAAAAATCATAACTCAAAAAGGGGGGGCGTCCGCAACTTTTCCGTCAGGGGGGGGGGTTCCCCACCCCCCCCTCCCCCCTCCCCCCCACTCCCACCCCTTAAATCGTTGGATAGTAATCCGAAGTCCTACCTCAAATACATTGATACACCCTCTATTGACATATTACTTTTGTGGTCTAGATTATTAATACTTCTTCTGATTAGGGTTATGACCCTTGGATTTTTTTTTTATTGTTCAAAACATTACAAGTACATGCATATTTAATACTTTAAACCACTAGGGTTTTTATGCGAGCGGGAGTTCGCATATGTTAGCTAGTAGAAAATAATCATCTCATTTTAAAATACTATAAACTACTTACTTAAAAATTTAAATTATCTATTCTATATTGTAGGCAATGACTACGCAGACTTGACTTTTTAGGTAACGTTGCTTTGTTACATATTGTTTAACTATTTCGTCTGGTAGGCTGTTTAATATTTCTGGTAGTACATTGACAAATTCTAGTTCCATATACATTTACTGATTTTGGTACAATATATTTCTTTGAATACGGCAACTGCCTTAAATTACTGCGTGTTTGTGCACAGAGTTGATCCAAATTGGAGATTTCCTCTTTCATAACAGCAATTTTGGTTTTAGATTGAATTGGTAGTACCTTACAATATTTAAATAGTTCGTTATAATTATCTTTATATTTATTTTTTACATTTGATGGAACAATAGTTTTTAACAACCTCAACTGCAGTCTATATATTTTTTCGACATATGTTTTGTAAGTTCGGCCATAACTACATAACCCATAATTGACAACAGAGTCTGCCAATGCGAGATACAATAAACGTAATGATTTAAATGGCATTTTGTATTTTAATATGTTTAGTCTGCTGAGTATAGCTCTTAATTTACTACAAACATGTTCTATACGTGCGGCCCAGTTTTTATTGTTGTTTGTTTTATTGCACAGGAGTGTGTCACCAAGCATTATAATAAGTGGCATCTGAAGTCAACAGCAAATAAGATCAAGAGATGATTACAGGAACTTTTAGACAAGGAGTAGTAATTTGAGTGGCTAGAAGTTCTTGGAGTATTGATATGAAGTTAGAAATAAGATAACATAAAGCTTATATTATCATTTCAACTTATTTTATGTCACATTTAGATCGTATAAGATATCTGCACTTTGAAAATTAAAACATTTTTATTTAAATGTTGATTTCAGATTCACCAGTAGAAAGTATATCAATTCATCATGCTTTGAAGAATAAAAAGTCATATAATTCAGTATGAAGGTTCAATATCTTGACAGTCATATCCGCAATGCCATTTCAAATTCACACTATCAAGATAATAAAATGTTCTTAGGAGTGCCTGTAAACAGCTGAAACTGGGTCTATTTCAGGAAATAATGACAATTATGAGAGAGGAGATCTTTTCTCAGCATTCCATGCCTGGGATTTGCGACATTTGACTATGATGAGAAAGAATATACAGCATACAGAGTATATGATGCAATTGACAGTATACTTTCAAAACAACAGATTTCGAGGTATGGCTCCATATACCTCCAGATCCTTTGTTGTCTGGCAATTTAAAACTTACCAGTGAAAGAGCCTCTCAAATGAATAATATCAAGATTATTGACAACAATTCCCCGGTTTGTAAAAATATGATATTAAATGAATTTTGGCTGACACAGAAGGCTATTTGCCTGAACTTATTTATACCTACTTGTATTATCTTTTAACTAACAATAAAGTCACGGATACAATTTCTGTGATTGCATTCAATGTAGAGTTGCATTTTATACTCAACTGGTGCAGTTATTATAATTTGATTGTCATTTTAAAATCAATTTACTGATAACAGAAATCTAGTTTAGTTACACTGGTTGTTTGTTTACTGATAAAACCAATTTAAAATGTGGCATTCAGTTGGCTTCATACTTTACCTACTGAGATACATAACCTTCAGACTATAAATATACCATTTGAATTCAAATGAATGGAGTCAACTATCAACTTTTTTGTACTGATGAAATGTAAATAAGGTATACTTACAGGAAAATACTGTCAAAATTGCCATCCTGTTCAACAAATTTGAGCACATGTTCCACCATCAAACTGCCAATGCCAAGTCTTCTGTAGGGATATAAACATCCCAAGGTCATAATATACAGTCTACGTGAGTTTTCCGATGTGTCTATTCTACAGCAAACAGCTCCCACGACGATGTCGTTATAATATGCTAACTTGGCCAGTTCACCAGCTTCCAAAACATCTTTGTAGAATTTGTCATTGTAAGACACTGGGAATACTACTGTGTTGAGCTTTTTTAGTTGTTTTATATTATGTGGGGTGACATCGCCGAGTTCTATTTTAGCTCTGAAAAAGGGCATATTTATTATTTTAAGTGCATTTTAAACGATAATGAACAAGCATTACGCCTTAATCACGTAGGTACTGTAACTCACGGCACAGGTTATTTTAAGAAACTTTGGCAGATTACCGATCTGTTATCATAGGGCTTACCTAGTCATTTTAATAACTATTCTAAAAATTAAACACTACAATTTAAAAACTAATCTAACACAGTTATATCACACGAGATCACTCCCGCCATCTACCAATTCAGCTAGCTCGCTCGCACACCCGCTTCGATACTTTTTTCGTTCATGCGTAAAAATTACTAGTTTGACAGATTACAGAAATGTGTTGTCATTATATGATAGCAAATTCTACTAAAATAATGAGAAGTCCAAAAAAATATAATTCGAGCATTTTACTTCGGGCTTTAACTGTCTGATATTTTTTTAAAGTAAAATTCAAAACGGCAATACGTGGCACCACCGCCGTGTAATTCTCAATTAAGTTCTGATTATGAGTGTACTTACCTATTTTTGACTGCCTGTTTAGCTGGTATGCCAGGAGGGCCACGTACAAAAAATTCTTGCCTACTAGATAATGGGCACACGACACGGTCAAACTGCACTGATGCACATGTCAAAATATCATGTGTGAATACACGTCGATGCACACAATGCAAAGAAATCACGCACACTGAAGCAACTTTCATTCATACTTATTTAAGTACTAGCTGAGCCCGCAACTTCGTTTACGTCACATAAGGTGTATGAAAGGAAAGGTATTTCTTCATCAGAGTCATCAAGGAGCGTCTGAAACTGCCCTGTTTGCTTAATCATAAAAGAGCTTAATGATTAAGACTATTTTTAAACAATTCAGTCCGCGCCTAAGGCGTGGACTGAATTGTTTTAAAATAGACGCCAGTTTAGGTTCACTCACATTTAAAGAAACCCCAACAATTAAAATTTTCAAAATATCTGATTCTTAAAAGTGTTATAACTCTTTTATTTCTAAACCGATTTACATAAAACAAACGCTAAATGTTAACTGGAGCAAACTTCAACACAATAAAAAAACCGCATTGCAATCGGTTGAGCGGTTACTGA
Source organism: Miltochrista miniata (assembly GCA_933228765.1). Taxonomy (NCBI): domain Eukaryota; kingdom Metazoa; phylum Arthropoda; class Insecta; order Lepidoptera; family Erebidae; genus Miltochrista; species Miltochrista miniata. The sequence continues at coordinate 19,920,450 of OW121762.1, read as the reverse complement.
GATTAGCGTGCACAACCGTACAGACAAACAGGTATACAGACATACAGACAAACAGACAAAAATTCTAAAAATCATTGTTTTGGGTTCTATTGCGTTCATAAAGCCCCCCTATAATATTTTTTCTTATTTATCTTCCATGTACAGACAGCGACCTGTTACGATTTTATTATATGTATTGATTGATTGATTTAAACTTCATGTACCAAGTACACAGGCGGACTAAATGCCATTGTTGGCATTCTCTACCAGTCAACCATAAGTGATGCAGAGAAAAAGCATGATTAACAAACTAGGTGCATTATTCTGTACAAGAGAAATTGCAAAAAAAAACACTGAATCATACACAAAAAAGGGGCTAGTGACCCTCCTGACCTGACTTCAACTTATCAGTCATGAGAAGACTAAGTGCAGTTCGACAGTGTCGCGAGAGTTGCATAGAGAAATAATAAAAAATCTTGAATTTTGCACCACACGATAATGCGCTTTCGCACAGGACCATTTGTGAACGATTTTTTGATCAAACACTCAACAAAATAATACCATCGAGAAACCACCATATTCACCAGATATGGCTGGGACTGACTTCTTTCTTTGCCTAAACTCAAATAACCACTTCGTGGCACCCGTTTACCAGTACACGACATAAATAGGAATTCGTTGCGAGAACTGAGCTCAATTCCAGAAACAGCCTTTATAAAATGTTTTGATGAATGGATTTTTCGTTGGCGTAAGTGTATCGTTTCTGAAGGAGCATTCTTTAAAGGTGATAAAATAAATTTGAATGAATAACAAACATTTTCCTTTGGTACTTTTTTGACAGAGTAGTATGTCTTGGTGGGCAAGAATTTTGCCACAAACCGATGCTGATATCCTCGGACGATATCCTTGTCGTCTGATGACATCAGTACCGTTATCGTGATATGTGCAGACGCTCATTGATCGATTGAGGTTTCAAGTTCTTATAAATCGAAGAAACCTTTAAAAACTACTATATTTTATTGACTGGCAGCAATTTAAACACTTTTCTTAAAAAAAAAATAAGTAAATAAAAAAAATAAAGTAAAGCTCATGAAGCTATAGATAAACATGGAGGCCACTAGACTTGCGCAAAACAGTACCCGATGATGTCCTGACATATGGCATAGCTTTCCGAACCGTGCCATATGGCATTCGAACAGTACCCGGACCAGTACCCGATCTTTCGTACAAGTACATACAGTGTTCTGATTGTTCTGACAGGTGTCGGACCTTCATAAACCGTATTAAGAAAACTAGACCTTATTAGCAAGTCAATAAAGTTCTCTTGAACCCGGACCAGTACCCGGTCTTTCGTACGAGTACATACAGTGTCGTGATTGTTCTGACAGGTGCCGGACCCTCATAAATCGTATCAAGAAAAATACACCTTATTTTTATGCACATAAAGTTCTTTTGAATTTGCATGCCATTATGCGCCATCTTCTGCAACCCAGGCAAAACAGATACGACAGGGTGGACGTATCTGAATCATCCCAGTTGCACCAGATGTCGCTGCTATAAAATGTATGTGTAATAGAATCTTGAAATATACATATTAGGGTCTATTTTTTCTTGTTATATTCCCTTTGAGTTGCTTATGTTGGTACGATCGAATAGAACATAGAACCACAGATAATTTATAATATTTTCTATAAAAGAACTAACTCATTCGTTTCGTGAGAGTAAGACATGCGGTCAACGTGCTCTAGATGGCGTTGGTACTGCTATCATACTAATATTATCTTTATTCCAAGGAACTTATACTTCTAACTGGAATGCTCACGTGCACATCAAAAGCGTTCCGGAAAAGGAAAGCTAGAAAAGGGGATGCTATCTCTTTCTACTAATGTGTCCATGCAGACGCTTCAGCTAGTGAGACAATATTTTCTTATTAAGTTGAAAGACATAGGTACACAATTATAAAATAAATGATATCTATGGAACTTACAGTTATGTATGTTTTAATTAGGTCTTACAGAAGACAATTTAATAATTTGACGAATTGAATGACTTGTAATAATTGACGTGAAATTTTTAAAATTAATGAATAAGGTACTAGATCAGTTATTACCTATGTGGAGCCATTCTTACACTACCGGCTCGGTATGATGGCCGTTAAGTAGGTACGAAGAGAATTTGGCAGAGCTTGCTTGCTCTTTCTTTTTTTACAAGGCCTTTTAGTACCACCTAATATCTACTACTTTATCAACTCAACTACTAATGACTAGACCGTTTTACTCGGTCAATATCGTAACTTAGTTGATATGTCAAAAATTATAGCGTGCCGCACGTATAATTACGTATGACGGTTTAGGGGAGAGGGGCCGAACGTCTTATTTATCATTATCAAAAAGTCGGAAACCAAACTTATACTTTTGTTTAGATTCTTACGTATCAAATATTACGCAGCCAGGGTTGTAGGATGTCGGCCTATGCTTTTCATACACAAAGGAAAGAGGGGATGGAAACTACATAAAACCAACTATCGTATCATACAATCAAATAGGTATATGTATATATTTTTACCGAAGTATCTATCCCCTTTTTGCTTTCGGTAAGAATATTGGGAAAGAGAAATTTCATTCTACCTACACAAAAATCTCACATCAATCTAATTTCCTAGTAATTTAATACTTGTTCATTAGCGCTGGAGGTCCTGGGTTCGATTCCTGGGTCGGTACAAATGTTTGTGTGATCCACAAATGTTTGTTTCGGAGTTAGGGTGTTTTCTATGTATAATATGTATGTATTTAGAATTATATAAGTATGTACACAAGCTTGTTTTAGCTTAATTTGGGCTACATCCACAAATATTTATTTTATATTTATTTTATTAAAAGTAAGTCCGATCTAGAACGTACCGTGTTGGCACCACAATGAATCTTCAGAGTTGCCATGCGTAATTTATGAGTTACTACCAATAGTTAATATTTTTCAAATAAATTTATTTTAAGTAACACCAATAATGTATGAAATATTGAAATAATAGAATTTTGAAGTTAAAACATTAATTATTATAATAAACATTAACGCGTATTGACCAGCACGTATGAAAACTGTTACCTCTGATCTGGTCTACTACTGGTCATAAAAACTACCGTCTGTTTCTTTTTATTACCACTTACAACATACTGCGTTGCAAGAAAGAGAAGAATCCCCTTAAGTCGTTGTCCTGCTCGGGAACGTTTTTTACCTCTGACATGAAGTAATGCATTATAAACCGAATGTCGTTGAAAATAAAGTTCAATTTTAATTTGTTTTTGTCATTTCGTAAGCATTCCAGTTAGAAGTATAAGTTCCTTGCTTTATTCAGACATAATATAGCCTTAGGTTTATGAAAACGGAACGGAAAGGTCCTGCTGAGTGTTCTGACAGATACGGGTTCTTTTTTTTATTATTAATTTGAACACGCTTTGGTTACTTAGACCGAATGCCAAGTCTTGTTTCTTTTTTCATCTTCATTTCACATTTCCTCTAAGTCCCAGTCAAAGTCAAGTATAGTCTTCGGAATCCACAGTTAATACACACAAAACATTTGAAAATACTCTAATTTAGAAAAATTATACAACGGAGCGATAACCGCCCTTGCCTGCTTCGCGCCAAAAAGTCCAGATGCCGTTTAAAACAGCAACAAGAAACATAGACCATAATATATCTGCAGACCTTATGAATGCCATAATGTACTAATTCCCGCTTTGCAAAAAATAAAGGGGGGGGGGGGCGGCGAGGGTCACTTTTAGAAAAAAAAATCTACCTTGTAGTCATTCTCTTTTATGAAACTGCTAGCTGATGAGGATGACTGCAACACCGCCAGCATGGACCCTTTTTGACGATTGATATCAAACCAACAAATAAATCTATACTACTGGCAACATTATGCCACCTTAGTGGTATAAAAAATCGTTATTCGTAATGTATATTTGGCGGATGGGGGGTTTCAAAGGGGGGTCAAAAATGCCATTATTTTTACGATAGCACGCACCGTTTTCGAGATAATTAAAAAAATAAAATATGTAACTTTTTCTCAAGGAACTTATACTTCTAACTGGAATGCTTACGAAATCACAAAAACAAATTAAAATTGAACTTTATTTTCAACGACATTCGGTTTATATTGCATTACTTCATGTCAGAGGTAAAAAACGTTCCCGAGCAGGACAACGACTTAAGGGGATTCTGTCTCTTTCCTGCAACGCAGTGTGTTGTAAGTGGTAATAAAAAGAAACAGACGGTAGTTTTTATGACCAGTAGTAGACCAGATCAGAGGTAACAGTTAAACAGTTTTCATACGTGCTGGTCAATACGCGTTAATGTTTATTATAATAATTAATGTTTTAACTTCAAAATTCTATTATTTCAATATTTCATACATTATTGGTGTTACTTAAAATAAATTTATTTGAAAAATAATAACAATTGGTAGTAACTCATAAATTACGCATGGCAACTCTGAAGTTTCATTGTGGTGCCAACACGGTACGTTCTAGATCGGACTTACTTTTAATAAAATAAATATAAAATAAATATTTGTGGATGTAGCCCAAATTAAGCTAAAACAAGCTTGTGCTATGGAATCTAAACGACTGAAATACATACTTATATAATTCTAAATACATACATATTATACATAGAAACACCCTAACTCCGAAACAAACATTTGTGGATCACACAAACATTTGTACCGTACCGACCCAGGAATCGAACCCAGGACCTCCAGCGCTAATGAACAAGTATTAAATTACTAGGAAATTGGATTGATGTGAGATTTTTGTGTAGGTAGAATGAAATTTCCCTTTCCCAATATTCTTACCGAAAGCAAAAAGGGGTAAGATACTTCGGTAAAAATATATACATATACCTATTTGATTGTATGATACGATAGTTGGTTTTATGTAGTTTCCATCCCCTCTTTCCTTTGTGTATGAAAATCCTACAACCCTGGCTGCGTAATATTTGATACGTAAGAATCTAAACAAAAATTTAAGTTTGGTTTCCGACTTTTTGATAATGATAAATAAGACGTTCGGCCCCTCTCCCCTAATTATTATACGTGCGGCACGCTATAGTTTTTGACATATCAACTAAGTTACGATATTGACCGAGAAAAACGGTCTAGTCATTAGTAGTTGAGTTGATAAAGTAGTAGATATTAGGTGGTACTAAAAGGCCTTGTAAAAAAAGAGAGAGCAAGCAAGCTCTGCCAAATTCTCTTCGTACCTACTTAACGGCCATCATACCGAGCCGGTAGTGTAAGAATGGCTCCACATAGGTAATAACTGATCTAGTATCTTATTCATTAATTTTAAAAATTTCACGTCAATTATTACAAGTCATTCAATTCGTCAAATTATTAAATTGTCTTCTGCAAGACCTAATTAAAACATACATAACTGTAAGTTCCCTAAATATCATTTATTTTATTATTGTGTACCTATGTCTTTCAACTTAATAAGAAAATATTGTCTCACTAGCTGAAGCGTCTGCATGGACACATTAGTAGAAAGAGATAGCATCCCCTTTTAAAGCTTTCCTTTTCCGGAACGCTTTTGATGTGCACGTGAGCATTCCAGTTAGAAGTATAAGTTCCTTGCTTTTTCTTCATTTATCCTAATAATAAATATTATTTTTTTAATATATTATTATCTGGCAGGTACTACACGTGCCTCGACTAATGGGCTCTTATATGGTCAATATGCACTTGACAAGTCGATTAAAATATGAATGAAAGTAGCTTCAGTGTGCATGATTTCTTTGCACATGTGTATGCATCGACGTGTTGTACACTTGATATTGACTCAAGTCGCTTGACCATCTCCTGAGCCCATTAAGCAGGCAGGCGTCCCTCAAGTATTCATATAAAGGGGTCCAGACATGATCAATTGGCGATTGTCAATAACGTAGAATTTCATGTGCACGTATACGTCGATGCACACACCCATGCAAAGCAATCACGCACACTGAAGCAACTTCCATTCATATTTTACGTGATTGACAATTGCAAGGCATGATCGTCTCGGGGGCCTATAACATTTATCAGTATTCGTTACTACTCGTACACGTTAAGTTGATATACACTACGTAACAAAATGTTCCCAAGCGTGCATCATTCCGGTCACCCGGTCGCTCGGACCACAGATAGTATAATATATTCTATCTCGGACTCGGACGCGGCCGAGTATTTATATTCTATCTCGGACTCGGACGCGACCGAACGTCGACTGTACGCGCCCGAGCGGAGTAGCGCGTCCGAGAAAGGTCCTGGGTCCTGCTAAATTTTGTCGCGTACTGGGTACTGAACCAGTACGCGGTTATGCCATATAACACGTCCGGCAGTACGAACAGTACCTACCCAAGTCTAGAGGCCACACTTCGAATACCTACTTGAAGCGTAGTCTGTATATTACTGTCTTGCTCTGTGTGGGCTCTACGTCTCTTTCTAAGTAGGGTAGCCCTATTTTTATTTTTGCCAGGATACTTCATTTTCTATATATTCTTTATTGTACACAATAAAGACAATTATATTCATAATACAATGAAATATACATTTATTGTTAAAAATTACAGAGAAACATAATTATTACATATCTTTATTTATAATACAATTAGATGTACAATACATACATACATAAGGTCACGCCTTTATCCCCGAAGGGATAGGCAGAGGTATATTATCTTTTCACCTTTTTAAGAATTGGTCCCACGGAATAGGTGGTGAAAATTTATTATATAAATTAGATGTACAAAGGCGAGATTAACTATTTTCTCTGTTTTTTACGAAGACTGATAGGTAGTATTCTCTGCAGATTGCATAGGTACATTGCGAATAACGAAGCTATTCATCCAAGTGGGTTATTTTTCTAGGTTAATCAACATTACGTCTCGCGCGCTGCGGCTTTCCGTGGCAGGCTGTGACGTAAGCTCGCTCGCTGCCGCGGCAGCTCGTGGTGGTTCAAATAAATTCTCGTGTAAAAATAAATAAATGTTAGTGCTAAAGTCATTGGAATAAGATTTTAAATAATTTGATCGTGTGGCTCTCCGCTTAGGCTGCAAGGTGTGTGAACCTCACGAATGCATCTGCGGTGCCATGGTGGAGAGCGATGGTCATCATGCTTTGAGTTGTCGCTGCACCGATAGGCATCCGCGTAACCAAGCTCTTAATTAGTTAATCCGGCGGGCTCTGGGTCGGCTGAGGTCCCCTGTATCCTTGAACCACCAGGTTTGTCCCGCGCAGACGGCAAGAGACCGGACGGTCTGACCCTTGTGCCATGGAAGAACGGCAAGTGCTTAGTGTGGGACGCAACATGCATCAGCACTTTCGCCGCCAGTCACTTGGCTCGTACCGTCCATTCACCGGCGGCGGCAGTTGTAGAAATGATGGGCAGTTGCGGGAGTGATACTAAGGCTCTGGTCTCGGAGATCGGCTGTAGGCTACAGGACAAGACGCATGACTCCCACGTCTGGTCGTACCTGGTATAAAGGATAGCTATCCAGCGCGGCAACGCTGCTAGTGTATTGGGCACCTTTGCGCCTGGTATGATCAGTGGTGGTATGTTCAGTAGGCATTAGTTTAGTAGTTTAGTTATTTAATCTATTTATTTTATTTTTATGTATGTATTTTTAAGTTGATTATTGGACAATAAATTAGGAACAGGATTATTGGACAATAAGTTAGGAACTGTTGATGGTTTTAAGCGCTTTGTTACTACATCATAATCGGTTTTTTGAAAATGCAAATTGCAAATCCTGGCGCTTTCATAGAACTTCATTTTTTTTTAAATATGGAAAAGGAGGCGCCATCTACCAGCACTTTTAAGAAAGTTACACGACACGAATGTATAGAATTGCACCTATATCCATTCGTTTATAAGGTACGCGAGAAAATAAAATTTTTGATCAGTTAGCATTTAGCATACTAATTGCTTTTATAAAAAACTAGCGGATGTCACGCGGTTTCACCCGCGTAGTTCCCGTTCCCGTGGGAATACGGGAATAAAATATAGCCCATGTTCACCGCAAAGAGTGTAACAATTTTTAATCCCAACAGTGAAACAATTTTTCAAATCGGTACAGTAGTTCCGGAGCCTATTCGTTACAAACAAACAAACAAACAAAAAACAAATCTTTCCTCTTTATAATACTAGTATAGATATCTTAACTTAATTTTTAATGGTACCATGGACAACCATATTTCTCGCTGAATACTATTTTTAGGAAACCTAAAACAATTATTCATCATTAACATACGATAACAATACTTAACTTATTTTATTTACTCTAATAATGTAATAATATTATTAAATTTTAAACATTTAATAATAAAACAAACGGCACTTGACAAGTGGCACACAATTTATGATAAAATATGAAGGAAAGTTATAAAGTTATTACTTCAGTGAGCGGTGATTTCTTTGCTTAAGTGCGTGCATCGACGTGTAAATCGTGTAATATACACATGATATTGACAAGATTTGTCATGTGCCGTTTCATATTCATCTCACTTGACAAGTGCAGTTTGGCCGTGTCGGGAGCCCATTATTTTACTAGCTGCTTTCCCATCATGGAACAATCTGAAAATGTCAAATCGGGTATGCGCATTATCGTCCATGCCTGTTCGGCTGTACAATTTCAAAACCTAGTAAGGGACTCGAGACAAATTTTACAGGAGAGCCAAAAAACGAGTTGGTCAACTTGAGACCTTGCCGCTCCGAGACTAGAAGAGCTACAGCGATGAGAGTTATATCAAAAGATGCGGTATATCCTTGGCTTTGCACAGAGTTTAACTATTTTTGCGCATAAATAATAGATCACGTTTTATAGCACTTACTAATGATTAAATAGCTTTTTTAATTTCGAGCAAACCTGTTTATCAATTTTATAACATAGTAAGTGCCGTTACTAGGATTTTAATATTGTTGAATAAGTTCGCCTATTGCCACGATTACCAGTTAATAAAGCTGTTAGTACAATTTTATAAGGAAGTCAGTTACTTTTACATGAAATATTGATTCATATTTTATTGAAATGTAGAAAAAAATATTAAATGATATACCTAGGCTCCATGACACGTGAAAACATCAACTAAAAACGTATTAATCTGTAATAATTTGCCCCCCTGAAACTAAATCTTCGGATGCGTCACAAACTGGACGATAAATCCAAAATTGACTTTGGTTTGAAGGCATGAGCGAAACAAGTTTGAACAGAATACCATCTTTTTTACCCTGTTTTAAGATTTTGTCTAGATATTCCCTCATGGATGGTGTGCCGAACTCTTACAGACTAAAACCTCACGGTACTATACCACTACCTACGGTCGGGAGCTCCGGGTAAGCCCTTGGATAGGATTACTTCATTTGGTTTGGGTACTTTTCCGCGACTTTGGGGTTTTTCGGCTGTTACTCTCGCTTCCTGGGTCGTGTGTCGTGCGAAAAGTTTTCACGCCAAGCAGAGTGGAGAGGTGAGCAGCCCCACCCCATCTTTAGGCCCCCAGTCATGGAAGCCGACAATATTGAACTGTATGGCACCCTCGCCACAAACTGTGGATCTCGGGTTGGAAATTTATCTCCCCTCGCAGCGAAACACTGCTCGCAGAAAAACGCGGCAGCATCCCACTTACTCCCACTGGAGATCATGGCTCGCAGTCAGTCTCCAGCGAGATAATGTCTACGTCCACACCTGTCACCGTGGGCGCCAAATCCTAGTACCTGGCTCCCACGCTGTGAACTCCATCAATTTTTGGATTGCTGGGTCCTCGCCGAGTCCTTCGCAGTGCTGACACTTGCCCGTGGCTTCCCGGCGTATTTGCCACAGATACTTACCGAAGCACCCGTGTCCGGTAATTATCGGAGCGACCGGTAGAAGAGATTACCATGGCTCCTCTCCAGCAACTGGTTTTTGATCGATCTGAATGCCCCGATTGTGGCCCTATTTTCCCACCTTAGTTGCACGAGGTAAAGTCGCACTTTCCAAGTCTCTAAGATTTCCTGATGGATCTAGGACCGCTGAGTAGCTGGGACCGCTGAGCCAGGGAAGCTGTCTGTCACTATGTCGTATATTACTACCTCTCCCAACTAAGACACTTCAAGCCAGATGGACCGATGGCGACGATATGGAAGGGGTCGCAAGCTGGGACTGGATGCAAAATGTCCAGGATCGTGTGTTAATTGGGAGAGACCTGTATCCAGCAGTGGACTGCTACAGGCTGATTTGATTGATTGATTAATGGCATGTTTATTACGTACCTCATTAAAATTTTGAATACATTTTTTTGGAAATAGATTTTACATACAGACTGACGCTGCGTGGAGCGCCTTGCAGCGCCCCTCTGGACTTTCATTGGATTTTTAACAAAAAAGCCAACGAAGGATGCGGAGGCGTTGACGGTTTGTCACTTACTGACGTTAGCGCGCGAAATTCAATCGCCTTCGACAACTTCAAAAACCTAGCAAGTCGCACGACAATTTTTAAAACCTAGCAAGGGACACCCTTGCTAGGTTTACAAGTTGTCAGTGTCACTTGCTAGGTTATTGAAATGGTATTTTGAGGTTGACCGAATTACGTTTGAGTACTTGCTAGGTTTTTCAATTTTAAAAATCCTATTACTAAGGTCATTTTAGACTTTTTGGCAGTATGAATCGATGCTCCATAGCCTAGTAAATCGCAAAATGCAAAGACCCGTTTTTTCAAGGTGGTGTCCCTTACTAGGTTTTGATGACAATGTAAAATTGAACATAGACTAAAATGAATAACTAGAAGAAAAGGCGCAAAATTCGATTGTTGACAATGTAAAATTGAACATAGACTAAAATGAATAACTAGAAGAAAAGGCGCAAAATTCGAATAATTTAAAGTTCCGATTCTTTTGTTTGTCACGGAAACGTGTCTTGTGTGAATAATAATTTCAAAAATAAGAAAGGAAAAAGCAGTAAACATGCTACTAAATCAATTGCGTTATTTTCAACCATATAATAATATTAAGTTGGGTGTAACCACTTGGCAGAAACGTTATTATGAGAAGGCTGTAGCACAATGCATGAAAGCCCAAGTAATAACAATGCAACAACAACAAGCTACCAAACCCAGACCAGCTACCGTGAATTTACATGACAAAGAAGATCCAGTATTATCAACTGAGATATTTCCAACCGCTAAAGTAGTTCCTATGGTGTTAACAAATAAAGAAGCTGTTGTTTTGTCATTCGATGACGTACCGGGTCCTAAGGCTTTGAAACATTTAGCGAAAATTAGGCAGTATCTTTCGGAGATTGGTACTCAACTAACAGCTGGTTTTATTACAATTGGACTTAATATGGGTAAGTTCAGATGTTTAATTTGTAGAGTCGATGTAGCGTAGCACTGCAGTCCTCGGAGCGATGCGATGGTGTCAAAAGTATACTGTCACTTAACATGATGGTATCGACTTCAGTCTATTATCTTTAGTATTTTATGTCTTAATATCTTATTTAGGTATCGGCAAAGTATTCAGAACAGAAGTAGTAGGTATGTAAGGATAGTTCTTAGAACTGCGACTTCCCACCGGCACCGCCAAGCGACAGTTTGAGTCGCAGAAAGTTTATCTGCACAGTTACTACGTCTGAAATCGTTGGTTTGGTACCACCGGTTATCTCACGACTCTGCTTATGCCATTGACCTTTTTACTATAGGTAGGTACCTAAATATTCGGCTTTGCCTACCCCCTATCACCAATACATGCCAGTGTTTATAATAATGTATGGAAATATGCCATATTTCCGACATTATTACTGCTCCGCTCCTTTGGGCAGAAGCATGATAGAATGACACATAGCCTATCGTTATTTTAGAATAACTGGACCTTAAAGATTGTTCAAAATCGGTTGAGTTATTTCGCTTCGGCCGCCTAGGAAACCGGAGTTTGGTAACTGGTTTCCTTTAAGGATTTTTTAATCCGTCTACGTAACTGGTTACCATGGAGGATTTTTTAATACTGTTATGTAACTGGTTACCAAGGAGTACTTATCATATGTAACGTAAGCCTTCGACGAAACTGACGACGAAAGAAGAAAGAGTTAGGAGGTACTTACTTTCTTTTTGTCATTAAAAACGGTTAAATTGAAAACAATAGGTAAGATAAAGTATGACGAACAGAAGGCCGATACTTTTGGGCGAAGACAAGTCTGCGGTAGCGGGACTGCCGAGCTCGAGTGTGGTGTGAGAGAAATCTACCACTACGTCGTCCCTGCCCGGATATCCTTCCTCCCCGCCGCGCCGCCGCTTTGTCTGTGACAAACAACTTGGGGACAGTCAGTTCGGTTTGTGGAAAACCGGGGTGTGGGAACAAGGGAGGTGCTGTTTGCTGTTCAGGTTCCGGTCCAGAAGTGTAAAGATATACAGCAGGATGTCTATCATTGCTTTGTCAATTATGAAAAGGCTTTCGATCGGGTGTTGCATGGTCAACTAGTAGATTTACTGAGGATATTGGTCTCGACGATAGAGATCGCCATTATATCCGGAGCGTGTACTGGAATCAGGAAGTCAGAATAGAAGGAGACCAAAACCAATGCTGTTTCTGTACAAAAAGTGAGACAGCTGCATTCTGTTACCGTATCTCTTTTATTTGTATTCGGAAGCTTTAATAACAGAAGCTTTACATGATCTCGATTGAGTAGTAAAGATAAACAGCAGTAGTATTAACAATTTCCGCTATGCCACAGTTTTGTTAGCATGTACCTACTGTACAGTGACCGAATTGCAACAAATGGTGGAGAGACTAAAGCAATGCAGTCAAACGTTTGGTCTGAAGACAAAGATGAAATTTATCATAATATCTACTTTATAAATTGTAAAACTGAGAATGATAAAACATTAAAACATAAAACCAGAATAAAAAATAACACTCCAACTAAGTCAGTTTTGTCACAAGAGAACAAATTAAAACCAGCAGTAACTAGTGAACGAGTGGGCCGATTTTTTGATTCCGTACCTGTGGGGTAAAAACGGGACCCTATTATAGAGACTCTGCCGTCCGTCTGTCGGTCGATCTGTCTGCCACCAGGCTGTATCTCATGAATCGTACAAGCTAGACTCATAGTCAGATCATTTTCACTGATGATGCATTTCTGTTGCCACTATACTTAATAACTATTCCATGGAAACCGGTTACGTAGACGTACTAAAAACTCCTTCATAGTAACCAGTTACGTAGTAGTATTAAATAATCCTTCATGGTAACCAGTTACGTAGGCGTATCGAAAAATCCTTAAAGGAAATCAGTTACCAAACTCCGGTTTCCTAGGCGGCCGAAGCGAGTTATTTCTCTAAATATTATTCGGATCGCAGTTTTTTTTTTGTACCACTAAGGTGGCAGACAAGCATACGGCCCACCAGAAGGACTGGTGGTCACCGCAGCATATGAATGTTTGCAACACCAAGAGTAAAAACCTTCTAAGAACCCTTTTGAAGAACCCCGTACTGTAGGCGTTTGGGAAAACCGAGGCAGGGAGATCATTCCACAACATAAGCGTGCGCGAAAGAAAACCCCTATCGGATCTAACCGTGCTCGACTCGAACGCTCCGGACGTAGAGTGTGAGGATGAACTCCCTGTCAATGGCGAGCGGTGCGATGATAGAACGATGATGGTTATGTCCTCCTTTTAGGTAGAAATAGTAAACATTTCGGTTGCAACTTGCTAGTACATATTGGGTTGCTTTTTCAGGCACATACTTGAACACCAGGAAGCCGCTGAAAAATTTGTCATCTCTCTTCGATGAATACGGCCCAGTTGTGCGTTTTATAAGTCCTGTAGGATCCGACATCGTGTTACTAAACCATCCGGAACATATCCAAAAGGTTTACTCCATGGAGGGGGATTTCCCGGTCAGGTCAACTTTGGACTCGTTGGAGAAGTATAGATCGGAACACCGAAACCATACTTATGGATTGTACACTGTGTAAGTAGTATTAGCATTGGACATGTTCCTAAGTTCCTCATCCTAACCAATCTATCAAGGTTTGCAACTTGATTCTCGTCTCCAGTAGCGACATCTCCATAGTAACCTATCTGTCTTCGATCGTATTGTTGATCGAAGATATCTGCACTTTGCCGACAGGACCCTGTAGTAAGCTATGTAGGTGCCTACTTCTACCACTCTCCTACATTCCTATTCGCAACTTGACTCTCATCTCCAGTAGGGACATCTCCATATCTGTCTTCGATCGTATTGTTGATCGAAGATATGTGCACTTTGCAGGCAGGACCCGCCCTGTAGTAAACTATGTATGCCTACTTCTACCACTCTCCTACATTCCTATTTCATATTGTAGAAGGTAGGTAAATTGGTCAGTCGATCTGGCAAGGAGACCATAGGCTGTTTTAAATAGGCCTAGCAAATATGAAAGTACCTACAATGTATTTGGATAAGGATGGCTGCATTCATGGCTTTTTTGTACCACGATCTATGTTACGAACTACTATCAACTATGACCTATGTAAATGTGCACTAGATAAATCCTACACTTCACGTAACAACTGATATTCCGCTTACAGACACGGCCAGGATTGGTCACGCCAAAGAGCCCTAGTTGTGAATCCCCTGAACAATTCAATTTCTCATCATATGTTGGGAATCAATGATGTTTGTGACAATTTTACTAGAAAGATTTACAATTCAAGAGATTATCAGGACCAGCTATCGAAGGATCTTTATAAGGAACTCCATAAATGGGCATTTGATTGTATGGGTAAGTATTCTAACTCTGTATAGAAATGTATGATCGAACCTTATAACTCGATATGGATATTGGATAGTTATTTGGCATGCAATAATCTAATTTCTATCTGCCGACTCTGGATCAAATCGGTGACCTTTTTTTCTTTTGGCGGCATCCAACATACCGAACAGTGATCAAACGTTTCGCATTGAATAGGTTTCGTACAGTAGGGTCAAGTGTTCAACAATGAAACAGTGGTACACAATAAAACATAGTAATATTTCCAAAACGCCACGTTGGCAGTTAGTGCAATATATCGCGTAAGGACACTCAATAGATACCACCGGCGCGGCGTATCCCAGTTTGCGGCGGCACCGCGTGAGAAAAGACACGTCTGCGGCTCATATTTACTATTTTCGTCAAAAATTGAAGTATTTCTGGCTATCTTTAAAGATTTTTCATTATTTAATGGTTAGGAATATTATATTTTTTATGATTATCCTGCATTGTACATGTTTTGTAGATTATTTTGGCATATTTCATTTGTTTCAAAGTTACAATTTTGTGAACATAAATTAAAAGTTAGTTAGATAAACCCTAGGTAGTCAACAATGAAACAGTTTAACAATGGACACAATGAAACACTGTTTTATAGATTTTTATTGGTTGATATTGTGAAACCTTATCTATTAAAATTTGTTTTAATAGATGGCTCGTAACAAAGCTGTAAAAAGGACGAGGGGTGTATTGCTTACCAAATGGCAAAAATTAACAATATTCGATATTCTGTTAGCTGGGGAAATGGCTGGAATCGAATGTTTACGGTCTTATAAATCAGGGCATGCATAACTGTCATTAAAAAAGCCTGAAGCATGCAGCATGGCACGTCGTGCCACTGCATTTAACGTAGAAACGGACTGCTCTTTCTTTAATAACCCTACATTAAACAAAATTTGAATTAGGCACAGTTTATTTATGGTGTTTCATTGTTGAATATATGGTGTTTCATTGCGTACGCCTATATGGACACAATGACACAAATCCCATTTCTTAGTTTTTATTTCTTTGTCGATTCAAATCACTTTATTTAAAAAAATCTATAAATGACATTCGATACCCAATCATATTGACTACATGCCTGTAAAATTATAGACTTCTATCAGCAAAAACATGAGATGTACGAGGTTATGAACTTTTAGTGTTTCATTGTTGAACACTTGACCCTAGATACCTACATGAGGGTAGCGAGCGTCCTAACAATTTGGCGCGCTGCGGGTCCATATTCATCTGAAAAACCATTTAGACAACAATACAACATTCATTTCTAGTTTGACATTCGGATCGATAGATACTTAGATCTAGGGTAGTATTGTATGGTGTTTTTCTAAATATAAACATGATTGGGGTTGCGATGGGGCCTGACCGATATCTTCGGGGCCCAACCCTGCCTCACCTGCAGACTAACGGACAACCTCATCCGAAGAGAATGAGAACTGGATTCAAACCCGTCTGACCATCGTAATACAATAACATCAATCGTTGCTACTTCTCCAATATGGCGAAAAATCGAAGGTTTACTTACAGCACTAGACTGCAATTGGTTGATTTGATTGATAATTTCTGATGGTTCTGTGTGATAATATAAATTCGATAGTCAGATCAGAACAGCAATGATTAATATCATTATTTCAGGACTCATACTATTCTCAAAGAAATTCACCATGTTGGATACTGAGCTCGTGTACAGTCAGTGCGATATGTCGTGGTTATACCACAGCCTCGAGAAGGCCACCGAATCGATCATCAAGTGCGAATCCGGTCTCAAATTGTGGAAGTTGTTCCCCACTCCAGCTTGGGCATCGCTGATCAAATATTGCGACAATTTAGATGGGTATGTTGAAAGTTGTTTCTGATGTAATTTGTCTCCCCAAGCACAAGTTACCCTAAATAGCAAACGGCAGGGGTTTCCAAAGTTGACTCCGATCCGATCAATCTTGAGACCCGCCTCTCGGAGGAAAGAATTTTTGAAAGCACTAAATCGTAGAACAGCGTGTCGAAGTATCAATCGCCCTACATTTTCAGGCCCACTCGGTAGTTCTGGCTTACGGTAACCCTTATCAAGGTAACTTGAAAAAGATTCTCCTAGTCAGAAAAGGAAGAATGCACGTGGAGTACTTACCTACTGTCTTAAATTACACGAAATGTAGGTAATTGTTGAGAAAATTCTTTTTAATGAACAAGAAAATTTTATTTGCAGTTTGATTGGCAAACACGTTATGGAAGCGGAACAATCTATCTCTTTTACTAAAGACCTTTCTGAAATTAGTAAGTAATTTTATATTATTATCTACCTTTTGTACACTGATATTTCCTCATACATATGTCGCGTAGCTAGGTTTTTGTAGTTGACTACTACTAGCTACGATTACCATTCTTTTCTGACACAATTGAAACAAGACTTCGCCAGACTAATTTCATTATTTGTACCCTTTAGATAAAAACTCTTTGATACATGCAATGCTAATGGGGGAAGAGAAGATGAATGCTGAAGACATTGCTACAATAATTATGGATATGCTTCTCATTGGAGTCAACACTGTAAGAGTTACTATTATTAGATAGCTTATTTTACTAGGTTTACTTCAAGTCTTGGCTTTGCAAGCAGGAGCTTATTCGCTTGGTTTTAGCCTATTCGATTTCGTCCCAATCTACTGTTTCACTGAGGAAAGTTGGGAGTCAAGAGAAATCAGTTTTTTATATATCTACCTACCTTCTATGGCTGCCGGGATTGGTGGAGTGATGTAGATTGGGGACGCCATATATGCCTGCAGTGAAAATATTACCGGTTCCTCTTTACTTTCATTGTAAATGGATCTTGAGGGGCCATCATTTTTTGCGAGTAGGAACTGATTTTTCATGTTTTTATCAACTCTACGAACAGTAAGTAATAGGTATGCAGGGTCCAGCGCTGGGTTATAAAAAAGATAAATGAAGGTCGTCTGTTTGCAGATTACGTCATCGATGTCTTTCATATTATATTACTTGGGCAAATATCAAAGAGCACAAAAAATATTGTATTCGGAAATACGTGATTTGAACCCAACTTTTAATATAAACGATATGAAAAAGTTAACTGAACAAACTCCTTACCTTCAGGCTTGTATAAAGGAGACTTTGCGGTAAGTGTATTTTTCACCATCACTATCATTGCTGTTTGAAGTTCGAGAGGTCTCCAGGACCTAACTTGTGCAGCAGGTTCAATCGAAGTGGAATATTAATGCGACTACCTTTGTTGAAGTAACAAACAACTTACTGTGATGGATTATGGATTGAAGTAAAACAATTTCTTCTTGTATATTACACCAAATTCTATATTGATTCCAAAAATAATTACAGATATAATATTTTACGTTGTACAGAAATGTCGTCCATTTAGTAGGGAACCAAAAAGCAGAGAGGCTGCATAGAGTAGTAATACGTCAAAGTGTATAAGGCCGAGCACAGACGTTGGCAGCAAAGTCGAGGATACACAATTATATTCTAACACTCCTCCTTAGACTCTACTTTGCATTACATACATAATACACAAGTCAAAACAAGCAAGAAACAATCTTTTACAAGAGGTCAAAACAAATAAAATAAAAAGCTCTACATAATATGTAAACTCTACATATTAAAAATAACTCAAAACACTACAATGTCATTCTTACATTTAAATTGTCTAAATATTGAAAATGTTTTTGAGTACATAGAGGTTTTGTCAAAACATCTGCTACCATATTATCAGTCGATAAATACTTAACACTAAAATTATGATTATGTATCAGGTCCTTTACATAGTGATATCTTAAATCTATGTGTTTCGTTCTTTTATGGGAATACTCTTTATGTAATAACAATTTTTGAGCACCTTGATTGTCATTATATACAGTTACATCAAAAGTCTTATCTATAATCTCTGATAAGAAGTTACGAATAAAACAAATATCTTTGCATACATCACCAATAGCTATGTACTCACTCTCAGTGCTAGACAAAGCAATACAACGTTGTTTTCTAGCTTCCCAATTAATTACATTGTTTCCTAACTTAACAACGAAACCTGTATAAGACCTGCGGTCAGATAAATCATTGGCCCAATCTGCATCTGTGTAAGCAATTATTTCTAAATTCTTACTTTTAACAAAGCTAAGACCATAGTCAATAGTACCTGCTAGGTATCTAAGTACACGCTTTGCAGCTTGCCAATGACTTAAGTCAAAACAAGTGTTAAACTGACTTAATTGGCTACATGCGTAGGCAATGTCAGGACGTGTACAGACAGCTAAATACATAAGCGAACCCAGTAATTGTCTGTACTTATATACATCATCATCTAAACAATCATTTTTATTTCCTGTGTCCAGTTTAGAATTCACAGGTAATGGAGTCTTTACAGCTTTACAATTCGTCATGTTATATTTACATAATAAACGCCTTATATATTCTGATTGATCCAGTTTAATAACGCCTTGCTTTCTTGTTACTTTCATACCTAAACAATCAGTCAACTGACCTAAATGTCTGATTTCAAAGTTTTCCTTTAACATATTAATTACATTAAAGACACAATCATTATGAAAAACATACAAATCATCAACATACAGTCCAATTACAACATATTCCTGTTTAGTTTTCTTTATGTATATACAAGGCTCACATTTACACTGAATAAAACCATTATGCAATAAAATTTTATGTATCTTGTCATTAAATTGACGACTAGCCTGCTTAAGACCATAAATGCTTTTCTTTAATAAGCATACTTTATTATCCTTTCTAAAACCCTCCGGTTGCTCCATATATATAATCTCATTCAAATCTGCATTCAAGAATGCTGTGGTTATATCTATATGGTCAATTTTAAGATCTAATTCAACCGCTAAAGCAAATAAAATCCGCAAGGATGAGTGACGGACTACAGGCGAAAAAGTATCTGTAAAATCTACACCTTCTTTCTGACTAAAACCACGGGCAACCAATCTTGCTTTATATTTAACAAAATTACCCATTGAATCGTATTTCCTTTTAAATATCCATCGACACTTAACAACATTAGCGTCTTTCGGATAGTCAACCAAAGTCCATACATTGTTTTTAATCAATGAAGTATACTCACAGTTCATAGCCCTAAGCCACTCCTCCTGATCAACTGAATTAATAGCCTCCTTGTAACTATAAGGCTCACCCGAATGTTCAGCTTTCATAGCTGAGAGGTCATACTCTTTGTAACGTTGAGGAATGTTACCACGCGTAGTGCGGACAGGACGAGAAGGCTCATCAGGCAGAGAAGACGTGTTGCTGCTACACACACCATCCTCATCACCATGATCACTGGCCTCTCCCTCATCACCTGTCGCATAAGTGTCATCAGACAGCGGAGAACACTCAGGTACCAGCGCCCCATCCGTATCTGAGACAGGATGATAATCATAAGAGTCTAGACCAAAAATATTTGTCTCATCATAATTATTATTAGAAATGACATCAGGAATTAAATCATTACTATTATTACTAGGGTCCATGTCATAAAAATAAAATTGATTTTGACTACTATTTTGCTCGGGTTTGACGCATACCGTCCCATTCGCATTTCGTCACGAATTCAAAAATGGTCTCATTCGCATTCGGTCCCATTCGCATTCAGTCCCATTCGCATACGGTCCCATTCGCATTCAGTCCCATTCGCATACGGTCCCATTCGCATTTGGTCCCATTCGCATTAGGTCCCATTTGCATTTTCAATGTGTCAATGACAATAACGATGATGGATAGGTTAGGTTAGAAGGCAAATGCGGGAGCGGAGCTCCCGCATTAGCCTTCGTGGTTATTTTTTTTATGGCCATTTAACACCAACATCAATTTCGATAGTGTGTCTCCGAAACTTAATAATTTTGTCATTGATTCAGTCCAGTCACCATTTTTATTTCTTTATCTTTATTGAAATTCAATATACATCAAGTACATCTTTCTTAAAAAAAATTGAAATTGATGTTGGTGTTGAATGGCCATAAAAAAAATAACCACGAAGGCAAATGCGGGAGCTCCGCTCCCGCATTTGCCTTCTAACCTACCCCATCCATCATCGTTATTGTCATTGACACATTGAAAATGCGAATGGGATACGAATACAAAAAACTTTTAACAAAACTTAATTGTAATTCAACAACTCAGCAAGAATTTATAAAAAATAACATTTTTACAGTTGAAAAAATAGTACTGTTGTGTAATTTGTTTTTATTTTCAAGCCTACCAGTTGAAACAATAATCAGATAAATAAAACTTTTATCTGAGTGTGACCATTTTGCGAATGGGACAAAATGCGAATGGGACCAAATGCGAATGGGACCGAATGCGAATGGGACCGAATGCGAATGGGACTGAATGCGAATGGGACCGAATGCGAATGGGACCATGGGACGAAATGCGAATGGGACGGAATGCGTCAAACCCGTCACTCTCCTACGTTCACATCAGTTTTGCCCAAGAACTCGGTTTCTAAAAACTTAACAGTTCTGGCAAAGACGACCTTTTTGGGATTGTTGGGATCACTGAGACGGAAACCCTTGCAAGTATCTGAATAACCAACGAAAATGTATTGTTTAGCTGTAGGGTCTAGCTTACGACGCTTGGCTTTAGGTATTAGTGCATAGGCAGTACACCCAAACACACGTAGATGACTAAGATCTACTTTATTCCCTGTCCATGCATATTCAGGAATTCCATTATCAGGTAACGCACTGGTAGGAGATCTATTCTTAAGATATATTGCTGTCATAACCGCCTCTCCCCAATACTTCCTAGATAAACCGGACTCCACCAACATAGCTCTAGCCCTCTCAAAAACAACTCTATTAACCCGTTCCGAAATTCCATTTTGTTGTGGGCAATATGGAACAGTGGTCTGGTGTATAATACCTTCTTGGTCAAGATAATTAAGCAAGTCATTATTACAATATTCTGTTCCGTTATCAGAACGTAAAATCTTAATGGATAGACCAGTTTGTTTTTCTACCTGCGCTTTAAATAATTTAAAAAGTGAACTCACCTCAGACTTGTGTTTCATTAGAAAACCCCAGGTTTTCCTAGTGCAATCGTCGGTGAATGTCAGCAAGTAATTGGCACCCCCGATGCTTGTCACATGCAATGGTCCAGCAACATCTGAAGTTATGAGGTCCAATGGTTTGGCAGCACGACCGCATGTCTTAGGATAAGATGAATTCAACATCTTACCCAATAGACATGGCACACAGCTGCTTGGCACGTTGTCCTGTTTAAAAACAACACCAACACATTGACCACCACCACTCAGAATACTAATACCTTTATTAGATAAATGACCGAGACGCTTGTGCCATAATGAAGAAGGCACATTGACAACAGCATTTGCATTCTCTGTTCCTTGTCTAGAACACAAGGACTTGGAATCCAATTCGGAGATACGCTCAACATCTGCCACATTCATGACATAAAGTCCATTCACTCTATTTGCAGAAGCAATTTGGTCACCAATGATTTTACAACTTTTATAAATCCTACACTCATCCCTATTAAATACAACAGTATAATTATTATTAGTAACTCTACTAACAGACAATAAGTTACATGACAAATCAGGTACATAAAGAACATCATTAAGCCTTATATTGGAAGAAACATTTACATTACCTATTAACTGGCCTTTAAGTTGCTTGCCATTAGCAATTGATACAGAACTATCATAGTTTCTCTTACCAGATAACATATCTTCCCGACAACACATGTGACAGGTAGCACCGCTATCAATAATAAACATATTATCACAGCTGGTAGACGCAGTACATGCAGTTGCTAGGAAAGCACAGCCGTCACTAGAGTTCTTCTTCTGATCTCTTTTCTTCTTAAAACAGCGCTTAGAACTGTGCCCCTGTCGGTGGCAATAGTCACAAATAATAGTAGGTTTCCTCTTATGAACAATATAGGCTGATGATGAAGCTGACGTTAAGCGACGGTGATCCTCCTGTATTAGACGAGCTTTAACTAATTCACTTGTCAGCTTGTCCGTTAACTGGGCGGTTTCTAAGCTTGATACAAGCACATCAAACTCTTGAGGTAACCCACTCAACAATATCTCAGCAATCTCACAATCCTCTATAGTTTTCCCTATGTCATGCAATTGATGAAAAGAAAAGAAAAATGAAAAGATTCATTGTATGTTCAATGTATTCAGACATATTACTGTGGTGTTTGTATTCAACTTTATGTAGTTGACGGAGTAATAGTACTCTTCTGTACAAACCTTTATGTTCGAAGGCTTCAGCTAACTGAGTCCACGCTTCTTTCGAGGTTTTACATTGTCGTACATACTGATAAAGACTTGGGTTTATGGTTAAGCATATGCGCGCCAGCGCTCGGCTGTCACGTGCACCATCGGTGTCGGAACTGTCGGTTCCCAAAACACATTTCCACAAATCTTCTAATGTCAACAGCATCTTTATAGCAAACTTCCAACTCACGTAATTCGCCACGCCATGTAGTTTCTCAATGGCAGCCATCTGAATTTTTGTCGAATCCATCCTCAACACAAATGTGAAGTATACAATAAGTATTCAGGTATTTCTCAACAAGGTTAAGCTGGGTCAATAACCTGTTTGAAGTTCGAGAGGTCTCCAGGACCTAACTTGTGCAGCAGGTTCAATCGAAGTGGAATATTAATGCGACTACCTTTGTTGAAGTAACAAACAACTTACTGTGATGGATTATGGATTGAAGTAAAACAATTTCTTCTTGTATATTACACCAAATTCTATATTGATTCCAAAAATAATTACAGATATAATATTTTACGTTGTACAGAAATGTCGTCCATTTAGTAGGTAACCAAAAAGCAGAGAGGCTGCATAGAGTAGTAATACGTCAAAGTGTATAAGGCCGAGCACAGACGTTGGCAGCAAAGTCGAGGATACACAATTATATTCTAACAATCGCCCGAACTTATACCTACTTCTAGTTACTCTAATCTAATCTGTAGTGTAGCTCACTTCGAAGTGCGATGCTAAATTCACATTCCTTTGCACGGTTTTCGGTAGAAGCCTGTAAGGATAGTCCCCTCATCCAAACCATGGTCTTACAAGCCTCTTGGCTATGAAGACCGAATCGTCGGGAGTGTGTTGCGTGTGCTCTTTCCGGCGCGCACTTCGTAGACTACCACAATTGACTATCCCAGCGCTCTCCCCTTTTTGGGGCCTAGCAGTGACCATCGATGCACGTTGGGTTTTCAGCGCGTCAACTTATTTGTGGGTCTTCGCCTCTGATAATATGAAATTAGCTTACAGCACAACTGCGCAATGGTTGCAAGTCTGGCGCCTGAGTAGAGAATTTCCTGTATTGTAATTGTAAGTTTCGCGAACCTCCAGAAGACCAAAGTCCTGTTGCTTACCTATCCCTTACAGCCGCTTGAATGTTTCCATGAAAGCAGTCGACTTCCCAGTAACCAATGTTTTCCATTTATTTCATTAATGTTCAATTTTGCTATGTTGTAAGCATTTCTCAGATACAAAATGTAGACCGAATACAGAAGATTTTTCATTACAGATTAGTGCCTCCGATACCCGTGTTGACAAGGGTCCTGCCTAAAAACATTACGTTGGACAGATACAAGTTAGTATGTGTTTAAATAAACATATATACATACATATAATCACGCCTTTATCCCCGAAGGGGTAGGCAGAGGCATAGTATACGCCCACATTTCACTTTATAGTATTTATGTCCCACGTAATAGGGGGTGAGCCTATCGCCGTGTTGAAATGGACAGGCGCAGGTCGCGCGACCTCCTGTTGAAATTTCTCAAGTCGCAAAAATGAACCTATTTTAAGGTCTAGATGCAGTGACCACGTGTCATAAACCAGTCAAGAGTCATGAGATATAAGAAATTTTTGATTAGTATACGGTCGCGAAATAGGAAGTTACCTTAGGTCATGAGCACTGACTCACGTGCGATAGACAGTTGTAAGTCGGTTGTTATTCGAAGTCGGTAATTGGGTGGAAGTTCGTCAGAATACATTAGAAATCGATCAGATGTTGGTAGCGGCAGTTGATCGGAAGTCTGTAGCAGAATAACTGTACAGACTAATCTTATTCGTTACCAGTTTAGATCGACACTCGACAAAATCGACACCTAGGGAAAATTCTTTTAATCACGGATCGGATAGAATTTTGGACGTTGAACTCTGTGCAAATGACTCAAAACTCTCGCCGAGATGAAGACAATCTTATCTATGCGAGTGGCAGAAACAGATAGTATTGTGACAATGTCCAAAATTCTTCCTGCTCCGGACTTCATGTACCTAAAACTATGTATTACGGCAATTTTAGTACAAAAAACAACAATTTAGGTACATTTCGTTGTATTTATACTTACGTTACAGTATTCCACGTGGTACATTGATCATTATGTCGACACAAGACGCATCTCTGAAAGAAGGTAACTATGATGACGCTTCGGTGTTTACACCTGAAAGATGGCTAAAAGACGACGCTAAAGAGTACCACGCATTTGCTTCTATACCATTCGGCTCTGGAGCGAGGAAATGCTTAGGACAAAATATAGCTGAAACTATGTTATCGCTGCTTACAATAAAGGTAAGAATAAAATAAATAAATATTTGTAGACATTCACACACAACTTCATCTAGCCCAAATTAAGCTAATATAAGCTTGTGCTATGGGATCTAGATGACTGATATACATACTTAAAATAGGTACATACATATTACACATAGAACGCATCCAAACTCCTCCAAAAACCGTGGGATGAAGGGATGAGATGTTCCTTCAACACAGCGGAGGATCCTCTGACCAGGCTAGGGGAACACGCCTGGCGGACCGAAACCCGATTTCAGCCATTTTTAGCCTTTATTTCCCGTGGTCCACCTCGTAGTCCACCCAGGTGAACCACGGGATTTTTTTTTTACCCGTGGTCCACCTGCATAGCCATATGTTTGTAACAGTAAATTATATAATAAAATTATGGATATACTTTTAATAAAAAGAGTAAAAAATTACCAGTAGTACTACTAAGTGGTCCCAGTAGTACCACTGGTACTTAAATTTTACCCATGGTACTACTGGATCAAAAATAAATGAAGATCGGCAAAAACAAATGAAGATCGAAAAAACAAATGAAGATCGAAAAAACAAATGAAGATCGGAAACACAAATGAAGTTTGAAAAAACAAATGAAGATCAACAAAAACAAATGAAGATCGGCGAAACAAATGAAGATCGACAAAACAAATGAAGATCGAAAAAACAAATGAAGATCGGAAAAACAAATGAAGTTTGAAAAAACAAATGAAGATCAACAAAAACAAATGAAGATCGGCGAAACAAATGAAGATCGACAAAACAAATGAAGATCGGCAAAACAAATGAAGATCGGCAAAACATGCAGATCAATAAAACAAACGTCTATAAGCAAGTTCATAAGGTCAAAAACTATTCGCAGCTATATTTTGTAATCTAGATGCGATTGCCATTCAAAAAAATAGGGGCAAGTAATTCTCGACCTTAACGACACTTATTTAAAAATGTGCTTTTAGGCGTTTATAGACATCACTGATCACGAATATATAAAATTAAATAAATATTATGCATGCTCCTAAGGTCGAAATTCACTTGGACCCATTTTTGTAATCTAGATGCGATAAACATTCAAAAAAATAGGTGCAAGCAATTCTCGACCTTATAAACATGCATAATATTTATTGATTTTTTACATGTTCTTGATCAGTGATGTCTATAAACGCCACAGAGCACATTTTTGAGATGTGTCATTAAGGTCGAGAGTTGCTTGCACCTATGTTTTTGAATGGCAATCGCATCTAGATTACAAAATATGGCTGCGAGTAGCTTTTGACCTTATAAACTTGCTTATAGTCTTTTGTTTTATTGATCTGCATAATTATGTTTTATCGGTCTTCATTTGTTTTTTCGATCTTCATTTGTTTTGCCGATCTTCATTTGTTTGTCGATCATAATAATTGGTTTCGCTGATCTTCATTTTTTTCGCCGATTTTCATTTGTTTCGCCGATCTTCATTTGTTTTTGTCGATCTTCATTTGTTTTTTCAAACTTCATTTGTTTTTCCGATCTTCATTTGTTTCGTTGATCTTCATTTGTTTCATTGACTTCATTTGTTTCGTCGATCTTCTTTTGTTTTGTTGATCTTCATTTGTTTTGAAAATTATTTCATTACTTTATACATTTTACCTTTTAGATGTTCTTCGTATACCACAACCTATAATGGATCTTTTTCCACTGACATGTCCTAAAAGATCCATTTTTCATAAAAAATACTTTAAGGTATTAAAGTGGACATGATATGTCCACAAAGATCCATGATGAATCTTTTTAATGGATTTTAGTGGATAAAGGGCACTTGCATAAAAAGGTTACCATAGCTGTAAGTGTTGATAGAAGAGCGCTAAGTGTCAGGTGGACCACGGGTAAAAATTATTTCCCGTGGTACACCTAGGTGAACTACGGGTAATAAAAAAATTCCCGTGGTACACCAGGTGGACTACGGGTAAAAAAAAATTCCCGTGGTTCACCTGGGTGGACTACGAGGTGGACCACGGGAAATAAAGGATTTTTAGGATAATCTGATATCGAAGATAAGTTTTCGGTCCAAGCAAGTATAGTCAAGATACATAACTATTACCCGCGCGATCACATGGTGTCAAAGCCAATATTCCTTAAATTTGGAGCCACTATATCCAATGAGGTGGTTATTATCAAAACCATATTCAGAGCTTTAATGTAATACCAATGCTCATGTCTGTCTACCAAGGTCCAGTTACATGAAATAGTTCAGCTGAGCTCTACTGATAAAAACATGTTAACTCATGTCTGCAGTATTAAACTTTTGCTTTGAGAGACAATTTGAATTGAGAATTTCAATTTCTTTGACATGAATACTGAGCGAGAATCTTTCTTCATTTGCTTTCAAAGTCCCACCTGTACGTCAAATCTGCACTTTAGTCAATGCCCTGACCAGGTTCCCTCTGTTGCTGGTCACAGAATAAACTGCGAAGTAAAAACTGTAAATAACTTGACTGTCTCATTATGCATATGGTTTTGTTTCTAGATTGTGCAGAAATATAAACTGGAATACCACTATGGAGATATCCAATCATCACGAAACTTCATATCGAGGCCAAATAAACCATTGAAAATAAGGTTTGTGGACAGGCCCTAGACACACGAACAAAGAATAAGAAAGGATTCCCATATTGAAGCTTAAGTTCTTTAGTCATACTTAATAGTTGTGTAGGTGTGTATAAATAATAGCAAACTTTATACAATAAATTTATTAATTTATCTAGCGTCCAATATTAATTCTTAACCATTAAATAATAAGATTACACTTATCACATTAATAATTACCGCTGCCGTCTAGATGTGAATATATTTAGATATTTTCCCCTGGTCATTTCCTTGGCTTCTTCCAGTCCAAGCTGGTACGCAAGGTCATGTAGTTTCTTCACCTCCATGATCAAGCCACTTGTAGACAGTGATCCCAACTCTGAAATAACAATGTTGCTATGTGAGTATTGTGACTGCTTAACTGTGGTCAGCATGGATCCAACTGGAGGATGTTACACAATTGAATCTATATACACATTATGAATGCTATGTCATAGGATCTTTCCAAGATCTTAGGGCCATGGTCAGACTTGTCTGCAAGTGGTTCTAAATGGAAACCCTGTACCAACCTGTCTGGCCAGTAAGGTACAATTGTGTGGATTTTGGAAGTGTAGATATAATGCAAATTGTTGAAGATGTGGAATGCATATTATTGCAGAATTCCAATATTGAAGACATTTAATCCACA
This sequence comes from Miltochrista miniata, assembly GCA_933228765.1. Lineage (NCBI taxonomy): Eukaryota > Metazoa > Arthropoda > Insecta > Lepidoptera > Erebidae > Miltochrista > Miltochrista miniata. The sequence goes on along the minus strand of OW121762.1, from coordinate 19,891,828 downwards.
AGAGAAACATGGGCATGTAAGGGCAAGGTGGCAATGTAGTCAATATATAAGATTCATACAAAAATCGTTTTCTTTTCACCTGTACATCTTGCTAAACTGTATTGAGAATTTTGTTAAGGTAGGTCATTGGAACTTTCTGCATGTAGAAGAGAGACCTAACGGCCAAAAATAATAATACACAATCATGTGATATGGCTAAATTGGGAAGATGCCATGTTCAGCAGCAAAATTTGATGTCGGTTGTGAGTTGCGGTAGTTGGATAGATTGGTTCCGTTTCATGAGTCAATTTCGCTACGCGTCTAGCTACTACTTAAGTTTCTCTACCCATCAAATTTTTTATTACATCAAGTTCTCATTTCATGAAGTCTTTTATTTTCAAAAATCAGTGAAAACAGACAATTTCATAGCTTAGATTTTACCATCTCGCAGCATATCTGGTGGAACAGCACCCTAATAATAATTGTGCTACTTGTATGTCTGTTTACATGTGAAAAGACTGGGACATGCTTGTTATAAAATTATGTCAGCTAGACTTGTATGTACATTCCTAGTTCTCACTAGAAGCATAAATATAATTTGGCCCTAAATGATATTAGGTGCCTAGTCAGAAATTTAAATTAAATCTAGCTATCTAAAATAATTAAAGCTAGATTAGGTCAGGATGCGCGGCGATGTTTGGTATAAAGTGACATACGTTAACATTATGAACAAACATGCTAATAAATACACTATGAACTAAAGACTTACGTTGCATGTAATTACAATCCTCTTTGGTAACCCCCTTGTTCCAAGACGGCGGGGACTGGTTGCTGTTGGGCATAGGTGCAAACTCCGACACCCCTGGAACTGCAAATGCGGGTGATGAACATCGTGACCCATCATCAGAATGCGAAGCCTTAACATTTTCGTTACTCATCACTAATAAAAGTTTAAATTATGTCGTTGATAACCGAAATGGGTAACCCAGAGAAAATACAAACGTAAAGAACGGGACGACAACATTAGAAAAGAAAACATTTCCCGCGATTTTTGAAAACACAAATAATTTGACATTGACGGAGTTACTAAAAACCATCAAAATTTATCAAAGGTTTATACTAACTACTAATTGCTTACTTTGTTCAGGCCATAATTCAGGTGAAGCACGATCAAGTTTCTCTGAGCTGAAAAGGCTCTCTTCTAAAGACGCCAATGGAATATCATCACATTTATTTTGATCTGAAACGACATACAGACATGACATTTAGTACCCAAAAATGAATTGAGGCCTTCTCCAGAACATTATTGATTATCTAGTAGAAACTGTTTAGGGTAACTAAATCATAGCATCATTTTAAATAGTTATTTACCATCTTGAACAACAGGATTTTCTTTCGCGGCCATTTTACAAATTTTTCGTTTGACAATGAAAATGACAAAATTGACATTTCGATTGTCGATTTTTTTTTTAAATACTGGCTTTGGTTACTTAGACCTTATGCCAAATCTTGCTTCCATAAAATATCTAGAATAAAAATAACATTTATGGTTAAAAATTATGGTGAAACAAAATTCCATATGTATTTACTAAACTAAACCTAAATATGGCGTCAGTGGCACTTGCCCAAAAGACTAGCAGCATTTCACCATTGAATAGCAACACCTATTCGCTGAGAGCACTGATCTGTATAATTGGTGTAATAATACAGATCAGTGGCTGAGAGAGAAAACTGCCAGCCCTTGGGTCACCAGTCGACTCCCTTTCTTGCGCGTGGTACTACCAGTGGTACTACTGGTAGTACCACAAGTAAAAAAAAATACCCGTGGTACTACCAAGTGGTCCCAGTAGTACCACGGGTAAAATTGAATTAACAGTGATACTACTGGGACCACGTGCTCAACTTAACTGGATAAAAATAAATGAAGATCGTTAAAAACAAATGAAGATTGGTGAGAACAAGTAAAGATCGATAAAAACAAATGCACATCTATAAAAACAACTGAAGATCAGTAAAAACAAATGAAGATCGGTGAAAACAAATGAAGATCGGTAAAACAAATGAAAATTGGTGAAAACAAGTGAAGTTCGATAAAAACAAATGCACATCTATAAAAACAAATGAAGATCAGTAAAAACAAATGAAGATCGTTGAAAACAAATGAAGATCGGTAAAACAAATGAAGATTGGTGAAAACAAGTGAAGATCGATAAAAAAAATGAAGATCGATAAAAACAAATGAAGATCGGTAAAACAAATGAACGCCACTAAAACAAGCGAAGATCGATAAAAACAAATGAAGATGGGTGAGAACAAGTAAATATCGATAAAAACAAATGCACATCTATAAAAACAAATGCACATCTATAAAAACAAATGAAGCTCAGTAAAAACAAATGAAGATCGGTAAAAACAAATGAAGATCGGTAAAACAAATGAAGATTGGTGAGAACAAGTCAAGATCGGCGATTACAAATTAAGATCGGAAAAAACAGATGAATAATGCCTAATCAGATGGTAATCCCTGTTATACCCCAATTCAGACCAAAATTTTTCACTGCAACTTTGAAATCGCGAATATTAACGCTCTAATAAAAATATTTATTGATGTTAAGATCGTACGTTGCTACGAGTACTATCACTGGCATCGTCGCCTATGGAGAAAAGCGAAACGTCTGTTGTGCAAATCAAGATGCAAAGCGAAAAATCGCATCGTATCTTTGTGCTCTGCGTTACCTTTCTTACCGAGAGAAAAGATGAAGAAGGTTTGGCATACATTCTTGCAGAAAGTGAACACCTTTCAGTTAAAAAATTTACAAAAAATGTACAACGCACATGGGTCAAAAAATATTATTTAGATTTCCTATGTGTTTTTGGCATGAGACAGAACAAATAACGTTCTTGAAGGATATCAAGCCAAATGAAATAAAATTGTCAATAAAAACAATAAATCGTTATTGCGTCTACTAAATGCTATCACTGATGACAGTCTCGTTAAGCTTGTAGCTCAGCAATTTAATAAAAGGAGGACTCGTCATATAGTTAATGACGACAATATTCAATACATATAGATGCAGTTATTAAATTCCGAAATCTCAGTAGGTCACGCCCTGTTGATCACTTGTTTTTACTGACGTTCATTTGTTTTTACCGATCGTCATTTGTTTTTACCGATCTTTATTTGTTTTCACCCACTTTCATTTGTTTTCACCGATCTTCATTTGTTTTCACCCACCTTCATTTGTTTTCACCGATCTTTACTTGTTTTTACTGACGTTCTTTTTTTTTACCGCTCTTCATTTGTTTTCACCCACCTTCATTTGTTTTCACCAATCTTCACTTGTTTTTACTTAGGTTTATTGGTTTTACCGATCTTCATTTGTTTTAACCGATCGTCATTTATTTTTGATCCAGTAGTCCAATGGGTAAAATTGAATTACCGGTAATTTTTTACCCGTGGTACTACCAGTAGTACCACTAGTAGTACCACGGGTACATACATAAAAAAATACATACAAAATACATACTTACAAAATCTGGTTAACTACGAATCTGGTGAGTTGAGAATCTGGTAAGTTGCGAATCTGGTGAATATAGAATCTGGTGAACTGCTCCTGAGGGTAATAAACAATACATAGTACATAATAAACAATAATTTATTTATGCATTAAAATTTTACATTGAAGTTCTCAGTGTTACATTACTAAAATAACAATTGTTTTGTATTTCACTTTAACAAAGAGATCAGCGTTGACAACTGTAGTAGTATTAAAACTGAGTCACAGTTCGTCAGCGTCTTCCAACCGGGGGTGATATATTTCAGTTTCAGTTTCAGTGTGTGTGTGTGTGTGTGTGTGTGTGTGTGTGTGTGTGTGTGTGTGTGTGTGTGTGTGTGTGTGTGTGTGTATGTGTGTGTGTGTGGTATATGTGTGGGAGTTTGTTTTTATGTGCGTGCGTATTGAATGTGTGTATGCATCGACGTATGGATGTACACATGATATTTAAGGTGCATGCCAATTGCCAATTGATCGTGTCGGGACCCCTTTAGTCACCGTCCTTGACCTCTAATGTCCAGTCAAAGTCAAGTAGGTACAGCTCTAGTCAAAGTCGATCTTCCTTCAGTAAAAACGGTGAAACTTTGAACTTTTTGTAAGGAACTGCGACCTCACTGCAACATTATGAAGAAGTGACATTAGTTGCTGTCACTTTACTTCGTAAAAATTCGACTAAAAAAATAAATGAATATTATCCTACTTCCTACTAATATTATAAATGTGAAAGTTTGTTAAGATGTTTGGATGTTTAGATGTTTGGATGTTTGTTACTCAATCACGCTCTAACCACTGAATGGATCTGGCTGAAATTTGGTACAGGGATAGAGTATAGTCCGGAATAACACATAGGCTACTTTTTATCCCGGGAAAATGTTCCCACGGGAAGCGGGAACGGGGACCAAATTTCACGCGGGCGAAGCCGCGCGCATCAGCTAGTACTAATATAAACGTGAAAGTTTGTGAAGATGTTTGGATGTTTGTTACTCAATCACGCGCTAACGGCTGAATGGATCTGGCTGAAATTTGGTACAGGGACTACTTTTTATGCCGGGAAAATGTTCCCACGGGAAGCGGGAACGGGAACCAAATTTCACGCGGGCGAAGATTTCATCGTGATTGAGTAACAAACATTCAAACATCTTCACAAACTTTCACATTTATAATTTTAGTAGGAAGTAGGATTATATCTTATATTATCCATAAGATATAATCCTACTTCCTACTAATATATATATATATATATATATATATATATATACACATATTATAAATGTGAAAGTTTGTGAAGATGTTTGGATGTTTGGTACGGAGATAGCCTATAGTCTGAAATAACACATAGGCTACTTTTCATACTCGTTCCCAGGGTAAGCGGGAACGGGTACCGAATTTAACGCGGGCGAAGGCGCGAGCATCATCTAGTAATATATAAAATCTAATATATAAATCAACCAGTGTCGCGTAAACGTAGTGTTACATTCTCTTTGGTGTCGCAATAACATGCTTTTTACGCATATAGAACACTGCTATTGCAGTGTTCTATATTTTATTCGAAAAATAATAGTCGTAATCAACACGCCGCCTGCGTGATTTTCAGACAATTAGCAAATTACATTTACTACAAACTACACTAAAATTGGTGCCAAGTAAATGCTAAAACAAAAGCACCGATCTCAATGTTGTAAAGCGCTTAATTTATAATTTTTAAGATATCAAAATACGTATTACTTTGTCCTAATTGAAATAATTCACTTTTTTGTTACAGTCAGTTTTAACTGTTCATTTTTTATTATATTTATCCAGAATGAGGCAGTTTGGTTGATTTAGAGCTCTTAAACTCAAAGTTTATTATGACTATTAAAAAGTGGCCAATATGTCTATAACTTTAGGAAAGCGCCAATTACACCTTCCTGAATTTAGAATCCGATATTTAGGGTGTCCTGCATTCAGGAAAGTGTAATCGCATTTAGGAAGAGTTGCTTCCTAATTAGGGAACGATTTAGGAAAAGGATGGTTTCCGACGTCCTAACTGGCTAAATCGGATGAGTGTAATCACATTTCCTAATTCAGGACGCTCAGTCGCCGCTCACCTGCCGTCAAGAGCGCATGTTTTGTCTTTTACTCCCAAACAAAATGACGACCGAAAAGGAGACAATCCAAAATATTTTGGAATTATATAAGGATATGCCTTATCTATGGAACAAAAGTGATCCAAATAATAATATAAACAAAAGTATGAGAAACGAAGGGTTCAATGTCTTATTAGAAATTTATAAAAAAATATGGTATTAGATTATCTCGGTAGGTAGCGCTTTCGGTAGTAATGCCGCCTGCCGCGCTGAGGTCCCGGGTTCGATTCCCGGGTCCCGATATGCTTTTTTTCCACTGTCTCGGTGGTAGGTAGTGTAACCGCCTGCCGCGCTTTTAGTCCTGGGTTTAATTTCCGGGTTGGTCCATTTGTGTGATCCACAAATGTTTGTTTCGAAATTTGGGTGTTTTTTATGTATAATATGTGAGCATGTATGTTAGTATGTACTTATTTAGAAATATCTAAGTAAGTATGTTTATCAGTCGTCTAGATCCCATAGCATAAGCTTATATTAGCTTAATTTGGGCTAAATTTAACCGACTACGCAAAAAGTAGCCTATGTCCTTCCCAAGGACTCAAACTATCTCTAAACGAAATTTCATCTAAATCGCTTCAGCGTTTTAGGCGTGAAAGCGTAACAGACAAACAGAAAGAGTTACTTTCGCAAGTAAATATTAGTAGGGATAAAAAATAATATCGGGGGCATTTTGTCACACTTCACTCGACACGTCCTTCGCTTGTCACTCGTCCTCCAAAACTGATTTAGAATCCTAATTAGTGAACGTGTAATCGCGAGCTTCGGCGACTGAATTTCTTTACCTAAATCGTATCCGATATTTAGGGTTCTAAATTTAGGCAGATGTAATACCCCTTTATTATGTTTCGTCTGCTAATCTACCTACACTGTGGCGGCCAAATGCTGCAGCTGTCCTATCGCGTTATTGATATCAGTGAATTAACCTGCAACCCGGCTAAGGTGAGACAGAACACGACGAGGCTAGTAGGTCTTTAGGTAAGGACCAGCCCTCTTTCCGAGGCGGGGAGTCCCGAAAGACACCGGTTTACCACATTAAACATTCCATAAGTGAAATGAAAGTTTTTTGCCTTTATAAAGCATTCATTTATCGCATACCTTTGTTACCTTTCTATTTTATACTACTAAGTTGGCAGACAAGCTTACGGCCACACCTGATGAACTGTAGTCACTGTGTGAGTCAGCCTTTGAACGTTTTTATAGAAGCGCTACACTCGCGCTGCCGACTATGCAAGAATGTTCCAATACCCTTTTTGAAGAACCTCATACTGTAGGGGCCATAAACCTTTCTAAATTCATAGTCGAATATTTCGATCGACTACTACGACAATGTTTACACCGTATTTAATTTTTATTTTTTACTAGCGGACGTCACGCGATTTCACCCGCGTAGTTCCCGTTCCCGTGGGAATACGGGAATAAAATATAGCCTATGTTCACCGCAAAGAGTGTAGCTTCCCAGCAGTGAAAGAATTTTTCGAATCGGTCCAGTAGTTGCGGAGCCTATTCGTCACAAACAAACAAACAAAAAAAACCAAAAAAACAAAAAAGCAAAAAAACAAATCTTTCCTCTTTATAATATTAGTATAGATTATAAAGGTATAATGTATCCAGTAAGTAATAAAATCACTGTTATAGACTAAAATTCATTACAAATGCATCAATGATTGCTTCAAAAAGAAATGAAGCCACGTCGCCATCGCCACACGGCGTGGGCGCACTAGCGCCAGTTCCTCGTGGCAGGTCTGGACGTGGACACTCTCTCGCTGGAGACCATGATGCGTGCCATGATCTCCAGCGGGAGTAAGTGGAACTGCGCTGCTTCTTTTGGCGAGCTGGTCATGCTCGTTAAGGAGGCAGCGGGTAGGAGCGGGAGAGAATTCTCCCAACTGAGTTCCGCAGTCGTGAGAGATTCACACACGCCCCCTTTAAAAAGCGGAATAACACCCGAAAAGTCCCCCAAAGACGCGGGATAGCACCCGAACCCCTCCCTATGTGAGGCCGCAGTGGTAGCCGTAGGTCTGTTAGGAGTCCTGGGGTATCCTTCCGAGGGCTCACCCGGGGCTCCCAACCATAGGCTGTTAGCAGGACACGTGAGGTTGTTTAGTCGGTAGGAGTCCGGCATAACATCCATGAGGATTTTCCCTCACGTAAATAAAAACCACGTCGCCAAGCTTACCCAATCTCTCTTTGAATTGAACTTTATGCGCTATAACTTTCTTTAATCAATCAATCACAGCAGAGTCCAGTGCTACAAGGAGAATACAATACTAAGTGCTAGGCCTATTTGCCTGGGTTCAAATCTGAACAAGACAGAAATAGCTGTCTCTACTATAAAATGTTTGCTCTATCGGATGTATGTCAACCACTTTGGTTCTCGTACGGATAATCTTTTTTCGGAACTAATTTCATAAATTCCATCCTAATCTCTACCTACTATCCCGACTAATCGCTACCAATATTATTAATGCGAAAGTAACTCTGTCTGTCTGTTACGTTTTCACGTCTAAGCCGCTGAACCAATTTTCATGAAATTTGGTATAGAGATACTTTGAGTTCAAGGGAAGGCCATAACCTTTTTCTTAACTGACTACACAAAAGGAGGGTAATGATTTTACGCGTTAACGACTTCTACAGGGATGAAGTCGCGGGAACAGCTAGTATTTTATACACATGCAGGACAGTATAAAAATCATTTTTAAATCTGCAACACACTTTTGAATGAATCAATTGCTCGTCACTACTCACTCACTATCAAGTCAAGAATCCATCAAAAACGCTCGCTTGTGGCTAACTTCAGTTCAAGTAGTCAGTCAGTTTGCATTGTTGTGTAGAGAAAAAAGGAAACCAAACTACAAGTTAATTAATTCGTTCAGTTTCGTTGATACATCGAATTCGAATGGATGTGTGTGGATATGCAGTGATAACAAAATGATGTTAGGAATTGGACGTGGTATCACTTTTATAATTTTAGCGTGTTTATTATCGTGCGCCCTTGCAGTGTATCAACATGGAACACCTGGAAACACATTATACGTGGCCGAGGATCCGAACAGCGATCATAACAAAATTCAGATCATCAATAGACACGTCGCTGAGGAGGAGAGCTCTCACATAAATAGGAGAAAACGCGAAGCGACAACTTTAACAACCCCCATTATTGGAAGAAATTTGAGCACTTGGGTAATAGTCCATTTCCACAATATTGGCCTTATAATAATAAAATTAGTTATGGTCCCGTAAATTTTTATTGGAACGGATTTCTAACGTATATACATATTGATTCTATTTACTTTCTACTATTTTTAACTGACTATGACGAAGTGTTTTCTATGACGAAGGTTGTGTTCGCGGTCATTTGCAAGTTGTTTGTTTATTTTATGCGGCGCAATTTGTTTTTCGTGACTAAGCATTTTTATTCTCTAATACAATTTCTCTAGAAACAAAGGTATTATTTTATACTTATTCATAATCGAATACCATATTGTTGAAGGTAATCATAATACAGATTATAATTTCTTCAGTATGTAACAACAAAATTAGGTACATTATATTTCCGAACTTAGATATTCAGTTCCTAGCAAATTCAAATTATCTAATCATTATCTATATCTGTAGCTACTATTTGGTGAAGGCTACATAATAACATGAATCACACAATTGTTTAATTTTTACAAACTTGTTTTTTATAATCTAAGGTCATGGATTCTTTAAGCTTTTTAAGTAAAGCTTTTAAATCACTTTCTCAGAGTTTATAAGCCTTTTTTTGTAATATAATTTATTGTTATAATTACATATAATACATCAACAATGAATAAATTACTGATCACAAACATTTTTCAACAGACAACCCATTTGAATGACAGTCATCAGCAGTTGATGGTCCACTGGGTTGGAGAAGGTTCCAATATCATCATATGCCTGGCCAAAGATTCTTCACCCAGAAGTAAGGGAGTGACCGTGCCATCAGCCCTTTTCATATCATATGATTACGGAAAGAACTTTACCAACAAGACTGAGAACTTTAAACTGGGTGATGAACCGGACAGTGGATATGCACATGTGGATAAATTCTTCAATCACCGAAAATATCCAGAATTTGTAAGTACTTTTTGAGATATTTTTTACTTTGTAATAGCAAAGTGTTCTTTTTACTGATGGTGACAATGCCAATGCACTTTTCTTTTAATTACATCTCTATACATTTGTGTAAACAAGTTTATATAAATACTTTCTAGAGTCATAGAAAATAATTAAGTACATTTAGGCTTTAAAAGTTAGAAACATTAACTCAGCGAATTAACATTTTGAAATTAGAACTTTCATAGGTATAACAATAACAATGAAATTGTTACTTCAGTGACCAGACACGCGCTTGACCGAATTTTCGAAATAAAAAAAATCACCTAGCAAAGGCATTTTCCATAACAACGATTTAAAACTTATTTAACAGCAATTTTTAATACCTACCTTTGAAAATAATTTAAAAGTTATTGTCCTGGAGTCTATCTGAAGTTTTTATTATGAACTTATTATATTGGAGCCTATTACTGGCTGGAAATAATGTATAACATTTACACTCTGTGATATCAAATGTGTCACTTCGTGTCATAGGACTTTAACCTTTATGACCTTGATACTGACCAGAAATGGTATGTATCTACAGAGAAATGTTGTAATTGAAAATAACTATACAATTTTAACTCTTGAAAGTTCATTTTCCTATGGTAAACATCCCTTATTTGAGCATAATGAAAGAAAGTCAGAGTGCATGCTTTGTTCTTCCATAATTTGTTAATTCTTGAATACAGTGAGGGATGACTTTGAATTTGCGTGTAGTTGAGGTTCTACTCATGGTCCCCAAGGGCATATTACCTGCAGGAGGTATTCTTTAAGATACCCATAGAGATTATTGAGGCGGTGAAGCCGGTCATGGATGAGTGGCTGGAGAGACGCCATGGTAGCCTCACTTATCGAATGTCACAGATACTTACCGGACACGGGTGTTTCGGTAAGTATCTGTGGCGCATACATAGGGAGGTTACACCCGAGTGTCAGCACTGCGGTGACTGCAGCGAGGACACGGCGCTGCATACTCTGGTGGAGTGCCCAGCATGGGCGCTACAGCGCCGAGACCTTGTTGCAGGCCTGGGCGTTGACGTTCTCACACTGGAGACCATGGTAAAAGCTATGGTCTCTAGCGGAAGCAAGTGGGATGCCACTGCATCTTTTTGCGAGAAAGTTATGCTTCAAAAAGAGGTGGCGGGAAGGGACCGGGAGAGAAATCTCCCTCCCGAGTTCCGCAGTCGGCGGCGAGGTCGTCGCAGGCTGCTATACGCCCAAGACTACCGACCTCCATGACCGGGGGCCTGAGAACGGTGAGCTGGCTGCTCGCCGTTCTTACAGAAGCAGGCCAAGACGATGGCGAATGTCTCTTTGCCCCTCATAGTGGTGATAGTGGTGGGACAGTACCCAACTCCCCCCCCCCCTTCCCCAAGTAGCGGGTTAACACCCGAACCGTCTCTCCAGACGCGGGATAGCACCCGAACCCCATAGGCGAGGTTGAAGTGTTCGCCAAAGTCTGCCGAGAGCCCTGGGACATCCTTCCGAGGGCTTACCCGGGACTCCCGGCCGTAGACAGTTGTAGGGCATCGTGTGGTTTTAGTCGGTAGGAGTCCGGCATAGCATCCATGTAGGATTTCCACACGTAAAAAAAAAACCCATAGAGATTGGTAGAAGCCAGTGTCAGGTGGCAGTTGCTACTAAACCACCTTCTATATCACAGTTGCCTTTCTAGCTGCTAAAACAGATTGTGTAATTCAAATTGCAGATGAGTAAGCTACAGTAATATTATAAAGAGGAAAAATTTGATTGCTTGTTAACATTGAATAGGATCCGAAAGTACTGAACTGTTGGGAACTACTCTATTCCCGGGTGACATAGACTTTTATTCCCGTATTCCCGTGAAACCGCGTGATGTCTGCCAGTGACATATTATAAAAGCTGGGTGGCTTTCCTTAAAACTGGAAAGAAAAACAATTATGTATTTAACAAATTATGTTTGTGTTGTTATTTATTTTGCAATTACAATTATTGTAATGGCAAAATAAATTATTTGTACTATGATTAGGGTAATATGAGCCGAAACCCGAAGTCTTAGAAATACCAATAATTTATCCCTACTAATATTATAAATTCGAAAGTAACTCTGTCTGTCTGTTACGTTTTCACACCTAAACCGCTGAACCGATTTTGATGAAATTTGGTATACAGATAATTTGAGTACAAGGGAAGGACATAGGCGACTTTTTAACTGACTGCGCAAAAGGAGGGTAATGATTTTACGCGATAACGATTTCTACGCGGAGGAAGCCGTGGGGAACAGCCAGTACTATCTAATTCTAGCAAAACAAAATATACATATACTTATTAATATCTTATGTGTGACGAAATACTTTGAGAAATCTATACTAATATTATAAAGAGGAAAGATTTGTTTTTTCTTTGTAACGAATAAGCTCCGGAACTACTGGACCGATTTGAAAAATTCTTTCACTGTTGGGAAGCTACACTCTTTGCGGTGATCATAGGCTATATTTTATTCCCGTATTCCCACGGGAACGGGAACTACGCGGGTGAAACCGCGTGACGTCCGCTAGTAATATATGAAAATTGAAAATAAGTACCTAATACCTACATCCTTTTTTGAAGATTTTCTTAGAGACAGAATTTCGCGATACCAAAGTCGTTGTTCCGTTATCGTGCGATGTGAACGACGAAATTGTTTGTTGTTATCATTGCGATATCCATATCTTAAGATATTTTGTATCTATTCCGATTGTTTACCACAACCACAGCTGGTGCTTTGTTGACATTGAACTGAATTGTCTGAGCTATTATTAGGTTGAAACTGTTGTGGTCATTGAATTTGGTGTCTGGTGTTGTTCCCCTTGGCCGTTGGCAGTCGGCAACGAGTGGCATATGGGGACTCTAGACAGGGCCCTCTGCCACTTAACTGAATAACTGCTAGGTAATTTGCCCAATGGCGACGACCAGGGTTCTTCTTTTACATTTGGGAAATGTCCCGTAAACTCTACAGAATTCTCATATAATTACCATGATAAGAAATTAGCATGTATTAAATAGGGGCCACATTACGCGGTGTATGTAGTGAACAGTACTTTGATTTATTTTCTACTAGATGACGCTCGCGGCTTCGCCCGCGTGAAATTCGTTACCCATTCCCGCTTCCCGTGGGAACATATTCCCGGGATGAAAAGTAGCCTATGTGTTATTCCAGATTATAAGCTACCTCTGTACCAAATTTCAGCCCGATCCGTGCAGCCGTTAGAACGTGATTGAGTAACAAACATCCAAACATCTTCACAAACTTTCACATTTATAATATTAGTAGGAAGTAGGATAGGATGTCTAGAGTAGCGAAAAAATCGAAATCTATTGTCTAAGGCAGTGATGGGCAAAGTACGGCCCGCGGGCCAGCTCCGGCCCGCGGAAGTGTTTAATCCGGCCCGCCGACGGTCCTTCGGCACCTGGTATATGGCCCGTCATAATTACATTTTGACGGTCCAGAAGTATTACGTAGATTCTACTTTGTAGAGCAATAAACACATAGGTGAAGACGGTGACGTGAACAGACTTTTTCGACGATGAAATTGCTGAACAACTCAATGGCAAACCGACTTACTGTTGAACACCTCTTAGCGCTGCTAAAGTTACTTCGTCACAACACGAACTTGCATTTAAAATATGGCACAAAGAAGCAATTTCCTACGTCATACACGCCCACCATGGCATGGCAGGGCCTTACAAATACCAGTTAAAATTTAATTTTAACGTTTGTGCAAGTGTGTAAGTTTACTGTATTTTTTATATCTTATGATTAAAAGTTCAGCACAAAATACATCGTTAGGGTTCGGTACCGTGATAGCTAGAGAGCTGATTTTTTTACAGATTATGTATTTTTGTTGCCGCTATAACAACAAATAGGTACCAAAATCAGAAAAAAGGTGGAAATTAAAGGGGGCTCCATACGAAAAATGCGATTTCTTTTTGTACGGAATTCTCTGAGCAAGAGGCCGACTCGCACTTGGCCGTTTTTCTATAATTCTGGCCCTCAACATATATTTCTTAATTTTTTTGGCCCACCGTTAAAAAAGTTTGCCCACCACTGGTCTAAGGTAAGTTTTGAAAGATACACAAATTCTTTATGGCCTTGTTGCCATCTTATCTTGAGCAGACAGCTTTTAATGGTGAAAGCATTTCTATAACAGATTCAGTAGTTCTCGAGTTGATCCAGAACAAACATATAAATCCATACTTTGATATAATTGTAGATACATAATTACTTACTTCATTAACAATGACCTAATATGTAGTAATATTAGTTCAATGTTAATTAATTTAAATGTCGATAATGATTATTTAGGTACTTAGTGCATAGCAATAAAGCGTTACCATTGTGGTGTTATAGCTTATCTCTAAGATTACCAGTTAGATTATGTACAAAGTGATTTATATTTTTGTAAAAATACTGATTTCCACTACAAACATAGCTCTGTCATACGGGATTTCTATATGTATAGGTACATAATTTGTAAATTGTTATCTAAGTGTTGCAGCGCGGCTTCGTCCGCGTAGAAGTCGTTATCGCGGAAAGTCATTACCTTCCCTTCCCTGCGCAGTCAGTTAAAAAGTAGCCTATGTCCTTCCCATGAACTCAAACTATCTCTATACCAAGTTTCATTAAAATCGGGTCTGCGGTTTAGACGTGAAAACGTAACGGACTGACAGACAGACAAAGTTACTTTCGCATTTATAATATTAGTAGGGATAGTACTGGTCAACCAACCCCAATGGGAATACATACATAAATGTATTCCCATTGGGGTTGGCTGAGTTAGAAACCAAGACGTGTCTTTTCATTTGCCATGGTCCATGACCTTCCTCTAGTGTTTTATACTTTTTTTTTCCAAATATCCATGAGTAAAGCCTTGGGCCTTCGTTAGTACGATTCTGATCAACCCTTTGTTTGATTTATCGTGTGGAAATCCGTCATGAATAAACTGACCATTTATTTTTGATCTCAAAACGGGACATACGTTTTAATACCCCAGTTAGCAGGTTAACAATTAAAATAAACATAATTTCATTATATAGAAACAACAGGCCAAGTGCGAGTCGGATTTGCGCACAAAGGATTCCGTACCAAAAACGGCAAAAAAAACTGTTGGCAAAAAAGTCACCCCCCCCTGTCCCCTTTACCGCCCCCTTTAATAGCACTAAGGTGACAAGCAAAGTGTGAGGACGAACGCAATGTCTATGGCGAGCGGTGCGATAATAGAAAGTAGCCGTGGGCATCATATTAAACAATTCTTCAGAGCACAAACCATTGTACAGTTGGTAGACCACGCACATAGTCTGTCTCTCCTGTCGCGAAGAGGTTCCACACCACCTACAAGCATAGGATCCTTGACAACTCTCTCATGGCTTGCTTTTTGCACCGAGTCGACCGGTCAAAACTGATATTCATTCAGGTGCCCCCGTCCAAGTGTGACTGGGTGACAGCAGTACTCCTGGTGCGGCCGCACTTGCGACTTACAGAGTAGCCGTGTTTGCGCCGCAGTAAAATAGAGCTGTTGAGCACAATGAGCACACCGAGCTTCCTTGACGCCAGCCTGGCCATGCTCTCCAAATGACTTCGGAACTTAACGTCACTGGGGATGTCAACACCTAAGATACCTAAACTGTCAGAGATGGGAAGAGATGTGCCTTGAAATTGTGGCGCTACAGTAAATCGTTTTTTTTTGCGGTGAATACTCAAACTTGTGTCTTGGCAGGGTTGAATTGCCAGTCGGTCTCTTTCGGTAAACAAGATTTTGTTTACCGAAATCGGACACTCTGGTGAGAGTACTCTCTATTTCAGACACAAGGTTTTCGTACTGCCGGTCACTGAGCAGGTCCTGTTCCTCAAGGTACCGAGCTGTGTATTGTTGACACGCTCCATCACCTTTCATTTAAAGGGACTACTATAAGCCTGTAATTGGCCGGGTCGGTCTTGTCAACCTTCTTGGGCACAGAATGCACGTGCGTTTTTTTTTTCTTTCGATCCTCCGGGACGTATTTTCCTATATCTCCTTTTAGTCTGATTTTAGTACCTTTGTTTTTGATAGCATCAAATCAGCAGTCCACTCCTGGCCGTAGGCTTCTCCCAATCTACGCCACAATACACGGTCCTGCGCATCCCGCATTCAGTCCCAGCCAGCGACCTTTTCTAGATCGTCGGCCCATCTGGCGGAGGGGTCGTCCGTCGTCCTACCCCACGTTTACCAAGCTGCGAGCTCAAGAACTCGTTTCCTCGTTCGGCCATCGGTTATTCTACATAATGTAGCTAAGCCCACTACCACTTCAAAACACAGACTCTGCAAACTATGTCGACCACTTTGGTTCTCTGATGGAGACGGTTGCTCGCTGCGCAACTTTAAGGGTATGGACTAGCCTCACTAGCCCCACTGTAAGTTTTCACAGCACGGCACCATAGGTAATAATTGGTCGTTTGCTCAATAAATGGTTACTTTGCTTGTATGTTGACATTAAATGAACACTTGAGTTTCGGCATTCGTAAAATTCCAAAAAAAAAACTTCCATTTAGTTATCAGTTTACCACTAAACTACTTCACGAATTTTACACAAAAACAAAACAATAGTGTAAGTAGGGAAAACACGGACTGACTCTAAATTCCCCGACCACTGATGTCCCAAAAGCAACAAAATTTAAAAAAAATCGCAATGTTTCGGAAAACGGGACAATTTAGCGTCCCGAAGCTGTGTTTGGGGACAACGGGACAAGGGACCGAGAAACGGGACAGTCCCGTTCAAAACGGGACGTATGGTCAGCTTAGTCATGAATGATATGCCGGTGTCTTACCGACTAAAACCACGCGGTGCCCGTTCCCAACCACTTACTACGGCTGGGAGCCTCTGGCAAGCCTTCTGAAGGATGTCCCAGGTTTGATCAACCCATTTGCATGTTATCTTGATGTACAGAATCAGCTGTCAAATATGTCCGTTGCCGAGATCTTTGACACAAAATATATTCAATACGGAATTGAATCACGCGTCTGGTCAAGTGTCCAATAACAATCATCTTACAAATCTGTTTCATCAATCTTCTATCATCCGTCGTTCCTTATCGTCCATCTAACTCAATATACACAATTACAATATACAAAAAACAATATAGAGGATAATCTTGAAAAGAAATAATTTTAGCTAATTTGCGTTACTGTAGCAGAAAAAACCAGAAACTGGTTTATGGAAATCCCCTATTAACTCTATGACTTTTTAGAACGTCCTTCTTAGCCAATACAACAATCGTTTTATAACGGATTTTACGGGAATTCCTGCGCCTTCGATCAACAATATTGTTGATCGAAGTCCCGCGCACTTTCGAGAGACTTCCAGATTGGTATACCTAGGTCTGCATATAGGCAATAAAATTAGCTTAGATAGGATCTAAATGGTTATTTCAACGCTAATGCTACTTTTTCTTACTTTCGCTGCAGTTTTTACGCCTGCTTAGTTTTTATTGTGGTGGTAATGGCAATATATAATTACGTAATGAGTGTAGTGTTGAATCAAGCGTACATAATAAGCGGTTACTGTCACCAACTCATCGTTACTTCATAAACAAAAAGAAACTCAAGAATAAACGGTGTGACTTGCCTGGACTTGCCAGCACTTTACCTGTCGGAGGTGCAACGCTTGCAAGTAAGATTGACTGGAATCGCGAGGATTTCGGTAGGACCCTCCCATATCCCTCGGAAGTATCGCACCATATCCTATTAAGTATAGCAAAGATTACCATGTTCTACTATAATGCACATTGGTTACATTACGCCTGCAAAACATATGTTTCAATAGAAACGTCAAGAATAAGGTCCTTCTCCTTTCGTTTTATGAGTTGTATACATAATACAAACAGGTTTCTGATTCACTATATCACTAGATAGTTCGGTGTCACTGGTTATTTCCGCGACACCTTCGCAGAGACTATGTAGGTATATGTATAAACAGTAAATAAATATACATACATAACAACACGCCTGTTTCCCAACAGGGTAGGCAGAGACTATGGCTTTCCACTTGCCACGATTCTGACATATCACTTTCGCTTCTTCTACTTTCATAAGTGTTTTCATACATCTCTCCGATTAAGGGTACTCTTGACCTGGCCTTTTTTCAAAAGGTGTCCAATTTGTTCGACATAAGTGCGACGCGGTCGACCCCTACCAGATTGCCCAATCACTAGCGCCTTATAAATCTCTTTTGTCAGTCTGTTTTCATTCATTCTCTCCACATGTCCGAACCATCTGAGCATCCCTTTCTCTATCTTAGTCACTACATCTTCTGTCAAGCCGCAATGTTCCCAAATCACACAAGTTCTTTCTTTACCCATCAATGTAAATTAACAATGTGTACTATACCTAGTTTATGTGCTACCAAGAGGGCGAGTGTCCTCTATTTAATTTTTCTGGTCATAGATAAACCGATGTAAATAGATGCGTAGGTACACCAGTAGTAAGATAATGTAAGTTATGTGTGAGTCATAGGTACACAAACATCTAGATCACACATTACGACATCCACACTCGGACACAAACTTTCGCATTTATAAATGTAATTAGAAGTTTAGTTGTTACGGCAGGTGGCACTTCGGAGCTCTTTTTTACCTGAGTAGCTTTTACTTTCTCCTATCAGGGTGCCGGCTTCTTTCTGTATAAGGTTCTACACTGCAATAATGCGGTTTATGGCATTGTAGATACCGCAACAATTATATTTCAATCATAAAATTATTACTCATAGTTTCTTACGAACGACGCACTTGAGACCTGAAGTTTGATATGTTTATAAATATATCAGTTACAACGCAGGTATAAGCAATTAGTTCTTAGTTTTTTTTAACCTTTAACTGGTGACGTGCGGTCTCACAGGCCGAGCGGCGTAAGCGAAACATCATATCACCCCCTTCCCCGCATTTCCCATGTTTGAGCGCCTGAGTGGCTTCGAGTTTAGTGTAGCAACGCAGGTATAAGCAATTAGTTCTTAGCTTTTTAAATATGTTGTTGCTTATGTTATGCTATGTATGACTCATAGTTTCTTCGAAAGTAGCATATTATGTACAAATAAGTTTACGTTTATCGTTGTATGTCATCCAAATACGGGATATACATACGGGAATTTCAATCCGATTAGTGGGATGCGTTGTTTCCTGGCCGGTAATCACATGAATCATTGTTATCACGGGACGCAGTGCAGCTACTCCCTTTTATTTGTCAAATGTACCTAGTTGATTCGTAAAATTTGATCGATGTTCCTTCGAGCGTTTATGGTAGAGTAGAAGATTTGTATAATATTGGTAATACTATGTTTATGCAGTTTATGGTTTCACTAGCTGCTGCCTGCGACTTCGTACGCCTCAATTTATATGTGATTTTTAAGATTGATATTACTTTTTATTTATGAACCGATTGACATGAAACAAAAACTAAATGTTAAGTGGAGCAAACCGCAACGCTATAAAGAAAACCGCATTGCAATCAGTTGAGGCGTTGCTGAGATTACATACATACATACATACATATAATCACGCTTGTTTCCCATCGGGGTAAGCAGAGACTATGGCTTTCCACTTGCTACGATCCTGACATACAACTTTCGCTTCTTCTACTTTCATAACTGTTTTCATACACGCTCGCCGGTTAAGGGTACTCTTGACCTTGCCTTTTTCCAGAACGTCTCTGATTTGATCGGCATGCGTACGCCGAGGTTTACCCCTACCAGTTTGCCCATTCATTCTCGCCTCATAAATCTGCTTTGTCAGTCTATTCTCATCCATTCTCTCCACGTGTCCAAACCATCTAAGCATCCCTTTTTCGATCTTAGTCACTACATCTTCTGTTATACCACATTTTTCCCTTATCACGCTATTTCTTTTTTTGTCCATTAAAGTCACTGCAGCTATACTTCGCAGACTTCTCATTTCCACTGCATTAATTTTGCTTTCATGCTTCTTCTGCCATACCCAACTTTCACTACCATACATAAGTGTAGGGATGAGCACTCCCCTATGTACAGCCAACCTGGCCTTCTCAGACACATTTTGACTGCTCATAAAGGTGTACATAGCCCCATTCACTTGATTTCCTGCCAAAACTCTTCGCTCAATATCCTGGTCACACTTTCCATCCCTTACAAATTTGGAACCCAAGTATACAAATTCTTTCACCTGTTCCACTCTTTGCCCTTCAATGAAGATTGAGCAATTCGTCATACTTTCTTCTCTTTCAAAAACCATAACTTTCGTCTTGTTTACATTAACTTTCATTCCTCTACTTTTTAGAGCCTCATTCATACTATTAACCATCAGCTGCAATTCCTCCGCTGATGATGCTAATATCACCTGATCATCAGCGTATAGGAGGCATTTGGCGGTAAGTTCATTCATTTTTAAGCCATACATACTCTCTTGCAGTTCTTTCAGACAACTATCCATGTATAGATTAAACAGCCACGGAGACGCTACACATCCCTGTCTCACACCCTTTTCAATGTGAAAGAAGTCCGTGCAGGCCCCGTTGATCCTGACACAAGCACTAGAACCCTCATAGAGAGACCTCAGTGCCCGTATCAAGTTGCTGTTCACTCCATACATGGACAATATTGACCACAGTTCATTCCTCACCACTCTGTCATAGGCCTTTTCCAAGTCCACGAATATGCAATAGACCTTTTGACTTTTAGCCAAAACTTTCTCAGCTACGCATCGTAAGGAAAAGACCTGATCCGTACATCCCCTTCCTTTCATAAATCCTGCTTGCACATCCCACATTTTTCCTTCAGTTTCATTCATTTGTTTCAGTTGCTGAGATTAGCGTGCACAAACGTACAGACAAACAGACATTTTATTATATATATTGATTGATGATGATGATTGATTGATATTGATGATAGGGCAGTATTATGGTATTACAAAGTTATAGATACCTACTCAATATAATAAAAAAAAATTGACGCTAGTTTTCGTGTTCTAAAGCTACACACAAACTTTTCTTGAGATTTCAGCAACGTTAAATAATAGAACCTTTACATAAGTTTACCTATTTGTCTGTCTACATTTTCATTATTATTAATAGTGTTCAATTATAACGAAGTATCAGATTTATGACAGAACAATTTCATAAGTTATTCACGCACTAACCAAAACCACTGTGCGTCATAGTTAGATAAGCTTTTCCATCAAGACTTTCTACATTTCTGGAATAAATACATACTGATTTCTTTTACAGTGCGTTTTCGTCGATTCGGAAAATAAAAAATTGTTCTACACCAGAGACCATGGACGCAACATCTACAGATCAGACTTATCTTTCCATCCCAGTGATTTGGCTTTCGACGATGAGTACCCTGACAAATTCGTCATTTTGGACAAACTTGATAGTGCTAAAAAGGTAATCTTTATGCTTTTTCAATATTTATATCTGATTAACAAATTTCCATTAATTCATAAAACTTTTATCCGATTAACGGGGGTTATCCTAGTTTGTTCTTAACATTATTAGCCCAATTTTTTATACAGTCTACTACAGATACTTAATGTAAATCTTGGGCATATAATTGTAAAATAAGTATCCTCACATCATACTTCTCTTTCTCTAGCTATACCTCACATTGGACGGCGGCAAAACATTCAAAATGATCCAAAGCTATGTGAAGACATTCTTCTGGTCATCTGGCCCAGGCTTCCCGAAGACTTTCTACATGGAGCGATGGAAACCCGATGGGACAACAACAGTGCTCAGTGCCAGCGATCCTACAGATTTGGTCAACTCACGCGTACTCTTTGAAGAAGCTAAAGACTTTCAAATCAAAGGAGACTTCATGTTTGCTACGAAACAATCAAAAGAGGTAAGTGTAGACACCAATCAATCAAAGAAATCAGCCACTGCTGAACGCAGGCCTCTCCCAATCTACGCCTACTACTAGTCCCAGCCTGCGACCTTTTCCAGGTCGTCGGTCCATCTGGCGACTGGGCGTCTTACCCTACGTTTGCCGCGGTCTTCACTCTAGTACTTGTTTGCTCCATCGGCCGTCGGTTCTTCTGCAGGCGTGGCCAGTCCACTGACACTTCAAGTGTCGACATAGTATGAAATAATTCAATGATATCAGCCTACTGCAGTCATTGGACATAGGCCTTCCGTATTCAGCCCTACTCCCCTTCCCCTACCTATTTTACATCGTCGTTGGTCCACCTGACTGGATGTCATGTTTCGACACCACTCTAGAACCTATCTAATCCACCGGCAGAGATGACGTCCATTGCAACTATGCATGTTGATTCCTTTTGAAACGCTGATCATGCTAATTTGATAGCCAAATAGTATTCTGCATGTTTATATTATTGTTTAACTTCTAAGTGCTGACGTTCATTATTGCTGAGTTTGAGCAAAAATATCACAGTCGTTATCGTAACGACCTGTCAACAAGCATCTGTAAACAGAACAAAGAAATATATAACAAAGCATCGCACTTGACACATCAACCAATCCATCATAGATTTTCACCTTTGTGAGGTCAAAAACATCTATTATCAGAACGACTTAGTGTGTGCGTTAGGTATTTACGTCAATTATCACATGTAGGCATATCAATATTATCATAGATGATAAATCTATTTGGTAGGGTAATCTGCTTTGTCAATATTTGAGTATATTCCGGGCTTGGTAGGCCAATATTACCTACACTGGGTACTTTTAAACCCTTGGGCAAGGCTCCAAAATGTTATGACTGCTTGCTTGTGTCAGTGTCATCTCAACACAGTAATAGCACAAAATACTATCTAATTTGTGGTAATAGGATTTTACATAGAAATACAAATGGCGAAGTGCTGCCCCGAGAATATCAACATGAACCTCTATCAATGAAAGCCTGTAGCAGTCTACTGCTGTGCTGAATGCAAGTCTCCTCCAAACACACATTATTTCACTGTATCGTGCTTCGTGCTGTTCTGGAGGGTTAATACAGGACTTGTTTCGAATTTTTCTTCTCTTTGCCATGGTTTGGCCAGTTCGCCAGCAGGTGTACCACTGGCAAGATAGACTGACTAAGTAAGAGGGCCTGAAGATCACAGTAGAGCCCCACCGTCTTCGGAAATATACCTATATGACGGTATTGGAGTGCGCGTGCCAAAACCGTTTATATTATAGTAGTAGGTAAATTATTACCTACACGACGTACACCAATTGCACAGCATAAAGAGAAAAAAAACCTACCTATGATCTGCCGGCTGTGCCAATTGTGAGTTCTGAAAAACAGACAAAATGTGGACTTTGATACTATTTACTTTACAATGAATTGACTAACGCGTAGACCGAACCATCACTTTTGACATTAGAGTTAAATTGCCGGCTGCATAACATTGAATTGGGGTTCAGCCACTAGGACAAATCTCTTTGTGTGATAAGCACGCATTAAGTTATTATTACTAAATATTAATGAGTCTCTTACACGTAACGAGTACAGTGGCGAGACAGTAAAACGATACTAGGCCGAGAGAGAGGGCACTCGGCCTAGCAAACAAATCGTAGTTCTAGTGACTCTCTCGCCACTCTGCTCGGCCGAGTCACTCGTCAAAATGTTCATACGTACTCAGCAGTCGGCCGAGGGCACTGTCCCATAACTCAATGTAAGCACGTTGATTTGTTCTGTCTGGGTGTTATTTAGAAATATTGATATGTTTATCAACTGTCTAGATTACATAGCGCAAGCTAATATTTGGGCTAAATGGTGCTCTG
This sequence comes from Miltochrista miniata, assembly GCA_933228765.1. Taxonomy (NCBI): domain Eukaryota; kingdom Metazoa; phylum Arthropoda; class Insecta; order Lepidoptera; family Erebidae; genus Miltochrista; species Miltochrista miniata. Next base: position 19,868,305 of record OW121762.1, on the reverse strand, counting down.
TATATCCCAAATGTGAATTGAAACCTACAATGGTCTTGTGTCTTGTTTTGTATTTTTGGTAGTGATTTTACCCCATTGATTCAAAGCAACTTATTCTGCGACTAAGGTCGGCTCTCTATGTATTTTGACACCGAAACCACAAAATGACAAAAATTTGACTGTTCAGTAGCATTTATGGAACACAGACTAGGTTACGTACGGTTTTAATTAGAACTAGAACAATAGTGTCGACGACCTTTACTAATCCGGACCAATGTACGCCGCAGGAAACATTAAGTAATAACTTTTATAACCGAAATGTTTTGAAATCGGTATTTGAATTGAATGAATATGTTGTGAAAGTTGTTTTGAGTGTAATTCAAATATATACCTACCACCTGAGCTAAAGTTCAAATGGGTATTTGAAATTAAACTAAAAACTATACGGTGATTCGTCAAGGAAGATCCTTGGGACCATTCAGGTTTAAATAACAAACATGGCCACCTATTCGATCTGGGACTACGTTCATGCATTATAGAGATGTTTCTTAGATCTGCTCCTATTTGCTTATTGAAAAGGATAGGGACAGACCTGCTGTTGATACTTACACCAGGTAATAAGGCATTCAAAATGACTTAACGATTACAATGTTATTGTCACTACGGAACAATGGCTTAATAATATGCCTTCAAAAGCATATAAACGTATCTAAAATGGCATGCAAAGCATATAAACGTATCTAACTGTAAATACCACGCACGGTCACCCATCGTAGTACTAACATATCGTAATGGCAGTGTTTACATAATACAAAGCTAGCGGTACTGTGAGTGTTTCTAATTATCTGATGCAGAAAGAATATTTTATTCATTTGATATTTATTTATACATCTTTGATAGTCAACAAGAAACTCTGTTGTTGTCGATATGTTTTCAGGAAATTACATCATCATGTCCAATATTTTATATTGCACTATCATGATATGACTTATGAGTCACACAGAAGTCGTTCTGTCTACTTATATAGCGTAGCCAAATATACAATCGTAGGTCTGTTATGCATTTTTTAGGGTTCCGAATGCAAAGAGTTAAAACGAGACCATATTACTCTGTTGGGAGTCCTGGGGTATCCTTCCGAGGGCTTACCCGGGGCTCCCAACCATAGGCTGTTAGGTAGGATGCGTGTGGTTTTAGTCGGTAGTAGTCCGGCATAGCATCCATGTAGGATTTCCTCACGTCAATAAATAAGACCCTATTACTCAGGCTCCACTGGCCGTCTGTCACCATGCTGTATCTTACCCTGAAATTTTAAAATTGTTATAGCTATAACAAAAATACTAAAAACAGAAAAATAAAACAAGGATGCTCCCATACAAAAACGTAATTTTTTGTCTTTTTTTGGTACGGAACCCTCGCCTCCGCGCGCGAATCCAACTTGCACTTGGCCGGTTTGTTGTAAAGACCAATACTGAAGCATCATAGTTTACTGTATAGGTATTGTTGTATTCTTTTCTCAAAGTTCATGTAGGGTTATCAACTCGATGGTAAATGATAAATTGGTTGATTGAATGGAATTAATGTATGAAACAATTTTATGAAAGATTATTCAATATAACGCTTTTGATAAGGTTGATAGTTCGATTCAGGGCTGCGGGATTATTACTTACTAGCTGACCCGCGCAACTTCGTTTGCGTTACATAAGAGGAAGATTATACTAACTGCTCCGCTCCTATTCGTTGTAGCGTAATGCTATATAGCCTAGAGCCGTCCTCGATAAATCTAAATATATATAACTCAAAGGTGACTGACTGACTGACTGACTTAGTGATCTATCAACGCACAGCCCAAGCCTTTGGACGGATCGGGCTGAAATTTGGCATGCAGGTAGATGTTATGACATAGGCATCCGCTAAGAAAGGATTTTAATAAATTCTACCCCCAAGGGGATAAAATACGGGAAGCGGGAACGGGAACAAATTTTACGCGGGCGAAGCTGCGGGCATCAGCTAGTAAACTATAGAACTGAAAAAGAATTTTTTAATTCCAACCAGTAGTTCTCGAGATCCTAGCGTTCAAACAAACAAACTCTTCAGCTTTATAATATTAGTATGTATTTATCTGAGTTTAGTGCTTTGTTTGATGTTTATGAAATGATTGACTGTGTTACTGGCCCCTTGGTTTAGAGTACCTGGCTAATCTCAAAGGTCTTGGCTTCTATTCCCACCGAGGGTAAATTTAGTAAACCACGTTAATTTTATCTGTATCTGGTGTAGTTTTTCTATAATATGAAAATAATAGTTTGTCTGTAAACTGTCGGTTCACTGACGATAGTTGAACGTGACAACTCAGCCTTAAATGGAACGCCTCAGAGCGAGGTAACGCCGCATACGCCATGTTTTTTCGTGCGTGCTGCCGGCTCGAATTATAAGACGTTGTCACGTCAATAAACATAAAAAATGTTTATCGGTTGTCTGCATCGGATAGGACATGCCAATATTTACTTATAAGCTTAGATGTCGAGTAAAACGTCCCAAGGTCCAAAAAAAAAATGGTTATTGAAGTCGTAAATACAACGTGTCGTTGTGTGGTTTCTGTGATTGAAGAAAAGTATATCCTTTGAATAATTTACTGGAACTTGAAATAAGATAAGATCACATTTGGTGGGCCGTATGCTTGTCTGACTCTCCTTACTTTAATTGAGCCTCAGCTAAGAGCCACAGCGTCGGTAACATCGTGATATCCTACTCGTCTATAAACTGTGTACGAAGGAAGTGTCTTGTCAAGCGAATAATACGTGGCAAATTGTCCTCCTTGCTCCTTTGTGTCTCGACTTATTGCACAATTGCCCAAACCACTTCTCTTGATGTGATCGTTTATGCACAACATACGCTTTTGTTGAAAGGAATACGTTACATTTCAAAGCAACAATGTAATTAATCTGCATTGTGCGTTATTTGTAACGAAATCCTGAAAGGCATATGGTATGATACGTTGGAAGATATGAAAGCTTAAATCCAAATAAAAAACATTAGTAAATTTAGATCCCGTTCCCGCTTTCCGTGGGAACATTTTCCCGGGATAAAAAGTAGCCTATGTGTTATTCCGGAGTACACTCTATCCCAATACCAAATTTCAGCCAGATCCATTCAGCCGTTAGAGCGTGATTGAGTAACTAACATTCAAACATCTTCACAAACTTTCACATTTATAATACACTCGAGAGCAATGAATCCGGATCACTTAAAGAATGTTAAAAATCTCGGAAACTAAAAATGATAGGTTAATGCAATAAATTGTATTTAATAGACAATGCAATACTCCTTAAATGAAAGTAAAAAAAATATGAGTCACCATACATTTTATTAACACAAAATTACATAAAGAAAAAACTGCTGATCTCTCCTTAAAACAAAAATAGGAAACATGAAATTTTTGAACTTTATTACGATTTTCTTGAATTTTAATACTTCGTATTGCCTCCTCGTGCTTCCATTACTGCGTTTACGCGGTTTGGCATGCTGTACACCAAGTTCCTTATACGATTTTGGGGAATATTCTCCCATTCCTCTGTGAGAGCAATTTTGAGCTCACGAAGCGTGATTGGGGGAGGGTTTCGTTGTTTTACGCATCTGCCTAGCTCGTCCCAAGCATGCTCGATCGGGTTGATATCCGGGCTGCGCGCTGGCCACTCCATACGAGTAATGTTCATCTCTTGAAGGTAGTCATTCACAATCCTACCTGTATGAGGTCGGGCATTGTCATGCATAAATATAGCATCCTCACCTAAATTGACCATAAATGGACCAACGTGATCATTGAGGATTTCTTCCACATATCTTACGCTAGTTAAAGAGCCGTTTTCTATGATCACCAGCTCTGTGCGACTTTCAGAAGAAATTCCGGCCCACACAAGTACAGACCCACCACCGTAGGCTACTTTTTCTTCGATGCATGCTTGCTTGAATCTTTCCCCTGGTCTTCGATACACTCTGTGTCTTCCATCGTGCTTGTAGAGCATAAATTTTGATTCGTCGGAGAACATAACTTTTGACCAATCTTCAATACTCCAATTTACGTGGCTCTGGGCATACCTTAGTCTCGAAATACGATGCCCACGCTCCAGTTTAGGGCCGTTTGCAGGTCTAAGGGGTTTTAAGTTAGATTCAGCAAGCCGACGTCTTACTGTCCATGCACTTGGGTTACTTCCTCCGAGGCGTCGAAACTGATTGGTGAGTTCAGTTCCTGTGAGAAAGCGATTTCGAAGCATGGTGTTCACCAAGTATCGGTCTTCTCGTGCTGTGGTACACCTGGTTCTGCCCGTTCCTGGTCTGCGTAGGTTAGAACCAGTTTCTTCGTAACGTCGGAGAACTCTTTGTACTGTTGACAGCGACACACCGACAGTCCTGGCTGTATCGCGCTGACTCCGGCCGGTTTCCAGCATTGTAAGTATTCTGGTGCATTCTTCAGGCGTAAGCGACATAATTTCAGCTTGATTAATGAATATAGAGCACTATCAACATGGTTTATGTACCCACATAAATGACAGATTACAAACAAAAGCAACACCAAATGCTGTAATTTCGTAGTTCCATCTTCGAAAGTGGCCCTTTTTCAAATTTGATTTTTTTATGATATAACTTTACAATAACTAAGAAGTTTTAATACCTTCATTTAAGGAGTATTACATTGTCTATTAAATACAATTTATTGCATTAACCTAGCATTTTTAGTTTCCGAGATTTTTAGGATTCTTTAAGTGACCCGGATTCATTGCTCTCGAGTGTATTAGTAGGATAGGATATTATGTATCATTGTGTTGGACAGTGCACTCTAACCCTTTAGGTACTAAAATCCAAAAACTTGCCCCTATTATGTTTGAAAGTCGAATTTTGTCCTGGGTTAGGGTAAACTTTAAAGTATTAGTCATACCTCCAACCCTATGCCCTATTTTAATGTCCGTACGTATACGAAAAGCTGATAAAGAACACGATGTTATGTTTCAAGCTACTTTTTGAACCATTTAACTGAAATATAAAACAGCAAACCCCCTTGCGAAGAGGTAGACAATAAATTTTCTGAGCTAAGGGAATTGTTGACCTTTGAACTAAATACTTCCAAGAGTCACTTAAAGTAATTGTTTTTGTAGCCTGAAACATTAAGCTAAGTAAACAATGAAGTCATAGTCAAGCGTTCAGTACTTCTATAGTATGTAATGTATGGCTTGGTAGAGTTCGTTGGCCACATTCTCTTTGCGAAGCGTTTAGTATTTCACTTAATCCTCTGTCCAACTTTTGACTAGGTTTACAAATAAATTGTGACAATTTTTTACACAGCACAGCGACATAGACTGGTCCGATTAAGCTAAATAACCTTGTGCTTTGGGATTTAGACAACTAATACACACAAATACTTTATCCGATCCGGAATTCGAACCGAAACCAAAACGACAGTCTACGTACAATACCATCATCCACCGAAGCAGTAACTTTTGATTAAACAGTTACCACATTTTCAGCTAAAAGTGTCGGTATATTTCGAAGTTGAAATACTCTGTAACCTTACCTTGAGGTAATCTACAGACAACGTCTACAGAGTATTTCAACTTCGAAAATTGAGCGGGTAGGTATATGTATGTCGATTATTCCCGTTGCATTGTAATTGTAAACCCTTGCTAGGGAACTGAAAGTCCTTACAATAATCTCGATTTGAACATACAGCATCTGCGACGGTAATACCAATGGTGTCCTATGTCATTTTATACGACCTCAAGCCATTATTATGTTTTACTAGCTTTAGCCCGCGACTTCGTACGCTGCATTTTCTTTAGATTGAAATAACTTTTTTATTTATGAACTGATTGACATGAAACAAACACTAAACGTTAAGTAGAGCAAACCGCAACGCAATGAAGGAAACCGCATCGCAATCGGTTAAGCAGTTGCTGAGATTAGCGTGCACAAACGTACAGACAAACAGACAAAAATTCTAAGGGCCATTGTTTTGGGTTCTATTGCGTTTATAAACTTTTTCTTAAATATCTTCAATTAAATATCTTCAATGTACAGACAGTGACCTGTTACGATTTTATTATATGTATTGAAATATTGATTAACTGACATTACCCAAAAAAACTACCCACACAGATGTTCAGCGTTCGCTACGAATTGTCGAATATTTTCATATTTTGTAATGCGGTTGTATAAAATTTATGTGGCAGTACAGTACAAAGGCTACGCTGATTCATTAAAAAATTACTCATCGCCCATATTTTCCTTTATTTTACTGAAGTGTGTTTGTGGTTTTGTAATAGTAGCTAAGTATTTATGAGTTATGTATGCTATCGGAATTTGAAATAATTGTTATTTTATGAACATACACATAATTGCAGATATAATCGGGTTATATTTTCATTATCTATTCTGTTAGCCATTGTGTGAAAATTTTAAATATGGAAAAAGAATTGGTTTCGAGCAGGATTCGAACCTGCGTCTTCGGCGATCCTGCTCGAAACCAATTATTTTTCCATATTTAAAATTTATGATCAGTTAGCATACTAATTGCTTTTCAAAAAAATAATCTTAATTGTGTGAAAAGTATTATTTTATCAAAAATGGTTCTTGTTATTCAGTTTATTTATTTTGTGGTAGGTGGACACTTGACTTTGTCAAAAATAGCCTTTTAAAACTACTCTACTTAAAGTGTGACCCTACTTTTTTTTACAAACCTCTTAATATCGCGTAGTTTGTCTGTACCTCTACAATGAAAAAGAAAACGACTGGCTTAAGGTTGATTTTAGGATATAGAAATGGTTGATTTTAGACAATGGAATGTTCAGTTTAAACGTTATTAGTAAGATGCAATCAGAGTTAAGTCTCAGAAAGTTGAATAACGCTTTAAATTGTTTCAGAAAAACACTCTCCACTTGTACATCTCGCACCAACGTGGTCCATTCTTCAAGGCCGAGTTCCAAACCGAACTGGACCTCAAAAAGTTCCACATCGCAGATGTAACCGACCAACGTATATTTGTCTCTGTCATGCACACAGACTCTATGGCCAATCTATACGTATCGGAAATAAGCAATAACTACACTCAGTACAACTTTGTTTTGAGTATGGAACAAATATTGTGCTACTTCCCTGATGCCAATTGGAAGGACAGCTGGTTAGAGTGAGTATTTCGAAAATGTCACTTGCTTAAGTAGTCAAAATAGAAATGAGCCACAATAGATATAAAAATAGAAATACAAGAGTTACCAATGCAGTTTGTATGTCTCATCTCTCATACGCCACTACTTTGTATCAATTGATCTGATTATCCCACTAGACATCATAGTATTTTTTTGAAGTTTATTTAATTTCATGAGTCTTTTCGAGTTCGAGCTCGATGTTAATGGGTAAGGTGTCTTTTTTTTAACGTGAGGGGAAATCCTCATGGATGCTATGCCGGACTCCTACCGACTTAAAAACCTTACGTAACGCCCAACAGCCTATGGTTGGGAATCCCGGGTAAGCCCTCGGAAGGATGTCCCAGGATGGGTAAGGTGTCTGGTCTTCGTTCGGGTGTTCGAGTGGCAATCGTTGCATTAAAAAAAGACTTCTGAAATAGAACAAGAGACAATCTTTAGGTTGTGTGCCCTTGCTACTTTATTGTGCCCTGTGTAGGGTCGCTCGCTAATTATATAAACGATTTCCTTGAGTGAGCCTTCTATAAGTTGATATTAATTTTTCTGTTACTATCGTGCGAAGATTCCGTTAGCAAGATTGAACAGAAATCGCATCGCGTAGTGCACGCATGACGAGATCTATGCGCACTACTAAACTTCTCAAGTGCATTTAGGACTCGTACTTTCTCTAAAATTAAGCATAAACAAAGAAACGACTTTGTGTTACACCTTGTCACTCAAAGGTCAAAGATAATTTTATTTCAGGCCGGTGATTCTGAGCATACGACTTGATTGTGTACACGAAAGTATGCTGGTGAAATGACATTTGTCTCATATTTAGTAATGGAAAAAAAATAAAGCAAATTAATTTCAACAGTAAACTTTCGTTCTTTAAAGTCGGACGTTCTAGAATCGCTGCCCAGGTCACTTATGTGACAGTTACGGACAATGACATACTATTCTTTTGGACGCTGTATGACCGATCGTGATATCCAAATTAGTTGATGAATGTTAGTAGTTTTTGTGTAAACATGTTTTTGACTTTCAGAGATGTCACCGAAGATTCGTTCACTGATCTCTACCGCGTGGAAGGACTGAAGGGCATCTACATAGCATCGAAAGTCGACTCTAAAGCACTGGTTAATAATATTGGACCTGAACACGTTGTTTCGCTGATTACTTTCGACCATGGAGTTTCGTGGTCGCCTGTTAACCCGCCAACTGAGGATGAAAATGGTGAGTATTGATTAGAGAGCCGGGAGAAAAGAGTAGACGATCCATACATCGTAATGCTCCCTCCACATTACTCGCGAAGTTCATCGAAGTTAGTCGGCGAAGTTGCCCGAGTCAAAGAAATTTTTTGACGAAGTAGGCCGAGGTGCCCCTCTACACTTTCGTACTCGTCCAACTTCGTTCAACTTCGCGAGTAATGTAGAGGAAGCATAAGAGTACACCGTAAGAGTCACAGTTGTATCCAACTCTATACTTATCTCTTTATCTGTGAAGGATAAATGTTGTTTGGTTGTTTCTGCATTGCTTGATCTTCAAACTTAACTACGTGCAACTTTCGCAAAACGATCCATTGCATAGAAAAGGAAAACTCGAAATGAAACCCAGTTGCCAGTAAAATGACAATCGTTAAGCCAAGTTGAAAGCCTTATAGGCGGTTTGAAAAATTTCAACTGCGGGTCACGAACAGCGCATGTCTTGAACACGGCAATAGGCTCACCACCTAAAACGTGGGACATAAAATTATAAAGTGAAGTATGGGCGTATTCTATGGTAGAGTCACAAAAATTTTGACAAACCTAAATAATTTTTTTTAAAATTTCAAAGGGAATAAATTTTATTTTATTTTTATTTTTATTTTTTTTTGCATCTACCTACCCCTTCGGCGTGACAGTATGTATGCATGTACATTATGTACAAAAATAAATAAATAGGCTATCAAACATCCATAACATCTGCCATATTTCCGTGATTAGCAACATTGTATGTAATCAGTAACAGTTCAGTCTCATAATACCTCGGTATTCCAACCGATAGTATGACATCAAGAGTTAACTCAATTACACTGAATCACAACTCGCTCCGAATCTCATGAATCATTGGTTTTAGGTCAAAGGTCCACCAATTTGTGTATCGCAGAGCATTTATGATCTGCGGTCATTAAATTGTATATAATACAATTTCGGTCTATTGAAACTTCAAGAATATTGTATAAAATCGAAAAACCTATTTAAAGTATACTAAATATCGCCCGCGGCTTTGCGTATGCCAATGTGTTATTCCAGACTATAATCAATCACTATACCAAATTTCAGCTACTACCCGTTCGCTCTAACTTTGCCGCTGGCGTAGAGGCGTATACCCGAATTGTTAATTAGACGAAGTAAATTGACAGTAGCTAATGTCACTTCGTCATAGAAAATACGCAACATTGTATGAAGAAGTGACATTAGTTGCTGTCAATTTACTTCGTCTAATTAAAAATTCGACTTTAGTATGGAGCCGAGCGGCAAAGTTAGAGCGAACGAGCAGTAGGTCAAAGGTCCACCAATTTGTGTATCACAGAGCATTTATGTTCTACGGTCATTGAATTGTATAATACAATTTCGGTCTATTGAAACTTTGAGAATATTGTATAAAATCTTTATTTCATAAGAAAAAAACATATTTAAAGTATACTAAATATCGCCCGTGGCTTTGCCTATGCCAATGTGTTATTCCAGACTTAAATTTATAATCAATTCCTATACCAAATTTCAGCTAGATTCTGTCAGCCGTTAGAGCTTGAAAGAGTAACAAACATCCACACACCCAAACTTACAACCTATCCCGTATTAATAATATTAGTAAGAGACTTATCCTTCCGAGTATATATTATATGTGAATATATGTCTCACGAAGAAACTATCCGCCTAGTTTCTACAATATTCAGTAAAATATTAATAAATGTGTCATTGTGAACTATGACATTCAATTCAACAGCATAAAATGATTCACTAACCATTCCGCTAATTGAATTAGACTTCAAGTGTTAGTATTACAATAATAAGTTGTTATTAAATATGAGCGTTGTGCGGTAACTGCTTGCCCTGGATGCCTACTACCGTGAATTTACATCTACGATCTACAAGTTATTTACATGTAACAAAAATAGCATTTGTGGGTTATAATGTGAACGACCAAATAAATATTCTAACAGCAAATTACGAATATTATGTTACTAGATGATTCATGCGGCTTCGGCCCCGCCGTCTCATTTCCTACTTCCCGAAAGAATACACTCCCGGATTTAAAAGCCTATAATGTAATTCAAGACTAAAATCGTCCCTGTACCAGATTTCAGCCGGACCCGTCAGCCGTTAGAGCGTGATTGAGTAACAAACATCCAAACATCTTCACATACTTTTACATTTATCATATTACTAGCGGACGTCACGCGGTTTCACCCGCGTAGTTCCCGTTCCCGTGGGAATACGGGAATAAAATATGTTCCTATGTTCACCGGAAAGAGTGTAGCTTCCCAACAGTGAAAGAATTTTTCAAATCGGTCCAGTAGTTCCGGAGCCTATTCGTTACAAACAAACAAACAAAAAAACATAAAAGCAAATCTTTCCTCTTTATAATATTAAAATAGATAATAGGAAATACGTCATGGATACTAGTGGACTCTGTGATGGGGTGGAATTTTGAAATACCCTTTCTTAGTAAGTCCTTAAATTATTAAGATAGTTTACACTAAAAAATGCAAGATTTTATGTTAGTGAGGTTAAAACATTTTTATTTTTTCTCCCCAGGCAAACCTTTGAGTTGTCACTTGGAGAATTCCTGCAGTCTGCACATATGTCAGAAGTTCAGTCAGCTCTATCCAGTTACAAGGTAAGATGCAGTTATAACGGAATCGTTCATTCACATTGAATTACGTCCGTGCAAACTAAACCTTATATCCTGAGTCAAAAGGTTCATTATTGAACTTGCATATTATTTATCTAAATATGTAGGTACTGAGGTCATAACGCAAGTGCTATGATAGTGTCAAGGTTTAGTTGACCAAAAAAAAACCATGAAGTAAAACAACAATTTAAATAAAATTATCAACAGTTTGAGTCAAAGGGATGACAATAGGGCACCAACGAAATATTTGATGTGTTTCTATGTCCTCTTCGTGAAAGACTTGATATTGAATGGACTTCTTGAATTCCGTACGTGGTCTTATTTTTTGCTACATGCGTAGGTTCCAAACAGTTTGAACCATACTGGAACTTGATAAGCATATTCAGATTAATTAGGAGAGGGGCAATGGCACTCCCGGTTAGCCATAGTGAACTGGAAACTACGCGGCCATTCACATGATGTTCTTACACGACTGTCAATGCTTAGCAGTCATTTTTAAAATTTTATTGGTGTATCCTCCCCTTTCGGTACATGTAAGTCTATAATATATGCATCATGTAACAATGTGACCGATGGCTTAGGTCGTTTAGATATCCAGCCTTGCTACGTGGAGTTTCGAGCTTAATAGCTTCCTACAGAAAAAGACTCGTTGGTTTAGCTGGAAACGTAAATGGATATACTAGGAATTCCGGTGACCAGTAGGTATATGTAGTAATATACCAATATAGGCATTCTGTATCATTATTTACTTAACATACGTTCCTTGAACTCTGATCAAAACACAACCTTTAGTTTGATACGAGTGCTACCGCTCAGTGATTGATAGCGTTTATCTATAATGCAGTTTGTTGACCTGGTTGATACTGAAATGCATAGTTTATTAATAAGAATTTTGAAAAGGTTACATGCCATGCCGTTCAGATTAACACCATTGAAGTTGTTTTTTTTTAAATATCAAAAAAGAACTGGTTTCGAGCAGGATGCGAACCTGCGTCTTCTTGCATACCGTGCAGACGCCTTAACCACCGGCCACCGAAACCTACTCGGAACCAACCAAATTTTCTACCTTATATGTACCTATACGTCTTAGGGCGACGTAGGCACCTTCTACCGGCCATATTAGAAAAAAAGATCTACCTAATTGCTTTCAAAAATTATCTTACCATTGAAGAAATAATACAAGTAAAAGAAAAATTGTGTAGGTACTTATTTTCAGGGTTTCGTATCCAAAGGGTAAAACGGGATCCTATTTCTAAGAATCAGCTGTCTGTTTGTCTGTCGGTCACCAGGTTGTATATCATGAACGATGATAGATAGAGAGCTGATTTTTTTACAGATAATGTATTTCTGTCTGCTGGATACCAATGATAAAACCTGTACAAAATATTTAAGGGGCTCCTCTACAACCAACTCCTTTATTTCTCTTTTCAACTTGAGGAGAATCCTGCATGGATGCTATGTTAGACTCCTACCGACCAAAAACGTATCCCTCCTGACAGCCTACGGTTGGGAGTTGGGAGCTCCGGGTAAGCCCTCCATAACCAACCCCTCCATGCGCGAATCCGACTCGCACTTGGCCGGTTTGTTTTTAACATTTGCTTAGAAATCGTAGAACTCTCATTTGTTAAACAAGCGAATTCATATTTGATAGACATAGTAATCCAATAAAATCACGTATCGATGTCATACTGCACATCACGTGGACCCTACCCTTGTAGTTCAGTAACAATTCATACAGATGCGGGTCATTTTTCTAATAATAACAATAAGTCTTTATTTGCTTATCAGGAAAGCATACACAAATAGATGCCATTTATATAAAGAACTATTGTAGGTGGTAAGAATGGCATTCACAATTTTATCGTCATGATGTATTGAGTACAAATGTGTAACTAATTATATTGAAATGGGTGGTACGATATCCGACCGGCATTCTCCATTATTTATTGTACCTAAAAGTTTATACAATACTAAGATTATTTCTATAAATGGTCTTGTGGTTTACATACTAAAGGATTTTCGCATAATGATGAATAATTCAGTCGTTAATAGTGAATAATACAATATGGAATACTAAAAATAGGAATCGATGTCTTGCAAAACAAAAGACAAAATAGCTGTACGGGATTTAAATACACTTTTTTTTTAAAGTACATACCAAATAGAATAATAACTTGTAACTAACAACAGCTTTAACTTTAGGACCTATCGGAAGTCCATATTCAAGAAGCGCGTCAACCCTACCAGTGTCGGTGCGCTCTCAGTCAGGCAATACCCAAGGTGTTTCCGTGAATGAGTAACAAACATCCATTCATAGACTTTTGCGTTTATACTATTGATGTTTTTTAGCAAATATTTTGTAATATTTTAATGCCTATTGTCTGTCAGCATTCAGCTTTAACACCCAGTTGTGACTTGTATCATCTCGTATTCAAAGAAAAAATCCGTCGCAAAATGTTCCTCGAAAGCTATTAACTCGTACCAATTAGTATCATGTATCGGCCGAACTAGCAGTTGCTTATTTACGATAAGAACTTCCTGGCAATTAACTAAAGTTCCGCCCCAACCAACGTAGTTGAAAGAATTGTGAGGTCTAAGTCGTACCAAACATAATATAATAGTATTACATACAGATCGGCAACTCCCTGCCTCCCACTGAGTAAGGTTCCCCGGCCCCCCGCAAAAGTTAACGTATCTATTGCCGTTACAGCACTTGATAGTGTCACTGCGCTGCATTACGTATTACTACCTACGTACTTTGTGCTATTGCTTTGGTTTAATTTGTTCTTAGCCGAGGGTAGGTTTAAAAAGAAAGTACCTACCTACATACATGAGATTGCGTTCTGTTCCTTATTATTTTGTTTCCATAGCTAGTTACCCAAGTACACACACATTCAAGCTTGATTCAAGCATTCATATTACGTGTATATTAGTGTGGGTGAAAACGAACATTTTTGTATGGAGTTTCCGCCCTGTGGTCGTACTTAAACCTCACAATTCTTTCAACTACGTTGGTTATACGGATTCGGATTCGATGAATTCGCCCCATTGCCTATTGACTGACAGCAATCTTCACAATGAGGATCACTGCCAAAGGCTTCTCTCAAATCGGTATGTCTTCAGAACCCAGCCGTAATTCAAACGTTATCCGGAAGTTTGCAAGGGTATCTTCAGTCAGTCTACGCTTGAAGTGGTCGATGTTTATGTATACTCGTAGCTAAGACAAACCATGAACCTAGACAGGTCTAACCTTGAAAGATTCTGCGTGCATTTCGCGAGTTGAGTGACCATTCTCTTATAATAGTGGGCGAATCTGTGATGACTGTGATGAGACAGAGATCAAGAAATTTCAATAAGGGCTAATGTCTGATCCAACAAGGAGGAGATAATAGTGATTGTGATAAGTGGTGGCTACCCCATGCTTTTTAAACATTGAATTTGAATTTACAGTTGCAATCCAAACATTCAGCGTTAATATTTAAAAAGTTCTTACATAATTTACGGAATTATTTATGAATTAATTACGGAACATTTTTAATTATTAAATGTATGTAATTGAACAAGTCAATATAAAATGAATAATGATGCTGATAAACGTTCGATTGTTTGCAGCTCACCAGGAAACCGCGATCAATACGAATACGATTCGAGGTAAAATTATAAATAATTGAGTGGATTCTTTTTATTTGAGATTGCTTTTTGGTATTATTTTGCGTTTTGCACGGGTACTGACGTGTTTTCTTTTTAGCTGCAGATTGTAACTAGATGTAGATTTTCTTTCATTTGTCAATAACAATTTTTTTAAAAAAATGTGGATTTAATAACAACGGAATTGTATTATATTGGAGGAAGAACTTCTAGATTTTTAATTTATAGCATCTCTGTATTATCTAGAGTTAATGTTATATTACGCGATGGTTGAGACTGGTACTATAGTCACTTCCTTTGTCGAATCGATATTTTCTCTACATCATCCCCTTAATATAGAATTCATTCCGTCATTAAATTTATCACATCGTGTGTCCTTTATCTTCCGTCTAACGTTGTATCATAGACAGCATAGCCTACGACGCATTAATTTAGCTTTATAACATTTATTTTTATTTTACCTAAATGCAATTGTTTAAAGCCTTTCGACGACGAATGTCAGCTTTCTTGGGTCCAGGCAGGCTTATCAGTTGGCAGCGAATGGTATGGAGCGTTGTCTAAAAATTGTAATAAGCTTCGCGTGTCGCCTGTATATAAGCTATGGTGTCTATAATATACATATACTAGAACATTAGGTTTAATTTGGGTCAATTTAATTTCTTTTTGGAATCATTCAAATGTAAATAACCTAGACTAGACTTTGAGTATACTTGTTGTATGTAGTTTGTATATTTTTACTATGGTTTAAAACTTTCCCTTCACATAGAAGAGCCCTGGACGATATTCTATTATAGATTGGCAAATTCCTTCATGGGACGCCTATGTTCGTTGAGCGTATCCCATTTTCCCAAAGGTAACCCAAGAAAGCTCAAGTACAGGAGCATCAGTCTGGAATACACCAAATTTTATAATATATTTATGTAAGATCTTTTTTAGAAATATCTATAGTTTAAATTGGTACCGTAAATTATATAGTTTGTAGCGTATTTGTAACGTAAATGATGTAGTTTGTAACACATACAGATTTGCCAAGCTATACTTTTGTTCCGTCAAAAGTGATGCCCAACTTGGCGGGGGATGTATCGAAATGACCGATATAATTATTTAAAGGTAATATTTTTTTGCAGTTTGTGTGCAACGCAGGGCTCTTCTTTATCATAATTTATGTGTATAGTACAGTAATGTATGTGTATAGTGTACCTAGTGAAAGCGTTGGTGGTGTTGCGCTCTCCTATTCGACCTAATGCTTACTCTTTAAAATTATCTCTTGTAGGTCTGCATCTGTCCTGAGTTCAAAATCAGCTCCTGGTATAATAATGGCTACAGGCGTTATGGGCAAATCTTTGAAAGGAATCCCTGGTGTATATCTAAGTAGAGATGCTGGTCTTACATGGAAAAGGATACTTAAAGACTATTACTTCTTCAACTATGGTGACCACGGTGGTGTGTTAGTAGCAGTTAAATATTTTAAGTCTCGCGGTGAAACAAGGAAAATATTGTACTCAACTAATGAAGGCATGGACTGGAATTCTTATCAGTGAGTCATTAACAATATATTAATTTTACCTTATCAATAAAATTATTTGCTTATTAAATTCAATAATTTGTAGGTTCAACGCCGATGACCTCCGAATTTATGGATTAATGACTGAGCCGGGTGAAAATACAACTACCTTCACTATGTTTGGATCAGCAAACGAACATCATCAATGGATAATCATCACAATTGACTTGAAAAATACCTTTGAGCGCAATTGCACTGAAAACGATTATAAGTTTTGGTCACCGTCGCCTCCAAATTCATCAGTTTCTTGTCTTCTCGGTACTAGAAACACTTTCCAAAGAAGGATTGCCCACACTAGCTGTTACAATGGCATTGACTATGACAGGCCCACCAGAAAAGAAGTCTGCGAATGTAGTCGACGCGATTTCGAATGTGATTTTGGATTTATGCTCTCAGGCAACGAATGTATTCAAAATAAAACAGTGAAATACGACCCATATGCTGTTCCATCTGATTGTCGCCCAGGACATTTTTACAAGAGAACCAAGGGTTATAGGAAAATAGATGGGGATGTTTGCACCATTTCTGGTTATATGCCTTACTTGCCAGATACGATTCCATGTCCAATAGAGGAGCCAACAGAATTTATGCTGGTAGCTTTAGGCAGTAAAATCGCCCGAATTGACTTATCTGATAACTCGACCATATATCCTGTGGTTAACGAGAGAAATATTGTAGCCATCGAATTTGATATCAAGAATAACTGCGTCTATTGGGCTGATATAGAACTGGATAGAATCACTCGTCAATGTTTCAATAATGCAACAGCTCAGGAAGTAATCATTGATAGAGACTTGGTTAGTATTGAAGGTATGGCATTCGATTACATATCAAATGTGCTATTCTTTGTTGACGGCATGAGGAAGAAAATTGAAGCCGTCAGGACAGATGTGACGCTCGATGGCAGAATGAGAGTGACGATATTAGATTCGAAGGTTCTATCGCGGCCAAGAGGAATTGCAGTTCATCCGAAAGCGGGTTACCTGTTCTGGACTGACTGGGACAGGACAAATCCATCAGTATCGAGGTCAAGACTTGACGGTACAGAGGTTCAGAAACTATTTACTAAACCGCTGGTCCAATGGCCTAATGGCATTACGATCGATCAAATGTCTGAGAGAATATACTGGGTAGATGCTATGGAAGATTATATTGGTAGCGCTGATCTAAACGGCAAATACTTCAAGAAGATATTATGGGACGACGAGAGAGTGACGCATCCTTTCGCGGTGGCCGTTTTGAAGGACAAGGTGTACTGGGACGATTGGAAAATCAAGTCTATATTTGTGGCTGACAAAGATTCTGCAACGAATATAATGATGATCAATGATTCGTTTGTCGGTTTGATGGATCTGAAAGTGTATGCACATTTCGTACAGTTTGGTCACAATGCATGCTCATTCAAAAATACAAGCTGTGACGGAATATGTCTTGGTGCCCCGGGTAATAATAGCTTCAGCTGTCTATGTCCAGATGGCTTGTCAATGGTCAACGGGAAATGTATGTGTGCAAATAATACTCAACCGTTCGCGAACATGACATGTCCACAAGTTGTTAACACTGCCTGTACTTCCGTAAGTATTTTTTTTATCTATGTTTGATTATGTGTCCTAATAGCATAATGTGCTTAAACTCCAGACAATATGCTATTAATATTGCTCATAGATGGCACATAGTGGAAACTGATGCTATCTATAAGTGAACATCGCTGTACTGTTCCACAATGCTTATTTACAAATCTGTCATTTTTCGCGTCTAATTAATTTTGTGTAAATTTGCTCACCCCTCGAGGTTTCGGTTATGTTGCAATAGCCATTACCCTCCCGTGACTGGGAGGGAAATAATAAATCTACTACTTACTTTACCATTTGATTGGTTTCATGTATTTATTTGGTATTTTTTAGAAATGGAAAATGTATTTTGTTGTAGTTGGAGTATTCGCGGACGCATGATATTCTACACAAATGTATTTTGTTCTGAATGAATGACTTATGACTGCATAAGTCAAGATATGAATTGTTATAGGCTGATTTGATTGATATATTGAAGTATTATTATATCATAACTACTAATTTCTCATTACGCAACCATTTGATTCTATCGTAGTTACTACAGATGACTACATTTATTCCATTTCTTTCAGGATCAATTCACATGCAAAAACGGCAAATGCATAAGTTCTTTGGCTCGGTGCGATTTGAACAACGATTGCGGCGACTTGTCGGATGAGGTCGCTTGCGAGTGTGCGCCGCCCATGATCATGTGTGACAATAATAGGTGCTACCTCCCTCATTGGAGGTGTGATGATGATATTGACTGTGCTGACATGAGTGATGAAAAAGGTATTGTCACTGAACTAATCTGATCAAAATTTCGTGTTTGTTTAAGCGAATCACATCATTGTTTCATCTTAAATTTGGAATGGAGTCCTCAGTTCTGCAATGAGTCGGATTAGGCTTTGATTATGTAGATTATGAGTTGATTTATGAGGCCTATTTAAAAGAAAGGAAGTTTTATTTTTGAAAATGGAACTAATAAGAAACGGCGCCAAAACTCATTACCATTCTTTTTTAATTATATTAAAGAACTAGCTCCTTACAACGGGTCATTTTAGCACCTTGTAAAATAATCCACTATTATTTCAGACTGCGGTACCCGCAACTGTTCCGCGAACCAGTTCCAGTGCGATAACGGACATTGTATAGAGCAACGATGGGTCTGCGACGGTGACAACGATTGTAAAGACCGGTCTGATGAAAAGAATTGTACGGTAAGATATCTATTTTGTTCTAAGATCTGTTTCGCTAGGGTCAGGGATACGTCTTGGCAGATTTCAAACAGGATAGGCAGACTAAATGTCGCTTTGCGCCGCCAGCTGAGATGTCTCATTAATGTAAACTGTATAATATACTACCCGTTCGCTCTAAGTTTGCCGGTCGCTTTCCATACTACGCCTCTACACCAGTCTCTACGCCAGCGGCAAACTTTGAGCGAACGGATATACCTACTGGTTTTTCCGCCACCGGACTACAGATTCATATGGCGCCGTGTGTAATGGTTAAATTTAAAAAATAAATATTATCTTATCTACAAGGTAGCTAATACCCCGGGGTATCTACAGCGGTACTCGAGTTTTAATGGGCCCGCTCAGCGCGCTGTGAAAACTGATCTTAAGTACTGGTAGAGAGTATTTAAGTCGTCCTAAGACGAGATCTTAGATTCGAATCCCAGACCGTACAAAATGTTTGTGATCCACCAATATTTGTTACGGACTGAATGGTTTCTATGTAGACTGATTATTTATTAATTTTCTAGATCGCATAGCACAAGCTTATATGTATTAGCTTTATTTGGGTTAGAAGGCGCTGCCCCATAATTTATTTTATAACACATTTGCTCGTAAAGAGTCTCTTATTTGACCCATTTCACTAACGTAATGTATCTCATTACGGCCTAGTCCGGTAATGTAAAGTAAAACGGACGATTGCGTCTAAAACGAACGGTAGATACTTTTTAAAAATCTTAGCAAAGAGTTTTTATGCCAGAAAAGTGGTCAATATTTTATAAATAAAATTGACTTTGGGAGATAAAATATAATAAACTAAACATTGAATTGTTTAATTTAATTAATTTTGACAATAAATTGTGTTAAATTTTGACAATTAAATGTGAAACCAAAACAAATAATATTAATTTACTTTATTATTAATTCTGGCTGTTTTTGTGCCTTTGCCTCATAATAAATAAGAATAAGAAAAAAAGAAAGCGTTGTGAACAAGTAAAATTCCGCGCGCTTTATTCTGGCTATTTTTTGCTACGTTTTTTTGTTAGTTTATGAATGTCCCCGTTTTATTTATTTCCTTGTTTCCTCGCAAATATGTTATAAAACGTCGTATGACACACGTTCGCTTTGATAATTACAGCCTCTGCTTTCTTGTAGCCCTCGCCTGCGGCTCGGGCTAGCAATAACGCCTCGGCTGTAATTTTCAACTTACCGAACTTGTATCATAATGTACTATTACTTCACTGTTTTACAAATCTCCATTTGATACGATATTATTATTCCCAACAGAACCAAAGACGTACCCCTGAAATAATCGACGCCTGCGCAATCAGTGGGTTCCGTTGCTCCAACCACAGTCACCCAGCGTGCATACCCAGCTCTTGGGTGTGCGATGGGGAGAAGGATTGTGACAACGGTGAAGATGAGAGCGAACAGAAATGTATGGAGAGGACTTGTGCACCGTATATGTTTAGGTGTCCCAGTGGAAAGTGTATCTTTAAATCTTGGGTGAGTTTTTTGTAATATGTTTCTTTTTTGTAACAAGATTCTTTGCTTTTTGATTGATCAAGGTACTGAAGATATAAGTATAAAGGACCACTCTATAATTTGATTTGGTTAGGTACAAAATTAGTGTAATTGTGTAATAGTACAAAACTGAATGAAAATAAATTGAAAACTTTTTGAATAAGTAATATCCTTATACGGCTTCGTTGAGTTCGATTCCCATTATGGGTCAAAATTTGTGTGATCCATTAGTTCGTCCCGAGAGTACTGGGTGTTTCTTTGTATTTTATGGTATTAATATGCTACCCATTTTACAACTATGTTTATCCTTACTTAGCGATCGGATGGCACTGTTTTTTTTTTGAGCCCTAATCACCGCCCGGTATACGAGGGGTGGAGGTAGGCCGCGTGATTATGTCAGACTCTTACTGACCAAACTCTACCTTAGTCTCTAGCCCTTGGAGACTCATCGGAAGCGATCGCGTCTAGGGAAGAGTGACGCGAGGGCGCTGTGTAAAAAATATTTATAATATTTATAGGGCGGCCATGAATAAACCCGTACGTTGTGTTAGCGTTCAGTATTACCTAACTATACTATAAATAAACTAAACTATATTATAACTAACAGGCTGAATGAACAAAGACAATAAAATGTAAATGTTTTCAATACTAACGCAAATATTTACTTTTAAAGGCTTGATGGATAGATAATGCTGGCCTCAAAGTTTTATAGTTCCACGTGAAAACCTTACAACCCATTAACAAAGGATGCTCCATTACATCGTTTTAATGTGCTCTAGAAATTGAATTGTTTGACATTTAAATAGGACTTGTATCTTTGAGGAAACATGTATACTTTAATCTAATTACCTACAAATTGTACCTACCGTATTTGGTACAAATAAGTTATCAATAATTCACTCATTAAGAGTTCCATTGTTAAGGAAATTATTTCCTTTTAGCATTGTATTGATTTTATACTTTATGTATTGATTGTATTATTATGTAATACTAGCAGGGTCCCACGGCTTTGCCTATGACATATCAATGGGCGCTTGCACATTGCACGATATCGTACGATATCGTGGAACGATTTAACCGAACGAAATTGACACAGTATAACCCACAGTTTGTTATTCGGTTAGTAGCTTTGCGCCAGGAAAGGTAACCGCGCGATTCTTAAAGCTAATTAAAATATTAGAAGCAATAATGGCAGCAGTGAACAAGTTACGTTTACTTTATCTTTTATATTTACGGAGAAAAAAACGATACTGTAGAAGAACATTTTGGGTTGATCCTCTTCTACAAGTGCGATATTTAGAGGGAACTTATTACCTTCTCTTCGATAAACTGTGTGCGCGAAGTGAAATGTTTAATAATTTTTTTCGAATGACCCAGAACACTTTCGAGTTCATACTGTGTCATTTGTTGGAGGTTTTAAAAAAACAAGACACTAAGGCCTTAAAAAAAATAAAAAATAATAAAAGTAAAATTAAGGCCAATTACATCGGAAGGCAGCGAGAACGACGTGCCCGTAGTCACCGAGGGTGAGTTAGGGGCGGCTGTCCTGCGGCTTAAATCCCGCAGAAACACCGCCCCTGGACCCGACGGCATTCCAGGCCGAGTATGGGTCCTGGCTCTCGAGGAGCTTGGGCCTCGACTTATAGGTCTTTATAGCGCATGCCTCGAAAAAGGCCAGTTTCCCAAGGCCTGGAAGACAGGGAAACTGGTCTTGATCCGAAAGGCGGGGCGGCCGGCAAACTCCCCATCAGGGTACCGGCCGATCGTGTTGCTCGACGAGGTGTGCAAGCTCTTTGAGCGCATTATTGCACAACGCCTCGTCGGGCACCTCACACGAGTGGGGCCTGATCTGGCGGATAGTCAGTTTGGCTTCCGTCAGGGACGCTCCACTGTGGACGCGATCATGCGCATTAGAGGCCTGACTGAGGAAGCAGTCTCACGGGGTGAGGTGGTGGTGGCGGTGTCTCTCGACATCGCCAACGCATTCAACACCTTGCCCTGGAGCTGCGTCAGGGAGGCGCTTATCTATCATGGAGCGCCTCCCTACCTCCGTCGAATTTTCGGGGCTTATCTCTCCGAGAGGGCCATAACTTCTTCTTTCTTCTTTCTATAACTTACCCGAGCTGGCTAGGGCCGGGTCGGCGAGATGTGTCGTGCGGTGTTCCACAGGGATCGGTGTTAGGACCGCTCCTGTGGAACATCGGTTACGACTGGGTCGGCGTAACGTGTTACGCTGACGACACCCTCGTTACAGCGCGGGGAGCAACGTACCGTGACGCAGCACTAAAGGCCACGGCAGGGGTTGCTCAAGTCGTGGGTCGGATTCGGCGGCTGGGTCTCGAGGTCGCCCTTCACAAATCCGAGGCTCTGTGCTTCCACGGACCTCGGATGGGGCCACCTGCGGGATCCAGCCTACAGGTAGGGGGCGTCAGCATCGGCATCGAGCCCTCGATGAAGTATCTGGGGCTCGTACTCGATGGCCGGTGGAACTTCGGACATCACTTCCGAAGTTTGGTCCCAAAACTGAGGGGAGCATCAGCCGCTCTGGCGCGACTGATGCCCAACATCAGGGGACCCAACGCTCCCTACAGGAGTCTGTACCTGGGGATCGTGCGAAGCATAGCTCTATACGGAGCTCCTGTATGGGCGGAAACCCTGACGGCCAGCAATGTGGCTAGATTGCTGAGCCCGCAGAGAGTGATGGCCATCAGGGTGATAAGGGGATACCGCACGATCTCCGGTGAGGCGGCATGTCTCCTAGCCGGGACCCCTCAATGGGACCTGGAAGCGAGAGCCCTTGCGTCACTGTTCAGATGGCGCAAGGAGGCGCTGGAGCGGGGCCAAATTCCCGCTAATCGAGAAATCGAGGCCCAGCGGTCCCTACTCCAACAGGAAACCGTGGAGACATGGAAGGTGCGACTTGAGCAACCAAAGGGGGGATTCGCCACAATCGCGGCCGTCAGACCGGTCATGGACGAGTGGCTGGAGAGGAGACACGGTGCTCTCTCCTACCGGTTGACACAGATGCTTGCCGGGCACGGTAGCTTCGGTAGGTATCTGTGGCGAAAACACCGGGAAACCACGGCCGAGTGTCAGCTGACACGGCGTTCCACACGCTGGTGGAGTGCACGGCGTGGGCGCAATAGCGCCAGGACCTCGTAGTGGGTCTGGACGTGGACACTCTCTCGCTCGAGACCATGGTGCGAGCCATGCTCTCCAGCGGGAGTAAGTGGGACTGCGCCGCCTCCTTCTGCGAGCAGGTCATGCTCGTGAAGGAGGCGGCGGGACGGGTACGGGAGAGAACTCTCCCACCCGAGTTCCGCAGTCGGCGGCCTTGGCGCCGCCGACGTGTCTTCGCCGAGGACTGTCGGCCACCATGACGGGGGCCTGAGGACGGTGAGAGGGCGGCTCACCGTCCTTACAGAAGCAGGCCCAAGACGGCAGCGTGACGTGAGCAATTCACGCACGCCCCCCCTTAGAAGCGGGATCACACCCGAAACCCCCCAAAGACGCGGGATAGCACCCGAACCACCCCCTGGGCGAGGCTGCAGTGGCGGCCGTGGGTCTGTTGGGAGTTCTGGAACATCCTTCCGAGGGCTTCCCCGGGGCTCCCAACCAGAGGCTGTTGGGCGTGACGTGAGGTTTTTTAGTCGGTAGGAGTCCGGCATAACATCCATGAGGATTTTCCCTCACGTTAAACAAAAAAAAAGGCCAATTACATTAAATTGGTACCTAGCATACCTACGAAAAAACCCTTAAACGATACCCATTATGGAATTTTGTGATTACGGCGCGGCGGCCATATTGGATTGCAAAATTATCACGTGATTCAATTCAATTATTTAATTTTGTTGTACATATGTTATTGGTTTAGTAAGTGTTTGTAAACGTGCGTATCATAAATAAATATATTTTCTTTCTTTCTTTCTTGATTCGTACTCAGCATACCAAAAAACCCCTTAAACGATACCCATCATGAAATTTTGTGATTACGGCGCGGCGGCCATATTGGATTGCAAAATTATCACGTGATTCGTACTCAGCATACCAAAAAACCCCTTAAACGATACCTGGAGCATGACTAGTAGCTCACTACAAGTCATGCTCCAGGAATGTCGCGGGTCAGTAGATGCGCACGTCTGTGTGAGTGAGCCGTTTCGCACGTTTCTATGAAGTTACTCTACTGTTGTAAGTATCTGTATATTGTGACCGCGCCTTGTATCGTCACGACAGTAAATATCGTCCACGATATCGTGCGATATCGTGACGATATCGTGGCAGTGTGAAAGCGTGTAGTAGTAATTGTATCAAAACACCGCTCCTACGATATCGTACGATATCGTGTCGTTACCGTTATCGTGGCAGTGTGCAAGCGCCCAATCTCGTAGCATCTATTTGAACCCGTATTATGCCCGTATTTACTGACATTTATTATTACTGCAACATTTTTGGGTAAATGTAACCTTGTTAAATTGTTACATTTACCCAAAAATGAAACCATTGTTATAATAGCAAAGGCTATGTATCATTATGTCCCTTTGGTAGTCTTTGTTTCTTTAGAACAATTTAGTTTTCTAATCAATAAATAATTAATTCTTAAAATCGGTTCAGTAGTTTCAAAATTTATCGATAGCAAACAAATTATTCCTCTTTATAGTATTGTTCAATTGATCTAGTTTATGTGTTAGAAAAACTATCCTTCTATTTATTGCATTTCAATGAAAATTGGAAAATAAACAATATCATCTCATTTATTAGGTATGTGATGGCGAAAACGACTGCGGCGACGACAGCTCATCAGACGAAAGCAACTGCACAAACACACCACACTCAAAATTGCTCCCTATTCCGGGCACACAGAAACCAATATTCCCTAGCAATGTGACTTGTCTAGAATGGATGTTTAAATGTGACAATGGGAATTGTCTCCCTGATTGGTGGAGATGCGATGGTATAAACGACTGTGGTGAAGAGGACAGGTCTGATGAAGTTGGGTGTGGTATTGAAATGCCTGAAACGAAACCGGTCAGGCCTGAATACCATAAGCCAGTTGTGCACAAGTGTGGGAGGAATGAGTTCACTTGTGGGTCAGGTGAGGCATTGTTTCATTATCTTCAGAACGTTTTTACTGAGCAGCTTGCGTCTATTAGCGTTCAAGCACAGTAAGGTCTGATAGGGACTTTCTTTTGCGAACGCTTAAATTGTGGAATGAGCTCCCAGCCTCGGTTTTCCCAAACGCCTACAGTATGGAGTTCTTCAAAGGGGGTTGGCAGCGCAAGTGTAGCGCCTATGGGCGTTATACGGCCTCTGTTGTTGCAAATGTTCATAGGCTACGGTGACCCAGTCCGCTTGGCGGGCCGCACGCGTGTCAGCCACCTTAGTGGAATAAAAAAAAGGTATCTAAGTAGGTAGCAGAAAAATGTACTTATAAATATGCAACGCCAAAGGAAACACAAAGACAGATAGGCGAACAAGGCCGCGACGACATTTCCTACTTTTATTATTGTGTTGTAAATAAAGCTATAATTTTTTTATGTCTGTCTCTGCCTGGATTAGGCGGGAGACCCTAGCAACTGTAATCGCAATCGCTCTTTCTCTCTCTTATGTAGTACAATGTATTATTGTATGTATGTATATTTCTCTGATTATTCTCGCTAGCGATGCAACGTGGCTGATCGGTATTCCGAACCAGATCTCGAATTCAATTGTACATTAAGCGATAAAACTGCCCTTTTCAACTTCATTTGTGTACAATAAAGATTGTTCCATTCTATAGAATTTTAATGCATATAAAAGTAAAATCGAAAAATTGTGTAGTTTTCTAAAATGCTAGTGGATACTGTATAATATTAGTGACTATAGTATTAATCTTTATAATATTAGTATAGACTAGCGGACGTCACGCGGTTTGACCTGCGTAGCTCCCGTTCCCGTGGGAATACGGGAATAAAATATAGTCTATGTTACCCGGGAGAGTGTAGCAAAAGTTAAAGAATTTTCAAATGGGTCCAGTAGTTTAGGAGCCTATTCTATGCAAACAAACAAACAACCAAATTTTTTCTCTGTATAATATTAGTATAGATTAAAAAAAATGTTTGACAATTAATAAAAATACTGATTTAAGCATATTCATTGTATATTCTCAGGTATATGCATACCTCTCCGATGGGCCTGCGACGGCGCAGAAGATTGCTTAGACGGTGCCGACGAACGCCACTGCCCACCGAAATCTATTATAGGAATGGAAGGAAAAACGAAACGATGTGGACCGAACGGTACTCAGTGTCTTACCGGGGATGAATGCGTGCCCAATAGTGCTATATGTGATGGCGTGCCGCAGTGTGCGGATAAGAGTGATGAGTTGCATTGTCCTTCGACTTCGGTGAGTTGAATATTAACAGTCTGTATTGTATTGTGCTAGAAAATATATAATTGTGGGGCTTTATCAGCTATACGAGAAATCCCAGTTGTATCATTGCAACCTTGAAGCCCAAGTGTCGCTTTGATAAGTTACTAGGAGTTGCTTTGATTTAGTCTTTTTTGTGTGACTGTCCTCTTATTTAAAATTCTATGTAAGTTAGTATGTAATAGACAGCCCAACATACGACGGGGCTTTAGATTAGACCCTACTAGGACAGTCTTTCAAAGAATTACCCCTTCGCGGGCGT
Organism: Miltochrista miniata; assembly: GCA_933228765.1. Classification (NCBI taxonomy): domain Eukaryota; kingdom Metazoa; phylum Arthropoda; class Insecta; order Lepidoptera; family Erebidae; genus Miltochrista; species Miltochrista miniata. The sequence continues at coordinate 19,841,071 of OW121762.1, read as the reverse complement.
TTCGCTTTAGGTAGGGACCGAGTGGTTTTAAGTTGGTTTGCGTCTGGCATAACATCTGTACTGGATTTCCATACCAGATAAAAAAATGGATTTAGATCAATATTACGAAAGCAATTGTCATGAAACATTGCAAATCTCTTGAGTATACGATATTGTAATGCTATTCCTTAGGACTGCCCGCTTGCTACAATCTTGACTTAAAATCGATTACTAGAGTGTATGTAAATTAATTATCCACTCTTCCACAGATCCACGAGACCCTGGTAGAATGCCAGAAAGGTTACCTAATGTGTGACGACGGCACTAACTGTGTGCCCCTTCAGAACGTGTGTAATGGACGACAGGACTGTTACGATGGCACTGATGAAACCAACTGCAATAGTTCAGCCAATGATAACACTCATTTGTATCAAGTAAGTAAAAAAAATATTGTTTCTTTTTCTTGTCAAAGATTTTTGATAAACTATCGCGGTTTGTAAATATACATTCGTTATTGTAATTTGCCAGTTTTTTTGCGGTAGGGATTGAAATAGTTGGAAAGTCGTGTCGAGAGAAGCCCCTACCGAATCTTAAGGTGTAATGCTTTCAAGTACAAATTAGCGCCTCTTTCTAACACTGCTGCAGTGGGTAATATCGTGTGTATCAAAACTGCTTTGCCAGTGTACAGTGTGTAAAATATAATATAGATAGAGACTTTATTCAGCAATGTTAAGTTAATAATTTGGTTGCTATGACGTGTAGAGTCAGTCAATGAGTGCTCTTTTGAAATATTCTAAAAGTGTTCAGAAATATATGAAATTCATTATCTGAGCGTTAATCCCGTTTGTATTTGCCTTTGTCTTTTCGTGTAAAGGTGGAAGTATATTAGTTCCAATTAAATTATTTTTTCAGTTCCTTAGCATTGGCGTGGACCAGTCCACTATAAACTCGACCAGTTTCTTGATATCTTGTTGGATGGCTCAACAAAAGATGGTGCAGTACAGTTTCCTACCATCCATAGCTAAAGTCAGCGATAGCGTTTGGAAGAATATGACTTGGACCAATGAGAGTATTTATAGGTGAGTGGTGTCAATAAAATAAATATTTGTGGACAATCTCACACAACATCATTTAGCCCAAATAAAACTAATATAAGCTTGTGCTATGGGATATAGACGACCGTAAATTCAAAAAACCTGGACAAGTGTGAGTCGGAGTCATCCACTGAGGGCTCATGTTATACCTATATAGTTCAGGAAAAGAGTCTCAGGTTTAGATTTTTCCTGTACTTATAGTATAAGATGTTATTAGTTACTAAATGTCATAGTTCTAGTTCTACGGGAAATAATCTAAGCATTTTATTTCTGTTGAGGGTGTCAAATTATACGTTTTTGTTAATGGCTGTGATTTTCTTGTTGCATTATATTAGGATTTTTTTACAGCTGCTAAAAGTACTTTACTCTTTGTTTTAGTAAAAGAAAACGGAGGGTACTTATATTTGGGTGATCCACAAAATTTTTGTTTTGGAGTTTGGGTGTTTTCTATGTTATAATATGTATGTATTTATTTATTTATATATAGAAAATATGTATGAAATATATAAGTATGTATATAAGTCGTCTATATCCCATAGCAAAAGCTTATATTAGCTAAATTTGGACTAGATGATGTTGTGTGAGAATTTTCACAAATACTTAGTTATTTATTTTTATTACTTCTGTCTGTTAATTCTTTATTGATAATCCTAACAGTTTTGTGTACAGATTCACAGATTTGGAGCCATACACCGTTTACAACGTGACATTCTACATTCGAGACAGCAAATCTAACAAGACTTATTCGTCTATGAAATATGTGACTACCACCACTGGTGAAGGACGTAAGTAAACACCAACCGTTGTACCTACTCTTCTTTTTTTTTAATGTTATTTCTTTTATTGTTGTTATTTGTGTGCATAAATATTAAATAAAAATAAATAAATAAGTAAAGCGAAAGCAAAGATAATATAATAGTATTACATACAGATAGACAACTCTCACTGAGCAATTCCCCCTCCCCCCCTCCGCTACAGCTGTCCAAAAGTTGGACGGTATTTTGAGGGAACCCTTGCTTAATACTAGTGGTCGCACACACATTCAACCTCTGTTGTACAGAGCTTGAATGTGGAGACAAATATTTTTGTGACCCATAAACGTTTGTCTCAAGAGTCTGGGTGTTTCTATGTATAATATGTATGTATTTAAAAGTATATAAGTATTAATATCCGTGATCTGATACCCATTACACAAGCAGGTTATTCCTAGCTTACTTTGGGATCAGATAGCGTTGTGTGAAATGTCCGTGAATATTTAATTTAATGTGTGTGCGATCACATAGCGTGTTTTTTAGTGTAGGTGAAAGAATTAAAAACTAATGATTTGTATGGAGTTTCCGACCTGTGGTTAAAATCAAGTTCGTTAGATAATATTGATGGCAAAACCAATCTTTTTATCCACTTGACCTAGTAATTTAATTTTTACCATTGATTTCTTTAGAAAGAATAGACAGTACTAGCCGACGCCACCCGGTTTCACCCGTGTAGCTCCAGTTACCGCGGGAATCCTGGAATAAAATATAGTCTATTAGTCCATTGAAATGTTACAATTTAAGGACCGAATATTGCATTTCTTAGAGGACGCAATTTTATTTTTGGGACATGTGTGGGGGGTCAATAGAAGCTTAACCTCAAGTTTGTGGGGTCGCCACCCTTGTCCCCGGCCGCAATCTCAAAAAGGGGTGAAAACACTTTTTTCCCAATATCTCGGAAACTATGAGTCTTACAAAAAATTTGTGAATTCATAATTTGTGGCAAATTGTTTTGCCTACAAATATGTTTAACAAATTTTTGCCCTAAATTAAAAATTAGAGAAGTTATAAACAAAAAATTAAAAATAAAATTATAAAAATTTTCTATTTTGGTCTGTAGCGTTTTTTTTAATTTCTCTTAAAAGATCATCTACAATATTAGTCTGAGGTATTCTTTTTGTAAAATGTATAAAAAAAATTATAGATTAAAAAAGAAATTTTTTATAAAAAAAATCTAAAAATTTTGTAAATTTTTTTGTTAAGTTATATACACATTTGTAGGCAAAACAATATGCTACAAATTATGCCTCTACAATTTTTTTGTAAGACTCATAGTTTCTAAAATATTGCGAAAAAAGTGTCTTTTCCCCCCCTCTTTTCAAGATGGCGGCCGGGGGACAAGGTTGGCGACCCCACAAACTTGAGGTTAACCTTCTATTGACCCCCCACACATGCCCCGAAAATAAAATTGCGTCCTCTAATAAATGCAAAGCTCATGTAACATTTCAATGGACTCTATATATTATCCATGGATAGAGCTTCCGGACAGCGAAAGAATTTTTTAAATCGGTTCAGTTGTTACGAAGCCTATTCGATGCATACAAATAATCAAATGCTTCCTCTTTATATTATTTATACAATACGGATTTCGTGCTCAGCATTTTTTAAAATAATTCCTTTATTATCATTTAGGTAAACCAGGATAATATTTTTCAAGTGTAAATACACTTGAAAAATATTATCCTATTAAATGTATCTTATGGCCTAAAAAGCCCAGCCGGTTAGATCTTCTTCACAGTTATATCTTTTGCTATGCCACTATTATGTGACGTCACCAAAGCCAGCTCAAATAATTGTTTCTTTTTTAATTTCCCAGTGCCATCACCACCAGCAAAAGTCGGGGTAAGACAGCTAATAGGCCGTCGAGTGAGCGTCATATGGGACCGTCCCGAACAACCCAGTGGGGTTATTCGTTCATACACTTTGTACTACGCCCCGCCTTTGCCTCCCGCTGTCAAGACCATCCTGGCTAACGGTAGCAAGACCATGTCGGTTGAAGTCGATGGGTACTTTGAGCCGAATACTAATTATTCTTTCTGGGTAAGATTTACTAGAAATTGTTTTGTAAAATATATTAAGGATTAAATAGGCGATAAGATTAAAATTACGTATCAGGTAGACATCACTTCCCGTGTGGAACTATGTTATTTAACAAATACTTAAAAATGTTCCTTCGTTGAAAGTGGAAAGGTGATTCTCGTTATTGTGTAGTGTACCTATGTGGTCATGTGTACCTAACTATGTATCTGTTATAAGAAACTATAAAAATCGTAACCAATGTACCTAAAGGAGCAACAACTGCTTGACAGTTGGGCTATTTGTTTGTATTGATTGTACTTGTATGAAGTTTCAATTAAAAAAAAAAAAGATTTTTTTGATATCGTAAGTTAGACGGTAACAAAACAAACATAAAAAAAGAACTTGAGTATCCCCCTTTTTCATAAGTGTAGAGAATTCAACTTGTGTATTTGTTACTAAAGTTGTCAAAAAAGAATAGGCCCGTTTCGGCAGATTCTAGAATATCAGTTAATGAGAGCCTTTATCAAAACGGGCCCTTTAACAGTTTATTAGAAAGTTTCTGCAAGAGACGGCACGTTTAATCTCCTATCCAAACGTCAAATTCATATAAATAAATAATACTTTATCTTTTAAATTCACAGCTAACAGCAACAAACAACGCCTTCACATCGAATCCATCCGAAGTCTGGAACATAACTTTCGATGCGAACAGTGACGTCGACGAGTTAGTAAATGCCAGTTTAAAGCGAATCAATGCATCGGCCGCTTATATTCAGTGGCATGCTATACGAGGCGTGGATGGATATCTGATTACCATACGATTGCCGAACGAATATGCGAGGAGAGACCCTATTACGACCAAGTTTAATAATGTTACATGTAAGTTCTTCTTTTTAATATTGACTAGATTGCACCCGGTTTATTTTATGTGATCGCCATTAAATTCTACAGTCCGTAGAATTTAATGGATTGTTAAAATGTTCTACGACGTTAAATACAGATCAGAGAAAAAAGCACGATAGTATTTAGTGGATGGCCATATTATGGGCTTTGGAGACGGTCAATGCGACTTGTTAAGTCTGTTGAAAGGTGAATAAAAGTGGCTTCATATGTGCCTGCTTAGTTTGCAGATATACATTGACGTGTCGTTTTAAGTCGCATTGATCGTCTTTGGTGCCCTTTAACAGTGACGTCCCCTGTTATTTTCTCATGCAGAAAATAGGTTTTATTTTCGCAACTACTAATAATTGACGCATTTATGTTTTTTTTGTTAGTATGTAGAAATCCTGAGTATTATTCTAAGAAATCTTAATTTATTGCAGTAACGAACTTACCACCCGGCGTCCTTACTTTCATCGATCTGCAAGCCTTCAAAAACACCGTGTATGGTGATCCATTGACCATTCCTCTACGTACGGAGGGCGATAAAGATGAACTTATTAACTTCACCGCTATTCTCTCTAAGGTATAAAATATGTATTATTAATTTGATTGCATTTTTGCGGAATGCTATAAATTTGTGTGGTGCGTATGTGCGCGTGAACGGTCGTCCCAACTGTAACTCCCAAATTGCTGGAGGATTCTTGCGATGAAGAGGTGTAAATTGCTAAACATTCGTTAATGGCAAAAACGTGAACAGTTTAAAGGTGCGGTTCCACTTAGACGGAGCGGAGACGAACTGTGCCGCGATTCACCAATCACATGGCCTAAGTGGAACCGCGACTTAATGCAGTTCTCCGACCAGAGCTTGTTTTAATATTGATGATTTCATTTAATTTTAATTTAATTTAATTTTATTGTCGTTTATATTTTTATAACTTCAGTACCATATAATTTAATATTTATGTTTTATTTTGTAAATTCAAATAGTTTATTGTTGTAACCTTAACTAAACATTATCTTGAAATACTAACATAATTTACAAGTAAAATTTCAATTACTACTAACAAACTATGAATGATTTTCAGAAATAAATGTATATTGTTATTACAGGAGACAGGCACCTCAATAAATATGGTATGGACGGCGCCGACAGGAGATAGGTATAAGGGCAAGGAGTTGGAGTATGAGGTTCATTATACGAATATGATACACAGGACTGGCCCTGGAGAGATGTCTAATGGTGAGTATTTGAGATTTATTTACAACTATTGCTCGCCCGCATCTCCGGTTGCGTGAAAATTTGCTATCCCATTTCACTTTCTTATAACCTGCTTTCCATTTCAACACGAATATTCTTACGTGGGACTAAAGTGAAATGGTGATATGTGAGCGTATAAGGCGTGACTTATGTACGTCGTATGTATAGTACAGCCCGTATCCTAATTTACTCCACCAATTTCTAGCTTTTGAAATGTATCAAGTCTATTTTTGATATGGATTTCGAACCTGACATATTGTTTATGCAAGCAAATTAAGAAGCCGTACTTACCGCCAGTTGTGTACCAGCTATGAAGCTTCTGTATTGCGCCGGGTTCACAACCTTTATAGTCATGGCTCCACGCGGTATTTTCAAGAACCAAGTTTTCTTCTTTTAACATCCTCAACACTGACTTTGGCATTTGTAATAAGGATAAAATCTTTAGTTTAATGTAATATATACTGTATTTCAATAGCTTTGCGCAAAAATGTAAACAAACACATTTGATCCTATGTATCCAGAGTTACTTGCAATTGAGTATTCACCCTGATTATATTCCAGTATCCAGGAGTCATACAGTGTTCTTACAAACTTTTCGACACCAAATAACTTCTTTATGACAGTTTATTTTAATTTGAAATACCTACTTAGGATAGTAAAAAATTCAATGATTTGTCATACTATATTTTTCTACTCATCTGTCTTAGACAACGATTGTCAAAACACGACATGTTTACATTATTGCCAGATCGGGCAGGATTGGACTATACCAAATTCGTAGACAGGAATAAAATAACATTACCTACTTTTCAGACACGAGAATAATAACGAAGAACACGAGCGTCTTGATAGAGAATCTACACCCATGTGAGAGTTACGTGTTCACAGTCGGCATATTGGGCGGGCCACTAGCCAAGTACGCGGAAATTGTCACCCGGGAGAACGCTAGGTAAGTTATTTTTAAACTATCGCATTCTTATTACATACTTTATTACGTCGGAGCATTTAAGTGAATAGTATTGCGTGAAGTTCCGAGTTATAGGAGTATCAGCGCTAGGTAGGTGGATTCACACATCTAGGATTAATATCCAGCTTTTATGAATCTTTAGTGCTTTTGATCTTCAGATTATTCGTCTGTGACGCCGGGTTAGATTTGGTTAACCTAGAATTTTAGGGGTTCTAATATTTTTTCTTTAAGCCGTTGGTCTCGGTTGTCAGTAACATGACCGTCGTTAAGCCAAGTTGAGGGTTATATTAAGGCTTGAAATGTCAACAGCGCCTGTTCATTTTAACACGGCAATCCGGCTCTCAGCTTATTACGTGGGACACACATTATGGCCGAAATGTAGATGCCTACCCCTTCGGGAATATAGGTGGAATATAGAAAATATTTCTATGTAATATTTTTCCGTCGTTTATTCCGTATACAGCTTGATTATTCTGTTGCGTTACACGTTGTTGCATTTTTCAGGGCGCCTGTAAAGAACTTGAGAGTGGACTTTATAATGGACAAAGCTGAATTGGACATCCATTGGGATGCCAGTTGCAATATATTGAAGACACCGGTCACTTACTCGGTATGTCACGATTTTTTTGTTTGAACCAAATCTACTTAGATAAATAGGGAAATACTGCGCACGGTACTTAGCCAACTTGTATGGAGCCTTGCTTGATTATAGCTTGTGTTCCCTATAGCGTAATGAACATGCCATAATTATGCTCTGTAAAACCATGAAAGGCTAAGAAATGGTTATTGTAATACAGTTTAAAATTCATATTATTTTGGCAGGCGTTAAGCCAAGTTTAATGCCCGCCTTCCACTGCGAGCGAGTCGGACCCATTACGGACTCCGCTATACTCGTAACGACGATTTTCATACATGTCCTTCGACCAAAGCGGACATGACATGTATCGAAAATCATCGTTACGTGTATAGCGGAGTCCGTAATGGATCCGACTCGCTAGCAGTGGAAAGCGGGCATAAATTTCAACAGCAGGCCACAATCGGCACATGTCTATTTTACCACAGTTGTCGGATGTCAATCCCGAATACATCATAAAACGAATTACTCTGAAAGGCATTTTTATTTTCTATCATCTGCCCGCTCGCCACAGACAGGGTGTTCAGACTCACCTTGCAACCGGAACGTTTGAGCACGATAAGGTCTTTCTTTCGCGCACGTTTAGGTTGAGAAATGGACTTCCTGGCTCAGTTTTCCCAAACGCCTACAGCGTGGGGTCTTCAAAAGGGCTCTTAGAAGGTTTTTACAGTTTGGCAGCGCGATTTTGGCGCCTCTGGTGTTGCAAACGTCCAGAGGCTGCGGTGGCCACCGGTACATCTGGTGGGGCCGTATGCTTGTCTGCCACTTTAGTGGTATAAAAAAATGGAGTTATTTAAAAGGGGTCTTATACGGTTTTGCAGGGTCGAGTGTAGCGCAGCGCCTCTGGTTTTGCTAAAGTCCATAAGCTGCAGTGACCCCTTTTTCCATCAGGTGACCGTATGCTTGGCTGTCACCTTAGTCTTATTTTAAATACTAATACGGTGGCAGACAAGCTTACGGCCCACCTTATAGTTGGTTACCGAAGCCTGTGGACGTTGAAAAATAAATAGTACCGACATAATCTTTATTAATAGATCTATACGGAACGCGGTACATATTCAAAGACTGTTCTATGTCTATTTTACAATCTATATTTCATTTCTAGCTGGACATAACAGAGTTGACCCACGACAAGAAGAGTCATTACGAGCCGACTCCGTCAAAGGCCGCGACTTATTCACACGTGCTACTTAACGTGCCTGTCGGAGGGAGGTACAACATTTGTGTACACGTAAGTATAATATGTCGTCGCTTTCGTATCTAATTGAGCAGTAAAGTATGATTTACACACACTTGCATCTACCCACTTTCAATATAATATTCAACCACACGCCTATAGGCCGTTCACAGTTTATTTACCTCTGACAGATCGTTTTCTGTATGTTGGTATTGCAGTAAAGTTCCCCTCCAGTTTAAGACATTTTGCCGCGTAATAGGGGAGATTGTAAGATGTAAACGTTAGCACTAACAATCACTTTTTTATGTAATTATCTAATTGCCAATATACTTAACTTTACTAAACACGTGATTTTGATACTATAAGATTGTACTTAATTTTTATTTTTATTTATGGATATTTAAAAAAGACACTCATTACCATCACCAAGGAGAGCGAAGTTACATGCCTAGATAGCTCAGTGGTAAGTGTGTGCGACTGCCGTTCGTGGGTCCTGAGTCCGAATATCGGATCAGAACAAAAATATTTGAGTGATCTGCAAATGTTTGTTTTCTGGATGTTTTCTATGTATGTACATTTCAACACGGCAAAAGGCTCACCATCTATTACGTGAGACAAAACTAAAGGTGAAATATAGAAGTCAGGACATCCTTATTAGGGCTTACCCGGGACTCCCAACCACGGGCTGTTAGGTGTTACGTGAGGTTTTTTAGTCGGTAAGAGTCCGGCATAACATCCTATGAGGATTTTCCCTCAATAAAATAAAAAAAAAAGGTGAAATATAGACGTTTATTATACCTCTGCCAACTTCTTTGAGGATAAAGACACGCTTTTTATACATGTGTGTATTTAAATGCATAAGTAGGTTTATCAGTTGTATAGATCCTATTGCGTGAATTTTATTTTGAGCTAGATGGCGCTGTGTGACTATTCTGCATCGTGCTATTAAAGTTCACACACACTTATGTATCAAATTTCAGGTGAACGTCGAAGATGCGGCAGTGAAATGCGTTCAAACACAAGTTTCTAAGCTGCAGCCACCGGTAGGCGTAATGGCCTGGTTGTCGCCAAATGGACACCTCATGGTCAGCTGGGATGATACCCCTCTGAACTCGTAAGTAGACATGTTTTTACTAATAATATAAACACAAAAATAACAAACATCCATCTATAGGATGTTTGTTATTCATTCACGCTCTAAGGCCTCAAACTGGATGTCAGCGGAGAGCGGGCGACGGCGATTTCGGCCCCAGAGTAAAGCCCGCCTTCCACTGCGAGCGAGTCGGACCCATTACGGACTCCGCTATACTCGTAACGATGATTTTCGATACATGTCATGTCAGCTTTGGTGGAAGGACATGTATGAAAATCGTCGTTACGAGTATAGCGGAGTCCGTAATGGGTCCGACTCGCTCGCAGTGGAAGGCGGGCATAAGACCGCTGAGCGGATTGAACTGAAATTTGGCAGTGGGATAGATATTATAGGCTGGAATAACACATAGGCTACTTTTTATCTCTGGAACACTTTTCCATGGGATGCGGGAACGGGGATAAAATTCAAGGCGAGTGGAGTCTGAGCCGTTGGGCGCAGACTAGGACAATAGCGCTTTTGGTCAAATTTGTTATTTCGCCGAGCAAGCGCCTATAAAGTAATGTGTAATTTACATTTTACACTAATAAGTGACGTCGAAATCGGTATCCAGGTTACCTTAATAAAGACATATTTTTGTAATTTTACAGATCTGATTACGAAGTAATAATATCAACTAAAGAGATCCCAGAAGACATGTTACACCCTACCGAAGACATGAAGACGTTAAAGGCAGAGTCTTCGCCTAGACTGGTGTCTACGTCGGGACTAATGGGACCTTTGTACGTGGGCGTTAGAAGAGTCTCAAGTGACGGGTACTACAGTGATATCAGTGAAGTTCACGCTATGAATATTGAAAGTAAGTGTTCTAGCCAATGATATATGAAAACTATAGATACGTTATCAACACTGAAAAATGACAACAAAAAAGTCAGGCAATTGCCTTACTTTTCATACATGCTACCATAGATAATTTCATAGAAATTCTTTTTTTGAATGTATAAAATATTTGCCGTTTTTGAAAGCCGTGATGTTCGTACATGACGTGTCTATATTATAATACGTCTTTGGTTCTAGCATTATTTAATGTAAGCTATCTATAACTGACTTCAGTATCACCTGTGTATTGCATATACGAGTGAAACCGCTGTAGGGTTTTTATGACTATGATATTTTTATACTATGATATTTGATACTTTCGAGTTTATCTTGTTTACCGCCAAAAAATAGTACAAGTATGCGTAGATGAAACATGTGTACGTAATTTAAAGGTGTATGAGACACAGTACGCATCTTCCTTGACACGTAAACTTAGTCGCACTGTCCAGTTATAAATTGCGACTCTTGCTTGATTTTTTATAATATACATGGATATTTGGATAACAAATACCAATAACCGTGTTCACAGGCAAATTTTGTAACTCAAAATTTTCTAGTTCTCAGCGTCGCTAGTTTGATGCAGATTAATGACTTGTGGGTTTCACTTCGGTGGCCCTTTGACTAGACGAACAAAAGTAACCTGGGGGCTTCCGTCAATTGACGGATAGGGTCCGTGTGGATTTAGTCGAATCGAGTCCGGCTAGGCATCTGTGGTAATTTCCACACGGGTCCTCGGAATTGTGATCTTTTATACACTATGTGACCCTTAGAGGCGAGATTATTTATTGGTGTACAATAATGCATATTTCTATTCTAATAGGTACATTTTCTCCATCAGGCGCGGCCCTAGAGAACGACAGCCCTAGCGCCATGGGTGCTATGTGGTGGGGATGGGGAGCCGCCCTAATCGTAGGTCTGGCGCTAGGAGGCGCTCTACTGCACGTGGCGCTACGTCACAGGCGTCTGGCGCGCTCCTTCCTGCGCTTCACTTCGCACACGCCGCGGTACGACTCGAGGAGAGGACAGGCCATCATTGGTGAGTACACTGGATACATCTAAGGCTTAGACCATATATCTAGGGACTAGCCTTTTGTGAACCACCGCATACAAAAATATTCTGCTAGTCATATCGGGTGAAGGGGGAAACACAAGCACATATTAAAAATGTATTAATCGACAAACGCGTAATGGCTGTTGTGTGTTAATTTTTATTGTACAGTCAACTACAATGAAATGTACTAGTTTAATCATAGAAAATGATGTACTGATGTACAGTGCATTTTATAAAGCCAATAGACCAAAATGGTCTATTGGCTTGGCAGAAAGGAATGCTTAAGTAAGGCGCATCCTGTGGTTAGATGATCTAAGATCTAAGGCCTCAAACTGCATGTCAGCGACGAGCGACGGCGACAGCGGTGAGAGCGCTGCCCATGAGTAAAAGAGTTGATTGTCTCACTTTGATTCCGGAACGTTCGAGCACGGTAAGATCCGATAGGGGCTTTCTTCCGCTTAGATTGTGGAATGATGCCTCGTTTGCCCAAACGCCTACAGTTTGGGTTCTTAGAAGGTTTTTACAGGGTCGGCAGCGCGATTGTGGCGCCTCTGGTGGTGCAAGCGTCCATAGGCTGCGGTGACCACCATTACATTTAGTGGGCCATCTGTTGTCTGCCACCGTAGTGGTATAAAAAAAAATTGGGAACTTCGAACACACGATTACAAACGCAAGGGACTAGCTACACCACGCACACTTTGACCAAATGTATAAATTTGGGCAAAGTGTCCGCATAGTGAGTTTGTTATTGTTTGAAGTTGCCTCACTCTTTTGTGCTCGTGGACAACTATAACTGTCGCCCCGCTCGTCACTGACCTCCAGTTTTAGGCCTAAAGGGGAAATGGAATGAGAATCATCTGAAAAGGAATTATCAATCAGCAGGTTCACCACTAGTAGGTAAAGTCTGTTGGAGCCCTTAATATAGTAATGGGTCTCTTTACACCTTTTATTGATATGTTCAGGTTCAGGTTCAGGTTCATCATCACGCCTTTATCCCCGAAGGGGTAGGCAGAGTCATATTATATACCCACATTTCACCTTTATATAATTTGTCCCACGTAATACGTTGTGAGCCGTATTGCCGTGTTTAAATTAGTCCGAGAGCTGGCACGAATTTTTGGGTAGGTATTTGAGGCAAGCTGAAAACTTGTCAGATACCTCTCCTACTATATCCCAACTCGGAATTGCAGATCTGGCTGGTGAGTAGCGGGGCTAAATCAACCCCTAAATTTTTAAAAATATTATTTTTTTTTTCCAAAAAATATATTTGAGGCACTACGCAATTTATATATGTTGCAGTGTAATACTTAATGAATACGAAAAAAAATAAGCCAGATAATTTAATCGGGGTTTTACCATTGCCAGACGCGTGCAAAAATATTTTGCAAAAAATTATATAAAATGTTTTTGAGGCAGCTTGAAATTTTAATGGAGCGTTATTTATAGGTAAAAAATAAGATTCCCAAAAAGACAGCTCGTTTCGGTGGGGCTTTCTACCTGCCAGGTGATCAAACAAATAATGAATATGTACGAGCCTGTAGGGCTATAGACAAGCTGTAGTGTGAGAGAGAGAGCGCATAACGACAGCTGTCTTTGTTCTTGCTTGCCGCGTTACTATTGGCTCTGGCGAGGCCACGTGACTTACAATAACCCATGAGGTTTAAATTTATTTCATCAAAAACAATACAGATATCACTTAAAATATTAGGATTACAGTAATTCAGCCATTGTAGGCACATATAATATTTTCTTTTTCTATATCAAAGTAATAAAAGCAGTACAATCGTTAATATCTTACAATTCATGGTTTAACTTACACTTGACTAAAGTAATGGAATACCTATCAGCTACGGCAAGAAGTTGTTACAGTGTATTATCAGATCCTTGTCTGAACTAGGATGTTAATCCTGTGTCTCAGACGTTCATCTGACTGAGCAAACAAGAGAGCACATTATAATACTAATAATATATAATAATAATATATACTAGTAATATATAATTTATTATTATTCCTATTCCGAAATATGTTTAATTATGTAATTTTAAACATTTATAAAATTAAAACATAAATAAAATAAAACGGGTTGTATAAAATATAGAATAAAATTAGTTTGACCAAATTATAAGTAGGTTCCTACATTTATATTAACTCAATATCTCTAAAATATTAATAAATGAATAGAATTTATTTCAATTTTATTTTATACTTGAAATAATTGTACTACTGGAGAGATATTATATTTTTATAAACCTGGTTTTGCGATTTTTTTTTAATTATTGCTTTTTTTAATACGTAACGTCCATAAATCAATACAATCTCTTTTACGCAAAATTTTTTTAGTAGAAATTCAGAAAATTTAATATTTTTAACTCCGAAATTTTAACTAGAAACCTCATGGGTCGTACGTGGCTTCGCCAGAGCTAATAGTAACGCAGCAAGCAAGAACGAAGACAGCTGTCGTTATGCGCTCTCTCACACTCCAGCTTGTCTATAGCACTACAGGCTCGTACCCATTCATTATTTGTTTGATCACCTGGCAGGAAGAAAGCCCCACCGAAATGATCTGTCTTTTTGGTAATCTTATTTTTTACTTATAAATAACTCTCCATTAAAATTTCAAGCTGCCTCAAAAACATTTTTTATAATTTTTTGCAAAATATTTTTGCACGCGTCTGGCAATGTTAAAACCCCGATTAAATTATCTGGCTTATTTTTTTTCGTATTCATTAAGTATTACACTGCAACATATATAAATTGCGTAGTGCCTCAAATATATTTTTTGGGAATAAAAAACAATATTTTAAAAAAATTAGGGGTTGATTTAGCCCCGCTACTCACCAGCCAGGTCTGCAATTCCAAGTTGGGATATAATAGGAGAGGTATCTGACAAGTTTTCAGCTTGCCTCAAATACCTACCCAAAAATTCGTGCCAGCTCTCGGAATAAATGGACAGGCGCAGGTTGTGACTGCCTGCTGTTGAAATAAAGCCTTCAACTTGGCCTAACGACTGCCATTTTACTTTCAACCGGGACCAACGGCTTAACGTGTCTTCCGAAGGACGGAAACGCTCAAATAAATGTCACAAAGTGATCACATGGATGGTCACCCATCCATGGACCGGCCATAGTGAAAGTTGCTTACTGCAGTGATCGTTTACAGAACACTGAGTCCGCGGGGCCACGAGCGCTTCGTCGACCAATGCTAAAGAAAACACACAATAATTTTACACAAACTTTTTATATATTAAAATAATACTTAAAACTAGTACAAATTCAAAACCACTCAACAGAAACGAGTGTTTTATGTGCAAAATGTGTTTTGTAGATGACGATGACGTGCCTCCAATCCACGGGTTCTCTGACGACGAACCGCTGGTGATCGCTTGACCTGCGCCCGGACCTGCCGGCAACTATGTGATGTAACGTGATCTTGTCATAGTATTTATTTTTGTCATAAATATAACCGATGTAGGTAAAAAAATTTCGTGTGTTGTGGTTGTATAAAAAAAATAAATTAGTGAATTAATATTATTACATGTGACAGGCTATGGTGGATGTTGAAATTTGAAAGACAGAAAAACGAATTTGTGGAATAGACTTGAGACTGGCGTATCACCATTTTTTACTGATTTAATTTGTATCTATTTATTTTACTGGAGACTGGCAAAATCGTTAATAAACGGAATGCCATTTATTAAAAGAAGAAGAAGAAAGACAGAAAATATGTTTTATTCCATTGAACTAATATAACTAGAACTAGCGTAAGTATAGAACCGACACCGCGAACCTTTTGTTTGCTGTATGTGTTGAAGCCAGTCGGCTCATGTGCACCACAACAATCCTGATTAAATTTGTAAAAATACCATCGTGCTTGATAAAATCTGTAAAAATAATACAGCTATCAAGAAAAAGATACCGGTGTAACTTGAAATCGGTAAATAAACAAAACATCAAGTAAATTACTTTTGCATTTAAGACGTGTAGGTATTAAACATACATCATAGTCAGTCACTTAAATGGCGACCACAAAAGCTTTGTTTAGGTTTCAAGTTCAGCTTTTTAAATGTAGCGTTAGGTCGTTACGTTTTTGTAAACGAGTATTATTATGTTATTCAGAGTAAATTTATTAGTTTGTAATACTTGCATGCTCTTCACTATTGACTATGGGCCAATATGCACATAATTACACTGTGAAATGAAATGGCCCAGTGATTTTGAGAGACGGCTGTCTCGATGGACCTTGGGTTCAAACCCTGGGTTAGAACAAATATGTTTTCTTGTATAATCTATAATGTATGTATTAGAAATATTTAAGTAGGTTTATTGCTTATCTAGATCTTATAACACAAAACTTTATTGACGTAGTTCGGACTAGATGGCGCTGTGTAACAAAAATATTTCATTATTTTTAATTTTATAAATAGAATATGTAATAATTATGTTTCACTGTAATTTTTAAAAATAAATATCACAAAGATTTATTTTAATAACAATATTTTCCCATACTTACCACTTTTCGGCGCCTTTTCATCTGTACCATTCAAAAGTAATGGCATAAATAGCTTGAAGTTATTATCCATTGTAGCAGCCTTCTAAATGTAATTCACATTTCATTTCACACAGTAATTTTGTCTATCATAGACCTGTAGTCTAGGCTTATATTTAGATATATAAAATTAGACGAATTTGTATTAGTATGATATAACTAGATTATACATAAAGGGCTTCCCACTCATACGCAATATTAAAAGTTAAAGGGGTGAAGAAGGCGAGGGGTAGAGGTGTGTATTGGTATGTTATATTTGTGCATTAGTGTGAGTCTCCCCCTAAATTAGAGATAGTACAGATGGAAAACTCGTGTATGTACTTTTTTTCACACCTACCCTCTGCTACACACACTCGCGCACAAATCAGTATCGAAAAGTCGGTTGAGGAGCGCATGACCTCGTGTATTTGAATGAGTTGTCTATGTGTGCGTAGCCTCAGCGAATTTAGTATGTAGGTTTCCATCTGTACTATCTCTAATTTGTGGTCCCTCATAGGTGCAACGTTGGTTACATATTGCGCTGTAGGTACTTCGCTTATGTATACTCTAGTTAAATATAAGTCGTTGTGAAGCGCATGCCAAGACTGAAGGGCTGTATACCGTAAGACTTGTTAAAATATATGTTTATTCTCTATTAAAGACATAAGTTTTAAGTTTCATATCGGAATGGTTGTAGATAGACATGAACAATTCTCACTTATAGAAAATTTTGGCACCAAAGAATTTAAGTACAACAAATATATAAAACCTATTACTGTTGTATTGTTTTATCATGGATCTCAACATTCCTAATGTGTTGTGTAGGGTTTTTTTACTATTTAGTTCCTATAGAACTTCGCCGCGTCATCTTATTAGGCCAGTCTTGACTAAAATCTTTAAGGTGTCGTTATTTGGCTGGTGCGCTCATGTATAACGTGAACTAAGAACATAAAAATGTAATAAATAAATAAAAGTACATATTGGACTTTCATTTCTTTAGTTATATGGGAAAAATCATAATTTATCTATTCCAATCAATATAGGTATTGACTTTTCTCTCTAGTAGAGTATAGGAATCTTTAGATTCATGGACTTACTGCTCATTTAACGCTACTATGTGGAGGTGGCACGATATGATATATCTTTGGATCTGGGGACGCTCCACTATCAATCCATATTAGGCCACTAATAATTTTCTAAAAAAATGGGAAGAAAATGGGTGATTATTGGTTAGAGAGGGATAAAGCCTGAAATTGGAGTTCATTCTGCTCAACAGTTGATCAGAATGGAAAGGTAGTAATATTATTGACTGTCTATATTAAAAAAAAGGGCAGAACAGAATAAAGTTTATGTATATTTATGTGCTCCAATACCTGAATACTACTCCTCCTTTGAATCTGTAAATTGTGAGATACTCGGCGAAATCACCCAGTCGTATATCGGCAACAATATGAGAGTACTGTCTCTGGACACCGCTACTCCGACGGCTGATAAACTTCCCTCAATCCTGCACACCAGGGAACCTCCAAGACCTGTCTGAAAATATGATGTTCGTCAATATGTGGTCGGGTCAGAGACTGCCCTAGCGTACTTATGTAGGTACCTAGAGGTCTCTATGTGGTGACTGGGTATCGAAGATGCACAGGGCCTGATTTAGGGTTCCGCGCGCCCTAGGCTAGCTATGAATGTGCGCCCCCAGCTGTAACTAATTAAATTACAAGTCCTACCTACTAAAGAGACTACGTAAGCTGATCCTACGTTCCCACCTAGTCGTTATTCTTTGTTAATTTGAAAATAAAACCCGATCCTAAGACTTCTTATGAAGTTATGACCCATGGTTTACTGAGGAGTTGGGTATTCCGCAGACTACTTGATCCATCAGCCAGTAAAAGCGAGATAAAAATACCATCAAAGTACTAAAAATACCATCAAAGTCCTCGGTACATCCAGTTTCCGATAAATCGAACCAGTGAATCGTAGTGAAATCCCTTCATAACTCAGGAAGTGAGCTGATGATATGCTATTTATAGCTAAGAACGGCTCGAAATCCGATGTGCTGGGGATGGCCCCGGCACATAGGCTTTCGAGCATAGAAAACCGCAAAATTAGCTCGTCTGTTCGGCTGCTACGATGCCACAGACAAACACACATACACAGGTCAAACTTATAACACTTCTCGTTTTTCGGCGGGGCTAATTAAGGGCCGGCGCCCATTATCGGCATCGGCAAGGAAAAGGATTTTTTGGTGGCAAATAGCAATATACTATAATATAATGGCAATAAAGTAGAAATTTCCGTGATATGTGGTCGTAATAACAAAAATACCGCTTCGGTATGCTTGAGGCTGCTGTATCGGCAGCCTTGAGAATGCTTCGGGATGCTTCGGCATCCTTCGGTATGCCGCCGTCGCCGAGGCGAGGGGAGGCATCCGCCATTTGCATCAAAGGTTGTTCACCCAAAATCTTCTTGATTGATTAGCTTTCTCTTCTTCTTCAGCAAGAGTTGCTATGAACACTAGATCCCAGTCCACCATATTAAATACAATTCAGACAACTAGCTTGTAACAACTCTAAGACTGTTATGACGAGAAATACGATATTGAGACGCTTCGGCAAGCTACAGGACGGTGCGGCATCCTTAAGGACGCCTCGTCATCCCTAAGAACAGTGGTTCCCAAACTTATTTTGTCTACTGCCCACTTTGAGAATAAATATTTTTTTAGCGCCCCCATTTTTTCACCTATTTAAAAACCACTATAACTTTAAATTAAATTAATTAATTATTGTGACCTATATATGTAATGTTGTGTAAAAAAAAAAAAAAAGTATAATATGTATATTAACAGAGAATTCTAAACGAAACCAGCAACTTGAAACCTGAGTGCAGTAGGTAACATACAACGGCGCTTAGGTCTCAAGCTAACTCTTACGGGCTCCACCTGCCAATAAGAATGATTATTGAAACGCAACTTTATAGTATTAAAACAGAGTATCTTTTATTAAAAATATAACTAAAATAATCAATCCTTATATAAAAACTAATGTGAAGGATGAATCTGATGCTGTTTAATAAGTTTGTTGATATCAGGTTCCAATTTACCTACTCAAGAACAGTCGCAAGTCGCCACGTTCGGTAACAAGCAAACGATTTCTATTTTTAGTAAGCAGTTTTGTCACAGCACTAAATCCACGTTCACACAAATATGACGATGGGAATGCTATCAAGAATCGTTGAACGATTGACCACAATCCAGGGTACAATTTTGAGGGATCGGTTTTTGAAGCCAAAATTCTTGGTAACCATTTTTGAACTTGATTTTTATTTCCTCGTTTGTTGTCAAGTCTATAAGTTCTTCTTCCAGCTGAGGTGACATTGCTGTGTTGACATTTGAAAACGGATCCAACACCCAGTCTGGTATTTCCAAGTTCAAAATGTCCTGGTATCGTTCGGTGAAGTCAATGTGGAGGTTTTCCAAATGTTGGCCGTAGGCAAACAATTCGTCGTTACTGCATGATACTGATAAATTTGGAAAATTGTGAAACTCACGTCTGCCCAGATTCTTTTTGTGTAGAAGCAGTTTGGCTGCGAAAGCAGCAACGACGTTTTTTGTTTTAATTAAATTTAGTTTATCGCCTTGCAGTTGGAGATTCATGTCGTTGAAACAATTTATACAGGTCTGTCATGTAAGCTATATCATTCTTAGATGTTATGAGCTTGTTGTGCAATTCTGTGTCTTTAGTTTCCAAGAACTCTATAGGTAACAGAGTCAAACAGGTTGTAAAATCGAGTCAGACAATTGCCTCTTGATAGCCAACGAACTTCAGTATGAAACAACAAACGGTTGAAATCCTCGTCATTAGTAACACAAAGCTGATGAAATAATCTATCATTCAAAGAGCTGTTGCGGATTTTATTGACTGCTTTGATGACATATTGCAGTGATTGAAATAGTTTTTCACTTAAGTTTCTAGCAACTAAATGTTGGCTATGAATAACGCAATGTACACCAAGGACATCTGGAATTTTATTTTTTAAGTACGCTATGAAGCCTTATGGCACCCTGTCATAGCCGGAGCGCCATCCGTAGCAACTGAAATAATATTTTTCAAAGGAATCTCTTTCTCATCGCAAAACTTTTCCAATGTATTGAATATGGTTTCACCTTTTGTATCGGTTTCTAAATTTCTAGCAAATAATAGTTCATCACATATTTTCTCATCTTTAATAAACCTCACGTAAGACAACAACAATGCTTCATTAGTTGGTAAAGTGGACTCATCGAGCTGAATTGAGAATTGACTTGTCCTCAGGTGATCGCACAATGATTCTTCAATGTTTTCAGCCATTTCATCAATTCGTCTTTGCACAGAATTATTTGTCAAAGGAATTTTTCGGATAATATCTGCGGCCGGTTTATGAAGCACAGTAGTTATTACTCCATTTATTGCTGGCGATATTAACTCTTCTCCGATGTTATGTGGTTTGCCTTTTTGAGCAATTAACAAAGAGATATTGTACGAAGCTCGAAGTCCGTCGTCATCTTGCTTAGCAGCCGCCGAAAATAGTTTTACTACACTTGGCTGAGTATTATGCTTCTTCTCTAGGTCTTGAAAATATGCTACATTCTTGTCTTTCTTATCTGGATGCATTTTATTCAAATGATCTTGCACCCTTGAAGGCTTCATTGCTTCATTCGAAAATGTTTTTAGACATAGAAGACACAAAGGCGACGATCGGTTTGTGGGATTTTCAATAAATCCGAATTTAATATATTCCGCAGAGTATTGCCGTCTCTTCTTTTTTACTTCCGACATTGTTTAGCTTTGAGAAATACGTTCAACTACGCGAGTAGAGGAGGCGTAAGTACTGCTCATCTATTGCGCGCGAGACCACAAATTAAAATAAAATAAATATAACATTGGTTATATAGGAATGCTTAAGCAGCACGCACCGACAGGAATAAAACAAACATTCATAAACTCGTTTATCTCATTCGACGCTCAATCGTACTCAACAAGTCCGAACAAGCATTCAATGAACCAGCCGACTGATACAGGAATGCACAATTCGGGTTATTTAACAAAAACTTGTTAAAACATGATAGATATCTACGAGTACTAATAACTATTAATTTTTCTATATTAAATAAAATAGGACAGATATATGAACTACGCGAAGAGAAATATAGAACCGAGTTTGAGCAATCTTTTAATTCATATTAGTTGATGTTCACAAGTTGTTGTTGAGAGTCGAGAGCTCTTGCAGTTGTTGTTTAAGAGGCCTCTTAGCTAAATAAAGTTACAAATCAGCCCCCGCCCGCCCGCCTCTACACAACGCCCCCATTTTCTTCTGGGTCTCTTACCGCCCGCCTTGAGACCTGCAGCGCCCACAAGGAGGCGTTATCGCCCACTTTGGGAAAGACTGCCTAAGAACGTTGCAGCATGCCAAAGCATAATTGACGATAGTGTGCGCTTGCATGTAGGATGCTGAAGGATCCCGATCGATGCCGATAATGGGCGCCGGCCCCATATCGTCAGTAATTAGGTAGACGAAATACGAAAGGTACCAAATAGGGTATTAGAGCTAAGCTAAATCATAACACATAACATTTAACATGACATTTCGACATAAAACAAGAGATCTGTTGTTCCGGTAATTACATCTATTTCTTCTACCAAAAACCTTTCCAGAATGTCACGAAAAAAAAAGAAAAATAACAAACAGTCCTAAAATCTGCTTTAACCTGGCGGTGTCCCCGATATGATGTGACATTACTAGTGTCCGACCGAAACTGGTTGTCCGGCCGAAACCGAAACCGAAACCGAACTTTCGGCCCCTGGGTCAGTTTCGGCCGAAACCGAAACCGAAACCGAAACTCACGTGTTCATATTGAAAAAAAAAAAAACCAGCCAAGTGCGAGTCGGATTCCCGCACGGAGAAATCCGTAACAAAAATTACGTTTGTTGTGTGGATGTTTTTTTCTGATTTTAGCAGGTATTTTTTGTAATAGCGGCAACAGCACATGGTGAAATCTCCAACGCTTTCAACACCTTGCCCTGGAGCTGCGTTTGGGAGGCGCTTATTTACCATGGAATGTCTCAATACCTCCGTCGAATTGTCGGGGCCTATCTTTCCGAGAGGCCATAACTTACCCGAGAGAGGGTCGGCGAGATGAGTCGTTCGGTGTTCCACAGGGATCGTTCTTAGACCGCTTCTGTGGAACATCCTTCTGTGGTCCGTTGCTCAGAGGTGTCGGGGTAACCTGTTACGTGCGTAACGTGTTATGACGACACCCTAATTACAGCGCGGCGCGAGGAGCAACGCAACGAGACGCAGCCCTAAAGGACACCTGCGGGATCCAGCTTACATATAAGGGGCGTCAGCATCAGCATAGAGCTCTCGATGACGTATCAGGGGATCGTACTCGATAGCCGGTGTAACATCGGATACCACTTCCGAAGTTTGGGTCCAAAACTGAGGGAGGGGGCATCAGCCGCACTCTCGCGGTTGTTGCCCAATATCAGGGGACCCAACGCTCCCTGCAGGAGACTGTACCTTGGGATCATGCGGAGCAGGGCCCTAAATGAGGCCCCCGTATGGGCGGAGATCCTGATGGCCAGCAATGCGGCTAGATTGCTTAGCCCGCAGAAAGCGATGGCTAGGTAAGGTCAGGGTAAGGATAAGGGGATACCGCATGATCTCAGTTGAGGCGGCATGTCTTCTAGCCGGGACCCCTCTATGGGACCTGGAAGCGAGGGCCCTTGCGTCATTGTTTCAATGGCGCAAGAAGGCGCCTTCCTATGAACAGGTCATGCTCGTGAAAGAGGCGGCGCCGGGGTGGAAGCGGGAGAGAACTCTCCCACCCTTGTTGCACAGTTTGCGACGGCACGCCCTATACTATCAGCCTCTATGACCAGGGGCCTGAGGACGTCTGCTCAACGTCTTTATAGAAGCAAGCCCTAGACGATAGCATGAAGTTTGAGATTCATGCATGCCCCCCCAAGTAGCAGGATAACAACTGAACAACCCCCCAAAGACGCGGCTGCAGTATGTATATTCCGAGGGCATATTCGGGGCTTCCAATTCGTGGTTTTTAGTCGGTAGGACTCCGGCATAACATCTCTGTAGGATTTAGGAGTAAAAATGCGGCAACGGAATCGTTTGACATGATGCCCACGGCTACGTTCTATCATCACACCGCTCGCCATAGACTGGGATTTCATCCTCACACCCTACGTCCAGAGCGTTCGAGCATGGTTAGATCCGATAGGGGTTTTCTTCCGCAAACGCTTAGGTTGTGGAATGATCTTCCTGCCTCGGTTTTCCAAAACGCCTACAGTATGGGCTTCTTCAAAAGGGGTCTAAGAAGGTTTTTACAGGGTCGGCAGCGCGAGTGTGGCGCCTCTGGTGTTGCAAACGTTCATAGGCTGCGGTGACCACCAGTCCTTATGGTGAGCCGTATGCTTGTCTGCCACCTTAGTGGTATAAAAAAAAAAACAGAAATACATCATCAGTGAAAATAGGCCTCTATCTGGCGTGGTTCCAGCGATACAACCTCGTGACTAAGAGACAGACGGTCGACTTGGCCTTATGTCTCGTTAATAGGGTCCCGCTTTAACCCCTCCGTGAGGGTCCGACTCGCACTTAGCCTGTTATTTTTTCAATAGGTGCAGCAAGTTCCACCAAGTGCCATCATGATCAACGGTGATCAACGGTATAAGTCTTCTCAAGTGTTTATTTTAGAAATATCTCCACCTAAAGATGAGTTTCTTTCTTTTACGTGTGGAATTACTCATAGATGCTATAGCGAACTCCTACCGACTAAAACCTTACGGTGCCCTGCTACTAGCTCTTGACCGGTTTTGGTTACATTCTAGAAGTGTATAACTAAATCTGGGCACGAGTGAGCCGGACTCGCGCACGAAGGGTTCCGTACAAGAAAAGCGGCAAAAAAAAGACACGGTTGTTGTATGGGAGGCCCTCTTTAATATTATTATTTTGTCTGTTTTTATTATTTGTTGCTATAGCGGCAAAAGAAATACATCATCAGCAGTTACAGCCTCCTGACAGACATACAGACGATCAACACAGTCAACGGAACCGACAACAAAGGGGTAGGGAGTATGTAATGTCCTAGATCTTTAGGATTCAGTAACCAAAAGTAAAAACGGGATCCTAAAAAGGAGGTCGAAGACATAACACAGGGGTAACTGTCTAATACTTCTCAATGATTGTACTCGTAATTGCTTGTGGTTTAAATAAAGTTGTATTATTATAACTATTGATTGGAAGTCCTTTGTAAATCTCTAAATCTTCGGTTAGTAATATATTAACTGGTTGGGCTGACCCCAACCACGTCACAAGCAGAGCCAGACACTCAAAATTCATGAACACGTGGGTTTCGGCCCATTTTGGCCGAAACCGAAACTGCGGCCGAAACTCGATTTTTTGGCTGAAACTGGCCGAAACCGAAACCGAAACCGAAACTTCGGTCGGTCACTAGACATTACTGATCACTTCCGGCAATTTGTACTAAGCTGAACTAAACCCGAATCCCCCAAGAAATCAGATAAAACCCAAACCCACGGGAGGAACTGCGATGGCGGACAAAGTCTACGAAACAGACTGTACGCCATCGCAGTTCCTCCCGTGGGTCCAACCCTGAAATCAGATAAAACCCAAGTTTTATCTGATTTCTTGGGGGGATTCGGGTGTATCAGGGAGGGGAAATAGGTACTATTTATTTAGTAACTTTCTTTGAGGATTGAAGAGTCACGCTATCTTCCTGATCTGCTTCTGTAAGAACGGCAAGACTACAACTCGCCGTTCTCAGGCCCTCCGTGATGGAGGCGTGTAGTCCTATGCGTATTGCAGTGTGCGACGAACCCGCCGTCGACTACGGAACTTGGGACGGAGTTCCTCTCCCGCTGCCTCTTTCGCAAACATGACTTGCTCGCAAAAAGACTCAGTGGCGACCTATTTTCTCCCATTGAAGACCATGGCTCTCACCACGGTCTTCAGCGTGAGAACATCTACGCCCAGACCCGCAACGGGGTTGTAGTGCGTATACTGAGCGTATTCTCGCTGCAGTCACCGTGGTGCTGACACTCGGATGTTAACTTCCGCCGCAGATACTTACTGATGCACTCGTGTCTAGTAAGTATCTGTGGCATTCGGTAGGTGAGGCTGCGATGGTGCCTTTCCAGCCACTCCTCCATGACCGGTTTCACCGTCTCAACAGTACTGCCTCACATTTTTTTTTATACCACCAAGGTGGCAGAAAAGCATACGCCCCACCAGATGCACCGGGGGTCACGTACAAGGAGGCAAACTCTCCTGTCGCGAAGAGGTTCCACACCACCTGCAAGCATGGGATCGTTGACCACTCTCATGGCCCGCCTCTGCACCGAGTCGAACGGAAGAATTTAGTCAATTCATTCTGATAAACAGAAGCAGTGTTTGCGCCGCAGTAAAGTACCGCCGCGCCCTGTTGAGTAGGTACACCGAGCGGCTTGGACGCCAGCTTGGCCTTATTTTCCAAATCACTTCGGAACTGAACGTCACTGGAGATATCAACACCAAGGATACCTATACTGTCAGAGATGGAGAGTTGTGCCCTGAAATTGTGGCGCTTCGGTAAATTGGGTTTTCTTTGCGGTGAATACATAAACTTGTGTCTTAGTAGGGTTGAATTGAACAAGATTTTGTTTTCCCCAATCGGACACTCTAGTGCGAGTAGTCTCGATTTCAGACATAGGTAAGTTGTTTACAGCTTTCTTCCACTGCAGCCCCAGGAGATACCGGTGCGGCCCGTGTAACAAGTGTCGCCTGTACTGTCCTCCGCATAATAATGAATGCCGTCAATAGACATCATGTCATTGATATGCAGCAGAAACAGAGTGGGGGACAACACTGAGCCTTGTAGTACCTACTCCAGCGTTTATGGCCATGTATTCAGAACAGCTGCCGTCAACGACGGCCCTGATGCTTCTACCGACCAAAAAGCTGGACACCCATTCACTTTGGTTCCTGGGGTCCTTGAACGCGACACGGGTGGAGCTGTCGTATTTACTACCACGGTGCCCGGGAGATTGGCGCAGGAATTTAATTTTAACGCACGTATTTGTATTTGGTACTTTGGTGTTACAAAATGTTAACTAACAATTTTAAACATGTTAGATTTTAATATTTAAAGCAATTAGTATGCTAACTTTTTCATAATATTTTATTATAAAGTGAAAAAAGACAACTTGGCCCAGACGGGACTTGAACCCGCAACCTTTGCCTAATCCAGGGCAATGCTCTAACCAATTGAGCTACGGGAGCCGTACTGATACAAGTTGAAATTTATCACCTTATTGTAACCGCCATTTAAGAGTATGGCACAGAGCCATCTATCGAGCTACTTAGCAACTCTGATATCAATGAACGATATTGCAATCATTTTTATACATTGATTTGATGTCTCCGACTCAATCTATAGATTTTAATATTTAAAGCAATTAGTATGCTAACTTTTTCATAATATTTTATTATAAAGTGAAAAAAGACAACTTGGCCCAGACGGGACTTGAACCCGCAACCTTTGCCTAATCCAGGGCAATGCTCTAACCAATTGAGCTACGGGAGCCGTACTGATACTAGTTGAAATTTATCACCTTATTGTAACCGCCATTTAGTCCCGTCTGGGCCAAGTTGTCTTTTTTGACTTTATAATAAAATATTATGAAAAAGTTAGCATACTAATTGCTTTAAATATTAAAATCTATAGATTGAGTCGGAGACATCAAATGAATGTATAAAAATGATTGCAATATCGTTCATTGATATCAGAGTTGCTAAGTAGCTCGATAGATGGCTCTGTGCCATACTCTTAAATGGCGGTTACAATAAGGTGATAAATTTCAACTTGTATCAGTACGGCTCCCGTAGCTCAATTGGTTAGAGCATTGCCCTGGATTAGGCAAAGGTTGCGGGTTCAAGTCCCGTCTGGGCCAAGTTGTCTTTTTTCACTTTATAATAAAATATTATGAAAAAGTTAGCATACTAATTGCTTTAAATATTAAAATCTATAGATTGAGTCGGAGGCATCAAATCAATGTATAAAAATGATTGCAATATCGTTCATTGATATCAGAGTTGCTAAGTAGCTCGATAGATGGCTCTGTGCCATACTCTTAAATGGCGGTTACAATAAGGTGATAAATTTCAACTTGTATCAGTACGGCTCCCGTAGCTCAATTGGTTAGAGCATTGCCCTGGATTACGCAAAGGTTGCGGGCTCAAGTCCCGTCTGGGCCAAGTTGTCTTTTTTCACTTTATAATAAAATATTTAAACATGTTGTTAGGAGTTGTTACAATCTGTTAAAAATTGCTAGATGTTTAGTGTGCTCCTTTTTGGGGGCACCGTATTGTCATAGCCTGCGCCGAGCCCAACGCTAGGCGCCCCCTTGATCCTGGCGCCCTAAGCTTCAGCTTAGTTAGCTTATGGGTAAATCAGGCCCTGGATGCATCATAGATCCACGAGATGACCTGACGATCTAGTAGAATAGTCTAGTTGTAATAATAGTTGCCTGGTGATCTTTGAAGAAGACTGATGTCCGATAGTAGGCACCCTGTGGCTTACAACCAAATTAATGGGAGCGTATGATGAAATGGGTAAAGCAAGGAAACCATCATTACTTTGGCAACTGTCGATTGACGAAGGAGGCTTAAATTTGGTTTCAAGAGTAAGAAGTATAAGAGGGCAGATAATAATCATTCCCACCCGTCGGCGTCTAATTTTAAAGAGTGTCAAGTGCTTCGTCGAATTTTATTCACGAACTCGTATGCTTGCGATGTTTATACATTTCTTATGTCGGTATCAAAATGCTTGAGGTCGGTATCAAAATGCTTGAGAGAAGTAGAAGAGGCTCCTAGGAAACAGTAGTCATATGTAATTACATACCCTTTGCATACTTATGCATATGTGATCGCCCTTCAAACAACTTATTTCTCATTCATTTCGTTATTGGTATGTTATTCGTAGGTTCTGACAAACAAAACAAGAAGAAGCAGCGATCTAGCTGTAGGGTAGGTACCTACTTAGGTATCTACAGCAATGACGACTTTTAGACCGCAGCTGCGTAGTTGTTTTTGGATTTATTATTCCTATACATTCTACTCATGGAATTTAACTTGTATACTTACCACCGTGCTTCGTGACTTTACAGACGCGCAAAACGCTTCTTTAGGGATATCAATTCCTATTAACGCCGTATGATCTTTGCAATTGTGTACCGTCGTTCTTTGCCAGCGAGATCTTGGACGAATTGCTGATGGAGAAGAATATAACCCATTACAACATAATCTGAGCCTTTAGGTTCATAACGTCAACTGTGTCATAACGTCAACTGTGCCAAAACGTCAACTTCCCAAAACGTCAACTGTCCCATAACGACAACTTCCCAAAACGTCGACTGTCCCAAAACGACGACTTCCCAAAACGTCGACTGTCCCAAAACGACAACTTCCCAAAACGACAACTTCCCAAAACGACAACTTCCCAAAACGACAACTTCCCAAAACGACAACTTCCCAAAACGTCGACTAACGGTGACAACAACTACTTGACATAGTTTACGGCAATTTACTAAGGATTTTAAGGATCTCTATTTCTACGTAGAGGAATGTTTAAGTTATAGGCAATGTGTATAATCCGGCGTTGTATACAATGCCTAGGCATTATATACATTGCCTAAAACGTTCAGGCAATGTGTATAATACGTTTTATTTCATACATTGACTAGGTATTGTATGAAATGCCCGAAGCGCATCAGGCAATGTGTATAATGAATGGACAGATTCGACGACAGAATCGTTAACCAAATAAGAACTAGTCGACAAAACAAAAAAAAACCGTTTGTGTAAAATTCTGTTCCCGTTTTTGCTTCCTAAGTGGTAATAATAGAACACATGTCTTATCAGCACTGTCTGCTGTTGGAAGTTGAAATTAGGATTAGCTCTCAAAAGATTAGTATCTACTAAATCATAGAGAAGAAAAATAGATTACACACATTACCTATGCTTCGACCGGCATTCTATACAATGTCTAGGTATTCTATACATTTCCTAGGCAAAGTGTAAAATAGTTTAAACATTTAATATCATTTCATACATTGTCTGAATGACCCCGTCATTCTATACAATGCTTAGGTATTGTACAGAATGCCTGCATTATACACATTGCCTATAACATATATACAGGATGTGTCGTAAATAGTGATCCAACGGTCAGGGTGTGATAGAACCTTAGATCATCTAACCACAGGATGCGCCTTACGACCATTTGGTCTTTTGGCTTTATAAAAAGCACTGTACATCAGTACATCATTTTATATGATTAAACTAGTACATTTCATTGTAGTTGACTGTACAATAAAAATTAACACACAACAGCCATTACGCGTTTGTCGATTAATACATTTTTAATATATATAATGAAATATATGTCTTTGTGTTTCCCCCTTCACCCGCTATGAAAACTGGCAGAATATTTTTGTATGCGGTGGTTCGCAAAGGCTAGTCCCGTGATATATTATGGTCTAAGGATAGAACAGGTACCTGACTGTTACGTACTCGACATGTATCCATCGCCTTTTTTCATCGTCCATATATTAAAAAAAAAAAACTCACACCAATGGCAGTCAAGACTAGTGCTGCCGCTCGAAGAAAGACTCTGTAATGAGATTCGAAAAAATTCAGCCGCGAGCGTGCGTGCCTCGTCTCAAAAATATATTCGCGAAATTCTAAAACTTTTAATATATTCTTTACTAGCTGACCCGCGCAACTTCGTTTGCGTCACATGAGAGTGAGGTATGGTATTAATATTTCGAGTAGGTATTATAATGTTTCCCGTTGCATGTACCCCCGTCGCGCGTATTATAGTCGCGTCGCGTCGCTTGTATTCATTATGGCGCATCACATGAGAGTGAGAAGGATGTGACTTTAACACCTCTCCTTAAAGTGATATAATGTTTCCCGTCGCTTTTACTTCCACCCATCCGTTTTCCGGTATGGAACTCATCGCGTGCGAGTCCGACTCGCACTTGGCCGGTTTTGATCGTTCAGTTGACTGGCTGCCACTGCAGATCAAATTTACTCCCGTCACGTCGCTCATACTTTAAAACTTAATATGAGGGTTATTGTAAGTGAACCTTAAAAGATAGGCATATGCTGTCAAGGACTTTTTTTATAACTTTTTAAGAGAAACAATTTTGTAGTATACAATTTTTACGTAACTTTAACTATTTATGCAGCGTCAGCAATGGAAGCTCTCAAAAGAAAGAAATAATCCCCGTTCTCGAAACATTATTCATGGCTGCTCCGCTCCTATTCGTCTTAGCGTGATGTTATATTGCCATTAGCCAGCCTAAATAAATGGATTATTAAACTGTAAAATAATTTTTGAAATGCAGCCAGTAGTTTCTGAGATCCTAGTACAAACAAACTCTTCAGTTTCATTATATCGTGAGCAAACCTTAAGAGATAGACAAATTAGGTTATTGTGAGCGAACCTTAAAAGATAGACATATGCTGTCGCGGACTTTTTTTTAGAACTTTTTAAGAGAAACAATTTCGTAATACACAATTTTTACCTAACTGCAACCATTTACGCAGCGTACGCCTCGGAAGCTCTCAGACAGTAAAAAATATTCCCCGTTTTCAAAACATTCTTGATTGCTGCTCCGCTCCTATTCGTTTTAGCGTGATGAAAAGTATACTATAACCTGCCCAGGAGTATGAAGAATAATTGTATCTATTTTCGTTAAAATCCGTCGAGTAGTTTTTGTTTCTATAAGGAACATACAGACAGACAGACAGACAGACAGACAAAAATTTTACTGATTGCATTTTTGGCATCAGTATCGATCACTAATCACCCCCTGATAGTTATTTTGAAAATATATTTCATGTACAGAATTGTCCTCTCTACAGATTTATTATAAGTATAGATTATGCAAGTTCAAGAACCATTGGTATTCCCCGGGGACCTACAAGATCTCTTCGCCGAAAATACGTGTGAGTACCTACCCTTTTCCTACTCCTCAAGCTGTCGAAGTAATAGGAGGGAGGATAGGAGAATATTTAATTAAAATTCAACATTAATATCGTTTATGCAACACTAACAAACGAAAAGTATACAAACTTTATTATTTTGTATATTTTGCATATTTTGTATATTTTGTATATTTTGCATATTTTGTATATTATGTATATATTTTGTTTTATATATTTTGTATATTTTGTCTTTATTTATTGTTCCTACGGGAAGCGGGAACAAACTTTTACGCGGGCGAAGCTGCGGGCATCAGCTAGTACGTCATAAACCGCAATTTTTGCCTTTCATTCCATTATCTCTAAAAAAAAAAATAATTTCATAAACATAAACCTTATTCTGCTACGGAAGGAACCCGTCATGAGGGAGTCCGACTCGCTCTTGGCCGGTTTTATTGAAAGTAGTCGTTTTGGGAAGTTGTCTTTTTGGGAAGTAGACGTTTTGGGAAGTTGTCGTTTTGGGAAGTTGACGTTTTGGGAAGTTGTCGTTTTGGGAAGTTGTCGTTTTGGGAAGTTGTCGTTTTGGGAAGTTGACGTTTTGGGAACTTGACGTTTTGGGAAGTCAATTTCAGAAGTTGACGTTTTGGGAAGTTGACGTTTTGGCACAGTTGACGTTATGAACCTAAAGGAATCTGAGTACTTAACTCGTACTTTGAGATTGAGGAGATTTGGCATGTTTAGACTTCTTGTCGAGGAGAGTGGAGATGGAGTTTCAGAAGGAAAAAGGTATACCTACTATAAGTAGAGAATAAGTTCTTGTAAAAAAACAATTAGTCGATAAGTACCTACATATATCACTTTTTGTTGACCTGCAGCTGTGAGATCCGGGTACAAATTTCACGCCTGAATCAGTTGCCACCAAATTTCATCAGAAGCTGAATTCTGATGAAATGTGGTACAGAGATAGACAATTTTTTTTAGGAAAGGACTTAGACTTTATTCAAGGAAAAGCTTAAAGGGCTGAAATAGGAGTAAATAGATTACCTTGATCAAAGCCGCCCCATCCGACGAACACGCATTCATGATAAAAACCGGGCTTCGCAAGACAAATCGGCTGCACGTTCACTCCCAATGTCAACGGCTTTTTCCAGTGCTGGAAACAAGATTATTACAGGTTATTTTATTAAGTAGGTATTTTCTTTCATGTGATGCTATTCGAATAATAAATTGTGCTGAGGTAACGGGAAGTCTGGGGCTGCCTTGGACCGTTGGCGCAACGTAGAACTAAGTATAACATCTTTGGCTGCTTTCTGCGATGCTAGGCTATCTTAAACAAGGCGTATTGGGCGCTCGTGTCACTCTTAGTGCCTTTTCACACGTACCGGTTGCCGGGTATCCGCCAGGCGGCGAAGTGTATGGCCATGTACTATAGCTTTCACACGTACCGGCGTGATTAGCCCGGTAATGCCATACACTCGCCGCCGGGTACCCGGCACCAGCTACCCGGCAACCGGTACGTGTGAAAAGGGGCTAACTGTATAGAAAATGTTTGTTCGTTATCCGTAGTACGCTCGTAGTGTTCTGTGAACGATCCCTCAGATTGGTGCCCACTTTGTAACATTTGTCCGTTGCCTCGATCGGTCCCTGACAGTAACACGATAGTTAAGATATGTTCAAGACTACTGGCGGCTTGAAAAAAACTTCAGCAGGTCGTTAAATCCTGCGCCTGTCCATTTTAATACGGCGACAAAAAGGAGTCCTACCTAACGGTAAATGTGGCGTATAGTAAATCTCTGCCTTCTCCTTTGGGGATATAACCGTGACTATATGTATATAAATTTTAAATACCTATAGAAAAAGAATTGGTTTCGAGCAGGATTCGCATTCCGTGCAAGATGCTTAACCACTTAGCCACCGAAACCTACTCGGAGCCAACCGTGAAGGTTTAACCGAGTAGGTTTCGGTGGCTAAGTGGTTAAGCATCTTGCACGGAATGCGAGAAGATGCAGGTTCGAATCCTGCTCGAAAACAATTCTTTTTCCATATTTAAAATTTATGATCAATTAGCATACTAATTGCTTTACAAATATAATCTTTGTATGTAATTGATATGTCTCGTAGGGAATATTATAATAAAACTAGTTGTTCACAGTACACGGTATAATCTCGGACTGGCGATACAAACATTTTATGCGTATACCTACATTACACCTCCACCACTAAATTAAGGACTATAATAATAGCATTGTAAAACTAAGTAATAAAATAGGTAAAAATATACATATAACACTAGGTTACATAATGAACTTACATTGTAACTTACATAATTTACAAACTTAGCATGAACTTGAGACATGAACAGATTAGGTAAGTAGAAGGATTAGTCAAACTCAAAACCGTATCTGATAACTGGTTTACGATTTCGCTTAGAGCGTTCCTCTGATCCGTCAGGAAGTGATGAACAGGATGCTATGGGTTCCTTATTAGCTATTATGTTGTCTTGAACAACAGACGCAACTACCGGTTCAGCTGCGGGAATATCTTTAGATTGGTGTTCCTCGGGCTCATTACTTTTCTGTTGAACACTTAACCCATCACTGCTCCTACTCATCACCCCCTCACCGGGAGAGACAGCATCCTCACTCCTTCCTGTCAATGAATCACTCGATATTGTCTCGGGACAGGTAACATCCGAAATGCGCGATCTACGCCGCATTTGATCTATATGACGTTTTATAAATTGACCATTATCGCTTTCTACCACGTACCTACGTGAACCTTCCTTATTGCATACTTGACCTTTAACCCACTTATCCTGCTGACCATAACCTCTTACCCAAACTGAATCACCTTGGACAAAATCTCGCTCAGAGCCCTTTGCGTACTGTGCCTGAGTGTCTAGTGCGGAACGTACTTTATCTGGCAAGGCTTGATTATTCCTTAAAAGATCCAGACGTGAACGCAATCTGCGTTTCTGTAGTAACATAGCTGGAGTTTCCCCTGTGGTGCTATGTACTGAATTTCTATAAAATAAAAGGAATGTTTGGAGAGCTACGTCTACGTCTATATTATCCCTGTATGCTTTTTTTATCGCGCGTTTACATAGTTTCACCGCGTTTTCCGCAGCGCCATTAGACGAAGGGTGATATACAGGAGAGAAAGACTGCTTAACACCATTGCTTTTTAGAAAGTCCGAAAATTCTCGACTAGTAAAAGGGGGGCCCTGATCCGAAACTAGCTCCGCTGGCAGCCCAAACCGTGCGAAAGTAGCCCGCAGGGTCTTAATAACAGCTGCGGCCGTGGTGTGCTGCATTTCAAAGGCCTCAATCCACTTGGATGTCGCGTCCACTAATATTAAAAATGTTTTATTTTTTAAAGGACCCAAAAAATCTACATGTAAACGCGTCCATGGTTGTGAAATATACGGCCAAGCCTGTGGTGTCGCTCGAGGCGGTGAGCTCGCCTCGAGCGCGCACGTCTCGCAGTCGCGGCACAGTGCTTCCACATCGTGGTCAATGCGCGGCCACCAAACGTAACTTCTTGCTAAGCTCTTTGTTTTAACAATACCCATGTGACTACAGTGTAACTGTTTCAATACCGTATCTTTCAAAGACTCCGGTATAATCATCCGATAGCCCCACATTATACAGCCACCGTCAATATATAACTCATGTCGCCTAATAAAAAATGGTTTTAAATCATCTTCGTTACAATAATTTGGCCAGCCTGATTCTATGTACATTTTTAATCGATTTAGTAAATTGTCCCTAACCGTAGCTTTACTAACATCTGAGTTTGTAATAGGTAAAAAATTCTCAACAAAGTTTACATATGTCACCTCTGTAACTGGTTGATCACTGGTAACCTTAGACGGCAATCGTGACAGGGCGTCTGCACAGTTGCTTTTTGATGACACATATTGAATATCATAGTTATACCCTGACAAAAGCAGGGCCCAACGTTGTAAACGTGACGCCGACATGACAGGAATACCTACCTTATTTCCGAATATATATGTTAAGGGTTTATGATCTGTTCTCAGTATAAATTTCCTGCCATATAAATATTGATGATATTTCCGTATTCCGAAGACTATCGCCAAGGCCTCCCTATCAATCTGTGCGTAGTTGCGCTCCGCCGGCGTGAGTGAGCGCGACGCATACGCTACGGGCCGCTCGCCCGCCGCCGTCAGCTGTGAGAGCACCGCCCCCACACCCACACTGCTCGCGTCCGCCGTCATTATGAGAGGCAACTCAGCCGAGTAGTGCATCAAGACATCGCTACTTATTAACATCGATTTAACTGTATCAAAGGCGTTTTGACACTTTAAACTCCATCTAAATGGGCTTCTTGGTTTTAACAGTTCATAGAGGGGGGCTAGTATTGAGCTGAGATTTTTAATAAACTTTGAATAATACATAACCATGCCTATAAACGATCGCAATTCACTTACGTTTACGGGTGCTGGGGTCTTGGTGATAGCTTTCACCTTATTGGGACAAGTATGTACCCCCTGATCACTAATCACGTAGCCTAGATAGCTAATAGATTTCGCGAAAAAGTCACACTTGTCTCTTTTTACTTTTAAACCGGCTTTCTCTAAACGCTGGAACACTTGGTGTAAGTTCTGTAAGTGTTCCTTGTGGGATAAACCTGTAATAATTACATCATCCAAGAAAACCCCTACTCTTGGTAAATCAGCAAATAATTCTTCTAAGCGCCGCTGAAAAATTCCAGGGCTTGAAGAAAGTCCATAGACAAGACGATTGTATAAAAATAATCCCTTATGAGTATTGATGACAGTGTACTTCTTAGAATCGTCTAAAAAGAACTGCGCATAAGCCTGCGATAAATCTATTTTACTAAATCTTTGTCCCCCGTGTAAACGAACCAACAAGTCCTCAACCCGTGGCAGTGGATAACGGTCAACCTCTAAAACTCTGTTTAATGTCAATTTATAATCAGCGCAAATTCGTATGTTACCGTCCTTCTTCACGACTGGCACGATCGGCGTGGCCCAGTCGGAGCGCTCCACAGGAGTGAGGATGCCGTCGCGCACGTGCTGCTGCAGCGCGCGCTCCACCGGCTCGCGCAGCGCGTACGCCAGCGGGCGCGCGCGCAGGAACACGGGCCGCGCCCCCTCGCGCACGTGGATGGTGACCGGCGGGCCAGTGAACCCGCCCAGTCCCTCCGCAAACACCTTACAATATCTGGAACTAAATTTGTCCAAATTAAATTCCTCGCCTGACAACTTATTTACCGTAGTTACATTTTTAACTAAAGTAGGTAACTGTATACATAACTCCAGCATCCATTGTCTACCAAGCAAAGTCGTTTTCCCCTTATTTATAACGTATAACTCCATAGTTTTGGATACATTCATATAATTCACCTCAGGAGTGATAACACCTATTGGATACACTAACTCGCCTGTGTAATACCTTAAAACAATGTTGCATTTCTTGATAAGTAAATCTGGGAACATTTGTTGATACATTTTGTAACTTATACACGACACCGCGCTTCCGGTGTCACATTCCATATTTAAAATTTTATTGTGAACCCTTAAAGAAATTATAAATGGTTTGCACTGATCTAAAGATAAACTATTTAAGTTAATGTCAATTACCTCTTCACTACACTCGCTGTCGCTGTCTCGTGTGGCAGTCCTGGTTACCACATGATTAACTGCCAGGTTGGGACACATCCGTCTGAGGTGTCCCGGTTTGTTACAGGCCCGACATACGTAGCGGGAAAACCGACAAGTGGACGCTTCGTGTGCCCCGCCGCATACCGGACACTGCTGACGAACTCCGTGTGCCACCGGTCTCTTCTGTGCGGTTTCAACAACCGTAGTCGAGCCACTTCTTTGTTGTTTACCACGCATCACAAATGCGCGGTGTGATCCGCCATCCCGAGCCGTATCGCTTGTAGGCCGCGTAACGGTTTTTGTTCCCGCTGTCTCTTTCCTACGCCATCTAGCGCCCTCTATCGACTGACACTCGGCCGTTGTTGTAATTCCGTCTGACCTTGTATGCCCTTGAACAACCGCCGCCGCATCTTTTTCCGCTGATTCTAAACTAATAGACAAGCTATACGCCTTCGCGAAGTCTAACTTAGGTTCCGCAAATAACCGTTGCCGAATCATTTCACAACTTATGCCGCACACCAATTGGTCTCTTAAACTTTCTTCTAGCCATGCACCAAACTCACACGTCTTTGACATTTTCTTAAGCACGGCGGTGTACTCGGCAATAGTTTCGCCGGTTTGTTGAATCCTTTTTCTAAATTTGTACCGCTCCGCCAGCTCACTGGGCTTTGGTTGCAGATGTTTAGTCATAATATCCACTACTTCAACAAATGTTTTAGTCTTGGGTTTCTCGGGCGTACACAAACTTACTAATAGTTCATAACTTTCTGCCCCCATTAGCGTTATTAAAGTAGGCACAAATAGTTCACTTTTCACATCGTTCACAACGTAATATTGTTCTAACCGCTCAACGTATAACCGCCAATCGTCCTTATGCACATTGAACTCCGCTATCTTGCCTATGGGCATTTTTGTGCAATAAATTACTAATAACACTATAGCACACGTTACTGAATTACTATTAATATCGTTTTTAGTCCTCGTCGCCACTGATATGTCTCGTAGGGAATATTATAATAAAACTAGTTGTTCACAGTACACGGTATAATCTCGGACTGGCGATACAAACATTTTATGCGTATACCTACATTACAGTAATATACTTAGTAAATATAGAATAGATAGCTCTTCATTCAACATTTTTCCAAACATATATTTTCATATTCTTAATTATTTATTTTCATAAACATTCTTATAAATTGTGTTTGAAATTTCAATAATATAAACTTAGCTTACCAGGATGGCTAAATTATTGCTCAGCTCGTCAGATATGTACTTAGGGTGGAAGTGTGGGGTGACAATCCGCCTTCCTGAGTGCGGCCTCTCACTGAGATTCCAGAGCCCAGCTATTAGCGTGACGTCTCCCGGAGTAGTACTGTAGTAAAAATAAATAAACACTTAATAATGATTTTCGATGAAAATTATCCAGAATAATGATTTGAAATGTTAAATACTTAGACCATTTAGCTAGTAGTTAAATGGTCTAAGGTTGAATATGAATAGCGGCCTAACAAACTTCAAATATGAAGAGAAGCTTTCGAACTACCTATCTAATCCTACCATGTTTCTAATTCAGAAAATTAGTATGAAGATGTCTGAAGTGCTGCCTCCCACTGTGCACGGCGGAGTCGCCTATAAATGTTCTACTAGAATTTACCTAAAGCGTTATATTTATATTCTTCAATAAAGTCCGCATACATAACATTAGCAAATAGATGTAATAAACCTCGAGTAGGTATAACCTACGTCACCTGTGAATGCAATCACCCGCCGTGATGGCAGCCCTGGGATGAATTAGGGAGGCATAACACAGAAGCTTATTTTGTTTATGTGTTGGTACTAGCAGAGCCAACCACGGGTGCGAGCCCTTTTCCGTGAAATCGATTTCATTATCTGTAACCAAATAAAAAATGTCGTTATTGTAAGTTTCCGGTTACCACTGTTTAGATACGAGAACAAGAAGGTGTTCCACCTCGCCTTTAGCCCCGATGGGGTAGACAGAGGCATAGTATAGGCACGTCTACGTTTCACTTTATAGTTTGTGTCCCACGTAATAGGTGGCGCAGGTTGTGACGACCCGCCTAGAGAAATCCTTCAAAACAGCCATTAAGCGAAGTTGATGGCCGTTTCTTAAACCACTTAGGCTGACAATTACACAGCCGCTGCGCTGCCCACCTGATGGAAAGTGGACTTTGACCCAGAGGCGCTACAACCTCCGCTGCCGACCCAGGCGCAAGTTCTATAAACGATCACGGATCATACACTATAGTTAGTGCTCAGATGGGTGACCATTTTGTGGCATTCCATTATTTATATCTTTGCCTACCCTTTCATAGATAAAAGGCGTGACTCTATGTATGTATATAGAGTAGGTAGTAATACCTACTAAATACATTAAGTGCATAACTTCGGTCGTCTAATTGTACTTTATGGGACGCTGGTCTGGGGTCTAGAATTTGATATGAATGTTTGTAATTACATTCTGCAAACAATAGTTATGAAGTTTCGTTTGTACGTAATAGTAATACTGAAAGTATTTATGCACTAGTTTTGATCCCATATTACCTACAAGTTGAGTTTATAAAGAGAAAACACCACTCACCTGATGTAACTAGTTCTTTTGTACTCTTACCACAGCCTTTATAGATCTGTCGATTTTCATCATTATTTGTTGTACTGTCAGATAATCTATCAAATTCTTCTGGCATCGGAGTTTCTCCACTTTCATTGACTGAAAAGCTTTCAGTGGTTGTGGATCTTGAAGATTTTGTTTTCTTTCTTCTTGATAAATTTGGAAGTTTGAAGTCTTGTAGTACATTAAAGTTGGGGTCAGACTGAAAACTGATCGTTTGGCTATCTTCTCCATAAGTCTCATCATCCGCAATTGAAATTTTCGAAGGTTTCCTATGTGGTTTCATCTTTTTGTTTTTCTTATGACCTGCAGAATAAGTCTGTTTTATGATGCGTTGAAGTAATTACTGCGATTGGTAGTAAAGGTTTTTAATCGACTTAAAAAGAGGAAGTTCTTTCAGGTTTAAAAAGAGGAGGTTGGGTTTGGTTATAGTGTGTTTTGTATGTTTTTTTCGCGATCATTTTGCTAATTAGGCAATGATTTTTTATTTTTCATTTAAGTTATCTATATGCAAATAAGTTCAGAGCTTTTAAATGAGAAAATTAATAGGTAAGTGCAAAAATAGACACCGTTGAGAACGTTACTCCTCGGATTCATTGATACACGTTTTAGTTTAAATTGGTAGATACAAAATATAAGTAAGCTTATGCTTACTTTTACAAGAAAGTAATTTGCTACATATATTATATCTGAATACTACTACGATTTAATTAAAATAAAATATACATATGTACATTATTCAAACTGGGATAGAGAGTCTAGACCTATTTTCACGGATTTTTAGAACTATAGGGGGTTCTTTAATGACCACAAGACCTTTGAAATAGGTCAAATGCGTGTTAGTTAAGCAAATTTATGTCTACGCTGCTGTCTACAAGAGATTATGATACAGCTACAATGCTACTTGTCTATTTAGTTTAGAGCTTTTTGACGGAATAATAACAATCAGTCATTAGGTAAAAGGTAAAATTGGGTTCCATAGGCAAATTACATTTTTTGTCCGTATTGGAATGAAATAACAAAAGGAAAGAGAAGAAATCACTTAAAAGTTTTAATTTACTTACAAATTAGCGTTTTGCTCTCAATAAAAAATAATAAAATAGCTTATTTTATTATTTTTTATCTATACTAATATTATAAAGAAGTAAAGTTTGTGTGTTTGTATATTTGTTAAATTGTAAGGGGTATTAGTATCTCGGGATCTACTGAACCGATTTTAAAAATTCTTTCACTAATAGAAAGCTACGTTATTGTGGAGTGTCATAGGCTATATAGCATCACGCTACAACGAATAGGAGCGGAGCAGTAATAGTAAACGTCTCAAAAACGGGGGAAAAGTTAATTCTTTTGAGAGCTTCGTTGCGTGTGCTGCGTAAATATTTATAGTTATGTAAAAAATATGTATTACAAAATTGTTTCTCTTAAAAAAGTTCTAAAAAATTGCACGATAGCATGTGTCTATCTTTGGGATGGTGCACAATAACCATTTTAATGGCAGTCAATTTTTTTCTACAATAATGCCATGGGATGCCTCTTTCATAAACGCAATTGTTCTTAAAAATAATGCGACGGGAATACACGCAACGAGAAACCTCTCTCTCTCTCTCTCACGTAGTATTGAATATTAACGACGAGACGCTACGGGAGTAAACGCAACGCGACGGGAGTAAATGCAACGGGAACAGGTAATACTCTTTCTTATGTGGCGCAAACGAAGTTGCGCGGGTCAGCTAGTAAATAATAAAATAGCTTATTTTATTATTTTTTATTAAGAGCATAACGGGAACGACGTCGGTAACAAGGAAAACTGAATTAAAAATAAATTACACGTAAAACAGGAAAATAGATATACAGATACTGGAATACAGGGAAACACATATTTGGGATCATTATACACATTCAAAAGACTCACCAACTCGTGGATCAACTGCACCATAACCAATATCATCGTCATCATCATCATAACTAAGTGGTGCTCCATAATCTGGATTATCATTTGTCTCAGAATATATTCCAGTCAACCCCGGCTTAGGTATCTCCACAGCGTAATCTTCCTGATATTCGTCGTTATTGTATTCGTGTTTAACATTGGACTGTTGTTTGTGGCGATTCGTTGGGCTTTTGTGATTCTTTATATTCACGTAAGGATCATCATATTCTTCGTCATCAAAGGGGGTGTGCCTAACAGGTTTTACTTTGGAAGCCTGACGTGGATAGTTGTGGGATAGTAAGATATTTCTTAGCCCTTGATCAACGTTTTTAGATCTCTTGAGTCTGTTTTGTTTCCTCGTGTCTGGGAACCATATTTTTGGAGATATCTTTTCGTTTTTAGTTTTCAACGGTAGAATACAACATATTAATCGTTCATTTACTGCATTAGCTTCAGTCCTATCAAAAATATGAAACGTAAATAATAAATTAAAATTTAATAGAAGTGTAAAATCCATATTAAAAACGAATTATGTTATTAAATTATTTGCTAGAGTTTTTAGCCTACTTATGAGTTATCGAATGACACATATATTTAGAGGTTTTGAGGTCTACGTGAATAAAATATTATGTACTTACTTTTTAACGAAATATATAACTCCTTTATTTTGGTAACAGTCACTTTTCTTTAAATATGTACAAACACTTTCAGAAAGGTTCTCTTTATCGTACTTAGCGAATGTCAAATTATCATTGTAAAATACAGTATTATTCTGAGATATATTGACATGATTATTTTCCTTAGTTATAAACGGTAAGGATGTAGTAGTTATATTAGTAAAATTATTACTTGTAAATGCTTCAACGTCAGGAAATTTGAATACTAATTTATCCCCTACTGCATGATCTTCATCCCTTATATAATTGATACTGGCATTAAATACCTTTTCTTCATCTGGCCATCTTATATTTCGTCTAGTTACCTCCTCAGTACATGTTTTTGCACTAATATTATTTACATCAGTATTATTTGTTTGGTTTAAAGTGTCTCCAAAACTCTCTTCTCTGAAGACAAGTTTTGCATTTTCATCAGTATCTAATTCACTTAAATTTTCAAACATTGGAGCCGGTGGTTCAGTTCCGATATAGTTCGCAAAATTATCATTCAACCACCAAAATTCACCATCAATTTGCCCGCAAACAATTTTAAATAGAAAAATAGGTATAAAACTTCTCGAAAACATGTTAACTGTGCGTCCAGAGCTCACGTTGATAAATCATTGGTTTCCAAATGCAGGATGTTGCACTGATGCAATATTACAGAATAATTTCCATTTAATGCACTCTATTATTCAATTTCGATTGTGCTGTTCGCAATGAATGCAGTAATCCCGAGCTATCGCACGTCCTGTGGATGCTGTTTGTATTCGAACACTGAACTGACGGGTTATTGTTTTGATAAAATGCTTTCAAATTAGGGCAGTGCGTAAACATAAGGAGTGTATTGATATTACGTAATCAGTTCTGCAAGCCATTGTGAACTCAGATA
The DNA here is from genome assembly GCA_933228765.1 of Miltochrista miniata. Lineage (NCBI taxonomy): Eukaryota > Metazoa > Arthropoda > Insecta > Lepidoptera > Erebidae > Miltochrista > Miltochrista miniata. Next base: position 19,797,908 of record OW121762.1, on the reverse strand, counting down.
AGGTTAATACCTACTAATCCAACTTGCGTGTCTTTAGTATTTCGAAAATTTATGCAGCCACGACCTAGCTAACGATTTCTGTAAATATTTGTTCGTAAAAACATTGTTAAGCTTGCTATTTTATAACTTTTAAGTGAAGAATATCATTCAATTATTCTGGCAAACATGAAATAAAATGCCATATTATGAGCCTAGTGTGTTGGAGTTACACCAAACTGAACGAAAAAAAAAGCGCTTTACAGGACAGACGAGAGTCATCTCAGTCAATGCCGAAAAGACCAAATCATAGCTACTCCCTCCTAGTCTACTATGAAAGCTGGCTCCAAAATGCTTGTACGATTTTGAAGCGACTGGGATTACGCTATGTTGAAGAAAGGAGTTAAACCTACATAGTTACTAGGGCACCATGGTGTTAATCGGTAGGAGTCCTGCATATCATTAATTTCATTAATTAAGATATAAAAACAATAAGTTTGTAAATTGGTGTAAACGAGGTACGCTAAGTGAAATCACTTTGTGGCGTCTATTTACGAACTTTGTACAACAATGTTGACCTATAAACATAAATAGATAATGTGACCGTGGCACAGATAATTATCCTTAAGCAATTTATGAAGTAAAATAATGATTAACATATTTGTGTGTATTGAGATTCTGGCTATTTCTCAAATAAGGAAACTACTAGATTGTATGCAGCAATGCCAAAAAAATCGAAAAGTTCGGAAAATCTAAGACAGAAAATTTCGGGAATTTGTTTCGCTTGCTGATCGACCTGGACCGGACCGGTCCGGAATCGAAGTTGAGGTATCTCTAATTTCTGAACTACAAAACCTTCAATATTGAAACTTTTGTGGAACAATCCTTAGAGTACCTACTCCCTCTCTAAGAATAATATTTGAAATCGGACCACGCGTTGAGAAGTTACAACTAAAAACCATTTTGTCTTTCATCCCCTCTCCCAAAAGAAAAAATATAGGGTTCAAAAGTACCCTAGATCCTTCCTCGGATCATAAGCTCAAATGATGCCAAGAATTATTCAAATTGACTCAGTAGTTTTATCGTGATACTTATTCGGAATACAGACAGAAAGACAGTCGGAGACAGAAAGACAGACAGACAAACAAAAATTAAATTACATCTTCGGCTTCAGTATCGATTACAGAATGCTCTATAATTAAAATTTTATTCCGAACTACGGAATCGCTCGCTAATACATATCGCAAAGTGGCCACAAGGTGATCACTCATCCAGGGACCAGGCACTGATCGTTTACAGAACATTCATCACAAAACATTTGTAGTTTCTTTAGGCTGATAAACACATTAACCCCTCCTCCACGTAGCGCAGTCGGGTAAAAACATTCCCATATGCATGTTAATGTAAACTGGTGTTCCATAAAGCATATTTCTACTCTATTGTGCGAGTTCAGCCAGATGCGTTTATATCCGGTGTAATTAAGTACTGAGCAATGCGCGTTTTGTACAATAATGTGCAAAATTCAAGTATGAAATGTACGAGCAAGATGCACTTGTGTGCTAAAAGTAGATAATGTACTCAGCAAAAAATGAGGAATTCTAGTTTCAGGTTAGGTTTTATCTCCAGTTCACTCATACCATGAGAACATTATTGATACTGTTGATTGAAGGCACTTGATGGAACTTGCTACACATATTGAAAAACTTCACTTGTACTGTTCCACAATATTTTCAGCCAGTTAGGTAGTTAGAGCGTGGTTAATAACAAACAAACATCCAAAACTTTCTAATTTATAATATTAGTAAGATAATATCCCATAGACAGGGTTTCTTTTACATTTATGTATTAGTAGGTATATTAACCTAACCTAACCCATCGTAACAACGATGGGTTAGGTTCGGAAGGACGTACCTAATTGTAAAACGTTTGAGTTACCTAAATGTCTGGGTTTCACATCTGAATACAATGAATTTTGGAACAAATAATGATATTGAATTAAAAAAAATATTTGAAGCGGTTAAACTAGGGTATGACATAAAAGTGTGCATTGTGCTTAAAAACTCGGGATAAATGGTGGTGGTTACACTGGTGCCCTGTCTCCCCACCACACATGCAGTAAGAGCTTTTTGGAGGCTTTGTATATCTTCTGGTCAGTTCTGGTGACTTATTTTTCCATTTCAGCATTCAGATTGCTAGCTTTAATGCTACAGTACAAAAGTTATACGTAGGCTATATTCGTAAAAGTAATTTGATTGTGACCTTAAAAGACTACAGGCATATAAATAAATATACCCTGATAAATGTATTGATGTTAATTATGTCTAAAAGGTTGGGGAAAATAGCTCTCAGGCATATACCGCCACTTTAGAGCGAGCGGAGCGGTATTTATGGGAAATTTGATTTAATTATCGCGTATACGACGTTATTTGACCTATTCCCAGTAGTACTACTGTATAGTCTTACCAGTAGTACTATTGGGAATATTTATCCCATTAGTCTTACTGATAGTTAGACTTGCCTGTCATATTTTTTTCCCAATAGTCCTACCGTTATAAAATGTAGACCTAGTAATGTCGCAGATAAATCAAACGAAAATTTTGATATAATTAATAATTAAAATTGAGACAAAATAAAATAAATTCAAGAGCATCCGTCAATCGAATAGGTAAAGGGAAACAAACCAAATTTTAGGTCATTGATTCAAGTGCAAAAAGGTTAGTCTAGTTTATTATTAGGTCTACAGTTTGAGTTTTACCGGTAAGTCTTATGGGAGGAATATTCCCAGTAGTACTACTGGGTTTTTAAAGTAAGTCTAATGGGATGAATATTCCCAGTAGTACTACTGGGTTTCTAAAGTAAGTCTACATACATACATACATATGGTCACGCCTTTATCCCCGAAGGGGTAGGCAGAGGCATATTATATGCCCACATTTCACCTTTGTATAATTAGTCCCACGTAATAGGTGGTGAGCCGTATTGCCGTGTTTAAATGGACAGGCGCAGGTTGTGACTGCCTGCTGTTGAAAATAAAGCCTTCAATAGCTTAACGACTGCCATTTTACTGGCAACCGGGACCAACGGCTTAACGTGCCTTCCGAAGCACGGAAACGCTCAAATAAATGTCACAAAGTGATCACATGGATGGTCACCCATCCATGGACCGACCATAGTGAAAGTTGCTTACTGCAGTGATCGTTTACAGAACACTGAGTCCGCGGGGCCACGAGCGCTTCTAAAGTAAGTCTAATGGGATAAATATTCCCAAATTTGTATCGCTTAACATAGACAATATAAAATTGAGTGTTCTTTTCTGGTAGACCTACTAGCAGCTCTTAACGTTAATACCACCTACACCTTACGATATTTCAAAGGACCCCGGAAAAGTAGATTGTATAACAAGGGGGCAAAATAGTATTTTTACGGCGAGGGCGCTACTTTGAATCACGAGCGAAGCGAAGGATTCTAGAACAGAATCCCGAGCATAGCGAGGGATTCTAGCGTAGAATCCTGAGCGCAGTGAGGCACCCCGTTAGTAAGTGTGGAACCTCCAACCACCCTTAACTTTCTTTGCACCTTCCATCAATTAATCACATATGCCTTTGGCAGTCCACTACTGAACCCCTTGTACAATTTTTGCCACAATACACGGTCCTGGGCTTTTAGCTTTCTTGTGACCTTTTCCATCTTGCCTGTCCATCTGACAAGGGGATAACAAGGGCAGATGGCGACTTGACAAAAGTAAGGTAGAACGCCTTACTTTTGCCAAGTCGCCATCTCCACTTCAGAACCCATCAACTCTATCGGCGGTCGGTAAATATTGACTTCCTTACAAATTAATTTTTTAGGAATAAATATATTTTTATCAGAAAAAAATAAATCGGATACTAGGCATGTCTATCGTGGGTGAGGCCCGAGTGATAGCCATCCTGGGAATCCTGAGGATATCCTTTTCGAGGGCTTACCCGGGACTTCCAACCATTAGCAGTAGGTAGGGAACGTGTTGGTTTTTAGTTGGTAAGGATTTTCCACACGTAAAAAAGGCATGTCTATCGTAAACATCTAGGGAGTTTTCCATAAAATGCTCCCTTAGTTTTGCTACCTACCTTTAATCATCTTCAGATGTTTGATACAAAACCAAAGTAAACCGATCGATCAATCAATTTATAGAACTTGTAGACCGTAAACAAGATGACAAATTAGATTAGAACATTGCCCAAGGAGCGAGTACAAACTTACTTTTCAGGAACCAAACTCAAAAACTCCGCGCGCTTTCAAAATTGATTTCGATCGAAACTAATACTGAAGTTGTCAACTAAAAGTTAGTTTTCTAAGTATGTGCAGTATAGTATGTACTAAACTTTTGTATTACCGGCAAGTTGTTATTTATTGGCAAGCTAATAAATTGTTAAAAAATCCGTCAAGCCGTTCAGGCTGTAGGACGTGACAAAGAATTATACATACATACATACATTATCTCGAAAAACAATGATTTTAGTTTTGGAAGATAGTTTGTTTTATTTATTCGTTGCAATTTTTGATATTGTTTGGAAATTTATAGAGACAGAATCATGCATGATTAACGCACTAAACATATTATACTGCGAGAGACTATTTCAAGTAAAACACTGTAGGTACCTAACTATACTTTTTAGGGTTCCGTAGCCAAAGGGCAAAAAACGGAACCCTTATAGATTCGTCATGTCTGTCTGTCTGTCCGTCCGTATGTCACAGCCATTTTTCTCCGAAACTATAAGGCATATGCCATTGAAACTTGGTAACTAGATGTATTCTGTAAACCGCATTAAGTTTTTCATATAAAACTAGAAAAAAAGCAGTAAATTCTGGGGTTGATGAAAAAAATTTTTTTCATCAACCCCATACGTTGGGGTATCTATAGATAGGTCTTCAAAAATGCTATTGAGGTTCCTAAAATATTTTTTTTCTAAAGTGAATAGTTTGAGCAAGAGACACTTCCAAAGTAGAAAAATGTGTGTCCCCCCCAGTAATTTCTAAACTAAGACTAGAGAATGATAAATCTAAAAAAAATATATGATGCACATTGCCATAAAAACTACCAACGAAAATTGGTTTGAACGAGATAGAGTTGGTAGTTTTTTTTTAATACGTCATGAACCGCAATATTTGGTTAGAAAAATCACAAAGTTACAACGAACTATAAGAACATTTGTATTATGTTACTTGCTGCTACGAAACCGTTCATGGGCGAGTTCAACTCGCACTTGGCCGGTTTTTATATGAAATCATTAGATACTGTTACAAAGTTAAAAAATACTTTGAAAAATTCTTGACAAATGAAAAAAATTCATAATAAAAAAAATCTAATCAACTGTATGTGATTTTGATTTCAAATCTATGATTTGTTTTCTATAGGTCTGTTTTGTTTTTCTGTATTAAAGCAAATTCCAGCGACTTAATTTCGATGAGGTAATAAAAAAATTAAAATGTAAACTATTTGTAAAGAGTTCAAGAATACTGAAGCAATCGCAGCGCATGTATACTGCTTATTTTGTTAGCAATTAGAATGCATAGCTAGCTCCTCTATTAACTTTCAGGTCAATGCGGAAAATTGCAAGCATTATTTGTACGAGTTTCGTTCTACTGGATACGTTTTATAGAGAACTGGTTACGATCCACAACTCCATCCTCGTGAAATTTAGTTGTTTTCCTTTGGAAAGAACATAGTATGCGGGAATAAAAAGCAGACAGCCTTCACTTATATTATTCCTAGTGTTGCTCAATCACTTTGCTTCAGTTTGCTTCTGGAATGGGTACACACTGTGTCTCCGAAATCCAAAGTCAGGGCCTGCCTAGGTCGATGAACATACGTTGCACAAATGGGTGCTCTTATTCTTCCCCGAAGATGCAAGCTAAAAAATAAACTTGCGCCTTCGAGGATAAAGATGGAGTTAATCTTTATTGAAAGATGAGTTAAAGATGCTGTATTTTATACTCAAAATAGGTAAAGCGTCTTTATTCCTCACATAGAGTTTCAGCAATCAGAAGTCAAATGAGGTCGTCTCAGAAATGAGGTTTCTCAGAAATTCTCCATTCAAACTATTTTCTCAGAAAATGTTAAAGATATGAATTCGAATTTAACCTTTATACTGTTTTGTTAGCATACTATTGTTACTAGTCACAATGACGAAAAGACACAATAATTCATTGAAATAAATGAGTTGAATCATATTACTCATACACAAACGAAATTTAGGTTTGTATTGTTAATTGAAAATCTAGTCATCTACACAATTAGGATTTTGAAAGGGCTTGTTGAGGTGTCATCAATCTCACGATTTACGAGTGTTATCTAAAACATGAAAGGGCTCGTGGTCGCGCGAACTTAGTGTTCTGTAAACTATCATCACAGTAACCCACTTTTACTATGGCCGGTCCTTGAATAGGTGTACCTTAGAGTATACGGGTGTATTTTTGAAACGGGGCAGTAAGGGCAAGTACCTTAACCGTTGTAGTTACAGCAAAACGTTCTTAGGAAACCTTCCCTAACTTTTTGAGTAATTTAGAACTGCATTTACAGATTTTGTAAAAATCTTACAGTTCGCAAAAAAAATGCAATGAGATATTTTTTTTTGTGCCAATCAATTCCATTTCATGTGGAGATCAAAAGACTACTGGATCATGTTAGCTTTGATTACTAGGAAAGACAGAAATCGCCGAAAACGTTTCACCTTCTATATGTACTCAAGGTGACCATCATGTGACCATCTTTGTGACATCTATTTGTGAGCGTTGCCGTGCTTCGTGTGACACGTTATTATGTTGGTCCCGGTTGCCAGTAAAATGATAGCAGTCAAGCCAAGTGGAAGGTCCTGTGCATTCGTTGGTGAGCAGGTGAGATAGGACTGTTTAAGCTTCAAAAGTCGGGACCCAAGTAGATTCGTACCAACCTAGTTATAATTTATTGAACATGATTAATAGCGAATGCATCAACAATATTGATCAACTACATACTGAATGATTAATTGTCCATTGCTTTGTGGTTCGCTAATGAAGCAGTGATTACAGTTTATGGTCAAGTATTACGCAGCTACTAAATTGTGTGATATTTTGCTTCTAAAGTTTTTTTTGCTCAATTTTACTCGTAAACTTGTAGGCCTATTTTGCTGTCATATACCATTTCTTTTAATATTTTAAATGTACCAAGTATTTTTCACATTTTCAGTGACGGCAAAAATGTTTAGTACTTTTAGGCTATTATATATCTTCTACCACATCTCCTGAGCAATAAGGTATTCCTTACACTAAAAGCAATCTCTAGATGTTTAAAAATTGAAAAAAGAAATGCCAAATTAACATCACAACAAAATTAACATAAAAAAAATTCTTTTCGTAAATCTAAATAGAATAATAAAAAAAAATGCAAATTGTTAAAACAAACCCAATGTCCTGAAAGATTGTAGTATACATTACAGTTTGTATCACCGTGGAGGCGTCGCCCGAGAGATTTGTCTTGGCATCGTGAGAATATTCCTCTCGGAATAGCCTTACTAGACGAAACGAGGAATGCGGGATAGCCGCTTCATTGAAATGCCGGCAATACTCCAGGAACAAAAAATGGTGTAAGTATGTACTGTATTTTGAATATAAATAGTTTTATTTTTTATGTAATTTGTTTTAAGATTGTATGCCGTTTTGTTTCTGGCTCGTCTGGTAGTTATGTATCCAGCAATTTAATAAGTTATACAACTACGGCAAGCGAAATGTGGAACAAAACATATATATCTTTATCCTGTAACATTAAGATGTCTCAGTCTCAGTCTATGTTTACAAAAAGCAACCTAAATATTTTCGCTTCGCATTACTTCGCATTGTAGCTTCTAAAACATTTTCAGATTTTCAGTAAAGATAAACTGTCCTGGGAATCTGCAGAATTGTAGACTCAGAATTATTAGATTGTACATTCAATATCGTATTAAATTTTTCGAATTCAGCTAAAACATTGTTCCTCGTAGTAGAAAATTATTTATTGGTGGCCCCTGGAGCAGTTTGTTCATTGGAAATTGCAAGTTTTATTTAAACATTTATGGACAGAAGTAAAGCTCATGTACGTTGGGTAAACTTTTACTACTGTATACCGTAGTCCGTAAGTATACAAAGTTTGAGAGCTAACGTAGTCCCTCACGTAAAGTTAATATGGGTTGTAAACACAAGTTTGAACTTTAGCAATTCGTAGTTCGAAGGTTAGCCGTTAGACCCTAAGTAATTTAGTATTCTTATAGTCTTTTTTATGATAGACCCACAGAACTTAAAGAATAACGCACAGTGCCTTATTATAAAGAAATGAATTTGTAACTGTCTTATATAAGCCGCGCGCGTTGATATTGCGCTTGGCGGCCATGTTGGTGACGTATGTCCGTCGAGCCGTCAGTACTAAAAAAAAATACCGTACGTAGCTTCGCGAGGCCAGCCCGCGCTCGCGTGACGTCAATATAACGTCACTTAGCTGTCATTTTGACAAGGTTCCAGCGCAATACCAACTTGCGGGACTTATACCTAATTTCATTTGTTTTACAAGATTTGCACTGGTACCTACATGTAACAAAACCTTGTCATCTTGCCGCTATTACACATCACGGGAATGTTTCAGTGACTCGTAACCAATGTTTTTATTGTACGTGGTTACTTTATTGGCTTTCTTACTTTGTAAGTAGAGTTACCTTCATACTTTTATAGATCCTCGAGTTTTTTTTACAGTGCTTTGACGAAAGCGGTGGTGACATTTTGTAGTCTATCCCATCATCACACATTTACCTATTACAATTATTTATTGGTGTATTACTAAGAATTCGTTAATATGCAGAATAACAGAATCATCATTACAGTTAGTAGTAGGTAGATATTATTAAGAAATAGTAACTACTACCCATTCGCTCTAAGTTTGCCGCTGGCGTAGAGGCGTATACCCGAATTTTAATCAGACGAAGTAAATAGACTTAGCTGATGTCACTTCGTCATAGAAAATAAGCAACATTGTATGAAGAAGTGACATTAGTTGCTGTCAATTTACTTCGTCTAATTAAAAATTCGACTTTAGTATGGAGCCGAGCGGCAAACTTAGAGCGAACCAGCAGTACTTATCATTGCTAGAACTCATTTACTTTAAAAAAAGTCGCAAGTTTTTTAAGGAATATACTGCAGCTTAATAATAGTACAATAAATAAGAATGTTTATCATATATAAATAAATAAGGTATTAGAAATTGGAATAAGCCCTTAAAGGGGCAGTGGGCTCCTCTGTAGAAAAACCGATGGCCGATGGAGCAAACCATCTCCGGAGTGGAGACCGCGACTTGGCACACACGGTAGGACGTCCACGCGCCAGATGAACCGATGAACTAGAAAAGTCCCAGTCAGGAAAATGTCAAAGGTTCAGGACGGTGTGTTCTGTAGTTAATTGGTAGAGGCCTACATCCAGCAAACGTAAGCCATAATAGCAGAGTTTAGTCTGACTTGATTGAATAGTAAGATAGAGGAGAGGGTCAGTGCAAATGTTTCGCGTTAATTCCCGAGTTCTATAAGTATAGAAGAAACTATAAAAAAAAAGTATCAGTGCAGGTTATATTTTGTGACCAAGTTCCCAGGTTTTATCTTTGTTTAAGTTGATACATCAGAAACACACATATATTTTACACAGTCATATATATGTATAATGTGGAGAATGACGCATGTTGAATAACCCCGACGGACCAACCGATCGGTAGAGAATGCCAGGAATTTTGAGAGGACACTTGATTGGAAATTCGAAGACCCTTTAAAATTAGGCAGTAAAAAGTATATTTAGATTCGGGTAGGTTTCGTTCATTTCACGTTGTTTCCCACATTTTTTCGGGAACTCCGAAGGTAAATTAATAATTTCACCTATGAAAAGTTACGTTCTAGTTTGGTAATAGATGTTGTAACAGAGTAGATGAGAATCAAATGATTGAATTGAATGTATTGAAGTTCCCATTCTTATGCCCGATTCAGACTCTCGCGAGGCGCCTCCTGGAAGCTCTCGACATGAGTCTTGGCGAGTGGAAGCGACAGGATTGCTGCCATCCACACTCTCGTGACACTCGGTCTATATCGGACCGTCAACAAAGAAATGACCGGCGAGCGGGGAAACCAGGGGGCCGAGTCTGCTATTTTACATCAAAAAGCCGTTCTAGTGCGATTCTATTACGATAATATAGCGATTGGTAAAAAACTTGGTAGTCGCGTAAAATTTTCACAACATCACTAGAATAGAACTAGAGTAGAATCGCAATACCTTTTTTTAGGTAGTGGTAAGGTGAGTGAAGGTGAGGTAACTGGGCTCAAGGGGGGGGAGGGTTAATAAGGCTGTGTTTAAGGTGGGGCGTTGATGGGGGGGGGGGTGACGGTGACGGTGGGGGGTAAAGATGGGTGGGTTAGGAGGGGGCGGCAAGGTGGATGTTGTGGTGGGGGTAAGGGGGGGTTAAGAGGGGGGTAATGTGCCCCTTAACCCCCACCATAACACCCACCTTATACCCCCCCTTAATCTGGTGGGGGTTAAGGGGGGGTAATGTGCCCCTTAACCCCCACCACAACACAAACCTTAAACCCCCCTTAACCTGGTGGGGGTTAAGGGGGGGTAATGTGCCCCTTCGCCCCTTCACCCCCACCATAACATCCCCCCTTAACCCAACCACCTTAACTCGCCATCTTACCCCCCCCCCCCCATCGTCGCCCCCACCTTAACCCACCCCCCTAAGACCCACATTAACCCCCCCAACGTAACCCCCCCACCTTAACCCCCAACGTAAGCCTCCCCCCGACCCGAACCCATTACGAAACAACATTACAAGACTACCAAAAAAACAGCGGCCACTAGCCCGTCACATATTACGCGACTACGCATATAGATCGATAGAACCGACGAGCGAACATCGGTCGACCAGTAGACTTCTACCGGTCTTACAAAAGAGCTGTAGTGACTACGCGACTACCAAAATTGACAAATTGTACCGACGACCTTATATTTTGCCACGATTTCTATTCTATTCTGACGCGATTGAAATAGCAGACTTGGCCCCCAGGAGGCGAGGCGAGATGAGACGAGGCGACCGTCCTCACACTTGCAATCGCCTCGCCTCCTGTGTCCTCCTAGAGAGTCTGAATAGGCTATTACAATAACCAGTAGGAACGAGGATGACAGTCAAGACTACTTCAAAGCCTTCCGCTTTCTCACATTATAATATTGTCCATACTATAATTACCTATAATAAAATAAGTAACTCAGTCTGTCTGTTTGTTATGCTTTTACGCCTGAACTACAGAATCGGTTACGATGGAATTCGGTACAGCGATAGACTAGAGCTTGTAAAAGGACATAGGGGTTGGCAAGTACCTATTATCGTGGAAAGGACTTGAAGCGGTTGAGATAGAGTATGAAAGATCAAGTAGGTATGTTTCGGGTAGAATTCATCAATACGGCGGGCCGCGACTAATATTTAATGAACTCAAAAACACTATACATATACTTACATACACAGTCACGCCTTTATCTCCGAAGGGGTAGGCAGAGGCAAAGTATACGCCCACTTTTCACCTCATAGTTTTATGTCCCACGTAATGAAATGGACAGGCGCAGATAGTGGCGACCCGCAGTTGTAATTTTTCAAGCAGTCCATATAAGGCTTTCAAGTTGTCTTAACGATAATAATCATTTTACTGACAACCGGGTTTCATTTCGAGATTTCCTTCTCTACGCAATGGATCGTTTTGCGAAAGTCTGCCCTTAGTCGTCTCTTACGACACCCTCGGGATGTATTGGGGTGACGACATTTAGTACTCTTTCCCGTTGCCACTCGGGGCTACTCAAAATACTAAACGTTAAAAATTATCGCTCTTGTATCGAATATTTTTTTTCACAGATTCTGATTATAGATAGGTATATTGTGGGATATTTTCCACAGAGCGCCGCCTAGCTCAGACTAAACTAATTAGCACTAAGCACAGCTTGACACGCGATGTTACCTAACACCACAGATAAAAATAATACTATTTCTCTTTTCATTCAGTATTCAGTTCTATTATTATTGTATAAATATAAATACTAGCGGACGTCACGCAGTTTTACCCACGTAGTTTTCTTTCCTGTGGGAATACGGGAATAAAATTTAAAGTATGTCACTCGGGAATAGCGTGAATTCCCAGCAAGGAAAGAATTTTTCAAATAGGTTCATTCGTTTCGAAGCATATATTCAATGCGAACAAACAATAAACATTTTCCTCTTTATAATATTATAAATTTATTATTGTTATAAAGAGGAAAATGTTGATTGCTTCTTACTAATATCATAAACGCGAAAGTTTGTAACTGTGGATGTTTGTTACTCTTTCACGCTCGAACGGCGAACGGATCTAGCTGAAATTTGGACAGGGGTACATTATAGTCTGGAATAACACATAGGCTATTATCCCGGGAATAAGTTCCTACGGGAAGCGGGAACGGAAACAAATTTTACGCGGGTGAAGCTGCGGGCATTAGCTACTGCACTATAAAAGTATAGATCTGAAATAGGATAGGTAAAACTCCTTCCTAAGGATTATTACTAGTATTTGAGTAGGCAACTTACCCTGTCGAGTAAATTCACGCATGAAATAATCATAAATTTATTCCAAGTAGCTTTTGAAGACTACCCTACCTGGCTGACCTTTCTACCCAAATACGAGAAAATGTTTGGCGTGAGAATTCAAATACCGACGGATAAATGTACACAAGGTCATGTAAAATGTTCTTGCTCGAGGTTAGTAGGTAATCTTTACAATGCTAGAGAAAGATTAGATTAATGTAAATGAAAGAATAAAAAAAAGACGTGTGGCACTCGGGGACTGCCGCGGTAAAGCTATTACATAGCATTTTTTACCTACTATGCTAGTATAATTATTTCTATATAAGAATACTAGCTGATGCCCGCAGCTTCGCCCGCGTAAAATTTGTTACCGCGGGAAGTTATTCCCGGGATAAAAGGTAGCCTATGTGTTATTCCAGACTATAATGTATCTCTGTTACCAAATTTCAGCCCGATCCGTTCAGCGGTTTGAGCGTGAAAGAGTAACAAACATCCACACTCACAAACATTCGCATTTATAATATTAGTAAGATTTTAAGGCCTATGTTCAACAAAGTACCAAGTACCTACTTGACTGTGGACATTTGGGCTTTTGGACTTTTGGCCTATTGGCCTTTTGGACTTTTGGACTTTTGGACTTTTGGACTTTTGGACTTTTGGACTTTTGGACTTTTGGCCTTTTGGACTTTTGTACTATTGGACTTTTGTACTATTGGACTTTTGGACTTTTGGACTTTTGGACTTTTGGACTTTTGGACTTTTGGACTTTTGGACTTTTGGACTTTTGGACTTTTGGACTTTTGGACTTTTGGACTTTTGGACTTTTGGACTTTTGGACTTTTGGACTTTTGGACTTTTGGACTTTTGGCCTTTTGGACTTTAGTCCATAAGTCCAGAAGGCAGGAATCTTAGCATTATGTTATGTAGCCTATAGCCACTATCAATTAATGTACCTACTTACTATCGAACAGTTTTTGAAACCCTACCAGTAGTTTCAGTAAGACTTGCCTTGGTATGATGTGATCGTGGTCCCTTTGCAGCGTGTGTCCAATCTAGCGCAGCAGCTACACTTCCGACGTTTGATCTGTTGGTGGATAGGGGTCTCACTGCAGCGTTCCAATAGTCTTACGTTCGTGATGTTCTCGGGCCCGTATGTACCGAGGATCCATTGGAGGCAGCGTTTGACGAAGACTTATAGCTGGTAGCTGGTGCGAAATGTCTTTAGTGACCTTCCATGTCTCGCATCCGTATAGCAGTTAGCAGTACAGTTTTAACGTTTACTTTGTTTTGAGTTTCACTCTTCGTGTCTTTTGGACTTTTGGACTTTTGGACTTTTGGACTAAAGTCCAAAAGGCCAAAAGGCAGGAATCTTAGCATTATGTTATGTAGCCTATAGCCACTATCAATTAATGTACCTACTTACTATCGAACAGTTTTTGAAACCCTACCAGTAGTTTCAGTAAGACTTGCCTTGGTATGATGTCATCGTGGTCCCTTTGCAGCGTGTGTCCAATCTAGCGCAGCAGCTACACTTCCGACGTTTGATCTGTTGGTCTCACTGCAGCGTTCCAATAGTCTTACGTTCGTGATGTTCTCGGGCCCGTATGTACCGAGGATTCATTGGAGGCAGCGTTTGACGAAGACTTATAGCTGGTAGCTGGTGCGAAATGTCTTTAGTGACCTTCCATGTCTCGCATCCGTATAGCAGTTAGCAGTACAGTTTTAACGTTTACTTTGTTTTGAGTTTCACTCTTCGTGTCCATTTTCGCAACTGCCCACGGGGCGCGGCTGTGTAAAGGTTGTTCTGGCCTTGGCGAGACTCGAAATGATGTAAGGTACTCTTCTATCCCATCAGTTTCTGACACGACACTCCCGAGGTACGTGAATTAGTGCCTCCACCACATCTCTTGCGTCTGTCGATTTTAATTTCAGTCCAGCCATTCGCTGCCTCATCCTGCTCGTTGTCCTGCACGTTGTCCTGCAGACATGCATGACGGCGTGTGTGTGCCTCAGCAGGCACAGGACATCGGCATCATTTAAATCCTCCAGGATATCAGTATAGGCCCCATTCTATGCCGCGCCGATTGTTCTTTGCGGTATTCAGCATTATACCATCTATTTTCTATGGATGGTTGTTAACTATCCTGTTATCTTCCTATCGATCCTCTAAGGTAGGTACAGTACGTATTTTCAAAAGAGTTTGTGAACTCTATTTTTAATTTCTTTTTCAGAATATTGATGACATTTGATTGATGTCATTTTATACACGTTACGTCTACTACATTGATACATGTAATAAAATTCTAACACGCCGGTGTTTGTATGTAAATTGTTTATACTGAGGAAAATTCTATACTGAGGAATAGCTTTAACCATTAAGCTCTATTTTGATTAAGAAAACAGGGCAGATTCACACGCTACTTGATGAGTATGATTAATAAATACCTCTAATTTCATAGACCTTGTGTGACGTAAACAAAGTTGCGAGGGTCAGCTAGTTAAAAGATAAAACAATAGGTTTCTTCTTAAAAACTATTTTTACAAATTTTATGGTAATAATAGACATTCTTTGAAATATGCATGTATGGTATTGTTGTGACTTTTATGACACGTTTAAAGTACATAGGTATGAGATAGATGGCGCTCGCGGCTACGTCAGCGTGAAATTTTCTTCCCGCTTCCCATGGGAACGTACTCCCGGGTTTGGTTATCTTTATAGCAGTATCATATATAAATTAACAAAACAAAAAATAATACTGCATTGGTGATAATAATAATAAAATGTATGTATATAGAGTACTCACCTCTTATATTTGCTCCATGGTACTCACTCATTTTCTTTCACTATTTTTCGTGACTTTCTTCATTAATAACTGCACTTTGTTTATTCATATTTAAAACACTTTTTACACAAATTATACGAGTACAGTTCACTGTTGTACATAGATGATGAATACCTATACACCTATAGTCGAATTTTTATTTAGACGAAGTAAATTGACAGCAACTAATGTAATTGACAGCATCGAAATTGTCATTTCACATTATGAACTCTAAATTCGACCAGCACTCTTAATTCAACTTTGGTCGAGTGGTTAAGACGCGGATCGGTACGCAGAAGGCGCAAGATCGATTCTGGGTACAAACATCAATTTTTGGATTATTTGACACAATATAATAATATATAACGACTGCAGAGTTCATAATTGACGTAAACAAAAAATTTATGAAGTGCGAGACGAGATACACGAACGTGGCCGAAGGTAGCCGAGAGTGTGACTCGTTTTCGTGACACAATTTCTGGATTCGGTCTCCACGCAAGGCCCGCGATAGAAGCTATGCAATAGCTTAATAAAAATGAAATATCTTTATTCATATAGGTTACAACGTAACGCTTATGAACGTCCAAATGATTGCTTTTACATTTACTATTTACTGCCAGTTCTTAACGCAATAGGCAGAGCTGGAAAAAAGAACCTGGCAATAAAACTCACGGCCACTTTTATAGGTATACCTTACAAATAAACCATTCAACAAATTACAGTGGTGTAATTTGTAAACACGCACACAAATATAGTAGTCGATATCCTAAAGTTTTAAAGAAATTAATGTGAAGTTTTAAGTCATGATTATCTTATAGTCAGAAGGTCCTTTTCCAACTCTTCAATGTTCTTTATTTCTCAGTAAAGTATGAACTCACAATTTAACATTGTGAGTTCATACTTTACTGTATCTAAGTTTACTCAATGACGAATCGTCTAGTACCTACCGTTAAGAGTTTGATCATAGTAGAAGTTTGATGCTACTTTTCGGTCGTCACGGTAACCATGCTCTCGTAAGCAGTTTGAATGCAGGCTTTTTAATACGTCTACATAATTGGTTTCTATGTTCATGAAAATTACAGAAGTTGATGATTAAAGAAAAATATGTTTCTGATTACATGTTTTATTGCCAGGTTCTTCCTTACAGGCTCTACCTATTGCCTTGCGAATCTAACAGTATATGAAGAATCAAGAATCTAGACGTTCATAAGTTGTATTTTGTGACCTACATGAATAAAGATATTTTCATTTTCAAAACAGACGTCTATACGGCTGTTGAAGCTTAAGGCTGCTTAAAGTCACTTTGCTCAGCTGCAAAATATAAAAAAAAGAAACCTTAAAAAAAAAGAGGAATAATACATAGAAATTTTAGCCCCTGACAGCCATTCGAAATTGCAATTCTTATTTACAACTTTAAAGTCGGATATTCATATTCAAGTACCGGATGTAAATAAAACTATACGGACGTGACAACACTTGCATATTTCACAAGAGTGATATCACTTGCTATTTAAATTCACTGCAGGCGCAGCCCAGCCCTAAAATGAACAAAATACGGTTGTACACTGCTTGAGTCGAGTTTAACATAGCAAAGGATACAATAGCAAGTGAATTGAAATTCTAAGGTCACTGCTGAAAGCTTATTTTGGATTGTAAAAAGGGTTTTGTCGAGGCTTTCGGCAAATCCCTTTCGGATGTGCTGCAAAACTGGGGTTTTAAAAACTGCGGTGTAAAACTAGTGCAGATGTTTCGGTTAAAGGTGGAAATCTATACTTTATGTTTGCAATATGATAAATATCAGATACCTATAAGTTTATAAGGGTTGTTTAAAAGTAATATCTGATCCTTTTTTGACTTTAATCCCGAAAGAGAACTGTGCAATGTATGTTTGAATGGGTTTCCGCCTGTAAATTTTCTTATTCCTCCCGCAGGTCCTCAGTAGATTTGGACCTGGTTACTGATGACCTAACAACTAAAAAAGTATGTGCAAATGCTAAGAACTATGTAGCGCTTCAGAGGTCGAACGGCTGTGAGAAATAACAGTGATGTAAAATTACACAAAATTTCAGTAATGAATCTTATTTAGCAAGCCTTTATCGTTATGAGGATATAATAATACTTTTTTCTCTCAGGGACAGACAGAAGCAAACAGTATAACCGTGCTGCTGTGTTAAAACTGAAAAAGACAGATGGTGGCTACCTGTCGTTAAAATTCACAAGCCATTTATAAGGCTTTAATACTACTATGATACTGACAGCAGGGGGCACTTCACATCTCTTCCGAAGCATGAATAAAAATAAGTGCGACAGATTCCGGTTTCCTATTTTCTCCCGCTGTTTTTGTAACCCCTACCGCAGTTTGTGGAGCGGCAAAGGGACTGTTACATCGAGTGCGGTTTACCGACATACCAAGCTTCTATTCGTTCACTGTGTTAGCTCTACTTGGAAAATACATTTTTAATATGTCAACCTTTCATTTATAATTATCGAATTAGTGACCGTCTTTTATGTACAAGTTTTTGTGCTCTAACATTGTCGCGACTGCTTTACCGAAGGGGTAGGCAGAAGTATACTATTACATTATACATATGCACACACACCTTTCGTCAATTGTAATCGATAGGGATCCTATTGCCATGCTGTACCAGCCAGGAGCTGGTCGTTATGCTATAAATTATTACTATTGTTTGAAATACAAACGCCTACGGATGTCATTCGGGATTCGAGCTGTCCAAACCCACACGGTTCCAACCAATCTATTTAGCGTTGATGTATCGTAGCGCCCTGGATACCTCCTCTCGTAAAGATGTCATTTTGACTGTCACTTGCGCCTCGCCTAATTTGGTTTGGTTTAGGTGTTCGACTATTGCAAGTTTTATTACATATTATGCACTTTTGCTTTATCACTGTCTTGTACTTTATTCCACTATTTTAACTATCTAACCGGTTTTGCTTCACAGCATTCTCAAAAGTAACTCAACTGTTCATACACTTACGTTCCTAAACACAATGTTATAACAAGTTCCACCAAGTGCCAACAATCAAGAGTATAAACGCAAGTTTTATTCCTTGTCAAAATCACCGTGCTCTTCTTTCGTATCTCTGCCGATTGAGATTTTTTCAACCACTGTCGTATTTATTAGTTGGAAGTTTTAAAGTGTAACTGGTTCTATTCTAGCCATTGATTTAGAATTTTTCGCTACTCATTTTAGCACAAGGCGGAAACTCTATATTCTGTTACCTACACTAAAAACACGTTACGTTTTTACAGAGCTTGAATACGTGTGTGACCACTAAGGTTTATCAAACGTTCCGTCAAAATAGCCTCCCTCCATCTACAATGACAGCTGTGGCGGGGTGGGAAAGTCAAAGACTTCTATATAGGTAAACTGAGGTAGACATGCCCTACGCACCGATTTTTGAAACCTATAAACTGAGCTAATTAGCAGCGTTGCTCGCACTGTTATGAGTCAAAACTTCGAAAGTAGGTGCTCGACTTGCAATCGGAGTCCATACGCCTTCTCTTTTACTCTTTTTCTATTCGTATATTGTTATTGTGCGTGGTGACAATTACGTAATAAATATTTATAAGTGAGTGTAGTCTTATTAATTTGTGTATTTGAGGATTGCTTTTGAAATCTCGTTTGTTAGAGTACGGCGCGTCTCCCTCAGTTTATATAGAAGTCTTTGGGGAAAGCTTGCTCAGTGGGGGGCAGGGAGTTGCCTATCTATTCATTTTTCTTTATTTAAAAACTTTATGCACAAATTCGTACAAAGGTGGACTTAATGCCATAGACATTTTCTGCCAGTCAATCTTAGGGTGATGCAGAGATAAATAAGTGGAGGAAGGTGCTCTTAGTTGATGTTGACACATTTCAATGGTACACTATCCCAATCTGTATGTAATACTATTATATTATCTTTGATTCTAGTCTATAAATTGTTCTAACCATTTCATTTCTCTTTTATCTAGGTAATACGAGTATGTATAAGGCATGTTTATCATCCGTATGCAATAAAGGACAAAGATATACTTTATGAGGACATTACTTATATAGCTCGCTGTATCATACCGAGTAATAAAGATGAAATGTTTGTTTGCGTAGAAATGGTTGACTTTACAATCTCATGGTTTGACGTTCTAATTTCATGACATTTTATTCCATGGGATCAGTCTCGGGTTTGATGCCTGATTCGAAATAGTTTTCTTAGTATTTTCTTTGTATGTATGGACGAACTGCTGAAGTATTTTTGGATGTGTAGGTAATCCGTCCCCTTCGGAGACATAGGGGTGGTTGTATGATTGATGATATTTTTTAAATATATAAGTACTGTATTTAGTTTAGGGTGTAGTGGGGCCCTACCAACACCTCCGGGCCCAAGTCAACCTCACGTGCAAGCTCGTGCACCTGCTGAACAACGGACGAGGCTCTGACGTCGGCGGTCCATTTCAACACGGCGATGGGCTCACCACCTGTTACGTGGGACCGAATTGTACACGGTGAAATGTGGGCCGGTATAGGCCTCTGCCTACCCCTTCGGGGATAAAGGCGTGAGTATATGTATGTATGTATGTATGTATTTAGTACACAATCATGGTAGGTAACTAAAAGCTCTAGATACTTTGTCTGAAACTAGATGGCGTTGTGTGTTTGATTTTTATGTTTTTGTAGTCAAAATCTACCATTTCTGATTAACATATCTACTCCACTGCTATTTTAGTACATACAAACAGTCAGTATAGAAAAATTTTTATCCCCGAAGGGGTAGATAGAGGCATAGTATTCCATGAGTGGTTCACATTTCACCAAAACGAAATAGGTGGTGAGTCAATAATAATATTAAGTACATACACCAATGTTATTTCTAATAAACATACCTAACACTGTTTTCACACCAAAAATCATAAGAATTTTCCGAAATTCCAGATATCGTAGCTCGTGAACACATTGTTAGAACAATGATGGCCCATTGGCTGCAACTCACACGGTTGTTCTACGGACCCACTGGGGAGCCATGAAGGTGAAATACAGTATTATGTGGGGATACGCTCCTTGCTCGTCGTGTAACTTTGCCCACTAATTAAACTGTATAAGTGAAATTTATTATTTGCATTACCGTTACTTGGGAGGTTTGGTTTGTTCGTTGTAATCAAGACATGCGATAATTATGGTTTTCGCGTCTTTTTTAAATTTAAACTTTGCTCACCTCACGACTAAGGTATTTGTTTTCCGACTCGTAGTCGAGAGTCGAAAATGTGATAATTAGAATTAGGTTAATCTGAGGGATGCCATATCGTGCTTTTGAATGTGTTAAGAAAGAGCAATGAGTGAAGGCACTTTGAAACACTCATGATTTCTACATGTTAAAAAGGAGTTAATTTTTAGGGTTCCGTACCCAAAGGGTAAAGAACGGGACCCTATTCATGAGACTTCGCTGTCCGTCTGTCTGTCTGTCTGTCTGTCCGTCTCGAGGCTGTATCTCATGAACGGTGATAGCTAGAGAGTTGAAATTTTCACAGATTATGTGTTTTTGTTGCCGCTATAAAAACAAATACTAAAAACAAAAACATAATAATATTAAAGGGGGGCTCCCATACAACAAACGTGTTTTTTCGCCATTTTATCTTATTTATTAGTTAATAAGGTATCCTTCTCAATTTAAATACGTTAGTTGGCTTAAACATATAATCAAGATCATTCATTCCCTTTACACCATACAAATTAAATGAATACTTTAGGAGGTATAGCACCATCAAATATTGCTCAATGAAATTAATTTCCTGTCGCCATGATTGAACATTGCACGGGTCACATTCACATACTAATTTATTTTTCGACTTTCATCGTAAATATTTTTTTTAAAGAGTGAACAACGCTTTCAGCAGATTACTTTAGGTAGGTGTCATATTTCAAAGATAGCAATTTCATAGGAAATAGTCAACAAAGAGCCCATATTTTAGATTTTTCTCCAGTATAAACAATGTACATACAAACACACAATTCAATTATATGCTCGGTGCTAGAGACTGTATATATGTCATCAATATTCTGAAAAAGAAATTAAACATAGAGTTCACAAACTCTTTTGGAAATATATATACTGTACCTACCGTAGAGGATCTATATAACAGGATAGTTAACACTAAACTAACGGAACCCTCCGTGTGGGAGTCCGACTCGCACTTGGATGGTTATTAACTCCTTTTTAACGTGTAGAAATGATGTCATGCCACGTGTGTTTTTAGCGCTCTCGGTCTCGGTCATGGCATTCATGAGGGATTTCGACACTTAAAAAAAGGTATGTATTTAAAACAATATCTGTTTATTCCCTTTTTTCGAAACAAATATTTCAAAGTTAAACCAAAAATACTGACTTGCACACTAATTATGCACACTAAATAAATCAAATTCAATATACTGTTTAATGGTATTTGCAGAACTATTTTACTGAACAAATCACTATTATCAAAATCGTATATCTAAAAATTCCTTAGCTTAACAAACATATTAAAACTTTTTTATGGAAAACCATCGTATCATTTACTTTTAGGAACATCTTTTAATCTAATTAAAGACCCAATTTAATCAGTCATCCTTACAAAATAAAATTTTATTAATCAAAAAATAAAAATCTAACCTAACCTAACCTATTCCGTTATAAGATTGTACAATTTAGAGTGCAAGTTAGTAGTATAAGCAATTCGTATTTTTGTTTAGCAAATCATATATCCGGTGTACGATCCACATTTTTGGGGTGACTCCGATTAAAATGTTATCTCGTTTTGAGTAATATTTTGGATTTTTAAATAGTACTTACATGTCAAACTCAAACTCAAAAAAACATTTATTTCGCATAATCCTAATACATAGGCACTTGCGACACGTCAATGAATACAATGCAAATAGTACCACCAGTTCGGAACGCGGCCCGCTTGAGAAGAACTGGCAAGAAACTCGACGGGCTTTTCTTTTTGTGCTCTATTTACAAAATTTAAACTAAAAATCACAAACTATTGCTTGAGAATGCAGTAGAGCAAGCAGATCATTTCCAGGCTTCCTAACCTAACCTATTCCGTTATAAGATTGTACAATTTAGAGTGCAAGTTAGTATTCTTGATAAGCAATTCGTATTTTTGTTTAGCAAATCATATATCCGGTGTACGATCCACATTTTTGGGGTGACTCCGATTAAAATGTTATCTCGTTTTGAGTAATATTTTGGATTTTTAAATAGTACTTACATGTCAAACTCAAACTCAAAAAAAACATTTATTTCGCATAATCCTAATACATAGGCACTTGCGACACGTCAATGAATACAATGCAAATAGTACCACCAGTTCGGAACGCGGCCCGCTTGAGAAGAACTGGCAAGAAACTCGACGGGCTTTTCTTTTTGTGCTCTATTAACAAAATTTAAACTAAAAATCACAAACTATTGCTTGAGAATGCAGTAGAGCAAGCAGATCATTTCCAGGCTTCCTTGTCAAGCAAATAATCGTCAATTGAATAGTAGCCCCTGCGGTACAATTTACTTTTTATACACTTTTTAAACTTATATATGGGCATACTTTTTATTTCATTTGGAAGCCTGTTGTAAAAACGTATACAGTTACCCAGGAAGGAATTACTGACTTTTTTCAGTCTACACTGATGACAAGCAAGGTTATCTTTATGTCGGGTATTTACACTGTGTATATCGCTTAACTTAACGAAACTAGATAGATTCTTTTGCACATACATATTATTTTCAAAAATATATTGTGATGCTACAGTCAGAATATTTACCTCTTTGAATTTTTCGCGCAGAGAGACCCTTGGACCTAATCTATATATGGCTCTTATGGCTCGTTTTTGTAAAACAAAAATTGAATTTATATCTGCGGCATTACCCCACAGTAGAATACCGTAAGACATAACACTGTGGAAGTAACTGAAATAAACTATTCTAGCTGTATCTACATCAGTCAAATGCCTAATCTATTGTACCGCAAATGCTGCTGAACTTAACCTGCCTGCTAGCTTTTCAATATGTGGACCCCACTGCAATCCAGCATCGACCGTCAACCCTAGGAACGCCGTAGATTTCACAAGTTCCAACTCTCGGCCATTAAGTTGAACATTGGTTTCTGCCTGTGTTACATTGGGCAAGGTAAATTTAATACATTTAGTTTTGTTATCGTTCAGGCTAAGATTATTAGTATTAAACCAATGTACTACTCTCAGGATTGCATTGTTGACATCGTCGTAGTTATCTAGTTGTCTTTTAATTTTGAAAATTAAGGAAGTGTCATCTGCAAACAAAACAATCCCGTTGGTGTCCCCTACGTAATAGGGTAGGTCATTTATATAAATTAAAAATAAAAATGGTCCGAGTATCGAACCCTGCGGAACGCCCATAGTAACCACCGATCCCTCTGAACGTGTGCCACCAACATCGACCCTCTGAGTTCTATTGCTCAAATATGAAGTCAGAAGATCGAGAGTTTTGTTCCTTATCCCATAGTGATGCAGTTTCCTGATCAATGTTTCATGTTGAACACAATCAAAAGCCTTTGACAAATCGCAGAACACACCAAGCGCATCATGTTTATCTTCCCAGGCCTCATAAATACTCTTCATCAAATCTACACCAGCATCGGTAGTCGACCGTCCTTTGGTGAAGCCAAACTGTTTAACATGAAATAATTTGTGATTGTTAAAAGTCAATTGGTTTTTTTTTGCACAGCATTTAATTTTCTGGTTTGCATTCGGTAAATTAGTGGAGTTATCTAGTGTGCAGAAAAATTAAACAGATGTGCATTTAAAAATATCCCTTAATAAAATGCATGATTGTATACTTGCGTCTTTTTGCAAATTGGTCTCTACAAAGACCATAGAAACTTAGCTTCGTTCAAAAAGAAACTACTAACGTTTCCCTTGTCTTTGTGTGCGTCTAGTCGTTATCTTCCAGACTTCGTCGCTATGATCTGTGATCCCGTTCTCAGCATATTATGCTGCGAAAAGCGTAAAACAATTCCAAGAATAGCCACATTTTCTGTTTTTTGTAGCATATAATACTTGTGTGTGTAATTTTATATGCATCGGCATTGTTTCCCGCCGCGTGGATAGCTCGCAAAAGTAACAAATTTTTCCCCGTTTTTGAAATACTTTTCAAAGGTGCTCCGCTCCTATTTGTCTTGCCGTAACGTTATATACTGTCCTACTGTCCTCAATAGACGAACTATTGAACTGTAACAGATTTTTTAAAATTCATCCAGTAGTTCCTGAGAGACTTTTTTTTTACGAGAGGGAAAATCCTACATAGATACTATGCGGGACTCCTACCGACTAAAAAACTTCACTTATCCGGCCCAATAACCTATTGTGGGGAGCCCCGGGTAATCCCTCGTAAGGATACCCCAGGATTCCTAGCGTTCAAGCAAACGGTCTTTAGCTTTATAATATTTGTATGGAAGTATAGATTTTGAAATCCAACCTGAGATTCTAGCGTTCAAATAAACAAACCAACTCTTAGCTTTGTAATATTAGTATAAAAATATAGAATTTCACATAAAATTGTCCTTAAAAATGAGAGGTGGCTCAGTGCAAAGTGTCGTAAGGCTAGCGGTGGGCAAATGAGCACTACACCCGCGATTGTCTTCGCAGAACTCTAATGAACAACTAACGAACTGAGTCGGCACTTCCCCACTTTATATCACTTAGCCCCAGCCGAGTCTTAACAGGGAACAATAACGGAGAAATTTTCTGTATTTTTTAGTCGGTCTGTATGTATTTTATTATACTTTATTGTACGCTAATGTAGCATTACGATTCAGAAATTTATTACAATTAGTTGAACCTACAATATGCAGCCTTAAAGTAATTTCTGCCAGGCAATGTTTGCATGCCTGAGCACATTATGCTGGGAAAAGTATAAAACGATATTAAGAAAATGAACATTATTCCTTTTTGTCACTTTTATATAATTTACATATAAAAAAAAGTAGTTAAAAATGAGAGGTGGGTTGAATGCAAAGTGTCGTAAGGCTAGCGGTGTGCAAATAAACACTACACTCGCGATTGTCTTCGCAGAACACTAATGAACAACTAACGAACTGAGTCGGCACTTCCCCACTTTATATTACTTAGCCCCAGCCAGACTCGACTGGGGCTAACAGGGAACAATAATGGAGAATTCTTTTTTGTATTTTTATAGTCGCTTTGTATATGTATAATGTATTTTATTTATTAACGCTTAGGTTACAATAAAAGAACTTCGGTACGAAAATGCAGTACTTAGGTACTTAATAATTTCTGCTTTAAAGTAAAGTAATTTCTGCCAGGCAATGTTGGTGGGAAAAATAAGGCCAAAGTTATCCCCGGTGATGATATTTATAAACGAATATAGTTCCCGTTCCCGCTTCCCAGGGAACTTATTCCCTTGATAAAGAAGTCATAGTATTATGCCGAACTATATGTATCCTTCGCCCAAGACGTAAAAGTGCGCAAGCGCACGCGCTCACTTGGTCGTAGTCGGTGTTATTGTTCCGAAGGTGAAACCCGTGTCAAGGTAAGACATTTTACGCAAGATGTCTTCCTGTGCGTTCCCGAAGTGTAAAAACACTACCCTCAATTCGAAAAAAGAATGTATGCATGTCGTGTCGTTGCTACAAATGCTACAATATCTTTGTGTGTAAACTAGTCTCACTTTTTGAGTTTGTAATGTATGACGTGGGCCCGTCTATACTATTACACGGTCGAAGTATCCCTGCACCAAATTTCAGCCAGATCTGTTAAGCCATTAGAACCGAAATTATACGAGGGTTATCATGAGAGGAGGCGCCATACTGAAACTTTCCCCTCTGTCAAAGTGGGCTCCTAAAGGTAGTTAGCATAAGAAATATTGTCTATGAAATTATGAGTGTATGGTTTTAATTGTTTTATGTAGCTTCCATAGTGACAGCCGATTGCTATTGTAGTGGCGTCTTAAATACGATTTCCTCCCGCAATATATGACAGAGAAATATGTATAGAGCAAACAAGGTATGTCTACACCGGATGAGTGTCCAGCTTTCTGGCCGGTAGAAGCATCAGGGCCGTCGTTGACGGCAGCTGTTCTGACTGCATGGCCATAAACGCTGGAGTACCACAAGGCTCTGTGTTGTCCCCTACTTTGTTTCTGCTGCATATCAATGACATGTTGTCTATTGACGGCATTCATTGTTATGCGGACGACAGTACGGGCGACACTTATGACACGGGCCGTCCCGGTATCTCTCGGGTTGCAGTGGAAGAAAGTCGTGAACAACTTGTGTCTGAAGTCGAGGCTACTCTCACCAGAGTGTCCGATTGGGGTCGACAAAATCTTGTCCAATTCAACCCTACCAAGACACAAGTTTGTGTTTTCACCGCAAAAAAGACCCCATTCACTATGGCGCCACAATTTCAGGCACATCTCTCACCATGTCTGAAAGTATAGGGATCCTTGGTGTTGACATCTCCAGTGACGTTCAGTTCCGCAGTCACTTGGATGGCAAGGCCAAGCTGGCGTCCAGGCTCGGAGTGCTCAGAAGGGCGCGGCGGTACTTTACTGCGGCGCAAGCACTGCTTCTCTATAAGTCGCAAGTGCGTCCGCATATGGAGTACTGTTGTCACCTGTGGGCGGGGGCACCCGAATACCAGCTTCGTCCATTTGACTCGGTGCAAAGGCGAGCTATGAGAGTTGTCAACGATCCCATACTTGCAGGTGCTGTGGAACCTCTTAGTGACAGAAGAGACTTTGCTTCTCTGTGTGTGTTCTACCGCTTGTACAACGGTTTGTGCTCTGAAGAATTGTCTGATATGATGCCTACGGCTACATTCTATCATCGCACCGCTGGCCATAGACAGGGTGTTCACCCTCATACGTTGCGTCCTGAGCGCTCGAGCACGGTGAGATCTAATAGAGGCTTTCTTCCGCGTACGCTTAGGTTGTGGAATGATCTCCCTGCTTCGGTTTTCCCAAACGCCTACAGTATGGGGTTCTTCAAAAGGGGATTTAGAAGGTTTTTAAAGGGTCGGCAGCGCGATTGTGGCGCCTCTGGTGTTGCATACGTCCATAGGCTGCGGTAACCACCGGTACATCTGGTGGGGCCGTATGCTTGTCTGCCACTCTAGTGGTATAAAAAAAAACACCCCTTGTACTGGTCGCGTTGCTCTTTGACAGTACCTACCTACCATATTTTTTTACAGCTTTAGTTGGTCACAAATTACGTCAACACCATCTCGGTCTTCCCGTGACCATTTCAAAATGTTCAATTTAAAGGTTGATCACTGGAAGTCAAAAGCAAAAGACTCGTCAGAGCCAATAGATTACAAATATAGGGTATTAAAAATTAATATTGCTATAAAGTTCTGAAAATACGTTCTCTTTAAGATAGTTGTACAGAGTTAGGGATTATTCATACAATTAGGCATGTATCATATTTATATTTTAATATAAAATATAGTGCTACATTAGTTCTGTACATGTAAAAATTAGGCACTTAAAAATTATATTTACAATGGCTAATACTATCTATCATTTGAATTTCTACATCATAACGAGATCACAAGTTTACTTTTGTCACATATCTATAATGACTTCGAACTTATTACTGCTGCATCGTGACAATTTTTTATTCATTTAGTCATACACTAGATGATACTCGCAGCAACGCCGCCTTAAGTTTAATTCCCGTTTCCGCTTCCCATTGGAACATATTCTCGGGATGAAAGTCTATGAGTTATTCCAGACTACAATCAACCTCGGTCCAAAGTTTCAGCCCCATCCGTTCAGCCGTTAGAGCGTGATTGAGTAACAAACATACAAACATCTAAACATCCAAACATCTTCACAAACTTTCACATTTATAATATTAGTAGGATTCAAATCCCCTCCTCGCACTTTTACTGAGTTAGGCGAATCTCAAATTATTTTGGAGTCACGAAAGTCTGTCCACCATCAACAATTTCATATTGTATATTGAAGACGGATCTTACTAGTCTGACTATTTACACGGCTTATTTTGTAAAAGAGCAAGGTTTTTTGTCCAAACACCTGTAATTAATAATTTCAGGTGTTTTTGTTTCATCGCTCAAAACACTTCATTATTATTACTTTTAAATCATCAAATAAACTTTGGTAAGCCTGTCGGTATTCGTTTGACATAATAACGTATATTATAGGACTAATAAAAGCTGTACAATATTCTAATAAGTGCGCTAAAACATTGGCGGTAGGGTTGGATTTATATTTCCCATAAACAGCCCTCGTCATCATAAGCGGTAAATGACATATAGCGAAAGATATCAAGATGGCTAGTATCATTGTGGCAAGCTTCTTATCTTTTCTAGTTGGCATATGTTGTCCATTTTCTTTTTTGGTAAATCTAAATGCAGCTTTGAAGAATTTTGTTGTACTATTTTCACTTCCATCGGGTGTCAAAGAAACAATGTTGGCTCCAGTAGTTTCGTCTTCTGTCGAGCTTTCGCACGCTGTTGACACTTGACAAACGTCACCGTTTTCGACAACTGAAGGATTTGATCCACTGTTGCTTAAAATCGGCTGTGCTCGAGCGATATTATTTCTGCGCATTATCATGGTTTTCCTTACTGTCCACCATATACAGAAGTAACAGTAAGAAATAACTAAATATGGACCAGCAAAGGCAAAAACCACAAAGAAAGTTTTGGGACAGTCGCCGTTTTTGTCATCTACCATGGTACAATCTGTTCCATTTCTGTCTAAATCAAATTGTCCCCAAACGCCTAAAAGAGAAGGTAAAAATAATCCAAATCCTGCCACCCATGTGCTAATTATTAATAGTATTAACCATTTCCTCTTGAATAATCTGAAAGAAGAAAACACATGATTAGACAGCACTAAAAACAAAATTATTAGCTTCGATTGGTTAGTTTAAACAGTAATGGATTACCCACAGCAAACCAAATATCTAGCATTGATTATGATGACGTAATTTGTTTATAGCCACCAGAATTTGTCAGAAGTGATTCAGGCGAGGCTTGTAACAGAACCACGCAGTTAAAGATACCCTTGCAAGTTTATACTATTCACATAGGCAATGTTCCTTCAAATACTAAGGCTGTGTATTGTCCAGACATGGTACATAAATTATTACAAGAAGAAAATATAGTTTTCTTACCTGGGATATATAAATGGATGGCAAACCATGATGTATCTGATAACAGTGATTGCTACCACGGTAAAGTGTGCAGTTCCATTCAGCGAATATTTCAACCACGCATAGATTCCACACATCATGTTGCCGAATACCCAGTGTCTGAGCGAGTACGTGGTAAATAACATGGGTAAAATCATGCAGCAGTATATAAGATTACTGGCATGCAGATTTATTATGAAGAACGCAGTTGCATTGCGAAACTGAAAAAGCAAATCAAATATAGATAAATAGATACACGTAGAAATGCAACTATAATTTCTTATTGTAACATGGCAAGACCTACTTTATAAAAAATGTTAAATATCTCTCTCTTTATCTAATAACATTTAGATTATTAGCCTTCCTGATCCCACAGTCAAACCGTCACCGTCGTCTGTACTGTTTTGGGGGACAATATTTAGTTCATATGAGTATGGAAATGTTAGTTTTATAAATAAATAAATCATAAAGAAGACTTATGCTTTTACAATGAATATAAATTATACAAATTTTGAAGAAAGAGATAATAATAACATTGTTTGAACGAAATACATAGGTATTTTTTTGCATCGTATTTAATGTAGCGTCAGCGTCACCCAGTCAAATCAGATTATTAAAATATCTATAAGTTATAGTGACGCTGTGATATACAATATGAGATAAATGTTAGAACAAGCAAAGTTTGTGAATGAGGAAATATAATGGAATAACTCTATAATATGAGGAACAACTTACCTTTCTGCAGTTAGCCAGAGCAACAATGGTGACCAAGTTTCCGGGAATTCCAATAATCATAAAGATCATACAGCAAACTCTCGCAAACGTCAGTAAAGAGTCTGGATAACCTGTGAATAGTCCAACGGTAGCTAGATCCATTGAAGATTCATTTTTCTCGCTGTTATTGGTTACCATGTTGAAAAAATTAATAAATTTCTTATCATACATGTTTTCCTCAACTTTGAGAATTTATATCAGTTCTCAGCTAAGGTCAAAGTGTATGATCAAATGATGACACTTATTACACTATTTTCATCAAAAATAAACTTTCAATTTACACACCAATTAAACGTTTACATAATGTTATTTCGAGAACCGTCTGTATTCTATCAATGCTTATGTACGTTTGCTGGAAGGAAATACTGGTACCTACTTGAAAGGACATAAAATAATCATATTTAATACAATTTGCTTTAGTTTTCCCCATTGCGTCAATATTGTTATTACAATTTGCTCATATTAGGTAATTCTCAAATTAGTTATTTTTAATTTTTATAGAATAGAAAGGAAATTCTGGAAATGACAGATTCTTAAATATAGTTTATAGAACTCGGGACTTCACGCGAAATACATTTACTTACATTTTATACACCGACGTTTCGGGCACGTTGCAGCGCCCGGCTCTGAAATATACCTCTGACAGACGTTTCTCTGCCGGATGAGCCGCCGACAGAACGTTTCGATTATGAGTTGTTCACTGACAGAACCTTTCAACTACGAACGTTTCGCCGACGGAACGATTAATTCAACCATAATAAGTGAATGGTTAACACCCCGACTCGGATAGGTTAGGTTAGAAGGCTAGCCTTAGCCTTCGTAGTTATTTTTTTTTTGTTTTGTCGACCAGTTCTTGTTTGGTGAACGATTCTGTCGTCGATTTACCCATGAATTAATCGTTCTGTCGGCAAAACGTTCGTAGTTGAAAGGTTCTGTCGGTGAACAACTCATAATCAAAACGTTCTGTCGGCGGCTCATCCGGCAGAGAAACGTCTCTGTCGGAGGTATGTTTCAGAGCCGGGCGCGTTTCTGTAACATACCTCCGCCAGACGTTTCTCTGCCGGGTAATTCAACCATAATAAGTGAATGGTTAATACCCCAACTTGGATAGGTTAAGTTAGAAGGCTAAGGCGGGAGCGAATCGGAGCGGAACTCCCGCCTTAGCCTTCGTGGTAATTTTTTTTTGTTTTGTCAACGAGTTCTTATTTGGTGAACGATTCTGTCGTCGATTTACCCATGAATTAATCGTTCTGTCGGCGAAACGTTCGTAGTTGAAAGGTTCTGTCGGTGAACAACTCATAATCAAAACGTTCTGTCGGCGGCTCATCCGGCAGAGAAACGTCTGTTGGAGGTATGTTACAAAATCGCAGCGCCTGTGGTCGTGGTTGAACTGAGGCGAGGATCGACAAAAACCATGAAGTAACGTCATGTCAAGCTACCCTTCATTATGGTTACAACGAAGGATTATGCCGGCGACACACCACACTCACTACGTCAGTTTTAATTGCTATGCCGGACTCGTTTGGAGCCCCGGGTAAGCCCACGGAAGAATACCCCAGAACTGTATAAAAGCAGCTCGTAATCGTTTTGCGCTTCAAAGAACAACTTTTCAATTAAATTCTCTACAGTACATTACAAAATTTTCCTGTTCTTTAAACATGAAAGGAATGAAGTATGGAAATACCGGCCTTTATCTT
Source organism: Miltochrista miniata (assembly GCA_933228765.1). Lineage (NCBI taxonomy): Eukaryota > Metazoa > Arthropoda > Insecta > Lepidoptera > Erebidae > Miltochrista > Miltochrista miniata. The sequence continues at coordinate 19,765,838 of OW121762.1, read as the reverse complement.
AACAGGTCAATACTTTTGTTCAATGTCAAAGAAACTAAACCGGCCAAGTGCGAGTTGGACTCGTTCATGAAGGGTTCCGTAGCAGTAAAACGTATTAAAAAAAACTACCTACTAGATCTCGTTCAAACCAATTTTCGTTGGTGGTTTTTATGGCAATGTACATCTTATATATTTTTTAGATTTATCATTCTCTTAGTTTAGAAGTTAGACACACACACACACATTTCTCCACTTTGGAAGTGTCTCTTGCGCAAACTATTCACTTTAGAAAAAAAAAAGTTAGAAACCTCAATAGCATTTTTATAGACCTATTTATAGATACCCCACACGTCTGGGTTTGATGAAAAAAAAGATTTTTGAGTTTCAGTTCTGAGTATGAGGACCCCCAAAATTTACAGCTTCTTTTCTAGTTTTATACGAAAAACTTAATGCGGTTCATAGAATACATGCTGAAAGCGGGACGTGGCGTGGTAGCTTGCCAGCTGTACCGCCTTTTTAACCTTTGCTGGCGAAGTGGCAGAGTACCAGAGGAATGGTGTAAATCTGTCATAGTGCCGCTGTACAAAGGGAAAGGGTCGCAGCAAGAGTGCAAGAACTACCGCGGCATTAGCTTGCTCAGTGTCGTAGGCAAACTATATGCAAAAGTGCTTATAAAAAAAGTGATGAATGAAACGGAAGGAAAAATGTGGGATGTGCAAGCAGGATTTCGAACAGGAAGGGGGTGCACGGATCAGGTCTTTTCCTTACGATGCGTAGCCGAAAAGGTGTTGGCAAAACGTCAAAAAGTCTACTGCATCTTTGTAGACTTGGAAAAGGCCTATGATAGAGTGGTGAGGAATGAAATGTGGACAACACTGTCCAGGTATGGAGTAAACAGAACCTTGATACGAGCACTGAAATCTCTGTATGAAGACTCCAGTGCTTGTGTCAGGATAAACGGAGCTTGCACAGACTTCTTTCACATTGAAAAAGGTGTGAGGCAAGGTTGTGTAGCATCACCGTGTCTGTTTAATCTGTATATGGACAGCTGCTTGAAAGAACTGCAAGAGTGTGCGTATGGTTTGAAAATGAAAGAGCTGACCATCGAATGCCTCCTATACGCGGACGATCATGTGATATTAGCTTCATCGGCGGAGGAGTTGCAGTTGATGGTTAACATAATGCATGATGCGCTTAAAAGTAGAGGTATGAAAGTGAATGTAGAAAAGACGAAAGTAATGGTTTTTGAAAGAGAAGAAAATATAACGAATTGCCCAATTTACATCGAAGGGCAAAGAGTAGAACAGGTAAAAGAGTTTGTGTACTTGGGGTCAAAATTTGTAAGAGATGGAAAGTGTGACTATGATATTGAACGAAGAGTTCTGGCAGGTAATCAAGTGAATGGAGCCATTCACGCCTTTATGAGCAGTCAGGATGTGTCTGAAAAGGCAAGGATGGCTGTACATAGAGGAGTGCTTGTGCCTACACTTATGTATGGAAGTGAAAGCTGGGTGTTGCAGGAGACGCATGATAGTAAAATTAATGCAGTAGAAATGAGAAGTTTGCGAAGCATAGCTGGAGTGACATTGATGGATAAACAAAGAAATTGTGTGATTAGGGAAGATTGCGGCTTGACAGAAGATGTAGTGACTAAGATAGAAAAAGGGATGCTCAGATGGTTCGGACATGTGGAGAGAATGAATGAAAACAGACTGACAAAAGAGATTTATAAGGCGAGAGTGAATGGACAATCTGGTAGGGGCCGACCGCGTCGCACTTATGTCGACCAAATTGGACACCTTTTGGAAAAAGGCCAGGTCAAGAGTACCCTTAATCGGAGAGCATGTATGAAAACACTTATGAAAGTAGAAGAAGCGAAAGTGATATGTCAGGATCGTGGCAAGTGGAAAACCATAGTCTCTGCCTACCCCGTTGGGAAACGGCGTGATGTTATGTATAGAATACATCTATTTACCAATATTCAATAGCATAGGCCTTATAGTTTCGGAGAAAAATGACTGTGACATACAGATGGACAGACAGACATGACGAATCTACAAGGGTTCCGTTTTTGCCATTGGCTACGGAACCCTAAAAATGGTTATAGATTCTTCTGTCTTTAGACATAGTATTTTGACCTCTCGCTACTAAAAAATAACTATGATACAAATCCTGCTACTCGTTACGTTTAGAATATATACATACATACATGTATGGTCACGCATTTTTTTTTGGAAGGGGATGATAGTTGGCAGAGGCGTATAAAATGCCCACATTTCACCTTTTTAGGGTTCCGTAGCCAAATGGCAAAAAACGGAACCCTAATAGATTCGTCATATCTGTCAGTCTGTCCGTCTGTCTGTCCGTCCGTATGTCACAGCCACTTTTCTCCGAAACTACAAGGCTTATGCTGTTAAAACTTGTTTAGAAGATGTATTCTGTGCACCGCATTAAGATTTTCACATAAAACTAGAAAAAATGCAGTAAATTTTGGGTCCCATACTAACAACTGACACTCAAAATTTTTTTTTCATCAAACCCATACATTTAGCGTACCTATAGATAGCTCTCCAAAAATGCTGTTGAGGTTTCGAACAACATTTTTTTTCTAAAGTGAACAGTTCGCGCAAGAGACACTTTCAAAGTGGAAAAATGTGTCCCCCCCTCTAACTTCTAAACTAAGGGAATGATAAATCTAAAAAAATATGTGATGCACATTGCCATAAAAACTTCCAACGAAAATTGGTTTGAACGAGATATAGTACTTAGGTAGTTTTTTTAATACGTCATAAACCGCAATTCTCGCCTAGAAAAATCACTACCGCAGCGAACGTGTAACATCAATCAAAGTTACAACGAACTACAAGAAGTTTATATTATGTTACTTCCTGCTACGGAACCCTTCATGGGCGAGTACGACTCGCACTTGGCCAGTTTTAGATTGGGTCACACGTAATAGGTGGGGTGAGCTGTATTGCCGTGTTAAAATGGACAGGCGCAGGTTGCGACTGCCAGCTGTTGAAATTTTTCAAGCCGCCTAAAAAGGCCTACTTGGCTTAACGACTGCTATTTTACTGGCAACAGGGACCAACGGCTTAACGTGCCTTCCGAAGCACGGACACGCTCAAATAAATGTCACAAAGTGGTACATGGATGGTCACCCATCCAAGGACTGGCCATAGTGAAAGTTGCTTACTGAAGTGATCGTTTACAGAACACTGAGTCCGCGGGACCACGAGCGCTTCAAGAAATATAAGTAGAATGGGTAAATATATACCGATTAATACCACACGGTGCCCTGCAACTGCCTACGACGGAGAGTCCCGGGTCGTATTATTAGGAGAGACATAGGCGATAGAGTCAAAAGCTGGTTTGATTAGAACATGTTTATTGTTTGGGAACACCCAAAAATTCCGAAATATGTTTTTCCGAATTTCAATATTCCGATGTTCAAAATTCCGAAGATTATAATTCCTAAAAAACAAAGCTCCGAATATTCAAAAGGACGATACGTATTCATTTACCCGAAAGTCATAAGTACGAATTTTTATTTTTGCGAATGATCAAAAGTCCGTAAGTACTGTTATTTTCCCGAAAAACTTTATTCCGAATTCCAAATTTCCGAAAATTCATTGTTAAAGTTATAACTGTGTACAAAAAATTAAACTTAAAATTAATATTATTACAGAGTTTTATAAATAAATAAGCATTATAATATTGAATGATTTTGTAATTAAATAGGGTATTAGTGTAACATAAAAATGAAGTAGAAACCCGACTCGCTGTGGTACTACCAGAAGTGACAAGAGTAAAAGAAGATTCAATTAGGTTAGGTTAAGTTAGAACTGTGACCCCCTGCGCACGAGCCGAGCGTGCCGCGGTAGTGGCCGGCGAGTGCTTTGAAATACCAGTTTAAAGCGAGAAGGAAGGACATTCCTCGATTGCAGTAACAAGCTTATCTCGTCGCTCTTAACTCGTCACGTAATTTTGGAAAGCTTATGAATGCCTGCAAGCATGTCTGCCTGTCTGCTTGCTTGCACATGGTTACGGTCTCGTGTAATTTATATTCGATAGACTACGTTGCAGCCATAACAAAAGTAGCTTACTGACAGTGATCGTTTACAGAAACTCAAGCGGGGCTACAAGCGCTTCAATGCGAGTTTTACAAGGTTTTTAAATTACAGACATGTGTTTCTTTTCTCGAATTTTCGGTAATTGAGTTCGTATTTATGATATTTCGGATTTTTGATAATCGGAGTTCGTCGTTCGAATTTTTGACTTTCGGGATTTCGAATCATTCGGAATTATTAAAAACGGGATTATGAAATTCGTGATTGTGTCTTTCGGAATTACGTTTTTCGTATTAATGTAGTTTACCCTTATTGTTTTAACTCCCAAGTTAGAGTGTTTTTTTTGTTTTACGTAAGGGAAAATCCTCATGGTTGCTATGATTTCTACCGACTAAAAACCTCACGTGTCCTGCCGAAGCCCCGCGTAAGCCCTCGTAAGGATACCCCAGGACCACCAACAGACCTACGGCTACCACTGCGGCCTCACCTTTGGGGGAAAGGTTCGGCTGCGGGGGTGCGGGCAAGCCTTCGGAAAGATGTTATCCCCGGATCCGTAAACTAATCAAATTGTAGTATAATCTAACATATCCTATCTTATAATATCATATCACAAATCTACCATTATCCGTAATATTTTTGTTGGTAAAATACGTTCGCATAGACTTCCAAGCTTTGTAATCTGTTCTCTTTTTATTCAACAGATCTATCATTTACCCACTGCAAACCCATTAGAAGTGCGCTTCTTTTACGTTTTATACTGTAAAACTTGATTTAGTTTGCACTGTAATATATAACGGTTTTTGTGCAACATGCATGCGTCCTACTCGTATTAATTATATTATCAGATATTGTACTGCTTGTATAATAATTTGTGCACTAAATATCATTGTTTGAAATGATATCTACGCGTTCTTTGTATCAGAGTAACTTTCAAAACAGAATGATATTCTCACACTTAGGTAGTTTAATTAAACAGGGCCGTTAACATACGTGTAAAGACTAACAGTGGTTCAACTCGGCCGTTTGGCGGAGCAACGATGCGGTGCGGTATGTCGGAGAGCGGGGTCGCCCCCCTAGCCGCGATGCCTGAGGTGCGCCCGCTACTAATGTATTGAGTTTGAGGTACGCCCGTTCCGGAGTGTCAAATTATAAGACGCATAATATATAGAAAATACAAAATTTGAATAGAATGTACTTATAATGTAATATATGTAATACAATAATATGATAATGTTTATAAATAAAGACTAAAACTCGCGTCGCGGAATTATTATTTTAAATTATTTTAAGAAATAAAAAATAAGTCGACATCAAATTTTAAAAGTTGTTTAGACAAACACTGTAGCTGATTGTGAACTTAGATTTATTTCGTTAGTCTTAATCATATAAAATATCTATAAATATAAAAATGAATCCATATTTCCTTGGTCACGACATGAAGCGTGAACGGCTGGACCGATTTCGCTTTTTTAGTTGTGTTTGTTATTGTCAGGAGAAGGTTTTTATGGAAAAAAATAATAAAAATGCGTGAAAAAATAGAAAATTTGCAATTTAACTGTAACTGGTTTGAAATGGTTTCTATTGCGATGTTGGATCGGTCTTGGAACTCGAAGCACTAAAATGGGAACCGAGAGCAGAAAAACGAACTGGGAAATAAAAACCAGGAACCCGGTTCCTGGTTTTCTCGTTACCCATAACCGGGAACTCAGAACTCGGGATACCGATTTCCGTATTCATAGTTAAGCAGGACAACGTCTGTCTGCTCGGCTAGTAGGTGTCTTATAATATAATATAGGTACGTGGTCGCGTGGGTACCATTAGGTACTTGAACTGTGTAAGGTTGATACATTTATATAAATTACTAACTAGCTAAAGAGAGAGAGGTGTGGTATGATGTTAAGTAATTATAATGTTCCCCGCCGCATATACTCCCGTCGCGTCGATTATATTCATTAGACCTAACCCAGGCAACTTCGTTATTTATAAAACACCCCTCTTTCTCTTAAGTGACGCAACACATAATAGAAAGAGAGAGGCGTTGTATTAATATATTAATATCACGTTTTCCGTCGCATTTACGACCGTTGCGTCGCTAATATTTTAGTAACTAAAAGGTTATTGTAAGCGAACGTTGATAGACATACGCTGTTGAGGACTTTATTTTCGAACTTTATATGAGGAACAACCTACTTACCACACATTTTTACGTAACGTTAACCATTTACGCAGCGTACGCAACGGAAGCTCACAATAGAAATAAACCTAATGAAGATAGATAGATTAAAGTGACATGAGTATCTACTATTTTATTTACTTACCTACAATTACACAAACCCTTAGTTAATCAACGGAAGTATTTTTGTGACAGCATATTTTATGTCGAGATAGCGCTGTAGGTATTTTACGATTTAACAATGGAGTTGACTCACTATTAGTCTTTACACGTATGCCGTTAATAAGGACCAAACAAACCTCGTAATGATTATAATCATATTTCAATAATTATTGATACAGTTGATTGATGGCACTTAATGAAACTTGACAAACTTTACTTCCATTTACAAGCGAAGTTTTTATAATAAATCTCGAAATTATTTTCTGTAATTCTTATCACGACCTATATACTTTAATTCTATCTGAGTAAGCACTAAGACATTACAAAGCACAGGTAAACAATAAATTTAGTAAAACAGTTTAGTAATGCGTCTCAATAAAATCCCGTTTCGGAATTGAGAGCAAACCCCACGGATTTCCTTATCGCGTATTGGTGAAAATTTATAGAGTGTGAAAATTCTATGTCTCGACGGATCGGGGCAGAATGACAAACGTGACCCGAATGCGGGGCTTAAGCCCGTTGAACCTTTAGAAGGGACGATGAGCACCATTTTAAATGTTTGATACAGAGTCGTAAATTCTGTTTATGATGAGTTTCTTGAATATTCAAGGCATAAATTCTGAATATTTTGGTAGTGATATTAATTAATTAATTAATTTATATTTTGCCTAGAAAGGACATTGTCAGTCTCATAATTTTCTTTCTGGTTGATTTTATCTGAATAATAGAGCAGTTATTGTGCCAGTAGCGCAGTTGGTAGACTTGGTAGTGTAACCGCCTGACGCGCTGGAGGTCCTGGGTTCGATTCAGACAAATATTTGTGTGATCCACAAATGTTTGTTTCGGAGTCTGGGTGTTTTCAATGTAGGTATAATATGTATGTATTTACAAATATATACGTATGTCTAGTCGTCGAGATCCCATAGCACAAGCTTATATTAGCTTAATTTGGGCTAGATGATGTTCACAAATAATATTTACTTTTATATACACTTGTGTATTTCTTGTGTGTTGTGACGTATTTTAGGAGAGGCCTACGTCCAGCAGTGGACTGCTATAGGCTTTTTTTTTTTTTTGATGTGAGGGAAAATCCTCGTAGGATGCTATGCCGGACTCTTACCGACTAAAAAACCTCACGTAACGCCCAACAGCCTATGGTTGAGAGCCCCGGGTAAGCCCTCAGGAAGGATGTCCCGTGACGGACTGCTATAGGCTAAATGGGTTGATACACTTAGCTTCTTGATGTTTTTTGGATACCAACAGCTTTTTAGGGTTTCGTAGCCAAATGGCAAAAACGGAACCCTTATAGATTCGTCATGTCTGTCTGTCTGTCCGTCCGTGTGTCACAGCCACTTTTCTCCAAAACTATAAGGTCTATGTTATTGAAACTTGGTAGCTAGATGTATTCTGTGAACCGCATTAGGATTCTTATATAAAACTAGAAAAAAAGCAGTAAATTTTGGGGGTCCCCATACTCAGAACTGAAACTCTAAATTTTTTTTTGCATCATACCCATACGTGTGGGGTATCTATAGATAGGTCTTCAAAAATGCTATAGAGGTTTCTAACATCATTTTTTTCTAAAGTGAATAGATTGCGCAAGAGACACTTCCAAAGTGGAAAAATGTGTGTCCCCCCCCTCTAACTTCTAAACTAAGAGAATGATAAATGTAAAAAAAACATATGATGTACATTGCCATAAAAACTACCAACGAAAATTAGTTTCAACGAGATAGAGCTGGTAGTTTTTTTTTTAATACGTCATAAACTGCAATTTCCTGTTAGTGAAACCACTACCACTGCGAACGTGTTAAAACATAAGTCAAAGTTACAACGAACTATAAGAACTTTTATATTATGTTACTTGCTGCTACGAAACCCTTCATGGGCGAGTCCAACTCGCACTTGGCCGGTTTATTTAAAATGTATGATCATTTATCATCATATTTTGTTCTCTCGGTAGATTAGTGCATTGTTTATGCAACCAAGTGTCAACCTGCAAACCCTAAGGTCTCGTTTTCGAATTGAGTTTTTGATTTATATTATACTAGCGGACGTCACGCGGTTTCACCCGCGTAGTTCCCGTTCCCGTTGGAATACGGGAATAAAATATAGCCTATGTTCACCGCAAAGAGTGTAGCTTTCCAACAATGAAAGAATTTTTCAAATCGGTCCAGTAGTTCTGGAGCCTATTTGTTACAAACAAACAAACAAACAAACAAACAAAAAAACAAATCTTTCCTCTTTATAATATTAGTATAGTATATCAACATTCACGAATGAATAAAAGCATAAGAAAATCTATGCATAAATTATGTACCTATTAAATACATGACGTTGGTTTTTAACATATTAATACAAATTATTATATTAAAACAATTGCTGGGAGGAAAATAATCAGTAATTACGTCTCTCATAAATGAATCATTAAATGATGTAATTTGGTACTAAAATAATAGTAGTAGGCAGGCATTTCTACGTAGGTGAAACATTACATAAATTTACAAAATCTGAGAGATAGTGTTCAGATTATTAACAAAAATATATCATGTAGCTGATCTATACGGAACTCTGAAATGGCGGGAAATGTATCAACAAAAAAGGTACGCACGTCCCTTGGATTTTCTTTAGGTAGATGCATCTTTATGCTTATGTTTGGAAGTCCGACCGTCTAACCCCTTTACGGGTACCTATGCTAGAGATTCGTCCGACTTTTCAACAAGTAAATATAATTTGGACTCTGGCAATCTTGATGTATAATCACACTAACATTGAGAAAGTGCACTTTTTGAAGTAAAACCTCTTTAGGCGCAACTAGGGAGTAACTCAGATTTTTTTCTGACGGAAGTAACGCTTACTATACGTAGTTTCCGCTGTTCAAAATTCGAATGAATGATATTAATATAACATTTGATGCCGTCAATGGCAAAGAAGTTTTACTTCAATCGCGCGTAAAGATTACACGCACACACTTTTTACTTGTTAGTCCTTCTTTTAAGTCACACGCATTTAGATAGAGACTTTACCCTCATAAGGAAGTTCGCAGTATACAGAGATTCAGAAGATACCTAGAGAGATATTATTTTATAGAACAGAGAACTCGAAGCAAGTTAAAGCAACCAATGACTCAAAGTATGTCCATTACGAATGGCCAATATACGCGGTTATAAAAGGGTCTAAGGGAACACACCTAACATGTCCCACGGGATCATAATTTATGCCCACACACAGTCCTACGGAGTCCCAAGATGTTCTAACTAAATTATGGGCAACGCTGCCGCCTTCGGTCCCGAAGAATAATGTGTGACCCCAAATGTGTTTTTTACAACAGAAGCCAAAGGTCAACTTTTCTTTTTACTTTATTTTGAGAATATAATGTAGGTAATTTGTATCTTCATCATTTGACCGTTATTTTGGGTCCAAATTCGTCTTTCTACATTTAATTTCGGAAGTGTAGATACCATACCATAGTGTGTACCATAGTGTGTACCAAGTGTGTACCATAGATTTAGGATTTTTCGCTATACCATATATTTAGGACTTTTCGCTACTCTTAATAGTACAGCTTGGCAAAAAAGTGATGAAAATAATGTAGGAGCCACTGTGCTGTTCATATGGCAACCCGTTAAAAAGAATTGAATTGTATACTGTCATTGACTGACAGACATATTGACGTTATTGGCAGCTTTTTGATTATGTAGCCAGTCAGCAAAATATTAGTTCCGTTTCAGGACTTTTCTGCCAAGCTATTATGTGATTTATCGAAAAGGTTTGAAATGCAAACGCCCATAGGCTACAGTGATAGTTTTTGGATCAGTTGGACAATATGCTTGTCTACCACGATCACAATCTTGTGGTGTAAATTTAAGCCGCAGAATTATATCCGTTCATGAGTTTGAGCTATATAAGTACATTGTTAGTAAGTCACGGTTTCCTTTGATATAATAGGTACCTAGCTATCTTCCTTTTACTTTCACAATCAGTCTATCTCAGTCCACTGCTGATCGTAGGATTTATTGTACTGTACTACGCTGGGCAGACGGTACAGGGCCCTAGGTGAGGCTGCAGTGGTAGCCGTAGGTCTGTTGGTAATTCTGGGGTTATCCCCCTGAGGGCTTACCCGGGGCTCCCAACCGTAGACATTATGTAGGAAACGTGTGGTTTTTAGTCGGTAGGAATCCGGCATAGCATCCATCTAGGACTTTCATCTCGATAAATAAAAAAGACGGTACAGGAATTTGTTTCGAGTTTTCGACTTCGTTCATTGGTAAGTAAATAAATAAATAAATATTCACGGACATTTCACACAACGCTATCTGATCCCAAAGTAAGCTAGGAATAACCTGCTTGTGTTATGGGTATCAGAACACGGATATTAATACTTATATACTTTTTAAATACATACATATTGTACATAGAAACACCCATACTTTTGAAACAAATATTTATGAGTCACACAAATATTTGTCTCCGGTGGGAATCGAACCCACGACCTCCGGCGGTATCACTACCGACTGCGCCACAGAGGCAGTCAAGTAGATTTACAACTTGTAGGTGAAACTAACCTCAATCGCGAAGATCTTTTTGTATACAATAAACTGATATCATCCTTTCATAATGAAGTTGGATTCTTTTCATCCGATTGCATTGATAAAAAAACATCTTGTTGTTGCAATGTCTAGACACTTTGTTCAAGAAAGGAGCAAATTTCCATAAAATTGTCCTATGAGCTTAGACCATATAACACGGGACTAGCCTTTGCGAACCACCGCATACAAAAATATTCTGCCAGTTTTCATACAAGTGAAGGGGGAAACACAAAGACATATAAAATTTCATTTCATTTAAAAATGTATTAATCGACAAACGCGTAATGGCGGTTGTGTGTTAATTGTTATTGTACAGTCAACTACAATGTAATGTACTAGTTTAATCATATAAAATGATGTACTGATGTACAGGCTTTTCATAAAGCCAAAAGACCAAATGGTCATGTGCAATGGCAGAAAACAATGCTTAAGTAAGGCGCATCCTGTGGTTAGATGATCTAAGCCTATGAGTCTTAAAAAGTTTTCCAATGAGGATGCAGCCTTCAAATGAGGCTCTTTTTACGTTACTTAGGTACATTTTATTAAAAACTTTTTGCTGAATTAATGACGTTGACATCATGTATGAAGTCTAGTATCGTGTCTTATCTGTGAACACAAACATTGTAGAATTGTACTATTTATTTTCGTTATAGGTACTTCATAAAATATGTTGTAATAGAGAAATATTTATATAATGAAAATGATACATTATGATAAGAACTTGTGCGAATTATTGTGTAAACTGATAAAATGACTACAAAATGTTGGAAATTAGATAATTTATGTGGTTTTAGTCTGGAAAGATGCGTTTGCTTCGTCGGCATCTTTACTTTGGTGAGTGAGAGGCTAAAATAACATATACGGCGAAATTTCACGCCTTCTATCGAAACGAGCAGGCAAAGGTATCTAATATGTCCACGTTCTACCAGTTTTATGTAAAATGTGAGCCAATAAGTGTGAATGGTAGTTAAACAAAAAAAAATCTCATAGAAAGCTTCCAGGTTATTCCTAGCTTACTTTGAGATCAGATAGCGTTGTTTGAAATGTCCGTAAATATATTTTATTAAAATAAATTTGGCTTATCTGCGAAATTACTATACTATATCCCGTTCGCTCTAAGTTTGCCGCTGGCGTGAAGGCTGGTGTAGAGGTGTAGTATGGGAAGCGACCGGCAAATTCAATGCGAACGGGTAGTACTATACTATGATTGCCATACAACTTGCTAATCAGAGCAGAAAGCCTGCAGTTGAGTACAGAAAATGGGAAATTCCAGCTCACCATAATCATACTGAATGATGATAAATTATATAATGAACTATTATGCGATTACGTATGAAATATATAATGGCAATAGTTCATGACCATACAATGAAACAGTTTAACAGACTAGTACCTGCTGCAGATTCGTTGTAAGAAATTATACCTCTTCATCAAATCTTGTCGACAAATTTATTAAGATTATAATATATATTTTTACTCATACCTATGGTTCTAATCAACCGATTCCAATCCCTTATACGGAAGTTTTTCAATCTTGGCTAAAAGGTTTTAAATAAAACACCCGTCCTTAAAAATCGTTCAGCAGTTTCAGAACAGGTTAGCAGACGGTATCTCCCAGTACAACTGTGAGATACCGTCTGCATCTAGTATTCTGTAATATTTCCAATTTATATTTAAATAATTTTCCAATGAATGTTACAGATAATACTGCTGTACCGTGATTTTGCCTTAAACGAGTACAGGACTGCCATTGCTGCAATGAATCGGGACCTGGGCGCTATTAGTCAGTGGGCAAAATAGTGTGGGTTACAAATAAATCCTAGCAAGTCTCAGGCCATGCTTATCGGTAGTAGACAAATGATTGGAAACCTAGGTACAACATCTTTTCCACCAATTCTGCTAGATGGCTTTTCCATACCATATAGCAGCACTGTGAAAAATCTTGGCATCATATTGGATCAGAATTTGTCCTGGAAGGCACAGGTCGACTCAGTCAGTAAAAAGGTGCATTTTACTTTCCACACGCTCAGGTGTCTCCAGAGTCTTCTGCCTTTGGAGACAAAAATTACGCTGGCTCAAGCCCTAATCCAACCCATCTTGGACTATGCCGACTCCTGCTACTTGGATGCTACTGAGGAGCTCTTAAATAAACTTGAGCGCTTGCAAAATTTGTGCATTCGTTTCATTTTTAATCTACGTAAGTATGATCATGTCTCACAGTTTCGTGCGGAACTCAAGTGGCACCCAATCCGTCTTCGTAGGAATACTCGGATATTGTGTCTTCTGTTCAATATCCTAAACAATCCCACATATCCTTCTTATCTACGGCAACGTTTCTCTTTTATGAACAAGCCTGGTGCCCTGTGCCGGTCACACCTCACTTTCCGTCTTTCTTGTCCGCCTCACAAGACGGGCTTTTATTCCTACTCCTTTACTGTTCACGCGGTTAGGCTATGGAACTCACTTCCAGCTGACATTCACAAGTGTCAAACTATTTTTAGTTTCAAAAGAAGAGTGCGAGAACACTACCTTTCTTTACCATAAAATAGAATGTAGTATATGTATGTTTATTGTATAATAGTATGTATGTAATTTGGTATCATCTATATAATATATGTAGCCATAGTTTATGTAAATTTATTAACCTACACACACTTATATTCTTTTTTTTTATCTTCTCCTATCTCAGGCCTACTGGAAGAGATTTCTATTGAAATAAGTAGTGCCTTTGTACTTTACTCTCTCTGTTATTTCCATTTCATGTTACATGTGTGTATGTACATAAAAAAATAAATAATACTAGTTCATTAGTATTAAAGTTTGCGGGATATTTACCATGTATTGTTGTGAGTTTCCGATATTTCGGCGCTGTTACAAGCCTGTAACAGCGCCGAAATATCGGAAACTCACAACAATACATGGTAAATATCCCGCAAACTTTAATACTAATGTCAGTGACCATGAAAGTTTAAATACCAATACTAGTTCAGTCTATTAATGTTCATAAATAACAAACAGCTCGGCTCACCCGGTTGTCGAAATTATTTTATGACAATTAGCCTAATTTAATCGAGCCACAATAAATTATTAATGAAGTAGTCAGAGCGACCGCCAGTCTAGCTTGCGTTGCCTTTTTCAGATTAATTTACTGAATTGAAATAGGGCCAAAATACTCTTTTTTTTTGGAAAAACGTCTCCAAAACTTAAACTTAGCCAATGTAGTCAAATTTTATAAATTTAAGTCGTCAAAATGATGCCAAACGTATCAGACGTTTGGCATCATTTGGTAAGCCTTGGTGGCATCTATCGATGTGCCTTTTCACAATCCGCTTTAAGAACCCAAGTTTGTGAGAGGAGACCACGAACGCAGGCCGGTCTTTCGAAGTTTTTATGGTTCGTCAGAGAAACGATCTTTTGAATCGCTTAGTTCTGACAAAATTTTCTTCACTGAGTAGGAGTGAAATTTACAAATCTTTTCTCAGTTTATGTTCTAATCCACAGATCATCTCACTGGTTTCGATGGCCATAGCGCTGGTCACCGTCAAAGACATGGGACACGGAAAAGAATTCAACGGTAACCCAGTTAGAGCGATCAATTTGATATTTTCTCTATACTGCTTGAGTATGTCTCTGTACCAGATCGGTATATCTACCGTATTGTTGTGGGTAAGGTAGTTTTTGACCTATAGGTAGTAACTATTTATTAATCTGTGCCTATAGGAATGTTAAAAAGATATCTTAGGGCTGGCTTATTTTGCTACTTAACTCGTCACATTTCGTTGCTTATAGAGTTTGGCTGGCAGCCCTGGGATCGTAAAATATTAAGGAAAGTAGTGAGCTACGAAAATTTATTAGGCTGTGTAAATGTATATTAGAGGATAGGCAAATAGTTTAAGTTTCGGCACTAAGAACAAAAAATAGATGTTAAAAATATAAATTAAAAAAAAAATGATTGGATAAATCCTCTGTGTCCCCTGCCTGCCTGTGGAAAATTCGTCATGGATGCTATGCAAGACTCTTACCGACTAAAAACAACACGTTCCTTACCTACTGCCTATGGTTGGGAGCCCCGGGTAAGCCCTCGGAAGGATATACCCAGTATTTCCAACAGACCTTGGTGACTGACTGCGACCTCACCTAGAGGGTTCGGGTGCTATCCCGCGTCCTTGGGGCGTACTTAATGTGCTATTCCGCTTCTTGGGGCGTGAAGCGTGCTTGAAACTATCACGTCACGCTGTCGTCTTGGGCCTGCTTCTGTAACGACAGTGAGTAGCCCCCCCACTATCCTCAGGGACCGGTCATAGAGGCCGATAGTCTTACATGGTTGCCGACAGTCTTTGTGGCCCTTGCCTACTGAAGAAATAACAAGAAGCCGTGAGATCGTTCTCACCCGACTGCCCCTCTCTAACACGTTTATTGTGAAAGTTCAATTCGATTGACGTTGTCATTTTAGTTTTATTTCAAACGTTGAACAGATGATCCACGTGACCTAGTGACGTAGTTTAATGCGACAGAGTCACAGACTACAGACAAAGTATCGACATAAGCCCCTCTGCATTCTATTTTATAGAGAGGGGTTAAAAGCAGTAATTTTTTTTTCTAGAAAAGAAGTGCGTTTATATGCTCTCTTTGGTACGTGTCGCACATATCCATCGTGACGTTATACGGCCTAATGTTTATAGCTAAGATATTAATAAGTTACAAAGCCAAGGAGTACGTCATAACGACGTTGACTGCGCTGTCGGCCATCATTTATGAAGGTAAGAAAAGCTCTGCATTGTTTGATCATGAATCCCGCTTTTTAAAATAGGAAATGGAATCAAACTTAACAAAACCTGAAAAAGTAGAAATTAGCTGAGAATTGACTTTGGTGTATACACTTAACATCATGTGAAAAAGTTCAACAGCCCAACAGCACTTCCAGTTGACCTATGATATAGGACATGATATCAATAGGTATAACTGTATTTCAATAGCTTTGAGCAAAAATGTAAACAAACACATTTGATCCTCTATACCCATAGATACATGCAATTGAGTATTCACCCTGATTATATTCCAGTATCCAGGAGTCATACAGTGTTCTTGCAATTATTTCGACACTAAATAACTTATTTATGACAGTTTATTTTCATTTAAAATACCTACTCAAGATAGTAAAAAATTCAATGATTTGTCATAATATATTTTTCTATGAATCTGTCTTAGACAACGACTGTCAAAACATGACATGTTTACATTATTGTCAGATCGAGCAGGATTGGACTATACCTACCTACTCTTTTAGATTCGTGCCTTTAGTGGTATGAAACATAACGTAACTACAAGTTTATTTACTTTTGAATTTAGGTTAATAAGGGTTCCGTACCCAAAGGGTATAAATGGGACCCTATTCTTGAGACTTCGCCGTCCGTCCGTCCGTCTGTCTGACTATCTGTCTGTCCGTCACGACGCTGTATCTCAGGAACCGTGATAGCTAGAGAGCTGAAATTTTCACAGACGATGTAAATCTGTTGCCACTATAACAGAAAACGTTTGGATTTTTGTACGGACCCCTCTGTGCGCGAGTTCACTCGCACTTGGCTGGTATTTTTTTGGATTGATAGAGATGTACACTACCCCATTTTTTCCTTTCAGGTATATTTATTTTCTTCATGATCATCGTGCGTAACTTTTTGGCCATTATAGATTGAAGACTCGTATTGTTGGTTAGTTTGTGTATGTAATAAAATACTGTAATGTTTGTAATAAATGCATTTATCTTCTAAAGTAAGTTCATAATTTATATGTTCAAAAAAGATAAGTATACCCACTTGACGTGAGAGAGGCAGCCTAATAAATTCATTCGCCTCAATGTTTTCGTCCATCTATCGCAGTACAGTACGGTATTACAATAATGAAAACGTACATAAACATACATAGATACATGCATATGGACACGCCTTTATCCCCGAAAGGGTAGGCAGAGACATATTATATGCCCACATTTCACCTTTTAGATATCTGTCCCACGTAATAGATGGTGAGCCTGCCTGCTGTTAAAAATTTTCAAGCCGCCTAAAAAGGCCTTCAACTTGGCTTAACGACTGCCATTTTACTTGGCAACTGGAACCAACGGCTTAACGTGCCTTCCGAATAATGGAAACGCTCAAATAAATGTCACAAAGTGGTCACATGGATGGTCACCTATCCAAGGACTGGCCATAGGGAAAGTTGCTTACTGCAGTGATTGTTTACAGACCACTAAGTTCGTAACATGAGAATTATTCAAGTAACCATTTTTTATCAGTGTATTGATGTAAATAACAGTTGTTCACATGATAGTGATGGACAGCAGCTGTCAGTCAAATGAATGAGAAAAACCAAAAATAGTGCGAAAATATTCGACGCTGAATTTTCACTTCCATCGTGGTTTCATCAAACCACACAACACTTTTATATGACTTTTTGTTACCTCTTTGTCGGAGTGACTAATGACTGTATCCATGCATCAAAATAACAGCTAGAGTGCAGACAGATGGACAGATGAACGTACACGTCGCAATAAACGTATATTTCGACACCCACAAGGAAATCAAAATCAATAGGGTACCTCCGGTCCTCCGTTTGATTTAGACTGCGATAATTGGCAAGTAATATCGACCATCCATTATCTTACTTCTTACTTAATAATATAAATGCGAACGTTTGTGAGTGTGGAAGTGTGGATGTTTGTTACTCTTTCACGCTCAAACGGCTGAACGGATCTGGCTGAAATTTGGTACATTATAGTCTGGAATAACACATAGGTTATTTTTTATCCCAGGACTAAGTTCCTACGGGAAGCGGGAACGAGAACAAATTTTACGCAGGCGAAGCTGCGGGCATCAGCTTGTTTAAAATTAAACGTGGTGAGAGCAGATTATTCGAACCTTTATGTACAATCTTAATTTTTCTCTTTTAATTACTTTCCCTCTAAATATGAAAAAAAAAGAGTGCCTATATAAAATTAATAAAAATCACCTTTTATTTGGTCTTTATCTCAAAGGAGAACGCCCAGGCTTCGTTTATTTTTGAAAAACCTAAGTAAAAAGTGTATGGCTACCTAAGTAAATTGATAAATAATTAAATATTTTTTTAACAATCTTTTCATTCACTCGAATAATATATTTTGCGGCGTTTAAACGTTGATATAATTCGTGGTGTAATCGTTTTACGCGGCGCGTACTGACGTGACGAAGATGGCCGCCAACCGCAAATTTCAATGTGCGGCCCCTATAATACGAAATTGAAAACTTTTGAACAAAACGTGTTTTCGGTGTCGAATGTGCGGTTTTGCAGTAGATTAGATAAAAATGCCACGGTATGTGAATTGTTCACTATCTTTGGTACATGCTCTGCCTCGAAATCGAGTCGTGGAGGCAACAGATGTCATGATTCGAATTTTACGATCCTGGATTGATCCAGAAGTGGTTAGTACCTATATCTTATTCAATTAAGTTTTGTATTCTGTACTTGTAACATACTTGAAATGTATTTGTAGTAGTAAATTAGTATATTAAGTTATGTTCAAATGGTTAAGTAAATACATAATGAAGCATGACAATAACCAATTGTGCTAAAGGTTTTTACCTGATGTTGTGTTTTTCATATCAGTGATGTGTTACAATAAAGTAGATTTTTTCCAATCAATATCATAACAGCAAATATTAGGCTATTAGCTATGTATGTAATTTTACTTTATTTATTTGCAGATATCGGTGGAGGATTTTCTTTGTTAAGAATGTTTTGTAATATTACAAAGAGCATCTCAAAGCTCATCTAGTGAATCAGCAGCCGTACGAGCTTATGGACATCAGCAAGTGTGCTTAGCCTGTGAGTTTTCCATACTGAGAGCTAAGACGCCTAAAGTGATAATTAATAGCCCTGAAGGAAATCTCATCATGTCATGTATATCTAATCAACAGGTAAATATACGTTTAATAATACTATGCCACAAGGCATTCTTTCAGTAGTGCCATGGATAGGAGCCATGCTCTCCAGCGGGAGTAAGTGGGACTGCGCCGCCTCCTTCTGCGAGCAGGTCATGCTCATGAAAGAGGCGGCGGGACGGGTACAGGAGAGAACTCTCCCACTCGAGTTCCGCAGTCGGTGGCCTGGGCGCCGTCGACGTGTCTTCGTCGAGGACTATCGGCCACCATGACTGGGGGCCTGAGGACGGCGAGAGGGCGGCTCACCGTCCTTACAGAAGCAGGCCCATGACGGCAGCGTGACGTGAGAAAATCACGCACGCCCCCCCTTGGAAGCGGGATCACACCCGAAACCTCCCAAAGACGCGACCCGAACCACCCCCTGGGCGAGGCCGCTGTGGCGGCCGTGGGTCTGTTGGGAGTTCTGGGACATCCTTCCGAGGGCTTCCCCGGGGCTCCCAACCACAGGCTGTTGGGCGTGACGTGAGGTTTTTTAGTCGGTAGGAGTCCGGCATAACATCCATGAGGATTTTCCCTCACGTTAAACAAAAAGAAAGGCATTCTTTCACAGCATTCTTCAAGTCTGTGACATCTATAATCTATAATAATATTATAAAGAGAAAAGATTTGATTGTTGATTTCACTGTTGAGAAGCTACACTCTTCCCGGCGAATATAGGTTATATTTTATTTCCGTATTCTCACGGAAACGGGGGCTACGTGGGTGAAACCGCGTGACGTCCTCTAGTTGCAGATTAAATGCAGTAAAATCACCTTAGTTGATGCGGCTACATTCTGTGGTGACTGTCAGGTTAAAAATACATTTACTTAACATATTACTTCGAAATATAATGTAAATATTAACGGAACACCTTTTCAGAGCCTTTTTTAAATGATCTAAATTAAAGTCGGTTTCTACTTTATTTCCTTTGCTTACAGGTTCACAGACTTCAAAAAGACCACCACCACCACAACCCACTTATCAAGTGTACCAGGTTCCGAATGTTGTACATATTCCTAAAATATCGTCAAATATACACAAAAGAGCTGCTGCGACTTCACAGAATTGTATTTTTCATCAATGTAAAAATGGCACAGCATCCCACCGTACGAAAGCCTCGCAAACAATTATTGTTTGGTAGGCTTTCGTACTGTGGGATGCTGTGCCCACATTATGACTATATTGTGGTACCTAAGTTGGGCTCGATTTAGATACATTGAAACGCTAGCTGCATTTTTGGACAATATATTTCATGAATATGAGGGGGATGATATAGACATCATAGATGAATAAAACTTGCTTAAAAATATTCTAGCATTTTCATTTTCTTCTTTCTACACAAACCTGCATAACCTAATAAGTACTAGCTGACCCACCCCGGCTTCGCACGGCATAGTCCTATACCCAGATTGCAGTGCTACCTACCGGGTTCAAATTATGTCTATGACTTTCACGCAAGTGCAAGCTACAGGTTGATAAAGTTTTATCACAACTAGATGAACCGGGCGCGACCATGCATTAAATAGAGATAACATATAAACATTGATGTGTAGGTAACTAGGTAGATATTACATTTTCAGGGTTATTTATTAGTGTTGGAACTATTACTTCTATCTTATTTGAATTAAATCCATGTTCATCCATGTAACGATTAGCCCTTTCTGGACAAAATTGATTTGACGGATTGATGGACATTTGCTTCGAAACTAACCTCTAATTTGAACAGCAAAACGAAGAATGAGAGAAAACCCCACAAAATAATAGAATATTTTTATTTCCTATGAAAGTACGATATCCATCCAATTCAATATCAAATTTTCACTGTCATACAAAATTATTTGTTACGAAACGGTGGTCCATTAAATAATGGGCAATCTCCTTTACATCGCCTTTTAATTAATCTTAAAAGCAAGTACTCGCTGTTATATAAACATTCTTTCCTTTGAAATAAGCCTCGACCCGGGAAGGACGATCAAATTAGGCACAAGTCAAACGGTAATGAAGTTAAATCTAAATTAAATTTACGAAGATACTATTATATGCAGTCTCTATAATTATTTAATTACTTATGTAAATGGGTAATAAGTAACTTAAGTTCAAAATCGTCTGGCTTTCTTTGATCTGTAGTTTTTTAATAACTTTATTGTGGATCGTAGGTTAGGTTAAGTTGGGGATAAATTGTCTGTTTATAAACAGTAGGTAAATGGTTTCTAATGAATTGCCTCATCTTAGTTTTACTGCACGTGGCTTCTTTCTCTTTTTGAATCACTACATGCAATACTTACTTTAGTTTTATAAAAATCCACTCGGTATTATTTGATTTTATTGCATTTGAACGAATATTCGTAGTTTCAATAGCTCAAAAAATATATTGTGGGACATTCACACGACGTCATCTAGGTAGTCAAAATAACTTATTTTTCAACTTTCTGTGACTTTTAATGTGATTAACATATAGTCACGCATTATTCCTAAAGACTGAGCAGAGGCATTAATCGCCAACATTTCGCCAATCATATTTTGTCACACGCTGAAAAAGACGTAGGCAGGTTGTAGCTATGTACTGTTTAAAATTTTCAATTCGCTCGACATCTGAAGCATCCTAACGCCCGTAAATGCAATTGCCACAAACGGTCACCCATTTCACGTCCAACCGTAGCTTATGGTGCTTAACTAAGTGACTGTTTACTGAACACTTTAACCATAACATATTTAAATGTATGGACACTGTCTTAGTAACACGCATTCGATAACTTATCAAGAATTGGCTATGATCTTTGTCTGGTACGTGCTTGGCAACGCTTCACTGTCATACCACTGCCAAACACGTAGGCAGTTTCAGGCACTCGTAATAACTTGGCTACAAATTACTTGTAAGACGTTGTGTACAGTACTAGTGGCGATTTGATGGTCACTGAAGATGAATCATACATGAATGAAAGCGTTGGTATAGCTTTAGTTTATACTACAATCAACGATGATAATACTACATACTACAATGTTGTGGTTCTTTCGGACATAGCGTTCAGGCGGGGTACACTACATTAATACGAAAAACTTAATTCCGAAAGTCACAATCACGAATTTCATAATTCCGTAATAAATACCCATAATAAGTGAATGGTTAACACCCCGACTCAAGAGTACCCCGGCTCGGATAGGTTAGGTTAGAAGGCTAAGGCGAGAGCGAAGCGGAGCTCCGACCTTAGCCATCGTGGTTTTTTTTTTGGTTTGTCGTTTGCCTTCCACTCACTTGGAAACAATATCTTCGGTAGTTAGACTTGACCGTACTTTATTAAAAAAACGGGCGGAATCTGGAACATTAAAAATTATCGTCTTTAATGATAAGTTTTCGGGTTGAAACGGGAACGGGTGGAAACGACACTCACCCTTCGTATTTATGATATTTCGAATTTTTGATAATCGGAGTTCGTATTTATAATATGGCGGATTTTTAATGATTCGGAATTGAACGGTTCGGTTTCTTGAAATTCGGCATTCTGACAGTCGGAATTGTAAACATTCGGAATTTTAAAATTATGACTTAATAAAAAGGATTTATGTAACATCGGATTTTTGACTTTCGGGATTTCGAATCATTCGGACTTATGAAATTCGGAATTATGAAATTCGTGATTGTGACTTTCGGAATTAAGTTTTTCGTATTAATGTAGTACACTACATTAATACGAAAAACTTAATAATTTTTGGGTGTTCCCGTTCAGGGGTACACCCCTGAACGGGAACACCCAAAAATTCCGAAATATGGTTTTCCGAATTTCAATATTCCGATGTTCAAAATTCCGAAGATTATACCTAAGAAACAAAGCTCCGAATATTTAAAAGGACGATATTCATTTATCCGAAAGTCATAAGTACGAATTTTTGGTGTTGCAAACGTCTTTAGGCTACGGTTACCAACCTTCCGGTGGGCCGTAAGCTTGTCTGCCACCTAAGTAGTATAAAAAAAGAAAAAACTTTCGACAAAAAATAGGTTAAAGATAAAATTGATATTATCCAGAGTTTTATAAAGAAATAAGTACCTATATTTAATGAAATTGTAATTAAATAGGGTATTTGTGTAACATAAAAATGAAGTTGAAACCCGACTCGCAGTGGTTCTTACCCGGAGTGACAAGAGTAAAAGAAGATTCAATTTGGTTAGGTTAGGTTACACTACATTAGGTTAGGGGTACACTATATTAATACGAAAAACTTAATTCCGAAAGTCACAATCCCGAATTTCATAATTCCGAATTTCATAAGTTCGAAATCCCGAAAGTCAAAAATCCGATGTTTCATAAGTCCTTTTTATTAAAAGTCATAATTTTAAAATTCCGAATGTTTACAGTTCCGACTGTCAGAATGCCGAATTTCAAGAAATCGAACCGTTCAATTCCGAATCATTAAAATCCGCCATATTATAAATACGAACTCCGATTATCAAAAATCCGAAATATCATGAATACGAAGGGTGAGTGTCGTTTCCACCCGTTCCCGTTTCAACCCGAAAACTTATCATTAAAGACGATAATTTTTAATGTTCCCGATTCCACCCGTTTTTTTTAATAAAGTATAGTCAAGTCTAACTACCGAAAATATTATTTCCAAGTGAGTGGAAGGCAAACGACCAAACAAAAAAAAATAACCACGAAGGCTAAGGCGGCCCGCCTTAGCCTTCTAACCTAACCTATCCGAGTCGGGGTGCTCTGAGTCGGGGTGTTAACCATTCACTTATTATGGTTAACAACTAAACTCGGATAGGTTAGGTTAGAAGGCTAAGGCGAGAGCGAAGCGGAGCTCTGACATTAGCCATCGTGGTTTTTTTTGGTTTGTCGTTTGCCTTCCACTCACTTAGAAATAATATCTTCGGTAGTTAGACTTGACCATACTTTATTAAAAAAACCGGCCAAGTGCGAGTTGGACTCGCCCATGAAGGGTTTCGTAGCAGCAAGTAACATAATATAAAAGTTCTTATAGTTCGTTGTAACTTTGATTGATGTTTTAACACGTTCGCAGTGGTAGTGATTTTTCTAACCGAAAATTGCGGTTTATGATGTATTAAAAAAAAACTACCAGCTCTATCTCGTTCAAACCAATTTTCGTTGGTAGTTTTTATGGCAATGTACATCATATATTTTTTTTTTAGATTTATCACTCTCTTAGTTTAGAAGTTAGAGGGGGGGGGGGGGGGACACTCATTTTTCGACTTTGGAAGTCCCTCTTGCGCAAACTATTCACTTTAGAAAAAAATGATGTTAGAAACCTCAACAGCATTTTGGAAGACCTATCTATAGATACACGAATGGGTTTGATGAAAAATAAAATTTTGAGTTTCAGTTCTGAGTATTTGGACCCCCAAAATTTACTGCTTTTTTTCTAGTGTTATATAAGAATCTTAATGCGGTTCACAGAATACATCTAGTTACCAAGTTTCAATAGCATAGGCTTTATAGTTTCGGAGAAAAGTGGCTGTGACACACGGACGGACAGACAGACAGACAGACAGACAGACAGACAGACAGACATGACGAATCTATAAGGGTTCCGTTTTTGCCATTTGGCTACGAAACCCTAAAAACGGGCGGAATCTGGAACATAAATAATCGTCATTTTTAATGATAAGTTTAAGAGCTCGTAGCCCCGCTTGAGTATCAGTAAACGATCACTGTTAGTAAGCTTCTTTTGTTGTGGCTGCAACGTAGTCTACTGATTATAAATTACACGAAACCTTAACCATGCGCAAGCAAGCAGACATGCGGACATATATGCAGGCATTCATTAGCTTTCCAAAATTGCGTGACGAGTTGAGAGTGACGAGACAAGCTTGTTACTGCAAGCGAGGAATTTCCTTCCTCCACACTTTTAACTAGTATTTCAAAGCACTCGCCGGCCACTCCCGCGGCAGGCTCGCTTCGCTCGTTCGGCTCGTGCACAGGGGGTCACGGTCCTAACTTAACCTAACCAAATTGAATCTTCTTTTACTCTTGTCACTCCGGGTAAGAACCACTGCGAGTCGGGTTTCAACTTCATTTTTATGTTACACAAATACCCTATTTAATTACAAAATCATTAAATATAGGTACTTATTTCTTTATAAAACTCTGGATAATATCAATTTTAACTTTAACCTATTTTTTGTCGAAAGTTATAACTTTAACAGTGAATTTACGGATATTTGAAATTCGGAATAATGTTTTTCGGGAAAATAACAGTCCGGTCTTTTGATTATTCGTACTAATGAAATTAGGAAAAATAAAAATTCGTACTTATGACTTTCGGATAAATGAATATCGTCCTTTTGAATATTCGTAGCTTTGTTTCTTGGGAATTATAATCTTCGGAATTTTGAACATCGGAATATTGAAATTCGGAAAACCATATTTCGGAATTTTTGGGTGTTCCCGTTCAGGCGTTCAGGCGTTTCGTCATCGTATTCGGCGTTCGTACGTGGCAGTTCGATTATTCCCAGTTGTTCCGTTCAAGTAGTTCCGTGGCGGAACTAGTGAGACTTTTTTTCCCAGTTGTCCCGCGGAACAAAGCATCAATAATTCAGTTCCCATTAGTTCCGCGGAACAAAGTAGAAATGAAATAGCTAAATGCGATTACCATTAAAAAATAGATGCAAGCAATTCTCGACCTTATGAATATGCATAATATTTATTTATTTTTTTATATATTCGTGATCTGTGATGTCTATAAACGCCTAAAAGCACATTTTAGGGAAGTGTCATTAAGGTCGAGAATTGCTTGCACCTATTTTTTAAAATGCTAATCGCATTTTGATTACAAAACATGGCTGCAAGTAACTTTTGACCTTATCAACTTGCTTATAGTCTTTTGTTTTATCGATCTGCATAATGTTCTTCGATCGTTATTTGTTTTTCCAACTGTCATTTGTTTTGCTGATCTTCATTTGTTTCGGCGATCTTCATTTGCTTTTGTCGATCCTTATTTGTTTTTGTAGAACTTTATTTGTTTTGGAAATTATTTAACTACTTTATACTTTTAAACTAGATGTTCTTCGTATAATGGATCTTTTTACACTCGCATGTTCTAAAAGATCCACATTCATTAGAAATCAAAATACTTTAAAGCTTTAAGGTATTAAAGTGGACATAATATAATGTCCATAAAGATCCATAAAAGTTCCCCTACGGAACTATTGGGAATAGAAAAGTCTCACTAGTTCCGCTACGGAACTACTGAGAATAGAAAAGTCTCACTAGTTCCGCTACGGAACTACTGAGAATAGAAAAGTCTCACTAGTTCCGCCACGGAACTACTGAGAATAAAAATGTCCCAGTAGTTCCGTGGTGCGGAACATTCCGAGTCTGGCAACACTATCGAACTGTCAAAAATTTTAGCTCTCTGAAAATATTTTTAAAATTAATTAGTTATTTAGTATTTAAACAATTTTAAACCAATTAAAACCATTATCATCGCATTAATAGTGTCCTAAAATAGTCAGATTAATATAATAAAAGTGTTCTGTCCGTGTATTTTGGTGTAAGAGGTGACGAGTCAGGTACCCGTTTTTTTCGAATGTTAAATGCTTTCTTTTTCACGTAAATACATAATAAATCGACTGTTTCTCGTGAGTAGAATTATTATACTTGTATAAGCGTTTACTCGACGTTGACGACGGTTGGTGTATTTGCGTAAGTACATAAAAATATTAGGTATAATTTATTGCCGGTACATAACCTTGTTACTTCTTACCATAAACTGTACAAGGAGCTCCATCATATAATTCGCGTTTAATTGCACTTACTTATTAATAATATGAATACCCGTAGTCGCAGAGCTCTCGGCCGCCAGCAGGAAGAGCCCAAACTTCAGTTGGTGTTGCTGGAGCTTAAATCTAAAACGGAGCTCTGTGTACAGTTGGAAAAGGAAAGAGAGGAAAATGAAAATCTATTGATAAACGCTTTGAATGACACAAAAAAATTAAAATGCGAATTATCAAGACTTCATGTTAGTTATGATGACATTGTTGCGGAGCGGGACCACCTTCAGTCAATTGTAGATAGGTTCCAAGAGTGCAGTGACGAGTATGAGAAAACCTTGAGGAGGACTACCTTTCTGGAACAGGAGCTAAGGGATGCCCAGGGACAGATCTCACACCCGGAAGAAGCTGCTGAGAAAGTTACTGCCCAACAAACCGATAATCTTTTTAGTGAGTTAATGAGTGGTATCCCGCAGTTTATTCCTTCTGCAAATTCTCAAAACCTGGACTTGACTACTATAAATCTTACAGGTGACAGTCCATATCAACAGGACAAGTCGGTTTTGTTTTGCAGCAGAAATAAACTAAAAAAATATCTAAAAATTAAAAAGTTCATACAAAAATCAAAAAAGCAATTAAAATTCCATAAAATGTTAATCAAGAAGTGTAAAAATATAGGTTCTTGTTTAAAATTTAGAGAACAAGCTAAATTGTCAATGTTAGAACTAGAACAAAGCCATTTAAAATATTGCACTGACACACAAAAATTAGAGTCAAAAATACAAAGTTTGTGATGGCATTACGATATTCTAAAATTTAGTTTCTTTTAATAACAGTAAAATATAGATTTAATTCTTAAATAAATAGCTATGGCCTCGTAAACTGTTTTGCTTTTTTCAAAAAGCTAATAAAGTTCTTTCTTAGAACAGCAGGAAATAAATGTATTGTTTAAATTTAGTTTCTAATTTCAAAAAGGGACATTGTTTTATTTATTGCTATTCTTAGGGAAGGGTCGGCGTATTCACCAGAAATGTTATTGTTCTAACACATGTGTCGGCCTTTGAAAGCGACTTTCTAGTTTGGGATCGTGGGAAAGAATGTTCGAGATGCAATGACTGTTTTTTTTATGAAGTTTGAAGTTAGGAAGATAGAGACGTCAGCGTCCGTCATGCTGCCCCATTGTGTGTTTCATGACGTGAAACATACAATTCATATAATTGGATATACAGAACATAGAAGACATACGAATCATTTTACGTTTCATAATATGAAACAAACAGTGTTGCCTTTTTAGCCCCTCTGAAAGGCATTCAGGGTTACGGCGTGGTCAGAGATAGATGTGGTGTGAAACACTTAGTTCAAGTTTTGTAATATTGTATAAATTATTAGAGTTATTGACATGTGTGCATCCAGAGAACTCTTCGAGGTATTTTGGTAATGTAGATTTTATTATACTTATTATATTGTGTGATCTCTGTTGCATATTATTGTGTAAAAATGTGTCTAGTCATTAATCAAGGCTGCCTAGGTGATTAAATTCTCTAATAGTTAATCTTATGTGAGATAGAATAATTTCAGAATTATAGGTTCACTCATTTAACAAGAAATTGAATATTATGTCCAAATTTCATTGTTAAAGATTTCATTCATTTATCAAAAATTTGAGATAAACAACAACTGTAATGTGTAGTTTAGATTGAATTTTTATTTTGGTGTAATAACTAGTTATAAATTTCTTAATAAATAAAATCCCTCATGTCGCGAATGAGACCCAAAATCTTTAATAAGTATTTGAGATTCTTGCAAGTATTAAATGAGCTATTTAATTAATATCAAACTAGGTAATGATCTTTACCAATGTATGACCAGTATTATATAGTAATATTTTATTAAACATAGATATAATTGTATATTTGCAAGTATTAAATGAGCTATTTAATTAATATCCAACTAGGTAATGATCTTTATCAATGTACGACCAGTATTACATAGTAATACTTTATTATACATAGATATAATTGTATACAGGCTGTTCTATGGTATTGAGTTTTTTGCTACCAAATTCCTTTTTCTTAATACCACGAACATAGTAATGGAATTTGGGTATAACTTATCTCTATGTGGAGATAATTATATAAATCGAAGTTCTGAATAGATTTATTGTTTTCTCTAAATAAAATGGTCTCCAAATAACCCATATTTGCGAACGTTTAATTCACCAAATTAAATAAATACCTGATTAATTCAAATATAAAATTCAGTTAAAATTTTAATATTCTTGAATACACGATATATTATTGCCCTAATATTTTGTTTTAATGGTAACCTTATCTCCCTGAACCTATTGTTGAAGTTTATACTTGACTAGCTGATGCGCGCAGCTTCGCCCGCGTAAAATATGTTTCCCGTGGGAACTTATTCCCGGGATAAAAGGTAATCTATGTGTTATTTCAGACTATAATGTATCCCTGTACCAAATTTCCGTCAGATCTGTTCAGCCGTTCGAGTGTGAAAGAGTAACAAACATCCACACTCACAAACATTCGCATTTATAATATTAGTAGGATTTATAGAGTGTGCTGACATTGCTTAGTAAGGAAAATCAGTAAGTATGGATGCGATTTAAATTAGTGACTGCTATATTCTCGATTTAATTGTAGGTTCAATAGTAGACGTTTAGGGAAGTCTTAGGGAAATCTCGATTTACTTGTAGGTTCAATAGTAGAAGTTTAGGGAAGTCTTAGGGAAATAACTCAGATCAATGAATTTAGTATCTTTTAGTCTTTCTTTGAATTCACTTATGGTTACTGAAGGGCTATATTGGAAATTTATATACTGAATCTTTTCACTAGTCGAGGTAAATATTCTCTGTGACGTATTTCTTTTCTTCCAAATGTTCCTAAGACAAATGACATGGGCCCAAAAGACAGAGACTTATTCGACATACTTCTGGAAATGGAAATGTCACAGAGGAGGTTTTATTTCAACTATTATATTCTGAGAGGAAATATAATAACAAGACAAATGTGAATATTCTGTGTATGTTTCCTTTATTTCTCTTACTATGGATTTGATCATACTCAGATACGTTTCCTTATCAGAGATATAGAAGCTGATCTGTCGAATCAAATCCTCATACCATTTTTGAGTAATTTCATTTCTAATCAGACCTGGCCTTATATGCGATTACGCATAATAAGAGTCCCACAAACTCTTATAGAAACCCAAGCCCGAATGTTTGCAGTACAACTGCCATATACAAATATAACAAATGAGGTACCTCAATACAGAACAAAAAACATACATAACACAATTGAAATAAATGCTCAGGCATTTACATAAGGCAAGGTTATCTATTATATATTTGATGCCAGATACCTTTTTTGTGTAAACATTATACTCACTGAAACCACTTGTTATTCTATATACAATATATTTGAAAGTGAATTACGTGTTTTACTAATACACAGGAGTGTTTCTCGAGAGGTTTTACATATCTCAAAGGACAAGCTTTCAGAAACTTGTTTACACAAATTTAGGTATTAGTCGATAGAAATTCAAATTACTAAGCATTTGAATTTTAATCCTTCATTTATTACAGTTGAATTGAATCACACAAAGTTTATCATTGATCTAAGTTGAATATTAACAGAGTTCATTCTTTAATGAGACAATAATGAGTTGTAGGACAAAGGTTTCTTACGAGTGTTCTAATAAGAGAGTGTTAAGTATTCGTGTATTGTTTTATATCTTAATAATTCAATCGCTTTAACATGCAATACGTCTGTGAGGCTAAATTCAAAGGGGACCTAGGATGTAGTTTCACAAAGGTATATTATAAATTTATAGGTTAACTAGACGATCGCAACAATATTAAATGGGTGGCAGGCTCAGCTACGGGCTTCCCATCACAGAATTTGGTGCCGTGACCAGGATATTTAGCTACGTATTTAGTATTTATTTAATACTGATACGACTAAATTACGAACTAACTTGAAACACAACGTAGAAATTGAGATCGAATCATTAACGATATATTTAATCTATCTATGATAGCTGGTAGGATGGACAGTTACATTTTGAGACACTGTTGTGACAGGCATGTGCCAGTTCAGCGGGAAAGGAGGAAATATTGACAAGATAATTAATTATTGTTTAATTCGTGTATTCATTCTGTCTCTTTTGTGTATTTAAGGCATGTTGAATCATTTTAATGAGTTTTATTATTATTTTTGTATGACATTTTAGTGTATTTAATTTACTTTTAAATGAACTAATTTATTTTAATTGAATTATGTGACATTCTGATTTTATAGTTATTGATTATAAAATGACATTTTATTATTATTAGGTAATATTAATTCTGACATCGTATTTATTTCATTTATTGTATGTATGTAACTATTTGATTTAATTTGATTTGATTTGATGTAATTTTATTTAATTTTATTTAATTTTATTTAATTTTATTTGATTTTATTTAATTTGATTTAATTTGATTTAATTTGATTTAATTTGATTTGATTTAGTTTGATTTAATTTGATTTAATTTGATTTAATTTGATTTAATTTGATTCAATTTGATTTAATTTGATTTAATTTGATTTAATTTGATTTAATTTGATTTAATTTAATTTAATTTGATATGATTTGATGTGATTTAATTTACTTACTAAGTTTGAGAATGTAATTTGAATTTTAAATTGATATTTTAATTTTAAGTTAATCATTGTTATATTTTGTAAAAATGTAAACATAATATGGACTGTGTTAATGTCTGAAATAAATGATTTATTATTATTACTAGCTGATGCGCGCGGCTTCGCCCGCGTGAAATTTGGTCCCCGTTCCCGCTTCCCGTTGGAACATTTTCCCGGGATAAAAAGTAGCCTATGTTTTATTCCAGACTATACTCTATCCCTGTACCAAATTTCAGCCTGATCCATTCAGCCGTTAGAGCTTGATTGAGTAACAAACATCCAAACATCCAAACATCCAAACATCTTCACAAACTTTCACATTTATAATATTAGTAGGATAGTAGGATTATTAAATTTAGAGTTATTTCCCTAAGACGACGAAACCCAACACGAAAGGAATCCAATAGGAAGGATCCGGTAAGATCTAACAAGAAATAAATCCAATAAGGAGAATACAATAAGATCCAACAAGAAATGAATCCAATAAGGAGGATCCAACAAGAAATGAATCCAATAAGAAGGATCCAATAAGATTTTACAAAAAGGGAAAAATCCACGTGTTGTGGTTGGAATGACTCTTCTTATTAAATCATTAACGAATGAACTTATTATATTTACCTGAATTGAATTACTTTCGAATAGGTATTTCATATCTTAGTTATCCAAGTATTAGGTAGAGGGAATCTGCTATTTTGAGAACAAATCTCCATCAGCCAAGGGGCATGGTAGATGTGTTTTCATTAAAGCATAAACATTTGAATAGTAACATTCTCTTCAAAGTTGTAATAATTCAATTTAATTAGATTATACTATCATAATATTTGGCCTTAAGCTAGACAAAAGTCGCGGTAGGCGTCCTATTATGAAAGTATCTATAAAGATTGATTTTTTTTCTTCAAGACTTAATAATTCATTTTAATTATTCACTTTAATTAGATCAATGCTATAGTTATCAAAGAGTTCTAAGCCAGTCAAAGGACGCGTTGGACGTTTGATCACAAATAGTACATCATTATAGTTGATTATTTCAGTATTTAATTCGTTTTATCGAGTCGATCTTAAGCCTTTTCATCGTTTAATAATAATTCATTTTAATTATTCACTTTAATTAGATCAATGCTATAGTTATCAAAGAGTTCTAAGCCAGTCAAAGGACGCGGTGGACGTTTGATCACAAATAGTAAATCATTCGAATTAATTATTTCAGTATTAAATTCGTTTTAACTAGGCTCTTGAGATCGCTCAAACTTTCAAATCGTGTAATTACTAGAACACAACGTAGAACTTTAATAGAATTATTAAGCAATAAAATAATTAAATCCTTAAATCTAATTTAGAACACAACGTAGAATTATAATTGAATTATTATACAATGAAATTTTAAGAAAATAGTTTTTTTATTAATTTTATTTACAATGTTGTGACTTGGATTACTAGAATGAAATTATTATTGATGTAGTCAAGCAACTGATTCTGAATTAAGCAAGCTTTATTTCAGTGTATTTTGATTATATCTGATTATATAGATTCTATCTTTTAAACTGAAATCATGTCTTATTCTAATAAGACTAGGGTTTGCCAATCGAATTAATAACGCAATCTTCTATTAGGTATGTTAGGAAATAATTAGTTCGTTAAATTTTGGAAGTTTTCTTTTACATACAATAATAATTATAATAGGTAATTAAGGAAGAACAACACCTAGAAAAAAAAAACATATGGTATCTACGATAAGGCAGCTTAGGCATCTAAAAATACAAATGTCTTGTTAATAATATTAAATTCAATTTCAAGGGACAGTGGACACATTTTATACAAATATCACGTTAATAATAACCAACAGAGATAAGTAGGAAACGGGAAAAAAATAATCGAAAAATTCCTGGGTCTGGAATTTAAAAGGAATTAAAAAAATTATTGAACTAATTTTATGTAATTTCAGAGATTCAACTGACGTGAGGCTAAGAGAAATAAACAAGTTATTGATATATTCCTTTGTGTGGTATGTTACAGATACTCCAAATTCTATAAAGATGCTGGCAGTAATATATAATTTTATTATGAAGTTTTGTAAAACTTCATTTGATTAGCTACTGGTTTTATCTTCATGAGGGTTCTTCAATTCTGGAAGCAATTTAAAGCTCGAGTCGAGAGTACAAAATCTACTGATGTTTTTTTTTGTATACGGGTGGGTTCTTTTTTTTGGTGATGCATAATTGTGGAGTTATATTTTTATTTGAAATATTTTTTTGTTATTTTTATTAATTCACACATGCGCATATTTTAGTGAAGTGGTTTATTAGTTTTAATTCAGATATGATGTCTATTAATAAAAATGTTTCGGTACATTTTTTTGAGATTGACATGTATTTTAGGTTAGGAACATTATGAGATTGTTTTTTTTGGTATTGCAAGTTAAATCTTGTTCAACAAGTTATACTCTATTGAGGTAGAATATAAATATTTTTCCACGCACATTAAGTACCTCATTTCCATGCATTTAAGTAATTATCATTTAAGGAACTAAGTATTTGAATGGTCTTTTTATTTTATTAGAACTTTGACGTGGAGAATTTCTATAGCTTTTGTGCAATAAAGATTTGAAAATGAATTGGAATCAAATTCGAGAATTGTAATAGGTATTGTGAAATACTATCAGCAAAGATTTAAAAATGTCGTGGTCGTAATTAATGTATGGAAAGCGATTGAAAGGTATTTTCTCCAGTATTACAATGATCCATGGTTGAAATAATAAACTGGAACTTAATTCAACTACATACGTCAGTTTACATAGATAGATTATTGTGTTCAAAATTCATAAATTTGTTTACAACTGGAATATAATTCTAAATTGTCACTGTCTGAATACAAAAGAAATTTAAAGAGTGATGAGAAAGGTTCATTCAATTATTCATTCATTTATTTATTTCGTGAACATAGGTAAACAAATATGATGTTACAGATTGATAAGAAGGTACTTGCTATGTTCCGCCAAGTGGCAAACAAACACATAGGTAGATAATTGCATTACTTACTTAGGTACTACTTGCAGGTATTGAAAATAATTTATAAGTTAATACAATAATGTCAATTAATTGAAACAGTTTCATTACAATTTGTATGTCAATGTCTCCATTCGTCAATAACCCTTTTTAATTTAAGTTACAAACTCCCTAGTTTAATTTGTTTTTAATTGAATTTGGCTCCATTACATAAGTACATGTGATGCCTTTCAAATTTAAATGTAGGTATCTATATAGCTGTCAAATTACATATTATTCCAATATCTTTTTATAGTATCATTAAGGTACTCGTCTATCGAATAATACGCTTTACACATAATAAATTGTGGAGGTTATTTTTATATTCATGTAGATTTGAGTTATTTGTTATTCGGCCCGGTAATTTATTATAGATCTTTGGTGCCATTGCATAGATGCTTTTGTGAAAAAAATAAATCTAATTTTACAGTGTGTCAAGTGCAATTTATTTCAGCGACGTTGACTTTCTACACCTTTATACAGGTCCATATTATCCTTTAGAACCACATTCACTTTCATAAATGTAAAGAGAAGGCAAAGTCAATATTTTCAGACTTTGAAAATGAGGTCTACAAGTATCTGTTCGTTTCTGTTTACATATAGATCGTATGCATTTTTTTTGCTACGAAGGCATCCTCGATGTTGGTGGCATTACCCTAAAGCAGCAGACCGTACCTCAAAGAAAGTTTCTTTTTTTTTTCTCGTCTAGAAGAAATAGAATGGGTGAATGCAATTATATGATAGTTTATCCATTGCAAACATTTGTACAGTATTAATGGTTTCAGACTATTCTAGACATTATATTTATGCTTATTTTAAAATTTTATTTATTTAGTCAAACGTCCAAGGTTTAAATTAATGGATTGTGTAGTGTTTTATATACCTATAGTCATAATAATTATGATTTTGAAAATAAAAATGATTTGAAATTAGATTTGATTAATATTTTATTGAATTATGTTGCATCTGTTTGTTTATAAAGGGTGCCCATAACGTCTTAATGATTTAGGAAGTCTCATGCTAAGACTGTTTGGAGTGTGCCGCATATAGCATATAGTTCTTACGCATATCATGTAAAGATTAGTAAATGATTGTATAAAACGCTCTAAGTTTTGGAAATAATTCTTTGAAAGTTTTGAAAGATTAAGATCATCGATATAGATTTTTTTTTGAATAATAACTTTTATCTAGTTTTAGATTTGTTACAGTGGGACGATTAAATACGTTCAGGATAATATAGACACAAAGTACGTTGAGCAATTAGATTATTTCAATTACCTCTTCTTGCAAGTACGAGTATAGGTATTACTTATTATTCATTATTATTTTAGCAAGCAATGAAAGAAAGAATTATTTTTATTATTCTGAATAAAGGTAGAAAATCGTAAGTTACATTTAAATCAACACCAGTTGTGAAAGAATGAGCATGGATAGTTAATAGAAGAGTACTGTACATTTTAAACGCCACGTGACTGCTCATTGTA
Organism: Miltochrista miniata; assembly: GCA_933228765.1. NCBI lineage: Eukaryota > Metazoa > Arthropoda > Insecta > Lepidoptera > Erebidae > Miltochrista > Miltochrista miniata. The sequence goes on along the minus strand of OW121762.1, from coordinate 19,729,962 downwards.
ATTGATATACTTACTTAACCGTTTTGATATTTCTTTTTTTTATTTTATGTTGAGAGGTAACTTTTATTGGCATTACATTTTATTTGAATTTTAATCTCACTATTTAGATCAAAACTATTGCCATTATTATACTAAATTAACTAGGTACTTAGTTTGCAAAACCGTTGTAATAGTAGGTATGTGATAAACGAACCTGAAAATAAAACCGATAAAAGGGATTGAAAATGTTTCTCTCTGTTAATACTATTTACATTTATTACTTTTGAATGTTTTATAATCATTCTCATGAAGTTTTTCTATAAGTAATCGTTTTGCAAATACATTTTTAACATTATCGTTAACACATTAATAGGTAGAGTTCACGAATATGTAAAATGAGGCATCCAAGTTTTAGTGGATTTGAAGCGCTCTTTGTAACACAACAACATAACAATGTTACACGGATTTTGTTTATTATTAAGACCTCTACGTGAACATGCATCAAGCAATTTTGGAATCTTCTCGTCAGATGATAGAGTTGTTATGTTGATGTGTAAGAATTTACAAATAAACTAGCATTACATTTTTTTTTTTTGCGTGTGTGTACCTAGTATTTATACAATACAGTTTATACTGTGATTCAAGTGGATGCTGCGGTTGAAATGAAGGGAAAGTACACGCGAATATTATTTTTGTGTTGTATAAAAAAGGTAGAATGTAATATGGGTAACTTTGCTTTTGAATAAACATATAGATCTTTTATATGTAAACTATTCAGCTTATGTTTTAGGATGTTGGTAGTAACGATAAATGCCATTTCCTTAATAAATATTACAAACAAACAAAAGGGGAAATATACAGCGATATTTAATGTTTATTTGTTTGAAATATTTGGGGGGACAATGTGATGGCATTACGATATTCTAAAATTTAGTTTCTTTTAATAACAGTAAAATATAGATTTAATTCTTAAATAAATAGCTATGGCCTCGTAAACTGTTTTGCTTTTTTCAAAAAGCTAATAAAGTTCTTTCTTAGAACAGCAGGAAATAAATGTATTGTTTAAATTTAGTTTCTAATTTCAAAAAGGGACATTGTTTTATTTATTGCTATTCTTAGGGAAGGGTCGGCGTATTCACCAGAAATGTTATTGTTCTAACACATGTGTCGGCCTTTGAAAGCGACTTTCTAGTTTGGGATCGTGGGAAAGAATGTTCGAGATGCAATGACTGTTTTTTTTATGAAGTTTGAAGTTAGGAAGATAGAGACGTCAGCGTCCGTCATGCTGCCCCATTGTGTGTTTCATGACGTGAAACATACAATTCATATAATTGGATATACAGAACATAGAAGACATACGAATCATTTTACGTTTCATAATATGAAACAAACAGTGTTGCCTTTTTAGCCCCTCTGAAAGGCATTCAGGGTTACGGCGTGGTCAGAGATAGATGTGGTGTGAAACACTTAGTTCAAGTTTTGTAATATTGTATAAATTATTAGAGTTATTGACATGTGTGCATCCAGAGAACTCTTCGAGGTATTTTGGTAATGTAGATTTTATTATACTTATTATATTGTGTGATCTCTGTTGCATATTATTGTGTAAAAATGTGTCTAGTCATTAATCAAGGCTGCCTAGGTGATTAAATTCTCTAATAGTTAATCTTATGTGAGATAGAATAATTTCAGAATTATAGGTTCACTCATTTAACAAGAAATTGAATATTATGTCCAAATTTCATTGTTAAAGATTTCATTCATTTATCAAAAATTTGAGATAAACAACAACTGTAATGTGTAGTTTAGATTGAATTTTTATTTTGGTGTAATAACTAGTTATAAATTTCTTAATAAATAAAATCCCTCATGTCGCGAATGAGACCCAAAATCTTTAATAAGTATTTGAGATTCTTGCAAGTATTAAATGAGCTATTTAATTAATATCAAACTAGGTAATGATCTTTACCAATGTATGACCAGTATTATATAGTAATATTTTATTAAACATAGATATAATTGTATATTTGCAAGTATTAAATGAGCTATTTAATTAATATCCAACTAGGTAATGATCTTTATCAATGTACGACCAGTATTACATAGTAATACTTTATTAAACATAGATATAATTGTATACAGGCTGTTCTATGGTATTGAGTTTTTTGCTACCAAATTCCTTTTTCTTAATACCACGAACATAGTAATGGAATTTGGGTATAACTTATCTCTATGTGGAGATAATTATATAAATCGAAGTTCTGAATAGATTTATTGTTTTCTCTAAATAAAATGGTCTCCAAATAACCCATATTTGCGAACGTTTAATTCACCAAATTAAATAAATACCTGATTAATTCAAATATAAAATTCAGTTAAAATTTTAATATTCTTGAATACACGATATATTATTGCCCTAATATTTTGTTTTAATGGTAACCTTATCTCCCTGAACCTATTGTTGAAGTTTATACTTGACTAGCTGATGCGCGCAGCTTCGCCCGCGTAAAATATGTTTCCCGTGGGAACTTATTCCCGGGATAAAAGGTAATCTATGTGTTATTTCAGACTATAATGTATCCCTGTACCAAATTTCAGTCAGATCCGTTCAGCCGTTCGAGTGTGAAAGAGTAACAAACATCCACACTCACAAACATTCGCATTTATAATATTAGTAGGATTTATAGAGTGTGCTGACATTGCTTAGTAAGGAAAATCAGTAAGTATGGATGCGATTTAAATTAGTGACTGCTATATTCTCGATTTAATTGTAGGTTCAATAGTAGAAGTTTAGGGAAGTCTTAGGGAAATCTCGATTTACTTGTAGGTTCAATAGTAGAAGTTTAGGGAAGTCTTAGGGAAATAACTCAGATCAATGAATTTAGTATCTTTTAGTCTTTCTTTGAATTCACTTATGGTTACTGAAGGGCTATATTGGAAATTTATATACTGAATCTTTTCACTAGTCGAGGTAAATATTCTCTGTGACGTATTTCTTTTCTTCCAAATGTTCCTAAGACAAATGACATGGGCCCAAAAGACAGAGACTTATTCGACATACTTCTGGAAATGGAAATGTCACAGAGGAGGTTTTATTTCAACTATTATATTCTGAGAGGAAATATAATAACAAGACAAATGTGAATATTCTGTGTATGTTTCCTTTATTTCTCTTACTATGGATTTGATCATACTCAGATACGTTTCCTTATCAGAGATATAGAAGCTGATCTGTTGAATCAAATCGTCATACCATTTTTGAGTAATTTCATTTCTAATCAGACCTGGCCTTATATGCGATTACGCATAATAAGAGTCCCACAAACTCTTATAGAAACCCAAGCCCGAATGTTTGCAGTACAACTGCCATATACAAATATAACAAATGAGGTACCTCAATAAAGAACAAAAAACATACATAACACAATTGAAATAAATGCTCAGGCATTTACATAAGGCAAGGTTATCTATTATATATTTGATGCCAGATACCTTTTTTGTGTAAACATTATACTCACTGAAACCACTTGTTATTCTATATACAATATATTTGAAAGTGAATTACGTGTTTTACTAATACACAGGAGTGTTTCTCGAGAGGTTTTACATATCTCAAAGGACAAGCTTTCAGAAACTTGTTTACACAAATTTAGGTATTAGTCGATAGAAATTCAAATTACTAAGCATTTGAATTTTAATCCTTCATTTATTACAGTTGAATTGAATCACACAAAGTTTATCATTGATCTAAGTTGAATATTAACAGAGTTCATTCTTTAATGAGACAATAATGAGTTGTAGGACAAAGGTTTCTTACGAGTGTTCTAATAAGAGAGTGTTAAGTATTCGTGTATTGTTTTATATCTTAATAATTCAATCGCTTTAACATGCAATACGTCTGTGAGGCTAAATTCAAAGGGGACCTAGGATGTAGTTTCACAAAGGTATATTATAAATTTATAGGTTAACTAGACGATCGCAACAATATTAAATGGGTGGCAGGCTCAGCTACGGGCTTCCCATCACAAGTTTGCAATTTGAGCTACAATATATGACTAAAAAATATGAATGGTCCCTTAAGGACTTTACTAAATGTTCTTTAACAATAGACAAGGTACTCAAAACATCAAATGATAACACTGAGCGCCTTAATTGTTTCCTAAATGACCACTTATGCAATATTAACTGCCCTAAAGCAATTGAGCCGGTGGAGGCCCAGGGCGAACCGGTTACCGCTGAGCCCCTAGCTCCCATTACCACATGCTCGCCCAGTACATCAGTGGATATATTGTGTGACAGTGTAAATAATAGTAATAGTTGTACTAAATTAATTGTATTTAGTGATGATATTGGTACCAATCTAAGTTCATTTTTAAAACAAAACTCAAATTCAAGTTATTACTCGGTTATTAATAATTGCTATCCGGGTGCTTCATTAAGTGGTATTATGCAAAAGATATTAGAATATAAAGGAGATCATTCACGTTTCATACATTTTTGGGCCAATTCTGAAAGTGCCGGCCAGAAAAAATAAATGTAATATTCGCATAGAACACACAATTTCTAGCAAAAAATACTACTACATTAACCCTGTGCGTGCTATGGTTTTGTTGTTACATGCTTTTAAAACACGAGAAAAATGTTATTTTGATGATGTATTTTGATACATTTTATCACTTGAATAATGATTTGTTTTTACGTTATTCTATTGTAATATGAAATAATTATCATTTTACTAATTATCTACGTACCTACGCACAAACAAAACGTACCTAACGACGCACAACAAGTCAAAACTTGTTTCAAAAAACTTAGACAAAGGTGCCGAGCGCGCAGCCCCCCAGGCTCAAGCGACAGGTACCTGGCAAATCACCCCGCCACCTCCCGACGCCTGATGGGTGCGATGGGGCTCTACCACCAACCCCGGGGTCCAAGCCAGCCTCACCTGCGAGTGGTGAACCTGCTGATAAACGGACGAGGTCATGGCGCACAGAAAAGGAAAATTCGAAACTAAACCCTGTACCAACCCGTCTGGCCAGCGTGATACAGTAAGGTCAAATATCCTCCTATGATACACACAACAAAACAACGGCCCCTATAATAGTTCCCGGCACTCCCGCTGTTCCCAATCACGGCAGCGGTCGGAGTGACGGCGGGAGGGGGGGGGGGGTGCTAAGAATCTCCGAGTTACGGGAGGCTGCCGTACAAAACTGACCCTGGCTACGTTTAATGGAACTACTCTGCGCCTGGACGAGCGGCTCACCGAACTCGAGGTAGTACTAGGTGGTATTAACTGGCACATGCAGTATTGTGTGAGGTCCGAAGAAAGGGGGAGGACACACTAACCCTTGCATCAGGCGACCTGTTTTACTTTCGGGAAGGTGACGGAAGACATTCTTCTTCAAGGTGGATTGGCTTTATGGTGAAAAAGGACCACGTTAGCAGCTTTGTGGAGATCAGCAGTGTTTCGCCTCGGGTAGCGTACTTAAAACTGAGACTCACCAACAGGTACACCCTGAAGGTGATACAAGTGTACGCTCCGACCTCGAAAAGCACTGTCGAGGCAGTTGAGACCGTGTACGAGGACATAGCAAAGCACTACATAGTACTGCCAAGACTCACTACAGCGTTGTGATGGGGGACTTCAATGCCAAAGTGGGAGTACAAAAATGCGGCGAAACGAAGATCAGCCCCTTTGGTGTAGGGCGCAGAAATGACCGGGGCCATATGCTTGTCAGTTTTCTTGAGTCTCAGGGGCTCTTCTTGATAAACTCTTTCTTTAAGAAGAAGCCCCACAGAAAATGGACTTGGCGATGCCCCGACAAGGTCACAAGGAAAGAGATAGACTTCATCATGGCGGACAGGAAGTCTATATTTAGAGATGTCTCTGTGGTTAACAGGTTTAATACCGGTGGTGATCACCGACTTGTACGAGCATCTCTGAATTTGGACTTCCGAGCTGAAAGGGCCCGTATGATGAAGCCTACTCTCCGACCTACCGCGCTCCAGTTAGCCTCAGGAGCTGAGAGGTTCCAGTTAGAACTTCAAAATCGTTTTGATCTGCTGGAAACCACTGGTAATATTCACGATAAGGCCGACAATGTGGTCAGGACGCTACAGCAAGTGTCCCGAAGGTTTTTGTCCGGAAAAAGCAATAACAGGTGCTCTTAGCTCTCGCCCGAGACTCTCGAACTTATGAGAATAAGACGAGAAACGCCATCTACGCACTCGTCTTCGTCAGACCAGCGGGATTGAAATCTCAGAATTAGAAAGCTGATACGACGCGACCTTAGACGCTATAACACCAGCATCGTCGAGGCAGCGATCGAGCAGAACAAGGGTACCAAAGTATTTGCCCAACAGCTTGGAAGACCCCGTCTGATAAAACTGAAGACAGCGGATGGCAGAACTGTGACCTCCAGGTTCGAGATTCTCGAGGAAATTAAGAGCTTTTACAGAGACCTATATGCATCACGGACAAAAAGGCCGACGAGTAGGACCCTACTGATTGTGACCACCGAGTCCCACTATCGCGCCACTATAGCGAGGACATTCCGGACATCGATCAGGGCGAGGTGAGGGCGGCTCTCGGGCAACTTAAAAACAACAAGTCCCCTGGGGAGGACGGAATTACAACTGAAAAGGTGATAAGACCTTGCTGAGGAATTACAGACCCATCTCACTCCTGAGCCATGTTTACAAGTTGTTCTTGAGAGTAGTTATAAACCGCCTCGCCGGAAGGCTCGATGAGTTTCAGCCAAAGGAGCAAGCCGGATTTCGAAAAGGCTTCAGAACCGTGGACCACATCCATACTGTACGGCAGATTGTACAGAAAACAAACGAGTACAATCAGCCGCTGTGTATGGCTTTTGTGGACTACGAGAAGGCCTTTGAATCTATCGAAATAAAATACTCTTTATCTTTATTTTACATGCTCCTTTATGTAGGAACGAGAAATCAAAATTGGGCATAAAATATGCCTCTGCCTCATCCTTCGGAGAAACAGGTATAATTATATTATGTGTGCTTATATGTGTGCTGAAAGACATAATTAATAAAATAAATCACTATTCAACTGCTCATATCAATTAGAATGACACCTTTGAAATAACATTTTTCACGAATTTTAAAAGCATGTAACAAAAAAACCATAGCACGCACAGGGTTAATGTAGTGGTATTTTTTGCTAGAAATTATGTGTTCTATGCGAATATCACATTTTCTTTTTCTGGCCGGCACTTTCAGTTTTTGGTCCAAAATGAATGATGTCCTTTGAAGCTAACAGTAAAATAATAATTTTCTGTGCAAACAGGGGGAAAATTAGCAATGATGATTTGTCCCTATACATGAATTACATCTTAAACTTAAATGTCATACAAGTTGTAATGTTCACACATCCATTTATAAAAGGTGTGCCAGATTCGGAAAATTCATTTAGATATAAGATGAATTTGCGTTTAAATTTAATAAGTCAGTATAATAATAAATTTAATATAATTGACTTTAATTCTGTATTTAACACAAATTTGTCACATAGTAAGTTTATAGTCTATAATAATCACAAGGGTAGGTATTGTCTACCCAAATATTATAAAAGACAAATAGCAAGTTTGCTATTTAATTATTTTTATTCTGTAGCCAAAAACTTGGCTGACAAAACTGCTTTATTTGAGCAGAGTAGATTTAGGACTTTGGAATCTGTTCCAAGTAATTTAAATTAACTGCTGGGACAACAGAGGAATTACCCTCTAGCCAAAATTGTAAATTAATGGAGTTAAATTTAATTCCAAACCGTAATTTTATCGGAAACTGTCCTCCGAACAAAACTAAATTAAAAAATGTAGATTACATCAGCCTGGTGCATTATAATATTGCAACATTAACACAGGTCAAAGAGTTTGAATTGGAGCTGTTCATGAGCTCAGAAAATATTGAAATTGTTTGTCTTACAGAACATATGCGTAAGGAGTATGAGCTCATGTTCAGTTTCAGTAGTCACCGGGTTGGTAGTGCGTTCTGCAGGGTCAACACAACACGGGGGGGTTCGTTGATTTTATTAAATAAGAAATTAAAATATAAGGAACGGAAAGATGTTGTGTCCCTCTCTGTAGAGTGTACAGTTGAAATATCGTGCGTAGAATTGGAGCAATTCATAGTAGTATGCGTATATAAACCTGGAGTCTCACCCTTTTGTGAGTTTGAGGAAGTAATGGATAAAGTGCTATTTAAACTTGGAAAAACTAATAAACTCCTAATAGTGTGCGGTGATTTTAATGTTAATATACTTATAAATACGCGTCAGACCAATGATATCTTAAATTTATTTAAATCACACAATCTCACTAACTTATTTTTAGAGCCTACTAGATATTGTGATACAACAGCTACTTGTCTGGACAATATATACAGTGATATGTTGCCAGAAAGTAAGAGTATTATAAATAAGATAAAATCAGATCATACTGGGCAAATAGCATCTTTCAAGATCACAAGAGAAAAAGTTAAAAGACGTAAAATATTATGGAGACCAGTAACTAGTGACCGCTTGGAACGTATGCGAGTTGGACTTTGCAATAAACTTCCATTTTTAGATACTGGCTTAGATCCAAATGTAATGTATATGTTATTTTTTGATTCCTTTTACAATGAGTTCAACTCCGTATTTAAGTCTAAGGAAGTCACAATCGGTGATAGGCCAGCCTTCAGTGAATGGGCCACTGAGGATATACATAAAAGTAGACAAAAACTGTATGAACTATACTCAGAAAGACAGCTTAATAGAACAGATGAATTTCTAAATTATGTTAAAACTTATTCAAAAAAGTTTAAAGCAGACTGCTTAGCAGCCAAAAGAAAGTATATAAGTAATAAAATTCTCAATAGTGTAGACAAAGTTAAATCTACTTGGAAAATAATTAACGCAGAAAGAGGCCAAGCAAAATCGAATGATAATAATTTTAAACTTAAAGTAAATGGTGACATAATTACAACAGATGCCGAAGTCGCTAACGAATTTGAACAATTTTTTTCTCGAATTCCAGTAGATTTGACCAGAGCCCTAGGTTCTTCTACCCCAATAGCAGAATCCTTGTTAAAAGCAAATGTTCCTTGCTGTAATGAAATATTCAAATTCAGTAAAATTAGTATACACACTGTCATAAAAACTTTTAAATCTTTAAATATTAAGAAAACTGCTGACCTCTGGGGAATTTCTGTACATTTAGTTAATTCGTTAATTGAAATGGTTGCCCCTGAATTATCAATAATATTTAATAATTGTGTTGATAGTGGTGTGTTTCCTGACTTAATGAAGTTTAGTAAAATAACTCCTCTGTTTAAATCGGGTAGCACCTCAGATCCGTCCAATTTTCGTCCTATTTCTGTACTACCCACGTTTAGTAAAATCTTTGAAAAGGTAATGCTTAATCAAATGCAAAATCATTTTAATACAAATAAACTATTCCATACTAAACAATTCGGTTTCACGCGCGGTCGGTCTACCACGGATGCTGGAATCAAATTGTTAGAGTGTATATATGAGGCCTGGGAGGAGTCGTATGATGCTTATGGTGTATTCTGCGACTTATCTAAGGCCTTCGATTGCGTCCAGCATCAGACTTTAATTCAAAAACTTGATCATTATGGAATCCGGGGGACGGCCTTGGATTTAATTAGTTCTTACCTTAGAGATAGAGTACAGAGAGTAGTTATAAATGGTAAACAGTCAAATGGTTCTGCTGTAACAATGGGGGTGCCTCAGGGTTCAATTCTGGGACCTTTTCTATTTTTAGTGTACATAAATGATCTCCCTCACCTTATAAGAGACGATCACGAGGTAGTTTTGTTTGCTGATGACACATCTTTAATATTTAACGTTGAACGTGGACAACGCGATCTTGACGAAGTAAACAATGCCCTCTCTAGGGTAGTCCACTGGTTTAACGCTAATAATTTATTGTTAAACGAAACTAAAACAAAATGTATTAGATTCACCTTGCCAAATGTTAGGCTCGTTAACACTAGTATTAAGATTAGGGATGATCAAGTAGAATTGGTCGATGAAACTGTCTTTCTGGGCATAAAGTTAGACTCCAACTTGCAGTGGGGGCCTCATATCGAGAGAGTCTCGGGCAGACTGAGCTCTGCAGCCTATGCCGTTAAAAAGATCCGACAACTGACAGACATTAGAACAGCGCGTCTTGTCTACTTTAGCTACTTCCACAGTGTCATGACCTATGGCATACTATTATGGGGTAACGCTGCCGACATCGAATGTATCTTTGTGTTGCAGAAAAGGGCTGTCCGGGCTATCTATGGTATGGGGTTTCGGGAGTCATTAAGAGAAAAGTTTAAGGATATCAACATCCTTACTGTGTATTCACAGTACATATATGAAAACTTATTATATACTCATAAAAATAACAGTAAATTTATTAAAAATAGTGATATCCATAACCTAAACTTAAGAAATAAGAATAAATTGGCTGTACCTAGATTTAGGCTTAATAAAATAAGCAATTCTTTTGCGGGCAATTGTATTCGAATGTACAATACATTGCCGACAGCCATAACAGGTTTGTCAGTTAATAAATTTAAAAAACTAGTAAAACTTAAATTGTACCAGAAAGCTTATTATAGCATTAAAGACTTTCTAGAAGACAAGACTGCCTGGCAGTGACACGAATTGCTCCTTTCTACATTTAAAAAACAAAACTGTATTAGATACTAAGATGAATAAGAGGGACCGGACTGAGTTTCTTGGGGTGTTCTTCTCAGTCTGTAGCATTTCCGAACCCCCGGTAGAGTCACAAAAATTTTGACAAACCTAAATATTTTTTTAAAAATTTCAAAGGGAATAAATTTTATTTTATTTTATTTTTTTTATTCTACTGGGAAAAAAAATCTCACTAGTTCCGCCACGTAACTATTGGGACAAAAAGTCTCACTAGTTCCGTCGCGGAACAACTGCCGCGGAACTACTGGGAATGAAGGGTGCAGTTGCTCACGTTTTGCACGCTCGAGCGCGTCCTATGTAAGCACATCAATGTAACGCATAGAGCAACGCGAACTGTGTAAGCGCGCGTTGCTCTGTGATGTTACGTAATACGTCACAAAGAACGCAAAACTGACAGCTTGACCTCGCTCTCTGTCTGATATAACCCTTAAAATTCATTCTTCACAAGATACGCTACAGTTATATACTTTATCACCTTGTAGGACACTCCCGCAATGTCTAATGTAGTGTTGTGTGTAGTCAAGTAACATTAAACAACAATCAAAGATATTCCATTCCAGGCCACCACATAATTCCATTAGACGCATTGCGAATTCCACTTATTACCCAACCTTACGATTTACTACATCGCATTACGGCACCCTGAAGTAACTTTCGTGTAGCATTAGTTACATCGCAGAATCTCGCAAGTAATCAACGCTGAGAAATCCTGAGGCGTATTTGGAAACGACGTCCTATCTCCGCTTCAGGCATCACTCGAGCGCGAAGCAATTAGGAGGGGCCATGGAGTACGCGAATGGATAATGGATATGCTTTATATTCAGTCAGCAGCGGTAAAAGTCAATAATTACTGTAATTGTGATTGGAACCGCAATCAAATACTTCTCACTGGTGTTCTACACTTCGCTCTATTGTACCACATACCTAGTATCGTAGTAGTCTATGTTCCTATTCTCTTCTTTTTCTTTTGATTAATGTGAGAGAAAATCCTTTATGAATGCTATGCCGGAGTCCTCACGTAACGCCCAACAGCCTACGGTTGGGAGGCCCGGGTAAACCCTCGGAAGGATGTCCCAGGACAAGATTATTTTTCTCTTCTTGAATTGAATATTTAGCTCGCTATGATGATGCCGTCTAGTGGAAAGCCATGTCGTCATTTAGCGTTTGGAGGCCACTCGCACAGTCTACAAGAGTGGTCCTCAATTTGGCGACCCTATTTCCTACAGAGTTATTTCGTTTTGTCATAGGTATTTGATAACCTAATCATCATTTATTTACGAAGTTATATCCGCATTTCCTTATAAAACTACCCATATATAAAATCTCTAAAAGTTACTGAACTAAGGTCAAAGTTACAAATAGAGTTACACATGGAACAGATTGGGCCTTCCATAAGGCGTCATTACTGATACGTTAGACTTAGTAGCAGGTGTTAGAAGCAATCTACGGGAACGAGCGAAATCGTAGGGTTGCCCAAAATGAAGCGGGCGACTTCCCGGCGAATCCCTTTACACTCAAAGGTGAATTGGAACTCTCACGTTTCAATTCAACTTTGAGTGTAAAGGGATTTTTTATACAACCTACACTAATGCTGAGAAATAGCTGTCATTTCCAAAAATATGTAAAGGTCAAGTGACACTGACAGGTGCTAAGATTCTAGCATATGATTCAGAAATAATACCGTTATTTACGATACGATGAGACGTAAAGAATTCCTAATATTTTGGTTTTTAGTTTCTAATATTCACAATATCAATTTAAAAAATTAAACGGGAGTCCTCGACCTTGTATATAATGTGGCAACCCTATAAGCTACAAAACTTGATAGCGGATGGCGTTGACGTATAATTTCGAATGAAACGAATGAGGAACCCAATAGAAAGAAATTATTAATTGAGCCTACTCAAAAAATATATACCGTAACGAAGGGATGCTGTTTTTTCTGAATAATTCTTAAAAAAATCTTACAAAAATAACGAAATAATTACAAAATCACCTTCTAAATCCATAAGGTTCAAAGGAGGTAACTTTCGCACACCCTTCTTTAACCTTTCTATTGCAGTTCATCAGTCTATTAGGTATAATAGTTCACTATTCGTGAAGATATTTGAATGTTTGTTAATCAATCATGCTCTAACAGCCGAATGGATCTGGCTAACATTTTGTTGATAGATTATAGTCTGGAATAACACATAGGCTAATTTTTTTTCTGGAATACCATGGAATACGAGAAAGAAAAGAAAATAGCGCGCGGGTGAAGCCGTGGGCACCATTCAGTTCGAACTCTTGGCCTATTTTACGTTTGAGTTTTAATATCTGATGCATAATATATTGCAATATACTCGTATGCAGATTATGCAGTCTAGATCCTATAGCATAAGCTTATAGCTTAGTTTGGGCTAGATATGTGAGAATGGCCAACAATATTTATGTATTTATATAATATACTAGACGATGATCGCAGCTTCGCCCGCGTAAAAATCGGTACCCGTTCCCGCATCCCGTGGGAACATTTTTCCGGGATGAAATATAGCTTGTGTTATTTCAGACTGTAAGCTATCTCTGTACCAAATTTCAGCCCAATCCGTTTAGCTGTTAGAGCGTGATTGAGTAACAAACATCCAAACATCTTCACAAACTTTCACATTTATAATATTAGTAGGATTCTAGGCAATTCTGAAAAGCTGCCACCTTCTCAGAAAACCATCCCAGAACACTATAATTATAAAAGTTCCAAACATCATTTTATATAACAAACCATGAGTAAGTCTTGTCTGTAACTGTGAGCATTAAGTCGTAAAATGTGTACTTAAACTTCATACATAACCAGTTTCAGTTGCGGTACTGCGAGGAGATGATAATGTTAGTTAAGAACAAGAGCCCTTACACCCAAAGAGCCCATGTCACCAAGATTTATAGTTAACCTCAAACTTCACCGACTGTGAACCATTTGATATGGCTATCAGTACGTACTAATTTGAATATACAGGGTTATTTGTAATATATTCTATACCTTACCATTAAGGTAAACAGTGAAAATACATACAGTAAGTACCCTTCGGCCGTACATAACTGTGTAGTCAGTACAAACAAATAAAGATCAGATTCGAAAATCAGTAAAAACAAATGACGATCGTATCCCAATCACCTTTTGCCCTATATATTTAAGGTGGTAAAATCGAGCACCGACCCATTTTTCGTGCAAATGTGTTTGTTGGTTTCAAATCTTATTACTGCCACTATAGATTTAGAATTATTCGCTAGTAGTTTCATTTATGACTTCTATCTTAGAGTGTGCCAAGAGAAGATTTTGAGAATTTCATCTACATTTTTGGTAATAAAACGTCATAGAACTAAAGTTATAAAATATAGAACTAAAGAAGCGCTCGTGGCCCCGTGGACTTAGTGCTCTGTAAACGATCACTGCAGTAAGCAACTTTCACTATGGCCGGTCCATGGATGGGTGACCATCCATGTGATCACTTTGCGACATTTATTTGAGCGTTTCCGTGCTTCGGAAGGCACGGTAAGCCGTTGGTCCCGGTTGCCAGTAAAATGGCAGTCGTTAAGTCAAGTTGGAGACTTTATTTCAACAGCAGGCAGTCACAACCTGCGCCTGTCCATTTAAACACGGCAATACGGCTCACCACCTATTACGTGGGACAAATTATACAAAGGTGAAATGTGGGCATATAATATGCCTCTGCCTACCCCTTCGGGGATAAAGGCGTGACCATATGTATGTATGTATGTAGAACTAAAGTTCTTCATTGTTCTGTACAAGAGACGCCTGTAAGAGGTTATTAGTATAACACGAATAACCCAGTATTATTGTACAATGTAATGTAATAAAGGCCCTTGTTTCGTGGCAGTAAGCCAGACAACTTCTTTTTGATTGAAAATGTGCCAAGTCTCTACGCGCGCTGGCTTCCTTAGACTAGAATGAGCAATGACTTTGATGAAAATAATAATGTTAGAACCGTTTTGGTTTCTATTAACGAATCTTGGGTAAGATAATGGAATACCTATAACATATGTCATCAGTCAGTTGGTCCGATAGGAATAAAGTCCCTTATCGAGTTCCACTCTGTACAACGGTTGGTCGGTTTAGTTGGTCGGAGTGGAAAGACAGCTGTAGATGTGCACTAATGTGCAGTCAAATTAAAATCTCCTTAATAATTTAAAAAAAGTGTATTTTCATGATATCTTTTCATCAAAAGAAGTAGGTACACAGGTGAATTTCCATCAACAGATACATTCCTGTAGAAAAGTAGCTCAGTTCTGTGAAGTCTTAATTAATGTACCTACACAACTATTTTCACTATATGGTTCCCGCGGCTTCACATGAATGAAATTCTGTTTCTGTACCCGCTTTTCCTGCGGGTAAATAGATCGGTTAAAACGTGAAAAAGTTCTTCTGTGTCCGTGAATAGATTGAAACAAACATACACGCATAACGTGTATAATATTTACTAATATTATACATGTGAAATTTGTTAGTAAAAAGGCAAATAATCGACTGAATTTTTTTTAACGTTCATCTCACGTTACGCCCAACAGCCTATAGTTGGGAGTCCCGGGTAAGCCCTCGGAAGGATGTCCCAGGACTTCCAACAGTGATTGACTGGATAAGAGCGGTATTTTCTTTACGTGTGGAAACTTTTACGGCCTCTTACCGACTAAAACCACACGGTGCACTACCACTGACAACGGCTGAGCCGCGAATCAGCCCTGGGAAGAAATTCCTGGGATGGATAAGAACTGTTTATACATCATGTATTTATTCATCATTGCCTGATATTTGCACAGTGTGGCGACGGGGTCCCGAGTAGCGACGGGTAAGAGTATAAAATGTCGCCACCTCAATACATCCCGAGGGTGCCGAGAGAGCCGACTAGGAGAACATTTTCGCAAAATATTCATTGCGTAGCGAAGGAAAACTCGAAATGAAACCCGTTTGTCAGTAAACTGACAATCGTTAAGTCAAGTTGAAGGCCTTATGGGCGGCTTGAAAAAATTTAACGGCGGGTCGCGAACATGCGCCTGTTCATTTGAACACGGCAATAGGCTCACCACTTATTACGTGGGAAATAAAACCAAAAGGTGAAATGTGGGCGTATACTATGCCTCTGCCTACCCCTTCGGGGATAAAGGCGTGACTAAATGTATGTAATGTATGCATGTATGCCTGATATTTAATTCCATTTGTGACATCTTTACCTCTGTACAGCAGAGATTAGTATACACAACGAAACTGGTTATACATACCTATGTGCTGATACTTAACCAAATCCAATATCCAGGGCGTTATTAGGTGTATTAATTAACCGTGGATGCTGCATTGGCTTTGGTTCGGTTCACTGGCTCGCTGCTTCCTTAATAGGCAATATACACATAGTTTGTATACTATGTGTATGTGAATATTGATGTATTAGCTTGACAGAGAATCACTGTAGTTAAGACACGTAAATCTTGTAGATGAAATTTTCGTTATGCAAATCGCGTCACGTCGCAGTGTATTTGGTCCATACTTTACCGAGTGGTAGAGTTTCGACCAAATACACCGCGACGTGCTAAATATTTAAAATAAATTTGTGGTTGCTCTGTAGAGTTACAGAGCAACCGCAAATTCATTTTCAATAACAGTTTAGCTCAACATGATTAGCGAATTGAGAGCTACTCGCACAGTCTCTAAGACCATTGATAGTGGTCTTTAAGTTAGCGGCCCAATGACGCTACTTCAGCTCAGCTCCGTTTGAAGGACCCGGGATTTTAAGAGGGGATAATACGTGCGCTGGCAGCGAATTCCAATGTTTTATGACTCGACAGAAAAACGATACGCAAAATAATAGGTATACATGGTGGTGTTTTATAATCAGGGGACGATTTTCCTGAAGAGTAAAACTGTACGACTCAAAGGCGGTACAACTAGTAAGGTACCATAAATTCACCATCTATAATAGACACTAGCTGACCCTCGCGACTTTGTTTACGTCATGATGTATGAAAGGAGAGGTATTTCTTCATCAGACTCATCAAGTAGGCGTGTGAAACTGTCATGTTTTTGAAAAAATTAAATAAAAACTAAACCCAGAACCCCACCCAAACGTATGATACCCAATATCTCCAGTATGAAAGGCCAGTATGAAAATGCGAGAGGCATAAAAGCGTGACGAGTATGGTACTAGAGGAATAAGAATGAAAGACGATAGTTTTAAGGTTTAGCTAGTTTAGATTAAAGAATGAAAGGTCGGGAAAGCGTGAAAGTGCGAGAGGCATCAAAGCGAGAACTGGAATGATAAAGAGAATATGGGTGAAAGAGGATTAGCTTAGATAGGTCCGAGATGCCGGGGGCTCGGGGACGCCACCCATGATGGAAACAGACAAAGCCGGCGACGCAGTGGCTCGGTGCTGATGGGCCCACGGAAGTGTGCCCAAATGTGCCAGCACTGCAGTTTGCCGATGCCATTTTTATTTCATAAGAAACGGGCTATGTGTCCCCGCCCCCGACATCTCTTAAAGTAGGTCAAAAAGCCCCGCGGGGCTAGATTCTATGATTAGGAGCTAGTAAGACAAATGTACAGCTAGACTTTGCCCATGGCAGAGATGCGGAAAAAAAAGAAAAAAACTGTCATGTTTGCTTAATCATAAAATAGTTTAAAGATTGAAATGTTTTAGAATTATTTTACAATGCCTTTAATCATTAAGCTCTTTTATGGTTAAGGGAATTATATTAAATCGGAGTACGCGGTAAGAAATTACAGCTAAAAAAAACTATTTCATCTTTCATCCCTTTCCTCTTGAAGGAACCCAGCAAATTATCTGAATCAAAAGTATTCTCGAATCTTTCTCGGATCATAAGCTTTTTTAAGCAATTGTGCCAAATTTCATTCAAATTGATTCTGTAGTTGCGGCGTGATACTTATACGGGATACAGATAGACAGACAGACACACACAAAAATTTTCAGTTTTATTACCCGAACTGCCGAAGACGGGAGGGTAATGTTTTAATATATGTAATGATTGTACACGCATTGATTAGACTGAAAAAGTAATATGGACGAGTTGAAAAGATAAAAAGACACCGCTCTTGAGTTTCCCACAAATTACCTACTGAATTGTAATCTGGATTATTCGCCGAACGTAATGTACGATGTAATGGTAGCGTGTGGGTGAAAATCCTTTTTAGGCTTAGACCATATAACACGGGACTAGCCTTTGCGAACCACCGCATACAAAAATATTCTGCCAGTTTTCATACAAGTGAAGGGGGAAACACAAAGACATAAAATTTCATTGCATTTAAAAATGTATTAATCGACAAACGCGTAATGGCTGTTGTGTGTTAATTGTTATTGTACAGTCAACTACAATGTAATGTACTAGTTTAATCATATAAAATGATGTACTGATGTACAGGCTTTTCATAAAGCCAAAAGACCAAATGGTCATGTGCAATGGCAGAAAACAATGCTTAAGTAAGTCGCATCCTGTGGTTAGATGATCTAAGTTTTTAGGCCATTTACTAATTTTTTCTCCATTCTCCTTGGCCTTAATCTCTTTCCTAAATAAAAAGTAGAGCATTGTTTATTTCACACTCATGGGTTTATTCACCATCAATCAGGTTCTGTTGATTGATTTTGACTTTGATTTTTGTAGAAAAAATGTAGCACTGGTAACAAATGTGAGTGCCTGATGTATTTTAACTTTTTTGTCAGATGTATAGTGACTTGTTACTAGGTTTTTAAGTGAAGAACTGATTAAGTATAAGAAATGTTAAATTTGCAAACTTGGACGTTCTGTTAGAATGGAAATGATGAACGACTTTTTAAAAAAAAGGATTTTAATTAAAAGCACCGTTAATACAGTATACGGTATAGAAATAAGGTAAGCGTCCTTATTCTTCAGTGATCCGACCCGAACTGAAGCTCGATTCTACTACTCTAGACTAGGACTGTAAGCCTCAGGGGCAGGGATGCTGTGTCAGCATCTAGTCAGCTTCTTTAGGGACAGTTGAGGGATGTAACAGCCCCCCGGTTAAGAATAACTTCCTCCTATTTTAGAGAAGTTATGTTATTTAATTTATTCTAATTCGAGGCATTGGAATATCTTCGATTCCAGAATCATTATTTTCGACATCTACGTTTTGATTTCTTTCAAACGCGTTTGGACACTTACCAAATTTTTTACAAAGGATATAAATGATTAAAATTAGTACGATTACGATTAGACAATATGTTAAAATTGGAATATGGGAGTTATATAAAACTGGAACAGAATCGTTGATAACATTGTCAATTTGATTTATTATTTTGCTATCAGCAATGTTAGGTAAATTTTCTAAATTTATTTCAGATAGCCTTAAGGGCGGTAATTCTGGTACAATTATGTTGAATCTACTTAAATTACAACAAGCTTCTGCAATAAGGTTAAAATCGGAATGTAAAGGTTTTATTTCTAAGGTTAATTTTGATTTCGCGACCAGTTCCCGGTTCTTACAATAGCCGATGCAATCGGGGTGTAAGTTCAAAATGCCTGTGCCTAATAGTTTAAATTCTGTGGTGTCATTTCTGCATTCTATATAGAGTCTAGTTGGTTCTGATTGTACGTAAATCCAGCTATTGCCTTGAAGTTTCTGCCAAATATCTAAATTACCACGTATAAATTTAGTTTTACATTGTTCTGGGAGTTCTTTTACAATTTTCGACAATATTTCTCCCTCACAGTTAGGAACATTTTCAAGTGATTGGGTATTGGTGTGGTCACAAATATATATTTGATTGATGGATTTCCGGCAGTTATTCAAATCTGAAAGGCATATGTAGAATAATTTATCTTTACTTAACGCTATATAATTACAAGTAGGCACAACCATAATATAGGCATCCGGGTTTTGTGCAACGTATGGTACTGGTACTGGGATTGCTTTGTAAAGACTAAATTCGGTTTTGTAAACCAATGGAATCCGCATGACATATACAATTTCGTTTCCTGTGGAGTAACATGATAGAATAGATAAATCAATTAAAGCATGAATATTCTCCAAATTTAAACTTAATGGTAATTCCTTATAATTTGACAAGCTTAAAATGCTATCGGACAATTCAGAGTAAAGTTGTTTTGGAGTAATTACAGATGGATGAAGACTATGACTTTTTGTAAACATTATAGAATTAAGTATATCATCCAGCTTGAACGACAGTGTAAGTAAGCCAGATGTCAGTTCATTATAAATTTCATTTAGTCTTGACTTAATAAATATCTTAGTGTTTATAATTGATGCATCTTTAAAAGCTATGCTTAGGTTTTCAACAGCGCTATTCAACCGTTCTTCATTTAATTGTATAGTCTTTATAGTTTCATTAAATCGCAAAAGAGCAGTTTTAGTCATTAAAATATTTTCTTTAAGTAAGGAAGCAAGTTTAATATTTTTACCATCTAATGTTTGAATAGCGTTATTATAGTTTATTGCATCATTTTCATCCATTGTGCCTATGATTTGTTTAAAAACGGAACCGATACCGGCAAACCAAGCGGATCTTCTGTCGCGATTCGCGGTTAAATGGGAAATAGCTTCATAGTCTTTTTCAGAGTCTGCCAGTCGAGTCATGAGGGGTTGTAGTATGTTAAAACACTCGGAGTCTTCTATTGTCTTTAGTTCAAGGCACAATACTTTTGTCTTTTCTATAACATTCTTGATATTCTGTATATGCGGTTCTATATATGTAATGTCTATTGGTACTAGTACATGGAGATAGTCATCTGATGTCCTAACGGTCCCTACAGGGTCGAAGTGGATTCCTGGACTTTCTGTAATCGGTTCCAAGGTGTCCGATGCCACGAGAAATGGGTTTGTTGAGATTATCCTGGAATTACAAGACGAAGGAGAGTGAACGAGAGTAATATAACTAACTATAGCTAAGAATACTGATAGCGATTAGCCTATATCTATAATTTAATTACTACTATTACTATTATCATTATCATTGGCCAACTTTAATTCGTCGAAATGATATTTTACATGTCGACGATTTATCAAAATGGTTAACGTATTGTTACCATTGATTTTGAGAACCTTGTAAGGCCCTTTCCAAATTGGCGAAAGTGCCTTACGGAGCCTAAGGTGGTTCTTAACGTATACCATGTCGCCTACCTTATACCTAATAGGGCGAGTATGTTGGTCATAATAATTTTTTGACCTTGTCTTTGAGATACGCATGTTTTCAACAGCCTTTTCTCTGGAATGCCGCAGTCTTTGTTGTAACATCCGGACATAGCTACTATAAGTAGGTTCAATGGATGTATCATACACTGAAGTCGGTATGATCGGTTTATGACCGAAAACTAATTCATATGGAGTAAAGTGAGTAGTGGAATGTACACTGGTATTGTATGTAAACATGGCTGTAAAGACATATCTTGACCAGTTACTGTGGTTTTCGTCTACAAAGGATTTTAAATATTCTTTTAAAGTAGAGTTACTTCGTTCCAGAGCACCCTGAGTTTGTGGATGGTAGGGGCTAGACCATAATTGTCTAATTTTTAAAAAGCTGCATGTTTGTTTGAATAATTCTGCTGTAAAATTTGTTCCTTGGTCTGTCAGTACTGTTTTGGGTATACCGAATAAAGTTATGAAGTGTAACAGGCATTCAGCACTCTCTTCTGCTGAAGCGTTAGGGATAGGATACGCGATCGAGTATTTGGTTAGATCGTCTTGTAAGGTTAGTATATATTTATGATTAGTGGTCCCACTTTCAGGGAGTGGACCAACGATGTCTAAGGCAACTCGTTCAAAAGGTTGCGTTGATGTTGACGTAATTTGCATAGGTGCCCTATTAATTCTTCGCAATGCTTTATTTGTTTGGCATTGTTCACATCTCTGAACATAGCTTTCTACATCACTGCGCATATTACGCCAGTAATAGCGTTCTTTAATTCTATTGAGCATCCTATTGGAGCCTAGATGACCGGCAATTGGGATATCATGATTTTCTCTAAGTATCCTATTTATTTCTTCACCAGAAGGGTAAATTATTAAATTCTTATATATATTTATTTTAATTGCCGTTTCATGAAATATGTAAGAGAGCATATTAAATATCTTTAAGAAATTGTGAGCATCAAAGGGGTTGCGGAAATCTGAGATACTAAATTCATTATGGTTATTGCTAATTAATTCAGATTTTATATTCTTTAAGCTTTTGAAGATATCTTCGTAGTTACAATTATTGAAATTATATACTTTTATAAACAGAAGGTAATATTTTATTCCGTTATTTTCAAAAGACAGGAATGAATGTAAACTTCTCTCTCTGGTAAGGATTTCTTCAGAATTTGTGAGGTTTCCGATAATTTCGTATATGTAATGATTCGATTCATCAAGATCGATTGAGGTAGGTACATCGTTAATCTGAGTATCAAATTGGATAGATTTATTTTGGATTGTTCTAAGAAATCTCGAATAAGAATCATTAGAATCGTTACTTGGAAGTGGCGCACGAGACGTTGATGGAATGGGAGCTTCGGAAGGAGATGAAGCTGGATTTTCAGGAGGTGTTGGAATATCGAAGTTTTCGGGAAGTTCGAGCTCTTCCAAGTTATCGGGAATTTCAAGACCTTCTGGTAATTCTAGAAACTCAGGCGAGTCGAGTATTCTACTGGGACTTTCTAAGCTAACAGGTCTTTCTTCTGGTTGGGCAACTACGGGTTGAGTCTCAGGATGGGCATTATCGCTGAGTACATTTATTGGTTTGTCATTTTGAACGTTATCTATTGGGTAACGTGAAAGGGCATCTGCGTTGCTATTTATTTTACCCTGTTTATATTCAATATTATAGTTACCACCAAACTCTTCTAATTTCAGCCTCCAACGGACGAGTTTGGACCCTGGGTCCTTACAATTAAAAAGCCACTTTAGTGGTCTATGATCTGTCACAATGGTGAACTTATGTCCATAAATATATGGACGAAATGTTTTAGTACCAAATATAATAGCTAGACATTCTTTTTCTGTCACACTATAGTTGGTTTCAGCCTTATTTAGGGTTCTGGACGCGAATGCTATTGGAAGGTCTTTTCCTATTACTCCTTGTGAGAGTATAGAAGAGATTGCATAATTGGATGCGTCACAGGTAAGTATGAAAGGTTTCGTGAAGTCAGGATATATTAATATGGGAGCTGTGATTAATTTGTTTTTCAGATTCTCGAATGCGAGTTGTTGAGAATGTGACCATATGAATGGCGTATCTTTCTTTAAGAGAGTGGTAAGAGGTTTTGCGATTTTTGAGAAATCTTGGATGAATCTACGATAGTAGGATACTAGGCCTAAAAATGATTTTATATCTTTAGGACATTTGGGAATAGGAAATAGGCTCACGGCCTTTATCTTTTCTGGGTTTGGTTTTAGACCGTCTTCGCTGATAGTGTGTCCGAGGTAAGTCACTTCCTTCCTCAGGAACTCACACTTATCGGGCTGGAGTTTAAGATTGAACCTACGCAGTCTCTCAAATATATAAGTTAGTTTAGTGATATGGGTATTAAGGTCAAATGAATAAATTACAATGTCGTCGAGATACACAAAACATTGTATACCCTGGAGACCACTAAGGACGGTATTCATGAGGCGCTGGAACGTCGCAGGAGCGTTTTTTAGTCCAAATGGCATTTTAATGAACTCAAAATGACCTTCTGGGACACTAAAAGCCGTCTTGGGTCTGTCTTCAGCCGTTACCTGTATTTGGTGAAACCCAGACGCTAAGTCTAATGTCGAAAAGTACTTGCTTTTACCCAGTTGGTCTAGAATCTCACTTATCTGTGGTATGGGATAGCTTTCGCCTATAGTAAGGTCATTAAGCTTTCGGTAATCGATCACGATGCGCCATTTTCTTTTTCCAGATGCGTCGACTTTCTTTGGGACGATCCATATTGGCGAAGACCATGGTGAAAGAGAGGGTTCTATAATACCCTGATCGAGCATTTTATCTATTTGAGAAGCCACTTCTCTTTTGTGGACTTCTGGAAAACGATACGATTTTGTATTTACAGGTTGTTCGGAAACGGTTTTTATTCTATGCTGCATTGCTTCTGTATGCGTCAACTTATCATTGGGAAGATGAAAAATGTCAGAATACAATGAACATACTTCTAGTAGGGCTTCACACTCTTCGCTGTTGAGATGTGAAGTTCTAAGTTGCGTCAGAACTTCTTTGGTTCTATCGGCGCAAGAATTTTGAGGGATTTCGGGATTAAAGTTTAATATAGGTATGCAATCTTCATGCATAGGTTTTAGAATTAGTGCTTTATTTGAAGCGAATGACAATATCTTTTCAGATGTATTTACTAAGGTAAGGTTTACTCTTTTATTGTCTTTGACTCTGACAATACAATTTGCGACTAAGAGAGAATCGGGGAGACGTTCATCGATAATGATACCTTTTTTTAATTCTGGGTTTGCAACAGAGCATTCTATTGTCATTTCTGACCGGGGTGGAATACTATAAACCGGGTCTGAGAATTTCAAGCGCAGAGACTTCTGATCAAACCGCAAGACATTTCGATTATAATCGATGTTGCAAACGTAATGTTTCATGAAGTTATTACCTATTATTCCGTCGTATACTGGAAAGTTTACTTCATCATCAACTACGTGGAATTCGAAAGGTAAGGTTTCTTTGTTAAATTTAAATTCTAAATGGAAATTCCCCAAGGTAGGTATTAATTTCTTATCAGTGCCTATACCTTTTAATTGTAAAATTAAGTTATTTAATTTCAGGTTAGAGAACTCTTTTATAGCAGATTTCCTGATGAGACAGACGGTGGCTCCCGTATCAATCAACATCGACAGGGGGCGATCGGAAACATTGGTTTTCACCAACACATGAGGTAAGGATATTTTGGAAGGGTTATTATGTATTTCACAAATAATTTCTTTTTCTTTTTCAGATGGAGCAAGAAGATTTGGAAGATTGGACAGGCCTCGAGTTTCGGGCTGGTTACCGCGTCCATGGGCCATAATTGATTCGGGATGACCACGAGTTTCGGGCTGGTTACCGCGTCCATGGGCCATAATTGATTTGGGATGACCACGAGTTTCGGGCTGGTTACCGCGTCCATGGGCCATAATTGATTTGGAATGACCACGAGTTTCGGGCTGGTTACCGCGTCCATGGGCCATAATTGATTCGGGATGACCACGAGTTTCGGGCTGGTTACCGCGTCCATGGGCCATAATTGATTTGGAATGACCACGAGTTTCGGGCTGGTTACCGCGTCCATGGGCCATAATTGATTCGGGATGACCACGAGTTTCGGGCTGGTTACCGCGTCCATGGGCCATAATTGATTTGGAATGACCACGAGTTTCGGGCTGGTTACCGCGTCCATGGGCCATAATTGATTTGGAATGACCACGAGTTTCGGGCTGGTTACCGCGTCCATGGGCCATAATTGATTCGGGATGACCACGAGTTTCGGGCTGGTTACCGCGTCCATGGGCCATAATTGATTCGGGATGACCACGAGTTTCGGGCTGGTTACCGCGTCCATGGGCCATAATTGATTCGGGATGACCACGAGTTTCGGGCTGGTTACCGCGTCCATGGGCCATAATTGATTCGGGATGACCACGAGTTTCGGGCTGGTTACCGCGTCCATGGGCCATAATTGATTCGGGATGACCACGAGTTTCGGGCTGGTTACCGCGTCCATGGGCCATAATTGATTTGGAATGGGTGTCTATTCTAGAAATAATCTGTCCCGTGCGACACCTACCGGGGACAGAGCCTAGTTTAAATCGTTATCGACTTGGTTATCTACTTCGTCGTAACCTTCTGCAGGTTCTTCTATAAAATGAATATGGGATCTTGATTCACTTCTATGTGACGTGGACGACGTGCTCGGTTGAGCAATCGGGGAAAATGGTTTTGTAGATTTATCAGAGAATTTATTATTATTATATCTCCGTAACTGACACACTTCTAATACGTGACCGGGTTTTTTACAATACCTGCAGAACGCAGAAAAAGTTAAAAGGTTTCTGAGGAACCCCATTACGACGAATCGGTTCAGTAGATTTCGGTTTCTGTAGCATATTTTGCCTGTAAGAATATTGTTGTATTTTTTCTTCGGAAATTGCATGGTTAATTGCCTCATTGAGGTTTCTTGGATCCCTACATCTGACTATGTTGGCTATTCTTGGAGTAAGTCCACTCGTGAAGGTATGGAGGGCAAGGTCCTCCATGGCGGCTACTCTGCCGACGAGCTCGCTCTTTTTATGGTTGCCAACAGAAATTTCGGTCAGCAAACGGGAAAGACATGTTTCGATTCTCAAGGAAAATTGGTTGACGTTCTCCTGGTGTCCCTGCCTACACTCTTGGAGTTCTGTTAATAGGTGAGCGTAATGTTTACGCTCCCCGAATTGATTTTTTAGAAATTCTTTTAAGCTATTCCAGTTCTCGAACTCTTTTATTGAGCACGCTGACTCGGCTTTGCTCTCTAATTGGCTAAGAATGTATTTAAAAACAATATCTTTCTGAAAAGAACTTGATAGCGATATTGCGTTATCGCAATTACTTATGAAGGCATTAACTCGCTCTCGACTGCCGTCGAAGGGTTTGATAAATTTTAAAATTACGTTTAGGGAAATACCCTTTTCAATTTCTTCCTTGGCTGACCTGGAGTCCGTGATTATAAAATAATATTAAGATTACGAGTTAGAACAAAATAATATATCACGAGAAAATAATTATCGAGAAGCAAACGGAGTTTGTTTAAGTCTAGACAGGACGAGGTTGAAATTCCTCGCTTATCGCAGGCACAACGGATGTTCGTCTGGCGCTACAATGTATTATAAGTAATCTTAACAATAAGAAGTATTACATTAGACTTAGGACACTTGTAGTTCTAAAAATAGCACATACTTTGAAATGAGAATGGAAATGGATAAAGTTAAATTATTTCACTCACAGTAGTATTACGATACTTAGTTTCATTTTTCATGAACTGGAACTTCCTCTGGAACTGGATCTGACAAGTTGCTGGTCCTGGTCTGCTAAGTACGGAGTTCCCAAGGGAGGCGCTTACTTGGCGCTCTGCTCCAAACCGCTTACAGGGTGCCTGGTCCTTGCCGGTTAAATGAGGCTGAATGTAGCCCCGGATATTGTGTCGAGTGTACCACGCACTCGGGATTGGATGACCGGTTTTCGATAGCCGGTTTCTGGAACGGGTGAGCCGGGCCGGATATATATATCACTGATCTTCGACGTCAATTACGTCACTAAAAGCACACACTTATGCACTGGACTAGCACTCACTGCACTCGCGAGGCGTACCGGGGATTTTCACTTTTCACAAATCCCTTCACCGCTGCCACCAAAATGTTAGAATGGAAATGATGAACGACTTTTTAAAAAAAAGGATTTTAATTAAAAGCACCGTTAATACAGTATACGGTATAGAAATAAGGTAAGTGTCCTTATTCTTCAGTGATCCGACCCGAACTGAAGCTCGATTCTACTACTCTAGACTAGGACTGTAAGCCTCAGGGGCAGGGATGCTGTGTCAGCATCTAGTCAGCTTCTTTAGGGACAGTTGAGGGATGTAACAGTTCGTTACTCTTTCATGTAAACTTCTTGGTTTTAAATGAAATTGTAACACAGTTTATTAACAACTTAATTTGAACAGTTACTTCTAGAAGCAAGTTTCTGTAGTTTAAAAGACCGTGGTCAGTTCTTATGGATACAATCAATAAATGTTAGATTACTTTGAAAATTTAAATAATTATAACATGATATACCTCAATTATTACAAAAACTTTGTTATACATCTTCTTTTTCGCGTTCTCAGTTCAGTAATGGTTAGTCCACCTCGCTCTTGGCTCTTACACCACGTAAAAATAAGGATAGACTTTTAAAAAGGGCATGAGACGCTAAATCAACTATGATCTTGACTTATTATAGACCTCAGGACTTGTGAGGTCTAATGAATAAACTTAAATATATAAACCAAGCAACTTCCGTTCATCAACTGATTATACTTAATGTTCCAAATAAAAAAACACGATTACTAATAAAATTATAGAGTTTTTTTTTGTTGAATTGATCCTGAAATCTTAAACTGGCTCTCATAAATTTGAAGTGGGTTTTTTAATATTTTTAATTTATAAGATAGATTACAATCTTTATTTGCTGCAGTCACTTTCTTGAGCGCTGAGAATAAAACGTACCTGCTATCATCTTTCAACCGATTAGATTCAGTAGGTAGGTTAGCTCTTAAACATTTAAAATGAATAAAACCTCCGCATGATGAACTGTAATTTCGGTTTCATTTAGCCTACTTTCATTATTGAGGCAGAATTGTGGTGCATGTGGACGTTACGTTGAGTCAGGGGAGTTTTTCATCACCATAATGACGTCATAAATTACAGAGCAAAGTTATCTTTTCCCCACTTTTAAATTAAACTCGGTTTTTAAATGTCCGGCATTTACAAGCACTGTATTATGAGTTTTCATATTTATCTTCGGGCGTACCAAAAAGGTGGAATTAATATCCATGTCTTTATTATTTTGATATTTTTGTAGTAAATTTTTGAAATGGAGATTGTACTTGTGAATGTGCAAATTCTGTCCTGGTTGTTGGAATTGTGGTTCAAATTACGAAACGGTTATAGATTTTCTCCTGTGAGTCGTGTACGGTGTTGGCAATAAGACTGAATTGAGACCATCAAATTGTACTTTTTTTTTACATTACGCTCGCCAAATTGACGTCGCCACTGATTGAAAGCCGTGGCGCATCTAACGATTGGGGGCCACTCTCACAGTCCGTAAGACTTCTGACAGTGGTCCTCAAGTTGGCGGCCCTGTGATGTGCCTCTTCACGCTCCGCTTGAAGAACCCGGGATTGTAAGAGGAGGGAAACACGTGTGCGGCAGGTCGTTCCAGGTTTTAATAATTTGACAAAGGAACGATCTTTTGAAACGCTCAGTTCTGGCGAAGATTGTCTCTACTGTGTATGAGTGGTACCTCTGCCCGGCACGCGATGTTCTAGATCGGAATGGAGAGGGTGGGATCAGGTTGAAGAGCTCCTCAGAACACAGGCCGTGATACATTCAGCAGAAGGCAGCCAAGGACGCTTTGGTTCTTCGCTGCGCTAACGGCTTATTGCCTCCTGTCGCCTCAGGACAACCAATAATTCGGACAGCACGTCTCTGCATAGCGTCAAGCGCGTCTAGTAATTCCAAAGATGAGAACAGTATTCGACGCAGGGACGAATCTGCGTCTTAGCAAAGTGTGAGTATGTGATTCACCTTTACCTACCTTTTCGATTGTATGTTTGTCTGTAGATAATTTTGCCGCAACAGTAAATCTGTCGTCGAATTTTTAAAACGTGATAATCGTGTATTACAGCACTCCTTCCATTTCTATTACGGAACCCCTTAGCAGCTTTATTTTATTGAACCCTAATGTCAATTATCGCTTAAAACATCAAGATATGTATGAACACTTAACAAAAACCTGGCGAAATGGGTTTGATTTCCCATTTCAGACGACATTTTCCCTCTTCAGAAGTAATGAAACTGGTTTTGCCAACCCTATGAAAACTGTCCTTGATATGTTTTTGCTGTACAACCCTAAATAATTTGTTATTTACACTATTGACACTTAAGGGAAGCAGGCTGATCGTAATTTATCGGTAAAGGTTTTGCTTTGACTTGTACCTAAATAATATCGGATCGCAAACTTCAGTTGTGTTTTACGTCTTGCTTGGCTAATCAATTTCTTGCTTGTCCTATCTCTCCTAATAATCTTTGTCAAGGGCTGACTAAAAAGACGACGTGGAGTTTTTATTTGTAGCTTGCCAAAATGACTGCACCATAGTGGAGCTATACAAATTTATTGCAGGACCGGCTTTATTCAAAATCTTGGCAAGATCTTCATCGTAGGTATCGCTGAAATCCATACTAATATTATAAAGCTGAAGAGTTTGTTTGTTTGTTTGTTTGTTTGCTTGAACGCTAGGATCTCAGGAACTACTGGATGGGTTTCAAAAATTATTTTACAGTTTGACAGTCCATTTATCGAGGATGGCTATAGGCTATATAACATCACGCTAGTACGAATAGGAGCGGAGCAGCAATCAAGAATGTTTTGAAAACGGGGAAATTTTTTTACCGTCTGAGAGCTTCCGAGGCGTACGCTGCGTAAATAGTTAAAGTTAGGCAAAAATTGTTTATCACAAAATTGTTTCTCTTAAAAAGTTCTACAAAAAAGTCCGCGACAGCATATGTCTATCTTTTAAGGTTCGCTCACAATAATCTAATTTGTCTATCTCTTAAGGTTCGCTCACGATATAATGAAACTGAAGAGTTTGTTTGTGCTAGGATCTCAGAAACTACTGGTTGCATTTCAAAAAATAATTTACACTTTAATAGTCCATTTATTGAGGCTAGCTAATGGCGATATAACATCACGCTAAGACGAATAGGAGCGGAGCAGCTATGAATAATGTTTCGAGAACGGGGATTATTTCTTTCTTTTGAGAGCTCCCAATGCGGACGCTTTATAAATAGTTGAAGTTACGTAAAAATTGTGTATTACAAAATTGGTTCTCTTAAAAAGTTATAAAAATAAGTCCTTAACAGCATATGTCTATCTTTTAAGGTTCACTTACAATAGCCCTCTTATTAAGTTTTAAAGTATGAGCGACGCTGCGGGAGTAAACTTGGTCTGCAGTGGCAGCCAGTCAACTGAACGATAAAAACCGGCCAAGTGCGAGTCGGACTCGCACACGATGAGTTCCATATCGAAAAACGGATGGGTTGAAGTAAAAGTAACGAGAAACATTATATCACTTTAACACCTCTCACCTTCTCACTCTCATGTGACGCAAATGAAGATATGCGGTTCAGCTCTAATGAATTCAAGCGACGCGACGCGACGGGGGTAAATGCACCGGGAAACATTGTAATACTCAAAATATTAATACCACACCTCTCTCTTTCTCACTCATAAGTGACGCAAACGAAGTTGCGTGGGTCAGCTAGTGGCTATATAAGTCTCTTTGTCTTCATGGCTGTGTATGGCCAGGATACCTAGTGTATATACTTGAAAGGAATCCTTACTAATCTTAATCACCTACACTGGATCTCTACCTCCGCAGTTGTCTGACGTGGTATTCCCTTTTCTTCTGTAAAATGAGGATTTATGAGGAATGAGGATTTACATTTCTTTTATTAAAGAACTTTTAAAACTTACACAGAGCTTCCCATTTTGATAACACATAAAAACAATTCAATAAGTGGAAGTTGAGTGGAGTGCATGCAACATTGTTACATAAATCTGCGTTAACGCGGCGGGGAGTTCCCCACTCAATTTATTTCTTCTATGGTTGGTCACCCTTCAATTCAGATGAAATTACATCTGATAGCGCCATTCCTTATCTCCCAGTGATCTCTGAAAGAAAATCGTTATTTATGTCATAGTCGAGACATATATATTAAGAAGATATTTATTGTATTGCACTGACTATAGCTGCTTAGAATTTTTTTTTTATCGAGACAAGACCCCCCGGTGCCCGTGGACCCACTAGTGTGGCTTTGTGCTTTAGCTTCGGGTTATATTGAAATAGATATACAGGCATATGGTCACGCCTTTATCCCCGAAGGGGTAGGCAGAGGCATATTATATAATTATATACTCACAATTTACCTTTTTAAAATTTGTCCCACGTATTGGGAAGGTATATTGAAAAGAACTATATACTCGTATTTCATAGAAGTATAGACGTAATTACAATAACCACAACTTAATTAGTCGATATTAATTTTAGGTTCGATCTAGTCCGTATATTCTATTCATAGCTTTATTTTAAGACCATGCATACTTTATGATTATGAATTAACAGTAATAAAAAGTATGGAAGAATTTTTACTGACTTCAACAAGGAACATATCCTACTAAACTTATTGTATGTATTTACTTTAACTTTTTGTAATAATTGATTCACAGTAATTTTCTTAGTATTTTAAAGATTTTGTATAATACTTTTCTTCAAACTTAAACTTTACGCCCATTTGGTTTAAAATAAATTAAGTACCCATATTTAAAGAAAGTAAAAATAAATTGAGCCATTCATCAAACGCCAGGACGAAGCGAAACCATCGTTTTGTCCATAAAATAAATTCAGTGGTTACGGGCTTTAATAACTCAATAAAAACTGGTATGAACGGAAATACGGACTGCTGACTGTATTTCACCGCTAGAGTGACCATGATTGTAGACAAAAAAAGTATCTGAGAAACCTTTACATTATGTAAGACCCAAAAGCATGTTTCAGTGTACCAGATTACAGTTTTTATGCACAAAGGGGATAAATGTGTTCTGAGCGGTGGAATTGCTTCTGTATTGAAACTTTATTGAAACATAATTATTGAACTACATAATATAATAAGTATAATTACTATTATTTTCAGTGAAGAAGTCAGAATTTAAGTATCGTTTTGACAACTTAACAAAGTCGCATACAAAACAAGCAAGATATAAATTAAAAATGCTATGAGTATCTTATCCTGAAGAGAATTGATATTCTTATATTTATTTATTTAAAAAGCTATCGATTTTGCAAAAGCGTTGTCGACACAATATATATTGAAGGAAATATAATTTAGTTTCATATGCAAAAATGTTTTTATTGTAGAATAAGTCTGAAAGAAAATTTTGTCAAAACACTACCTACTTTAAAACGTCATTTTTTTGAAAATGGTGGCCTGTGCGGCCGGAGATTCGAGGTGGCAAAGTTGATATCCTAACAGAGAACATCAAAATCTGTACAATTATATATTATTTATCACTAGGAAAGTGCTCGTGGTCTCGCGGACTCAGTGCTTGTAAACGATCACTGCAGTAAGCAACTTTCACTATGGCCAGTTCATGGATGGATGACCATCCATGTGACCACTTTGTGACATTAATTTGTGCGTTTCCTGACTTCGGGAGGCACGTTTAGCGGTTGGTCCCGGTTGCCAGTAAAATGGCAGTCGATAAGCCAAATTGAAGGCCTTTTAGGCGGCTTGAAAATTTTCAACAGGGCAATCACAACCTCTGTCCATCGCAACGCGGTAATTATGGCTCACCACCTATTACGTGGGACAAATTCTAAAAAGGTGAAATGTGTGCATATAATATGCCTCTACCTTCGGGGATAAAGGCGTGACCATATGTATGCACTAGAAAAAATCATTTTTCTCTTGTAAAATGTAACGTTGTCCAGGATTTATTTCCAAAAATCGTAGTGACTCTAGTCGTTACCTATCGACTAATTAAAGAACGTTAAGCGACGTAGTCCTTGATTATTCAACTTCGCGAACGACTAACGCTTCTGTAATACAATAAAGGTTTTTTCAGTTAAACGTGTATTTTTTATTATCCTAGATTCTTAGAACGATGCGGACGTATGAATTTTCATCCATTGGCATTGTTGGACTACCACACTGGTCAGGGTAAGTTGTAAAGTATCATTGTTCAAAAATAAATGCATGTATCAGTCTCACAATCTCTTTTTTTATATATCTTCTATTTATTCTGAGTGAGAACTAACTAGAAGAGAAGTATAAATCCAAAATATAACTACCAGATGAAGATATGAACACTAATTTTATTTAAACTAAATAATAACGTAGCTTTTTTTTTTACGTGAGGGAAAATCCTCAGAGGATGTTATGCCGGGCTCTTACCGACTACAAAACCTCACGCAACGCCCAACTGCCTGTGGTTGGGAGCCCCGGGTAAGCCCTCGGAAGGATGTCCCGGGACTCACAACAGACCTACGGCCGCCACTGCGGCCTCGCCCAGGGGGTGGTTCGGGTGTTATCCCGCGTCTTTGGGGGGTTTCGGGTGTTATCCCGCTTCTAAGGGGGGGCATGCGTGAGTTGCTCACGTCACGCTGCCGTCATGGGCCTGCTTCTGTAAGGACGGTGAGCGACCCTATCACTGTCCTCAGACCCCCGGTCATGGAGGCCGATAGTCCTCAGCGAAGACACGTCGGTGGCGTCCAGGCCGCTGATTGCGGAACTCGGGTGGGAGAGCTCTCTCCCGCACCCGGCCCGCCGCCTCCTTCACGAGCATGACCTGCTCGCAGAAAGAGGCGGTGCAGTCCCACTTACTCCCGCTGGAGAGCATGGCTCGCACCATGGTCTCGAGCGAGAGAGTGTCCACGCCCAGACCCACATAATACGTAGCTATGTACCTAATGAAAATATAATATTAGCGTTGTGTGTAAATGTCCGTGAATATTTATTTATAATAGTTATTTAATTTATAAGTTATACCTACATTTTATTTACTGCATGAAATTACATTGAGATTGAGAACAGGGACAAACAACAGTATAAACCTTTTATACAATAATGGACAACATTATCGTATTTAACGATTTCTATTAGGCCACCTTTATACTAATAAGTGAAAATATTACGCAGAATAGGTCAATAAACCCTGCTAAGGCATACAATAAGACGAGAATGGCAAACAATATCCGTATACAATGTAAACGGATATTATGTACAGAGAGATACTAGTTCGAGTATCACCCACCTCACAATGATCTATGGTAACGATTATGAGTCTCTCTATGAGATTATGACCTCATATTATCTAGGTTATGATGCCGTTAAAGCTCCGCCAGCCTAATTGTACAAGATCAAACTAACTTAGTATACCTATTATTCCTATCTATCCGTTTTTAGGGACCCAATTCTTGAGCCTTCGCCGTCCTTCTGTCTGTCTGTGCGTCTCGAGGCTATATCCCAGGAATGTAATAGCTAGAGAGCCGAAATTTACATTTTCTGCTATAAAAATAAAATAATGAAATCTGAAAAATAATGTCATTTAAGGAGATTTCTCATATAACAAACTTGATATTTGTCGTATTTGATACGGAGCCCTACGTGCGCGGGTCCGACTTGCACTGGACCGATTTTTGTAAGTCACAAGCTATTATGCGTTTTTTTGAATATTATTCTTGAACTTTGATAAGAAATATCCAATTCCGAGACTGTGTATTGTGGCGTAAAAGGGGAGAAACTTACGTAAAGCAGTGGACAGTCATAAACAGATTCTATTTATTGATTGAAGTACTTACTGACTTATATTATTACTGTACTGAATAAATACTAGTTTTTGCAAAACCTTTTTAAAAAACAGTAAAGCCATAGAACAGTTTATGAGTATGAATGCTACCATTTATCCAAAATAACGCAATGAGAAAAATGATTGTCTCGTGGCCTACCCGACCGGCTAGCGCATTTATCATTGGCTATATAGAATACTGGCTGAGACACATAAGCCCCGGTATTTACGTAAATTCACCCGGGTTGTTGTGTAAAATATACCCAGAGATTTTGGGAATATTAGAAAGTGTTTTATTACTAAGTCTAATTTAATTTGTTTGAAAGCGAAACTGTATTAACAACTACTAATAGGAACTGGATGTTCTATGGAATTCTTTAAGTTCTATGTCAAAATGTAGACTTGCCTAGCTAGCGGATAGGAGTTCTTTCATCTTGAACCAGATTTAGTACCTACATATATGAAATCTAATAAGATGCAAATTTTGAAAAGAAAATGGATCCAAATGATATTTTTAAAGCATCTTCATTATTTCGTTTTCAGTTCAAGAGTATGGATCTGTGGATGTTGTACTTTATCTGACAGCTAAGACTCGCTAGAGGATTAGATTATAGTCTACAAGAAAATAAGCAAGAAATAAACGCTCGTGACCCATTTGGCCTTTTTTTTTTATTGTGAGGGAAAATCCTCGTAGGATGCTATGTGCTATGCCGGACTCTTACCGACTAAAAAAACCTCACGTAACGCCCAACAGCCCATGGTTGAGAGCCCCGGGTAAGCCCTCAGGAAGGATGTCCCGTGACTCCCAACAGACCTACGGCCGCCACTGCGGCCTCGCTCAGGGGGTGGTTCGGGTGCAATCCCGCGTCAATGGGGGGTTTCGGGTGTGACCCCGCTTCTAAGGGGGGGCGTGCGTGAGTTGCTCACGTCACGCTGCCGTCATAGGCCTGCTTCTGTAAGGATAGTGAGCGGCCCTCTCACCGTCCTCAGACCCCCGGTCATGGAGGCCGATAGTCCTCGGCGAAGACACGTCGGCGGCGCTCAGGGCGCCGACTGCGGAACTCGGGTGGGAGAGTTCTGTCCCGCACCCGGCCCGCCGCCTCCTTCGCGAGCATGACCTGCTGGCAGAAAGAGGCGGCGCAGTCCCACTTACTCCCGCTGGAGAGCATGGCTCGCACCATGGCCTCGAGCGAGAGAGTGTCCACGCCCAGACCCACTACGAGGACCTGGCGCTGTTGTGCCCACGCCGTGCCCTCCACCAGAGTGTGGAGCGCCGTGTCATAGCTGCGGTCCACGCAGTGCTGACACTCGGCCGTGGTTTCCCGGTGTTTTCGCCACAGATACCTACCGAAGCTACCGTGCCCGGCAAGCATCTGTGTCAACCGGTAGGAGAGAGCACCGTGTCTTCTCTCCAGCCACTCGTCCATGACCGGTCTGACGGCCGCGATTGTGGCGAATCCCCCCTTTGGTTGCTCCAGTCGCACCTTCCATGTCTCCACGGTTTCCTGGTGGAGCAGGGTTCGCTGGGCCTCGATTTCTCGAGACGCAGGCCTTTGGCCCCGCTCCAGCGCCTCCTTGCGCCATCTGAACAGTGTCGCAAGGGCTCTCGCTTCCAGTTCCCATGGAGGGGTCCCGGCTAGGAGACATACCGCCTCACCGGAGATCGTGCGGTATCCTCTTATCACTCTGACGGCCATCAATCTCTGCGGGCTCAGCAGTCTAGCCACATTGCTGGCCGTCAGGGTCTCCGCCCATACGGGAGCTCCGTATAGGGCCATGCTACGCACGATCCCCAGGTACAGTCTCCTGTGGGGAGCGTTGGGTCCCCTGATGTTGGGCATCAGCCGCGCCAGTGCGGCTGATGCTCCCCTCCGTTTTGGGACCAAACTTCGGAAGTGATGTCCGAAGTTCCACCGGCCATCGAGTACGAGCCCCAGATACTTCATCGAAGGCTCGATGGCGATGCTGATGCCCCCCACCTGTAGGCTGGATCCCGCAGGTGGCCCCATCCGAGGTCCGTGGAAGCACAGAGCCTCGGATTTATGAAGGGCGACCTCGAGACCCAGCCGCCAAATCCGACCCACGACTTGAGCCACCCCTGCCGTGGCCTTTAGTGCTGCGTCACGGTGCGTTGCTCCCCGCGCCGTAACGAGGGTGTCGTCGACGTAACACGTTACGCCGACCCCTCTGAGCAACGGACCACGCAGCGCCCAGTCGAAACCGATGTTCCACAGGAGCGGCCCTAAAACCGATCCCTGTGGAACACCGCACGACACATCTCGCCGACCCGGCCCTAGCCAGCTCGGGTAAGTTATGGCTCTCTCGGAGAGATAAGCCCCGACAATTCGACGGAGGTAGGGAGGCACTCCATGATAGATAAGCGCCTCCCTGACGCAGCTCCAGGGCAAGGTGTTGAATGCGTTGGCGATGTCGAGAGACACCGCCACCACCACCTCCCCTCGTGAGACTGCTTCCTCCGTCAGGCCTCTAATGCGCATGATCGCGTCCACGGTAGAGCGTCCCTGACGGAAGCCAAACTGGCTATCCGCCAGATCAGGCCCCACTCGTGTGAGATGCCCGACGAGGCGTTGTGCAATAATGCGCTCAAAGAGCTTGCACACCTCGTCGAGCAACACGATCGGCCGGTACCCTGATGGGGAATTTGCCGGCCGCCCTGCCTTTCGAATTAAGACCAGTTTCCCGGTCTTCCAGACCTTGGAAACTGGCCTTTCTCGAGGCATGCGCTGAAGAGCCCAATCAGTCGAGGCCCAAGCTCCTCGAGAGCCAGGACCCACGCTCGGCCTGGAATGCCGTCGGGTCCAGGGGCGGTGTTTTTGCGGGATTTAAGCAGCAGAACAGCCGCCCCTAACTCACCCTCGGTGACTACAGGCACGTCGTTCTCGCTGCCTTCCGCGTTGGGCGCCTGAGACGGAGCCATGCGCGGAGAAATGTGTTCCTCCGCTCTCGACGGGAACAAGGAGTCCAGGACCTCCTCCAGCCGCTCCGGCTGGAGACTCTGAGTCAGTGGGGGCGCCTTAGGGCGTAATTTATTGCCCCTTACCATAAGGTACGGGCGCCCCCACGGGTTCCGCTCCAGAGTATCCATCAGCTCATCGCGGCCCAACTTTTTGGACCGCTTGATGGCAGTCTGGAGGGCCCTCTTGGCCTCCCTGTACCCATCGTAGAGCTCCGTCTCTCGGGCTGCCGCATCGTCTGGGCGGCGACCCCTCCGGCGAAACCTGGTGTACCGGCGGCGCGCGGTAACGCAATCCACGCGCAACTGCGCGATTTCCGGCGTCCACCAGTACACCTGTTTCCTCGCCGGTCTGGGCCTAGCCCTGGGCATCGCTGCATCGCAGATGTGCGACATGGCTCTCCCGAACCACTCCACCTCGGTATCAACATCGGCAGGCCTGTCCGCTGTCGGAATCCAGGCCTGCACGATGGCCGCCTCCAGGAGAGCACCCATTTAGCCTAACATATAACGTGGCCGGTTATGTATGGGTGACCATTTCGTGACCACTTTGTGACATTTATTTGCGAGGGTTTCCGTGCTTCGGAAGGCAAGTTAAGCCGTTGGTCCTGGTTGCCAGTAAAATGGTAGTCGTTTAGTAAAGTTGAAGGCCTTTATGGGCGGCTTGAACATTTTCAACAGCGGGCAGTCACAACCTGCGCCTGTCCAAATCAACACGGCAATACGACTCACCACCTATTACGTGGGACAAAATAAAAAAAGGTGAAATATGGGAATATAGGTACTGGTTGAATTTATAGTCGTTCTGGAACAGAGACGTCTCTGCATAGCGTCAAGCGCGTCTAGTAAATACCTCGCGGAGTCATCCCGAAGGTGAGAACAGTATTCGACGCAGGGAACATTTTCGTAATTTTTTTTGTTGATTTACAAATTGACAGTGCCGATCGGTTCTGTTATCGAAACTGTGCCTAAACCTTTTCGTTCCAGAACGACTATAAATTCAACCAGTATATAATATGGCTCTGCCTACCCCTACGGAGACAAAGGCGTGACCATTATGTATGTATGTAAATAAGATTATGGTTTGGTATAACAAACAGGCAACTTTTTATTCCCGGAATGAATTCCCATAGGAAGCGAAAACGGAACCAGAATTCCGCGCGGGCGGAGGCTAGCCATCTAGTATTTTTATAAACTAGAATTGGTGATCATTAATATTGTTCTAAAACAGACTATAAAAGGAAAACAAAAGCCGTTTTCGAGCTGTTTCTAGCCTTCGTTGAAGACTGAATTCAATTTGCAGAAGTGCACCGTCAGTTGTTGAGATATAAGAACGTACCCGGATCACGAGTTTATGCGGGGATTAAATCCTTTATTTAAAATATCGTCACTGTTATTTGCAGTACAAATTTGTAGTTTACAAATTTGATATGTTGTGTAAATTTTAACATAATATTTAAAGCAT
Organism: Miltochrista miniata; assembly: GCA_933228765.1. NCBI lineage: Eukaryota > Metazoa > Arthropoda > Insecta > Lepidoptera > Erebidae > Miltochrista > Miltochrista miniata. The sequence goes on along the minus strand of OW121762.1, from coordinate 19,690,689 downwards.
TGAGTTGTGGAATGACACAGTTCTCTTCATCGAATACAGTATGGGGTATTTTTAACCTGTGGGAGTACCCAAAACTGAACCACACCTTTCTTATCTATTCGTCTAGCGAAGGTAACTCCTTGGAAGAATCATCCAGGGCTACAGTATGAGGTTCTTCAAAATAGAATGTGGATGGTTTTTATAGGCCACTCTCTATCTGATGGTTTTCATTCTTAAAAGTGGATGTGTTGTTACACTGGATTTTAACCACCTTTGTCCGTGGAGAAATTCTCTTGGATTGAATGCCTACCTATGTCCCAACCATAACGCAGTGAAGAAGCAAGAAGAAGACGAATCGCCGCAAGCAGACTCGAAAAGGCGAAACAAGAGACAGACTCCCAAGACTGCCTATTAGGACATCAACCATCTAAAGTGCACCTAAAACTGTAGCCTCAAATGAACACCCTGTTGCGTTGAGAATTAGCTGTGGAAGGAGAAACTACAAAACCTATGCAGGAGAGGAATGCGAGATCAGGGCCTAACCGTATACCAATGACTGCGGCGCCCCCATGGTCCATGTCTCACTTACTTGCATGTCCCCTTTGTTCTACATGCTGTTCTAAGGCCGACCTTATTAACGCCACCGACAGAAACGTTGAGATTCATACACGAGTTATTAATACATGACAAAATGGATATAATAATACAGTCTTATATGCAACACATTGGTTTGAGCCGTTGTCACCTGTACTAGTGAAAATTCACTGTATCACAAATGCCAAAGTATTATGCCAAAATTGTTCAGCAAATAAAAAAAAAGAATCGTTGATACGATAGAAAAAGAAGAAGTGAAGAAGCATGGCTAGACGCTCCTAAAATCTGATAGTAAAAGTGTATGTAAAAAAATACCTTTTCTTCTTGGACTACTATTAGTTGTGGGTATGTATTTTGAAAGTTCTAATGTGCTGCTTCTGATAGATAGGAAAGCTACTGATACATGCGAGAAGAGTTAATAAACGATTATTATTTTTGCCACACGCAATATGAAGCGATTAACTCGATGAATAGGAATATAGTATACAGTGAAAGCTAAACCACATTACTTACTCCATGTGTATTCAATCCGAAACTTTAGAACATAATCATTACATAGTATAATACAAAGTCGCTTTTTCTGTCCCTATGTCCCTTTGTATGCTTAAATCTTTAAAACTACGCAACGGATTTTGATGCGGTTTTTTTTAATAGACAGAGTGATTCAAGAGGAAGGTTTATATGTATAATAACATCCATTAAATAGTGGAGTAATACTGTATACCCGTGCGAAGCCGGAGCGGGCCGCTAGTTATATGATAAATATGATAATAGACTCATACTCTACAACAGAATCTCGCCTAAATAATTCGAATATAATTTAATTAGCAGCACGTGGTGTACAGTTTACAGCGAAGCTTCACTTTTATGAGGCATTAAGGCCTGCGTTTATAAGCTTTATCTTTGTTAGAACGAGGATGTCTTTTAACAATTTGGGTGACTAAAGTCGAGTGTAGTAGGTAAAAACGTATATACGGAATTAAATGTCGAGATTTACGGTTCTGTGTGAGCTAATCAATTTTGGTTCCATTTAAAAAAAAAAAAAATGTACATATCATACGTAGAAAACACCTAAACTCCGAAACTAAATATTTGTTCCGACGCGTCGGAACAAATATTTAGTTATGAGTAAACCCAGGAAATCTTATACGCCAATTCGACATCAAGGGCAACATGAAAATGAACCATGACCGGCATAATCTTCATTTGCTTTACTGATCTTCATTTGTTGTATCGATCTTCATTTGTTGAGAAAGAAAATGGTTGATCCGTTTCAGTTAGTCGGACTGGAACAATTTTTCATAAAATAATACTTGACCAACCTGTTGGTCCGATAGTAACGTAGTTCTTGATTGAGTTCCAAATTAAATGTACAACGATTGATCGGTTTAGTTGGTTGGTATATGATCATTTTCTATGTGTATACTGATACAATAGAGACTAGACTAGACTAGAGAGAATAGAGTAGGGACTGCTGTACACAGACTGTAGAAGTCTTTGACTACTGTAATCTGAGAAGTATAACACTTTGCCTGTAAAAATCTTCAAACTCAAGAAATTCAATATACAGTGTAAGTAATAAAATTGCTGAACTTACGACAAGAGAATAGAATTTCAAAGCAATCGCTGTCATGCTTGTACGTGCTTTGAATTGTCTCTTGAGATAGGATATATGGGTACCTAGTTTCTGAGCGGTGTGTGGCGATTATTTCCATGTAAGCAGCTTTCAAGGCTTACTCAGATATTTGGTAGTTCCTTATACCCAAGTCTTAGCTTGATCTTGTCTGATATTCATGTAAGGATATCGAAAATTAATTGAAGCTCAAAGAATCAAAGCAGTCCATTGCTTGACGTGAGCGTCTCTTCAATCATTTTTTAAAGGGGAGCTTGTTTTTACTGTACCACGAGGACCAGACGGGTTAGTTTTTTCTTTTCACCATGGCCTTGACCGATAATACGTTCAATACCTGCCTGTCAGGCTGGTTTGGGCCTTAAAGGTCTCAGCCGAGTTGACTGTTTGTTTCATTTCCATTTACAAGCGTTGCCGTGCGTTGGAAATCACGCTGAACCTTTGACCTTGTATTGGTAGTTGTTAAGATAAATTGAAGACCTTATGGATGTTTTGCAAAAATAGAGCAGGTAGTCTTAGTCTCAAACTACCTGCTCTATTGCCGTTGAAATCTTCAAGACGGCAATAGGCTCACTACTTATTATTTTTTTTACTTTACTCATAGGTGATGTGAAGAAACACGATGCTTTTGCTTAACCTTTCAGAAAGGGAAAAAGAAGCCCTATTTTCTCGTGATCCTGTATCTTACTAATATTATAATTGCGAAGGTTTGTGAGTGTGGATGTTTGTTACTCTTTCACGCTCAAACCGTTGCTGCTGAACGGATCGGGCTGAAATTTGGTACAGAGATACATTATAGTCCGGAATAACACATGGGCTACTTTTTATCCCGGGAATAAGTTCCGCGGGAACAAATTTTACGCGGGCGAAGCTGCGGGCATCAGCTAGTTTATGTATAAACAGAAGGTATTTTAGTTCGAACGAATATTCTCAATGCAGCGTCTGCACTTTATAATGGACAGAGTGAGCCGGCTGTCGACAATTGTTTTAGCGAACCCATCAGCGTTTAATAGAATTGCCGCTCCTTACAATTAAGTTAACGATAAAATAGTCTATAACTGTACGAAGCTAGTTGTTATTTTGTTCTGTTATTATAGATTTTATGTAACAGGAATGAAGATTTTACTTTTGTGGACAACGCGGTTCAGAGATATTGGTTACTTGTTTATATGAGTCTCAGTTCTACTAAAGGGAAAGTAAAATACTCTTTATTGTACACCAGAAATAACATTTGAGCAAAATATTTATTATAAAATTTATTGGCATAACAATTGGCGGCCTTATCGCACAAGGCAATATCGCAAATAGGCAGAAGAGGCACATTATAGGGCCTACAACTAGAGGACCACTGTCAGAAGTGGCCCCCAATCGCTAGATGCGCCACGGCTTTCCATCAGGCTGGTGGCGACGTCAATTTGGCGAGCAAAATATTTTAAAAAAAACGAAGAAATTGTTAAAAAAAAAGTATACACAAGTTATGGAATCAGGCGTTATAATCATTAAAAAGAAGAAAGGACGAGCAGGAGAAATACACACCCGATTCATGAATTGTTGCGCATTATAGTCAATCATTGCTCGGGATGCCCCAACTATGTAATTCTAACGGCGCGGCGTAATGAACCCCTCAAGATTAGATAATTTTTATTTACTTAAAACGAGCACATAACAAGTCAGGGATATAGATCAGTTAACTTGCTCACCATGTAGTTATATAGTAATGCACACAATGTTCCGCTTTACGATGTCAATGCAATTCACGACAAACATTTACGATGTCAATGCAATTCACGACAGTCAAATGTAGCGCCTTCCCATCTTAAATATTGCTTGTCAGTACATACATACATACATATCATCACGCCTGTCTCCCATCGGGGTAGGCAGAGACTATGGCTTTCCACTTGCTACGATCCTGGCATACCACTTTCGCTTCTTCTACTTTCATAAGTGCTTTCATACATGCTTGTCAGTAAATGGCAGAAATCCATAAAAGTTTACTACACAAAACAGTTAACGCTGAAAAAGGTTTTCAACATATTTTATTCTTATGCAGAAACCACTTTAGGTAGGACTTGAAAACATTTCTAAAAGTAAACCCGTAGAGGCAAAAGGATCTACAACAAACTCGTAGCTCTACGCCGTAGAGACGTAGCCCCGTAGCGCACTCATAATTCAATGTTTCAAAACTTGCAGACTAACTTTGCTTATATGAAGGTAATAAATACGTGCAATTTATTTAGTTGTACCACAGTAGGAGTAATATGAAAATGGAAATATTTATGCTATGTATACCGTTCAAATAGTGTTCATTATATGGAGTAAAATTGAAAATAGACGTTTACAGCGGTATACTGTGGGAGCCATTATCGAGATTTTCGAGGTCTAAGACCTCCTTGTAAATGCTGTTCCTCTTGTCCAAGGTATGCGGCTAGATCTAGGTAATAGCAGTAGTTTCTAACAATCTTAAAAATAAATAGTCAAATCACCGCTATTCCTCACAACCAATAAAATAGAAATGACATCTAACATCACTAACATCCGATTCAGACTAACATCCGAGGGCTTACACGGGGCCCCAGATCGTGTAGGTATTGTCAGAGCATATGTGTGGTTTAGTTTAGTTGGGAAAAGACCGGCATAACATTTGTAAGGGATTCCCACACCATAGAGAAAAATAATAAAGAATAAACTAAATAGTTAGTTTATATTTCTACTGCTAAAAAGCTCCCGCTGCCTGGTATCCGCAGTTATGAATGCCATCAATTGTTCTATTCCAATACAAAAACGCGTGATACGTTTAGATATAAAAGTTGAAGCATTTTTTCATATATAGCCTTTGAATGAATCGAGTCGTAAAACTGGGCCATTGCCTACCGGCGCCATTTTGATATAGGTAGATTTTATTCGATGAAAAATAAAAATTGAAATGTTTCACTTCGGTGAACGGTCGAAGTGAATTATTACACGTTTTTTGGTGACTGTGGTAAGCGACGTACGCCTACGTATCGGTCTTGGGATAGGTAATCGTTTGTGGCATTTGCAAGCTGCTAGTAAAATTATATGCGACTAACAATAACTAGTAATATAAAAATAACTCTCTCTTTTGACTGCCTCTGTGGTGCAGTCGGTAGTGATACCGCCTGCGGCGCTGGAAATATTTGTGTGACCCATAAATGTTTGTCTCAAGAGTCTGGGTGTTTCTATGTATAATATGAATGTATTTAAAAGGATATATTTAAAAGGATAGGAAAAGAGAAGCGCTCGTGGCCCCGCGGACTCAGTGTTCTGTAAACGATCACTGCAGTAAGCAACTTTCACTATGGCCGGTCCATGGATGGGTGACCATTAGGGTGGGTCACTCTAGTATGAAAAAAAATAATAGTTGTTAAATCATATTCTAATAGTGATATTATGTTGTAGTGTACTATTATGAGTAGTTTTAGCCCAAAAACGGATAATTTAACATACATCTTCAGCCCGCGCATGCGCTTGAAAATTCTACGTTTTTACAAAAAAAAACACGTTTTACTAAATGGCATATTTTTATTAACAATTACAAAAATACTATAGAAACCTTGCTTAATATTTTTAGGTAAAGACATCCAAACAAAAATCCTAAACAAATACACATAGATATTATTATAAAAGTTATTCATTTTTATACAAAAAATCTCGCTTACTATCAAATTTTGGCATAATTTTTCTTGAAGCCAGTTTTGCATGAATTATGCCATCCCTGGTTTTTTTATCACATGCTGACATTGCAGCTTCTGTCACTATCTTTACACTTCGTTCAACCGCTTGTGTATGGCAAGGTAGCCTTATAAAAATCATGCTTTCATCACCTTTTTTCTCTATTATCTGAATAAGTTGGTCATTCGTTTGATTTCTTAGAATAGGTGGATCAAAGTTGGTTTCTTGCCAGTTTATTAGATCAATGTAACATTTCGCATTAAAATCTAGTTTAGGCACTTCAAAAGTGCGTGGTAGGCTTCCTGTTGTAGGTGAACTACGCGCTTTTAGTATTCTTCTAGCTGCAAGTTCATATGCTTTTCTCCATCCGTTATCATCGCCAATAGTAAGTTTTCAGGGTGAGCAAAATATGCGTTTCGTTGAATTACAGGATCTATGACTGATCTTAATGCACTTGATAAAAATCTTTATTAATCAAACTCCAAAGGTGCCGTGATCCGTCTTTGCATGATGGATGTGTCTTTATTTGGAACCACACGGGGGCATATACTTTTACAATATATTGAGCCAAAACAGTTAAATTAGTTGATGGTTGTGCCGTAGAAATGTAAAGTCGCAAGATCCGGTTTGCCTTAGTCAACCAACGGGCATGTGACATTTTTCCAGGTGATTTATTTGCCAAGTCATCTGAACAACTTCCAGTTATTACTGCTAAAGTAATTTCATACAAATATTTCTGATCAGTACTTAAAACGTCAGGTTTTAGCGTCGGTAATTGACCAGGTATTGACTCAAATTCAACCACAGCTTGCAATTCACACTTATCCAGCAATTAACCAATAGGACCATTGTACGTAGATGGGCCAGAAGTTTTACCATCCATAAAATCAAACAAATGTCTCAAAGGTAGTTCATTTAAATGTAGCATGCAAATTATCCACTGCAAAGGTCTCTGAAGTCTTTTCTCAAATAGCCTTATGATACCACTAAATTTACCTGTATTTGTCACCGTTCCATCGCATCCAATAGCCAGGAGTTCAGCAGTACTAATGTTTTTGGCGCAAAGAAGAGAGTTTATTGACATCTCAATGGTTTTAGCAGTTCCCTGTAACGGCGTCACATACCCCACATAAACGGACTCCGGTTCTTTAATTAAAGAAACATGTTCCTCAGTAACTACTTGCTTGTACCTTTTGGTTCCCTTTTTTACTATCTTCAAGGTTTTATCTTTCCGTCCATCAAAATATAAAGCAGGTAAGTTTAAAGGCGCTTGATTCTTGATAAGAGAGTCACGGGTTTTCCTTCTCTCTCTTCGCAGTTTTGATTTATCTATAACGATATCTGAAGAAAGTTCGTGTAAAACTGCTGAAGCAATTGCAGCACCAGCTCTGTCGGATACTCCGTAACGGTCACATATTTGCGACAACACCGGTAAACTCTTTACAAATTTCTTGTTTCCCATAGTTCCTGAGGTAGATGGTATAGGCTCTTTTATATTTTTGTGTAGTTTTTCTGGAAAGGAAATACTTGTATCAGAATCAGTACTTATTAATTCTTGTTCAGTAACTTTGGATGGGTTGTTATCGCTTTCCAGACAGAGTTTTGTAGGATTTCGCTTTCGAATAAACTTTTTTTTAAACTTTTGGTTCTATTGCGATCAATGCCGCCGATTCTCATTTTTCTTTCACCCCGTTGATCAATCAAAAAGTCTTGTTCTTCTTTAGGAACTTTCACTTATCTGGGACACAGGCATTGACGTATTATTTTGCATTTGCATGAACAAATATCGAACAACATTAAGCTTTGCTGCAAGAACTCAGTTTTTTTCTCGGTTGACAACCTTTTCAATGATTTGATTATATTTTGCATTTGGAATGATAAGCTTTTAGGAGCTGAATGACTCATGTATGTGAGACTACAGGGATTGATGCCTTACACCATACTCCTTCAACTTTATATAACTGCAACAATGCTGTTACAATATCTGCAATTTCGGAAAAAGCGGGCTCTTTGTTGGTATTATTTTTAATTTTCACCTGAAGCCTATTCCACTCGTAACATTTCATGACATCCTGGTATGTTGGTAATGCGTTTTCCTTTATATCTTCTATAGTTCCGAAAATAGGGCACTTGTATGACTGTCTTTTTATTGACATGATAGAAAGAAATAAGTTCCAAGATCTAAAACAAAAATAACACAATTTACAATTGCACAAGATTTTACAAGAAACTAGCCATTTTATATCTGAATTCTCTGAATGTACTTACCTCAAATATTTGCTTTTCATAAAAAAGAACTGTTAAAATGACGAAAGTAACGTATATATCAATGAATATTATTTAAAACATTGAAGTATACTTAACGACAAAACGTAACTTAAGGAGTTAAAGTGGGTATACTTGAAATTTTTTTTTTCAAAACTTCAAGTGCCTTGCGCGGGCTGTTCCACTTAAAATAATTCAATAATATTTTAAAGGGTTAAAAACGATACCTAACCACAACAAATTATAGCTATTAGAAAACTGTTAGTAAAAAAAAATTTTTTTGACCCACCCTAGTGACCATCCATGTGATCACTTTGTGACATTTATTTGAGCGTTTCCGTGCTTCGGAAGGCACGTTAAGCCGTTGGTCCCGGTTGCCAGTAAAATGGCAGTCGTTAAGCTAAGTTGAAGGCTTTATTTCAACAGCAGGCAGTCACAACCTGCGCCTGTCCATTTAAACACGGCAATACGGCTCACCACCTATTACGTGGGACAAATTATACAAAGGTGAAATGTGGGCATAATATGCCTCTGCCTACCCCTTCGGGGATAAAGGCGTGACCATATGTATGTATGTATTAAAAGGATATAAGTATTAATATCCGTGGTCTGATATACATAACACAAGCAGGTTATTCCTAGCTTACTTTGGGATCAGATAGCGTTGTGTGAAATGTCCGTGAATATTTATTTATTTATTTATAATAACTACTATAACTAGTAATATAAATATACCTAGAGGGTAACTACATTTCATAATGTCAATAAGATTACCTATTATCACTTCAAATTTTGAAGAAGTTCATACTATAGTATGCTCTTGCTGACCCCTCTCAGGAAAATGACGTGCCTTTAAGTATAAACTTCCTCACAAATATTCTTAGAAGGATTTTAACAAATTCTATCCCTCGGGGTTTAGGGGACATGCGTTACTTCTCATGGAGCTAACGTTACACCCTGAGGGTACAGTAGTGGCTTCTTCAATCAGATCCCTAAGATTCAATATCTTAGGGATTAACGAAAAAGCCCACATTAGGAGGAAGGGCATAACGGCACTCCGTTCGTTGAGCAGCCCGCCTGGGGCAGTACCTCCGCCCTGCAGAAGACCGCGGTAATAGTAACCTGACTCCGGTTGGGTTATGTTCTCCGTCGGTTAGCAGGGATCCAGAGCTCATTGGGGCGACTTTGTGCCGTTGACGGTGAGACCAGAGGCTTATCTGGCTCCATTGGCGGATATAGGCGCGGGGTATTGGTACGGCGGTCAGGGAGACCCGGTGAAACGGTTGACCGCTGACCGCCCGCAGGCTGTACGGGACCCGAACCTGGGGATCACTTAATCTCCGCCCCAGGAGGCTGAACCAGCAGCCTGTGTAAAGTCCCTGGTGCTGTGGTCGTGCCGGAGGAGGATACCGGAGTGGACGCGGCCACTGCATTGGGGGGGGACCGGGGGCCCTTCCGTACGCCGTGCCAATCTTCCGCATTACCTTTGTCTGCCTTTGGTGAGTTGGAGCCTCGCTTAGTCTCCTGCGCCTACGGCACACAGGCGCCCCCTCAACCTTCTTAATTCCCCTTTTTTTAAAAAAACAACCATGGCTGTAAAAAAGAAAAATAAAAAGGTATCCACAGCGGCATCGGCGTCCACACTTCAAGTGGACTTTTGCAACATCAGAGGCATGCGCGCGAATATCAACGTAGTCCACCACCATCTTGAAACTGCGAAGCCGACCCTTTTTTTCTTGACGGAGATGCAGATCTCATGCCCGAAAGACACATCCCACTTAATGTACCCTGGCTACAAGCTGGAGTACAACTTCAGGCAGAAAGCCGGGGTGTGTATGTACGTCCGGGATGATGTCTGCTGTCGCCGTCTTACAAGCCTCGAAGACAGGGACCTGTCTACGTTATGGGCGCGCGTGGATCACGGGGGCCACACCCGGATCTACGCGTGCGTGTACAGGTCTCACAGCGGTAATACGGACACAATTCGCCTTTATGACCACCTGCAGCAATCGACTGACAGGGTGATTGAGCAGTGTCCCTCCGCTGAGATCGTGATTTTGGGAGATTTCAACGGTCATCATGTTGACTGGTTGGGCTCCCGGACCACCGACTTTGCGGGAAAAGCTGCTCACGAATTTGCCTTGACCTATGGGTTCTCCCAGCTGGTTAAATCCCATACAAGGATACCAGACAAGGAGAACGAGCATAGTGCATTGCTGGATCTCCTGCTGACAACGCGTCCGGACGGATACAACGTTTCAGTGGATGCTCCGCTAGGATCGTCGGACCACTGTGTCGTTCGGACGCATGTGCCTCTCGCAAGGCCTGAACCACCTCGGCCCAAGGAGTGGCGACATGTGTGGCACTACAAGTCAGCAGACTGGGATGGACTGCGAGAGTTCTATGCGTCGTACCCGTGGTGGCGGCTTTGTTTTGCCTCAGAGGATCTGGATTCTTGTGCTGTAGCAGTCGCTGAGGGGATCTTGGAGGGTATGGAATGCTACATTCCCAACCGCTGGATCCCTGTAGGTGCAAAAAAGCGACCGTGGTTCAATCGGATCTGCAGAGAAGCTCTAATGCAGAAAGAATCTGCCTACAGAGCTTGGACCACGGCTCGTGCAAATTCAGATCCAAACATCTCTGAGGTGAAACGCAAATTAAATGCCGCCTCGAGGTCCAGTAAAAGAGCAATTGTCAAGGCCAAGTTCGATTTCGTCGGCAGAATTGGCGAACGGCTAGCAGGCTTCCCCTCAGGAAGTCGTGAATTTTGGTCGCTTGCCAAAGCTGCCGAGGGAAACTTCTGTCGGTCAGGATTACCACCCTTGCTTAAACCCGACGGTAGTTTGGCCCAGAGTGCCAAGGAGAAAGCCGACCTTTTGGGTAATCTCTTTGCCTCTAACTCGACCATGAGCGACGGGGGTGCTTTACCGCCGGGCATTCCGAGTTGTGGCACTTCCATGCCGGAAGTCAAATTTACACAGCGGAATGTCCGGCGGGAGCTTCAATCCCTGGACGTTCATAAGTCGAGCGGGCCAGACGGCATTCCCGCGGTGGTACTTAAGCATTGTGGTCCAGAGTTGTGTCCGGTACTTACACGTCTTTTCACACTTTCCTATTCCATGCAACAAGTCCCAGCGTCGTGGAAGATCGCGTATGTACATCCTGTACCCAAGAAGGGTGACAGGACCGACCCGGCCAATTACAGGCCTATAGCCGTCACCTCCCTTTTATCCAAGGTGATGGAGCGTGTAATTAATACACAGCTCCTGGGGTACCTTGAGGAACACGACCTGCTCAGCGACCGGCAGTACGGTTTCCGTCACGGTCGCTCGACGGGCGATCTTCTTGTGTACCTAACACACCGATGGGCGGCGGCTATCGAGAGTAAGGGTGAGGCTCTAGCAGTGAGCCTCGACATCTCTAAAGCCTTTGACCGGGTCTGGCACCGTGGTCTTCTTACGAAATTGCCCTCATATGGACTACCCGAGAGATTATGCGGATGGGTGTCCAGCTTTTTGTCCGGTAGAAGCATTAGGGCCGTCGTTGACGGCAGCTGTTCAGACTGCATGGCCATTAACGCTGGAGTACCGCAGGGCTCAGTGTTGTCCCCTACTCTGTTTCTGCTGCATATCAATGACATGTTGTCTATTGACGGCATTCATTGTTATGCGGACGACAGTACGGGGGACACTTGTTACACGGGCCGCCCCGGTATCTCTCGGGACACAGTGGAGGAAAATCGTGAACAGCTTGTGTCTGAAATCGAGGCTACTCTTACTAGAGTGTCCGATTGGGGTGGACAAAATCTTGTCCAGTTCAACCCTTCCAAGACACAAGCCTGTTTTTTCACCGCTAAGCAAACCCCAATTACTGTAGCGCCGCAATTTCAGGGCACATCTCTTTCCATCTCCAAGAGTATAGGGATCCTTGGTGTTGACATCTCCAGTGACGTTCAGTTCCGTAGTCATTTGGAGGACAAGGCTAAGCTGGCGTCCAAGAAGCTAGGTGTGCTCAACAGGGCGCGGCGGTACTTCACTGCGGCGCAAACACTGCTTCTCTATAAATCGCAAGTGCGGCCGCATATGGAGTACTGCTGTCACCTCTGGGCGGGAGCACCTGAATATCAGCTTCGTCCATTTGACTCAGTGCAAAGACGAGCTGTAAGAATTGTCAACGATCCTGTACTTACAGCTGGTGTGGAACCTCTTCGCGACAGGAGAGACTTTGCCTCCTTATGCGTGTTCTACCGCCTGTACAATGGTATGTGCTCTGAGGAATTGTTTGATATGATGCCCACGGCTACGTTCTATCATCGCACCGCTCGCCACAGACAGGGAGTTCATCCTCACACGCTGCGTCCGGTGCGTTCCAGCACGGTTAGATCCGATAGGTGTTTTCTTCCGCGCACGCTTAGGTTGTGGAATGACCTCCCTGCCTCGGTTTTCCCAAACGCCTACAGTATGGGGTTCTTCAAAAGGGGTCTTAGAAGGTTTTTACAGGGTCGGCAGCGCGAGTGTGGCACCTCTGGTGTTGCAAACGTTCATAGGCTGCGGTGACCACCGGTCCTTCTGGTGGGCCGTATGCTTGTCTGCCACCTTAGTGGTATAAAAAAAAAAAAAAAAAAAAAAAAAAAAAAGACTCAGCAACACGAGAGTGGAACACCTCACGTTTTGTAAACGTCTGTTATTCTGTATTTCTGTAAAGGTTTATACTGGTTTGAATGTAGGATGACTTATGCTGGTTGGCCACTTTAGTAGTATCAAATATCTCTTTCGATAACATATCTAATTGTTTGATACGCCTGTAAGTATATAGCACAACAATTTAGGGCATCGTGAGAGTTAATAAAATAAGAGGCCTAATGGAACCAAAAATATGGGTGTATTGCCAATAAACAACGTTGATAATGATTATTAAGGAAGCCGTGACACAGCAGAGGTTATTAAACTTGGATGTCTCTCACACCGACATTCGCGTGGCGGTGTAGTGCCGAAATGATTTCCTACTTCCTATTAATATTATAAGAAGTTTGTGAAGATCTTTGGATGTTTGTTACTCAATCATGCTCTAATGGCTTAACGGATCCAGTTGAAATGTGGTACAGCGATAGATTATAGTTCGGAATAACACATAAAATTTTCATCCTGGAAATATGTTCCCACGGCAAGCGGGAATGGGTACTGAATTACACACGGGCGAAGACGCGATCATCATCTATTATTTCAATAATACAATCAAATCTGTTTGAGTGTATTCCCGTTCGCCCCTCGACTTTGTCTTCCCCGAGGGGGACGAACGGGAAGTCACAAAAATAATGTTTAATCAGTTCCCGATCGTCGCCTTCCTAATTCAAGAGGGGAAGAAATTAACACCGCGCAATCCAACTTCTATATATTCTGTCCGACCGATAGGTAAGGTTAGAAGACTAAGATGGGAGCGGAGCTCCCGTCTAAAGGTGCGGTTCCACTTGGGTGGAGCGGAGAAGAGATAAGGATTTTAAGCCATGTGATTGGTGAATCGCGGCACAGCTCGTCTCCGCTCCTCTCCGCTCCGCCTAAGTAGAACCGCAGCTTTAACCTTCGTGGTTATGAGGTTTTGACGAAGGTAAGGGGACGAACGGGAATACACGAAATCCGTCTATCGCAGTCTACTCCTGGATGTAGACCCTTTACCATTTTGCTGCTCGAAACTAAACCATGTACCGGCCCAGATGATCAGCGTGGTACAGTAAGGGCATATACCTCCCAGAAATAGGAAAAGAAAGAGCTGTACTGTATATTTATTTCATATTTTAAGTTCATATGCTACAGGCGATTAAACTTAAATCTATCTATATATATAAAAATGTTGTGTGCGTTTGTGTATCTATTAAAAACTCAAAATTTACTGAATCGATTGAGCTCAAAATTGGACACGATATACAATAGGATTCAGAGATGGTTTTAGGCTACTTTATACACTTTTATCATGACAGCAATAAGAATAAAATAGCTTTAAAAAGTGATTTTACCAATAGATGGCGTTGGTCGTTTTTTTTAAATTATATTCTGCCAGCTTCAGAACAAAATATTATAAACAACCTATTTAGAAGGTACCTACCAGATTGATGTTTTTTAAGAGAAGTTTGATTGCGGCCTTCTTGCATTCAGAATAATAAAAGAGAGTACGTACCTAATAAAGAGGTCAGATAATTATGTTTTGCATGTTATTTTTGAACTTTTTGGATATTCGGAATTTTGGAGTTTTGGACTTTAGACTTTTTGAATTTTGGAGTTTTGGACTTTTGGACTTTTGTACTTTTGGACTTTTGTACTTTTGGACTTTTCGAGTTTTAGACTTTTGGAGTTGGAGTTTTGGAGTTTTAGACATTTAGAGTTTTAGAGTTTTGGAGTTTTGGAGTTTTGGAGTTTTGGAGTTTTGGAGTTTTGGAGTTTTGGAGTTTTGGAGTTTTGGAGTTTTGGAGTTTTGGAGTTTTGGAGTTTTGGAGTTTTGGAGTTTCGGAGTTTTGGAGTTTTGGAGTTTTGGAGTTTTGGAGTTTTGGAGTTTTGGAGTTTTGGAGTTTTGGAGTATTGGAGTTTTGGAGTTTTGGAGTTTTGGAGTTTGGGAGTTTTGGAGTTTTGGAGTTTTAGGAGTTTTGGAGTTTTGGAGTTTTGGAGTTTCGGAGTTTCGGAGTTTCGGAGTTTCGGAATTTCGGAGTTTTGGACTTTGGACTTTGGACTTTGGAATTTTGAACTTTTGTACTTTGGACTTTTGAACTTTTATACTTATGGAGTTTTGGAATTTTGGAGTTTTGGAGTTTTGGAGTTTTGGAGTTTTGGAGTTTTGGAGTTTTGGAGTTTCGGAATTTTGGAATTTTGGAGTTTTGGAGTTTTGGAGTTTTGGAGTTTTGGAGTTTTGGAGTTTTGGAGTTTTGGAGTTTTGGAGTTTTGGAGTTTGGGAGTTTTGGAGTTTCGGAGTTTCGGAGTTTCGCAATTTCGGAGTTTTGGACTTCGGAATTTTGAACTTTTGAACTTTTGAACTTTTGTACTTTGGACTTTTGAACTTTTATACTTTTGGAGTTTTGGAGTTTCGGAGTTTTGGAGTTTTGGAGTTTTGGAGTTTTGGAGTTTTGGAGTTTTGGAGTTTTGGAGTTTTGGAGTTTTGGAGTTTTGGAGTTTTGGAGTTTTGGAGTTTTGGAGTTTTGGAGTTTTGGAGTTTTGGAGTTGTGGAGTTTTGAAGTTTTGGAGTTTTGGAGTTTTGGAGTTTTGGAGTTTTGAAGTTTTGGAGTTGTGGAGTTTTGAAGTTTTGGAGTTTTGGAGTTTTGGAGTTTTGGAGTTTTGGAGTTTTGGAGTTTTGAAGTTTTAGAGTTTCAGAGTTTTAGAGTTTTAGAGTTTTGAAGTTTTAGAGTTTTAAAGTTTTAGAGTTTTAGAGTTTTGGAGTTTGGAGTTTTGGAGTTTTGGAGTTTTGGAGTTTTGGAGTATTGGAGTTTTGGAGTTTCGGAGTTTTGGAGTTTTGAAGTTTTACAGTTTCAGAGTTTTAGAGTTTTAGAGTTTGGAAGTTTTAGAGTTTTAGAGTTTTGGAGTTTTGGAGTTTTGGAGTTTTGTAGTTTTGGAGTTTTGGAGTTTCGGAGTTTTGGAGTTTCGGAGTTTTGGAGTTTTGGAGTTTTGGAGTTTTAGAGTTTTAGAGTTCTGGAGTTTTGGAGTTTTGGAGTTTTGGAGTTTTGGAGTTTTGGAGTTTTGGAGTTTTGGAGTTTTGGAGTTTTGGAGTTTCGGAGTTTTGGAGTTTTGGAGTTTTGGAGTTTTGGAGTTTTGGAGTTTTGGAGTTTTGGAGTTTTGGAGTTTTGGAGTTTTGGAGTTTTGGAGTTTTGGAGTTTTGGAGTTTTGGAGTTTTGGAGTTTTGGAGTTTTGGAGTTTTGGAGTTTTGGAGTTTTGGAGTTTTGTAGTTTTGGAGTTTTGAAGTTTCGGAGTTTTGGACTTTTGGACTTTTGGACTTTTGGACTTTTGGACTTTTGGACTTTTGGACTTTTGGAATTTTGGAGTTTTGGAGTTTTGGACTGTCAGAATTTTAGACTTTGTAGTTTTGGACATTTGGACTTTGGACTTTTGAACTATTGGACTTTTGGACTATTGGACTTTTGGACTTTTTGACTTTGGACTTTGAACTTTTGAACTTTTGGACTACTACTAACTCCTATGATATTTCTTACGGAAAATAAGGTTATGAAGAAGTTTCACTTCTTACGTGTGTACAATAGTTCACGCACACATTTTTTTTTAAATGTACCCATCATTTAGTTTGTTACTCATTTCTCATAGGCACATAAAACCACCATAAAAAAGTCACAGCGAAGCGTGGCAGGGTACCGCTAGTATATATATATAAATCAATGCCACTTTTCGTTGTAATTTTATAACTCGAGATCGGGCTCACCCATCCAAACCAAATGTTTAGACTTTATTCGGACTATTTAGTAGATGGTTTATGTGAAGTTTGCACAAAATCGGTCGA
Source organism: Miltochrista miniata (assembly GCA_933228765.1). Lineage (NCBI taxonomy): Eukaryota > Metazoa > Arthropoda > Insecta > Lepidoptera > Erebidae > Miltochrista > Miltochrista miniata. The sequence goes on along the minus strand of OW121762.1, from coordinate 19,674,041 downwards.
GCGGTTCTTGATTTATCACGCAAACGAAGTTGCGCGGATCAGCTAGTATCTACTATAATAACTCAGCAATTTTTTTATCTATTTTAGTTAGGGTTTAGGGTAATCAAAATGTGACTCGTTGAGTAACCCAGCCTTTTAATCGGTGTCTGGTTCAACGAACATCACTATATTCGGTCAAGAAGGTAAGAAGCATTTACTCCCGAGCGAATTAAAAAAAAACCCTATCCGCTGTATCGTAATATCTGACCGGGCATTTCCCTCTTACACACTTGTCCAGCATAGCATCCAAGAGCGATTTTCACACCTAAAAAAACCTTCTTACACTTTGGTGTGCACGATACCTATTAGGGGTAAACAAGTTATTAAATAGGCCACTGCGGGACGTGGCGCCTCTCATCATTACAGCGTCGCGGCGCCGCTTCGACGGTTGTCGAGTGCAGCCACCCTACACTCATCAGAGGACGTCATCCTATCTCCATAAGGTTAACGACGTGTTAAATTTGAGTAAGCAAGTGTAAGCAGACTTGCGCTGATTTCACGACTGTATTTTTTTATGTGCAGTTTTGTGTTTAGGTACTTGCTTTCGCGTTCCAAAAAAGAAAAGCACAAATTTTGTCTACCAAAGAATTAGGACAAAACCCAAGCCCGTGGAGAGAGTCTGCGATGACAGACGTAGTCTTTCGGGATCCTGTGGGATAATTCATTGGAGGGCGTACCTGGGGCTCCCGGCCGCAGGTAGATAACAGGGCAACGTGTGGTTTTATTCAGTAGGAGTTCGGCATAGCATTCATGCAGATTCCAACAGTTAAAGAAATAAAATCGCGTTATACACGGTTTCTACGTACCAGGTATCTACGTACCTGGTATATTTATTTTAATGAGGTAAATGTAGTTATGTAGCGTTCTGTTTATTGCTTGACATTTCCAACAGTTGGCACCTTTGGAAGGCTTTATCAAAGTCTACGGATGTTTATAAAATATTTCAGAGCAGCATGTTGTGTATTCTATTACCGCCAATTTATCATTTTTTTTAGTTAGTACCGTGTAATAACGCGCACTGTGTTTATAATTGAAGAATTTTCGAACTATTATAACTACACTATTACATTTTCACTACAAGACCTAGATCGGAAAACAGTAGCTACAATGTGTTAAACGCGTGTTAGTTAAAAATTAACATTAGCGAAGTGCATGTCGACTTCGGTAGGTAAAAGATTTTTTAAAATCATTTTTTTTATATTACTAAGGAGGCAGACAAGCACGCGGCCCACCAAATTTACTAGTGGTCACCGTAGCCCTATGGATGCTTGCAACAGCAGAAGCGCTACACCCGCGCTGCCGACCTTCTAAGACCCCTTTTGAAGAATATAAGAAACTAGCGGATGTCACGCGGTTTCACCCGCATACTTCCCGTTCCCGTGGGAATACGGGAATAAAATATAGCCTATGTTCACCGCAAAGAGTGTAGCTTCCCAACAGTGAAAGAATTTTTCAAATCGGTCCAGTAGTTCCGGAGCCTATTCGTTACAAACAAACAAATAAACAAACAAAAAAACAAAAAAACAAATCTTTCCTCTTTATAATATTAGTATAGAAGTATAGAAAAATACAAATAATACCTCTACGACTTTTTTAAAATAATTCAAAACGTCAATACGAAGACAATATATACTCCATCTCACTTCTAACTTATTCAAATAGGAAATCGAACAAACAGAAAAATAATTTGATCGGAATAAATTTTTTATATATTTTTTTTCAAGTGTTCTCAAATCGTAGTCAGGACGATGTCTAAGGAGAGAGGATTACTTTTAATATTTCCCTGAATTGAAGAGCACGTTTTGTCAACAAGGGAAGTCCCTGCCTGATTACTTTACGTCAATATCTTATGCAAATAGGGGAGGTATGTTATTCTAAGGTACATTTTTGTGAAAAGGGCTTATATTATTTCTGAGATGATTTCGAATTAAATATTCTAAGTAGTGTGGTTAAGTCAAAGGTAGGTATAATTTTGGAAAGTAACCACTGACGTTTTATTATTATAATTTTTACATATCATTGGATGGAACTAATTTTTGTGGATCAATCAATCAATCAAAATTTTATTTATTTCACTTAGGCATTATACAGATGCGCTTGTAAAACGTCCAGAATATAAAACAAAACTCTACCACCAGGTCACAACGCGACCCCCCTGAGAAGAACTGGCAAGAAACTCAGCAGGTTATTCTTTTTTGCTCTATTTACAATTTTAAAGAATCTAAAAACTATTCATTTTAACATTTTTTTTGAGAATCCAGCAGGGCAGGTCATTTGCAGGCTTCCCTATCCAATAAATAATCATTGATTGTATAGTAGCCCCTGCAGTACAATTTACCTTTTACAATTTTTTTAAACTCATTAAGGGACATACTTTTAATTTCGTCTGGTAGCCTGAAAGGCGAATGCACCTCATATACCTATTGAATGTCAGACGGGGCCTTGGAGCTCGCGTCGAATAAAGTCAAAAAAAGTCACTTCAAGATGAAATCATTATAAGGGTTCCGTTCCCAAAGAGACTTTGATATCCGTCTGTCTGTCTGACCGTTACGAGACTGTATCTCAGAACCGTAATACCTAGAGAGCTGATATTTTCACAGATTATGCATTTCTTCTGTGTCTACTACTCTACTATAACATCAAATGCTAAAAGAAATAAACCTATTTACGACATACATCGGTATGAATATGGGGGCCCCCATACAACAAAAGTGATTTTATTCCGTTTTCGGTACGTCATCTTACGTGCACGAGGTCGACTCGCACTTGGCATGTTTTTGTATCTGCCACGGTAATGGCAGCCAAGCGCAAGGCCCACTTTATGGAAAGCGGTTACCTTACCATTGAATACGTTTATATGACAGTAGTACTGTAGTTATCGAGTTAGAACTATGTCTAAGTAGACTCCTGGTTCAACAAATATCAAATCAATAATTATATTACTGTCACTTTCTAGACATATTAAAGCATATCCTAATTTACAATAAAAAACACGATGACCAGCACTGCATCTGGTGAACCGTATGCTTGTCTGCCGCTTTAGTGCTATGAAAAAAGAAAACAGAGTTCCTCATTCTTAATCCAAACTTACAATGCCATTACACTTGGCGCATATTTTACGCCGTATTTCGTAGACACAACACAAAATACATCAAATTTTGAAAACGATATTTTATACCAGAAATATTAAAAAGCCTTTGTTTCAGCTATAAAGCGAGACAAATGAGGCAAATTTCCCATTTCCCAGTTCAATCAAAATTCTGTGAGATCGTTAATCAGTTTAAGTTCTGTAGTCATTTGATTGACAGGCTAGATAAAAGTAAATAATTGATTGGTCTTATCGTGAATCTGACTTTAATTAATGATAGCATTTATCATTGAAATTTAAGGAGGATTGATACACTGTAAACATAATTTCTGTAACTCTTTTTGTTTCTTGTTAGTCTATCAAGATGATCTGTGTTATTATTGTATTTTCAAATTTAATTTCTTTACTAACAAAATTAATAAATATTGAGTATCAATGCTCATTGATGTAAGTCCGCTATTTTTTCACTCATGTAGGTATGTGATTGGGCAATATTATTTGCAATTTCGGCAAATACAGTGCGTTTCGGCAAATGCAATGACTTTTTTTACAATGAAGAAATTAAGTTGCAGCATTTGATAATTTCATGAATTATTGCCGTACTGTTTGCCTTTGAAAGTTATCGATGGGAATCATTTACATATACATTTTTTTTTTATTCTCAGAGGGACAGCCAAAGGCATACCCCATATAATATGTTCTACTGCCGCGTTGAATTGGCCAGAATTTTTAATACATTTCTTATTTTTTTTAATTTTTATTAGAAATCTTTTGAGACTACCTGCTGATGAGATTTGAAAGTCACCTTTATTGCCTTCAACTGGGCGTTATACTGTGGCTTGGCTTAACGACTGCCGTATTATTGGCAATGAGAACCTTTATCTGCCCATTGGCACTATTTATAAAATTTTAACTTACTGACCAACCGGTTTGTGAATCAATCCGCAAACTGATCCGTCTAACTAGTTAAGGGCACACCTATACTTCGTTGGTTGTACGGATATTGGGAGTTTGCTGACAAATATTAAATCAGACTCCGTTGTATAAATAACAGTTGCTTTGTATATAATGTATAGCACTTGTTTTGTGTAGTATTATGGAAACTTTTTTTACATCCTTTATGTGAACTAGACTAATTCGAATCATAATTATTCTAATCAATTCATATCAGGATTAATCATATTATTTGCTTACAAAATGGCATCCAGTAGGCATTATGCTTTTAACACTAACCTGTCTTTGAATAATAAAGAAAAGTTTAATAACAATGAAGGATCTTTCTAGTTTCTACTGCATACGATTTATAAAACATAAACTTTATGTAAATAAATTGCATATAAATTGGGAGACTAATTTCTCTTAGGCAGTTAACACAGAACACAGACACAGAAAAGAAGAAAGTTAGCAGAAAGGCAGTAGGCTCACCACCTATTACGTGGGACTTAAAGCTATAAAGTGAAATGTGGGCGTATACTATGCCTCTGCCTACTCCTTCAGGGATAAATGCGTGACTATATGTATGTATGTAATTTCGCTTAAACGAGACAAATACACGTGAATAAAAATATTTAAAAAAATGTATTAGAGACAAAATATCGAAGAAAGAGCAACATACCCCTACGACTTTATTAAAAGTGATCATAGACAGCATGAACATACATAAATTTTACGTTACTAAACAAGTAGATAAAAACCGTTCCTCCAAAATTAAAGTTCACACTTTGAGCAATAAATAATGTACGGGCCAAAACTGACGGGCCGATAAAGGGGGCTAAGTGAAATTGCGAGTTTACATCGCGGTATCCACCTGCAGGGAGCTTAACTTGATAATATAATGTATGGTGCTATTTGTTATCATTTGGGAATAAATGCCACTGTATAGATGCATGCAGTATTTCAAATCGTTTTGTTACAAGGACGAGCTCGCTGTTATTCATGGACATAAACAGAAAGAAAATTTAAAAATATCATAATCTGCACGAATTAGTTGCTATCTCGGTAACCACTTTCTATTAGGTGCGCCATAATCTTGTCTGCCAATTTAGTTGTATAAACAATGCCAACAGCTGCCAGCGTTTATTTTTAAGTAGCAGTAGAGACATTCTGGGACATCCTTCCGAGGGCTTCCCCGGGGTCCCAACCACAGGATGTTGGGCGTGACGTGAGGTTTTTTAGTCAGTAGGAGTCCGGCATAACATCCATGAGGATTTTCCCTCACGTTAAACAAAAAAAAGCAGTAGAGACATCACATGTATTTTACAGTCTAATAAAGAGTGATCTACCATCCTATGGTTGAGATTTGAAATAATATTCTGATCTAATAACAATGAACATTGCTATGATAGGTAGTTGCCCTTGAATCACCTTAACTTTGAATCATGCGGCCGAATACACTTTGAAAAATATGTAAAAGAAGCAGAACATTATAGTCCCTTCCTCTCCATTGTTCGTCACTCAGTAAGTGGACGCACAATCTAGGTAGAGCTGCGGTTGACACTTATACCTTAAGTACCTCCCCCATATTGAGTACCTGCATTTTGAAATGTGTCTGTATAGATACTAGAGACATGTATTTCCAAAGTAAGCTCAAAAAATACTATGTTGAATGAATGAATTACAAATTACAGAGCTGCCCTAATGAATGACTGAATCAGATTAAGCTCGTTCTCGTGTACGAATTCACGAAATGGCGGTTTAAAGGTTTATTTTAAGACTGAAATTTTGTTCCAGTACATTTTTGCATTCGAACTTTCTCTTACGATTACTTAGTAGCCAATCTTCGTAGCTGATTCACATTATAGCGCAAAATCTGGACCAAACTAGAAATTATTAAAAATGGAATAAGAGAATTACAACAACATAGTCAAAGATTCAAATACCTACCTTAATGAGGCTCTTGTCGTCGACAAAAACTGCTAAAAGTTGTAAAAATAAAACAAATGCAAAAGAATCATCTTTGCGTAGTTGGTTTGAATGATCTGAAGAATGAAAGTCAAAAAAGAAAGAAAGTACACAATTTCACTCACAATCGCTCTAACTTAAAAAGATATAACACATTTTCAGGCACGTGGCTTATCTCAGCTAAACAAATATTTATTCGTCTCAATAATTATTCAGTACACAAAGTATTTCATTATCTATCTTATAGAGAACTTTAAATGGGTCTATGACTAATAAATTTTAAACACTACTAATGTGTAATCGCAATATGGGTCTAACTCGGTGTACCCACATTTGTGTAGGCCCGGATTTAAAACCCCTAGAATACATTGTTTATGAGCTACCTTAGACCATATATCACGGGACTAGCCTTTGCGAACCACCGCATACAAAAATATTCTGCCAGTTTTCATACAAGTGAAGGGGGAAACACAAAGACATATAAAATTTCATTGCATTTAAAAATGTATTAATCGACAAACGTGTAATGGCTGTTAATTTTTATTGTACAGTCAACTACAATGAAATGTACTAGTTTAATCATATAAAATGATGTACTGATGTACAGTGCTTTTTATAAAGTCAAAAGACCAAATGGTCATGTGCAATGGCAGAAAACAATGCTTAAGTAAGGCGCATCCTGTGGTTAGATGATCTAAGTGAGCTACTAATGGAAAATTTGAGTTACGGGATAATTTGTTACGTGTTATTTTCTGTTTCCGATATATCAGCAACATTTCGAAAGAGTAGAAAATATCGGAAACTCAAAATAACAGATGGTAAATATCATGTTAACTCTAATACGAGTGACCATGAAACTTGATAATAATAGTAATGGCCAATTAATTTTGTTATTCAAGAAATTATAGTTATAAATTACTTTGCTATACCTAATTATTAACATAAATGGTTATAATTAAAAAATATTATAACCTGATGTGATTACATATATCGTATTTGTCGCTACTTTTCAAGTATGAAATTAACTACAATACAAAATGTATATTATGTATTGAGCATGATTTTCAGAAGCTCTCGTCTCTTCAGGAGCACTCAGAAAAGTGGTCTTTCATTTTCATTCAGGGTTTTAAAAACGATTACTTTTTTTTTTATACTACTTAGGTGGCAGACAAGCTTACGGCCCACCGGAAGGTTGGTAACCGTAGCCTATAGACGTTTGCAACACCAGAGGCACTACACACGCGCTGCCGACCCGGGCGCAGGTTGTGACGACCCACAGTTGAAAATTTTCAAGCCGCCCGTAAGGCCTTCAACTTGGCTTAACGACTGTCATTTTACTGACAACCGGGACCAACGGCTTATCGTGCCTTCCGGAGCACGGAAACGCTCGTAAATAAATGTCACAAAGTGGTCCACGTGGTGGTCACCCATCCATATCCAGCCGTAGTAAATGTTGCTTACTGCAGTGATCGTTTACAGAACACTGAGTCCGCGGGGCCACGAGCGCTTCAGAACTGCTGACTGCGTTAAGCGGTATACCCTAAGTTCTGTCGGTTCTAAGATGGGTGACCATTTGTGACATACCTATTTACGAGTGTTCTTCGGAATTCCTCCGAAATGTTAATCCATTAGCTCCAGTTGCCAGTAACTTGCTAGTTATTAAGCTAAGTTGAAGTTTTTATGGGCGGTCTGAATCATTTAAACCACCGAAATAACCAGAACCAGTGTCTTTCCCCTTTAATAATATCCTTTAAAAAAATAAATAATAATGAATGTTTGCAACATCACAAGCGCTACACCCGGCGTTTGGGAAAACCGAGGTTGTGAGATCATTTCACAGCCTAAGCATTCGCGGAAGAAAGCCCCTATCGGATTTTACCGTGGTCAAACGCTCCGGATGCAACGTGTGAGGATGTACACTCTATCTGTGGTGAGCGGTGGGATGATAGAACGTAGCCGTAGGCATCTTATCAAACAATTCCTCAGAGCACAAACCATTAAAAAGGCGGTAGAACAAGCATAAGGAGGCAACGTCTCTCCTATCGCTAAGAGACTCCACAGAATTGGGCGTCGATCTGTTGAGATTTATAACTAATAGATAAAACATTCTGATTTTTTATGTCCTCATTTCTTCTTACATTCTAATTATACATGTAAAATTAATAAGGCAAGTACTTGTTCGTTAGCATCATCCAATTTTCTTGTATAACTGTATTAAATACATTTCATAATTACATTATACATCAGGCTTATTTGCGAACACAATAGTAACTAAGTCGTAATCCCAAGAGAGCCCTCGAAAACATACCTACCAGTATTGTACGCGTGGTTAATACCGTTAAACTATTTACATTAGTAAATAATACGATTCCGGTAACTATTAATAGCAATGTTTTATGTACTTAGACAAACTCGAACTGCGTAATCCTTTTGATATAGCAGTATCACAATAATAAATTCGCAGCTCAAAATGTGTAGCAAGCAAACATTAAACGTATTTTTATTACTTTATAAAAATAACACCGTTTTCGTATAGTGACGCACTTATTAACAATCTGAATCGCGTGTTACACGTCTTTGTATTTAATGATAGATTTTCTCTGTAAAAGAAAAAAAAAACACTTTTATTTTAGTCCATTTCATCATTATCGTAGCTGATAAGAGGTTCCCTTTAAATGATGATCATTAGCACAGTCGATGTGTCATATCATCCACCTTCGCGGCTTGTACAAAGAACATAAGTTTTCGGCCTTTTATAAAACAATAATAATACCATTATCTCGACGTAAGAGCAAAATGCTATATTAATATTCTAAAAGTAGCTTTAACTCTGTGATTCTGCTTCAGTAATTTGGCAAGACTCCTTTACTAGGAGCAATTATAAATCAACTTAAGTACTCTTTGTTACTTGGTAAATTTTCAAACTGAGTGCACATTACGTCTTGTGAGATTGGGGTTAAATTGACCATTTAATACTATAATTATTCGAATAAATGATTGCATTATAAATATTCAAAAAGTCATAGGTATATCTAATTTCCTCGAAAAGTACAGATGGAATTTCGACTTAAAGTCGAATTTTTAATTAGACGAAGTAAAGTGACAGCAACTAATGTCACTTCTTCATAGAAATTAATCAACATTCTATGAAGAAGTGACATTAGTTACTGTCACTTTACTTCGTCTAATTAAAAATTCGACTTTAATGGGCAAAGCATGAAAATGACGGACAGTGTATGGTTGTGTGCGTAATTTATATAAATGTTTACGTGGCGATTTTATACGATTTTAATGTGACACGGTTTTGTTATCTCTGTAAGTGCAGCGTAGGTAAGGAAAATTATGACATTGTTCTGGATTCACGTCAAGATGTAAACTGATTAGAGTACTTGTAAGCTGACGATATGGGTAGACCAAGGTAGATACTATTTATTTTGTTTCCCTTTTTAGGGATCCGTATCCAAAGGATAAAAACGTGCCCCTATTAATGAGACCTCGCTGTCCGTCTGTCTGGCTGTCTGTCCGTCATGAGGCTGTATCTCAAGAACCTTTATAGCTAGAAAGCTGCAATTATATGATATATTTCTGTTGCCGCTAAAACAAGAAATACTTAAATCAGAAAAATGAGGGGGTGGGGATTAAGGATTAAGCACCATTACAACAAACATATTTTTTTTAGTTTTTTGGCACGGAACCCCTACCATGCGCGAGTCCGACTCGCGCTTGGCCGGTTTTAATTTTTTTTTCACTCGCACAGACTGCCATCGCGGCTGTCTACTGTGTACTTACTCATGAAGCGATATTATAAATCTAAATACGAAAGCACCACTACTAAAGGACCTTAAGATTTTCGAATATCATACACTAGCCACGATAAATGTATTATTTCAAAAGCGAAGCAAACCATAAAAATACCAGTTGCCATAGCAACGTAGGAATAGGGAAAAGTTGTCATATGCCTTTATGCTCCCTGCTATGCACAACATCGTATACCATTTTCCAACTCATAAAACTAAGTGGATTTGGCGACGATTCAATAACTTTACTACGAATCTACGTGCGGTGGAGGTGTTATAATCGAGAAATGGAGTTACATTGTGTTCTTGTGTACGAAACAATAATGGCTGTCGTAAAAATTTGATTTCGTTCACTTTTGAGGTTAATGTAGTGTTTTATTGATCACGATATCCTAATAGCTGTTAGTCATGCCGAATATTGCGAAGTTTCCGATTCTCTTCGTTGATAGATTAGTCGGATCCGACTTTGTTCCGATGAATATAATTATAATGCCAGTTGCTGTCTTGGTACGTATAGAGATGTCATGAGAATTATACTGTGGGTGCTCGGGCATTATTTTGGAAATATTTGTTTCTATCAATTTCAGACTCTGAAACATAATAATACATGGAACTATTTTCTTTTGTAGTCCCATTACTATGAACCAGGATCTAGACCAGAAAATTTATACCAAGCTTAAATTCTGTAAAGTCTCATAAGAAGTTAGCAAGTCTTTGAACCCTCATCAAAATTTATCAGAAGCCAAATTGCCGATGTGGAGGTCGCTCAACCGCTTGCGCACTCAGGTGGGCCGGTCTAGACAGAACTTATGCAGATGGGGAATGCGGGACCCGGGCTTGACCATGCACAGCATGTGACTGCGGAGTTCCAAAGCAGTCTATGTTGCAGTTGCTTTCGTGTCCCCTGTGCCCCGTCTCCTGCACTAAGAAGGATCTTAACGAGGCCACTGACAGTGCGGTTAAGATTGCAGAGTTTTATGCCCGTACTATATGAAAGTCAATTTAGTGAATCATTGACACGACAAAAGAAGAAGAAGCCAAATTAAGGGAGTCGGGAGGAAAGTAATTCCAATTCTTTCTTTAAAAAGTGGGAGACTAGGCAGGCAGCTAGGTGCACATTCTATAGAAGGGAAAAACCACAGTAATCAAATCAAACGAAAACAAGATGCTTGTAAGAACTAAAAAATCATTCTTCTCATGAAACATCACACTATACTTGAATTACAAATTGCTCAAATCAGTTCAAAATTGCCATAGAAAATTTTGATGTTCAATTCAGCTGCATTTATGAGCACAAAGGCCACACGTTTGAATTTGGTCCACTTATCGATGGTCACGTCACTGATTCAGTCTGTGCAGTCCATTATCAAATAACTAGGAGTGGGAATACAAATTTACCTGTTTTATTGACTTGGCAATGTTAATGGGTGCTGAAATGTCTCTTTCAACCAGAAGTAGCTCTAAATGTTATGGTGAATTGAAAACAGTTACACCCTGACCAGATGAGAATATGTACGCGCGTGTCCACTCGCGCGTTTTAATCAAAGGCATAGATCAAACGCGCGACAGCATTTGAACGCGATATACCTATGTGACCCAAGTATCTCGGCTACGCGCGAGTATCTACGAGCGCTTGAATATGCGCGAAAAACGCCTTATCTATGAAAATTCAATCAGTCAATTTCCTTTTCTTTAACTTGACTTGACAGTTAATGTTACTTTAGCCACATTTAAAAAATGTCTAAAAACAGTTTTAATTTGTGTTTTACCAAATAAGTCTTTCAACTACACGTTCATGCTTTGCCCATAGTTAGCGTATTCGTAGGTTAGCGTATACATTTCGGCAATTTACCTATTTTAGCATCAAAAATAATAACTATAATCACAGAAACTTACCAATCCAAATTCCTTAATCAAATTTGCTGTTTCCGCTCTGAAAATGTTATCCATCTCAATAAAAGTAAACCACATTTAGAGATGGAAACCGTTTCCGAAATTGTGTACTAACTAGTTTAATATACTACTGACATGGTTATTTTTAGGATTCCGTATTCAAATGGGTTACTTACTTGTACGTAAGGGTAAAAGCGAGACCCTAAATCTCTATCAGGATTTTTCCTCTATAAATACAATAAAATAATTGTATTCAAATAATTTGAGCAGAGGTTATTCGAAACCAGTGCAAGAACAAACAGCGGCAGATTTAAAATGAGTTTTATTAAATTTGAATCAAAGTATCGGATTACACAAATAATTTGAACGGAAAGTTTCAAGACTTTACGGGGATTTAGGATGTCAGGAACTTGTTGCTTAGTCAAAAATTCCATCTATGTCTATATAATCACGAGTCCAATAAGCCAACTTCACCATTAACTCTAGGTACCTCTGTGACACTGCACAATCATAAAATTAAATGTTTATCTACATTATAAGAAACTTGCTACAACATACAACAACGAGTGAACAGTTCGTCGTTCTTACAGAAGCAGGGCCAAGATGGTGGGCGGCGGGACGTGAGAGTTTTAAGGTATGAGTCTGAACTCGACCGCAAGCAGCACTGCGGTCGCGTTCAGACTCATATGATGGACTACGGATTTATATGCACGCCCAACGTCCCAGGAAGCGGGATCACACACGAATCAACACCCAAAGACGTGGGATCGTACCCTTACCCCTTCTGTGATTTTGACTACATACTACATACAGTGCGAACGGAGAAATTGTAATCTACTATGTGCTTAGTTTGATGGTAAATCACCAATTTAGTAAACAAATATTTTACTTGAAAACCAAGAACGAACGTTAATACACGGTTTAGATTTGAAGCACTTGGAAAATTAGTCACAACTTCTGTAACATTTACTTCGGAATTTAATTAATGGCCTTATTTTTGGTCACAAGAAAATCTAAGTGGAGGCAAAGTGTGTCTTCATGAAATATTCAGAGAAACACTGAGGTTTGGCACTTAAAATAGGCGCTGCTGAATTTACCTTTAGAAAAAGCATTTGCAAATACGTTAGGGTACCTACTTAGTTAGGGAAAGATATTCATAAAGAAAAAAGAAAATGCTTAATTTTCTTTTTGTACAGAGAGGCTACACTTATTTATTTCAGATGTCTTTTTGTGGACTGTGAAACCATTTCTATTGTTATAACAACACAACACAAAATTCCAACTTAGTTCGACATTATAGCGCTCCTATTATAGAACGATGAAATACAGTTCAGATTTAGAAACATACCGATCAAATGAATAAAAGATATGTGCACTAGAGTGTATTGTTTTGAGACCGGCTGGAAATAACCCTTCATAGAACTTGTCTTTATGAATAATATATTTCCTTAACTTGTCTGATCTGAGACAATGATAACCAAACAACTGATATACATTGAAACTCTGACAATTTATAAATAGAGGACTTTATTTAAAGTGATCGTAGCTCCTGTAGCTCCGTGTTCTAAAAACATCACAGTTGGTTATCTTAGCACCGACCGCGAGATGAGTGATCGTTGCATTTCCATTTACGAGTGTTTTCGTGCTTCAAATTGCACGTTAATCTACTAATAAGGATATCTTATGGGTGGTTTCCGGAAATTTGACACATGTAGTCATAGTGATTGTAACACCAATGATATATTATTTGAAACGACTTTAGGCTGCGGTAAACAGTTAAGATGAGGTAAGCTCTATGTTTGTCTGAATTTCCTGTTATCAAATTAGTGTAACAAATCTGAATAAAAACACTCAGTAGAGTCAAGAAGTAAAGAATCCTTAAAAAAATAATGTGCAGTGTCATTAGAGTCTTCCCCACCCCCTTTTATTATCGTGTGGAAATCAACCACACGACTCTCCTACCACTGTCAACGGCTGACAGCCTCGGGTGTTTACCGTGGGGAGAATATCCCAGGAATTCCGCAGAATTTGCCTACTACCACGGCCTCACCTAGTGGTCGGGTACTATATCGCGTCTTTGAGGTTTGTTTCGGGTGTTATCGCGCTTCGTGGTCGTGGGGCATGAGGCGTGCGTGAAACTTTAAACACCTCCCCATGTATCCCCTTTAATGGTTGACTGATCCAGCATTAGCCCAAGTATCGAAATAAAACAGGTTTTTTTTCACTAAGGTGGCAGACAAGTATACCTACTGCCCACCTGATGGAACGGTCACCGCAGCAGCCTAAGAACTTTGCAACACCAGACCCCAGTTCGTAAGACCCGTTTTGAAGAATCCCATACTGTAGGTATTTGAGAGAACTGAAGCAATGAATTCATTAATTTCAAAATCTAAAAAGAATCAGAATCAGAATCAGAATCAGAATTGTTTATTTTGCTAGAAACATGGTTAAATAAAGTTGACAATTACAATTTGGTAGATGCAGCATGTTTCACCGCACGTAGGCAGTGTGCAAAATCATAAATATTAATCACAAAATAATATCATATCACAAAATTACAATCATATTTCTAAATAACATGTCAAATTAGTACAGGTACCGAAAATCAATATAATAATGGTCTATTTAGTCAAGTCTAAAGATTTTCATTCAATAAACATAATCAATAAATATTTCTAAATGTCAAGTAAGCAAGCTGAAATCAATACAATAATATATTACATATTTATCAAATTATCCAATAAATTAAAATATTTAATGTAATTAATTATTTAACAAATGAACAATTAATATAATTGTGGACAGTCAATATCTTTTATTTTTTAAAGCAATGTGTCGTCCAGAAACTCCGAGATCGAGTAATAACATTTTGCTATTAACAAATCCTTAATCCTTTTTTTAAATAAGTGTAGGTTTAAGGCTTTATATTCTTCAGGCAGTTTATTATAAATCTTAGGTGCAAGGCAGAATACGCTTTTCCACATCAGAGCTGTATTGGACTTTTGAATACACAACTTATCTTTTCGCCTATTGCGAGTCGATACATCTGACAATTTTTTAAATAATTGGCTATTTGTTTTTACAAATAAAGCCACCTCAAAAATGTATATTGAGGGAAGCGTGAGAATCTTATGCCTAACAAACAGAGGCTTGCAGCTGTCTATTGGATTTCGTTTGAACATAGCTCGAATGCATCCTTTCTGGGACTTAAATATAATATCTTTATTTGTGGAGTTTCCTCAGAACATAACGCCATACCTGAGTACAGATGCTACCATACCATGATATGCAGTCACTAGAGTTTCAGTGCTTACTACTGGAGCAAGTCTATATAGGGCATAGGACGAACTGTTTAGTTTCTTTGCTAAGACTTCTACATGGGCCTTCCAGTTAAGTTGCCTATCGATTGTCAGACCAAGAAACTTTGTTGTTTCAGTTTCTGTGATTTCATTTTCCTGATATTTAATGTGTATGTCATTATGTGCAGTTGTTCTTTGCCTAAAATGCATAATTTGTGTCTTTTCAAGATTTATTTTTAAATTATTATTTTTAAGCCATGTTATAATTGCCGACAGTGCTTCATTTATGTCCCTTTCATATGTGTCCGTTTCAACCCCTGATATAGTTACAGTGCTGTCATCTGCAAATAATACCATTGGGTGTTTTACTACTTTTCGGAGGTCGTTTATGTAAATAATAAACAGTAGAGGCCCCAGCACGCTTCCCTGTGGCACTCCGAACGATATTTTTCGAACTTGAGAAGCGTATGTTTTCTCCATTTTCTTACTTACACTGAGCTTTTTTATGTAAGTTATTTGTGTCCTATTCTGTAGATATGACTTTAATAAATCTAGTATGTTACCCCTGATACCGTAACACTCAAGTTTGTCCAAGAGAATCTTATGATCCACGCAGTCAAAAGCTTGTGTCATGTCGCAATTTATGGCACATATTGGCCTCTTATGATCTACGTCTACCATAACTCTACTAAGAAAGTCATATATTGCTGAATTTACTGTCACGTTTCTCCGAAAGCCCTTTTGTTCCTTACACAAAATGTTATTTTTTTCTAAATACATGTAAATTTTATTATGAATAAATTTTTCAAATATTTTTGAGAATATTGATAAGAGAGCTATGGGTCTATAATTTTTCATGTGCTGTTCATTATTTTTTTTATGCAATGGCTTTACAGTTGATGCCTTCAGAGCTTCAGGAAAAACACCGTTTATATTACATAAGCTAAGAATGTAACTTAAGTGTCCAGCTATTATATCTCCAACATACTTAACAATTTTTGTAGACAATTCATCATATCCTACACTGTTTGTATTTTTTAGTCCGTTAATGATATTCAAAATAGCAATTGACGTGGGAGGAGTCATAAACATTGAATTGAGTTTTTTTATTAAATTTCCAGTTACATTTCTACCTGAATTCAACACTGGTGTAATCTTATCTATAAAGTAGTCATTAAACATGTTGGCTATTTTTGTGGGGTCATTTATAACTGAATTGTCAACTTGAATACTATTTACAGAGTCATTCGGTACTTTAAATTTATCACTATTTCTAATTATTTGCCATGTCGTTCTATTTTTATTGTTTGAATTTGTTATGATAAAGTTATTTTGAGATTTTTTAGTCAGATTTATAATTTTTTTATATAGTTTAGTGTAATTTTTGTATTTTAATTGGTTTTCAGGAGTGGGTTTCCTTCTGGCATTCCACAACAATTGCCTTTTTTTCGAACTACATATCTTAATACCTCGCGATATCCAAGAAAGCTTTCTGGTTACCCTAATTGTCTTGATAACCTTTGGAAAACATAGATCATAGATTAGCCTAAACAATTCTATAAAGTCGTTAAAAGCTATATTCGGATTTTCTGTCTGATAAATTTCGGAAAACGTTAAGCTCCCCAGATATGATCTAAATTTCTGCATGTTTCTAATGGAGTAGTCTCTCTGCGGTCTACGCCAATAATCAATAAGGCATTTTTTATTTACTGGGCAATTTAATATTTGTGCGGTATGGTCAGACATAGCTAGTTCTACAACTTCCGCTGTACATGATCTGTAGAAGTTATGGGCAAAATTATCTAAGCAGGTTTTTTTCTTCATTCTAGTAGGTTTTTGTAAAGCTAATGTTAAGTTAAAACTCTGTAATAAATTCTTAAATTCTCGCGTTTCATTGCTATTCTTTAATATATTTATATTAAAATCACCTGCCAGAATGACTTTAAAGTTTGTCTTTTTCTTTAAATATAATAATAAGTCTTCAAGTTTACCTAAAAATGTCAAAAAGTTTTTCCTCATTGGAATCCTATAATTTTATATTTTGTTAATTCCACAGCACAACATTCAAATGCATTTACAACTGCCATTAATTTAATTTCTGGTAGATCTCTCCATAAGTGCCCATTTCTAACCAAAATGCAAGAACCTCCTCTCTTTATATTGAACCTACTGTAAAATGCAGCTAAATTGTAGTTGGGTATACACAGTCCGGTTTCATAACCAGACTTAATGAAATGTTCGATGATACATATTACATCTATCTGTTGATTTTTCTGTGCCAGTTCACATAAGCAAACAGACAACATATCTGACTTATTTATCAGTCCCGCTATGTTTTGATGAAACACATGTAAATAATTATTAGCGAAATAACCGATCAGTACTAACATCACAATTTGAATGTGTAGACCCAGCATTAGACACATTCAATGTGGAATTTTTACTAGACTTCAGCCCAACACAACCCTCAAGCTTTTTAAAATAGTAGGGTATAGTACCTGGTTTATATTTAGAGATCTTACATTGGCCACTTTCTTTACAGAGTAAATTTGTACTGGATGTATTTGTACTAGAATAGCTACAATAATAATTCCCAATACAGTTCATGTAATCCCGTAACTCTTAAAAAATAATTCTAATAGCACTATTATTTATTTTGCCAGTAAACCTGGAAAACATAGAATAGCTATAGTCAAGAAGCTGATTTGTGTCAAATAGGTAAGCAAACTGATGCACCTGATTACTTAAGCACAGTAGTCGATTAAAAGCCTCTATTCGCCTATTGAATAAATTTAAATTGTTATTTAACTTAAAACTAGGGCTACATAATATTATGTTTGTGTGAGTAATTTGTTCAAGTTTACTACGTATGTAACTGACTAGTGTTTCATAGTTCTTAGAGTAAAAGAAGTCACTTTCACACAAAAAAATAACACAGTAGTCTTTCAAAGTGAAGTCTCGCAGTTTTAGATCTAAATTTGAAAGAAGTTTCATAGTATCTGCGTTTGGCAAGCAGTATTGACAGATTTGGGAATCGGGCAGCAATTTTTCAGCGTTTTCCAAGATCTTGTTTACCTTTTTATCGCTTAATATACATACTTTATTGAAATACGTCTTGTTTTCCGTAGTTCTAGAACAGGTAAATGCTGTTTTTAAATAGTCACTGCTTTGAGGGTAGCTAGTAGTGTCATCTACCTCCTTAAAATATGTATAATTTCGGCTATGAGTTAGGTGGCTCGGACTGTTGCTATTTGATCGCCGGCCATTTAGTGTGATTTGTGAATGTGCTGTGTCAGTTTGTGTTTCTATGTCATGTGTTGTGATCTGTTTTTCTCCCTGCAATTTTAGCTGGGCGCTGCACATAGCATTTACGCATTCAGGTAAGTTTCCTATTGCAAATAATTGTTTTTTACGTTCTGATACTGGTGTTGACGATTTTCTCTCAGGTGTTGAACAAATTTTTTTGTACATTTCTACTTTTTTATAATAATCCTGCAACTTATTTTGTAAATGCGAATTTTCAGTGTTAAGATTGTCAATCTCCTGATGCGCGCTTGATAATTGCATGTTTAGTGTGTTAATCTGCTCTGTGAGATTTTTGATAATATCGCTACTGTCGTTTAGATCATCGGTTAAGCTCATCACTGTGTTGTCAAACAGAGGGTTACTCGTATTATTTCTACATATATCGCTCGGTGAGGTTGTTCTGTGACGTTTGCGATATGTTACATTATTTTCTGTATTTATCTCCATTTTTTTCTTAACTGATTAGTAATCAAGTGATTTCCAAGTGAATATTATGTTCAAAAAAGTACAGCATCAGTCAAAATTTGAAACCACTACCCAAGAGCATACAGTCTCAATCTAAACCTCGAGACCAACTTAACATTGACTATAAGTTATGAAATTGTCTGTCATATTTTCCTGCATTGAATTTCGTATTAACATTCGACAGATGTCGCTTAAGTAGTCACATACGAACATGTTTTTGAATAAAAAACGAAATTTGTTTTGCACAACTTATGAAAATTTCATGATATTTAACACAGTTTTCAAAATTCACTGTTTATTTCTGTTCCATAGCACATGTTGAAATGATCTTATATTTGTTACAGAATTATTAGCATATGTACCTACCTAAGGTCTGGCTGGTATCTGCAGTGGCAACACTTAATAATGACCGGGTGGGGAATGTTACGCCATTTTGTGGGGCTCAGTCTTAAACTAGCCGTCGGTAGATAGAAACGTGAAAGTATACGGGCAATGGGGAACATTGTTAGCGGTGGAAGGTGAGCGTTATGCGCATTGTAAAAGGTGGCCACCTCAAACCTACAGATTGGGTTGCAAGTCCCAGACGCTGTTGCAATGTTCCTCCTTGTGCCACGCGGTATTAGGTTTCCTAGTTCTTAAATTGATTATTTGTGTAGTTGAGAATAAACGAGTGTGCTGCCATCTCCGTGTTTTCTTCTGAGGTCTAACATCTCAGAAGTGGCATTATAACCCACGCCATGTAAGTACACGCATAATTTCGTATAAAATGGTTACTTTAACTAGTAGGATAAAACTATGTAGGTATCTGCCTTGCCATAACGTGGATTTGGTAAAAAGGATAGATATTGCTGGTTAAGATTTAATAATGAAGGATAGATAATGCTGGTTAACGATTAGTAAGGCGAAAGATATTGCTGGTTAATTCAATTAGTACTTTTCATCTAACAGTATGCTGAGTTTTGCCAATGATGGGAAAATGGGCCGTTAGGTTTTACCTACATGGTAGCACAGATTTCACAGACATGAAGTCAAAGAATTTGCAAAGTAATTTCGATACTGGTTTGTACGCCAGTGCGCGTAGCCGAGGGTAGGTTTGGAAAAGGTAAGAAACGGTACATACATGAGTTTGCGTTCTGTACCTTGTTGTTTTATGCTAGTAGTTTAAAAAAATAGTGTCGCGATCCTGTTAATAAAAGAAAAAAAGGAACAGGTGGGTTAAAAAAAAAGTGTAAGTTTAGTGATTAGGTTTATTGTGTAGATTCGGTACTAATGAAATTGAATACATTATCGAATCATGAAGTGAATATTCAGATCCTTAATTGGTTTGTGTTGGGTGTTTGGTGTAAAAGTTCGGTTCTACAATGGATTTCGCAGTTAACATGCGCTGGTCGCCTAGTACTCGGTCACACTTTCACGATTTTTTTTTGTAATTTTAGTGTTGTTTAAGAGTGTATTGGGTGTATGAAGGTCAAGCGTTATAGTATCAGGAGGGAGTGTGAAAACAACTTGTGGTACCTACTGCGTTGAGAGGCTAACAAATACGTATCTTATTGATAATGTGACTGGTTAAAAGTAGGCATCCGCCCTATTAAGGTTGTGTGTATTGGAAACCAAGGTTCAGGGGGCCAGCCAGCAGTGTTATACGACGACATTGAGAGGCTCCTCTTGTACAGTATGATACAGGGTTCATAGGTGATCCTGGTTAGCTAGCGCCATGTCGTTGAATGGTCGTATAGTGAGTAATACAACGGCGTGCTAGGTTTTCCTACTTCGTTATATTGGGTTCTATTGTAGTTGTGCTTTTGGTGTGACTGTTAAGGCGTGAGCGTGACCGTGACCCACGTGTTTATATTTCTCACTGTGGTGTTTCATTGGGCTGTTGGTGTAGATGGTTGACAAGATTGTGGCTATGGCAAAATAAATAGCTCTGAACGCTAGTACCTACTGTTCGAAATCATAATGAGATTTTTCTAGTTTAGCTTTGTCAGACCTATTGGGATACTGATGGCAGTCGTTAGAAAGATTTGTAATATAAAAGAAAAGAGGGTTACCTTAGTTGGTATGAATGCTTATATGGGAAAGTGAAAGCTCAGTTTCAGGTTATTTATATATATTAAATAAACGGATCGCATGTAGTTTTTGAGGGTTTCCGATGCTGTTAGGCCCTGAAATGTTTCATAGTGAAAATTTTCAATATCTCAGTTACAGATGTTTAACGAAGAACTACGTGTTTGTATAGGTGTGATAATAATATTAAAGCGAAACCAGTTAGAATTAGCATGATCTACAATGTAGATGAGTGTTCTAGAACGGGTGCATCCAAGTCCGGGTTTTATTTTAAGTATAGTTTTGCAACAGATTAAGAGAGCCAGCCAGAGGTCTAGATCTATGGTTCGGTTAAAGGTTTTGGTTAAAAGAATATATATCTACCTACGTATGTTGGTTGGGGATATGAAAAGGTCCGTTAGTTACCCTGTACTATACTGATATGAAAGTGGTTCTGGTTGTGTCAGCTTAAACGTTTTCAGGTTCAAACGATCAGGAGGTAATTCGATGCGATAACTAAACTCGGCTGTGATGAGTGTGTCTGTGTGTATGTGATAATATTTTGTGAGAATTGTTGAATTTCAGTTAAGTTGGAAGTAAAAGTGAATTTTTCTAATTTACCTTCCGACGGAATCTTCGTTGATACCTGCGTGATATTTTTTTTGTTAACATTGGGATGGACTCCAGAAGGCAACCCTCGAATGACTGATGTTATCTAATCGTATTCCCTTAGAAAATTATAATATAATTCATTAGGTTAGAAGATATCCGACTAAGTAGTGATTAGAGTTGTAACGTTGTTGGGTATAGATAGGAAATGTAGGTATGAGCCACCGTCGCTTATATCATGGACGGGATTAATCTGTTCAGGGAATGGTGTGGCCACTGCCATGCCATTCCTCAAAACATTTTTGTGGAAGACATGTACAGTAACTGGCTACCGGTGTACTTTAACTCTGAATTTTGTAAACTTTCATGTGACGAGTTCCGGAAAATGATCTGGAGAGTGCCGAGGCCTCGGTAACCTTCACCGTGAGCGGTTGTGCTGTAGCCGCTGTGGGTACTCCATCGCCGGCGTAGCGGAGAAGCAGAGCGCGAGTCGACGGCGGCTTGCGCGGGCGCTGTGGACACACAGCGTGAGCACAAGCGGCGCCGGCGTGGTCACGCGTTGTGTCGGAGCTACGAGAGGAGTAGCGTCATTGAGCTGATGAGTAGTTATGAAAATCGACGTGCTACGATGATGGACATTGGACATTACAGGTCACGTAGTCTTTTTCCATTAAGTAGGATACTCAAATGATGAAGTCCCTAGACCCTTTACCATCTCAGCTATTAAGTTTCAAAAGATTTGTATTAGTTTGGAATAAATTTGATTTCTACTAGACGGATTATTGTGTCCAAACGTTTAAGAATAGACTAATGCTATCACGGATTACTTTGTGGAGCTTTTCGGGTGAACAATTTCATCACACATGATTGTTGCGGGTAGAGCGTAGCTCGCTTTCTGTTACTGAGTTAGTCTGTTAGTAGTAACGGAGTGTTTGGAACAAGATTCCTAACACAATGGGCTAACCTCGTGGATAAACTTGTTCTCATGCTTGACAATTTGATAGGGAGACTGAAATTTCACACGGATGCGAGATTTGATTTGACTTTGCTGCAATTCAAGGATTCCATCGCGTCCAGTGGCGTCTTACCTTCTATGGATTAAAGAAACTTGCTGTAAATTGGTTACTTCGTGGAAAATGGTTTAAAATGGTACTACCTCCAATAAGCTGCATTAAATTTGTTTCAAAAATACCTACTAATTTTTACTCTGATAGAATCGCGAGATAGTAGTTTAACCATAGATTTAGAATTTTTCGCTAGTTTGAACAGAAGTTTGACGGTTAGGTAAACTGGTTGGGTCTAAAGGTGTCATGTCGGTTCGTTATCGGTTTTGTCTATTGTGTCGGATGTATTTTTGTCTGTGATATTAGTATTTATCACACCTCGTAAAGGTAAAGAAAAAAAAACAAATTTCGTTTTTGCTAGTAAATTATACCCTCGAAGTTAGCGTACACATTAAGCAACATTTTACGAGTTAATAATCGAGTTATTCGGTAAATTTTGGACGAGTACCTATCCAAATTGATGAATGATAACAATGTTTTTTTTATTGCACGAATTTACATGGTTTTCTCTTTTTGTTTATCTTTTGATTTCAGGTCAAGACATTACATGAAACGGTGTCACGCCTGACAAGACTTGGTTGACATTAAACCACCCTGAGAATCGGATTGGTTTTTTTGGACGAAAATGGAAACGGATTGGATGAGATCCCTGGATGATAGATACGAGTAATAGGCAGTTTTAGTTAAAGAGTCAGTTTAGTTAAGTTGCTTTAAAATTATGTTCCTCAACGTCGATAGATAGCGTTGTACGGCTTTGTGAACCGCGATATGGTTTCGTTCACACATTTGCGTAACTGTTTGGCGAGTTACTAAATAGTTGCAGTTCTTCTATAGTACATACATTAGTTAGAGTTTAAATAAGCAGATATTCCATGGATATTGGTTAAGTTTGAGCAATCTGTCGACGGGTTTCTAGATGATAATCGTTTTGTGTATTAACTGGTTATTATGTCGATGTTTAGTGTGACAGTGTTAAAGTGTTATAATGTTGAGTGGTTCAGCAGTACTGTTGGTTGTTAAATGCATAATGGTTACCGTTGTTAATATTGATACCTGGTTACCACGCGTAGTCAAGCGACAGTTAAGATTTCCCACTGGTCAGATACCTAAATAGTTTGGTATTGTTTAAGCGAATTGTTTAAAAGATTTGCCATTGTTCAGATATAATATGTTTCGCCACTGTCCAGATATATAGTTTGATCGAATAGTTACAGATTTAGGACGGCAAACATTTAAGATTGTAAAACGTAGTTTTTAGTGATTTAAGTATAGTGATGTATTAGGTAGGATGTGAAAAATGATTGTAAATTATTGAGTACATAGGTACGTATGCGTGTGTATTAGTGATTGATGAGGGATTTAAATCATAAAATTGAATTGAGCCTGAATAATGTATCTACCTATTAGCTAATTTCGGCGAAGACACTGCTACTTGCTCTTCAACTGTAAACAGTGTCAATGAGTAATTGTAATTTAATGATATGAGATTGAATAGTTACAGATTTAGGACTACAAACATTAATGATTGTAAAACGGAGTGAATGCATAATTTTAGTGATTTAAGTATAGTGATGTATGTAGGCAGGATGTGAAAAATGATTGTAAATTATCGAGTACATACGTATGCGTGTGTATAAGTAATTGATGAGGGATTTAAATCATAAAATTGAATTGAGCCTGAGTAATTTACTTATCATCTAATTTTGGCGAAGACACTGCTACTTGCTCTTCAACTGTAAACAGTGTCAATGAGTAATTGTAATTTGATAATATGAGATTGAATAGTTACAGATTTAGGACGACAAATATTAATGATTGTAAAACGGAGTGAACGCATAATTTTAGAGTGATTGAAATATAGTTATAGTGAGGGTGCTCTCGAGCCGGGCAAGATTGGCGTAAACGACCTCGCCGCCCACGATTGGTAAGAGACATCGCAGTTGTGTGTCGTTCTGGTGAAAGAAGTAACCTTTGCGGCATGCAGCTATACCATAGTCAAAGAATCTGTAGTAGTTTAAGTGTATATAATTATACACGTACAGTAAAAATCTTAATATAGATGATTATAAGAGTGATGCGAGTGATACGTTCAATTATTTAACAAAACAATGTTTAATAGAAATGTAAATTATAGTTAATTAGAACGAAGGGACTCGTTCCCATAGGATGGCCGACTGTTACAGAATTATTAGCATATGTACCTACCTAAGGTCTGGCTGGTATCTGCAGTGGCAACACTTAATAATGACCGGGTGGGGAATGTTACGCCATTTTGTGGGGCTCAGTCTTAAACTAGCCGTCGGTAGATAGAAACGTGAAAGTATACGGGCAATGGGGAACATTGTTAGCGGTGGAAGGTGAGCGTTATGCGCATTGTAAAAGGTGGCCACCTCAAACCTACAGATTGGGTTGCAAGTCCCAGACGCTGTTGCAATGTTCCTCCTTGTGCCACGCGGTATTAGGTTTCCTAGTTCTTAAATTGATTATTTGTATAGTTGAGAATAAACGAGTGTGCTGCCATCTCCGTGTTTTCTTCTGAGGTCTAACATATTTGAAACATAATAGTAGTTTAAGACGGAGTTTGTAGTTAATATTTGATTTTTTTTAGTTTTCTTGTATTTTCGATTTTTATCGTTGTACACCTTCACAAATGTTATCACAGTTCATTTATCAATCAATAAGCACTTTTATGCACAACACACATTTAAAAGACCAATTAACTATTTTTAAAACTAAATATTGTAAAAGCCGATACGAAAGCAATGTTTACCAATTAGCGCCACCTGGCGGAAAAAAAGACTTTATTACTTAATAAGTCTTGACTCGGTAGTAATAGATATACTTTTTTTTTCTTATTATGAAGAACAACGTTCTTAATAATTAATTACAATCTAGCCATTATATTATTAGTTTGAGGCTAATAAATAATTTATATCTAACTTACTTTACTAGGTATACTGTTTTTAAACTAAGATTTATGTTCATTGCGCTTTCTTAGAGTCTGTTAATTATGAAAACACTTAGTTCACTACACTAATTCAAAAGGCTTAGTTCGGTTTAATCGTCTCACTATGTCCGTGGTATCAAGCAATTGGATCGTTTCGATATTCACATGGTGTAGGAGTCTGCGTTCGTGGGCTGCAGCAGACTTCTGTATGGTTTGGTAGACAGTATCCACGTTGAGATAACGGTGGAGGTCGTCATTTCGTACGTACCAAGGCGCATTGACGATTGCCCTTAGTATTTTGTTTTGGTATCGCTGTATTATGTCTACGTTGGTTGGTTTAGTACAGCCCTAGAGTTTTATACCGTACTTCCAGGTAGGCATTAATGTAAGCTTATATAATTATTAGTAGCTTATTATGAATTGACAGACTAGAGTTTCAGCCTAGTAACCAAACCTATGCATATATTTGTATCGAAAGTCCAGCTGTTGCAGTTTCTTTTTAACGTAAGCTTTCCATCGAAGGGCATCAAGCGTCAATAGATAAACTAGACAAGTTATTTTCCCTATATAGTGAAAATCATAACAAAATGAATTAATGACATTTTTTTTAACGTGAAGGAAAATCCCTTAATGGATGCTATGCCGGACTCCTATCGACTAAAAACCTCACGCCGTCTGCGGAACTTTGGTGGGAGAGTTCTCTCCCGGTCCCGCCCCACCGCCTCTTTCACAAGCATGACCTGCTCGCAGAAAGAGGCGGCGCAGTTCCACTTAGTGATGTACAAGCCTCGAGGCGTCCGAGTCCCTTTGCCTAGAGCTCGGTGTCGTTTACAGGGCTCGCCTCGTTTGTATGGCGCTCGACTAGAGTCCTTTTTGAAGGCTCGAGCTCTTTCAAAGACTCGAGTTCCTTTTGAAGGCTCAAGCTCCTTTGAAGGCTCGAGCTCTTTTGAAGGCTCGAGGCATGGCTCATAAAAGGCGCGGCTCGGCTAGGCTCGGGACTCCGAGCTTACCGAGCTCACTGAGTCTTGCCATTCCGCCTCGAGGCTTCAGAAATAAGACTCGACGCCTCGAGGCTTGTACATCACTAGTCCCACTTACTCCCACTGGAGATCATAGCTCGCGCCATGGTCTCGAGCGAGAGGGTGTCCACGTCCAGACCTGCCACTAGGACCTGGCGCTGTTGCGTCCACGCCGTGCACTGCACCAGCAGGTGCAGCGCTGTGTCATCGCTGCGGTCCTCGCAGTGCTGGGACTCGGCTGTGGTTTCCCGGTGTCTTCGCTACAGATACTTACCGAAGCTACCGTGCCCGGTACGGTCTCCACGGTTTCCTGGTGGAGCTGGAACCGCTAAGCCTCGATTTCTCGAGACGCAGGCCTTTGGCTACGCTCCAGCGCCTCGTTGTATAATATAGTCCTCGTTGTATAAAATATTTAAACAGTGACACAAGGGCTCTCGCTTCCAGGTCCCATGGCCCCTCCATGGGACCTGGAAGCGAGAGCCCTTGCGTCCCGGCTAGAAGACATGCCACCTCACCTGAGATCGTGCGGTATCCCCTAATCACCCTGACGGCCATCGCCCTCTGCGGGGTCAGCAATCTATCCACAGCTGGCCGTCAGGGTCTCTGCCCATACCGGGGCCTCATATAGGGCCATACTTCGCACGATCCCCAGGTACAGTTTTCTGCAAGGAGCGTTGGGTCCCTCAGTTTTGGAACCAAACTTCGGAAGTGGTGTCCGAAGTTCCACCGGCCATCGAGTTACGAGCCCCAGAACCCATTGAGCGCTCTGGCTCCAGGATCCCGCAGGTGGCCCCATCCGTGGTCCGTGGAAGCACAGAGCCTCAGATTTGTGAATGGCGACCTCAAGACCCAGCCGCTGTATCCGACCCACGACTTTAGTGAATTAATGACATTAAGTTCCATAAATCACAACACCTAATATATTATTAAACGCATAACTCCAAAATCAATTTCCATGTTTATTTAACCGTAATCTAAGCTATAAACGTATTTGTCAAACGCCAAGTTCCTAGTTCAAGTTGGCTCATAAATATTCATGAGTGACCGACATGCTCGACAAACTTATATTGAACGCTTCGACGGATTTCTTGCTTAACCACGACATGATGTGGTTAACTTAATTAGGTGTTGATCTTGGGTTTCATACTGTAGATATTCAAATGATAATGTAGGTATTTCATGAATGAACTAACTTTTGGCGCATACAATTATGTACTTTGGAAGGCATATCAAGCCGTTGGTTGCTACCGGTAATATGTTTGTCGATATGCCAATATTTTCAACAGCGGACATCAGTGGAAGCAGCACCTCTTATGTTGCAACACAGGCGAAACTTTCACATCAACAGTATAAAAATAAGTAGTCAAGTGCGAGTTGGACTGGCGCACGCAGGTTCCGTGCCAAGAATGGCAAAAAAGTACGTTTGTTGGGTGATCCTATTTTTGTTCTGTTTTAGTAACTGTGATTAAAGTGGCTACAGAAATACATTATCCGTGAAAATTTTACCTATCAAGAGCTATAACGATTCATGGCATATAGTTAATGAGGCAGCCGATAACGTGGGTTTAGGCACAGAATACCAATATATAGACTGAGACCTTATTCTTACTTAGCATTCCACGAATTCATCGTGCGGGCGCCGGGTCCATAGCGTGGCACAGGGGGGAATATCCCGACGACGCACGGCGTCTGGCACTTGCGATCCATTTGAGGTTTTAAGGTGGCCACCTTTCTATGTGCACAAACGCTCACCACCGTCAGCAATGTTACCTCCCTTGCCTAACCAGATTTGGTAAGATCCTATCAATGCCTTTAGTAAAGAGCTTACCGAAGCTCTTGGCAATTCAAGGTCTCTAAATAAATTTTTTTAGCTGGAATTCACCTCGCTTCTACTTCTGGGTCATAGAGTTTAACCACATATCGGACGGCGGCATCATTTTGGCGAGCTAAATGTAAAAAAAACATGGCCTTTTTTGGTTAACTCATTGGTCAAGTAAAGTATTCACGTTTCTTCATGGTGTGGTCCTCAGGTATGTCGGTCTCCCACGCCACTATGAGCTCCACGATTATGTTACAAGGTTTTGCGTACTTTGTTACTCTTTAGGGTTCCGTGCCCAAGGAGTAAAAAACGGAACCTAATTCATGAGACTTCGCTTTTCTTCTGTCTGTCCATCACGAGGCTGGATCTCATGAACGGTGATAGCTAGAGAGTTAAATAGTCCTAACTCAAGTGCTACCAAGTCACGAACTAAAAGCTCTACAAAAAAAAAGGACGAATAAAATTGACAATATGACGGACACATTTAATCATATTAAATCTATCACAGTTGTCGAAGCAAGAGCCAATCACGACAGTTGACGTGCATTTAACAATATTCGTATATTTTACGGTTCAGTTGCTTAATTCTTTTATGCCATTGATAAATCTTACTCGCCCTAGGATGAAAATAATAAATAGGGTTTCCATAATTTTGTTAAAGTTAGGACTTGGCGTATTCTTTTTGGGTGTTCGTTGACAGTTAAAGTTTTGTAATGAAATTAATGTAAGAGTAGACATTATTTTACCAGATAATACGAGTAGGGCAGAGCCTAGCAATGGAAGTTTACAAAATTTAGTAAGTACCTACACTATTCATAAAGTCTTTTTAAGTTATAAATCAGTAGTTGTTTAAGCCGCTTACTATCGTGTAACGACTAATCCATTCTTTGTTATTGGCACTTTGTTGTAATATGAGTATATCGCGAAATCCGGGGAAGACGCATGTTCTTGATCGTAGGACTAGAAAGTGTAGACGGAAGGTTACCTGCAAAGTGTCTTTTGTATCATGTTTTACCGATTCGAAATAGGAGACAAACGACATTTTGCTAGTATATTTTTGTCCACGTATTCCATTCCTAGAGAAGAGGAACGCTGTCCAGGTTGTGTTAAATAAAATGAAAAGGTGAAATATCAGTACAAGTGAGTTTACCTGTATTTCGCAATAAATAATTGGATACTTAACCACATTTTTGCATAATATATTTTATTTGGTAAAAATAGTAAAAAGTTTGCATGAGAAACAGACTATATCATGGTTACCCTAAAATGATGCAGGGTACATTAATCGTGCAATACTCATCGGCAGTTGAGTCAGCTCCCTATTCTACTATACTGTTTGTGTGATTTCATATCGAATATGATTCGTCTAGTTTAACATGTTAAGAGCGTTGTCGCATTCGACACGCATTTAGTGTACGATTTAAATGCTATTGTAATAAATTGAGGAGAAAAGTTTTATTGTTAAAATATGTCAGTAGTTAAAGCGTTGCTAACTAATTTATTACACTATAACAAGTCTTGAACATCAATTATTATAGCTACTGTGGTATTATTGCATGCTTCTAAACATGATTTAATATACCCACCTTCTTTTATAACTTATCAATATTATATGGATTATTTATTTCATGTAAGAATGTAAATTACGCATATGAGCTACTTTATAACAAGTTACTTTGCCCTGATAGGACATCTTTTCTCACCTCTTTGTATCCAAAACTCCTTTGAAGTTACTACAATGCTCAGTGCAAAAATAGCACTGTACATTGTCTGACAACAAGAGCTGAACCTTGACTCAAGAGATCTCTGGGTCTGATTTGTGAATTCGATAAGTTTCACCAAGAGCATAATGGTTTTGAATAATGCTATTGAGTGATTACAAGAAACATCCATATTATTCTACACATACGATGACAGAGAAAGATGCTTATCGAGAATAAAATTTAAATAAAAGTAGTTTACTATAATAAATAACAGCATCTTCTGGTACTTGCAGAATTCCTTTTCAAATATTTTAATGAATAGTGTTGCAACGATCCATCTCATTTCAGCGATAAGTCGTTGGTTGCAGTCAAAGTTTTCACACCGAGGTCTCGCCCCTGTACTGTACACCCAGTGTTACTGATGCAACCATCGATCAAGAAAATGAAATATAGCTCCTGGTAGCTTGAAATTATTCTTCAGATAATTGTTACTTTGAAGAAAAAGGATGATTTTTATGTATTTGCTGTTGCAGGAGCACTTGTATTTTTTTTAGATGTAGCTCGTCTAATGATCCTTGATGAAAAGTCATGACGACATTGAAAGGGTCGCTATCACAGCCAGAAAGGCCATTAAGTGGCTCTCAAGCTGATGGTTACTAATATGCCTATTTACGCTTTACTTGGAGAAGCAAGGGTGGGTGTATAATTTCTGTTTCAAACAAGAAATTTCATTCGCTGAAGGACAATTTGAGCTTTTAACTCTGAGCAAAAAGAGCGAAGCTCTAATTTAAAGTAATGATTTAATCACTACTTCTTTTCCTAGGTTTGGTGGTCAAATGGCACAGTTTTGTTGTCTGTGTAAGTACAGTTTCTGTAAGACATGTAATACTCTCTAAGACATAACAAGACATGTAGTACTCTGCAACTGCCATACATGTAATGTACGACAGTCGCAGAGTACACACACTGTCTTGTTTATAGCAACACTCCGTCTATACTTCTTATCCGTGTCATCAGTTTAGTATTACCGCTTAATAAAAAGGGCTTACACTATTACTGTATTAAATCCAGTCGGGCATCCGAACTGTCAAACGTCACGGGCCGCCGACGCCCAACACCTTCGCGAGCGTTGGCGGGAACAGCGGTTGCGCGCCGAGCTTCACAAAATTAATTCTTATTTCTTTTATAGGAGTCGCACTACAGAAATACTTACTGTTTCATCATGCTGGATAACTGACGAAAATAACTAAACTAAATCCGAGGATATCCGATGTGTAATGGATTAATGAAATGTCGCTGAAAATTACGATGGTTAAAATGAAGTAGTATTCTTATGTTTTACCATGTAATTCAAAATAAAACCAGTTTTAAGTCTTATATTTTTTTATTTACCAAATATACACACAAACACGTTACCCAAAAATAAAAAAAAAGAATTTGTAGATACAAAATCTCCGAAAATAAATTTATCAATATTAGCGTATTTTCATTGCCAAAAATTGTCATCTTCACATGCTATTATAATTAATTTTACCTCGATTTGGGACGGAAATATTTATAACAGCTGTTAAACAACACCTTTTAAATGCAAAACAAGAATAATTGAATCAAAATAAACAAAAATATTAATAAAATAAAAGTATTAAAGTTATACATATTTTGCGTATTTACATTGGCCAATAAAAAAAACAATTAATAAATATACACTGAAATAAATAAGTATATATTATAAAATAATATATCATTCAATATATTAAATAAAACCATAAATAAAAGCAGAATAAACTAAAATATTAAATACTTTCCCCGTAACTAATTGGAACGCTAAAATGGCGGCTCAACAGAAAATTTATTTATCACAATCAACTCGAAGTTTCTGATGTTTTTTCTTTTAATGTTACTCTGCAGGCTATGTTAATCATTATTATAAACTCATCCTGCATTATTTCCGGCCTGGATGAAAGAGGATAATACCGGATATAAACGGATATAAACTGGCATTATGATGACCGTGGGCGTCGGAGCCGATGACAGTTCTGTCACTATAGTGCACGTGGGCGCCATAGTGGGTATTGTTACTTTTTAATAAAAACGAAGCTGATATGACAACACCACGTGCCATCCGTCGACGGCTGTCAACGAATGACATGTGAATGACAGCATGGCAGGGAGCCACGGGATACAATGACATTGCATTGTCCGGATTTGTATGCATGAGAAACAGCAGCAGTGTAACGAGTCCGGGCGAATAGGAAAATGTTAATACAATATTGCGAATTCCATTATTGAAATCTCATTTTTAATTAAGGATGAGACTTAGAAAATTGGCTTTTAAGAGGGTGCTTTTTTGATTGGGATTGAGGATGTATATTAAAAGTAGTGTTAAAATGTGATTGTATAAAAAAAATATACGGCTCACCACCTATTACGTGGGACAAATTATACAAAGGTGAAATGTGGGCATATAATATGCCTCTGCCTACCCCTTCGGGGATAAAAGGCGTGACCATATGTATGTATGTATGTATAAAAAAAATTAATGTATCTAAGTATGTAACCTGTATAGATTTTTTACGCATCACTAATATTATAGGTGTAAAACTTATAAATTACGCATTAATGGGTGGAAAGTGCGTTCTACCATTTATGACAATCGGTGCCCAGGGTTTCATAATTAAGTGGGACTAGTCCATACCCTCAAAATCAGGCAGCGCAGCTATATTTACTCGAATAGAGGTGTCCGTCAGAGAAACATAGTGGTCGACACAGCTTATAGACAAAACACATTAAATTGTAATTTGGCCGATGGCCATATCTATCACCCAATGGAGGAGTCGAGACCACCGACAAGTGTAAGGTAGGCATGCCTCCCCCCATGTCATAGTCCTGGACCGATGACCCAAAAAAGTTTGTAGAGAGAGACAAGGTAGATGGAAAAGCACACACCCTGTATTATGGCAAAAATGGAGAAAAGCCTACGAGCTTTATGAACTGTATGATAAATGGATGATTGATTGACACGAAGTATAATACTCGTAGAGGTAGGTTAATCATGTGTGAAGTCTTTTTAATCTCAGAGGAGACCGCCATATTGTAAAGTAGATGTCAACCTCGCCATTCAACCCCGCTATTCATATTAAATCTAAACGCTTTGTCAGTGAGACGAAACTAGGTCGGGTTGGAATATTAAAACGCACTAGCTTCACGTTGCCTTAACTTTTGGTCGATAAAGATGTGATGAAATCTGGTCTTTGCTATTGAAGTGAAATCTCCAGTGGAAGAGGAGATTCAAACTGGGTTCTAGCAAAAAGCATCATTAAATTGCCACGATTAATTACCTTTGAAGACCACAGGAACGTCCTTAGTACAGATGAAATCCTCATGAATGTTATGAATTCTACGATTGGTTGAATTTTGATAGAGTAACCCATACTCTTCTTTTATCCCTAGAATAAGATTCCATGGGATGCGGGAACGGGAATTCCACGGCAGCAGAGCCGCTGGCACTATGTAGTACAAGTAGAGCTATTTTAGCAAAAGTATGAAACATTTTGACCGATCCACAATTGATTTTCAAAAATGTTGCTAGATGATTATTTATCTCGTTTATTAATATGTGGAAATTATAACTGAAGTGAATTCAAAGACATTGGTCGAAATTAAACCCCATCCGTACAGGCAGCCGACTCAAACGTAATATACGATTATACGAATTTTGTCGCTAGTCTGTAGGTTTATTCTGAACACAGGGTGGAGAGGGACGGCCTATTTAATTACAAAGCTAGATGCAACCACTGATGCGTTCATGTGTACAGAATTGAACTAACTCAGTCCAGTTCTGCCGACGTCCCTCGATGCGTAGGTACCTTTTATTCACGATAAGTTATGGCTGTATCATTCTATTTGAAACAATGCCTAGGCTTTTATATATTACCTATATGAAATTAAACTTCAGTCTCGAATGTGAGTAAAAGAAAAAATCCTAAGGGTACCTACATGTAAATCTATTCAGGATTTCAAGATCATTAGGTCCTTTCGCTGCTGAAAACAAAAAGTTTTTGCTAAGTATATCCGTTCCAATAGCCACATATAAAGTACTAGCTGATGCCCACAGCTTCACCCGCGTAAAATTTGTTCGCGTTCCCGCTTCCAGTAGGAACTTATTCCCAGGACTAAAAGTAGCCTACGTGTTATTCTAGACTATGGTCAGGCCTCCGTCACTCGCTCAAAACCGCGCGCTATGTACCTACCGCTCGGCATCTCCCTGGGGATACAACTGGCAGAGGGCTGCCGAACGCCCGACTGAGCGCTCGCATCGCACCGTACCGCACGTTTCCCGCGCTTACGCTTCGAAATACCGAAACCACGTAATTATTGTGCAGTGGGATGGGTGTAATACTTAGATCATCTAACCACAGGATGCGCCTTACTTAAGCATTGTTTTCTGCCATTGCACATGACCATTTGGTCTTTTGGCTTTATGAAAAGCCTGTACATCAGTACATCATTTTATATGATTAAACTAGTACATTACATTGTAGTTGACTGTACAATAACAATTAACACACAACAGCCATTACGCGTTTGTCGATAAATACATTTTTAAATGCAATGAAATTTTATATGTCTTTGTGTTTCCCCCTTCATTTGTATGAAAACTGGCAGAATATTTTTGTATCCGCATACAAAAATATTCTGCCACATTTCATTTTTTTATAGTTTGTACCAAGTACAGGAACCACCGCTGGTTCGCAAAGGCTAGTCCCGTGTTATATGGTCTAAGGTGTAATAGTACAAAAACAAAAGAAAATTTGTCGTTTTTTAAATTTCCGAGAGACGAAGAAAGCTGAGTAATATTTTAAATCTTATCAATTTGAATGTTTTTACCATTTATTTGTTTGAACATAAGTAGGTAGGTGATAAGTATGTAAATCGTAAATTAAGGAGTTATTTGAGTCAGGTATTATAAAATTGTTGTTTTTATAGGCAATTCAATGTTTTATAGAATGTGTAGGTACTTAAATAGGTTTTATAGGTAGTCGAAGCGCTCGTGGCCCTGGGGACTCAGTGTTCTGTAATAGATCCCTGTAGTAAGCAACTTTCACTATGGCCAGTTCTTGGATGGGTGACCATTCATGTGACCTTTATTTGAGCGTTTTCGTGCTTCGGAAGGCACGTTAGACCGTTGGTCCCCGTTGCCAATAAAATAGAAGTCAGCCAAGTTGAAGGCCTTTTTAGGCGGTTTGAAAAATTTAAACAGCAGAGGGTCACAACCTGTACTTGGTACAAACTATAAAAAAATGAAATGTGGGCATCTAATATGCCTCTGCCTTCCCCTTCGGGGATCAACGCGTGACCATATGTATGTGTGTGTAACATAGTAAGGTAGGATGGCCGGGTGAGATAGGTGAATAGCCGGTACTTACGCTAAAGGTAATGTCAGTTAAATTTAGATTTCTTTGATAATTTTAGGTATGGGTATGCATAAGATAAACAATATAAATATATAGGTATACCTACCTTAATTTATTTTTGGTGTTTACGTGCATTTATAAAAGCGTGTTTTTCTAGGGTTTTTAAACCATTCATAATTTTTTTGCTTACATTCCATTACATTGTTAGTTACATACACGTCGACCTAATAAAAGCGTATACATTTGTTTTATTACAACAATCATTATAGGTTCAACCCTAGCGCATTCTTACGATGACGTCACTCGCACAGCGAACAACACAGTCTCGACGCTATGAGCGCGTGTTTAAGGTACAATTCTTCTCGTTTTGAGCAGCAGGTATTATTATTAAAATTTTGTAGGCTAATATAGCGTAGATATTGTCGCTTTTGTATGGGAGTGATGTATCTGTTACGTAGTAACTATTTAGTAATCTGTGACTATAGTCTATCACTGTACCGAATTTCAGCCAGTTCAGCCGTTCGAGCGTGAAAGAGTAACAAACATCTACACTCACAAACTTTCGCAATCAATCATCAATCATCAATCAATACGTATTATAAAATCGTAACAAGTCGCTGTCTGTACATGGAAGATAAATAAGAAAAAATATTATAGGGGGGCTTTAGGAACGCAATAGAACCCAAAACAATGATTTTTAGAATTTTTGTCTGTTTGTCTGTACGGTTGTGCACGCTAATCTCAGTGACCGCTTAATCGATTAATATGATTAAGCAAACAGGGCAGTTTCACACGCTGGTTAATGAGTCTGCTGAAGAAATACCACTCCTTTCATACACCTTATGTGATGTAAACGAAGTTGCGGGTTCAGCTAGTTATATTATAAGTAAGATCTATTTATTGGTGTTTTCCTTCTAATCTCTTTCTCGCCAATGACCTTAATATGTATCGATTATTTGCGGTAGGTCGTTAGATATTCGTGTAGGTGTTGCGTGACTACAACTATTAGGTCAAATGTATTTCATTTCACTCGTCAGCTCCAGTTCAATTCCATTATTTATACTTAGTTATTGGGCACACAATATGAATTTATAAAGTCGGTAATTAATTGTAATATTTTCCATTTAGCTAATGCCCACGACTGCGTTTGTATGAAGCTACCCGTCATTTAGGTGTGTTTTGTTTTATACCACTAAGGTGGCAGGTAGGCATGCAGCCCACAAAATAGAAATGGCTCACCGTAGTCAACCGCAGCAACACCAGCTTTAATATACATGTATATTGTGCAGAATTTTGTTCCGTAAAATAATATATTAGTTGGTATGTATTTGGCAAAATGCCTGGGTATTTGGACAGTTCAAACCGTTTTCTTCCATTCGTAATTCGTTCACTTCCGTTATTATAAGGCCGCGGTGGCCTAATTCTGCTAGGAATCCTGGAATAGCTTTCCCCGAGCGCTAGATAGATAAGAATCGTGGGGTTTCAATTAGTTCGAGTCCAGTATGACATCCGAGGGGATTCCTACTGGTAAAAAAGACACTTTTGGTATACTTAATCCAATTTTGGGGGTGATTTTGATAACGCTGTCTATGCTCATTAATGCCAGCGCTCAGCAGCCAATCACGGTTAAGATGATGATAATTTTTAAAATAATTACATTTACACTTAATTCCGTAAGTACTAAAAAAAACAACAAAAATCAGAATTTCGTGTATTAATGAAATGCAGCAAAGCCATCAGTTAAAAGTTGTAATTAGAACTCCTGTAGATTTCACGATAGCAATACGTATTAGCAAAGTTTTGCCGTAAAAGCAAAACTAGTTGTTTAGCAAAACTTGTTACGTGTTTAGTTATATACTTCTATTTAGCTACAAACTAAATTTATTGAAGTGTTAAATCCTGTGCTAGTGCAGTGTTACATAAAACCAGGTACTTTATGGTAATGTAAGGTATTTTTAGAAACGGTTACTTCAATTCATTGTTGGACTAGCTGACACCCGAAGCTCCGCACGCGTCAAGTTTTGTTCTCGTTCCCGCTTCCCGTGGGAACTTATTCTCGGGAAACATGAAAAGGAGCCTATGTGTTATTCCTCACTTATATCTACCCCTGTACCAAATTTTAGCCAGATCCGTTCAGCCGTTAGAGCGTGAAAGAGTAACAAACATCCACTCTCACAAACTTTCGCATTTATAATATTAGTAAGATACTTAGTAAGATTAGTAAGATTGTACTGTACGCACTTACAGTCAGATTTTAATCTGACCCTCCAATTTAGTATCAATCTAAACATTTAGGTAAATCGTAATATTTTGCATTAAAATTATTTATATTTATTTATTTATTTATTTACACTTTATTGTACGCCAAGTAAATAAAATTATGGTACACAAATACAGTGCAAGAAGATGTACAATGGGCGGCCTTATCGCTAAAAAGCAATTTCTACCAGGCAACCTTTGGATGGAGAAAGTTGATTGAAGGTAATGAGTGATAGTTCTTAGGCGTACTCTTAGATCGATTATAACTTTATAATAAAAGATACAAAAATTTCTACATAATATAACACAAAACACATAAATTTTGAGAATAAATACATCATAATAAGTATATATAAACACAACATACATAAACACGAATATAAATATGTACATACGAATACATACACATATATCTATATATACATCCGAATATAAATATATACATATATACATATACACATTACATACCTATTATAGAGATAGATAGTGATCCTTCACAATTTTTTTAAATTGGATTATCGTCTGCGCTCGTCTTACCTCTACTGGAAGTTTATTCCATAGACGTATAGCCGTAACTGTGTAAGATTTGTCATAGAATGTTGATGAGTGAGACGGCATTTTTAATATTAGGTTTTCCGATGACCTCAGACATTTCGAATGCGTATTGTGGAGGAACTCGAAACGTTCCTTTAAAAAGGAAGGAGTAGAAGGGTTAAATAAGATACTATACAGTTGTGAAAGAACATGAGCATCCCGGCGAAGTCGTATTGATAACCACCCAAGCTGCGTTCTGAATTGAGAAACATGGTCATATTTGCGTAAACCAAAAATGAACCTTATGCAAACATTTTGAAGACGCTCGAGTTTGTCTAACTGGTTTTCGGCAAGATCAGGATAGCTGACATCTGCATAATCGAGTATGGGTAACAGTAGCGCCTTTGCAAGCGCAATTTTGGTGGTCATAGGCAGAAGACTTTGTAGCTTCCGTAAAGAGCCCACCGATGCAAACATCTTACGGCTTAATTCTTGCATCTGAGGCTCCCATGACAACGTAGAGTCCATGTATACTCCCAAGTTTTTAACCTTGTCACTAATTGCAATTGTAATGTTGTCAAATGTTACCGGAGAAATACTTGTCCACACAATTTTCGATTTCATTTGGGAACTGCCCAAGACTGCGACTTGTGTCTTGCTGGGGTTTACTTTGAGACCATAAGATCTACTCCACTCGCTGATATGACTCAAATCCTTATTTATAGACTCCACAGCATCATTTAGCTGTAGAACTGGTGTCTGACAGTATATTTGCAAATCATCTGCATATAGGTGGTAAGAAGAAGATATATGAGTTGAGATGGAATTTATGAAAATTGAGAAAAGTAAAGGAGAGAGAACGCCGCCCTGGGGTACGCCAACAGTAGTATTACACCAATTTGATAAAGTGTTGTCAACACATACACGTTGCCGGCGACCGCACAGGTAACTTTGAAGCCAATCGATCACTGTTGGAGATATATTCAGAGAGCGGCAAACATATAGCAATACATCAAAGTGAACGGTATTGAAAGCATTGCTAAAATCCAGCAAAGCAAGAATTGTTAACTTTCCAGCTTCCATACCAGACCTAATGTCATCAGTAATATTGATCAGAGCTGTGGCCGTACTATGACCAGGACGGAAGCCGGATTGAAAGGCATTAAGAACATTATGTTTACAGAGGAATCTACTGATTTGTGAGTGTACCAGACGCTCAAGGACTTTGGATAGGAATGGGAGTATAGATATTGGCCGGTAGTCCGTGAAAGTTTGGGGCTTAGGTTTTTTAGGTATAGGAATTATGTGACTGCTTTTCCAAGAAGTTGGGAAGACACCGCTGGAGATGGAATAGTTAAAAATGTAACATATAATGGGAAGGAGTTCATTGAGGATAGGAAGGATCATATTACGACTGATGCAGTCAACACCTGTTGCATTCGATGAAATTGATGTAATAGCTCTCCGAACATCACATGCAGTGAAGAGATCAAAGACGAGTGGTGGATAGTCGGGTTTTGGAAGAGATGAAAGAAAATCAATTGTTTGTGCCTTTGTTCTCCCATCAAAGTTGGAAGAGGCCGCGAAGTGTTGATTTAGCAAATCAACATTTATATCCTTTGGAATTGTGTCTTGTTGTTTACTTCCAACCCCCAGAGATTTAAGAAATTTCCACACTTTACCTGTGTCTCCATTTTGAATATTATTGTGAATGTGTTGGCGTTGCGCTTTCTTACACACCTTATTGCAGTGATTTCGTATGGAGACATATCTGTTGTAGTTCTTTTCGTTGGGTCTTATTTTATATTTAAATTTAGCAGCTGCTTTTTTATGTATAAGATCTTTGATGTCATCAGTGAGCCATGGGGCAGGAGGGTGCTTAATTTTAACAGCTCGAACAGGCGCATGCTTATCATAGACTCGAATAATGTTGGTGCTGAATATATGAACTTGTTCATCTGTTGACCCCGAGGTGGTAAGAGGACTCCAGTCAATGTTATCGATATCCTGACGAAGGCTTTCGAGATTCATGCCACCAAAATTGCGCTGCAAGAGGACTTTTCGCTTAGCTCTAGGGACACGGATTTTGTAGGAAAGGAATATCAAATCGTGGAGAGAGAATGCGTCAGCTGGATATTGACCATGCTTAGCGACGTGTTGACGGGAGGAAACTAATATAACGTCAATTAAGCTTGGTTTGCAATTTGGGACGTGATGCGTTGTATTTGAGGGAAGAATGGATAGGTTACAGGAGTTGGCAAGGGCATGAAAGGCAAAAGTACGGGAGTCATTTCTAACTAAACAAGCGTTAAAGTCACCCATAAGGATCACATGACTGTAAGAGGGCATTAGATTTACCAGTAAGGTTTCGAGAGAAGGAAAGAAATGTACAGTTGATAAGTTACAATAGTAAACGCCGAGAAGGACTTTAGAGTGATTGAGTTCAACTTCCAGAAAAATATGCTCGCCAGCATGGGCTGGGGGTGGTTGTGCTGACATGCTAATAATTTTAAAAGGAATATATGTTCGCAGATATATAGCTACACCACCCCCTCGCCTATCTCCGCATTGCCAGCGGTCATTTCTGATAAGATGAAACCCGGGAAGGGAGAATAGAGCGGAAGAGTGGGTCGATTTAAGCCACGTCTCTGAAACTAAAACGGCATGGATGTTCTTACAGTCAAACGTTGTCAGCATATCTGGGAAGTGAGCCGAGATGCTTTGGGCGTTGAAGTGAACTGCATTGAAATTCTTCGGTACATCAGAAAACTGTGAATCTACGAACTGTGCAAGAGACGGCACACTAGTGAAGATGTCTTGGCCGGAGAGGGCCGAGTGAAAACTTTCGGAATCACTTTCGGAGTCATTTTCTACATCACTCATAAACATAAATATATATTTATAAATAGATAAATAATAATATTAATCGATAAATAGAAAAAAAAAAAAAAAAAAATATATATAAATAAATATGTACTAAGTACCTACTTTATAATACTAACTAACACACAAACCAACATTTACCACCTGCCAGCTGTGCTGATATCAATGCAATCACATAATATAAAATACTACATAGCTACCAATTCACAAAAGCCACTTACGTACAGCCAAAAATCCACAAGCTGAACAACAATGCCAAAAGAATAAAAATAAAAATATACATTTGCAATACAGAAGCATTAATTGAAAAAAATACAAAAATTGCCACATGAAAAATAGACTGTGCACAATCAAAGCATACGAGCAAAGGGTGTGCGCTGTGTGTACTCGCCCTTATAGTATAGACAATCTGCATTAGATATTAATTTGACAGATAGATGTCATACGTCATGTCATTGTCAGTGTCATGCAAGTAAACACACAAGTTCACACAACGCAAATAAGAAAGTGAAAGTTTTACCAATTTTTACGCGATACATTAAAAGTACAAGTGAAAAGCATGCAATTACGTATATAAACACAAATTGTATAGATATGCTCTCACTAGCAACACAAGTGTGTTACATACATTACATATAGAAATAGCGAATGAGTGGCAAAGGAATAGAGATGAAACTAGAACACAAATTGAAAGAATATGATTAAAGTT
This sequence comes from Miltochrista miniata, assembly GCA_933228765.1. NCBI lineage: Eukaryota > Metazoa > Arthropoda > Insecta > Lepidoptera > Erebidae > Miltochrista > Miltochrista miniata. The sequence continues at coordinate 19,632,247 of OW121762.1, read as the reverse complement.
AGTTACCAAGACTATTATAATGTTACATGTAGATTGTTACTTATTTCTCTGAGTGCCAGCCGCTGTCCTCTTGGCCTTTGCTGCAGGTTTGGCTACTGGGCTGGGAGTTGGCTTATTCACCATTTGGGGTGAAATTTTAAGTAGCTCATTGTGCGAGGCAATACGGTGCCGCTGTCCATCTGGTGCTACTATGTAGATGAAACCCTCACGGGTCCAACATTGAGTGATTCCAAACTTCGAACGGGCCAGCATGAAGGTCTGTAGGCGCTCCTTTGTTAGAAATTCTGTGACTGTTATACCTGTATTTTTGAATTTGGTTTTTGCGTACCACAACTTGTCACGGATCGCGTTAGTCTCAAATTTGACGATGAGTGGCCTTGGCTTGTGCTCTCCCGAGGGACGTCCCATACGATGGCAGCGGCGGATATTAGCATTAGACAATGCGATTGCAAGGTGTTGTTGTACGACCTTAACAACGACTTCAGCTGCTTCTTCACTCTGCTCCTCAGGAACACCATGCAGCAAGAGCATTTTCCTGCGCGCTCTCATCTCCATTGTGTCAACAGTTTTTGAGAGCATGTCCACCTGATGTTGCAAGTTATTCATGACCTCCAGGATGAATGTCTTGAAGGATGCAAATTCAGATGACAGACCACCTACAGAAGTAGTGGCCTGAGTCTTAGGCAGCTCTGCCTCAAACTCTGCCATTCTTTTACCAAAAAGCTCCTTCAGGTTGCACAAGGACTTCTGCACTGACTCGACCATGTTTAAAATTATTGTTTTAGTAGCTTGTAGAACTCAGAAAACACACTGTACTGGCAGGTAAGTACTTTATTTAGTCAGTTATTATCATTAATATTATTAAAATTGTATTTAAGTTATTATATTTAATTATTAAAAACGGAGCTATTTATTTTAGATGTTTACACCTTGACTACCCTCTTTTTCTCTGCAGACTGGAAAGTCGACTCCCACTGGGTTGGGAAAAGATGCAGAGGATGATGATGATCCATTTAGCACATCTTTTCAAGATGAAAAAGTTTTTGTTGATTGTCATTGTGTGACAGATTATAAAATGTCTGGACTACAGAGATTTTATAAGAACTCCATAAGATTTTCTTCTGTCTAATTCCTGATGATTTTTTTTAACGTGAGGAAAATCCTACAGGTGTCCCAAACAGCCTACGGTTGGGAGCCCGGGGTAAGCCTTCGGAAGGATACCCCAGGAAAATTCCCGATGATGGCATAGACTTGCCCATATTACGTGGTACCTACCAACAAAGAATTGGCAAACGGGGGTATGTTATTTGCTTCTACCCACTCCCTCGGGGATATTAGCGTGAATGTATGTTGATATTTATGTCGCTTTCACTATCTTTTAATCAAGGTGAACTATGGAAAACTTATTTAACTGCATATCATCATAAAATGTATATAGGTATAGCCCAATTCAAAAATATCTACATCATTCTGCTTCGTCACCTTTTTACACTTACCTACCTCTGCTACACCTCAAGGTTGACAGAAAGAACATGCTTATGGCATCTATTAAACTGTTTTACTAAAATAGCTTCTTGTTTATTTGGTGAAGCGAGGAACGCATTTCCTCTACTATTTTTCTTCTTCTTCCGTAGTTCTTTTACTCTGATGTCTCTGTAGTTGCGCTACTCTATGTTAGCGAGTCATATCGCCCATATGCTCAAGGTCGTTAGCCCTGGGTATGGCCTTAAACTGTTTTACTAAAATTCGTGAATAAAGTTTGAATGAATATGATGATGAATAAATAAAAAAAATGGTAATCCCTATAAACAAACCTTAGAACAACACTTCACTAGAGCTACCACGGGAAACCACCGGTCATATTATGAAGATATATTTATAACGGCTATTAAATTATCAAACTGCAATGTTGAATTAGAATCAAACCATTATGAATTTATGCATCAGACGCATTTAATCACTGATACTTGGACGGTTTCCGTGTAAAGACTTTTAGTCGCCTTTTGCTTTTTAGACTCCATTGTTGTAATATCATGTCGAGGGATGCACGATGCATAGACTATCGTATAAGTATATAATGTAGAATATTATACAAGTTGTGCTTCCATGCATTTTTAATAGAGAAATGCATCGTGCAAGCAAATTTTAATGGTGCACGTTCGAAAAAGATGTCAACTCGGTTACGCTAAGTTTGAAAGGATATTTTGAAATACTATTTAACTCATAATGCTAGAAAGCATTTTACATTTCGTTTCAGTTAATCTACTACAGAATTACAGAACTTCGATATCGCTAATTGACGGATCTTTGTAATGGATTTAAATGGACAAAGAGTTGGTTCCGGAGGGCAAATGACAGTTGTTTAATAGAAAATATCGAAGTTTAGCCGCATCTGCAGACTGGAAAGTCGACTCCCACTGGGTTGGGAAAAGATGCAGAGGATGATGATGATCCATTTAGCACATCTTTTCAAGATGAAAAAGTTTTTGTTGATTGTCATTGTGTGACAGATTATAAAATGTCGCCACCCCAAATTCATACTGGGGCTTGTCGTAAGAAGCGACTAAGGGAACACTTTCACAAAACGATCCAATGCGTAGAGAAGGAAAACTTGAAATGAAATTCGGTTGTCACTAAAATGACAATCGTTAAGCCAAGTCAAGGCCTTGGGCGACTTGAAAATTTTCCCAGTGAGTCCTCACAACCTGCGCCTGTCCATTTCAACACGGCAATAAGTTCACCATCACCGTCTATTATGTGATACATAAAACTATAAGGTGAAATGTAGGAGTATACTATGGCTCTGCTCTGCCTACCCCTTCGGGGATAAAGGCGTGACTATGTATGTGTAAGTATTTATCATTGTGTGAAGGAGATGTGATTCCTCGATCGTCGTTCACTGCTGAATGTAGCACTTGGTGCCGAATCAGGATTGCCATGGCGATCATCTTTTTTCTCAAATTTTTGTTGTGTAAAATCACACATTCTGTCGTTTATAATCAGTGATAGAAAGAGAAACCATTCTCCCTCTCATCTGGTAAAATAAAAGCAAAACATTTTCCCCTATTTAGGTAATTAAAACCCTTAGCTACTCGTAAATTGCCTGCAAACCGCTGGTATATACCCCAACATAGGTAAAGATAAGGTAATGACTTAGAGATTAGTTTAGTTACAAAGAAGGTTTGCTCATTACCAAGGTAGCCGCTTTGGTGGAATGCCGTCAATGAAAATAGATATTACTTTGTACAGAATCAGTACAAGTGCAATCAAAAACACACACAGAAACAACGAAAAAACATAAATGTGAACTACAAAAACATCTTATGTCAGTAATACGACTGTATACTTACTAAAATGTCAGGGTAGCGTAATCGTAATTTTTAACCGACTTCAAAAAAAGGAGGAGGTTCTCAATTCGTCTGTATGTATTTTTTTTATGTATGTTAAGCGATATTTCCGTCAATTATAAACGGATTTCAAAAATTTTTTTTTTGTTGAATAGGGGTTACTTCTGAGGTGGTCCCATTTTCACCAGGTCAGAATCTGATGAAGGGATCCAGGAGAAATCGAAATCGATCGATAATTATTATAGGGACAACTAGTGCGTTTGTTAACTTTTTAACTCAGTGCTTTAATGTACTACAGTTAATGAAAGTCTGGAGTCAATCCGATGATGGAACCAAAAGACAGTCGAGGGAATTCCTTGACGATTTACAGAGCAGCTACCTTGTGTTGGGGCTTGATTGATTTGTATTAATGAAAACTTTCACCTAGATAGATATTTTTCGGTTCACCCGTCACTTAAAATGTTGAAAAAAAATTTTTCAATAAAAAATACAACCGACTTCGAACAAATCCTGAAAAATAAAATTTACTTAGCACAAAGTAATATGTATTTTGATTTATCAGATTTTATTCAATATAATATTGAAGTTGGTGCCATGAATAATACCTACCTAAACCTATGAATTTACTTGGCGCCGACTTCAATATGACATTGAATAAAAAATCTGATATATGAAAAATACATATTACTTTGTGCTAAGTAAATTTTATTTTTCAGGATTTGTTCGAAGTCGGTTGTATTTTTTATTGAAAAATTTTTCCAGCATCGTATTCGTCTCATACTAGGAATTCATAATATTACAACATGCAAAACATGATAAAATTATTTGTATTTTATGTAGGTACAGTCAGCACCAGACAGGTATAAGCTTCTGGGGTAATCAAAAAGACGCGTTCTTTAGTTTTTTAGACGCAAGTGCAGCGTCCGGCAGTGACTGCCATAGGTTGATTTGTTTGATTGGACAGCAGTAGTCACATTGTTGTAAGGTTGTCAGCACCTAAAGTGTCCAATCGATGAAAAAACTTACGTCATTATTAGGTTCGTCGGCACTGCGTTCTTGTATATAATTATGTTGATCATCGTTGTGTGAAAGATACGTGAGTAAGTGAAGATGTTTGAATTTTTGCTACTTAATCACGCTCTAACGGCTGAACGTATTTGGCTGAAGTTTTGTACAAGGATAGATTATTGGTTGGAATAACATATATAGGCTACTTATTATTCCTGGAATATGTTTCCATGGGAAACAGGAACGGGAACCGAATACCACGTGGGCGAAGCCGCGACCATTATCTGGTCTATTAGAAACAGTGATAGAATAGTGACTGACAGCTGACATCAAATTAAAAACTGTGTGTCAAAATATTGACCTCTCTTTAACTCTTAAACCAGATTTAAGTTATTTTGACTGTAGTTAAATTGCATTTGTGCCCTTTATTATTTTAATCAACTTGAATGTTGGATGCTAAGTGAGATGACTTTCATACTGACTGTACTCGATCAAGTCAATGTTTTTTTTAATTTAATACTTTTGATGCTAAGATGACTTTCATACTGACTGTACTCATTTGTCGTAGTAAATAACACACTCGAATATGAAAATAGAAGACACAGCGATGTGAATTGCGTGGATCACGTCTACCCGCGTCCTGGCTGCGTGTCACGAACAAATGAAATGTGAATAATAGACTGCGACACGCTGTGGGAATTGAAAATCGCGAACTACCACAGCTAACTGAATTTGGAACTGTTGTTTTCAAATGTCACTGTGGAATTTTGTTATTTTGTCTCTTATCTCCTCCCTTTAGGCTATTTTTGCTTGTTTTGTCGCTGCCTCGTCCGCCGCTAACTTTTAATTTGGTCTACTGGGTGTGATTTTAGAATGTACTTACTTTGAATGTTTTTTCCGTTAGCATTAAATGCAAATAGGAACATGTCTGATCTATACTAATATTACAAAGATGAAGGATTTGATTGTTTGTATGTTTGTTTGCATTGAATAGGCTCCAAAACTACTGCACCGATTTGAAAAAATCTTTTACTGTTGGAAAGTAACACTATCCCCGAATGACATAGGCTTTATTTTATTCCCGCATTCCACGGGAACGGGAACTACGTGGGTGAAATAAAAATTTATCCTATGTATCCAAAATACTAGTAGTAATAAATGTATGAGAATAATCACATCCACACAATTAGGGTAGATATTGCCTGTCCTGGGACATCCTTCCGAGGGCTTACCCGGGGCCCACCACCATAGGCTGTAGGGCGTTACGTGAGGTTTTTTAGTCGGTAGGAGTCCGGCATAACATCCATGAGGATTTTCCCTCACGTAAAAAAAAGAGTGTAGATTAGATATTGCCTTTATATTCAAGAGAGTATTTTTTCCACGTTATACCTAAGTGGTGAGCTTACTTGCCTGTAAAAATGTATTAGGTTATAAAATTTTATCAACTGTCGAAACGATCTCTTACCAGCAACAATAATTCGTGTGAAAGATTAATTTCCTTTTTTGAAAGTGAAAGCTATCAGTATAATATCGAGACTGAATCGCATGATTAAGGGAACGCAGTATGATTTATTTCTACACTAGGCATTGTTGTCCCAAAGGTATTTGTTAATGTACGGAAATTCTATGTTGGGGACGGAAACGTTTTTGCGTGAATGGCGGATTTGCCCTTGAATTTTACGTAATAGAAAAAAAGCTTTGTATTTTGTCACTAAACATTTGGTGACCTTGGTATACGCCCTATAGTTTCCAAGTTAGGTTACTTTGGCACGCGAGAAGTATTTACATAAAGCTTGGCTGAAATTGAGTAGGTATATGTATAAGTAAGGCAAAGTTTGATTTAAGAAATTCTTGCATTGAAATGTGGACAAAAATATCTTCCAAAAATGGAAAATATTTCGTCTTCACCTTGAATTAAATTGAAGGCTCAACAGGAGCCAAAATCTTCGCCTATCCATTTCAACTAGAATCACTGCCTATAACTTGGGACAGAATTCAATGTGTGAATTTTTACCAATTATATATTGGCCCACGCAACAGTGTTTACAAGTAACGTAGGAGCACATCCTACAGACCAGGTTTAGTAGGTTATCTTTATACTGTGGTAGGAGTGTGTAGTAAATGTACTCTGTGGTGTGTAGTTGGTAGAGACATGACTAAAAGGGTACCCTATCGAGAAAGACACTCTATCTATCTATTATGTTCGTTGAAACATCTTTGCTCGATGTCGAGAAACGCACATTAACATTATAGGGGTATTACGTATTCCTTGACAGAAAACATTACTTACCCTTCTTTTCGCGTAAATCGGATAAAAAAAGAAACAAAAGTCACCATCTTCCTCAAATCATTCGACAATCGGAGAAACTTACATATTCGCGAGAGTTCCACAGACTGCATTAGGCCAAAACGTTATGAGTTGGAAAATGCGACACTTACAGAGGAACTCTCCCTTGTATTTATGACGCGGTTGATTTATTGCCGACTCCCTCAGACAATTTTTATTCTTTGTCTAGAGGGCAACAACCCCATGAGTCAGCGGTAGATAACTTCTACCTACAAAGCCTACTATTATCTTTTTGTGCGAACAGATTAATTGATAGACAGTTGATGTGTCAGGGAATATAATTGGAAAGTTCTTTTTTTGTTATAACCACAGATGATATAACTTTTGTTTAACCTGTCGATGGACGTGCATTCTTATTACAACTTCTCTATGAAGTAATAATCATCAATCATCTTTTTGAATACCATTTTAATATTATACTCTTATACACATAACTCATTTTTATTAGGGATCCGTACCCATAAGATAAAAACGCGACCTGCGGCAGTCTGCCTGTCTGTCCGTTACGAAACTGTATCTCAGGAACCGTGATAGCTAAAGAGCTGACATTTTCACAGATGACGTATTTCTGTTACCGCTTTATCAACAAATACTAAAATAAAAAAAAGGGATAGGCTCCCATACAACAAACGTGTTTTTTGCGGTTCTTGGTACCGAACCCTCCGTGCGCCTAGTCCGACTTGCACTTGGCCGGTTTTATACTAAGTGAGCTGTGATATATGCATACGGTCTACGTGATCGAAATTTGTCATTGTAGCCTGTTTGCAGCACCAGACGTAGCTTTCAATAGGTATAATCGATGATTAGTTAGTAGTTCTGTGTGATTGATATACGCGAATCGGATACAAGCATATTTCGGTTACAGTATGGTACCTGCCAATATTAATTGTAATTTAATTAAAAAGCTCACCTCACTTTCTCTCAACTTCCTGGTTGAATCCAAGATTGACTTTTTGGACTTCAGGATTTACTGTGTCGCATTTTTTTCATGCATTTTGGGTCATGTAGTAATATTCTTGTCCATTAGTTAAGTACATTCAAGATAAATTGATTTTATATGACTAGAAATAACACAAGACATATAATATTATATTATGTTCCTAAATGAAACACGTTTACAAGTTATATCTACCGAAGCAATGTTCACAGTAACCCATTAGATTCAGTTGGGTTCACTGCGTCCTACGATAAGCTACTACTATTAGCAACCTCTGTGAGATAGGTACTTCCCAAAATAGAATTGCCGTGTAAATTTTGCGATATAAGCAGTGGTGTGTACATTTCCAGACTAAATCATAGAAATATTTGCATGACCTATTTTCGCTACTTGCGTAGGCAGATATTGGATGTATCGGTATCGATGTCAATGATTTCATCATAAATTGACAATAATTTAAGACGAATTAATTGACATCGATACTTTTAGTTCTAATATTTGATGGATGATATCGGCCTCCATGACCGGGGGCCTGAGGACGGTGAGTGGAGTGCTCACCGTCCTTACAGAAGCAGGCCCATGACGGCAGCGCTACGTGAGGGATTCCTCCCCCCCTAAGAAGCGGGATCACATCCGGAAAACCCCCCAAAGACGCGGGATAGCACCCGAAGCACCCCCTAGGCGAGGCCGCAGTGGTAGCCGTAGGAGTCCTGGGACATCCTTCCGAGGGCTTACTCGGGGCTCCCGACCGATGCTGTTGGGTGTTACGTGAGGTTTTTTAGTCGGAAAGAGTCCAGAATGGCATCCAAGAAGGATTTTCCCTCACGTTTAAAAAATAATGTTTGTGATGGATGACATATTGTAATTTTTATTCAAGGCGCCCAAGTTAACCAAAATTAAACTACAACCTGTTCGCTCTAAGTTAGTCGGTCGCCTCTCATACTAAGCCTACACCAGCCTCTACGCCATGGGCAAACTTAGCGCGAACGGGCTGTACTATCATAAAAGACAGCTTACCGTGCCTGCCTAAGGACAAAATAATCGTAAATGGGCGTGCCATAAACGGTCACCAATCTATGAACAGACGAAAGATACGCACTGAGGAAACGGGACTAGACGTTCAAACCAGAATTTATATACTGTAATTTCATATATTTATTCATGATGACCTTCCAAAATTACGTGGCTTAGAAGTACTAAAACTCTTCTCATAAAAATTTAAAGAGTGACCGTATTCAGCCCAAAAGTCACTGAAACTCCACTCGGGTAAGAATTTTCCGCTACATATGTAAATAATATGATCCATTATGATATAATTTTATGACAAAGACATAAAACCTGGCTCCGTAACCGTAAAAATAAAGTTTGTAATAAAGTTGTATTGAAGCTTAAGAGTGTTTCAAGAAATTCATAACTCACCCCTTTGAAAAAAAAAAATATCTGTGAAGAAAACTTACTATGATGACTATAATGTAGGTAGAATTTAGCATTGTAGGCGTTGTTTGTTCCAGCACCTAGTAACGGAAACCTGCTTTGCTTAGCTTTAGGTAATCTAGATTTATGGCCCTTTTAGTTTCGGCTTGACGTAGTATTCTTAGGACATTATATTCATAGTATATTATTAAGCGCAGAACCGGGTTTTTTTTTAAAGTGAGGGAAAATCCTCATTGATGCTATGCTGGACTCTTACCGACTGAAAAACCTCACGTAACGCCCAACAGCTTATGATTGGGAGCCCCGGGTAAGCCCTCGGAAGGATGTCCCAGGACAGTGCAGGACCGGGTATCGTGGCGTAATTTGGGAGAGGCCTGCGTCCAGCAGTGGACTGCTTTACGTTGATTTGATTGATTGATAGTATTTTCTGAACACCACATCAAACTGTTTTGCTACAATAAGCAAAGATGTTTTACAAGATTTTTTTTTTTAATTTTGTATATTTTAAATAATATAACTAGAGAATTTCGTCAGGAATTAATTAAAATCCCTACTAATATTATAAATGCGAAAGTAACTCTGTCTGTCTGTTACGCTTTCACGCCTAAACGGTTGGAGCGATTGAGAATAAATTTGGTATAGAGATAGTTCGAGGCCCTGGGAAGGACATAGGCTACTTTTGAACCGACTGTGCGAAAGGAGGGTTATGATTTTACGCTATAATGACTTCCACGCGGTCGAAGCCGCGAGGAACAGTTAGTAGCTTTATAAATGTACTTTTCTCGTCTCCTTTACAAAAAATTGATTTAGGTAAATTTAAAGTTACCTAGCGGTTTTTTTCATTACATTAACATAATTCATTTTATAGAAACCCGATGATTTTACTCACGCACTAAGGACTTAGAACTAGATAAAGTATGAACTACCTATATAATAGTCAAAAACTAAAAGCTGAAAATTATCATTTGCTTGTAAAGTACTAGGTATCTACATTTTTCACAACATGACTGTGTAAAATTTTGCCGAAGAATTTTCTTCGTAAGCCGCAGGTTTTATCAATCGGTATTCCAAAATATTTTTCTAACCATACGAAAGAGCACAAGTGTGGATTACAGTCTGAAATGCTTTCTGCAAAAATCCTAACATGACCTATATTCCGCATTTTAGAATTCGATCAAATTTTTATATCCGTTTACCAAGTTCACACTGCCAAGTAAACGTTGTCATCCCTTAATTTCATGCTTGATCAGCGTAGCTTATTGGTATATTTAGATTTTGTTATAACGTAGATATACCTTAACGATATTGGGATAAAGTTGTCGGAGTGTAAGTAATCTGTTGGGACGCGATGTGGGGCGGGTTTGTGCTACCCTCTCGATTTTCGTGTGTCGTTGTGAGCTGTCATGGTAACCACGAGTGACGTGCACTCATCGTGTGTCTTAAATAACTGTATGTGCGTATTTACGTAACTGATGGTGGAAAATAAGATTATTGGATAATAAATGTTTTCCTTTTGCTGTGAAATAAATTCGTTACTTAAATTTGTTTACGTTTGAATGAAGATTCTGTGCGATTCTTTTTGATTTCTTTCTTGAATCTTCTTGTTTTATGACAAGCATTTTATGCGATTTAAGGGGGTTTAAGAGCTTATTGAATGAAATGAAATATTCTTGTGATTATTCTTGTATTTAGTTCATTTGTAACTGTAAGTTCATTGTATTAGTGTTAGAGGGAAGGTTAGTTTCTCTGTTGTCTGTCAACAGTGTAAATACTTATACCTATGTTATATTTGATTAATGTTGGAATCCAATCAACTAAAATCTTACTGTGTTTTCGCGTCTACAAGTTCTTTTTGCCAATTGAATTGGGCTACCTTTTGTTACATTGAATTGAAGTACCTACGGTGCGTCAAATATCAAGGTAGGTAACCTTTATTTCCAACTGTTACAGATATCCCCCAGAATACTAGTTGCTTTTTAGAGTTCCGTACCCAGTATTTTTTTGTGAGGGAAAATCCTCATGAATTCCATGCCGGACTTCTACCGACTAAAAGACCTCACATACCCTGCCTAACACCCTTCGGTTGGAAGCACCGGGTAAGCCCTCGGAAGGATACTCCAGGACTCCCAACAGACCTACAGCTATCACAGCAGGCTCACCTAATTCCGTACCAAGTGGACGTACTGCAATCTGATCTAAAAACTTTATTAATCTGCAAAACAAAACAGTTTATTGTATGCATCTTTGAGTTTTAATTTTTTTTTGTAATCCATATCAGATTCATGTATTTATTGGCCTGAATTACGCGTTTGTAATGATGCCTAGATCATATGGCATATCTATTGTGTTTATGTTGATTTGCTTGCTGTAGTGAGACAAAATGAGGACTGAAAATAGCTCACCTCTGTATTACATTAAAAATTATTAAACTTAAAAGATGTAGGATTTCAATTACATTATGTGTTCATAAAAAATACCACTATGTCTGCTGTGATAGCAAAGTAATAAAAATAAAATGAAGTAAAAGAAAGATCCATCATTCGAGAAAACAGGCTTCATTGGTTTCTATTTCTCGATCGTAATATTTTCACGGCCTTCACCCGAGGAGAGACACAAAATTTAAATGTATTCAAGTAAGAAATTTATTTACGTAGACCTTTTTTTAAGCTCCTGATTTATGCTCTCGAAAAGAAATCCCTGGAAACTTGTTTATTTCAAGAAAAATTCTCTCTCTGCCTATAGAGAGGCGAACTGTTTGTAGAGCATATTACTCAACCATCTTGGGACTATTTCTATTAAGGTGTTCTATACCTCTCCTGTACCCTCTTGTACCGCTTCTATTGCAATGTGTGTGAATTATTACACTCGTGTCACTTTCTTATAAAACATGGTGGCTTAATTCTACGCACGTTCTCTGTTGAACATAGTCTTTTTATGATCATAAATGTGGTAAAAGACTTCCTGCTTCACAGAACAGGCCAGTGGTGAGAGATTCTTTGCTCTTACTGCTACCAAGAGGCCAAGTCACTGTTCCGACCACGCTGTCCACAGAGTTTAAAGCATTGTGTCCTCCTAGCAACCCGAGTGGTGTACATACTTGGACTTTGACCCTTTTCAAATCTGATGCAGTAACCCACAGAAACAACCCCGCTCTTTGCTCACCCAGTATCTGCTTGACTCAGTAAGATAGGTTTCCGTGTTGCTTCTCCGGTTAATTGAAGTTGGCGTTATCGTATCAATTTATTTATGGTGGCCCTGCTCTTGGTTTTCCAAGACGCTCTTATCTCTATGAACCCATTGAGAAGTTGACATAACTGACCCTTGATTTTCCACCTTGCGGATCTCATATAAACGTCTCTTTGTGCCCCAGGTATAGTGCCTCGCTTCATGGGTCAATAGAAATGGTACCCCTAACCATTTTGATGATCATCTGCTCATATAACCATTAGGTAATGTAAGAATGTTCTCCAAGAATTATAAGACGGAACGTATTGTATTCTCGTCTGAATACCATAATCACCTCATATTTGAAGCTACAACATAATGAATTGGACCCTATGTTTTGTACACTGAATTTACCGCCAAATATTGAAATAAAGATCGCATTTATTTGGCCTGATCTCATGAACAAAATTAATAATAAACGTATGTACTGTGTAATGTAACCGAATTAACATTTTATTGCTTCAATAAATTTATTAATAGGAACTTGTGTAATATAAAGATTCTTTGTTAACAGGAATTTTGTAAGGAATTTTGTTACTTTACCTATAAAATGTTGCTGAAAGTACTAAAAAAACTCGAATCGTTATCGAAAATTAGTGAGTCTGAGAGAGCAGTGACCTCACAGGTATTTACGAAAATGTAAGTACAGCACTTTTGAAATTAATTTTAAGGGAAACTTAGGCAGTCAATGCATAATTTTATTTTAAGCCAGCTTCAAACTGTTTTTATTGAACTAGATTGATAGGTATGTGGCACTTTATAGTATACTTCGCATATAGAGAACAAAATTAATTAAATCAATAAACACGTAGGTTTACCAAGTTTCATGAAAGCCGGTTGGACAATGCGATCTGCAGCAAAGAAAAATAATCTGGAAGAATCCTACCGTCACAATCATGTTCCCTCGCACAATTTATTTCTGAACTTTCATTTTGTGCCCCAAATATAAGACCGACATGATCATTTAGTCTTTATGCCCGAAGCGAAAGACAAAGTCCACACACAGCATTATTTCATTATTTATATGGGCAAGCATAATACCATGATGGGACCCCAGGTGTCCATAAGCTAAGCAGCTTTGAAGTTAGGGTCATGATATAGTTTACTGGGGGAGTCTATCCCTATGAACAGATGCTGCTCCGCGATACTTCGAATATCTCTCAGAAAGCTTGTAGGGTTGTCAGTGAGAGATCCTCTGACACTTTTATCAAGTACTAGCTGCTCCCCGCGGCTTTGTTCGCATAGAAGTCGTTATCCCGTAAAATCATTACCGCAGCATTATTTTTGCTCACTCATATGTTCCTCCCTTGAACTCAAACTATCTCTATACCAAATTTCATCAAACCGTTTCAGTGGTTTAGGCGTGAAACGCAACACACAGACAGACAAACAGAGTTACTTTCGCATTAGTAGGAATTTCTGCTATTAAAGAGCAGCAACTTCTAAATTTTATAATATTGCTGCGATTGCAAAACCTCAAAAAAATGTTATTCATTCCTTCACGTAGCAGGAAAGCAATATTCCTACTTACAGAATGTTTTACTTTTAGAAGTAAATTCTTACAACTTTTTGTTTTTAAATTGATTATATTTTTGATATCCAACCCACCGAAGAAGCGTGTCACGATACCATAAACTGGCCAAATAATAAAAATAAGTGATAATAGGCTCCCACGGGATAAAAACGATACTTCATTATTGTCACCCCTTTCGCTTTTTAACTAAGTATTTGAATAAGACAATGCCCATTCTCCTAAAATACTTTAATATCAAATATAGGAGTGCCACTAATACAACAGCTATCGATATCAAACGTATTTATTCCGTTTAAAAGAGCGCTCTATCGTAGGGGTGTGTTTTAATTCTATTTGTACTGTCATAACAGGGGCCAGTCTGATCCCCTTTCAATTAATTTATCCGAATAACCCGAGGCCTACTTTTTACTCTATTTCCATACAGGATGGATCGAAAACACAAGTACGTTGTGGTAAACAGACAGTCGTTCATATGTATTGTTTTGTTTCAAATATGGGTTTTGTAGTGGTTGATGTGTTTTTGGTTTTGATAGGTATGTTGATTTCAATTATGTACCGGATAAATACAATACAATATATTAATAGGTAAAAACATAGCGCTCGTGGCCCCGCGGACTCAGTGTTCTGTAAACGATCACTGCAGTAAGCAACTTTCACTATGGCCGGTCCATGGATGGGTGACCATCCATGTGATCACTTTGTGACATTTATTTGAGCGTTTCCGTGCTTCGGAAGGCACGGTAAGCCGTTGGTCCCTGTTGCCAGTAAAATGGCAGTCGTTAAGCTAAGTTGAAGGCTTTATTTCAACAGCAGGCAGTCACAACCTGCGCCTGTCCATTTAAACACGGCAATACGGCTAACCACCTATTACGTGGGACAAATTATACAAAGGTGAAATGTGGGCATATAATATGCCTCTGCCTACCCCTTCGGGGATAAAGGCGTGACCATATGTATGTATGTATGTATGTAAAAACATAGCCTCGAAAAAGCCTCGACTCGGCAAACAAAAGATAGAGCATGCTGAGTCCCATATGGACAGGAGGGAAACGGTCACAGGAAAAGACTGAATGTGGAAGGCGAAGGACCGTGCCTTCTTGTGGTGTGAATTGGGACAGACATATGTTCAGCAGTGATTTGCTATAGGCTGCTTTGATTGTTTGTTTGTTTGTTTGCATCGAATAGACGCCGAAACTATTGGACCGATTCGAAAAATTCTTTCACTGTTGGGAAGCTACACTCTTCCCGGTGAACATAGGCTATATTTTATTCCCGTATTCCTACGGGAACGAGAGCTACGCGGGTGAAACCGCGTGACGTCCACTAGTCATAAACATAACTATTTGATCATGTCTACTT
Source organism: Miltochrista miniata (assembly GCA_933228765.1). NCBI lineage: Eukaryota > Metazoa > Arthropoda > Insecta > Lepidoptera > Erebidae > Miltochrista > Miltochrista miniata. The sequence continues at coordinate 19,617,056 of OW121762.1, read as the reverse complement.
GCTTCGGATCTTGGCCATAGATATAAACGCCTACAGTATGGGGTTCTTCAAAAGGGGACTTAGAAGGTTTTTAAAGAGTCGGCAGCGCGATTGTGGCGCCTCTGGTGTTGCAAACGACCATAGGCTGCAGTGACTACCGGTACATCTGGTGAGGCCGTATTCTTGTCTGCCACTCTAGTGGTATATAAAAAAAAATAATGTAACAATAAGCATATTTTAAGAAACAATACTACCTACTGCCATTTATTCAAATATTTCCCATCTATAAATAAGTATTTTGCGGGTTCTCTGACTGAATCACTGGTTTCATAATACAAAGTAAAGAAATTTAATATCATCTCACTTTCTTAAAAGCAAATAGTGCATTATAAATAACAAAAAGTGATTGCCTGCTTCTTGTCAACGGATTTGCCGGCTGATAGCTATGAATACCGTTAAAACAATCTCCCAGCTGCGAGTATGATCACAGCCTTATTTTAAAGGGGACCTGAATTTATAACTAAAAATCTTGCTTCGGTAATGATATGATTTCATTTAATTTTAATTATTTTCAACATTTAGAACATTAGTCTGTTATTCTCAAGTATTAAGTGTGCCGAGTCCAGAATTGTTCAGATGCGATGACGAAAACATTGTATGCAATGTTTTTTAAGTTTAATTATTGTACGTAAACGTTACCCCGTGTAGCAACAGGGTCCCATGTGGCGACGGATAAGAGTATAAAATATCGCCACCCTAATACATCCCGAGGGTGTCGTAAGAGGCGACTAAGGGAACACTTTCGCAAAAAGATCCATTGCGTAGAGAAGGAAAACTCGAAATGAAACCCGGTTGTCAGGAAAATTACAATCGTTAAGGGGGAATCGGCGACCTGCGCCTGTCCATTTCAACACGGCAATGAGCTCACTATGTGGGCGTATGCCTCTGCCTACTTCTTCGGGGATAAAGGCGTGACTATAATGTATGTATGTACTCACAAAGAACATAAAAAAGAAATAATAGAGAGAGTAACGTAGGTACATAGGTCCTGCTTATTTCAAAATGTTCTCGTAACCGTTACGAGAACATGCATAAAAGAAACAATTTAAATTTTGGGTCGCATATTGATATTTTTGATCATTAATATTATCTCTCACTTCAAAAGAAAAGCGATACCAGATTATATTTCCTCTGAAAAAGATAAGTAGAAAAATATATTCATCGGAATGACAGCAAAATCAGTCTCTCGTGAATTGAGACAGTTTGTTCACTTTGATAGAATATTTTATATGAACCACAGAACATTCTGGATAAAGACATTGTTTGTGGTAAGAAAAAAAACTAAATTAAATAAATTGTATTTTACACCGTTACAAAATAATACAAGAAAAAATGGCTTTTTATTTATTTTTATTTATTTATTTTACACTTTATTGTACGCCAAGTAAATAAAATTATGGTACTTTTAAGCAAAGAGAGGGCGCTAAACAGTAGACAAGTACCACAGATATTACTTATCATTTATTTTTCTACTAGCTGTTCCCCGCGGCTTCGACCACGTAGAAATCGTTATTGCGTAAAATCATAACCCTCCTTTTGCGCAGTCGGTTAAAAAGTAGCCTATGTCCTTCCCAGGGCCTCAAACTATCCCTATACCAAATTTCATCTCAATCACTCCAGCCGTTTAGGCGTGAAAACGTAACAGACAGACAGACAAAAGCAAACAAATCGAATTAACATTCTTATCCATAGTAATAACATAGTTTTACAAAATTCCTTTCTAACAGAATAACTTTACACTTACAGTAAAACACAGAGCGCTGGTTCGACAATGTTTTAACAACACGCCTCCGGTCCTTGAATTATCGACAACTGGATTTAGGTTCCATTGTAATGCAAGAGAGAGAACTAATTCTAAGTAATTAAAATGGAGCGGTCTTGATGCAGATTCAAAGGAAAGGGAGTTGGCGAAAAGACGTGGCTAATTTGATTTTCTATTGAGAATTGCTTCACCGAGCCACTGTATAACCGAGCGTAGGAACACATTCAAATATACTCTTAGTGCACCTTCACACTAGCGTAGGCGTTCGATGGACGTATGCGCGACGTAGACGCGACGTATACGCGACGTATACGCGGCGTATACGCTGCGCTAGCGTCACACAATTTCGTTGGCGTTTTGGTATAATCGTTAACAAAATAGATACTGACCAGAAAACACTATTGATGGCTTTACATTTAAAAAAGAAGACTATTGCGAACTGTGAATAAAATTTTGTTCGTGGTTCGGGAAAGACTTTCCGGGCTGCGCCTCGGGATATGCTATTATTTTTTTATATCGATTTCTTTCATTAATTACATAATAATTAAAACGATGCATACGAAAATACATGTTAATTTGCAATCCAACATGGCCGCCGCCGCGCCGTATTTACAAAATTTCATGATGGGTATCGTTTTAGGGGTTTTTAGTATGCTGAGTACGAATTGTATGACGATTTTGAAAACCAATATGGCCGCCGCGCTGTAACTACGAAATTTCATGATGGGTAACGTTTTATGGGTTTTTAAGTCTGCTGACTACGAATATCATGATATCTGAATTCCCACTCAGCATATCAAATAACCAGGATCCTGCCTGCCGTTTGGCAGAATTTGTTTCGTCAATTTTCACTCCCCAAAAAACTTATCGCATAGTTTCATTTCCTAAAAGAATCTTTAGCAAAGATTATATTTTGCATTTTAATTGCTTCGTCAAATAACATCTTGCTCAATTTTTATTAAGTCAAATATACTCTTAAGATAATTATTTTCTAGTAGCAGTAATTTTCATGCCGAGGATAAGTCGCTTGTGAACAGGATTGTACACGATCCCCCAGTAACGCGGCGTATGCGTCGCGTATACGTCGCGATGCCGTCGCGTATCCGCCGCGCATACGTCCATCGTACGCCGACGCTGGAAAATCGCTAGTGTGAAGGTGAAGGAGCACTAAAGATAGGTATGTTTTAGTGAATCCATAACATATTTTCTTTCTTTGCGTGAAGTCTCAGTTTTTGGGGGTACATTTGGTATAGTTTTTATCAGTTTTGTCGAAATTGATTGCCGTTTGATCATCTATGAAAATTTCAGCTCTCTAGAATCAGGGTTCCTGAGAGACGGTCGTGACGGACAGACAGACAAAGGGCCAGCGAAGTGTCATGAATAGGGTCCCGCCGTAACCTTAGGTACGGAACCCTAAAAACAATAGAAAAAAACCCGCCAAGTGCGAGTCGGACTCGCGTACGGAGGGTTCCGTACCAAAAAGCGGGAAAAAAACACGTTTGTTGTATGGGAGCCCCGCTTAAGTATTATTATTATTCTGATTTTGGTATTGGATATAGCGACAACAGAAATACATCATCTGTGAAAATGTCAGCTCTCTAGAATCAGGGTTCCTGAGATACAGTCTCGTGACGGACAGACAGACAAACGGACAACGACGTATCATGAATAGGATCCCGCCGTAAGTAACCTTGTTTCACACCCTCAAGCATTTATTTTATGGTAAAAAAATTTTTTTTTTCAAAGAATTTACAGTAAAAGTTTTGTATTTCAATTTTAAATATTACACTTGATAAAGTTCTGAAGTAAAACTTCTGATTTGAAACGCTTACATTAATTTTCGTAAGTGTGTTGTATAGCATATATTCATCGTAAAAGGTAGTCAAAGGATATCACCACCACAATTTTTATTTATTTTTTACGGCGTCAAACCGCCTCAATTTGGTATTATTTTGTTGTATTTCCTATATGTGAATTTACAGCGAGACCAACAGCCGATAATCACACTTCTGGGTAACAATCCCTATTGAATTTTCACTTTAGTAAAACGGTAGAACAAATATTTTACGAATTTGCACTTCACGTAAATAATAAAAGATTTATAATTTTTTTTCATATAAACTGTGGGTGGAAGTGAATAAAATACACTCCTGACACCAACAGTTTGATACAAAGGAACAATTTACATAAAAAGTTAGTTACTACTATATAGTTTATTTCAAGAACCGTCCAAGTGCGAATCGTCTTTGACACAGTTCGTAATATTTAAGGGTTCCGTAGTAGTAAGGAACTATTTAAAAAAAAAAAATTAGTTGGAACGAGTCAATATACGATTAATTCTTGGCACGTTCGTGGGAATTGTCACATTTAAATAAAACAAGATTAAGGTCAAAACTTGCATCAATCCATTAAAACTGTCAAACATTTAGCTAACTTCATCAACCCATCATCATACACCTCACTTTCACTACTTACTGCTTCGGATTAGATTATATTCAAACACAGACAGACAGACAGACAATTAATTTCTAGAAGGGTCCAATTTATTATTTGAGTGAAGGAAACCTAAAAGACAATATTTCCAAACTTAAGTATTTCCTAAAGCAAATACTAAGTTTCATAAAGGTTCAATTGATAATTCGGTTCACCGAACCCTAAAAAGTAGAATTTATTTTTTCGTTATTCCGAGGGTGGGTCGGGAAATAGACACATTCCTCAATATTACAAAGACGAATGCAGATAACGGTAAAGGCCGTAACACACTGCATTAAGATGCGTATGCGAATAGCGTATATAGTACATCAGTACAGTTACACAATAGTGTTTTTGATAATTAAACTTTTGGAAAATATAAGGGTGTTAGCACACCGTAATAGAATATTAATGCTTGGGTGGCACGTAAGGTACCACATTTCTTCACATTGTACAACTAGGTACACTTTCATACGGAAGTTTCACAATTACACTTACATAATAATTAGGTAGTATATAGTCATCACACATTATCATAATTATCTTCACACACAATTCCTAACACTTAACAAGCAGTTTTTTTTTTGTATTGACATAGTGACACTGGCATTTTATGTTGTGTGACTCCCAAAGGCAGAAGGAGGGGGTAGACTAGCTACAGGCGAGTCACATTCGTAGATTAGAGAAAGTGACTCAAATGTCCTAAGTTTGTTTCCCGACTAAAGCTGACGGGTTATTATAGTATGGAATGTAGTGTGACACTGGCCTTAGATACAACGATAGAAAACACGTTTACATCAACTTTATTACGTCAACATTAGACGCGCTAGCAAAACACAACTTACACAATTTTAACTTCGTACGTACATACATACATACATACTATACAATGATATACGCACATACATAATATACTACTATGGTGGCACACAAGGGTCCCATTTATTTATATAATTGGCGTTATAGCCAAATATTATTTACGGTCGTCATTTATTAGGGTTGACATGATAGTCACACACGCACATACATTTTTACTACTATGGTGGCACACAAGGGCCCCATCATTTGTTAGAAATTGGCATTATAGCCAAAGATCATTAATTATACACGCTTGACTTCTTACGCACACACATACACATGATACAATCAAACACTCACATACATTTTATACTACTATGGTGGCACACAAGGGTCCCATTTTTTTTATATAATTGGCATAATGGCCAAAGATCAATTATCTTCGTCATTTATTAGGGTTGACATAATAGTCACAACAGTCTACCACTAAGGTTGCGAATAAGAACTTAGTTTTTGGTTATTGCTACTAAGGTTGCGAATAAGCACTTAGTTTTTTTTTTTATTTTATTTTGTTAAAGGGCTAAATAGCCTAATAATTAGTTAGGGACACTACACACTACACACGACGTTCAAATAACTACATATAACAACGTGACAAACACATGCCGTGTTCGTCATGGGGACATAGGGGTTAACTAGCATCACGGAGGAGTCTGCAAGTAAATTATTTTCTATCACATTTCTGTTTCTTGGTTTAGTTGGGAGTTACTGTTAGTTGGAAGCATGGGTCTATCCCTAACAGAGTTCGTCGTTTACAGTTAGTTGGCAGCATGGTCTTGCCCTAACAGAATTATGTTGTAGGTTGTTACTGTTACGAGGAAGCATGAGGCTTACCCGAACAGAATTATGGGATACTGTTATTTGGCAGCATTTGTCTTGCCCTAACAGTCTTAGGTGTAGATCACCGTTATGTTATTTTATTTATATGGCTACTCCTACCACTCGGAAGCTAGAGGCTTGCCCTGGGGGATAGTCCATCCTATGATTCGGAAGTGTTACACTAGCCCTAGTAGGATGTTCTTCTCTGGGACGGTTGTATAAATCCCAGCCTTCAGCAAAAAGCCTTATTATACACACCCCACTGTCAGGCGGTGCGTATTACCTGAACCTTCAACCCAAAGCCTCAAATACGTCTTTTCTCTTTCTATCCCATAAGATCCTTCAGAATCACCTACATACAACCTGCGAGTTGGTTTCATTAAGGGTAAGGCCGACTCTTCGCTATACCCAGCATCACCTCATTCACACAGCACACTAACATACACACACACATAGATGAGTAGTAGGTTTTATGTTAGGGGCGTTCGAGGACGAACGCAGCATTTGACGTGTTAGGGTACGTCAAACGCTCACCGGAGCGGGGGAGTATGTAACGTTGTGCAACAACGTGTGCATAAATTAATTAATATTAGATGATTAAAATTGAAATTTAGATCAATATATGAAAGCGCCATCTGCCGACCACAAAACACATCAACACAGCACTGACGTAACCATGAGAAGTAGGGACGCTAATTGCCGCCAGAGGCGCTGTCCAAAGCTATATATAGGACCGCGCGCGAAGTTCAAAGAAACCATTTTCATAAATTCAAATTATACTCGTCGCGAAGGTGTCTGTGCGTAACAAATTTATCCAAGTAATTTAAATCTAATTCTGATTTTTATAGGGAGCTAAATCCTCCCTGAGTGAACAGTTGTTTAGCTGCAAACGTCAAGTACCCCATCATTGGGGTCCACCCTACGGGTTCCAGAAGTCCACCCTACGGGTTCCAGAAGTCCACCCTACGGGATCCAGAAATTCACCCTACGGGTTTGAAGAAACAGTCTTCCTTCATCCTTCGAGTTCTACGAGAACCTTCCACCCTACGGGTTGTCAAGATCTACCCTGCGGGTTGCGGAAATCCACCCTACGGGTTGAGAACACCGTGCCAGCCGAAGTTGTGGACGGCACGGCTACGTCGCTGACGGCGTCAATCCAAGAAGGCCAACCCAAGATAAGTCGAACCCTGCGAAATCCTTCGGGAATCGCTAAAACCCTTGCTGCCTGAAAGTATCACACCCACGACCCCCAAGTGCTTAAATCTAATTCGAATAAATTATTAAATTTTTATGTTCTAAATTCTATCTTTTCATTTCTCTCTCCTTTCCTGAAAGCAACAGCTTTTCACTTGGGTACGGAACCCTAAAAACAGTAGGAAAACTTTCAGTAAATCAGCAAATATAATGTTACAAGTAAGTTTGAATGAGTAGATTAGACAAATAAGTTAATTTCTCCCCACAAGAGATTTCCGTAATTATCGTGTTAGTTGGATATTGTAAGAAATAACCGAAGCGTATCTTTCAATGCATAGGGGAGTTTCTATGGTGCTTGTTACTGAGGGATGACAAATTTATTGCTACTTATAGTTATTACGTCATGGAGATTTCGTGTACACGATTCGTATCTAACCATTATTAAAGAAGATACTAAATACATAGAACGATATGCAATGAACATAGAAAGGAGACTAATTAAAGATGGCATAGCAAAATCTCGTCCGTTTATTAGACTTCGTACAAATGCAAAGGGCTATAGAAAAATTTCACGAGGATAATTTTAATAATTCTTACATTTGCGTTTTTAGTTGACTGACTTAAATGTCTAGATTGGCCAGCACAAGCTAATTAGCTTGATTTGGGATAGACAGAAAAAAGTTTTTAAAATGCTATTTATTTAATTACTTATCACTAAATGGCGCTTCACACAACTGAACTCGCACAATGAAATTCCAAAACATATTTCAGGGATTACAAGTAGCCTATTTATAATATTCAGATTACAATCGCTGTACCAAATTTCAGCTGAATCCGTGTAGCCCATAAAGCGTGAAATGATGCGCAAATGAAGTCAAAATTGTACACTGGAAATATTGAAAAAAAAAACCGGCCAAGTGCGAGTTGGACTCGCCCATGAAGGGTTTCGTAGCAGCAAGTAACATAATATAAAAGTTCTTATAGTTCGTTGTAAGTTTGACTGATGTTTTAACACGTTCGCAGTGGTAGTGATTTCACTAACCGGAAATTGCGGTTTATGACGTACTAAAAAAAATCTACCAACTCTATCTCGTTCAAACTAATTTTTATTCGTAGTTTTTGTGGCAATGTACATCATATATTTTTTTTAGATTTATCATTCTGTTAGTTTAAAAGTTAGAGGGGGGGGAAACACATTTTTCCACTTTGGAAGTGTCTCTTGCGCGAACTATTCGCTTTAGAAAAAAATGATGTTAGAAACCTCCATAGCATTTTTGAAGACCTATCTAAAGATACCACGCACGCATGGGTTTGGTGAAAAAAAAAAATTTAGAGTTTCAGTTCTGAGTATGGGGAACCCCAAAATTTACTGCTTTTTTTCTAGTTTTATATAAGAATCTTAATGCGGTTCACAGAATACATCTAGCTACCATGTTTCAATAGCATAGACCTTATAGTTTCGGAGGAAAGTGGCTGTGACACACGGACGGACAGACAGACGGACAGACAGACAGACATGACGAATCTATAAGGGTTCCGTTTTTGCCATTTGGCTACGAAACCCTAAAAATACTCGCTGGGTGTTCAATGATACTGAAGCCGAAAATATATTTCGATTTTTTTTTGTCTGTTTGTCTGTTTGCTTTGTCCGGAAGGATCTAGAAAAGTACTCAATAGATTTGATTCTAATATTGCACAAATATTAACTAGGGGTAGGGTCTTCAAATAAGCTATATATTATTACGCTACTTATCTTAGGGGCTAAGCAGAGAACAATCAAATTGACATAATAACATAATTTTCACGCGTACGAAGTCCCCGCGACTTATGTTATTATGTCAGTTACAACAGCTAGTTTAATATAAAACTATTTCACTTGCCTAAAATATCGGTTAATGGACTTTCTCTTTGTTATCCAAGATAAGTCGCACTAATTTACTTTTTTTCCCCGAACAAATATACACATTTCTGCAATTGACTTTCACCGATTTCTCCTAAATTGCGCCAACCATTGATAAAACCCACATTAACGATTACCTTATTGTCACTAACTTCATGGTGAATTAGTAAAAGTTCTAATAGAAATATATTTTCTTTTTATAACTTGCCAAAATGACGTCGTTGCCCGCCTGACGAAAAGTCATAGCGACTTTTAGCAAATCAGCGCTATCTCACAGTCCACAAGATGGTTGACAGTGACCCTCAAGTTGGCTACTCAGTGTTCTGCCTCCGGACACTTCGTTTTAACAAACGAAAGTACTAAGACTCCAAGTTTTTATGGTTCGATAGAAAAACTATGTTTTGAGTAGCTCAGTTCTGGTGAAGAAATTTACTACTGTCACAGTAGTATACCACGGTGAACTACATTAGTTTATAGGTATCTAATATACTTAGTTTGTATTAAAAATCTTAACCATATCACAATCTAATGGATAAAATAAAAAGTACTATTACAAACTTTTACAGTATCGCGTTCCATACCGTAGTATTTATTTTTATGAGGTTAACCCCATAAATATAAATAATGCGGTTATTTTGCATACTTTTTATTACATAACGTTTCAAACAGGTTAAATGCAGAGGTCAATAGCAGTAGGTTGATTTTAGTCAATGAGAATATGAAAAAAACGTGGAATGTAAAAAAAAAATAGTTATTCTAAAATAAAAGTAGCCTAAGTTACTCCTTATTACATACGCTATCTGCCAGTAAAGTCCCGTCCAAATAGGTCAAGCCGTTCCAGAGATTAGCCGGGAACAAACAGACAGACAGATAGACAGACAGACAAAAAAATATATATATATGTTTCGGTATGTGTACCGTATATACATTCATATGCATGTAGTAGAAAGGGGTTATTTTAATATTACAAACAGACACTCCAATTTTATTTATTTGTATAGATTTATTTTGTGAAGAACTGAACTTCTTATTATTATTTTTATATAATGATAATGTCATTCTTTTGTTATTGATATCAAATCAATCTATTGATGAAGAAATGATACTCCAATGATGTACATAGCCATTTATTCTTCTGCTCTTCGTATAATAGATACTACTCCTATATTTCCACTTAATGGTTTGATAAAATAAATAACAATCCAATGATTGTAGATTCGTTACATTTTTATTTTCACAATTTATCTAATACTTGCACAACTAACTATTAATTAATACAAATATTCTACTTTAACTAATTAGCACTTTACTGAACTCGATCAGGAAACAGAATGTGTTCTTTTTCCAGAATATTCACTTTTTATCGCCTCTCAACAAATCCCACCTCATACTGAACATTTATGTCAAATCAACTACCCACTATGTTCGAATAATCAATAAATGTTTTATGTACAGGCTAATCATTCTACTATGAGGCGGTGTTGACATCACAAAAATAACTTATTACTACTTAAAACTGAATGGTTTTAGCAAAATCACAACATTCGGCCATCAGACAGCGTGCTATCTCCGGAGCACGCAGTAATCACAACATTCGGACCTGTATATTGAACTAATCACATATTTTTATACATAACGTACATAACAATAATACCTTTATGCGGCTTTTTATAATATGCTAAATCAAAATCTTAAAGTTTAATTAAACCTAAACCTTATCTATATCTTCTATCTACTATGTCTATAGTCTATAGGCTTATAATATTAACTCAATCATTATTTATTTTGTAAAACTATAAGTGAGAACTTGAGTCTGGCGAAACGTCAAGAATACAAAACAAAGGCAACAAGTAACCAGTTCACAGAGCAGACCGCCTGCTGAAACTATTTACAAATGTAAAATCTAAAAAGCGATCTCTGTTTTAAAACCCAGCAGAGTCTGCAGATCACTTCTAGGTTTCATTTTCCAGCAAAAGAAATCATTACATGTGTCAGCAATTAGTGTAAAATATATTTAATAGTGGAATACAACTAGTACAAGCGAGTGATTTTTCATAAAAAAAAATCATTAGGTATCTAATATTACCATCATAATAATATAACTTAAATAATATTTGTTAATTAAATTGTTAATCTCATTTTAAGCGAACTATTGTCCTTATGAGAAATAAAGTTCTGTTAACCTTAATAATAGTCTAGTTTCAGGCAACGTGATGAAGCCACAATATACCTATACCTTAACCCTAAGGACACATAAATATAGTATTTAAGGCAGCTCTTGTGTGTTATATCAACATATATCCTAATTCGATAGTGTTACAATGTGTTTATTATAGGTGACAATTTTAATCAATGAAGTGTATCTTAGGTTCCCTCCAGGTTTCCTTTTCCAGCAAAAGAAATCATTACATGTGTCAGCAATTAGTGTAAAATATATTTAATAGTGGAATACAACTAGTAAAAGCGAGTGATTTTTCATAAAAAATTCATTAGGTATCTAATATTACCATTATAATAATATTACTTAAATAATATTTGTAAATTAAATTGTTAATCTCATTTTAAGCGAACTACTGTCCTTATGAGAAATAGAGTTCTTTTAACCTTAATAATCGTCTAGTTTCAGGCAACGTGATGAAGCCACAATATACCTATATACCTTAACCCTAAGGACACATAAATATAGTATTTAAGGCAGCTCTTGTGGCATTCTCGAAGTTACTTTTTTTTTATATCAACATCTATCCTTACAGGTTTCCATAATTCGATAATGTTACAATGTGTTTATTATTGCCGACAATTTTAATCAATGAATTGTAACTTAGGTCATAAATACATCGATAGATTAAATTCCGATACTGTAAACTAACTTTAATAAATTGTCATGCAAATAAAAATGACTTTAGATAATCATTTTAAATATTAATAAAAATCTCAGATGATAATTGGTGTCTTATAATGTAATAATAGTTTCATTCGTGTAATAATGTCAATAATTAATAATTAATAATTTCATATCATACTATAATAAATTGTGTCAAACGTTTGCAAACATAAATCTGAAATAGGTAGGTACGAATTATGTCAAATAATAATAATAATATAAAATAATCATGATATGCGCATAAAATGTGTCAATGCAAAATGTATAAGCATTCTTAAGTCAATCACTGAGATACTCTGATTAATCTAACCATACCAATACCTTCAAATTCGGTTGGTAGCCTGTCGCAAGAGCGTATACCTACCACTGTTTAACTGGGTAACTACCCATAAAGTGTCATTGACCTTATGCAGTCTACTATGATAACAAGAAAGACTTTTTTTTTATGGTTGATGTACATGTTATAAATTCGCAAGATTTATTGGGAACTTTTTGGTTAGTAAAACCTTCCTATTTCACAAATACAGGATAAAAACTAGACATATAATTATTAGACTACTATTTACTTAGAAATAGTATGGTATTACTTTAGAAATGGTATTTGAATAAAAGAAACTGCAAGGTACGATACCTATATTTCTTGTGTGGTGCAGCCACAAGATTCTGATGAATTTCTTATTCTCATAATGTTATGTACCTACTCCAGAGAGACTCTTGGACGTAATCTAAATTATAGAATATCGCTTTTATGGATATTTTGTAAGATACAAGATTAGGTACTCCGCAGGAGGATACAGGTTAAATTTGAATACACTGTTAAAGTAACTCAAATTTACAATTCCATTTACATCTGTTAATGCCTCATCTTTTGCACAGCAAAAGCTGGTGAACTTAACCTTTAGCTAGTTTTAAATTGAATCAAATTATCAAGAATAAACTACTAGGAGCGGCTAACCCCACAAGTTCCAACTCTCGACCATTTAGTTAAGCATTGGTTTCTATGTGTTACAATAGTCACGGTAAATTTAAGACTTTAGAAGGTTTTCTTTTTCCATTTTTATCAGAATAAGAATATTAACGATATTTGTTAAAAAATATGAAAAAGAAAACTCCTAGTCGAGTCGACTGGCAGACTGCAGTCATCTATCTAAACCAATGGGTATAACTATTTAAAGGGGAAATGCTGCCAGTCTTTGGGTACAATGTCATTATTTAGATTTAGGTTAGTTTAGATAGTTATTAATAATGTAAATAGATAATGTTACATTGGATTATTTTGGTAAATAAATATGTAGCAAGTCTCATTCTGTCAGATGCTACAATACTTTCTAGGCAGCTGTCCCACGATCTGATAAAATTCTACAAGGAACTCTGATAACGTAAGCTGTTCAGGGTTCTTTTTTTTTTCATTTTGCGAACCAGTCAACTTTTGTTAGAATATAGGATATACATTTAATTCTAGCCTTTACCTCTAACAAAATGACCCTAAGTGGTCTAAGTGCATAAATATACTGTTAAAAGGCAGTTTTACCTTCTCTTCAGTCTTAGCGGAATTATAAATATTGCATTAGTAAACCAGTAAGACTGAATCTGTTCTAGCGTAACCATAATAAGCATCAGAATTATATTTAGTTTACTTGGTCCTAAATTATCCCTATAGGGCATTATGTCTTAGTATACTCATTTGACTGGACACTAGTCCATGTTGAAGCGGGCTTAAAAGAAATCAACAACCTGACGCTATTTGTGGTACTAAATCCCTCCTTGTCATAGTGATACTACAGTATTAGGACTGCTGGTACGAAGTATGTTACAGCCGGTGTACAGCGTAAAATTAAGGCCTAATAGACACCTACGTGCCCTTTTTTTTTTTAACAGTTTACAGGGCGTTCTTGTAGTGTAGTTTGTAGACTGAAATACGCGACTAGTATAATCTGATAAACTAAACTAGTCAGAGAATACCACCTAACCCTGGTGAACTGCAACCGTATGCACTTCGGTCAGGCTTCTGAAACTCGCCTACACCTACAGCAATAATTAACGCCCGAACGGAGACTTCTAAATCGCGTATGGCGGCACGCAAAATGTTTCTATCTTTACTTAAATTTCTTATTGATTTGTAGGTGTGTTTAGAAATACCTATAAGATAGCACAAAATAGTTATTACTCTCTAGCACTGGCTTTAATCAAGATCAAGGAAGTAAAACTTGTGTACGTACTACTAAAAGTTATTCCGTGCCTCAGTGTTTCAATCAGGATTATCTATATTAATATTATAATAAGGAAAGATTCGATTGCCTGTATGGTTGTTTCTTTGCGTTGAATAGTCTCCAAAACCACTGAATCAATTTGAAAAACTCTTCCACTACTGCGAAGGCACACCCTCCCCGAGTAACGTTCCCGTATCTCCACAGGAATGGGACTACGCAGGGAAAACCATGCGGCAACCGCTAGTATTGTCTTCGACCAGTAGAGGTCCGTCAACTAGGTCTTTTTACAAGGATCCAAGTGTAATATTTAGCTTAACTCATACAGTCCACTGCCGTTGTATAGCTCTTTCAATTTAAAAAAAGGTCTTTATAATAGATATTGCTAGCTGTCTCACAAAGTCTTTTCACAAAACGTCGAAATTAGATAAGAAATCCTAAAATTGTCTACCCATGTACATTGCACGGTATCTCCCGGGATATTTTGAACACCTGATATGATATGATATGATTTGGTACAATTGGTCCAAAAGGTCACCGTCTATTACAATTAGAAATTATATTATATTCCCCAATAATAGAGTCCATGCCTAAAATGGTCGCCAGGGATTTTTAATGTGCGCGACACACTAAAAACACAACGCGAGTATGTGTAGATAGAATTTACTGCGTATGGTGGCGCATTGGATATTGATAGTGTGACTCTGGTCATAGAAAACAACACAAATTGATTCTACTCAACACGCGTTGCGTCGCGTTTTAACAATGTGTTTCCGCCTCAAACTTCCGACGTGTATTTGACACGGATAACTCTTGAGGAAACCCACACTATAACACATATAGATTGTTATGAAGCTAAAAAAGTTCAACTAATCCTCAGCCATATCACATTTTTAAAACGTGATACATTATATCTATATCTATATAATTATAATTATAATTCCATAAATAATGCACTATGAGTTCTTATCAATAAGGTACAACTAAAATAAGTTATAAAAGACCACAATTCCTTGTCTGGAGGACTCGTGTCGCGGTTGCTCAAGGTCGTTAGCAATTATCCGAATCAAAGTCTTAATTTCACCTATTGCTCGGCCCGATCCTCACCATTGCCTTCAGTATCGCCGCCACTGGTTAGATTCCGCCTTCTGGCGGTCACACCGCGCCGCCGCGCCGCACTGTATTCCGACACGACAGTTCACCTGTCTTTCTGCTTGGGCGTGAATCTTTCACTTCAGTCACCTGGAATTGTCATTTTAAACGCAGTTACTGCTCTTTCAAGCTAACAATTTCCCATCTATCATCTCATCTAAGGCGTTTATTACGTCCAAGGCGCTTATATCTCGCCTGCTTGGCGTCCCCAAAAAAAATCTCTATGCCTTACTATGCATACGGCTAGTTATGAAAAGGGTACAGTTTGTGCAGTAATCTTTCTTGAGCGATTCCGTGATTGGAAAAGCTCACTAAGCCGCTGGTATGGAATCTAAATAACACTATAGGCATAAACAAGACTGGAGGTGTTAAGTAAATCAAAAATATCAATACTGTTTCACATACGCTCCATTTACTATTGGACAACAAAATTTGTTATGCATTCATGTGTGTGTAATCTAAACGCTCCACCCATACCAATCCAAGTAAGCCTAATGTCAGTCTAAATCATTGAAAAAACTTCTATATTGTTATGATCGCCACCATAATAGCAGCACAACAATATGACTGCATAAAGCACAGATGATAATGTGAATCATTCTCCCTATACTCGCCTGGTTGAAATTGACAGCACACCTATTCGGTTGCATACTGGCTGCACACTAACACGGCTGCATGTAGCATCGCTTCATGACTAAACAGATCAATCTCAACATACTTACATGGTTGTGCACTGGCAGTCTACTTACATAGCTTATAGAAATCATTTGCTGCACCTACATGATTGCACTTCAGCAGCACACCTACATGGCTATGAAACTAACTCTCAACCTACCTGCATGGTTGCGCTTTTACAGCTCACCTACATGACTGCAGACAGCACTCCTGCACAGCTATGGAAATAACTCACATCATACCTGCATGGTTGCGCTTCTACAGTGCACCTACATGGCTGTAGACAGCACACCTGCACGGCTATGGAAATAACTCACATCATACCTGCATGGTTGCGCTTCTACAGCACACCTACACGACTGTAAACAGCACACCTGCACGGCTATGGAAATAACTCACATCATACCTGCATGGTTGCGCTTCTGCAGCACACCTACATGACTGCAGACAGCACACCTGCACGGCTATGGCACTGACTCACATCATACCTGCATGGTTGCGCTTCTACAGCACACCTACATGGCTGTAAACAGCACACCTGCACGGCTATGGAAATAACTCGCATCATACCTGCATGGTTGCGCTTCTACAGCACACCTACACGACTGTAGACAGCACACCTGCACGGCTATGGAAATAACTCACATCATCCCTGCATGGTTGCGCTTCTGCAGCACACCTACATGACTGCAGACAGCACACCTGCACGGCTATGGCACTAACTCACATCATACCTGCATGGTTGCGCTTCTACAGCACACCTACATGACTGTAGATAGCACACCTGCACGGCTATGGAAATAACTCACATCATACCTGCATGGTTGCGCTTCTACAGCACACCTACACGACTGTAGACAGCACACCTACACGGCTATGGAAATAACTCACAAAATACCTGCATGGTTGCGCTTCTACAGCACACCTACATGGCTGTAAACAGCACACCTGCACGGCTATGGAAATAACTCACATCATACCTGCATGGTTGCGCTTCTACAGCACACCTACACGACTGTAGACAGCACACCTACACGGCTATGGAAATAACTCACAAAATACCTGCATGGTTGCGCTTCTACAGCACACCTACATGGCTGCAAACAGCACACCTGCACGGCTGATGGAACTGAGTCTCAACATACCTGCATGGTTTCACCTTACAGCTCACCTGAATGGCTGCCAACAACACACCTTGCACGGCTATGGGACTAACACACATAATACCTGCATGGTTAAACAATCACTTGCAACGCTCAGGGTTGCACAGCAGCATTCATACTTAAATTAATAAAATAATGTCTAAATTTGTCATAGTACGTCTCGTTGATTGGAGATCCACGCACTAAATACAGTCTTTGCCTTTGAGAAGTCGTTAAGTATCTTAACCACATACTTTTAAAACGAAATAGCAAAGACTGCAAGTCTAGTCGGTCTTAACACAAAATATTATATTACACATAAGTGATCTATGTAACTGCAATAAGAACGGTGCGTACCTATCATATTTGGTCACATTTATTTGTCCTATGTAAAAATAAATTTATTCACCGTACCGGTAGAGGGTATTAACAAAATAAATTAAAATAACTAACTGTAGTTATGTCCAAAATGTCTAATAGGACGTCTTATTAACTGAGGATCCACGAATTAAAATGAAGTCCTAGCCCTTGAGAAGTGGCTATGTAACTTAAATATGTACCTACTTTTGTTTCAAGGTAACTAATAGGTACATATGGGCATAATAGTGGGTATTACCACAATAAAAATATAGCTCTATGCAACTACAATAAAACGATAAGGACCTTTTTGTCACATTTCTGTGTTCAATCTAAAACAAATGTATTCACTGTTCCGGTAGAGAATATTTCCTAAAACCCTTACCGGTGTTAAATAAAAAAAAAACTTCGTTAAATGGACACCGCAGTCAATAGAGTTATGTAACCCCAGTTTGCAGCAATTCGTTAAAGTCAAATACCTTCTTGACTACAGTAGAAAATGCTACGAATATAATACACGCTAATAGGAATAATCACGAACCATGATTGGAATTCGAATAAACTTTTACTTACAGTTTTAACTTGTCACGGCTTGGCTCGCAGGTTATCACACTTCTGAATTGATGAAGAAATGATACTCCAATGATGTACATAGCCATTTATTCTTCTGCTCTTCGTATAATAGATACTACTCCTATATTTCCACTTAATGGTTTGATAAAATAAATAACAATCCAATGATTGTAGATTCGTTACATTTTTATTTTCACAATTTATCTAATACTTGCACAACTAACTATTAATTAATACAAATATTCTACTTTAACTAATTAGCACTTTACTGAACTCGATCAGGAAACAGAATGTGTTCTTTTTCCAGAATATTCACTTTTTATCGCCTCTCAACAAATCCCACCTCATACTGAACATTTATGTCAAATCAACTACCCACTATGTTCGAATAATCAATAAATGTTTTATGTACAGGCTAATCATTCTACTATGAGGCGGTGTTGACATCACAAAAATAACTTATTACTACTTAAAACTGAATGGTTTTAGCAAAATCACAACACTATTGTGGTCCACTGTTGAACGTACGAGTATGTTGGTTCAATTATATTAAGAGGGTATTCACCCTATCACGCTGCTTAGGAGGTTTACAGACGCATACTACAGGATTTTGTTTCAAGTGTTCCCTCTTTTCGACATAGCCCGTTAATCAGGACGTGCTTCTCTTGCAGGTGAGGTTGATTTGGGTCCTGAAAATCTAGGTAGTACCCCAATATACCTGTTAATAGAATTCCTCGCATTTTATTCAAATGTGTGAAATATGTAAGTCGCATAAAAATATCCGATATAGACAAACAAGCTATTCGCGATACCAATTAACTATGAAGTAACAATAAAGCACAGCATATTGATTTGTCTAATCACTTTTATGGTTAGAGAAAGAAGCGAAAAATTGATTATAATTTCATGATAGTATTTATAGTAGACGTAAAACTCATAACAAATCATTTTAGGAATAAATCAATAAATAGGCATAGCAATAGATCATTGTTCTTTGTAGATAAGTAAAGTGTAGTATCCAGTTAAAAAATTGGTCAGATACAAATAGGCGGCAAATTTTTACGGAACACAAAGCTTATGGAGCTGTAGAGCTCCGCTACGAGGACTTCTAGAGAGAAGTTTCTTTTTCTGCCACGAACCTAGCCACGAGCAAAGCATACGGCACTACTAGCATACTACAACTGACTGATGGGAAGTGGTCACTTCACCCTGTGGACGTATGCAACACCAGTTGCCGACCCTGCAAAAACTTTCTAAAACCCTTTTGAAACATCTGCTCACCTCTTCGGAGCATAAGGCGTGATTATTACAATGTATTTATACTAATACTAGCCGATGCCCGCAGCTTTGCCCACGTAAAATGAGTTCCCGTGTCCGTTTCCTGTGGGAACTTATTCCCGGGATAAAAAGTAGCCTATGTGTTATTCCAGACTATAATGAATTCCTATACCAAAATTTAGCCAGATCCGTTCAGTCGTTCGAGCGTGAAAGAGTAACAAACATCCATACTCACAAACATTCGCATTTATAATATTAGTAAGATTATAAAGAGATTTTTTTTTATTTTTGCGTGTGTATTGAATAAACTTCAAAACTACAGTGCCTTTTTCAAATATTCTTTCACCATTGGAAAGCAACATTCGCCCTGAGTAACTTAGGCTATATTTTATTTCCATATTCCCACGGAAACAGGGGCTACGCGGGTGAAACCGCGTGACGTCCGCTAGTACTCTTTACAATTGTTGCGATATTGCAAAGATTTTAGCGATTTGTTTATCAGTCTTCAACGCGATCGTGACTCAATACACGACGTGGTGCCGTAGCATTAGCACGGGTAACTCCGAAGACTATACTATACATTATTCATGTGGCATGCGGTAATCAGTCACAGGTGCCGATGTATCGAAACTGTGCGGCATACGAATTTTTGCCTGTAAATTTTTTATCGTATAAATAGTGATTTTGGAATGAGTGGGGATTTTGTTGAGTAGAATTCTAAGGTTTGTGTTCTTCGTCTGTAGCTTAGTACAATCTTAGTTAGTTTTACTTTATTGCAACAACAAAAACATTGTTTACATTTTGGTAATGTTTTACATAATTGGTTTTACAATTGGCGGTCTTATTGCACTAAAGCAATCTTCTGTAAAGTTTTAGAGGTATGATAATTTTGTTTAGAACAGTGTTTAATCGATCACATACTTTTATTGTTAATTTAGTCTTTTGAGTTACTTATCGAATCTTAATCCCATCTTATGTTTTAATCACTCCTTAGCCTGACTAAGACGGCGACGCGTGACGTAAGAGCTTCATGCACGCCTCACGCCCAAAGATAATGGGATCACACCCGAACAAACCCTCAAAGACGCCGGCACAGTTTTTAAAACATGTCGGGATAGCACTTACCAATAAAAATTGACTAAGCATTTTATTACATGAAGCATATCACCTGGCTGATATGTCAGACTTTTAGTGGCTAAACTTCTGGACGAACCAGACGAGGCCGCGGTGGTAGCCAAATTCTTCCGAGACCCTGGAACATCCTTGCGAGGGCTTAGCCGGGCTCAGTTTTAAGGCAGCGAGGGGTTTTAGTCAGTAGACGTTCGGCATATCATCCAGGAGAAATGCCTCATGTAATAAAATCCTTAGTCTATTTTTATTGGTAAGTTCTCAGAAGTCATTAATTCTACTTGCGTCAAAGACCCAAGCAAATCTCTCTATTTGATGTCGTTTTTATTCATTAGCAATTTCGCCATACATTGAAATCTGGTATAACTACACTCGAGAGCAATGAATCCGGGTCACTTAAAGAATGTTAAAAATCTCGGAAACTAAAAATGATAGGTTAATGCAATAAATTGTATTTAATAGACAATGTAATACTCCTTAAATGAAAGTAAAAAAAATATGAGTCACCATACATTTTATTAACACAAAATTACATAAAGAAAAAACTGCTGATCTCTCCTTAAAACAAAAATAGGAAACATGAAATTTTTGAACATTATTACGATTTTCTTGAATTTTAATACTTCGTATTGCCTCCTCGTGCTTCCATTACTGCGTTTACGCGGTTTGGCATGCTGTACACCAAGTTCCTTATACGATTTTGGGGAATATTCTCCCATTCCTCTGTGAGAGCAATTTTGAGCTCACGAAGCGTGATTGGGGGAGGGTTTCGTTGTTTTACGCATCTGCCTAGCTCGTCCCAAGCATGCTCGATCGGGTTGATATCCGGGCTGCGCGCTGGCCACTCCATACGAGTAATGTTCATCTCTTGAAGGTAGTCATTCACAATCCTACCTGTATGAGGTCGGGCATTGTCATGCATAAATATAGCATCCTCACCTAAATTGACCATAAATGGACCAACGTGATCATTGAGGATTTCTTCCACATATCTTACGCTAGTTAAAGAGCCGTTTTCTATGATCACCAGCTTTGTGCGACTTTCAGAAGAAATTCCGGCCCACACAAGTACAGACCCACCACCGTAGGCTACTTTTTCTTCGATGCATGCTTGCTTGAATCTTTCCCCTGGTCTTCGATACACTCTGTGTCTTCCATCGTGCTTGTAGAGCATAAATTTTGATTCGTCGGAGAACATAACTTTTGACCAATCTTCAATACTCCAATTTACGTGGCTCTGGGCATACCTTAGTCTCGAAATACGATGCCCACGCTCCAGTTTAGGGCCGTTTGCAGGTCTAAGGGGTTTTAAGTTAGATTCAGCAAGCCGACGTCTTACTGTCCATGCACTTGGGTTACTTCCTCCGAGGCGTCGAAACTGATTGGTGAGTTCAGTTCCTGTGAGAAAGCGATTTCGAAGCATGGTGTTCACCAAGTATCGGTCTTCTCGTGCTGTGGTACACCTGGTTCTGCCCGTTCCTGGTCTGCGTAGGTTAGAACCAGTTTCTTCGTAACGTCGGAGAACTCTTTGTACTGTTGACAGCGACACACCGACAGTCCTGGCTGTATCGCGCTGACTCCGGCCGGTTTCCAGCATTGTAAGTATTCTGGTGCATTCTTCAGGCGTAAGCGACATAATTTCAGCTTGATTAATGAATATAGAGCACTATCAACATGGTTTATGTACCCACATAAATGACAGATTACAAACAAAAGCAACACCAAATGCTGTAATTTCGTAGTTCCATCTTCGAAAGTGGCCCTTTTTCAAATTTGATTTTTTTATGATATAACTTTACAATAACTAAGAAGTTTTAATACCTTCATTTAAGGAGTATTACATTGTCTATTAAATACAATTTATTGCATTAACCTAGCATTTTTAGTTTCCGAGATTTTTAGGATTCTTTAAGTGACCCGGATTCATTGCTCTCGAGTGTAGAATAAATTCCTTTGACTGTTTAACGAATCATATTTTTTGTTGTTATTAAAACAATCATAGGTAACTTAGCTTTAGTAATTGTAATACAAGCAAAAATCATTAATTAATATTTCCAAATTTAGTTTTTTTTTAAATTATTGTAATATGTTTACTTAAATTATCTCAAAATATAGATATTATTTTCAAAATATAAAATTTTAATTTTCAAAATGTAAATAGGTATACTTAACAATAATCCATAAAAATGCATTAGTATGAATCATTGCAGCGTGTCACAAAAGTTTTGATCCATAATATTTCAAGAGCGGCAAATTCACAAGCGTAGGATTAAATCCTTCCTTGTTTATAGGAGGATTCGAAGGAGGTATGCGTTAGCGGCAGGCTAGGCCTAGGCGCTACCGTGAGACAGGACGTTGAAATGCGCGACGCGTAGTTCCAAGTGCGTCCGCTTCTAGAGCGTGTCGCCCGCGTCGCTTCACCAGTACTTTGCCGTGCGTTTGTAGAGAGCGGACGTACGCAACCCTCGAATCGTTTTCTCCATCACATCACGAAACAAGTTTATATTTCAACTTGTTGGAAATTACCCTTGATTTCTTTACACATCACAATGGACTCAAGTGTTCATATGAAAAGAACTTTTTCCGATGTAATTTTTTA
The DNA here is from genome assembly GCA_933228765.1 of Miltochrista miniata. Classification (NCBI taxonomy): domain Eukaryota; kingdom Metazoa; phylum Arthropoda; class Insecta; order Lepidoptera; family Erebidae; genus Miltochrista; species Miltochrista miniata. The sequence goes on along the minus strand of OW121762.1, from coordinate 19,594,017 downwards.
ATTTTTGTTTGTGGAATTTGTGGTCTTTATTTTATCTAGAAAGATACAGTTTGTAAAGGTGTAAAAAAAACGCGAGTGAAATTTTGTTATTGTTAAAGACAATCGTTACGCAGTTTGAATTTTCTTCTGCTTGTATTGTTTATGAGGACGCAAACTGAGTGTTAAAAAGAGACAAAATGAGTTTTAATCGAGCAAGAGCGACAGGTGTGGTGGCTTTGGCGGTTCTGTTGGCAACTATAACAGGTAACTTAGTTAAAACTTTATTTGTGTTATTTTTTGTGATATTACAGTGTCCGGGGACGGTTTAAAATCGAAAACACCTGTTATAACCGAGAATCACTGTGTTATGTATACTTTTTTAATCTTAGCCTTGCATTTATCTATCAATGTTGACGATATTTATCAACTTTAGTTTCTTATGTTGGCAGCTATGATTACATGTGTGATTCATTCATTCATTTAAGTTTGAGGTTATGTTTTGATGAATATTTCTTTAGCTGTTAAAGTTTGTAATTTATATTAAAGATGAAAAGTGCACATGTTCTTATATCTTTTGTGTTTTATTATTAAATTAAATGTACACTTATTTAAGGTTACTTGTGCCCATGCAATAAGAATATAATTACCACAATATAGAAATTAATTAAATAAGCACGATATATTTTATGTCATTGGACAAAAATATTTTATGTGCATTGAGATTCATATTCAGTTACTACAATGTAAATATTAAAATAATAGTAGTCATATATTACATAGTTCCAAGTACAGTAAAAAAGAAATAAGCAATAGTTTCAGCCAAGTTAGTAGGTATATTAATAAAAAGCAGTCACGAACAGTACGAACCTAGATGTGCAATAAGACTAAAGCAAATTAAAACCATTGTAAAATTAACCTGGTTCTAACAGTTAACAATTAACCATCATACGCTCGATTTAATAAAGAAAGAAGTATTCACCTAGATTCATGGCGAAAACAATTAGAAATTTACGCTAATTGTTGAACGTGACCACTAGCGACAACAAGCCAAGGCCTAGTTGTGCAAAAACCGTTGGTAGACCGTTATTCCCAAGATTGGTAGCAATGACGGATGCCCTCTTTGAAAAAAAAAAACTGGATTTCATAAAAGACCAATCCCTTGCATATCCATATATCCGTGATCATTCTTACAAAGGATTTACAGGAGTGACTCATAAAGATAGTGGATATGACGATGACTTGTCGGCCGGAACAAATTTAATCACACATAAATTGGAGATGTTCAAATTAGAAGTGTAACAAGAGGTACTTAGTTTGTCATTGTTGAATTAATCGAAAAGATGGAAGTAGTAGCATCTTAGATATACCTACCCAACGTAAATATTTATAATGGACAATATACTTTTTTTTTATTAATTGCAACATCTAGCTATTTTATCACCTGTAAAATAGCTGTATGTTGAAATAACCCAATGCAATAGTGTAGTACCTACATAAACAGAAAACCAGCAAACATTACATAACCATAATTTCAAAATAAATATTTTTTTCATTTTTTCTCATAGTAAGTTCTAACATTTTCCAATTGGTAAGTTAAAGTGCAAGCCACAGATACTAAGTATTTAATGCTAAAATAGACAATTTAATCTAGACTATTCATTAAGGAAATCAAGACTTAAATGCTTAAACAGGAAATAGATGTGACGACTAAAGTAAGTTATTATCGCATACAAAATATGGATCTCCTATTAGAATAGAGTTATCATCTTTGTCACCTTTTGGATCAATAACCTGAGAACAACGTCAGACCGTGATGTGAGAGCAACCTTGGCTATCGTAAATAAGAAGTCTGACTCCACGACCAGCACTTTCGATTCTTTATTGCATTCCACAATGTAAGTAACTTAGGTTGTAGGTACAAATTGTAAGATCATCGTGGACCTTGTCGGGCACAGCAAATAATATTATATGAAAGGGCGGGAGAGTGTGCATTTTTTCAAAACTGCGTTAATTTATTTCCAGGCGTTTGTAACCAACTATATTTTCTTATAAGCATCTTCATGCTCGTGTTAACTACTTTATTTATGCGATATTAACTATACAACTATTATGCATATCATATTCAGCATCATTGTTAAAAGACAATTAGAAAATATTCATAAGTATTTACATTATACATAATATAGTTATATTACTATTGCCGTGTTTTAAGAGATTGGGCTACTAGATGTTGAAGTATCTAAGCCGCCAATATGGCTAAACGACTATCACGTTACTCGCACTAGCAGGAAAACATTCGTAAATGGAAATACATACCAGAACCAGCCATCCCGTAAGATGCTTTACGCACTGATCGTTCATAAAACATTGAGATAGCAGAACTACAAGGGGCTAGAAGATAAACTATTGCCAAATTACCGATTAAACTTGCCAAAGCACTCTCGTATGGTGCTAATACTTACTTGCTGCAGTTATAGCTACTAAGTACTATGGCCTTATCAACACATGAAGTACAATTCATACAGATTCAAAGCATCTGCCGTGTCATTACCCTTAGTCATTTAAGCCTGTTAACGCAGCGAGACCGCCGTAATGGCATGTTGACGGCGCTTTCCTCGGTCGTGACCGTTTGTAATTATGACTAGCAATAACAAACGTAAATATTACTTGATGTTTCTATTACCATCAAACTTCCTTCGGAATAAATCTTGGAGCAGAGATCGATACTACGTTTCATTAAGCTTTGTTGTTTCTCCATTTAGGTACATCCGTCTAAATATTTCTGTCATTGCTCGGCATTTGTAGTAAGCCGCCCATAACTTCCTTTGATTATTTTAGTAAATGCACTCTAAAATTACCTTTACATAAAGGGTAGAGAATGTCCGCAACTTCGATGAAGTAAAGGTTGATTACCGCGCAAACGTGTTTCCCGTGGGATTAACACGTTTTTATGGAATAAAGTAACCTAGGCGTTCTCTAGACTTACAACTGCCTCTGTGGCGCAGTCGGTAGTGATACCGCCTGCGGCGCTGGAGGTCGTGGGTTCGATTCCCACCGGAGACAAATATTTGTGTGATCCATAAATGTTTGTCTCAAGAGTCTGGGTGTTTCTATGTATAATATGTATGTATTTAAAAAAAAAAGTATATAAGTATTAATATCCGTGATCTGATACCCATAACACAAGCAGGTTATTCCTAGCTTACTTTGGGATCAGATAGCGTTGTGTAAAATGTCCGTGAATATTTATTTATTTATTATTAACTTTTTCGATTTTAAGAATCACGTCAATTCATCGAGGCTAAAAAAGGACGAACAAATACCTTTTTATAATATTAGTATGAATTCTTTGTTCTTGTGTGGTCTAAAATTGCATTTAGATATTAAAATTTGTTTAATTGCTCGCAAATGTACTGTCAATAGATGAGTAGGTACACCTTCACTTTATACCATCCATTAACCATTTAAAAAAGAAGACCACCAGTGTTGATGTTGGTGATAAGTCTTCGATTACTTTAACTTTTCCAGATAAATTCCGTATTGAAACAAACAAAACAAAAAGATCTATTTTTGAGAGTTTAGAAGACCAACGGCAACGCTCGGCAAATTGACGCAACTGCGGTAACTTTTAGACATCGTGAATCGGGCAATAAATTGTAGATGTCGTTCATCCGGAATTTAAATGTACAATGGAAACTGGTTTCGTTACACAAAATGCTTCTACTTAGAAATTATAAGAATCTTCTTATACATTAACTCCATCAGCATCATGTCACGTAACACAAGATAATAACGTGTTCTTCTCATATATGATGTGATTCATCACTGTGACCCTTTTCACGTATACTTACAGTTATTCCGCCTCTAACTTACACACGCTTCGTGTTTTATATATAACCTCATTATAATTCTACTAAAGAAGTGATTCATAAAAGCAGGTTTTGCTTTTATGATACGGCTTAGAATAATCTTAATTTTTGAGATACATATAAAAATATTTACATCAAATTTGCATTTGCCTACCGACTTGTCTTATATATGAGCTAAGCACGATCTTCTTATAAAAAATTAAGATTTTTTAAACCTACATATTTAGATAGGTATTTATATAAAAATCGTACACTGTAAATTTTCTTCTCTAAACACTAATCTTACGATCTCTCATTTTTGTATATTTAATTAGTTATAAATAATAATGTGATGAGGAATTTTGCGTGCTTTATATTAGATAAGTAGCGCAAGCAGTAAGGTAAGAATAAAATGTTCTAGTAATATTACTTCATTGCATTTAATTACCACCTGCAGAACAATAAATGAAACAAATGTTTGATGTAATGCTCACTTGAATAATGAAAAAATATTGACTATAATAGTTAAAATTAAATCATTCATGTTGTTGACAGAGTATTATACTCTTTATTTTAGTAATTTTCTATTAATTTTATTCTTTTTGTGAGTTTTTGCATTTCTAAATAGTTTTATATAAATTAGCAAGCACGTTTTTACCGAAAGGCAAAGACATTATTCCCATTATATTCTACTAGCTGATGCCCGCAGCTTCACCCGCGTAAATTTTGTTCCCGTTCCCGCTTCCCGTATTTTATCCCCTTGGGGGTAGAATTTATCAAAATTCTTTCTTAGCGGATGCCTACGTCAAAACATCTACCTGCATGTCAAATTTCAACCCGATCCGTCCAGTGGTTTGGGTTGTGCGTTGATAGATCACTATGTCAGTCAGTCAGTCACCTTTGAGTTATATACATTTATAGATTTGGCGGTGTGTCTAATACCCTAGTAAAATTGACAAATTTTCAGTCTGCCCGTAGGTCCTACTTGAGTTAACGATTACCATGATACTGACCATACCTACCATCGAAAGTAAGGAAACGTTTGTCCATAGAAACGATACGAAAACAGTCACCCGTCTCAGGATCGGATACCATGAGACGCTTAACGCAGTAGTCGTTTACAAAACATTGAGCAAGATGAGCTTAGGACAAGAGACTTTGTATAATATTGATCAAATAACCTTAATGATAATAGTTCTGAAGAAATTAATAGGAGCAATACAACTTTATACTAAGGAGGAGCAATACTACTTCATACTACTGTACTTGTTTAAGGATTATTTCTAAATTAAATTCACAATGAAATCTAATTATAAACCTAAATCCATAAAATTCGTCATAACGAAACAACCCACATATTACTACAGCACAGCCAGACGATACTACGTTACTCGGTTAAGTCATCAATAGATAAGCGTTATCTAATCTCTGGCAGGTGCTACTGCCCTATCAGGGACATTCAGTACTAGCAGTTCAGATAATTTTTCTATGCAAAAAATGAGTTTGTGATATTTCGATTCTTTGTTCAATTGTTATTCAGTTTGCTAAGGTGTTTGACCTGTTTTATTTGCTTTTTTTTACAAAATTTGTCCACGTGTTATACGAATCTATTTCTTTGATTTTTAAAACGATTGTTGGAGAAATTGTGTAGACGCGACGGAGTGACGGAAATATAAAATTTTGCAATTCAAATTTTCTTCAATAACAAATAAAAACAATTCTGAAATAGATATGATATCTCTAAATGCTAAAGCAGCTATCGACATTTTGAGTTGTTGAGATGTAGAATTTAAGGTATTCCAAATGAACGTGGAAACTATTAATACAAACCACTTGCTTGTACTGACCAAAGTGATGATAAGTTAAACTGTGTAATATTCTTTGTATAGCTTCAGTTTCTGAACACTCCTCAAAAATAAAACTATTTAAGTAAGTCGACGAATATTTGTGACGCGCTAGTGATGATAAGTGAAATGGACTATGATGATGATGAGAAAATAAAAGTGGACGTCTATTAAACGTTATATTCATGTTTGAAACTCTGACTTTTAAGAAAATTATATTCTTTATAACAGCTGTGCTTTCAAATAATATTGTAAGATATAGGTAAATACAAGTTGATCCTTTGAGATATGATTCCCATCGGGTACGTGTACATCCATTAGCATTCGAATAAAAACAACCCGAGCTTTTACAATATCGTGTCTGGTTTCCGCAATCTAGGCCATCTTCTATTTTCCAGGATATGAATTTCCGTTTCCCTAGGCATCGTGGAATCACTTTCGTATGGTCGTTGAATCATTTATAAAACCAGTAGTCTAGACCGGTTCGCCCGCCGCACGACGAGACGCCACATTGGGTTCAATATAATTTTCGCAATGTTACCTTGCGAAGATATTTCTGTTGAAAGATTTCTTGTTCGTGCACTGGCTTTAATGTTTTTGTTATAATTAACATGTACATTGAATACAATGAATGTTTTACTAGTAAATATTTGAATTCCATGTGAAGACTTAATTTAAGTTTGAAAAGATTTAAAAAAATACTTGTATTGTTGAGTGTTAGTTTAAATTACGTGTTCACTTTTTTCTTCAAAATTCTATCCCTAGCATCATATAAATCGTTAAACCAATTAGATTTCTATACATAACTCATGAGAGGATTCGATGTTAGCAGTAATCACACTCAAGTAAAATCAAGTTTTAGGAATGTTTCAACCAAAAGACATTAAAGAAATTAAGTATAATGACGGTGTCAATAATGAGATAGCTTGGTCCGCAATTGACATTATCAATAGTGTTTACGAGTATTGAAAGCAAATTTTAATTACAGTTGCTGAATAGTTTACAAAACATCTTTGCCTTCTACTCGTACTTATAAATAGAGATCATCTTATAAGGTTTTTAGGTCAAACTTTACCGAATCCAAATAGGTACTTTAACGGATACAGAAGCACAGTTAGTCTGTAAATCGAAACAGTGTCCAATTTTCTTATTGTTGGAAGAAAGTATCCAACTGTGATGTACGATTAGATTCCATATTGTATTTCAGTTCTTTATCATTAAATTATTTCTTAGACAGTAAAATACATCCATTTTCTTTTTAATTATCACTCTTGTGAAGTATTGGATACGTATACAAATTGACAAAACAAATACATATTTTTATTCGGTGAGATCAATAAATTATGTAACAACAATATCTTTTAATGTACTTATGCATAAGCTATGGGTCCGGTTGCTATGATCTATTATTTTTATGTTTCTTTTATGGCGCCACTAGTAATTTACAAAGTTTCATCATAATTGGAAGCATGCGGGACAAACAACCTAAGAAAGATTAATATTGACATTATAGATACTACAGTGGTAATAGTAATTTCCATAATAAAGCAGTGTTATTAGCTTGTAGTGTTCGAACAAAAAGTTAAATACAAACCGTTAACAACGTACTGTTACAAAGAGTTAACAATTAGTTCTGCCTTGACTGTAAGCATTCCAAATTCGTTGAACTTGCACAAGTTGGACTACAAAAGTTAGCATCAAATAGGTCAATTTTATTGTAAGTGTAAATCCAATGCTTTCTCATTTTAACTAAAGATGGGTACTTGATGAAAATACTTTGATTTACACTCAGCTGAGTGCAAATCAAAGTATTTTCATCCCGTTAAAGCTTCAGTGTTATTACGTTCTCAGTACTTTAACATTAATTTCTGAATATTATATTGTAAGTATTTTACAAATGTCACCACATTTCTATGTTAACATCTTACCTGCCTCAAATGTTTTTTTTATATACCACAACGAGAATTTCACTGTCGCAATAAACCCTTTCCATAACTACAGGAATATAAAAACATATTACTTAGATAGTTTAAAGCAAAGTTCAGCCATATAGTTCAATCTTATGTTTTATAAATCAAGTGATAATATCTTTCGTTAGTATTTATAGTATATTACTGTGATAATAAATAATCTTATTCGATGAAATTGATATTATTCTGTTTCTAATATCAGACTGTTGTCTGATATCAATCATATCGATGTATCTACCAAATTATTGAAGAAATCACTGTTCGCTGTTGTTTGAACATGGGGACATTATACCAACTAAAGATTATACAACAGACTCAATTCTTGACATTACATTTGGATGAAAAATCGGATTACAGATTACTGGCATCCAAAAAATAGACAAGACTGCTACTTTTCGTCCATTAAACAAGGTATTAGTTACATTGATGTGGACAACGAAGCAGTTAAGACTAGTAGATGAATAGAAATATTTTTTGTTTATTAGTGCTTCTTAAGTAACACACTTAAGGCGAATGGCCACGAATCATGTCATGATCATAAAGATGTCAGATGCAATGTTATGACTTCGTAAATTGTTTGGAATGGCCAGCACGGGCTTATGGATATAAAACTCTCGTTGAGTAATTTGAAATGAGAAATGTCGTTTATATGAGTAGTAGTTACCACTTAAATAGATTGATATCTTCACGAGATGACTATGATCACTTATGTACTTCATATGATGACACTACTACAAACTATGATAGAAGTAATAGAATGGAATAAAATTGAGCTGGAACATACGGTTTGAAAACATACGTGTCTTGAAAACGAGAATAGAGTCCTGAGTTACGAGACAATTAGAGAAGCAATTCCGACATGATGTATGTAATCAAAAATTAATAATGATTAGGGAATCAAGTAGGTTTCAGACGGTGAATTAAAAAATAAAATATTATGGTTCACAAATAATAATTACTACATGACTAGTAATTTCAGTTCGAGAAAACCCTGCTTTAGTTTCTTAATTAGAACAAGAAAAACAGCTAAGCTGAGCAAAGTTATCGCTTTGACTCTAGCTGTTATCGATAATCGTTGATACTTAGACTAGATCGAGGGAAAGTTAAATGGCAAATACTTTATCGACAGAGTAATAACTAATCGTTGCAAATTTATTGCACTTCTCATAGCTAGCCTAGAGCTAACGACTCAATATTTAACCGCATAGAACACTGTCGTTCAATAGATAGATAATATTTTGCTTAGTTTTAAGCTTAGTAGTTAAACTTCAGAGTCAAGGTAAATAATTAATATTAACAAATTGTACCCGAAATCAGTGATTTGATAATGTAAATTATAGTTATAAACTATCTTACTTTTAGTTTTTACCGTATACGAAATTTCTGTGTTAAATATTTTGCGTGATCTTTTATAAAATTGCAAGTTGTGGTCGACAGTGAATGTCTAGCGCTGTAGGAAAAGATTTCAAAGAAAACCAACGGGTTTGCGGCTACACAATGTGTGGCAAACAGAGTGTGTCCGAGTGTCCGGAGCAGTCTGGACCGGAATAACGACCGCCGCCCGTGGACCTTGACGGGGTTGCATATTTACTTGATGCGTGGAATACAAGTTTTTCTACTCGGACCATTAAAATTGCACTGTGATTTTTTCGCGTAGTTCATTCGTGTATAAAATTCGATCGAAGTTGAAGTATTGGTTTGTCATGTGAATACTGATTTTGCTCATATAAATGCAGATATGTTTACGAGTCTTTTTACAAGGTTATATAGATGTGAGAGCATTTGGAGTATATTAATTTGTAGTTGTATTAAATTATTGTCTTATAACAAGTCGTGAGGTGAATTTTACGTGTTAGTAAACCAGTTTTCTATAGGAATTGGAGTAAGGCTTAACTAATATAGATAGATAGTTTGCACTAAAGTTATATATACCTTTAAGAAATCGGTTACGACTATGCACCCATTCAATAGAAAGTGAAAAATTACATTGACATTCGTACAAAAAATCACAGTCACGACAATATTCTGATAATAGGCGAAATAAGTAAGTCAAACGGATATTATACTATACTATAAAACGCTACACTACTACGAATATTTTGCATATTAGCGATGATTTATTAGCAAAAAAAGGCGCCATTAAATTGGCATTCGAATTAATTAGTAGGTTGTGAGAAGTGTGATTCCGGCTAATTTGAATGTAATCAATTACATTTTGTCAGCACTATATTCTCATTTTAAAATATAACATACTACCTAACTAAGAATATCCGGTGGGTATATTTCTTTTACTGATGCTTTTACTGATGCCACGTCACTTGACGAAGTTTGAACAGTTAGTTGTGGGATTCTCTCCTACTACCCGTTCGCTCTAACTTTGCCGCTGGCGTAGAGGCGTATACCCGAATTGTTAATTAAACGAAGTAAATTACAGTAGCTAATGTCACTTCGACATAGAAAATACGCAACATTGTATGAAGAAGTGACATTAGTTGCTGTCAATTTACTTTGTCTAATTAAAAAATCGACTTTAGTATGGAGCCGAGCGAACGAGCAGTAAATATATTTCTTTCACTGCAATCAGTAATTGCTAAAATATCCCGTTAATCGTTCTGTAAATAGACATAAATTTAATTTCAACTTTACAGTAAAACAGTTTAAAAGTGACAAAGACAAAATATACGTACCTATATTTGAATTGTCAACATGTACATTTGAAGTCGGCTCACAACAACGTAGCGTGACGGTGCTACACAGATTGAAATGTCAAAAGAATACTTTATGTTGTATTGAGTTCTTGTGAATTCAATAAGCATCGCTTAAGTCATACCCTTGAGGAGTACTATACTATGACAGTTATTACTGAGGTTACTATATTTTTAGATATAACTACAGCTCAAAAGCCTTGGTACCGTAGTTTAAACAAATTACCTTTTCATTCCTTCCTGACTACAATCAGATTCCACAACATTTTTATAAAAATAAATTTAACTAGGATTGATGTTAACGTTTTCTGAAATATTACTAAGAGTCAATTTAATGCCCCTGTAAAAGCTAAGACACGCTACATTTTCTTTAATATGTAAATACAATCAGATATCCACAACATTTTTAATGAAATAAATTTGATAATTTTCACTAGGAAATATGAATAGGAACAAGACAAGTATGGACGATGTTAAGGGATAGTTGTCTGATATTTACCACTAAGAGCCATTCTAGAGCCACATTTAATTCTAAAAGCGGAGTATTCCACTGTGATGTCACGTCCTATCTGAACAAACAAAACTTGTCCAGCCATTGAGCGTATTCACTTAGTTAAAGCACATCGTTCTCAATTAACCAAATCCAGATTCAGACAGGCAATTAGATAGATTCCTATTCGTTGTAACAGACGCATTGATCTCTTTTGTTTCATTTCGCAGTAAAGTGAAGTTGATGTAAATTAATGGATTGTTTAAGATTAACAAGTTGTGTGGGTGTTCTGCCAATGTTTCTTTCGGAGTTTGGATTTTCTTTGAGCAGCTACCTTCTATTTGTGTATTTTAAAAGTGAAGTATATTTATCACTTGGATAGAGGACCTTGTATAAAAATGCTTCAAAATATTGACTGCATTTATTTAATCTCGAAAAATCTAATTCAAGGCAATATTTGTTCCTTTAGTTCTATAGAAAGTGAAAAAGTTTTTTATTTTTTATAAATTTCTATTTTGCTATTCAATGTAGAGATAAACCCAAAAAATCCTAAAAATCAAGCCGCTCTTGAGTTATAAACAGCGTAACAAAATACCACGTTGTTTTGTATAAAATACAAACAAATTAGATACCACATTACTCTAATGAGTTGATATACAATACAAAAGTTTAAGAAATCTATGTCTGTGAAAAATGCAACCTTCACGTATGTTTGCATAAATTTCTGTTTAAACGTCTATGTGCATAATTGTTTTGGCTATGGTTGATTTTGTTTTTAATAAATATCATAATAATTTTAATTACTTCAAATGATTACGGTACATTCGAAATGTAATAATTTAAAGTTTAAAAGAATCGATTTCTTGATCAAGCTATATTTTTATAGGCTGAGTTTTAGATGAGTAAGTACGCGATAAAATATGAAGAGTTAAGCGATGAACTAGATTTCATAACACTAGCTTGGTATTTACTTAATTTGGGCTATCTGGTCTGCGTAAAAAACTGATCCAGGTTTTTATTGGCAAGAAAGGAGCAAGTGGACATAATATATCATCACATGAATGGGTCAAAAATTCTTAGATACAACTGGTAAACTAGAAAAGTACATAAATAATAAGAGAAATGCATCGATTTGCATTTTGTTTCTCTCACACAAACATAAATGTGATTCTCGTCTGTTTCACGGACTGTGTTTCTCACAATTGTGATACCGTATAATTGCAAATGTTTAGGATTCCACATGAACATCTCTATCTATCACAGATCTTTGATAACAAACCGTTATCATTCTTTTACTACAAAGACAATGTTTTCTTCACATCTCAATTGTTCACACCTCGTAAGAGTTATACTTGCTAATTACTATCTTCAGTTTCAAAATGGCTGTCATGGTGATATACACGCGCTAAAAATGAAAGTCTTGCGTGATGACTCAATTAAAGTGTGGTAACGCTCCAGTTTTTGGAAGATATTTATGAAGTTTTCACTGGTTCTCTATTGTAACACCAAATTAAGCGGAATTGGTAATTAGGATGGTTGAAATGTTTAGCTGCATTCATGTTCCGTTTCAATGCCAAGAAATATTTTACTTTGACGATATCAGAAGTTTTAGTTATCCAACTGATTAGAACGTAGCAATATATTGCTGTAGGTAGATTTAGAAGAGATCATGTTTTAAAAAATGTAATCAATCATAATAATCAACCAATCGCATTCCATTGCTGGACGAAAGACTTTCTTAATTTTCACACAATTTACTATCAAATACAGTCTTTGTAAATCGTTGCTTTAAAAGGCTGGGTGTTGTCGTTGCTCCATCAGGCTGACCGTCGTCCTACCTTTTGATGTCAATGTTTGGATTTATCTATTTTCTGTGTGAAAGGTTCTGATGTATCGAATATTTTCATCATCAGTATAATAAATCTGTAGAAGTGGATTTTAGATAGGGGAGTACACAAAAACATGAATCATTAAAAGTAAAGCGGTAAGCGCGACCTATGTCATTGTGAATCACTTTATGCTACATTGGAGTAGAAATTTAGTGGGTGAAATTAAATCGAAATATGCTTTTTCTCACATAAGAGTTACATAATTTGGTTAAGTTATAAAGTGAAAATTTGAACAAGTATGTTGTCATAAACACAGTCAACATTAAAACATAACTGTTGAAACATTGACATTAATGAACATTTCGTGAAAATAATTATGTTTTACCGTTAAGTTCTTCTTTACTGTATATTGGGGTTAACTTATTCTAGAACTAGCTGAGCCCGCAACTTCGTTTACGTCACATAATGTGTATGAAAGGAAAGCTATTTCTTCATCAGAGTCATCAAGCAGCGTCTGAAACTGCCCTGTTTGCTTAATCATAATAGAGCTTAATGATTAAGTCTATTTTAAAACACGTTTAAAAATAGTCTTAATCATTAAGCTCTTTTATGATTAAGCCAACACGCCAGTTTAGGTTCATTCACATTGAAAGAAACCCCTACAATTAAAATTTTCAAAATATCTGATTCTTAAAAGTGTTATAACTCTTTTATTTCTTAACCGATTTACATAAAATAAACGCTAAATGTTAACTGGAGCAAACCTCAACACAATAAAAAAAACCGCATTGCAATCGGTTGAGCGGTTACTGAGATTAGCGTGCACAACCGTACAGACAAACAGATATACAGACATACAGACATACAGACAAACAGACAAACAGACAAAAAATCTAAAAATCATTGTTTTGGATTCTATTGCGTTCATAAAGCCCCCCTATAATATTTTTTCTTATTTATCTTCCATGTACAGATAGCGACCCGTTACGATTTTATTATATGTATTGATGATATAGATCTGTAAAATCCGAAAGTTTTATTCTTCATACAAAAATACAACGTAATGTACCAAGTCTTACAAACCGCGTTGTATAATATGCAAATTATGGATTATGTATTTAAAAAGTACTGACTCAAGGCTGAACAATTATTTCAAACAAAAGGTTTCGCAAAGGTATAGTTACACAAATAATCTTTAGATCAGTTTAAACGAAATAAATGCCTGTTTGTTTTGAGACATGAACTAAGTAACCTTAGTACATAACTGTTCACTTAGCTATGACTAAAACATGTATATTGACCAGTCTATTTAGAAGGAATGTTACCTCTGTATGATTTTAATGGTCGTCCTTGACCGGATCGACGTCGTGTAATGAACTGTCAGGTGAGTCACTAGTAACCGTTCATGTTTGTAAACAGTAGTAATGTGCTGGAATCTTATAATGTAGAAAAACACATCAAGGGAAAACAGGCTTTACATGTAAGCATGTATTATGTATAGAAGCCTTACTCTTGTATCAAACTAATTACACTTTTTTACGTGAGAAAATCCTAGATGGATGCTATGCCGGGCTCTTACCGACTAAAACCACACGATGCTTTACAACTGTTTACGGTCCGGATTCCCGGGTAAGTCCTCGGCAGATTGTCTAATGGTTCTCAAGAGATTTTGGCTTCCATTGCGACCTCGCCTAGCTAGAGGAAAGAAATTATACTCTGTTGTACCAAACATAACCGTGTTAATTCGAAGCCAGAACAGTTTTTTTTTAACGAGAGGGAAAATCCATCATGGATGCTATGCCGGACTCCTACCGACTAAAAAAAACCTCACGTTACGCCCAACAGCCTATGGTTGGAAGCCCCGGGCAATCCCTCGGAAGGATGTCCCAGGACAAGCCAGGACAGATGTTACACATTCACAAAATGCAATCTTTACTACCCGTTCGCTCTAACTTTGCCGCTGGCGTAGAGACGTATACCCGAATTGTTAATTATACGAAGTAAATTGACAGTAGCTAATCTCACTTCGTCATAGAAAATACGCAACATTGTATGAAGAAGTGACATTAGTTGCTGTCAATTTACTTCGTCTAATTAAAAAATCGACTTTAGTATGGAGCCGAGCGGCAAAGTTAGAGCGAACGAGCAGTACGTAAATTTACTTAAGCCTCATCCTCAAAATAGTGATTTATTATCCTAGCAATTTCTGTAGGTGCACTACTATAAAGTACTTCTGCAGCACTGCGAGGACCGCAGTCAGCACTGCGAGGACCGCAGCGATGACACGGCGCTCCACACGCTGGTGGAGTGCACGGCGTGGACACAACAGCGACAGGTCCTCGTAGTGGGTCTGGGCGTGGACACTCTCTCGCTTGAGGCCATGGTGCGAGCCATGCTCTCCAGCGGGAGTAAGTGGGACTGCGCCGCCTCTTTCTGCGAGCAGGTCATGCTCGCGAAGGAGGCGGCGGGCCGGGTGCGGGAGAGAACTCTCCCACCCGAGTTCCGCAGTCGGCGCCCTGGGCGCCGCCGACGTGTCTTCGCCGAGGACTATCGGCCTCCATGACCGGGGGTCTGAGGACGGTGAGAGGGCCGCTCACCGTCCTTACAGAAGCAGGCCCATGACGGCAGCGTGACGTGAGCACTCACGCACGCCCCCCCTTAGAAGCGGGGTCACACCCGAAACCCCCCATAGACGCGGGACTGCACCCGAACCACCCCCTGGGCGAGGCCGCATTGGCGGCCGTAGGTCTGTTGGGAGTCACGGGACATCCTTCCTGAGGGCTTACCCGGGGCTCTCAACAATAGGCTGTTGGGCGTTACGTGAGGTTTTTTAGTCGGTAAGAGTCCGGCATAGCATCCTACGAGGATTTTCCCTCACGTAAAAAAAAAAAAAAAAAAAAAAAAAAGTACATTAGTCGGAATAGCAAATAGAAGTTTCCTTCAGTGTATGATGCCATGACAACTTTGATACGATGAACTTCGTCAGTGATACTCGTATTTAGGATATAGACGGCAAGCGATGTCACAACTTTGCAAGAGTTACTATCTTATGCAAATTGATGTTAGAACTGTGTAATATTGGAATAGATCGGGTTGGAAATTAATGGTATTTCCCAGAATTTCGTACACTTAAATATATTGTATAAACGCTCAATGTAAGTAATTATTATTTCTGTTCTGGGAATACAAAATTAAACATAAGAGGTTATGATCTTGTTATATCTTTAGGTAAGTTGACTGACAGATCTCAGTCAACTTACCTGATAGGAGTACTGCATCTGACAGTCTTGTAAGACAATAACACCTCATAGTAGCCTCCTATTTATATTAAATCCTCTGACTAAACATTTTTTAATATTTGCCTCTAGAGAGTTTTGAAGTTGAGACAGAACTCATACTGGTGGTAGTTCTACTAAGCAGTAAAACTACCTAGATTACGGGGCAAAGCTCACTCAAAAGATCACTGGAAGCTACTAGTGGGTAACATTTATTTTCTTCTTCTACTACTAGATAACTGTGTCTTATTGATAGATACCAATCACAAAAAAAAAATATATAAAGAAATACAAAATCATAGCAATGAGTAAAAACAAAAGAACGGACTTTCGTAGGAAGCAAACGGAACGACGCTAATAGAAAGAAAATACAGACAAATAAGCAATTTCATACACTCTGACTGTACGATAGACATTTCTCCTTATCTGTCATAACATATTAATGATTCATAGCTATCTTTATGCGGCTATTTTGGATCATAAGTGGAGTGATAACGCTACCAATAGGTGGAACGTAAATACAGGAAGAAGGGTCCGCTCTTAATGCGAGATATTAAACGCGTGGTCTTGATAATTCGATGTAAGTGGTCGGTTTGATCGTAATGGTCTTGACGGCATGTGTTTAGCTGCTGTGGGATCTATCAAAGATTTGCTTGAGCTTTAAGTTTTGCTAAATTCAGTTTAACTTAATTTAAACTGAAATGAGACACCTTTACGTACGTAATATTGATTTGAATATTGCGAAATATTACAAACATTAAAAACCGTTCCATGCCAAAAAGCGGCAAAGAATGTATATGTATGGGAGCCACCCATATTCCCCCTTTCTTCTGATTTAGTATTTGTTGACATAATATTTCAGCTCTGGCTATCACGATTCCTGAGATACAGCCTCGTGACGGACAGACGGACAGATAAGTCCTATGAATAGGGTTCCATTTTACCCTTTGGGTACCGAACCCTAAAATGAAACGGAAAGGGGTAAACTGAGAACTTTTATAAACATGAACATGTCATAGTCTATCAACATAGATGAGAGCACTCAAAAAAAACACTTTTGAATGTTATTTGAGGAGAAAATTGCCACATAACTCATGCATGGTTTAAAATATTGAATTACAAATTTTGATTTTATCTGAGATAGAGATGAGATTAATAAATATAAAAATAAATTATAAGAATTAGATAAGGACATGCATGACTGTAGTGTAAGGTAATAATATATGTAGTTGACCCGTGTTTTGCACAGTGAACTTATACTTACATGACGTAAAACATAACAATGAATTTCATTCAAATGAACTTGATCAAATGAATGTTATTCACTACGGTCTTGTTCTTCATTCATTCTATTTTCAATGTTGTAATCAAAACAACATTCTATAACGTTGGTATCTAGTTATTCACTAGCAACGAACGAATTATCACCTAAAACGTGCAAAGTGCGAAGTCCGACCTTGAACCGGTTTACTGTTCACTGATCTTCTTACCTAACCTTTGAGATCCATCTACCGTGAGTAATGTGAAATCCTTTTAATACATTTCTTGCTTCGTGAAACCTTATGTGGAAACCGAATGCGTGGTTTGAAATACAAATGGCATTTTTTTATTTACTTACTATGTTTTTGCGTCTCGGTGGGCTTATGACGGGTACGGGTGTATAAATAGACTCAGCCTGATATTTCAAAGATTCTTATTCGTTCCATTCAACATTTCAAGCAAATCTTGTAATCCTTTATTTATTTTCATGGCAGAATTTTATGAATGTAAACGTTATGATACAATACAGTTTTATTATAATATTCTGAATAAAAAAATTGTACATTCTGGTTTGTTTTGTATTAGATGAATGTATTGAATCCATTAGGTTTGGAAAAACATTTTCATATTATTTCAATCAATCTCCGCAATTTCTGGATACTCTATTAGAATAAGTACGGTTAAGAAAATACTTTCAATTGTATATCATACTCTTAATATTTTACATATTGATTCCGAATCAAGCGCTTCAATATCATTGCATATTAATAACCTACTCTAAATGTAATTTTAACTATCAATTTGCGAAATACTGAATTTGAAACACACGAAGACTTTAAACATAGCTACATGTGGTTATTCATTCATAAACCTACATTTTTTATAGGCGTGAAAGATATGAAGACTTAATAAACTGAAACTAAAATGTAGCCTTACTAAAGAAGTCGACAGCATAACAATAAATTTGTAT
Organism: Miltochrista miniata; assembly: GCA_933228765.1. Lineage (NCBI taxonomy): Eukaryota > Metazoa > Arthropoda > Insecta > Lepidoptera > Erebidae > Miltochrista > Miltochrista miniata. The sequence continues at coordinate 19,575,847 of OW121762.1, read as the reverse complement.
GTTCAATAAACTTTTGCACACAAACCTCATTTCCCTCATCCATCAGTCTATGCAAGTACAAAATGGTCAAATGTTCATTTTATTAGCATTTTCAATTCTATTGCTAGTCTGAAGCTGGATACAGTTTACGATTGTGATTTTACAGAATGTTACTTTGGCCTTATGCCAGCTGATAGGCACTCGACCCAGCTTAGTCCGATGCTTAATGTCCGGGTAATAACCCAACGTTTCCAGAAGGTTCGAGAACTTGCATCAAGTAGTCATAAGCGCTTTATGTTTTCGTCTGCTGTAAGAATTTATGATGATGTAAGATTATTACTATGTTGAGCACTTTACTACACTGAGAGAATATCTTCAGTACTCAGACTTACAAAGAAAGCTTTAACTTAATATGTGATTTTCATTATAATTTGAGACGAGTTACCTATATTCACAATATGTCACAAGTACCTACGATGTACATGTTCTGCTTTGTTGAATGTGTAAACGAGCAAGAATACTAGTGATAAATAATTTACCCGTCTCAGACAGATCATGGAATGTGTTTCATATATTTTTAAATTATGAATCTTCATACACTGACTTTGTATCACAATGCAGTACTGTTGTTACCTTTGGTATAACAATGCTCTTCACAGTCACATAATCGTTATTTAAATTCAAATTGAATTTGGAGTATCATTTAAAGTGTAATTGTTCCAGTTTTAATATGAGTCTAATCAATCAATCGAATCAGCTTTGGGCAGTACACTGCTGAGCTTAGGCCTCAAATTTCGCCACAATACACGTTATTTCGCCTTTCGCATTCAGTCACTATCTGCCACTTTCTTTAGGTCATCGCATCTGTAAATCTGTACGGGGGTCTTCCTACTCCACGTACTCCAATTCGAAATAAATGCTATGTTTGTTTATTATTAGCTATATCCCGATAAATTTCTGTGTACTGTTAGCAGTAACGAGGAAGTCTCATAATATCTCTATCACTAAACATACAACAGTACATCCAAACGAGTGTCAACAAAGTTACGGAAGGTAAACGAGTCATATTGTTTGCCATTTCAAGTCAGAGTGCCATTACCATAGAGCATCACGATCTATGACTTTTATTAGGAGAGGAGGCGCCATACTGAGGCTTTCCCCTGTGTAAACGTGTACTCCAAAAGAATACGCTTATACACGCACGCATATAAGAATATATATCTGTGTGCGTCTGAAATTATGAGTGTATTATAACAATTGTTTTTTGTCTCTTTAATAAATTAGCAATCTGCTGTCACTATGGAACTTTCACAGTGACAGCAGGTTGCTTTTGTGGTGGTGTATAATAGAGGGTTGTCAAGGATTGGCTGAATGCGCAAAGCGCAGGACCGTGCATTGTGGCGATGTTGAATTTGGGAGAGAGAGGCTTATGTACAGCAGCAGTGGACTGCTATAGGCTGATTTGATTGATTGATAAGAATACGATCCCGCCCCCCCCCCCCCCCGCAACACATGACAGACAGATAAATATGTATAGAACAAACATGCTATGTCTACTCCCCTTTTCACGTTGCTCTATGGCCAGTACGTGTTTGAGAGGCGCCTGTAATATTAGTCTTGCCACAAAAGAGGTTAGACACCAGATGAGAGGGTTGTCAGCTTTTATTAATATTAATGGAAGACCTGTCTTTGTCACGTATTAAAATTAATGTGTCCAATTTATTCATAACGTAACTTGACCGGGGACCAAATTGCGAATATCATTTAAATTGTAAGAAAAATGGTGTTTTATTTCATTGCTAACGTTATTGAATGGAATTAAATTTATTTGTTGCCTACTTAAAACACTGCCCTGCCATATTTGAGTCTGAAACATAAGCTGGATTTAGGTATTATAAGTAAAAGCCTTATTATCATAGTCTTCTCAAATGTGAATTATTTGTTGAAAACTTTTATACATATTTATGTATACGTAACAATTATACTGTGAACAACAAATAAAATTACTTATTGTGGTAACTAACAATAGAACTAAATTAGAGCTGGAAAGAGTCACAGAGTTCTAAGATTGTCATAAAGAATTCTAATAACATCATAATATTTTATACACAGATCTGATAACATTCACATTTTAAAGTATTATTACTATTAAAAACATAGTGAAAATTCTCTACGAGTATTTTTATTACACAAGAATTTTAAGAGTAAATGAATAAATTAAATGTGACGTCTGCTACTGAGAAAAGTAATGCAGACTGTATATTTTATACTGTAACCTAAGTAAAACGAGAAAGTATAAATTAAATACTTTGTAGGAACTGTATTCATTAAAAAATAACGCAAGTTTAGAACGGTTCTTGCATTTGTCACGGCAATGAAATATAAAATAGATTTTTCATCACATCTTTGCTATTATTGCAATTGTTGAATGATATTGCAATTTGTGAAGCGGGTTTTTTCTTTAGCAAGAGTTAGATATCTAGTTAGTCACTATTATGACATCCTCCAACTAGCAAAGCTGCAGAAGTAGAAACATTGTCACTGCTATTTTTAACAAGGTTTTTACACTACTAAAGTGGCAAACAAGGTTACGGTCATCCGATGATTGGTTACCGCAGGCTATGGACATTTGTAACAAATAGACTTGCCGCTTTTATGTGGGACCATTAAAATTGCTGACCTACTCTTTGATAAAGCGCGATTGTATAATGTATCTTTGCAATTGGTATTGAGATAATAATTTATGTATATGTAGTTCTGTATCAATTGTAATGTTGTGTATGTTTACTATATTCTTGATTGAGTTTTCTAACACACTTCTACCTTTTACATACTTTTTTCTTCCAACTATCCTTTCGCCGGAAGGCTGGAAGAAATTTCTATTTTACAAATAAGCAGTATCATTTTGTACTTATCTTTTCCTTTATTTCTTATTTACCTGTGTAAGCTTTGTGTATACATAAATGTTAAATAAATAAATAAATATAATATTATACTCACTGTCGCTAATATACTTAATAATAAATTTAATAGCCTCATTTAATGCGGATGTAATTCCTGTCAATTCTTCATGTTGGGTAGGTTGTTCTCGCCATCAGAATCTTAATAAAAATTTACCGCAACAGTAGTCATAAAATTTTATACGTTTTTAAATGCAACGGAGATGTGTTTAATGTGTCATCAAACTGTAGATTATGAGCCTTCAACGATGTACCGCTATTAATGACGTCATGGGAAGAGGGGTGATAAAAATACTCTCCAATTTTTTTTTATAAGTTTTGTACCAGTTTTTGATTACTTAACAATGGTGCTATTTCTCCAGTTATTACTAACATGCAAATTTTAATATTTTTTTTTTATAATCTTTAGACTTGAAGTAATAAATAGGATGAAATATGTTCTAAAAAGAATTTCGTGTTCCCTTTACGGGAAGTATTTTCTTTTACAATTCACCATTATTGGGCGTATGATTTTTACATCAACCTTACTTCCGCTCTCATCAGGTAAGACCCTTACCAGAGAAAGCATGTAATGTAGGTACTTATTTTTTCAGTTGCAAAGTATAAGTTTGACTTCGGACGAGTAATGAATGGTGTTGGTAATATACATTATACTGGATGTTTCTTTTAGGGTGTCAAGCTCCACTAGCTGGTAGCAGGGTTCCATACCTATCGATTTAACCCCCATGTATGTTCTACGATTTTTTGTAGTTTTCGAGATATAATTTTTTTTCGTTATTTTTCCACGTGGCTTTAAATAATTACAACTCCTTTTTGGTTCGACTTTTCTTGGATATTTTTTATTATTATAATGCCTATTGATTGCAGTATTATGGACAAAATAATCTCCTTCCTAACTTTGATACAAGATGTAAAAATTTTAATCGATAATAAAAAAATAGGAAATTATGCAGAACATTATATCTCGAAAACTACAAAAAATCGTAGAACATACATGGGGGTTAAATCGATAGGTATGGAACCCTGCTACCAGCTAGTGGCGGCTTGACACCCTAAAAGAAACACCGTGTATGTAATGAAGCTAAACTTTCAGAAGCAACCTTAAAGTCCAGAGTTGAATTATTGGTTTAACTACCTTAAACATCATAATTTCATGTAATACTTCTAATCTCGTTTTTCCCGTTCAGTCGTTCCTCTATTTGTGAAATTCAACATTTCCAAATACTTTTTTTGATTCAGTTTTATTTCTTTTCCAAAGGTTGCATAAAGCTAATAGTGTTTTACATTTATTCGAGGATCTTATTGAGATTGAAAAAGTACTACCTACACATTTCATATTTTATGTTACAAAAATGGACTCTATGGCTTTGTGGATCCCTTTCCGATAAAAAGGTTGAATATTTTTTACTGCCTGTACCTATGTATTTGATTTAGTAAGTACCTTCAGTATTGGTATCGAAACAAAAACAAATATTCAAGTGGTACTTTGTCATTGCAGGAAGACGATGTCAAATGTAGTATCGTGGTCTCTTGAAAACAATCGCATTCCCGTGACTTTTCACACGTCTCTCTTTTGAGTAGGGTTACCAGTGTTAGATTAAAAAGTCGGACAAAGTTCGACGTTCGGGAAAGAGTTTCGACGTATTAAGGAAAAGTTTTATTTGGCTTTAGCATTTCACCCGTTTAAAGAATGTTTGATTTCAGTCTGCAGCGCGTTGGTAAATTTAAGGTTTATTGAAATTTAAATTTAAAGAGTCAATTTTTTAAAGACAGCTTATATTAAAAACAAACCTCATAAATAGCTCTAGTACCTGAGTTTTCACAGATGACGTATTTTTGTTTCCGCTATAAAAACAAATACAAAGTAAAATCAGAATAATATTAATAATAATTAAGGGGGCTACCATACAAGAAACGTGATTTCTTTTCGTTTTTTTTTGGTACAAAACCCTCCGTGCGCGAGTCCGACTGGCACTTAGACGGTTTTTATATCTAGCCAAATGTTATTACTTATCACAGATTGTATTATATTATAAAGAAACTAGGCATCTACGCTTGGTGAACATGAAACTAAGGATAAGAAATTTTATTATTTTACGATTATCCGATCAAATCCGGAATGTTGGAGTCTCCAGTTCTGAGTCATCCGTTAATAAGAGTGTCGTCTGGTTTTGGGCAAGAGTAACATTTATTGATGTTAACGCGTAACGCATCCGGCAGGGCGAATGACGTATCACATTACTTCTGAATAAACAAAGGGGACAATTAAGGTTTCGAACTTCACAGAGGAAGTGAAATGTTGATTAAAGTACATTAGCTGGATTCAGCTGTCCCTTTATGTTGTTATTTGAATAATGGGGACGGTAGTGTCCATTTACCTAACGATATCAATGTGTATGACTGTGTATCAGTATATATTAGCAAATGTTCTTGGAATCGATGTGTGAACTTGAAAAGTGCAAAAAGATTTCGAATATTCTCCTTATCGTACGAGCTCAACTTTATCAAATCTCTCCCGAGGCCTTCAAGCATCATTTCTTAGATTTGATTTCAACTTACCATCACTTCATTTTTACATAATTGATGTGAAATTCTCACGATGTTGCGTTTTTAGCCAAGACCTTAGAAATCGCCGATGACGAAAAATTTTCTGTGTATTCAGCAAAAAATACTCACGATAATCGATTGAGAAATGCCAGGGAGCAAACACACGCAAAAGATAATTTTACTAGGCATCTGGAAAGACTAATGAAATTTTGAACTTTATAATATTATTTCCTGTTTTGAAATGTATGGGTAACAGTATAGTATACATTACTGCTAACAAGTCAAAGCAAAAGGCGAATAACAATAGCAGCGTTTTCTTATTCGTGTCTAACGAACTGTGCTAGCACTCCAGCGTGATATCTTGCAGAATTTCACAGAAATATTTCATCTGTCTCCCACCAAAGCTAATATTTCTTCTATCCATCATACTGCAGGATCATCTCAGCTTACAAATTAACGGAGACATTCTGTTAATTGGCATAATTAATGAATGCGACACGACCGCATTCCGGAGCTTGCTATTGTAGACTAAACGATTTCGTTCCATTACTGCAAACTGCAGGCTTCTGGTAATTGTTATTTGTTATATAGAGCATGAATTTATTACTGCAGGTCATAGATAGTTGCCAAAAAATGTTATTGAATCTGATATTTGAACATAAAAAAGTAGAGGTTTAGAGAGAAGACCAATGTTCGCTAAACGTTTGAATGATAATTACTTGGAGATTTATTACCTACTTTAAAAAGTGCTTTTCTAACTAACCCTTGCTACTGTGCTTAAATACTAATGAAAATATTGTAAATGTCTCAAAATTTTCAAATAGATTTTTGATTACCATGCTATCGGCAGCTGAAACCAAGGTCATTCTTATTACCATTTGTCTACGCACCATCGTCATTTTCCCTACATGGGTGAAAACATACGCTGTTTAATGCAGTGATTGTTGATAGAACAGACCTAACGTGGCTAATTTATCATATAAATACTTAAAATATGTGTTCTCCGTAAAATCCAGTTAATAATTACAGTGATAGATTATACAGTCCAATTAATAATTAAAACGCAATTAGTCCAGCTAACTAAACTAAAATGATATAGATCAATATACATGAAATGTAGTTTTGAAGGTAAATGCTCTGAATACCTAACCGAACAATTGAGGGTTAAAGCGCTTTTGTTGCTGAAGCCCACTAACCCACTTCTCACACAATACGCTGTAGAGATAAAAATGTTGAAATGTCACGTTGATAATGTCTGGACCAGGTACAAGGACAAAGCTTACTGAGCTACGTGATAAAGGCGGGTTTTGGATAAAATCAGGGCTTATCTTAGGTAATTACGAGTAAAATAACGCGTACGTTTAGATTGTGGAATGATCTCCCTGCCTCGGTTTTCCCAAACGCCAACATTATGGGGTTCTTCAAAGGGGGACTTAGAAGGTTTTTACAGGGTCGACAGTGCGATTGTGGCGCCTCTGGTGTTGCAAGCGTCCATAGGCTGCGGTGACCACCGGTACATAACATCTGGTGGGGCCGTATGCTTGTCTGCCACTTTGGTGGTATAAAACATAATTATAAATAGCACACTAGCGTCCTCTTGCATACTTAAGCGAGTTTAATACTACTTCTGGAGGTCACGGTCGTGAACTTCAAGAGATAGTAAAATTTTATACAGTGATTCAGTAATCCTAGTGCGATTGAGTAACAATCATTCGCTCACCTAAATACTTAAATAAACACCACTAGTAGGCTTAACAATATTTAGGACTTCGATTTTTGAAAATAGAACAATTGGTGATATTCAGTTTGTGTGGTGAGTTTCATCAAGACTGGTTGCGCCGCTATTGTGAAATATAGCCCTAGGTCGCCAGGTGAGTAACGCTCTTAAGTTAACACTTAAGAGCGTTACTCACCTGGCGACCTAGGGCTATATTTCACATGTGATCATTGCCAATCAGGTCTTTGAAAGCACTAAGGTGTCATAGATGTTTAGTATATACCCCCCACCCTAGACGAGGCCGCAGTGGTAGCCGTAGGTCTGTTGGGAGCTCTGGAGTATCCTTCCAAGGACTTAGCCGGGGCTGCCAACCGTAGGCTGTAAGGCAGGATACTTGTGGTTTTAGTCGGTAGGAGTCCGGCATAGCATCCATGTAGAATTTTCCCTACATTAAAAAGAAGACATGAAAGCTTCTTCTACAGTACAGTTTTTAGGGCATTATATATAGGCATTACAAGGACCATGGAACCTTATCGTTTTAAAAGTATAAAATTTGACAGTTTGCCAAAATGAAAAAGAGGGTAGGTAACGATGACCGCTTGCCAGCTGTTACTTTATGCAAAAAAAAATTGCAAAACGTTGCAATTAGAATATCATTTTATACAACAGGCTTCGTTTAGGAAGTAACAGAGCATGTTCGGGCATTCTCTGAAATAATCTAAAACTAAAAGCTTTTAAAGTCTTTGTTCTTTCATTAAAATAATTGTACTTGAAAAAAAGTATGGACGCTGGTGCTAGTCATATCTATCTTATCTTACCTTATCTTATCTATATATATAAAAATCAATGCCACTTTTCGTTGTAATTTTATAACTCAAGAACGGGCTCACCTATCCAAACCAAATGTTTAGGCTTTGTTCGGACTATTTAGTAGATGGTTTATGTGAAGTTTGCACAAAATCGGTCAAGCGGTTCTTCACTTATCACGCAAACGAAGTTGCGCGGGTCAGCTGGTATCTATATATATAAAAATCAATGCCACTTTTCGTTGTAATTTTATAACTCAAGAACGGGCTCACCTATCCAAACCAAATGTTTAGGCTTTGTTCGGACTATTTAGTAGATGGTTTATGTGAAGTTTGCATAAAATCGGTCGAGCGGTTCTTCATTTATCACGCAAACAAAGTTGCGAGGGTCAGCTAGTTCTTTATAAAATTTGTAATAGTTAGAGGACAAATTCCTTTTGAATTGTGTTAAAGAAACGTTATGTTCTTATGTTACGCATTTTAACCGAAATGGTAGGCAGAAGCATAGTATTCGCATAGTTATTCAATGTTATTCATTAACTGGATTTGGATCTACACATAATATTGGTGAGATTCTTGTCATATTGGAACGGACCGGCGCAGGTTGTAGCTACCTGCTTTTGATTTTTTTATAATACTGGCGGCAAGACTAATGACAAATGATGTAGGTAACTTCCTCATTTCGAGGGGGTGAGGTCATAATTTCGAAATAATCTGGCCGATCTTCAAAATTCCGAACGCTCATTTCGCTGATGATAAATTCAACGAATGGTTGTATGGTCGACTGTTAAAACTCCGAATGGTCATTTCGCCGATGATCAGTTTTACGAATGGTTGTATCGGGGTACTCTGAGTCGGGGTGTTAACCATTCACTTATTATGGTTAACACCTCGACTCGGATAGGTTAGGTTAGAAGGCTAAGGCGGGAGCGAAGCGGAGCGGAGCTCCCGCCTTAGCCTTCGTGGTTATTTTTTTTTATAACCATCCAACACCAACATCAATTTCATACAATCATTCGTAAAACTGATCATCGGCGAAATGACCATTCGGAGTTTTAACAGTCGACCATACAACCATTCGTTGAATTTATAATCGGCGAAATGAGCGTTCGGAATTTTGAGGGTCGGCCAGATATTTATATGTAATGACGTGGACTCATTACGAGATAAATAAGTGTCTAATCATTCATGTGTATTTTAAAATTATAAAAAAAAGAGTTCTTTTTTTACCCTTTCAAATGAGTAAAACGTGATAAAACTCACTCATAGTGGGGTCGTTATGAGTAAAGTATTATTTTAATATACTAATAGATGTACCCCCTTATTCATAATCGTTTATTAAACCTATTTTAGTTAAAACACACTTTAAGTCTATTGCTGTCTCTAACCAATGACAGAGTATGGTTAGAGACAGCAATAGACTTAAAATGTGTTTTAACTAAAATAGGTTTAATAAACGATTATGAATAAGGGGGGTAGTCTTTACCTAATGAGTATGAGTTCGTTCGCTGCTGTAGTTATTCCAATTTAAAAGACTGTACTAGATTTATGTCGAGACTCAATTTAAAGCTAAACCCGTAAGAATATACAACGTCACGGTTCAGAAAATGTATTCCTCCGGCATTCCAAGTTGATTATAATGTGTGTACCTACTTAATGCCTTACGGAAAGGGAATTCGTGAATTTAGTTTATTTGGCACACTCGTAAATAATAGCAACAGTAATTTGGTTTATTCCTTCAGAGTGCAGACAGCTGAATAAAATGGAAGGTTTTGTTTGCCATATTAGAACCAAGCGTAAAACAGCAAAAATGTTGTAAAAAGTAATAAATATACACACATACATACAATCATATTATTCAACTCTTTCCTTTTTCTATAAAGTCTCATTTTACAACTTTTTTTAAGTAAGAGAGATAATCCCTGATGTAATAGGTGGTGAGCCAACCCAATTTTATTAACTCATTATACGAGGCTAAGCCGTTTTCCGTAAAATCCTACAGCAGGGGATGATATCGGACCTTCAGATTTAAGTAGCTTAGACAAGCCCTTTGAATATTAACATGCACAAAGGTCGCCAAAAAAGAAGAGTAAAGTGGATATTTTTTTCATAGTTTCTTTTGGTTTAAAAACTGAAAGTCACATGTAAAGAGGAAATAATTTCATTAACTTTCACTACAAGCTAAAATTTATGCACTAATCTTCACGCTTGGCGCCTCGATAAGGTGTTTAAATCTATGGGCGCTTAGATGATGACGCTTATCATAAATAATTTATGACTAGCGTTATCATCTAAGCGCCCATAGATTTGTGTCATTATGAGAAGCAGTATAAAAAGATATGAAGTATTCAAAGTAGCTTTTGAGATCTGCGTTGTTAGAGATGCTACATTCTCGGTGCTGATCCTACAAAAACCTTCTGAGGTAATAACCTGTACTTATCAGTGCTAAAACCAATTTACCTTCACAATGCAATGTATTATTAGCACTTCTATCATTTGCGTAAGCATTATAATAGCTCTTACGTAACAACTTTGTATTCCAGGAGCATACATTTCCTGAGATGAGGTCGTAAGTATCTCTTAAATGGAGTTTAAACATAAAATCTATGTACAATAAAATAACTGTTTATATAAAATGTAACCATGACTATCTGCCGTATTAACACGAAGTTCAATCCACTGGAGGAATTCTTAGATTTTCTTATATAGTCATCATCTTCATCATCATAATATTCTCAGATAGTCATTTATTGCAACAACTTAGAAGGATTTTTCCTCATCTATAAATAGAAGTTTTCCATAGGTATAGGTTAGGTGTCAGGTCACTACCCAATTTTCAACGAAATTGTTTTATGGGTTCGAGCAAAAACATCAAAAAAGTGTGTGCGTGTAACCGTTACGCGCGATTGAAGTAAAACTTCTTTGACATTGACGGCATATACATATATCACTGAAATGATATATATTAATATCATTCATTCGAATTTTTAAAAGCGAAAACTACGTTTCCACTATTCAAAATTCGAATAGTACCTAATGATTACTTCCGTCAGAAAAAAATCTGAGTTACACCCTAGTCACGCCTAAAGAAGTTTTACTTCAAAAATCTTTTGCACTTATTATTAGAAAGGTTCTTTTTGTTATTCAAAAGAAATTCTTAGTGTATTTAATGGCCTTTGAAGTATATTCTTTATCGTTTTAAATAGCTAGTTTAAAAAAATGTTCTTCAACTTAAGTTTATTTTATTCTGCCAAGAATATTACCATTATAATGTGTTGTGTTAAAAGACCTAACACAGTGGCTCGTATGACGCGTGCTGATTTTTTATGCATCTCTTGTGCTCGTTTCGACTTATTTAACCTTTTGTCAAGAGGTTAACTCGGGATAAAGCGTTTATACAGAGGGCTGCCCTCCCGTGTTGATGGAAGATAACGCCATACAATTGAAATGTAATAGGTTCCTTTTGTTGCCGTTTTGTTGTGACAGCTCCTTAATATGTATGGGTTACATTTGGGTGTATATAATAATATGAATGTGAAATACTTGTGTAATTCGTGCGTGTTGATGTTATTGCTCGGTGTTTTTGTGTCGGAATTTTGATGTAATTTTTAGGGTTTCGTAGTTAATAGCAAATCCTTACATTTTTCGCATTTCTGCCTGTATGTCCAATGTTAATTGACAGAGAGACAGACGAACGGAGTAGTACTCAGAGATTCTTAGTACTCATCAGTCAATTACTCAAATCAGAATATCAACAGTTCACTGTTTAGACCTCGTAGGCATACGTAGGCCTCTCCCAATTTTCTTGTATAACTGACTTTACTATAATACCTCGCTAGCCATATGAATTGGGTATGTATAGGGCTTTTTGCCCCATCGCCATGACCTCCACCGCCAGCAAGTTCACCACATGAAAGTGAAGCTGGTTTGGACCACGAATGACTCAGTAGGTAGGTATAATAGCCCTTCGTTGAACAAGACCAGTATCGTTGACCGAAGGTATAGTAAGTCACATCACACCCACAATCTTTTTTACTACGAGTAGTAGCCTGTAATTAGGCATTTGTTGATGTTTCGTAACGAATTTTATATGATTAATAACACCGTCATATTTATCACTAATCCATTTAAAAATATGAATACAGTCATTTAATATCCCCCAAAAACGCACGAACTTCACGCCTTTTTTACTCACTGTTGCTGTAGTCGACCGCATAATTGCATTACAAAAAAAATAAACAAAAGAAACCAGGAACAATGGCCACCATGCCGTAGAGCCCATCTCAGGAGCAATTTCCATTGTTTTTGCCCCATCATATTTTGTGGGGATGTCGAATTTTGGTGTCGATGCCCTCTGAACAAGTTTTTTTTATTTTTTTATTCTAGAATAATCAGGGACACAGGCAATTTTTTCCCTAAGTAAGTTAGGATAAATAAAAAAATAAATAATAAAAAACTGCTTTTTTACTTTTTATTTGTAAATGCATAGAAACACACAGACATGACACAAACTTTTGTCCAATGATGAGAATCGAACCCACGGTCGCACACCTCTAACTAGACCCGAAGGTATCCTTCCGAGGGCTTACCCGGGGCTCCCAATCATAGGCTGTTAGGTAGGATAGGAGTGCTTTTTAGTCAGTAGAAGTGCGGTATAGCATCCATGTAAGATAATCCTCACGTTGAAAAAAAGCTAGACGCAAAGTAGTCAGAATAATGATAGAACTACCAAAGTACGTGACTTTTCACTAAACATACTGCACAATACGTAGTCGTATACTGCAATCAAAATGCATTCATAGTAAATTTGGTCATCATGACGTATCAGGTCACCGACCTTTACACTCAAAATGTCGAAACTATAACTATGGGTATTACCACACACGTGACAGTCATAAATGACGGTACTAAACACATTGTGTCATTGAGTTCATATCCGATCACTAAAAAATCGGCCAAATGCGAGTCGGGTTCGCGTACGATGGGTTCCGTTCCTGGTAACGGCAAGAAGCACGTTTCTTATACAACAAACGTCCCATACGGCAGCCCTTATTAAATACTTATTAGTTATTTTACTGTTTTTAGTATTTATTGGTATAGCGGCAACAGAAATGCATCAACTATGAAAATTTCATCTGTCTATCTACGCGGTTTTTGAGAGACAGGAGCCGTTCTCAAATATCGCAATGTCTCAGACCACGACCTGGAGACAGGTTGACGGACATCGGAGTCTCACTAACAGGGTACCGTTTTTACCCTTTCGGTACGGAACCATAATAACTCTGAACGAAATAATGCGCATCCAAATTTATAATCTGTTTGTTTCCTCTTGTTCAATATTAATCCATATTCAATCAAACTCACTGAGCAGTGAAGTTCGATAATCTTGACTACCCTACTCTACTTTATGAAAGGAGTACTTGTAGCTAAGAATATCGTGATGGTAATCCGATCGAATTTCAAGTGCATCTTGAGATCTGGAACATTTTGTAATTTGAGATAGCATCGGGATGCATCGTCTTACTGTAAGAACCGTTATAGAGAGATTGATTCCATATTACTTTTATTGTGCTTTAAGTTCCCTTTTTATTTTAGCTACATGTATACTTATTCATTCCCACAGAGTGTTTAACGCGCTGTCACACATGATTTTTGTAGGATGTCATTTGTAGATACAAAAGCGCTAAATTACTAGAATTTTCGTTTTAGTAACGCGGGAATAAAGAATTGAATACAACCTGATAATTTTTTTTATTTACCATTGCTCTTAAAGAGTACTGTTCTGATTTTTGAGGTATAAATTATTATTTACACATACATAATGCAGATACTCTTGTTTCAAATGCCGTATTACTAATCTACAATAGTTCAGACAGTCTTTGAAATTTACAGCCATTTTATTCAACCAGCTTTGTCTACTTTCTACTCAGGTATCTTACAGGAACATGCAAACTCGAGCCATGTAATATAAATCCTACTCTGTTAAAAAAAAGTTTTGAAATGCTCTATGATATTTTACGCTGAAGTTTTCCAACCTTTTTGAATAAATCTTTCTGTATGAATAAGTGGGATTGTTACAAAATTTAAAAGTGGAATTCTGTGCTGTAATAGCATTATGGTATCAACACTTTTGATCTTGTGGTTAAAAATGGAATGCCATTTTAATGGAACTGTTCTTGACTTTGGTAGTATCCTGCATAACGAACAAGAACGAACTTTCATGTTGAAAGTAAAATAAAATATCCATAAGTGAATACAACGTATACTCTCTGTAAGTAAATAGGTACGTGAGTAATGACGTCTTTAATAAAATGACTGCATTATTCAGAAAAAAGTAGTTACGTGTAAATGGTGTTTAGCACTGCCGCGTCATAGTATTCACTTTTGAATTTAGTATTTGCTTTCTTGGTGTCATTTTCTTGTTCGGCATGCGTCATATGCCTTTAGTTCCATAGTCTGAGTGTCTTATTATAACTTCGTATAGGTATAAGGATATTGAAAGATTTGTCGGATGTGACGGAATTCGTGAACGTGAGGGTCGTTCAATGACCGCGTCGATCTAAAAACTACCCAACAATGTGGATGCGATGTGGAATCGAGTTGATGAAGGATGTATGAGATTGTTTATTGCATATAATGTCTGTATTGCCGATGTGGGAGATCTAAAAAATCGGGCATTTCGTTTGTAAAGTAAACCAGACGCTTTGTAATTATCTATTCCATTCATGTGGTATCTGTGCGCTGGAATAAAATATAATGACGAAAATTTGTTTCAATGTTTGTCATTCTTTCACTACAGCCACTGCGAATCCAATAATAATTAAGAAACTTAAATGTAATATAATTATTACTAAATAATCAATACCGGCGACTTTGCCGGCGTGGTGAACTTGACTTGAAAAAGCCTATGTATGTGTTAATCCTGGGTGTCAAATATTTGTGTACCAAATTTCAACCGAACTGGTCCAGGGTTCGATAAGTACCGAACATTTACTTACCTACCTATACTCTATACTAATATTATAAAGAGTATAGATTTGTATGTTTGCATCGAATAGGCTCCGAAACTACTGTACGGATTTGAAAAAAATTTTCACTGTTAGGAAGCTAAGCTGCACTATCCCCGGTGAACATCTTACTAATATTATAAAGGCGAAAGTTTGTGAGTGTGGATGTGTGGATGTATCTTACTCTTTCACGCTCTAACGGCTGAACGGATCTGGCTGAAACTTGGTACCATAGTACAGGGAGAGATTATGGTCTGGAATAACATAGGCCATTTATTCCGGGAATAAGTTCCCACGGGAAGCGGAAACGGGAACTAATTTTACGCAGGCGAAGCTGCGGGTATCAGCTAGTAGGCTATATTTAATCCCCGTATATCACGGAACGGGTGCTACGCAGGTGAAATCGCGTGAAATCCGCTAGTTTATTTTAAACCTTCAATAGCCGTGTGTAGTCAGATTTAGAATAAAGTTTCATTCTTGTTTCTAGCTGTTCGTTTAGATTGTATTTCATATTTAATTATTTTTCTCACAATAAAATAGAAACAGCAGGAATACTACACAAGAATCGTCTAATATCTACTTAGAATGTTAATGAACTTCGTAAATTTTTGTGCGGCGTTAATTAATTAAATTTAAACTTCCATTTTACTACAGAAACCTGAGCATTTTACGAAAGAGGAGATTTAAACATTTCCGTGAAATGAATTCAAGTGCTCTCACTTTGGCTTTAAATGCTTCTTTTCAATGAGGTGGGTACAAGAGCGAGGGATGACTGGCTGCGGTCCAAAGTGCTTTGTTTTTTATGGCTTCAAGACGACCCTTTGCAACTTTGGGTAGAGACGATCCGGTCAAGTGCTTTGGAACTTTTTGTAAGTCTGCTTCGTATTTTTTTTTTAACTTTTACAGTATGAAATGTCATTAATTTTTATGGCTATGTTATCTTGAAAAACGTGGTTGCGGTTGCTTGATGTGTTGCAAAGCTCCCGGGCCCCGTTTGTAAAGTACTGCGATAATACTTACTTATGCATTGAGCTAAAAACGTTTTTATTCAGAACTAGCTGTTGTCTGCGACTTCGTACGCTGCAAATTCTTTAGATTGATATAACTTTTTTATTTATGAACCGATGGACATGAAACAAACACTAAATGTTAAGCGGAGCAAATAACGCAATAAAAAAAAACCGCATTGCAATCGGTTGAGCGGTTGCTGAGATTAGCGTGCACAAACGTATTGACAAACAAGACAAAAATTCTAAAAATCATTGTTTTGGGTTCTATTGCGTTCATAAAGTCCCCTTATAATTTTTTTTCTTATATATCTTCAATGTACAGATAGCGACCTGTTACAATTGTATTTTATGTATTGATTACGTATGTAAAGTTAATATTATTTTATTGAGTAAGTTTACAGTAGGTACAATTTTTATACACAATGTTTACTGTTCCAACAAAGTACAGTTAGATAAATAAATTAGATGTCTTTCAGCGTAAAAATTCATAACGTAGAATTGACAAACTTGTTTTAATAGTTATGACGGTTCAATATTTTTTGATACTATTGCTTCAGTACTAAAAAGTCCTCGAATAGTTAGTTAAGTGTTTTTTAAAATTAAAGTTCAACTCTTTTATCATGCAAGTAGCATGATCAAGTAATTTTTTTCATAATTAAGTCTAAAGCTCTTATAAATGCCTATTTACAAGTCTCATTATACGTTACTTCATATTCCGTAATTCACCGAATCATTTATCATTACGCTTAACATTAACAGTAAATCATAAAGTGGAAGTTACTGCCATTATGCTTAAGCATGCGGAACTTTATGGCGGTTTAAATGCAGCTTAGATGTTTACGTGCTTTTTGTGAGAAGTATGTATGTACGAAGTTGGCCATCTTTATCCATTTAAACCTTTGTCTATTTATACAAGGTTCAAAAAAGGATTTTTTGAGGAATATAACCTATTTGGGCTAAAACTTTTTTAGTATGATTGTGATTCGAATTTCGGTTAACCGTGGCCTTAAAATAGGTTTAAATTTCAAGGAATACTCCTAAATTATTTGGACATAATGTAGTGTATAACTAATATTTATACCCTTTAGGGATGCTACTGGTATATACACGTATCAACTGAAATGAAACCAAAACTAAGATTATTGGGCTGGTTTTCCAATACAAATAATGAATAGGTACACCAAAAATAGGAAATAATTCACCATTCTACTAAAGATATCGTTAAAAAAGGTCTCTGCGTCATCTTTAACCGGATATTTAATATTTTTCTTTGGTTCGACATCTTACTAATATCATAAATGCGAAAGTTTGTGAGTGTGGATGTTTGTTACTCTTTCACGCTCAAACGGCTGAACGGATCGGGCTGAACTACTTTGGTACAGAGATACATTATGGTCTGGAATAACACATAGGCTACTTTTTATCCCGGGAATAAGTTCCCACGGGAAGAACAAATTTTACGCGGGCGAAGCTGCGGGCATCAGCTAGTTTAATATAAAGTTTATTATTGTCACTGTGACAAGTTATTACCCACCTACTCTTGAATTGTAACTCCATTTCTGGAATTCTAACTGTATATCGTAGAACTATCACTGCATTGATTTGCATTTCTACATAAAACGAATTTATAATGTGCCCACACATATAATTTTCGAAATGTGCTTTCAGCTACATTTATCCACAATATTTTATATCTTCGAAACTAGAGGCCATATATAAAAGATCCATGTAATCACGTGACCTTATCAGTATTTATGACATCGGCTTATTTCAATAATTTTGAAATAAAGCCCCGTGAAATATTGATGACTCGAACCTTAGGAACTTTATGCGAAGTTAACTCGTAAAATGTTTCATTTCACCCAAATGTTGATTTAGGGGCGAGCGAGGAGAATTTTCCGTTAAGAATTACTATTTATCTTTTACAGATATCAGGTAAATAAACTTGAAGCTTGCATTATTTGCTTAAGAATCATTAAAACCAGTAATTAATAAAATAAGGATAAATATCTATCTGTATTAGTCCATTGAAATGTTACAATTTAAGGACCGAACATTGCATTTCTTAGAGGACGCAATTTTACTTTTGGGACATGTGTGGGGGGTCAATAGAAGCTTAACCTCAAGTTTGTGGGGTCGCCACCCTTGTCCCCCGGCCACAATCTTAAAAAGGGGTAAAAACACTTTTTTCCCAATATCTCGGAAAATATGAGTCTTACAAAAAATTTGAGAAATCATAATTTGTATCAAATTGTTTTGCCTACAAATATGTTAAACAAATTTTTGCCCTAAATTAAAAATTAAAGAAGTTATAAACAAAAAATTGAAAATAAAATTATAAAAAAAATATTTTTTGCTTTGTGGCGTTTCTTTAAATTTCTCTTAAAAGATCATCTACAAGATTAGTCTGAGGTATTCTTTTTTTAAAATGTATAAAAAAAGTTATAGAGCAAAAAAGAAAATTTTTATAAAAAAATTCTAAAAATTTTGTAAAATTTTTAGT
The DNA here is from genome assembly GCA_933228765.1 of Miltochrista miniata. NCBI lineage: Eukaryota > Metazoa > Arthropoda > Insecta > Lepidoptera > Erebidae > Miltochrista > Miltochrista miniata. Next base: position 19,557,318 of record OW121762.1, on the reverse strand, counting down.
TAAGTTATATACACATTTGTAGGCAAAACAATATGCTACAAATTATGCCTCTACAATTTTTTTGTAAGACTCATAGTTTCCGAAATATTGCGAAAAAAGTGTTTTTTTCCCCCTTCTTTTCAAGATGGCGGCCGGGGGACAAGGGTGGCGACCCCACAAACTTGAGGTTAAGCTTCTATTGACCCCCCACACATGTCCCGAAAATAAAATTGCGTCCTCTAATAAATGCAAAGCTCATGTAACATTTCAATGGACTATATCTACTTTTGTGAATCTGGAAGTTCTATTGTCATCATGGCGTTTACTATATTGCCAAAATTATAGAATATATAAAATACAATAGCAAAACTATAGAAAAGTGACTTTATCATATAAGTTTTATAAAGTCATTCAAATTTTACTTATATGAAAACGTTAGCATACAATTATTACTTTAATATTTGCTCACAATAAAGTGACTTATGCATTTTTACAAGACAAACTAAAGACAAATAGGTGTAAAACAAAGTAATTCATTTAAACAATTTATCATGCATAACTAAACCATCTATATTTATTCCGTCTATTTTAAAAACCATTAAGCATCAATTGGATCCTTGAATCCATAAGCCCGCAGTCATAAATTAATACAATTAAAAGTTACAGGAAAGAATTATGTCCATATTGCTCTCAATATAAAAGCTCGTTAAGTTCTATTATACTTACGCGTAACTTCGGTATTAATTAATTAAAGTTAGTGTTGGTTGTGTAACTATTGTAACTGGTTACTTTGGATCAGTTATGGCAAGTTATGATATTAATTAATTCAATGAGAATTTTAAATAACGGATACGGGCCTGTGTAAACAATGCTGAGTGTGGGAGTTTGTAGTCATTATTAGTTTATTAGATGTTGCTCGCGACTCTGCCCGCGTGGAATTTTGTCACCGTCCCCGCTTTCCCAGGAGACCAAATTTCAGCCAGATTCGTTAAGCATTTAGAACGTGAAACAGTTACAAACATTCAGACATCTACACTCACAGACTTTCGCATTTATAAAAAAATATTGAGATTAGTGAGAAGTAACATAATAAAAGACTTAGAAAAAAGTTTTGGTTTCAGAAGTAAAACTCTTTCTAAAATCCTGGAGTTCTTTTGTAGGTACAGGTTACTTCAAATAAAAGCTTTTCATATTATGTAATCGTGTCCTAGCTCAGGTATGCCATTGTTAGTTAGATAAATAGTTCGTTAATTTATCAGAATATTGTTCTAAAAGGTTAAAAATTAAAGTGATCATATTCTACCGTTTTCGACGTACAAGTTAATAAGATCTCAAAATCATACGGTAATATCAACATTACAATGTCACATTGTGTTTTGTTTTTCCCTATAGCCAAATTATTATGAAATCTTTAATACATAGTCGTAAATTCTAAGCATAGAGTACTCCGTGTATGGGTATATAACCTACATTCTGTATATTTTACGGGACTGTGTGACTCAAATGAGTTGACTTATGCCAACTCATTTAAATCATGCAAACCCGTAAATTTGCCTACGTTCCTAAATACATATCTGACGTATTTTCAGGCAACGCAATAATAACGTATGTTAATTTTATTTTCAGGTATGTTGAGTCCGGTCCTGTAATCCTGTTTCACGGTAATGCACTTAATATTTTAAGGACTACCGTTTTATTTATTCACATAATAACTTTCTATGTATATTTTAGACTTATAATTCAGTTACTTTCAGCTGTTGTTGTCGTTTTCATTTAGAAAATGCTGGTTTTCAACCTAAATAATAATAAGAAATACATATTATTATTTTGGTTGTGATTTGGTCTGTTATTTACGCTAATATTCTATAATAATATTTTATTTTCCGTTCTCGTATCATATTTTTACATCAGCATAATTCTGTAAACTTGTAAAATATTATTTTATAGCATAGTTATATAAAAATAGTCTTAGTAAATATTATACTAGGAATATAATAAGTTTTCTTTCTTATATGTATTTAAAACTTAAATTTTCTTATCTTTTACAAATATTTTGTTACCAAAAGAAACTAACCTTAGCAGTAGATTAAGAGCTCTTTTGTAAACACGCTATATAATTAAAAGTTGAGTCTAACGGACCAAGTATAAAAGATTTTCACAGCCTTTTGATAATCCTATCCAGGGCCGCAATTTATTCAAAAAGTTTTACGTTTCTGAGCCATAATCAACTCTATAATAATTTTCTGATAATAATCTTAAATCAACAAAATGTATTCTCTGCTTGTTTGTTTAATATATTTGATTGTAGTGAATAAACAGATATTTATTATGAAACTCAGATTGTATAACAACAGTCGTTTTGTTTCACACAAGAGTGAATTGATAACATCTTGGTTTAATAAATGAGTTCCTTTCTGGAATGCCCAAAACACCCTTTTCCATGCACATCTGTCATGAACTAAATAAATAATGAGGTGTTATTTGTTGAACGAAGGTGTTAGTAGGCATTATTTCACAATTACTTTCTATAGAAATAATTTTAAGCTTGTAGAATAAAAAGTATATTATGTCACCCATATGAACGGCTTCAATTTCGTCAATGGTGAGCTTAAATTTATGACGAAACAGTTTATTGTGATACAGTCCGGTCATAGATATATGAAATGGAATCCGATATTCAAAGTGTTTGTCTATCAGAATTTTGGTATTGGAAAGTGACATTCAATATATCAGACTATCAAACTAAACAACAAGACACAAATAAACAATATCCATATATATATAAACAACAGCTTATAGAATCATTCATTCATTAAAACACCATAGACAAAATTGAATGGGATGCTACAAAAACTCCATTAGTCGGCTACTTTTGTTTACTAGTCACACTTCACCGAAGACAAAGGCGGGAGACAAAGACAATATGACAGGGGCTTTCTTTGATACAGATTGCGATACTGATATTTGATAGTGTTATTTTATCTCTAAGTACTTTAGATTAAAGCTTTTATCCCTGCTAATATTATAATCGTGAAAGTTGGTGTGTATGATTGTTGGTTACGCTACTTTCATGTCCTAGCTTAAACTTAAACAATTTAGTTTCTTAATTTCAATTTAAACAGAATGTTTTTGATGTTACAATAAAGAATAACTAGGTAACAAAAACAATAAATTTCAGCCAAATCCGTTCGGTCGTTAGAGGCTGAATGGATCTGGTTGATTTAGAACAGGAATATATTATGGCCTAGCTAGAATAACTTAAAGTCTACTTTTTATCCCGGGAATAAAAATATTTCATTAACTCGGACAAAAAAATTATGTATATTTTTATGTTATGTTATATTTTAGGGCTACAAAATAGACTAAAAGCCGGGCCACCTTGTACTTTGGACATCCTTCCGAGGGCTTACCCGAGGCTCCCAACTTGGCTGTTGGGCGTAACGTGAGGTTTTTGAGTCGGTAGGAGTCCGGACTTGCATCCATGAAGGATTTTCTCTCACGTTAAAAAAAAAGCTGGCCACCTTACTTATGGGGACTGAATCCTAAACAGTCTGAACTTGTGTAAAACTTTCTTGTAAAATGTTATTGAACTGAGTGCTGTACTGCAGTTAAAAGGAGGTTTTAAATCCATAACGTAAATGCAGTAGATGAGAGTCATGTAAGAACTTTTTTTTAACCCGCGAAAATTGTAAGGCTTCTACTAAAAGCTCAGAGAGTTTTTGTGGTCTTTTTAATGGCATGTTTTAAGCAAGTTAATGGCACTACACTTTACTTTCTGGTGTGAGCGCTAATAATGGTATGTTAACTACGAGATATATTTCAACAATTCGGTGAAAATAAAATTGGAAGTAGCTGTACAAAGATTTTTTTTTATAAAAGCGGAGTACCTACTCAATAAAGTTTATTTAAAACGTAGGCGTAGGTATTCTTAGACTGCCGATAGGATATTTTTAAATTAAAAGTATTGTTTTACAATATAGAAATTTATGAATATTGCTGAAAAGTATAGAAAATATTTTAAGGTGTTTAATGTTGTAAAATTATATAAAAATATATACCTATTCGTTTCATTTCAGCAAAAAAATCTTTAGGAAAATAACTTGGATAGTATTTTTGGTATACTGTATATATGTATATATCCATACTATCATAAGCTTTGATCACGTTTTTAATTTAAGCAAACAAGCTATTTACTCATAATATAATAAATAGCTAAGAGTATCCCCTGAACATTATCATCTTTTATTTTTAAACTTAGAATGAAATACAAAATGCGCAACGTGGCACAATACCCACTGGTGCCGGTCATCTCTTGTTTTATTCCATGCAATAAATTGAAGTACTCAGGTCACGTTATAGTCCTCCCGTGACCATTGTACCACCTTGCTCACAGAATTCATGTAACTCAGACAATGGTTGTTACGACCTGAATAAATTGAACTTCTAGCGTATAATCACTGAAAGGAGGTGGCCATCTCCTTTGAAAGTTCTTTTTTTGTACCAAATCAGGTTATGGTTTCAGTGTGGTAAGCGATAACATTGATTGCCTTTATTAATACTGTTTAATAGTTTTTCCTTAGCTAATTTGCACGTTAATATCTTTGATCTTTATCGTAGCAATTATTGATTATCGGTTGCATTGCATCTAAATTTTCAGTTCTATAACCAAGATTAATTTTTATCGAAACCTTTTTGTAGTAGTTGCTAATCGAGAATATTGTGTTAGCCTAAATGCATATTACCGATTATTCCAAATTCAAACGTCAACATTCTTCAGAAAACAAATAGGTAATATTTCTGACGGATAATCAGCATTCCTTCGCGCGAGACCAACAATAAGTTCAGTTTATTGCTGTAACTGAGTACAATTTTTATCAACCATTTCGCGCCTGCAACGATTTTTTTTAATGAATTATGCATAAGATGAAACATAACATGCTTATAGCTCTTTAGGCGGGGTCGGTAACCCATCTAAACGAGACGACAATATAAAAGTCATCGCAACTACGTGAATACGCGGGTTCCGTCGCATTGTACTTCGTGAATAGAAAATTATTCCAGTTTAGTGTCAGTAGTGTGGCGTAATATTTTTCTTTTATGTAACTGTCGGGTGCCAGATAAATTTTACATAATATTTTAACAGAAAATATGCGGTGAGTGGCAAAAAAGGTTCATAGCGACACAATTTACGGCTTACAATGTCGTGCACTAAAAGGATTATCACGTCAGCCGCGCAGCTTGCATAGTAAAAGTTTATATAGGGTGTTTACAAATAAATCAATCAAAAATGCAGTCAGTAAAGACGGAATGTAATCTCATAAGAGATCTAAGGAACCGACTATTATAGACAGTGCAGACTTCGAGTTCTAAGCCGCGTCGTGACAAATTACTCTCGTATCGCTTTTCATCGGACACTTTCTATTCGAGTGAAATGTTTCCGCTAAATTATATTTTTCTGTACGGTTAAGGCTATGACGAATATCCGGAAACAAATCATTATATTTTTGTAGTTTACAAACACATTGCTCTAAATGTCGCGCTTCAATTCGCGCCATATATAATTCTCGATCTACTGGAGTAGGTCAATCGATGAGTCCAGTCGGCTATGCAGGGTTCGGAATCTCCCACGAAGTCAAGAAATACCAGCTCTGGTTGCTGTATATATTGGTTGTTGAGCTGACGGCCTATGAAGAAAGCGCACTGACGACTTCTTGGCCCTGCTGGATGGAGGTGTTTGATTTGATTTTTCGGGAAGTCTTTACCCAACAGTGAACTTCAACACTTTCCAATTTAGTTTAGAAACTAATAGAAATCTGAAAGTAAATAAGATTAATTTTTGGATTAATATGAGATTGTAAAATTATTTGATCTCATACTCGTACCTACCAATCGAATAATCTGATCCAAAAATCATAAAGCATTTTGTTGCAAACATAAAATGGAAAAATTGTAGGCAGTGTTATTGAAACGTAATTTTTTTATATCCTAAGGTGAAACAACTCGACCTTTACATATTTGGAAAATATTTATGGTTTATTAGAACATGCTATACTCGTAGGTACACGCGATAGCAATAAAATTTTTATTGATTCGATATTTTCTTTTATGGTTCATTTTAGATTCGTTCGTTCCATTTTATGTTGTACTTAGCTATAGGCGACATGAAAATATTCACTCACCACTCCGTTATGATCACATAAGTACCTAAATTTAAGTAGCATGATTCACAAAAACACCGTCGGCAATCTCAGCCCCCTCAATAAGCATCCACTTCACGAATTTATGTTTAGCTAAGCCGTTCAAACACGCCCAAGCCTTTTAGCGTTTCGCACCCATCTTCCCTAATCCAATTCAAATACTGACCACATCATTAATTCTCTACAATGTAGCACCCTCAAAAAGCATCGTCTTCGATTCTTCGCTCTCACAGAGAACTATTTATGTTTCTCGCGGTGTAACAAAGGCGCGGCCCATAAATAAGGGTCTCCCTACACTTGTGCCCCTCGGGATACCGCCTTACTGCCTTTGATACGGTCCCTTTTCTTATTTTGATGCGGTCTAATGTAACAGACTCCTCTGTGTATTACGCTTTGTATGCACTTCATAAATCATTACCTGTTCGCGGGTATGAAAAATGAGTGGCAGGTTGTCTGCAGTGTTTCCGTAATGCAATATTTTCACGTTTTTGAAGGTATTTTTTTGAAACGTTATGACTTTTTGTCTTTTTAGTAATGTTTTTGAATTTTGTTGCTTTGATCGGTCGTAGTGGTTAAAGATACTACGTGCAAGAGTTAACGAGAAAGTATTTTTAATTTGAGCTAGATGGTGTGTATACTCGTATTTTATATTAAATTCACTATAAAACATCCTTAATAATGTACTACCGTTATTTTACCATTTTCCAAAACAAGCATAAAGCGAAACTCAATTACTAACTTCAATAAAACAAATACACTTAAATAAAAGTAATGTTAAAATGTTCTTCAAATTAGTACTCAAGCATTTAATAACTAAGTTCCGAAGAACTGGACAAGTCTCTATATTAATTAAACGTTAGAAACTACTAGAGTATGTTTATTAATTGTTGTTTCCAAGTCACAAGTAGATATAACATGCCTGGTATACTGAAGCATGTAATTTAACTTTAATTTATTGCAGAATGAACGTTTCAGTATCATTGCCTCTGATTTGTTTATAATTTATTGTTTTCAAAATGATTTTATATACCGAATATACATAATTATATGTGGTATGCTAGAACACAATTTATAATATTAATTGTACATTTAATGAGGAAGACTTAATTTTCTTAGTGAAACACACACATTTAACTTTTTGTTTTTGCTATGATTACATTAAGTTATTTTTGCTAGGTATGTATATCGTTTGGTTCCCAAGCTATAGCTTCGGGATCTACGCACTTCACTTACTTACTATTATGTTACCAATTAAATTGAGGTAATTGTCAATTGATAATAAAGTTTAAGAATACTTCGATCAAAAAAATATACAACAAATCTTCACATATTATTTGTTTAAGACTAATAGTATAGGTACTTATATGAATTAGATGTAGGTTAGTGCAATTTATGCAAACAACTAACAGAAATAACTAACTTGAAACTTGACTGAAGATTGAAATAAACAACACGTGAAGGTAAGGTGCACCAGAATATTGGTGCACTCAAACGGGATGAATTGGCATTTAGATAAACTTGTACTTAAAATAAATCCTCCTTAACAGTAACTCAAGTGCTCCGATAACAGCGCAGATGCTACCTGCTTCCATTCAGGACGCATAATGGAATAGGTACTATGCATAATATTCATCATTGGGTCGCAAACTAGTAGGACAATGTCATTGGTCTTGTGAACTGTGATAGTAGCCCCAATCACCTTTTTACGTGTTCTAGCCCCTCCCCATAAAATAGATTGCAGAGGGGCTTATGGCGAGACTTGTGTCTGTAGTCTGTCACTCTGTTGCAATAAATTACGTCACTAGGTCACGTGGATCATCTGTTCAAAGTTTGAAATAAAACAAAAATGACAACGTCACTCGGATTGAAATTTCACTTTTACAGAGGGGCAGTCGGGTGAGACCGTCTAACGACTTTTCTTGTTTTTAACGTGAAAAAAATCCTACTGGGATGCCATGCCGGGCTCCCACCGACTAAAAACCAGACGTATCCTACCTAACAGCCTACGGTTTGGAGACAGGTAAGCCCTCGGAAGGATGTCCCCAGGATTTTTTTACGTGTGTAAATCTCTCAAGAGCGCCATCTAGTTCTCTAGTCTAGTTCCTCTAGTCTAAAACTAACCACACGTTCCTTTTGCTTCGTTTAGCTCTTGGATTCATGTCTCAGTATGCCCCCAATTGCTAGATGTCGCCTTGATTTTCATCGTGCAGACGGCGACATTTTAGCGAGTTGAATATAAAATACTAGCTTTTCCACGCGGCTACGTCCACGTAGAAGTCGTTATCGCGTAAAATCCTTAACCTCTTTTTGTGAAGTCGGTTAAAAAGTCTTTCCTCTTCCCAGGGACTCAAAGTAGCTCTACACGAAATTTTATCAAAATCGGTTCAGCGGCTAAAGCGTGAAAGCGTAGCAGGCATACAGACGGACACAGTTATTTTCGCATTTATAATATTATAAATAAATAATAATAAATCTTTATTGACATAAATAGTTACAACAGGTATTTCATTCCCCTGGTCCCCAAACTAGTTGTAAACTGTGTTTTGGGGAACAGCGTCTTCGTTGTGTGTCTGTGGCTTATGTCGGTCTTAAAAAATTGGTACTTCTGTGTGTGTGTGTGTGTGTGTGTGTGTGTGTACACGCGCGTATGTGTGTTCGTGCGCCCGCGCGCGTTTCGAGTGTATGTGCGTGTGTGTTCGGGCATGTGTGTTGTGTGTCGATTTACCTATTTCTAATCATGTTTTCTAGTTCCTCATAGTTGTAGTTTTTTAGCCACTCAATAACAATGTTTTGAAATTTTTTGTTTCTATAGCTGTTTAAATTTCTGTCTACCTTTAGAATTTTGTTGTAGAGTGAAGGTGCAAGTACATTATACTGCCTATGGGCAAAAGTTGTTCTCACATGTGGTACTTTGTATCGGACAATTCTTTTGGCTTTCTCTGATGAGGCTATAGTAAAATGTTTGTGGTATCTTTTCAGCATGTCTAGTACACCTAGCTTTCTTATCGAGAGCACCTGTGTTCTATTGTATACGTCTGAGGTGGGGTGGCGATATGGTAAACGGAAAAGGACCTTTAAGACTGCCCGTTGCGCCCTTTCGACAGCAATCATGTTGGTTTTACATGCTCCTCCCCACGCACAGATGCAGTATCTGGCCAAACACTCACAAATGGCTTGGTATGCTTGGATTAGGATGTCTTCGCTTGCTACATCCCTCAGCTTTTTGAAAATAAAAATAGTTTTTCTTATCCTGCCCGCCACAGTCACGAAATGATCGCTCCAGTCGAGTTTTTCATCAATTATTGTACCTAGGTATTTCGTAGCTTCTGTACGTGTTAATGAAGCACATGCACAACTATTGTGGTTTATGTCGCGATTACACGGAAATGTATGGATTTTCAGTTGAAAATCGACGCCCGGCTTAGTTGAATTTGATATACAGAAACAGATGAACTTTGTTTTGTCAGTATTAAGAGAGAGTAAACTCTCCTCAAGCCAGTGTGTAACCTTAGCCATTTCATTCTCTGCCACTCTGATCACATCGTCCCAAGATTTTTCTCGGAAAAGTAGTACCGTGTCATCTGCAAACATCAAAATCTTCACGTTTTTTTGAATGACGTTACATAAATCGTTGATGTACATTATAAAGAGGGTTGGCGAGAGCGCACTCCCCTGTGGCACCCCGAACGTACACGAGGCACTCTCACTTTCATGTTCGTTCACCTTGACACTCTGGGATCGGTCTGTCAGATAATCTTTAAACCATTCCTGCGCTACGCCACGCACCCCCACATTCTCCAACCTGGTCAGCAGAATTTTTACTGAGATTGTGTCGAAAGCCTTCTGAATGTCTAGAAAGATTGCTGCACATCTCCGCCCGCCGTCCAGGCAGGAAGACACAGACTCGGTGAGTTCCAGAACAGCATCTTCAGTTGATCTTCCCTCTCTGAAGCCAAACTGACTGTCTCTGATTCGTTTGTTCCTTTCTAAAAATGCTACTAGTCTCCTATTCATCACCTTCTCCAAAACTTTTGCTAAAGTCGAGAGTAGGGAGATGGGTCTATAGTTGGTGGGGTTTTCCTTATCCCCTGTTTTGTAAATCGGGCAAACACTAGCTCTTTTAAATATAGAGGGAAAGCTTCCTGTACTCATGCTGAGATTGCAAAGATGGGAGACCGGAGGGGCTATTGCGGCAATATTTTGCTTTAGAATGTCCACAGGAATTTTGTCCACTCCTGGTGCGCTATGGGATCTCAGGCCATACACTATATTAGTGATTTCTTGTGGATCAGTAGGATATAGTGCCATCGAGTCCCTTGGTGAGGTATCTGATCGTGCTAGCAATGCCAGTTCATCTTCGCTTGTATTAGTTCTGTGTAATATCTTTTGTGCTAGCGTTCCTCCAATGGAAGTGAAATGTTCATTAACCGTGTTAAGTGAATCTCTCGGTGTGCTCTTTATTTGTAGAAGTTCTAGTGGGGCAGTATTTTTGGAGTCAAGGTCGCACACTTCTTTTATAACTTGCCAGGTCTGTTTTGTATTTTTAGCACATCTCGCTAATTTTTCCTTGTAATATTGATTTTTTAAGGATTTGATTAGTTTGTTGCAAATATTTCTATAGTTTAAGTACTTTGTTTTAAGATTTATATTACTTGGATCTTTTCTGACTTGTGAATGTAGTCGGTCTTTCCTCCGAATTGATTTTACAACCCCTTTTGAAATCCATGGTTTCAGTGGTTGGTACCGTTTGGGTGTTAAAATTGTTTGCGTGTTGTTTGCAATAGCTGATGTTAGCTTATTTACTAGGGTTTCTGCAGCTGTATTAGCATCATTTGCATTATAGATATCGGACCAAGATTCCTTTGAGATATAACTTTTGATTGCCTCTCTGTTAGTTATTGCTCTCTTGCGAACTAATGGCTTTTTGTGTCGTAGGGCATTTTGAATGAAGAGTAAGACAGGTGAGTGATCAGTGAACGGTTGCTCGAAAACAGCTGTTTTCCAAGTGTTACAGGAGTTTACCATAAAATGGTCCAGGCAATTCTTTAATCTGGTGGGTTTGGTAACTCCTACTTTTAGTCCATACATAGCCATTAGGTTTAGGTAATCAAGTGTCGGGCCTAAATTGAGCTCTAGAGTATTAATATTGATATCTCCAGTAAGTATACAATTTTTGGTTTGAATGTTGCTTAGTATTAGATCAAGAGATTTAATGTAATTGGAGGGGTTATCAAAGCAGGGCGGACGGTATGAACATATAATGGTATAGTCGGATGGGACAGTTACAATCAGGCAGTTACCATCCTCACAAGTAGGCTCACTAGCTTGGGCACCCAAACATTTCCGCGCGTACACCACCACACCATCGTTCTGGTTGATAACATTCTTTGACCAGAACTTGTCGTATCCATTTACGGTGGGCGGTGGATGCTACTCATCTGTCCAACACTCCGTCAGCACGTAAATATCTATGGGAAAATTTAGCGCAGAACAATGAACCAGGAAATGATCAAGATTACAGTTTATACCTCTGATGTTTTGTGTTATCACTAGAAGTGAACCTTTTTTATTTTCATGATAATTAATTGACTGGGAGCAACTTTGAGCATCTCCGACAGAAATGCAATCTACGTGACAGTCTGTATTATCTATCTGGTTTATTATATTATTACAACGATCGAATTTTATAACTTTTGATTTAGGTATGTACACGAATAGGGCACCTTGTCGGTGGTTAAAGGATGCCAGAGAAACCGAAGGAGGCGACAAATAGGTATAATGGTTTTGTCTGTATAACGTAGGCTAAGTTTACAAGTCATAGAGTTATGAGAGTGCACTTGCAGTATATTTATGTAACTTAGGTGGACGCACAAGTGGGTTGTATATAGTGTTGGTCGTAGGGTACATGTTTCTAGTAAGTGAATGTATTTGTATTGCTTTATAATAAATTTGTATTTGGTGACTGATGTAAAGTATAGTATTTTTGTGTTGTAAGTTTTTCTAAAAATAAATAATGTAGTGTAGTAAATTCTGACAAGTACAATTAGAAGCGCTGACAGTCACATTTTTTGTCTTAAAGCAAGTAGACATTGTTCAGACGTAATGAGTAGGTGCTTTTCTCCAAAAGTCTTACGAAGAAAAACGTTGCCATTCGAAGTCCAGCAATACTGGTAGCCATATTGCTTGGCAAATTCCCGCGCCTGATAGAACAATTTCTTGATGCTAACGGGGAGGTGATCGGCTACATAAACAGCTTGCCGTTTGCCAGCTATCTTTATATGTTCTGTGTTAAGTTTATCAACTACAGGCTTATTTCTGTTGTAATCCCGGACAGCTATCATAGTTTTTTGCTTCATTGGCACAGTGTGAAACTCAGCAACTATAGGTCGTGTTGATCCAGGTTTACCCGGAATGCGGTAGATATCTCGGAGGTCCGAGTGGGCGATTTCGACCCCAACAGCCTTTCCGATTTCACAGACAGTTTCTGAGAGGTCAATGGTGGTTTCTTTTTCATAGTATGGTATATTCCTAATTTCTATCCCAGAAGACCTTGTCATGAGCTGGAGATCCTGTACTTTCCTCTCTAATTTTTCAATGCATTGCCGATGTTCCAGGCGTTCTTTTTGTAGTCCATCCAAAACTGCTCTAATTTCCTCGTATTGGTTATTTATAAACGATATGGATTGTACAATTTCGTCGTTAGATTCCTGAATTTTACCCGTTTGTGTTTTCAATTCAGAAATGAATTAGTAGGGAAATTAGTAGGGATAGTAAGTACAGTTCATGTACCTACTTACAACACATGATTTTATTATTTTCGTTGTGTTTTTATTCGTTGTAGTAAATATATCTAGGTATGCCTATAAATTATACTCTGCTTCATTCGCTACTATAATGAATAATAGAACTCCGCTAAAACTTTGCCCGAGTGCTGGGTAATGTATTATGTTGGCTTGTCGACACAAATAACATAACAGCTTAACTTTACCCCGTAGTTGAAGGTTTTTAGTAGTTTAGCTAGAAATTATAAAAACTTCAATCGTTATTTTGATGGCAAAATTTAGATTAGTATCGGTTTATGGCAGTTTCTGTAAAACTAATTTCAAAACCAAATAAAATCTAGTTTTCGATCATGTTAGATCCTGTAGTTTGTTGATACAAAGCTTGTGGGTATAATATTCGAGTCCAACGATTTATGGCTATAATAGTTGTATCTTTCTTTTTATAAACATTGTCACACAACGTCATCTATTCAAAATTAAGTAAATATAATAAGCATGTTCTATAGCCTCTAGATAACCAATAAACATACTTGGAATATTTCTAAATACTCCAAGATATGCACAGAAACCACCAAACCCGTAAAAAGATTTGCAGATTTTGATTCAACCCGGGAATCGATCCCGGTACCACAGTTCTGCAGTCGCATAGCTTATCTCGGAACATCTTGGCAGTCTCGTCATTATATAGAAAGATTCAAATTACGTTTTCTGCGTAAACTTAAAATTAGCAATTTCATCCGGATCCGCTCAGCTCGTTACTTCACAAACTTTTGGATGAACTGAAATTAATATTAATTTCGTAGTGGCTTCAGCAATGAAGAACTTTGTGGTTTGTTGTGCGGTTATGAATCATATGAGTGTATAATTACTCAAGAGTTTGTAAAATAATTAAAGAAATTTTCAAAGTTTGCTTTAACTCAATAACAAGACGAGTGTTTGGATAAGTTTACCATAAAAATGATTTATGACTTCGAAAGGTATCTAATATTATTTATATACTGTATGGAAAATAACATTTGATATGTTATAGGATCAGATCATTATATAAGCAATTAGCTGACCCGCGCAACTTCGTTTGCGTGATAAATGAAGAACCGCTCGACCGATTTTGTGCAAACTTCACATAAACCATCTACTAAATAGTCCGAACAAAGCCTAAACGTTTGGTTTGGATAGGTGAGCCCGTTCTTGAGTTATAAAATTACAACGAAAAGTGGCATTGATTTTTATATATATATAGATAGAAGATGTCTTTTAGAATGTAATTTTAGATGTAGGTATTACATAAAGATTAAAAAAGATATTATAAAAAGATCAAGACGGAATATGAGAGTGACACCCAATCGCTAGATATGCCATGACTTTCCCCCAAACGGGCGATGTCAATTTGGCTAGCTTAATAAAAAAAAACAAAAATAAAAGGATAAACATCTTAGGTTACGGTTTCTATTTAATATGAAATCATCATAAATTTATATCTATAATAAAACTTTCTAGCTCAACTTTTAAAAGCGCAATTTTAAATTTATTGTACAGTTTGAAAATTTTAACGAGTTAACTTTTAGATTTTGTGGACTATACCAGCCGTCTGTTAGAAATTTATCGGCGCCAATTCACACCTCTGTTCAGACTTACCACTAAATTGAGTTTTAAATTTAAGGTTCCGAGCTAACAAGTTTCGAAAACTGCAAAATGTATACCAAAGAGTTTATTTCAAATATCATCTCATGAAGTATTAAATTGGTTTGATAACGTGTTGAACTTTCTTATCTACAGTCATATGACGTGTAAAGACTACTACTTAGTCTTTACACATTTGCTACAGTTGGACATATCGGCTAAAACTGCACACTCCACTCACCTACAAAATAATACCCAAGTAATGACACGACACATACAAACTTACAATATAAAAACACAATACAATAATAGTACATTATGATACAAGTTCGGTAAGTTGATAATTACAGCCGAGGCAATATTGCTAGCCCGAGCCGCAGGCGAGGGCTACAAAAAAGCAGAGGCTGTAATTATCAAAGCGAACGTGTGTCATACGACGTTTTATAACATATTTGCGAGGAAACAAGGAAATAAATAAAACGGGGACATTCATAAACTAACAAAAAAACGTAGCAAAAAAATAGCGATAATAAAGCGCGCGGAATTTTACTTGTTCACAACGCTTTCTTTTTTTCTTATTTCTTAAGAGGCAAAGGCACAAAAACAGCCAGTATTATTAATAAAGTAAATTAATATTGTTTGTATTGGTTTCACATAAATGGTTGTAATTTATTGTCAAAATTAATTAAATTAAACAATTACATGTTTATTTTATTATATTTTATCTCCCAAAGTTAATTTTATTCATAAAATGTTCACCACTTTTCTGACATAAAAACTCTTTGCTAAGATTTAAAAAGGAACCGTTCGTTTTAGACGCAATCGTCCGTTTTACTTTACATTACCGGACTAGGCCGTAATGAGATACATTACGTTAGTGAAATGGGTCAAATAAGAGACTCTTTACGAGCAAATGTGTTATAAATGTCTTTAAATAGACATTGAGTACAAAGGGCTTAGCTACCTTCACTGTCCATTTATTACTACAAATTGTAAACCTCTTTTCTACCTCAACAAGCCATTAATAATACTGCATTCTGTCTTGGAATATTTTAGTATTTCTTGTGCACCAAGAAGACGGACACTTTGGCACCTCATACATATCATACGTAGTTCATTATTAACGGGAACCAGACCACCCTGTGGCGTTGTCTGTCATCACTGCCCGCCATTTTATGCTATTCTGAACGCGTACACAGCTCAACTCATTCTTAATTTATGACTTCAGTTGATTTTTAAATTACAGATTTGAATTGCATGTGCACTGAATTTTAACTTAGCTTATTGCTTAAATAAGATCAATGTTAGAATAAAAATAGCAGCTCAAAATCAACCACAAAAATTACAACGGTTATATTTTATGGCAAAAAATGCGCCGTAGTTTTTTTTATTTGAGAGCTTTTACGGCATATGGTAGCGATTTTGTGGCCCACTTGACTCGTTTTTGAACAAGTGGTAAAGGTCTACCTGTAGATACAGCTAAATTTATCTCTCCATCAGTTATGTTCATGGCTGATTTGGAATAAGGTGAATTGTATTTGGAAAAAATCGCTGATAGAAGTATGCACCACCCCTAACTTTATTGCTTATAGACGATTATAGATTGATATCAAATCCGATCGGCATGTTTGCAGCTATTAGCCCTCTTTGTAAATAGTTTCTATACGTCATTTACGTTGTTTGCACAATTAGCGTCCCCTCTTGCAAGTATATCTAAAGTTGCTGTATCAGCACGTTCTGTCCTCCGCAGATCACTATGTCCTTTGTCACAAATTGTTTTGTTAAGATATTTAGCGCAACAACGCCGTGTGTAGCTGATTGCCTTAGCGATGCCACATGGCGTTCGGAGGAATTGATTGAAAATCTTTGCTTGCCATAAAGTTTATCCTTTTTTTTGTAAACCACTAAACTTGTTCAAACAGTCCACTAGTAAATGCAAAGCCATTGTGCCGTGTTGAAATAAAATACTTACAGCAAATTACATCGTAAATCAGGTATTTACCGACTTGGAGCTGACTTGTCGAGCAGGTAAGTTCCGCGAATTTAACTAACAATAAGCTGTTAATCCTTATTCGAAGGAATTTGACACGTCGTCGGCATCGAATCATGGAACCTTCATTTTGAATTCGCTTCGATTAGGCACGTTTTTGCCCATTCCACGTAGAGCACGCTTGCTCCCCAATGTTTGTTATTGTAACGAATGCCCAAACACAACGTTTGTTTTGGCTGGAAAGAACAAAGACCTTTAGTTTTTTCTTGACGTGAGGTACTTTAAAAATCCCTTGAAGTTTTACAGTGTGAGTACTTGCAAGCTGAACGTGGCTTATTTTCACATAACGCTAAAATTTATATGCACTTTTGATGTCTTGCACTATTATGAAGTTCAGTCTAAAATAGGATATCTCCGTATCTTTGTTTTCTTCTTCAATCAACACAACGATGATGAAATCCTTATTGTTTGATTTTATCAAATTTGTGATTACTAGAAATATAACGGAAACTACAAATTTTAGAAGTTTATTGATGAACATGGCAATAGGCTCACCACCTGTTACGTGGGACATAAAACTATAAGGTGAAATGTGGGCGTATACTATGCCTTTGCCTACCCCTTCGGGGATAATGGCGTGACTATATGTATGTATGTGTGTATGTATTGATGAAGCCATTTACGTCGCAGCGTCTTATTGAAAAACGACACATACTGATCCACAATATTGCAGTATTCAATGTGTGCAGCTATCTAGCTGCCCATCTATCTAGCAATTCCCAAAGTGCCTTAATCAATGGTATAAATAATTATTTACATCCCTTGTCGCATGCGCCATCAAGCACACTCCAGTCTATAACACATTTTTGAAGTTTTTATCCAGTTAAAAGAACATTTAAATATTCTTCAGCTAATAGAGCAAACAGGATAAACAAACTTGGAACTGTTTCTCTAGATAGAGAGCGAAATTCCTTCGTCGTGTTGGGGTGTCGGTGGATTGTCAAAACTTTTGATTTATGTGCATTTTGATGGTTCTTCGGAGTTTGAAAGATAAACCTTTCAAGTAATGTAAAGTTTTATTTATAGGAAATAGATCAAATTTGTATGTTTTGTTGGTCGTAAACAATGTAAATTTGCTACCTTCTTTACTTTACTTTTCACCGTTTTAATAAGGTAGACGTTCTCTAGCAACGCACAATATTGATTTACTCATACAGCTAAAATTTCACACTTAAAAAGATTCATGAATTTAATAAGTGACAGACAGACAGAGATTAAATATGTTTAATTTTAATTACCTACTTATAATTTAGTTATCTTCTGATGATTGCAGTAAACACATCTTTTTTTGAGATTTCGTCTTTTTCAGAGAGCTATTATATGTTGTCTTACATATAATATGTAAGACAACATGCTGACGCAAAACGAAGTTGCTCAAGTCAGCTAGTTTTAGACAAGAATGAAAAAGTACCTAACTTTTTCTTTTATTAAAGTTGTATTGTTGCAAATTAAAGAAGTCGGTTCGCGAAACCTTACTACTGTTTCTATTGCGAGATTGACCTTTACTATGGTTTCACAATGTTGCCAGTATTGCTTTGTTCGTTTCATTTCATATTATGCACGAGCTTACGTGAACCGTCGCGTTGATATGTTTATTTCATTGTGCATTTATGTTTTTGACATATACTGGATTTGATATTATTATGGTTTTATTTTGACATATACTGGATTTGACTGCCTCTGTAGCGCAGTCGGTAGTGATACCGCTTGCGGCGCTGGAGGTCGTGGGTTCGATTCCCACCGGAGACAAATATTTGTGTGACCCATTAATGGTTGTCTCAAGAGTCTGGGTGTTTCTGTGTATAATATGTATGTATTTAAAAGTATATAAGTATTAATATCCGTGGTCTGATACCCATAACACAAGCAGGTTATTCCTAGCTTACTTTGGGATCAGATAGCGTTGTGTGAGATGTCCGTGAATATTTATTTTATTTTTTATTTTAAAAACAAACTACTTTTAAATGACTCATGTTTAAACTAAGCACACTTGTCGACTATGATGAGATAATTATAGCGTTATTATTATGACCACTGCACTTTCTGGAATAGGTAATTGATTTAACTACATTTTAAGTTATACACGTCTAATGTTAAATGAATAATTTATGAATGAGTACCAGAATATTATCTGATATTATCACATCGATATGTAAATAATTAACATCTTGCAACATATTATGCATATGTTACATGAACCGATTGAAGCGTGGATTAATAAATTTATAGGATATGTTGAATACTGTGACAAAAAAGTTGTATGATTTAAACAATAAATTTACTATAGTCTCTTGTGGCTTTCTCTAAAAATTTAAGCACCACCATTGTAATGTCTTAATAATGTTTTACCTTCTGAGATAACCATGACAGATTTACTCTAAAGCGAAACTAAAGATTAAGATACAAAATCTCGCGGAGTACAAATTTTACAAAAGATTGAAGATAAGCACCAAGACCTTTCACTACAGTTAGTTTGATACACTTTCTCCAAAAAATCAATTTGTAGCGATCGCCGGGGCTCCACGAGACAATGATGGGGTAGCTTTTGTCGATTACTGCCGAAGAATGCCAAAACATGGCAAAGCTGATTGTAATCTTGATAACCAAACTTTGCAAGTACCTGTATAGAAAGTTAAGTCTTTTGTTTTAATAAAGATTAACAAAATAGATTAGGTTGACTCTTAATGTGATTAAAATGTTCAGGAAGTATTTTGGTAAAGCATCTACATAATTAAATTTATTTGCCTTACAACTTTTGAATCTGTTATCACATCATGGTGCTTATTGAGACATGTATACATATTATGTTACGTATCTTTATTTATTACACAGTTAAATTATTCCAATCGATGACCTAAGTAAAACAGTAGGTGATACAAAAATACTTTTGCAATTTCGATATCCTTAAGTGCATATTATTATGATATTTCGGATTGCAAGTATGTTGGTTTGTTCGTATTTCGTCTAAAGAACGAAGTGGATAAAAATTAAAAACTTTCAGTCGGGAGAGTTACTTATTAATATGCTGGTTTTTATCCCGAAAATATACCCTATTTCTGCTCAAAATATTATTTTTGACATAATTAAATCTTATGAAAGCGGAACCACGAATTTATTTAATATTTAATAACGTAACCCTCTTCTAAGACTGTCCTATTTCTTTTATTCAATTTAAATACTTGTAGCGTAAAACGTAGATTTGCTATATTCTCTTTGCCAAAGTAATAAGTACCTAAAAGGAAATTAGAGACATTGGAAAACTCAAAACGATCGATACAAGTGCTGTTTCTTAGTCAGGAGTTTAAATTAATTACTTTGTAACTTTACTGGTACAAATTAATACTTATACTATGTTAGAAATCGTTTGATATGAAAGATGCATTTTGACAACAAATGTGAAATTGACGGGGAATACTAGCTTGAACACTGGTAGGTCGCATAATCTATTCTGTGCTACCTAGTATCTAATAGTAAACTACGTGATACTAGTTACAACCAACAACAACAAAGCCTTTCCTAAAACAGAGGAAATTGCATCGCGCCAATCCTATTTCAATGCAATGTCAAATTTACATACACCACCGCCTCACGGGCTGCCTAGTTCATTTGACTGGACACAGATAGCTATGCGATCTCATTCTACGAAAAAAGGTTATTTACGCTTCATCAGAAGTCCGGAATCTGGGATCCGATTAAGATTGGCGTACGATTGGGTAACATCGTTTATCAAAGTTAATTGATCTTTCGGAGAAAGGTTTGCTCTAAATAGTGCAGCGTTTAGTCAGAACTTGAATCTATTGTTTGTTTGATCTGGTTTAATCTAAGAGAAAATGTAAATTCTACACAATTAAAAATTACGTAAAGATAGAAAGTTCAATGGTCTCCGATAAAACTTATTAACAAAGACGTCAATGAATCTTAAATAACTAATAGAAAGTTAATATACTTATTGCTAGTTCTATAACATGAAGCGTAAACAAAGCTCTAGTTTACGGTTCAATAATTTAAAATAGTCTACACTTTTTACGAACTATGAACAAAAAATTGCTTCAACGTGTCAAATTAGCTTCATCTTTATTAAACCATCCCAAAGCTCTCTCAACTGAATCCCATATTTCGTCTTGACAACTTCATAACAGTTTAATTTAACGCATATTAGCTACACGATGAATATTATTGCTCTTGACCGCTGCAGATGGAACAAAAAACATAATGTGTTTTTCTATTAAGTTCATCTTGGGTGGTAGAGGCGAATGTGGAGTGAGTGGTTTTCCATAACAGGTCTTCCTGCCGTTCCCCTGTCCTTGCTTTGTAGTCTTTCCTGCCAGTCCCCTCTCGTGTATCACCCTCGCGGTGACACATGCAGAATTTTGATGGGAAGCAGACAAATGAGCAATAAATCAACAACTGTAAGTTAAGATTTGTTTATAATGTTTTTGTTGAGGGTTATCGGTATGAATGAATAATATTTTGTTTGCTTTTATTTCGTCAATAATGAATTTTTTTTTAATAATATTAATATTAATGAGGATTGAATGATTTTTTTTTGTGCAAGAATGTGTGCGTAGCTCTCATGCTACATGAATTTGAAACTAAGTACGACTAAAAGATTATTAGAATTAAACTTATTTTCTTCATATACGAGTATTATTTTGCGGCGTATGTTATACCATTGGATATGTTTTATTAAATTTCCATTAATAAAATAAAATAACAATGAGTATTCATTCAGCCAGCGCTCATGCATCATGTGGTGTGTTAAAACCTTCATCGGTTTTAATTACTTACTATGCAAATATGCAAAATATATCCAATATGAACGCATACGCGCTTTTGGTGTTATTTACAGGCACTCGTAAGAAATGTGCGTAAATAACAATATAGGTAACGTGAGGGTTCCGGACACGGTGATCTATATGCAAATGTTATATTCCGCTTATTATATTTTCCGGACGGGGCGCAGTAAGCCGGGGAAAATATAGCTCGCGGTGCTCCATCAAAATTTATTTAGGGCTCGATGTGAACTTGGTTTTATAACACATTTACACCGCCGGTATCTGCTCTATGAAAAACATGTTTTGCTATGGTTGTTCCAATTTGTTTAAATTGATTGGTGCGGGACCTGGTTGTTTAGATATTATAAAAAATACTCACTGTGTTATTCTTTAAGCAAACCCGGTAATTATGAATTTTGTAATTATTTCACGGACATTTATTACTGAAATGTCCAATTTTGAATCTTCTTTGCTGTTGTTTATTGTACTGCAATTTTACTATTAGGTAGCCTATCATAATTTTTAATTAAATTATTTTGAACTGAGCCAGGTGTTCCGCATATTGAGGGTATTTTTTATTCATTTTATCACAAGACTTCGGATAATACATTTTCTGGTTAATTTTTTTGATTATTCGGCTACTTTAAAATAAAAATGAAGGGTTATTATTTTATAACCACGATAAATAGGCTAGAAATACAAAGTTTAAAACTTTTTCATTGAGCAACTCTACGGGAAAATAAATTGATGAATTTACTGACTTGGAGGGAGGTCTCCAGTGATGTTTTCTTAATTATTTTTCTCTACCTGGTTTTGGTTGTTTTCAACATTCTGACACATTTAATCATGTTCCTCGCGAATTCAGAGAATTCCCAATTATTTAAACGTAAATAACTCAAGACTCTTAAGCAAGCATGTAACCTAATTCCACTCCATTTTCCAAAAGGTATTTAATTTGCCTGCCTGTATTCTACTTATGAAGTAAATGCCCCACATCAAAGACTTCTTGATGTGGTTGCGGACGTAGTACTTTACAGCTCATTTGTGAATCTAAATTGGTTTATACATTTTGCAGAAATACTTATTGGTTATTTAAAATGGGTTGCTAATAAAACAGGTCAGAATTGAACCTGCTTTTGAAAATACTGATTTAATGTAAATGTAAAATTTTATCAGAGAGAATTTAGTATTATAATTATATTTATCATAAAAGGTATACCTACTTTATTTATTCTTTCATATTTCTGTGATAATATTATTATCCGACATTACGGTTTCACTTTTGAAATCTCTGTCAATATTAGGAACCTCAGTTTTCCCATAGTGATGTTGGTCGTAAACCTATTTTTTCATCAAAATTGGAGAGAGTAGCGAAAAATCCTAAATCTATGAATTGGAGCCACATATTTATCATGTGCATGTCTCCATCATCATCATATATGAACGTCGATTCCGGTTACATCCCACACCCTAGTGATAAGCCTGGGGGACCCCAGGCTTATCATTTTAATCAATTCTTGTGGCAGTTCCTCTATTGCATGTATTAGCTACATATCAAAGACTAATGTGCTTATTGAAGTTAATAAATTTCCTTTTGGAATTTGTACTACCCAATAATTTAGACATGTAATGGTAAACGTGCGCTATTTCTTAAACTCATCCTTACCCACCCCTCCGGGACTTCCCTATTCATTTGTGGCATTACTTAAGATGTATTGTCCTGAAATGAGACGTGGAAAGAAAATACAAATGCTTTCCTTTTATTGAGTTTTAGCCAAGTTGTGTTCTACAATTGCATGAAACGTGCGTTTTACGATTGCTAAATGGAGCTTTGTAATTAAAATAAACTGCAGCATCCTTTGGCTTTTAGGTTTATAATTTAAACTCCAAATGTGTTTCATTTGAGGGTTAGAGTACGGATGGGAAGCCATAGCTGCTAAAATGGGTCGTAATATAAACATGAATAAATGAATATTCTGTTTATATAACTTTTAGTTTTTTACATTATCAGTGCGACATCAAGACGTAATGGTAATAATTAAAACAGTATTATTTTTCTCCGAACCAATTTTTTTTTTTAAATGTTTACCATCAGATCTGGATTTATGTAGATACTATTGTGTGTTTGTTATTCTGTAAAGGTCTGTTTCTCAAACCTTTGTATAGTATCAATTGTATTTAAATACATTTATTGTTAAAAATTATAGAGAAACATAATTATTACATATCTATATTTACATTATTACTATCTAAACTAAACCTAAATAAGGCCCCCGTGGCATTGTGCCCAAAAGACTAGCAGCATTTCCCTTTTGAATAGCAATACCTATTCGTTGAGCGAGAAAACTGCCAGCCCTTGGGTCACCAGTTGACTCCACAAGGCGCTTTTTCAAATTCTTGAAAAATTTTTGCGCATTGGGACCCCATGGACCTAGGGTCTCGACACCGACTGGACAAAAACGATACGATGAGTCGAGACCCTTATATTTATTAATTTTAATATTTTCAGCCGCTTCCGCTGCGGCACTGGCTTTTAATTTTGTTTTAGGAAGATGGGACGGGGCTAGAGTGTCAACAGAAGTTGCATCCCACACCAGGACCCGACCCATCTACCACGGTATCAAAGTTATACCATCCGGTCTCTTGCCATCATCCCTGAAAACGCCGTTTGGTTCTAAGAGCGCAGGCACATTGGCGGTGGCAAGAGCACGGCGGAGTAAAGAAGTAAAGTTTGTGTGTTTGTATATTTGTTAAATTGTAAGGGGTAATCTCGGGATCTACTGAACCGATTTTAAAAATTCTTTCCCCAATAGAAAGCTACGTTCTTGAGGAGTGTCATAGGCTATATAGCATCACGCTACAACGAATAGGAGCGGAGCAGTAATAGTAAATGTTTCAAAAACGTGGGAAAAGTTATTCCTTTTGAGAGCTTCGTGGCGTGTGCTGCGTAAATATTTATAGTTATGTAAAAAATATGTACTACAAAATTGTTTCTCTTAAAAAATTCTAAAAAAATTGCGATAGCATGTACCTATCTATCTTTGGGTTGGTGCACAATGGTTTTTTCTACAATAATGCCACGGGATACCTCTTTCATAAACGAAATTGTTCTTAAAAATAATGCAACGGGAATACACGCGACGAGAAACCTTTCTCTCTCTCTCTCTCTCTCTCTCTCTCTCTCTCACGTAGTATTGAATATTAACGACGAGACGCTACGGGAGTAAACGCAACGCGACGGGAGTAAATGCGACGGGAACAGGTAATACTCTCTCTTATGTGGCGTAAACGAAGTTGCGCGGGTCAGCTAGTATTCTATGTAGGTATAATATTTTAATGAGCAAAATATAAATTGTGAGTAAAAACTTAATTTTCACTCACCATTGATTCTCGTTCGTATTATTACTTATTCTGAACGAAAAGCCGCCATGATTATTAATACCTACCTACCTTCATCTGATTAAATATTCCAAATATTTCCGCTTTGATTCCGTGAGGGACGCGAACGTCTAAAAGTATTTTCGGTAAATTTTTCGATCAACATTACTGGTGAATTTTGAAAAGAATTTCTTTTGAGATTTTAGGTAGATTTATTTATGTGACCTGACCTTAAATCATCGGCGAATTTATTAATAACGAAAACCAATGTAAGACCTGTTCGAAAATACATTGTGTTGATTTTTTAAATATTATTTTTAAATCGAAGTGCGTTAAACGGAACTTGTAATTTATTTCTTCTTTGGCTAATATAAAAGTGGTTACCCATCTGTAAAGGCGCGCGATGCTCTGTGCCCAACGTAGCATAGTCCATGTTCTAGAAAAAATAATTATACTTTTTAAGTTCACACGTCTTGCTCGAATTGTGTTTTTTTCTTACATGACAACCTTCTTGGGATAAATCCTACAATTGTCTATGTCGTATCGCAGCCATTTTCTGCGAAATTGTGTAATAAACTTTCGAAAGTTCACTTTAATACTAGTCTACAGATATTGTATATCCCGATCGCTTTAGGTTTGCCGCTGGCATAGAGGCTTGTATACAGGCGTAGTATGGGAGGCGACCGGCAAACTTAGAGTGAACGGGTAATACTATAGATGTTCGTAAATATCATCCAAAGACATTACAATTTATGCAATTACTGAGTAAAATCGATTTTGGTACATTTTATCCGGTCTTATTGTAACGATATCGGTTCAATTGTAATTTGTGGCGGTCTTCAGAAACAGTGTTATTGGTACAGCATTTGTAAAAGATTATATTCTGTATCGAAATACGAAACTGTGTTCAGATTACTAGAGAACGCCCGGGGTTCCAAAAATGTATTTTTGTTCAATTTTCTCATTTTTATTACAATAAACGTATTAATGTACTTATTACGGATACTGGTGTACTCGCTTTGAAATCTGAAACAGAATAATATCCATCAGGTTATGTTATCCCTTTGCTATATTAATTGTAGGATTTTTAAATTTGATTTAATATGAAACTATTGTATTGTTGGTAATTTAGTTTTCTTCTATTTAATCTCTTACGGGACTTCTATTAACAAACATGTATATGTGTGAATAATAGCCACATCGAATTGAAATAGGTATTTACTGAAGGAAGTGCAATATTGTGTCGACATAGAAGTTTCCTATCAGTACCTACGAATTTACGAACTGTATCCAATTTTTTAATGGTACTTCTTAGCGAAACTCTTAAATCAAGCTTCAACGAAACATTTAACCATACGTCCCTCTTGCGATGAGCTTATCTAACTACCCTCAAATAAATCAGGTGGAAAATTGAAATTCAAACATCCCCTGTTCTACTGTGGAGCTTACGGCTAACTTTGATTAACTTGATTCATCCACCTTTTTAATACTAAACCACAAAACTTTGAACACATTTTTTCCTATTGGTAGTTTTGCGAATAGAATCACTTTACTTTTTTAGTAATTTTCTGTAGTTCTCATCCTGGTCTAATTCTTAATTAGATTTATTTTTGAACTCCGGTTCTCATGTGTATCGATATACGATCATGTTATTATTAGATTCGATGTAGTAAATTATATTTTACAATTCCCTTGATATTGCGCATTTCAAACAATCACTGATTTGATTGATGAAATGTGGTTTACAATATTCTTTGTTCTTTTGGAAATGTGTGTCATGAGTATATTATGTTTCTCGAAGTTTGTAGTTCAAAACTTTGTGTCTCTACATCCTGGTTACACGGCTTAATGTTGGTACATTCATTTATTTAAGTTAGATACACTTGGATACAAAGCAAAACTTTTGCTGAGCAACAAAATGTACGCTAGACTTAATCCGCACCAAGAGACTTGTTGTTGGTTTCAAGCAATTTATTGTCTAAAGAAAATAGAGGGAATCGTAAATCAGTGTATTCCACTATTGTGTATTGACACACATAGTTACTACTAGCCATACAATGGCCATACAAGTATTCTACTGGAGCCGAACAAAAGTACGTCTGCATTTCCATTATACGTTAACACACAATTCTATATAGAGATAGCATCGTTGCTTCGTTTATCTATCTCTACGTGTCGATATAAAATAGAATTGCAATGTTTCTATCACGATACAATCGCATAAAAGGCCAAGCGGGTTGATTCTGAGACTTCTTTAGATGAAATTTAGATAAGGTTTCGTCCTCACGCAGCGTGCCTACGGTAAGTAATTGGCTGGGGTAGTCTAGGGGCAGCCTTATCGATACTCGTCAATCGCAATAAAATTCTGCAAATCGTCGGTCGTATGTGATCGGTTATTTGCGCTCACCGATTTATAGATATTGCAGTAATGACTGAGCGCTGTGGTTATTGCATTCGGGATAAGTGCTTTATAGTAAATGCATTTCATTTCGTGAAGTTATTTTTCTTGTGGTTTAATATAACTTTAATACGGGAGATTAAATCAGTTGCACCAGGTACAGCTATAAAATATCGTGTAATATTATCGGCGTAAAATATATTCTAAAATATTTGATGGAGTATAATTTATAATCATTGGTATTCAACAATGCCATAAAACAAATACAACCAAATATCATATTCAACCTTTTAATTGATGAAGGAAATACCCCAAAAGATTACTACTAAAACATAAATGAATTAAGTAACTATGCAAATTAGTTCTCATGTACCAAAGATATCGGTGAACATTAGGTATACAAAAATACATTGATAAGAATGAAATAATTATCTATCTTTTCTATCAGTAGGTGGTTGAGTTTGGAACAGTGTAGATTAAAAAAAGTTGAATGATTCAATAAGTTGATATAATTCAATTTCAACTAGAATACAATACGAAGAAGTTAATTACCAATTAAATAATAGAATGTAATTCAATACAATTACATAATAGTCTTTCATAGGACTCTTTCACTTTCCCATCGCATCTGAGATTGATGTAATTGAATTGTAATAATGTTAATTAACTTTAGCACTTATGCTTTTATAATTTCAATTATGAATTTATTCTTATTTTGTTTTTTTTTTGTTCTAGGTATGGACCACCAACGTTCAAGATTACTCTTAAGAGGCTACAGGTAAAAAACGTAGGTCCATCATCAACGTTAGATTTGCTTTCTTATCTCAAGTGGACACAATTAAGATAAAATTGGCTCTGCATACACATTTTGTGGCATTCAACTCTGCCAAGTGCAAGATTACAATGAAACCTCTCGAGATTTATTTGGCTCATTTAAATTAAAATATTTTTTTCTTAAAAATGAAACTTTTATTCAGTATATCGCTGGTTATCATTTTAGACAAAACATCAACTATTTCGGAATTAACGTTGAGGTACTTAGAGCCTTTTCTCTTATGACGGCAGAAATGTAGTGTATGTAAATTTTATGTTGACTTATTATTTTTGTTACAAAAGGAAGACCTTCTTTTCTTTCATTGTAGGAGTAAAGTTCTTTCTCACTAACTATCTTCACTTTTTAAAGAATAAATTATGTATAGTTTTCGTTACAAAAAATAGTACCCAAAAGTCTCCACAAGTTAAATTCCTGTCTTTAGTAGACCATTAAGAAGGGTTTTGTCTTTTATATTTTGTAGCCGGAACGTCTCATATTTTATTACATTTTATTACCACATTTTTTTACTACCACAAGAGTAATATTACCCACTTTTCTTGACAGTTTACGGTTTTATTTAGCTGGCGAAAACGGTCTACAACGATGTGTAATTGCGGTAGCTGCTCATTAAAGCAGTTGATATTAAAACATATTAGGTCTTTATTAAATTCAGAGTTGAAATTCCCATGTAAATCATATAAGTTGGAATGGGTACGTTCAACCGACGCAGTTTAATCATATGGTATGCATTCACTCTTGAAAAGCAATCTTTCTTTCAAACTGCCGACGACAATGTGAAAGTATGGCGTTTCATATTAAAAGCATTACGTCACACACTTTTTGGTTGGAACTTTATGAAAAATAGTCCTACTCTAAATTACTGGTGTCAAGTGTTGAAAGTGATGATTTACCATTATTACATGCATTTTTTTGGATTCTAATCATTAATAAGATTGAACGTACAGAACATGCTAGATATTTGCAGTAATTTTAGCCAGTTTGGTGTTTACGAAAAATGTCAACTTCTAAGCTGATTCTTGTCAGATCTTGTCTAGTGTCGGCCATACTGAAGATAATCTCAGATTTTTGAAAATAACCGTGATTGTTAGTAGACGATATAGCTGGACAATTGTCCATTATATCTTCTTTCAATCACGGTAAATTAAAATAATTCGGATTAATTAATTCGGATTCTTTTAATTTATACGTATTTACTATTTATACATCCGTAAGTACAGTATTACGAAATCTTACATGCGGGCTTCAAAGCCGGCGTCATTGTAAATAAGTACTTCCATCTACAATCGCTACACGTGTTACTAGCGCGTTATGAAAAAACAATATAACAGTTTTAATGGCCCCTCATATTTCGTGCTCAAAGAAATGTGCGACATTTTTGTCGTTAACCATGTTATAGCTCATATACTTTATGAGTTTTTGAGTTTCTCTCATCTAATTTGTGTGAGTGTCAAGTGTCGTCTTTTTGAGTAGGTACCTACTGATAAACAATGATGTATTCATGTAGCTCAGCTACGTCAAGATTTTCGAATGTTTGAATTTTCTCTATTCATACTGAATGTTTCTTATAAGTTTTTGAACTTTTTGTATACGGAGCTATATTATATACCTACTGCACTGGTAAATTATTTCATACACTTAATTTCTACCTAAGTAAAGTTCTTTACTTAATTTACAGTAAGTAAATCCATTTCATATTTATTAAGCGACAGTGTAGGTAATTTTGAATAAACGTATGGCAGTCTGCCCTATTTTGACATTTATGATTATTGCACTGCTCCCTTGGGAATAACCGAAAGCCAGTATTAACATTTTTCTTTTGTGTTCTTCAAGAAAGTGGTTAGACTTTTAGTACTACAAAATAAAAATATATACTATTAAATTTAACTCTATTGTGTATGCTTTAACACAACCTGACTACTACTTACAAAATTTAATCGTAATTCGCAGTTCTCAAAGAATATCTGCAGTATAATTTAATATTATAGACTTCTTTTTAAAAAAGCAAATTAATTTTCATTTGGGATATTTTCCATTTAATCTCCGGCTAAAACATTTTTTAGCTATGTTCAGCAATAAATTATTTTCTATATTCAGTCACCTATTTCATTGGATAGAAGTAATAGGCATTTTTGTTTATAATGCCTGTATACGCACTTACAGAAATGTAAACAAAAGAGTTTATATTTCAATCATTCACTTCATTAATTTAAGGGCTTCATTAACAGGTTCTTGTTTCTACAATGACGTAACAGGATTCGAAAATAGAACTATAAGTTCTTTGTTTAGAAAAAGACGTTAGTAGACTTCCTTTCCGAACACATTTATATTTTGTAGTCATACATCACAGCAAAAAGTAGGTTTATGTGCATTAATTTTAGGGGCCTACAAATAAAATTTTATGATCCGTTGAAAGAGTCCTTTGTCTCGAATTCTTTTGTCCTGTGTTGTAATAAAAATATATCGACGTGTAGGTTATTTTGTTCCTTAATTATTGCGTTTTATTAATATCTTGCAGTAGGCGACGTGTTTTTGCAAAATTATTAATCTAATCAGTATATTCACAGTATACTGCTAGAACTCTCCCCATCATTTTGCCTCATTTCTTGATACAGTTTGTACACTGTGAAAGCACGAAATCATAAAGCAGGATGTCAATAATGATTTAGTAGGAAACAATATTTATAAACTATAAGCTAGTGCCTGGTTTTTATATTCTTTAAAATTGTAAATAGAGCACCGAAAAGAATAACCCGCTGAGTTTCTTGCCAGTTCTTCTGAGGTGGGTCGCATTGTGAACTAGTGGTAGAGTTTTTCATTTTAAATACAGGACGTTTTACAAGTGCATCTGTATAATGCCAAAGTGAAATAAATATATATTTTGATTTGATTGATTTTGCCCGCGACTATTTTCGCGTGGTTATCATCATCATCATCGTCTGAACCTTTTCCCAACCTAGGCGGGGGCTTTTCAGCCTTACTTCGACGCTGCTAAACATAAATATTCTCCATGAACTACCATCTAACTTCCACAACCAATTCGTGATATCGAAGTGTAATTATGCTAAATTTAGCCTAACTACAAAACTTCTATTACAGTAGTACATTAAAACACTTATAGAATAGAACAGTATCAAAGTATGTAACCAAGTTGGAAATTATTATCCGAATAATAATTTCCAATCCGTTAACGTTGGTAAATTATGGAACTTACCGGTGCCTATAATTTGGTATTAGAACTTTTACTTCTAGTGTAAGTGGCTGAGTGGATTGAAAGGAAATTTATGAAATTACTGTCTTTAAGTCATTATCTGTAACAGTTTCTATCAATACAGTTTTGTTATGTAAGACACTTACACTTACATCGGCATTACAATCGCATTTTGTTATTGCTTGATTAAAAAATGTTACTTACATTCCAGCAGACAATTTTAGACCTTTTAATATTTTTAACATGTTTAAGTTTTATATTTTACGTGATTTTGACAAAATTTTAAATCCTATAACTAAATTAAAAACTGCGCTTACTTATCAAGGGACGATGGCAAAGCAAAAATGGAATCGGATGTTATAACCCCGGTAGCAAATGAAGTGTTCCATTCCAGTTAATTCAATATTTCAATGGTCAAGTGTACTTCATTGTTTAAAAAAAACTATCACTATTAATACTAAAATAAACAAGTTAAATAGAATGTAACGACTCAAAATTTGGTGTGTATTTGTTAAAATTCAGAAAATCAATAAATTTTGTACTTATGTGAACTAAAGACACAAAAGAATTCATTTACTTGATTAATCAACATATACAATGAAATCATATTGAAAAACTTCACTTGTACTGTTCCACAACATTTATTATTGTAATACCTAACCGGTTTCGCCTTTCGGCATTCTCAAAGGCTATTTACTTATTTAGATCATAATTACACTCCGAACGCATAAACAATGACAATTGTTTCAATGTAGGTATACCAACAGACAATGTTGTTAGTTTTCAAATTTACCCCAAAATTTAGGGAGAATGCAAAGTATTAAAATATTTGAAAATTAAATCATTTCCATTCATATTACAATACTTAACTAACTTTAAGGGTTGCCAGTTTACAATTTTTGACTTCTGAAAATTAAATTATTACAATTCCAATTTAAAAATTATTAGTATTGTTAAAGTGTCAATAGTGTTAATTAATATTATTACGGCGTTTTCAGGGACGATGGCAAGAGACCGGATGGTATAACTTTGATACCGTGGGAGATGGGTCGAGTCCTGGAGTGAGATGCAACTTGTGTTGACACTCTAGCCCCGTCCCATCTTCCTAAAACAAAATTAAAAGCCAGTGCAGCAGCGGAAGCGGCTGAAAATATTATAATTAATAAATATAAGGGTCTCGACTCATCGTATCGTTTTTGTCTTAACTTTTTTTGTTTAACATATAAGTGGCTGGAGGCTCAAGAAAACTGAGTCCAATTTCGCAGAGCACCTCCTTACTGAAGGACACAGTTTTGATCGAAAAACTAATTTTAAAGCTTTACATTCCTGTGATAAAGGCAGAAAAATGAACGCTCTTGAGACACTCGAAATAGGTAGACTCTTAAACACTGACCCGAACATTATCCTAAACCAACAATTAGACCTGAACCGTTCACCTTTGCTGCATTATTATAAACAGTGATATGATAATGACATCTACATATGTATAAGATTGAATATTTTGACATTTAATTAATAGGATATTCTGACATTAATTTGATTAGTTAATTTGACATTTAATTGAGTACCTAGATATTTTGACATTTAATTTATTTGTATTAGTTTTACTTGACATGGTTCGATATGACAAATCAAATTGGTGCAGTGTATGACATTTAATCGTTTGGACATTTTGAGTTATTCACATTTAATAATATTAATTAACACTATTGACACTTTAACAATACTAATAATTTTTAAATTTGAATTGTAATAATTTAATTTTCAGAAGTCAAAAATTGTAAACTGGCAACCCTTAAAATTAGTTAAATATTGTAATATGAATGGAAATGATTTAATTTTCAAATATTTAAATGCTTTGCATTCTCCCTAAATTTTGGGGTAAATTTGAAAACTGACAACATTGTCTGTTGGTATACCTACATTGAAACAATTGTCATTGTTTATGCGTTCGGAGTGTAATTATGATCTAAATAAGTAAATAGCCTTTGAGAATGCCGAAAGGCGAAACCGGTTAGGTATTACAATAATAAATGTTGTGGAACAGTACAAGTGAAGTTTTTCAATATGCGTAGCAAGTTCCATTAAGTGCCATCAATCAACAGTATCAATAACAATGAAATCAATTTGGGGTAATGATCATCAAGTTCATAGACAGCGATTTCAAATTAATGGTCAAAAAAATTAACCGTTTTAAAATACGAATAGATAAAAAACCTCATCCAATTTCGCAAACCGATAATGTTTACGGGATTCTTTCTAAAATGAAGTTGTATTTACTAAAAAACTTTAATAAAAGCCGTATCAATAAGTGTATGTGGTTCTGTTACGCGGCAGGGGGTTCTTCGCGACTCCCCGGGGAGCGTGACTCATTCGGGGTTGGAGAACTTTGTTAATGCACTTTACGTCACATAGCTTTATTTGGCTATTTGAAAACATTTCGAGTGGAATAATAGTTTGTAGGAATATCCGTTTCGTTTTATACGTATGAGTAAATTTTAAAGTAAGTACACGAGTTGTATGTGTAAAAATATCTACCCTGGTTGTTTTAAGTAGCTTTTGCGCTTCATCTTAACGTCGTCATATTCCCAGTTTCTTCCAAACCGTGCCTGTTTATAGAGATTAAGCTTTAGTAACGCTGTTTGGCGGCTAGAAGCAAGTACCATTTGAGTTTTTATTTTTCGAATTATTGGCAGCAACTTACTGTCTTTTGACTTTCCAATCCCGAACTCCTGTGCCATCGGCTCGTCCGTTACTCAACAGGTGTTCCACAAGGAGGTAGACTTGGACCCCAAATATCTTGATGGGTCCCCCGTAAACATTGTAGGCTACCTTTTCAATACTTTAGTTTGTAACTAAAAGTACAAGTATAAAAGTTGACAAAATAGCTTAATATAACAAGCATTATGAAATCATTAGCCAGTGAAATTAAATTCATTAGCGAAGCAAAGCAAAGAAAATGACTACAAGAATTTTACTATCATGAAGCGGCCAGTTTCATCTGACTGCCATTCCAAAAAGCTTAATTTTGTTTCAGAAAATGCTTGCTTTTTCCTCAAGATATTGCTCGAGTCTTAATTTGAGTTGATCTTTTCATTTCAGAAGTCGTTTAACAATCTTATAAATAAGTCACTGTCAGATATTAATTTGAATCTTTTCAATTTATATGAGAACTGTAATTTCGCGTTTGAAAAGGGATGACTTAATATTACATTATTAGTTGCTTGGCGTTTTTCTCACAGGTCGTGGCTTATTGCACTGTGAACTAGTTAGATTGATCTGGTTCACAATGCTATAAGATATGACCGCAATCATTACATTATGACCCAGATAATTCTTAATTTCATTTCGTTTCAATTACCTAAAGTCGTCTAATAATTATTATCTATACTTTCGATTATTAAAACATTCAGGTCGCGATTATACCTTCCGCGTTTATGCTTTGGTAGTATAGATATGCTAGATCTTGGCAAGCCATATAATTCATTACGTGATATTCATAGCGTAAGTTAATTTAAAGTAAATAGTTCAGGTCTAGTTGACTTTTTAATGAACTGCAGACGGACCATTAGCAATGTGTATTTTACTTCCCACGGATAAAACAAAAAATAAATAATATTAAAAAAGAGAATTTGATTAATCTTTGGTAACTGTTCATGAAAATTAGCATAAAATTTACGTATTTGTGGAAATGAAATATTATGCTGGAACTAATATTGTGCTTGTATGACATGGAATAGAAATAATACTATTTTGCGTCAAAAGTGTTATGAAATCACTAGAGAAGTAGTATTACAACCTACTTGGAGTCTCCAAGTGGTCGGATCAAAGAGGCGACTATGGCAGACATACTCGTATAATAGATGGTCCTGATGTCTTTTATTATGAAGTTAGCATTTTGAAGACCTTAGTCCAGTATGAAATAGGTTTAAAATGGAAAATCAATTAAATAGCCGGGTGACAAAATACGAGTAGTGTATTGATGTGACAAAACCTTTCCTTGGCTAAAAGATTCACCCAAAATTTATTTTTTATATTCAAATTCTTAAAACATTTTTGAGGCGTATCGACGGAAATCAGATCCTTTTCAGAACACTGCTATTTCCATACGTTGACATGTTATTGAGGAGTTGTTTGAAATGCAAATAGACCGGTCCTCAGGGTCCATTGAAATGTCAATTTGTTTTCTATTGGGGTGGCTTGTGTGGTAACCTCAAGACATATCGCCTTACTATTGTATGTTTTGGACGACGAAAGGCGGATCCCACACTTTCGTTTGCGTACGCTCGCGGGTATATTTGGAGACGGTATTCGTGACTTACATGTGAAAATACCGTGTGTTGCAACCCTTAAATTTATTCATAGATGTATGTGAATAGATAGGAAATAATATTTAGAGAAGGATTGATAAATAATAATTGATTGGAAATTTACGAAACCCTATGCTAGCTAAGGAAAGTTCTTTACATGTAGGTAGTATAACTATTATTTAATCAGTGGTGGTAAGATTAGTTTATAACAAGCGTGATAATATGTACATATTATCACGCTTTTCATAAACTAATCTATGTGAATTAAGTAATTTGCTTCTTCAATAAACTCCTTGACTTGAAAATGAAAATAATTTACAGATAAATATAAAAGTTCTTATTTTACATTTTGTTTTTTTACTCCACACTAAATTCAATATAAAATTTCCAGTGCCACTGGATCAAAAACGATCCCTCTAAAATTCGAACCTTTTGAGTGCACTCAAAATTTTAAGAATTCAATGACAAAAAATTATCGCTCGATTCTGCGGTATCCCCACATCCGGTTTTTATTAGTGGCGGGTATCGAGTGGCTTCCGAAGGGCCTTTGTGATCGATTTGGTCGGAACGCCCATTGTGAGCAAGATGTCACCAGCCTTTGTTACTGAATAGCTGTTGAGCGTTTACTACAATAAGGCAGGCTTTACTGCAAGCTGTTACTGATTTGTTTGACTATTTTGGACATTTTTTGCTGGCTGTTTTTGTGGGCGGTGTAATCGTTTGAAGATTTTGTTTTATCGTGAGTACTTTTGACAGATTTTGGTATAATAGAGCAGTAAATGTAGTTTAGTCAAACAATTAATTGAAATATTATAATCGCTTGGAGTTTACACGAGTTTTTGGTTGGAGGTTGGGGTTTTTATGGCAAAATCTATAATTTCTTTTACAAGTATTTTTAAATATTTTAGTTTGATTAGATGATTAATTTTACCGGGTTGAAGGCCATATTTTCAGCCATACTTCCTTAGGTACCTATTGTGGCTTTTTTAAAATCAAGAACAACAGCAATGACTAAGCCCAGAAAAGTTACACCGAGCAAGAGCATATATTTTGTAAAAAAACAGGAGAAGTTATGACTCTGTAAAAAAAAGGAATCTCCTTCGGTCTCGATCATATTATGCTTCTGGTTATATTCTCGGTGGTTATATAGTCTGGCTATAAGTTAAGAGTTCTTTGACATTTTTGTCATACATTATCATTGGCATATGTGTGAAAAAAAAAGTCTCATAGCACTAAAAATTCACCCTAGTTGCCACGTGATCCGCATAATAAACCACTTCCGATGGCACCTGCCGTCTCTACAGCATTACCATACCGCTCCTTTTGTCAAATGTTACACATTCAAAGTATGTGATGAGCAGTTTGATAATATCTGGAATCATATTTTTATCATCCCTATAGGAACTTTCACACGTAAAAATGAACCTACTGTATATTACAA
Organism: Miltochrista miniata; assembly: GCA_933228765.1. Lineage (NCBI taxonomy): Eukaryota > Metazoa > Arthropoda > Insecta > Lepidoptera > Erebidae > Miltochrista > Miltochrista miniata. The sequence goes on along the minus strand of OW121762.1, from coordinate 19,520,345 downwards.
ACGTGATCCATCTAAAATGTTTGGGAAGGTTCACTGTTGTTATTGAAATGGTATGTCAAGTAAATGGTAAGATAATTTTATTGTGTTTTCGCTAAAGCGAGAATTCTATATCCCCGTTTTAAATAACAATCCAATAAAATCTGTTAAGAACTATTTAATCAAAATAAAACTAAGCAGATTGATCTTTTATTACTAACATTCACAATCTTGAAAGGTATTTTAAAGAAGGCGTTTCAAACAACATAAGAATTCGAACGATCCCCTTTCCAGTCTCAATACTCGAAGCTTTTAAATTGTACGAGAATTCCTGGATTTAACGGATCTTATCGTATCTTAATGACCGTTTTAGACCTTAAAAGCACGTCGTCAAGTGTTTCGACACGTATGTATACAGACAATAAAACAATGAAGTGTAATGGTCGTATAGCAGCAATGCGTTCGTGTGAAAATACCTGACTGGCATGCATTGAAACTATTTCACAGCAAGCCACAGTGTATTTATTCAACTAACATGATACATTTTGTGGAAATCCATGTGTATGGTAACTTTTTATGCTGTGACGCATTTAAGTGAAATCTGTATCCAATGTTAATAAATAACACAAGCAATTTATGATCTCAACAAAATGGGAATGAAAATTCCATCAAGGGAATTTACTAGATAAATAAACTTAAACTTGGGGAAAATTGTATCTATACAATATCTAAACTTGTGAAATGGTTTTCTATGGAATGCTTTCATACCCATTATTCCCGGAAGTGGTGAAAAAACTATGTACCTACCTATGTAGCATAATGTATTAGTCCTTGAAGAACTTTTGGAATAATCTCGAACATTTTATTTGATATCAATTCAAATGTGGAGTTTTTAATGGCCAACTAACTACTTAATGGATTTCATTTTGAACTCGGTTATCGCTGCCCAAATTAATTTGTCGAGGCAATAATGAGCTGATTATTCTTATCATTGAAAATTGAATAGATGTTCCACAAGGGACCCTGGCATCCAACCATATAGCGTAGAGAACTAGGCTCTGGCCCTGGTATTAGAGGATCTAGGATTATAGAAAAAGGAGGCATAGGCTTTATGCTAAAAAGCTAAACAAAATGACAACTGTTCTTATTACCCAATCAGTTGCATCTTCGGGCTTCAAAGTGACATGCTACTGCTGAGACTGCACCGATGAAAGCAAACTTGCCTAATCCTAGCAAATTGTACTGTAAAAACTGTAATGACTACTTAAGAATTTATTTATTCAATCGAGGAAATAAAATAAATAGTAGAATCTGGATTGCTTTTACAATTATTTGAGAAAAGTAGAATAGTTTAAACAAACACAATCAAATAAAGCTCTAGTTTCCTTAGCAGTAATATAAACACAATTCTCCGTCTAAAAGCACTGTAAACAACTTAACAAGTTACAAATTTAAGCGTTCGATTCACAACGTAATAGTAGTTGTGCCAACATATCTTGAATTCGAAGCAAAATCTATTTCAGTGTACACCAAATCTTTTATAATGTAGGTACCTACACAAGTTTTGCAATTATCATGAGGCGAATAACGAGCTTTTACATTCATGTTTAGATTTAAAGCATAGTTCTCAACATACTTTTTAAGATACTTCTACATGAGGTACATTACATTATTAAATAAATAAATAATTTCTTACTTCCGTTCTCTATGAGCGCAGGCTTGAGGGTGACGAAACGAGACATTTTTTCTTCATGTGGAAATCCTCGTACATGTTATGCCGTACTACTACGGTCGCACGCCTAAGACCGGGGATCCTGAATATTCTTTCGCAAATAACCAAACGGAAATGAGCACACAATAGCTGTCACCTTAGCATAACCAGGCTCAAGATAGCTTTAAGACACTTCTCTCTTCTAGATACGGTGACGTGGATAACCAAATAAATAGGAACAGCGGTGATCGTCATCACCAAGGCTAGTGGCCAGGGCAGGACAAGGTTTTCGGGTTCCCCAGTCGAGAGTATTCTACCAAGTTCTTATAGTTCAGTTCGGTTCGCGCCCATCTCGTTGTAAGCTAAAGTAGGGTGAAGCTTCAGTATTATGTATATACTAGCTGAGCCCGCAACTTCGTTTACGTCACATAAGGTGTATGAAAGGAAAGGTATTTCTTCATCAGAGTCATCAAGCAGCGTCTGAAACTGCCCTGTTTGCTTAATCATAAAAGAGCTTAATGATTAAGTCTATTTTAAAACAATTCAGTCCACGCCTTCGGCGCGGACTAAATTGTTTAAAAATAGTCTTAATCATTAAGCTCTTTTATGATTAAGCCAACACGCCAGTTTAGGTTCACTCACATTCAAAGAAACCCCTACAATTAAAATTTTCAAAATATCTGATTCTTAAAAGTGTTATAACTCTTTTATTTCTAAACCGATTTACATAAAACAAACGTTAAATGTTAACTGGAGCAAACCTCAACACAATAAAAAAAACCGCATTGCAATCGGTTGAGCGGTTACTGAGATTAGCGTGCACAACCGTACAGACAAACAGATATACAGACATACAGACATACAGACAAACAGACAAAAATTCTAAAAATCATTGTTTTGGGTTCTATTGCGTTCATAAAGCCCCCTATAATGTTTTTTTTTATTTATCTTCCATGTACAGACAGCGATCCGTTACGATTTTATTATATGTATTGATGATAAAATAGGATTTTATAATAGTTTCATATAAAAATAAAAAAGGTTTTCTGTCTATTTTCTTTTCAATGTTTGCACAAACTATCACAACATTGTTGATATAAAAGGTAAAATAGCTTCAAAAAGTCTTTGTAGAAAAGGTTGATATCAATTTGCAAATCCGCCGCTCAAAGCAAGTTTTTATTGACAAAGAAAGGGCCATTTCATTGTTGTCAGGAAAGAGTAAAAGATTTAGGATATTTTAAGATTGTCCTTTGCTATTTTTCCTTTAAGAGACTTAGTCTAACTTCGACCTTTATTAATTTACTTAAAGAGAAGTTTTTGGCTGATCCTCGCTTGCTACTAACTAAATATAATAATATCTTTTTATTCTACGTTGTGAACAAAACCAAGTCTACGTATGACGTGTGTGTGTATATCTGTGACGTCAGTGGTGGCTGAACGATTAAACCATTTTGATGCGGCGTTTTGTGTGCGAAAGCCGATTTTATCAAGATGGTTCTTAGCTATAATTTTGAAGATCATCATCACACTTCTTAAGTAGAGAACAGTTTTCACGAATATTGACCCGTACCCAGGTTCACGTCGGCGCGAGCTTGTGCAACCCAGTCGACACGTCTCTCATTTTATAATCCTTGTCAGGAAAAATGTGTTGTAAAAAGAAAGTATGGCAAAAGAAAACCCAACACAGTAAAACCACAATGTGTTCCACCAGGGCTGTGTGTGACCTGTCCTTTGGTTGTTCCTGGGACACAGTGACTAGTCATTGCTTAACACTTAAGGTTGTGTCGATCCATGCGAATTTTTCCAAAGACTTTTGTTTTTTCAGCTTTCCATTCGATTGACGAGGGTAACCCTATTACGGATTCAATGAAATTTATTTAAACGTCTCGTTAAGATTCCATCCAGAGCGCGGCGCTGAAGGAAATGTTTTTGTTGTTCATAGCAGCTTCGGAATTAATGATCCGCTTTTGTACAGCCTGATTGCATAGATTACATTAGCCTGATAAAAAAAATCTGATCTCATCAGCAAGGAACTATTAATTCAGTTAGTAACTAAATGACTGAGCTTTTTCAGTCCCTTATTTTAAAGGGCTACATTTTACAGCCGGTTCTTTTTAAATTAATTAAGATGAAAACACAATATTTGGAGAAGATTTTTTATCAAATTACTAGCGATATGTTTTGTGTATACCAAATTTGATAATACTTTTCTGTCTTTTTTCCTATGAAACGTACAAGGGATATTATCAATTTTAACGTTTAATTTATCAAGAACATTAAAATTAATAAGATCCCTTGTACGCTTTATTAAAGTACCTACCTATCAGCTAAGATATTGCAATAATATAATTATTGTACACAAGCTGTGTGTAAATTTTATATTCTATGCTTTGCTTTTTTTTTATTTTCCAACGAAACTGGATTGCAAGCTAGCAAAGGCAATGAACTTGTAATACTGATAGAATTGTTTACATTGCACACGGTGCTTGGGTGTGGGAAACATGCAGCTATTTCTGCGCACAGGTTATTTTCAACGCACGGCCGCGTATATTGCAGAAATTATCCTTGAACTTTATACTTGTTAACCTGTTAGCAAGCGCCGTCAGATGGATTTACCTTTAGTTTTTTTTAATGAAAGAAGTAGTTGACCGAGCGAGCGAAGCGAACAGGTTTCGTCAAGAGTTTTTTTTTGATAGGGGGAAAAACGGGTGAGAAAAGGGGTGAAGATTATTGCCACGTTATTTATGAACGAATCTTGACTATTTCTGCCTAAGACTTAAAGAACATGATTCCTCTCAAGTTGTCTTTTTTGACTGGGTTCTCGCGAGGTCTACTCTTCGCAGAAGTACTAGCATAATTAAAAGCGTTTAATATTTTTACAGTTTTGGTACTTTTAGGATTTTTATGAACTTTGAAATAGCATCTGTTTCTCCAAGCCACTTATACAGCTGCAAAACTAAAAGAAGTCGTTGTAAACATTGCAAATAACCACCAGTGTTTAGAGAAACGTTTTCTGTTTACATTCGCACAGTAAGCTTTAAAGCGTGTTTACATTACTTGACAGACTTTATTTACTCTTAAAAAGGTTGAAGCTGTATGTAGGTCAAAGAATTTTATGGCGACATAAAATGTTCAATCATTGACTCTGGCTGACGGATGGCTTGATTACAAATGGCTGATGGTGACCTAGAAAAGAAAATACGTTGAATTTTAAATTTGAACTGTAGAACCAACCAATTTGTGAGCTAGATCCAATCATTGACGTCAAAGATTTATAGTTTAAACCCGCTCCTGTTCTCTTCACTTTGAAATTGCGAACTATAAAGCTAAGCTAAACTCACTAGACCGATGAAACTAGCTTCCATGTGAACCGAGATAGATTCGCTTGTTAAGTTTGCTAATACATACAAGATGTGCTAAGAAAAGGGTAGAATCGGAACTCGTTATAGTTCAGATATACTAAGAAAATCAACGTTTCACTCTCATTTTGCCTTTTCAACAAAGCGATAAAAAGTTTCTTTTGACTCTCAATAAAATTGATAACATTCGATATAGAATCATATCGAACGTCAAAAGAATATTTTTTTACCGTATAAGCAAAATTCATAGCTATATAGTCATGACACGCAATATTACAATTCTATACCAAAATCGTGTTGTTCGATTTCTCACAAATACTTATTTTCATAAAGATTTTCACATACATACTTTCTTTAGAAATTATTCACGTAGCTTTCTTGCACGTCTTGTCATTCACCTGTCTAGTCTGTCTGATGTCTATATTGCATTAATGAGTATAAACCAAAGGTTATTAATGGACCTCTACATACATAAGTCGTGAAGTAGACACAGTTAACAATAATAGGTATAATATTAACATGAAAAATAAAACCTGAGGTAGGTATCTCTCACGATCGTATCCACCACAGCAAAGCTAATGCTCACATAGACATTGATGATTAAAAACCATTCTGTTACGTTTCCACCGGTGAAGGAACCATTTGTATCGTCTATGGACCCCGAGGAAGGATCTTAAGACCTCCATTGACAACATTACTTGATTCAAAATCCATCCAATCATGATCTCAATATGTGCCATTTCTATTCAGTATTTGGAAACAGTTCTTTGAAATGTAGAAAGAAGTGAATAGGTATTTATATGCAAACGGTGAGTTCTATTTTTTTTTGCATTAATAGAGATCTCTTTATAATTTCTTTGCTGATCCCGGTGGCGAGTGAAAGACGTAGAGTATGTTATCAGCTTGGCAGGCCGTAAGGGACCGTAAGGAGAGTTCAGGGTTTAGTGGAGCAATACTAGCAGCGTAGGTAAGCCTCCCTTACGACATCTTATACTCCCTGGTTGGGTTGAGGCTATAGACGGCAGTCGCGTTGTATAAATCTAAACATTAAACCATTAGTACCTACCTAACCATTAACAATACCTATTGCCGTAGCCATTCTTCATATTATATTATTTCAATAAAAATAAATGGCTTAGACGAATAAGAGGCTGAGCCCACTTGCCGGTACTAACGTTCAAATGTTGATAAATAAAGCTCGTTTATGAGGCTAAAAGTTTCTGCGTGCGTATAATATCACCAAAACCAAATGCGTTTATTAACGTTCATATTTCGTAGGTATTCCCAACAGTGCTGCTGCCAATGTCTATTGTCCCATTCGAATGATGACAATATTTGATATCACGAAATGTTTCAGGCCAGATAATGATATTGACGTTATTAAAATTGTAAATGTTTATTTAAACAAGCCCTTTATTTTTGTTAATGTCAAAATAACAAAATTACATTATTCTGCTAAATCAGGTGATAATACAATAATTTGATATTGAAATTAACCCAACAGATCTTGGCTACAACTGCAGCGTCGCCTAGGGGGTTCGGGTTATGTCCCGCGTTTTTGGGGGTTGTTCGGGTGATATTCCACTTCTTAGGGCGCGTGGCGTGCGTGAATCTTTCACGTCAAGCTGACGTCTTTGACCTGCTTCTGGAAGGACAGTAAGCATCCCCTTCACCCTCCTCAGGTCCACGGTCATGGAGGCCGATATTCTTTTATATATCTATGGTTCGTGAGGTTATCGGAAGTTACACTCCCCTACTATTATCTAATTTTCTATCCTTCTCTAATTTTATTCTTTTCCCTTCACTTCCACGGGTCATAAAATTCTATTTTGTACCCAGCACGAGACCACTGTGAATCGTTATCGTCTAATAGCAATAATGATCCGATTGCGTAAAACCAAAAAGGTTATTTTTACGGTTCACCTGATAGAAATTAGTCACTGTTGTCTATGGACGATTTGCTTTCCCAAATTAGCACTCGGGTTGCATTTGAAATATAAAGTCCCCTTAGAAACAGCCATAATACACGTTTCGATATACACGAGGAAATCATGGCACTTTCTTCCATAACTGAAGCCTCTACTAGAATACATAATATGGAAATACACGTTTCGGTAAACACTAGGAAATCATGGCACTTTGTTCCATAACTTAAGCCTTTTATTCTACTAGAATACCTAATATGGAAAATTTGTCGAACAATGATACAATATCATTCACAAACAATAAACTAATTCTATAGATAATAATTAATATTGATGTTCATACTTCACATTCGAAACAGAATTAAGTACGATCTACTAACATGCGTGTCTAACGCTTGGATTATTACGCATATTAATTACTTACGAGCATACCGACTTCACATAAGGTATTTGTTGACGAAGAGATAAAATACAGATTCATAGCACTTAGGTATCTGAAACATAGTTTTGGAAAATGGATGACATCTGCTCGTGATTTAATAAAAATATCACAATGATTGCCTCGGCCAATCTTCAGAGTTTTTTTAGAGATCTGTACCAAGAGAGTGAAAACGGGACCCAATTACTGACATTTCGCTGTCTAAAAAATATGTTGTTCATATGTTTTACAGATGATGTATAAATATAATGTTGCTGCAATAACAGCAAATACGAAAACCATTTAAAATTAAGCAATAATTAAGGGGACCTCCCATACAACAAAACATGATTTATGTCATGTTTAGGTACACAACCCTCGGCACGCGAGTCCGACTCGCACTTGGCCAGTTTTTTAAGGATTTTTGTAATGGACAGTAATCGTGAGAGTATAGTAATAAATCTAGTACATCTATTAGTAATGAAAGTAAAATGAATATTTCGTAACTTTGTCCGGATAATTGGCTAAAAATTTTCTTGTTATTGCAAAACGGACCGCGAATTACCAGCTCAGTCGTGATCGTGACATTGCTGTGCCAATCAATTTGTATTGCCCTCTTTCCGTTTTGTAGTTGATTAAGACTAATCTATTTAGAATCAGTCTGTCTGAGCATGCAATACACAAAATAACTGTTAGGTATTGAGACAGTTGGTTGTTTTGCGTGTTGCAAAATTTATTTGCGGCAATTTTTTGGAAGTTTTTTTTTAGTTTACGTAATTTGTGTCAGAATTAGGTTGGCAAATCATAAAAATTATTATACGCTGTATTATAATCACTTAATCACTAAAGAACCATCAGTGTTATTCACAGCCACTAGAAGGTATTGTATAAACATGAAATTTCTAAATTGCTAATTTTGTAGATCAACAAAATGCGATAAAACGCCAAGCAAAAATGGAACCTGTCAAATTTATTTCGACTCTACTTCAGATATTATGCTTCAAAATACACACATAACTATTAACTTAAAAGCAAATATGCAGTTTTATACAATTTTATTAAGTACTATCTCCAATGGTTTTTTCGAACCTTTTCAAAAGTATTTTACCTGTTTCTGTCGAACAGAATGACAGTTTGCACATATCTTTTGAACTTCGTTGACTTTACCAACATGGAGTAATTAAAACCGTTTAATCTATGTATTTGGCCCGCGCGTCCAGCTCTTGTTGAATACTTAAAACTAATTGTATCAAAATGACAAAAAGTAATACTAATTTCTTATTTTATTTCATTACTTTAATAGAACCAACATGTGAGGACAGTTTATCCCAAAGTACATTCGGCGACATGTCACACCAAATATGACTTGATATATTACAGGAAGTTTCAATTGCGGTGCTAAAACCCTTCTGCTCAGATCATTATTATTAATTTATTTACTGTCTTTGTTTGTGGTTCGGTGTATCCGTTGTTTTGTTCTTAAATAGGTTGGGTTTGCAACCCTAGGTTGGGTTTATTTTGTAGAAACAATTGTAAACATACTTCAGAACAAAACTACTGATGGTTATAAAGGTTACACTATGTTAAAATCTTAGGGCACAGTGTTGTTACGTGTTGTAGGTAAGATTAAAATTTTATAGAATTGCACTCATACTATCCAATAACCCATTTAGACTTCGAAAGTTTGATGTTCAACAATTAAGCTTTCGAAAATGTCTACCTAAATGCTTTTGAGTACATTTCATTGATCAACTATCCATTTTATTTTAATCAATATTATTTATTAAACTGATGAAATTTTATTTTTAACCGACTTAGACCTAGATAAATCAAAATACATAATTACTTTGTGCTAAGTAAATTTTATTTTTCAGGATTTCTTGAAAGTCGGTTGTATTTTTATTGAATTTTTTTTAATTAATATTACATATTAAACAGTTTTTTTTGCAGGAGTTAAAGTTATCTTTGTTTGTAAAATAACTTCACCAAATCATTGTTACTTAACATTTTAATCGGTATAGCGGAGGTAGTCGAAAAACTGTATCCAGCAGGTCTTTACAATTTTTGTATTTAACCTATACCATCGATTATTATTTCGTTTATCGTTTACAAAAAAAAAATCAACGAAAAATTCTTGCTCTATTAAATCATTTCACAAGTAAAAAAATTACTAATCTCTATCTCTCCTTATTTGTCCATTCGATTTCGCACGCCAAATTAACTTTAGAAAGCATTCATTCACAGTCTCGCAACTGCTGTTATTTTACAGTTGACAAGTCTTTTTTTACATTTCAATTTCACGTAACATTCAAATGAGTTCGGAAAATAACAATAAGCCTAATGTCGCTGAGTGCTTCGTCCCCTACTTCTGAATAATGGGACAACAAAACGACATCGGGAGAGACTTTTCGTAAAACGATTCTTCTGTAGTTACCCTCCCCTTATTAAATGTAAATAGTTATTGATCCGTTGAGGAGTAAGAAGTAGTAATAAGCAAGTACTGATAAGTGTACCTTCTTATTTTAAGACATCCCCTCTGTAATTTTGAATTATTTATTGATAGTAAAGTTCAGTTTCTTTAGATACACAAAACGCATAGGCACGTCTGTTAATATACGTAACTCGATAATAAGACCCATGTTAAATCTACCAATAACCATCTTTTACAACTTTAAAATCATAAAAAGAAATATTAAAAATAGTTGTTATGATTTTAAACTGTGACTACAAACTGAAACCGTGGCTCTTTAAATCCAAATAATCCCTATCGGAATGTACTTGGCGGGAAGTTTAACTGGTTTCAATTTTGAGATAGTTTTGATTAAGCTCTGCTACAGATAGATAAATACATACTTGTTGCTGGTATTATCTACTGTTAGGTCAATAACGCTAAGGAATAAATCATAAGAGCACGGAATTTTTTCTACAAATATTTTAAGATTTGCCTTCTTACGGCATCTAATGCAATGCCCGAATAATTTAGCCTAATCTTGACCTGTACTGTGCTAAGTTGATGATATACTAGTTATCAATAGGATGGCTATCTAGAAGAAAGAGATAGTAAGGAATAAGATAGCTAAAAGAAAGACATAGTAAGGATATCCCACATAACGTTAAAAATGTATTGCGTACCTCAAATCAGCATGGCAGTCTACTGCTAGATGCCTCTCCCAATTTACGCCACAACACACGATCCTGCCTGCACATTCTACATCCAGTCTCAGCCTTTGCTTTGTCGTCGGTATTGCATATCTACCTCCAGATATTCAACACATTCCCAGAACATATTATGTGACATATAAAAGCTTTGCGAACAGATAGTGAAAGCAATAAAACGCTTCACATTACGGAAGAGGATGTCTGAAGGTGTGGGTAGATCACATACACTACCGAACGTATAACCATCAATGTTGTATAAACAAAGACATTCTATTTACTTCTATGTATTTAACATTTATGTACTTACACACATCCTATTTATATTTATGTTTGTGAAAATGTTTGGATATTTGAATGTTTGTTATTCAATTACGCTCTAATGGCTCGGTTTGAATTTTTTATCCTGGAATCTATACTAATATTCTAAAGAGGAAAAATTAATTTTTTTGTTTGTTTGTTTGTAATGAATAGGCTCCGGAACTACTGAACCAATTTGAAAAATTCTTTCACTGTTCGAAAGCTACACTATTTGCCGGTAACATAGGCTATATTTTATTCCCGTATTTCCACGGGAGCGGGAACTACGCGGGTGAAACCGCGTGACGTCCCCTAGTATATATATATCTATATATTTCTGTACTATGATATAGTCTGGAATAACATAAAGGCTACTTTTACTTTTACGTCGCGAAAACGTTCTTATGGGGAACAAGAACCGAATTTGATGCAGGCAAAGGCATGAACATCATCAAATTTCTTTCCAACAATAGATAGTAGAAGAGTTGTCTGTTTACAAGTCTGTAGATGTGGCTATTAATCTGTTACTCAGGAATAGTAAAGTAAGCTAGTTTAGTCTTGGTAATTATCACTCACATTCAAAAGCGCTAGTATTATAGTGTTCAACATTTAGTGCAGACTGCTCAACATCCATCATATCGACTGTCACAGATGTTTGTGACAAGCATAGTAACATCTATTTAAGGCATGAAGCGATGTAACGTAATATTGTAATCACGTTACAGTAATATGTTATTCGTCCTGTGTAGTTATGATGATAACATTCGGTTACTTAAGTAATTTCTGTCTAATTAGTAATGTTGTTGCTGCCGTATGTTGCCTTTCGATTTCGGAAATTTTGGCTTGTGGAGAAACTGGATCTCACATCAGCCCTAGAAATACAGTTAGCCTCAGGAACAGTTATTTAGGTACATATATGTAGTAGAAATAAATTGTAAAGAAGCTTAAAATTAATTTTGTTGTTAGACAATATTTTGTTATGGAACCATAATATGTCACATAGTTTTGTATAGTATTATTATTCAATTGATAAACGCCATCTTTAGGTAAAAGCTCTGATAGTTTTAGAACAGTACATACCAGGGTCAATACGGATAAACCTGGCATTAAGACTTATTGCCAGGTTTACTCTTATAGACCCGTTAAAACTGTTAGATTAGTAAGAAGTAGAAAGTGTAAACGAACCCTAAATATGAGAGTTGTGAATGTATACTTAGTATGTAAACCCTAAATCGTTAATATACATCCCTTTGCACTCCCATTTTTACTTAGTTTAAAAAGTCGAATCCTTCATCACCTTCATCAGAAAACACGTCAACATAGCTTGTATTTTCAAACCATTATACAATGAAAATCACATTATTCTTTATAAATCATCATAAATTCGTTGTACACATTATGCACTGGCATACAAAGCCGTTACACGCAGCTTGATATGACCTAAGTAGATATTAATGTACCTAGTAGGAATACACGTCTTTTAAATCTCATAGCAATCTGATGTTAGCCACATAGGCAATACGTTTTCATGTCTTCCTAATTGAACATAAAATACAGTGAGAATGAAACATCTCATGAATAAAATATGAGAAATACCTATTATATAAAAGAAAGATAATATTTATGAGATACTTGCGTCGTTATAGTATAAACTTAGATCATCTAACCACAGGATGCGCCTTACTTAAGCATTGTTTTCTGCCATTGCACATGACCATTTGGTCTTTTGGCTTTATGAAAAGCCTGTACATCAGTACATCATTTTATATGATTAAACTAGTACATTACATTGTAGTTGACTGTACAATAACAATTAACACACAACAGCCATTACGCGTTTGTCGATTAATACATTTTTAAATGCAATGAAATTTTATATGTCCTTGTGTTTCCCCCTTCATTTGTATGAAAACTGGCAGAATATTTTTGTATGCGGTGGTTCGCAAAGGCTAGTCCCGTGTTTTATGGTCTAAGAGTATAAACCATCCACTACAAGAAATGAATTGCATTTTTGATCGTTTCCATTCCATTGCACTCTTTGTTAGGGGGATGGTGTTATGTGACTGATGATAGCCATTAGCCGTTGTTTCACTGATTAATATTTGCATTCGTTACGCTTAAAATTTCTTTTGCGTATTTACGAAATGTACTCTGTTTTCATTTCATGTTTCTGGTACAAAAAGGTTACACGTATTTTTATTTTTCATGCAAGTGCGCCAAGAAAAGACGTAACCCTAAAATGTTAGAGAAGTATATTGTTTGTGTTTTATTCCTTTTTTTGTTGGTGTTTGTAATATCAAAGTGTTAAGTAACTTTTCCGTCACGAGTAATAAAGTTATACTTACGTAAATCTTATTCTGATTTGTTATCAACTTAAAAGTCACTGCTAACAATTTACTTTATCTTGTTAGCATTAACTTTACTTAAATATATTAATAAAATAAAATAACTCGAGTTCCAGCGATTATATTGTTATGACTATACTTAAAGATTATATTGTTATGGTTATAAAGATTAATAGTTCAAATGAATATTTTCATTACTTCGTTTGTTTATAATATTTTAATCAGTATCATAATTTATATTACTTATCGTGCCTGTAATTTTATGCATCTGCCGAAACACATGTTCAGAACGACTGCGTTCTGAACATGTACAGTAAAATATACATGTAACATAAAATAATATACATACGCACATAAAAATTGTGTCATCATAAATATTTAAATTTAAAGTACAGTCATCAGTCTAAAAAGTAAACAATTTAAGTTTTGATAAGTATCAAAGTCTTTAATAATGTAGCCAATTCACCACGCCCACAAATTTAAAATTACGGCCTATCCAATAAAACAAACCGTTAAAATCTCCTTGCAGATTATCCACACCTCCTTAAGTGCACAATTTATTGTCCTCAACTTTTTGCAATCGTGGTGATCGTACCGAAAAATCCGACAATCATCGTTGGCTACCCAAACTTATGTCATTAAAAGATTACTTCTTCAGTTGGTTGGGGTAAAAATCTTCTCTGGAGTAGATTTATCTCATTAGTTTAATGGTGCGTCGTCGGCCTCTAGACTTTGTAGAGTATTAAGTCTCGGAACTCGAAGTTTTCGACAGTAAGAATATGAACCCATTTCCAAGATTAACTAACTAAATAATAACAAAATTTGAAAGGAATCTTTGAGGAATCTTCAATGACATAAAATATTCGTCGGAACAAGAACGTTTTGCGTTATTCTAATACGATATTCTTTAACATTCAACATTGTAGGAAGTATTTTAAATGCCTTCAATAATAGTAGTTTATGCAACAGGGGATACAGATTGACAACTTAGGTCTTTAATTTTGTTATTTATTTTACTGACTACGCCAACTTTTGTTCAGGAATTTGCATAATAAAACTTGAAATGTTGAAATAGAAAACATGAAATTTATGATAAAAAATCCAAAATCTAAACAAAAATTCTGTTTACCAGCGGACGTCACTCGGTTTCACCTGCGTAGCCCCGTTGCCGTGGGAATACGGGAATAAAATATGGCCTATGTTAGCCGGGGATAGATATCTTACCAATAGTGAAAGAACTTTCAAATCGGTCCAGGAGTTTCAGAGCTTAGAGTAAATACTCTAAGCTCTGATACTACTGGACTTGAAACTTAGAGTATAAATAAGAAGGTATAGTTATACCTTATTATTTATAATCTAAGTTTCAGAGCCTATTCGATGCAAGCAAACAAACAAACAATCAAATCTTTATGATATAAGAATAGGTGTTAAAGAATATAAATCGTGTCTATGGAGCGTAATATTTCAGCAAGTTCAACTTAACCATAACTCATTTTATCTCAAGCCAACACGATACATTTTAATTCGTGAGTCATTCTGGTCCGCTGGCTACGATGTTAGTGAAGAAATGCATCTGTGGGGGACTCGTGAGCCTTATTGGAAAAGTTTTTAACTAGATTACATTTGATTAGAGAGAGTATCGTGGACTGACACTGCTTTATGGCTCGTGAGAGATGCAAGTAAGTTGTTAGCTAATTCGGAGTTTGATTACTTATTTTATGATGTTGATTAAAGTGAGTTACGAGTCACGTGACAGTATTTTTTCGACCATAAAATATTTAGGTTCGTGAAAAAATACGTTTAAGGTTTTTATGGTTTACGTTTCTGTGCTAGGCATAAAATATTAAAGTGAGTTAGTATTTTTAAGATTGAAATGATGTTACAACAGTTGGTCGAAGTTATTTATATACTCTTGAAACTTAATAATTCAATGTTTAAAGACTTCTTCGAAAAGTACTGGAACAATTTTGAAATAATGTACGATATAATATAGTTATTACCCTACTTCCGGAATCATATTGATGAATTTATTTGGAACTTTCGTCACAGTAATATACGTAGACGGCATTAATGCTTCGCTTATGATCCCTATTGAAGTATAATGTAATCAGATTAAGTGTTGAAATTCAGTGCAGAAAGTGCGAAAAAAATAACACCCACATCACCCTGTAGACCTCGTTGAAGATATAATACTTATTACTATAACAATCACACATCAGAAAAACAAACTATTCCCATGGCAATATACCCAAACAATTCCTTAATTGGATGTCAATCATCACGGTAAATTATACTCCGGATATTACTATAGATCATATTCTCTTTTATAGCCCTATCGAGAATTCATTTTGTTGTATAAACAAATAGTTCGACAACTCCAGTATAATTTGGTCTGCCCTCGTAGTTCTGAAGTCATTCATCACTGACTGCACATTGAAGAAGTCAAGTGTGACGTAGGCACTTTAATAAGCCGTTAGATCTAACTTTACAGTTTGTTGCTAACTGTAGAGCAACAGTTATAACCTTTGTAATGCAATTTGAGCTCAGTCGTGGCTTAATTACATATTATGTAGTGCTAATTTAGGTAGGTCATGTGAAATGTTGTGTTCTTTGCTAGTAATGCGCTACTTCACGGTTAAGTTCATAGTGATGAGCTATAAATCAAAACGTTACTGATATAAAAACCGGGTACTTACTATAAAGCGCTTGTGAGCCCGCGAACTCAGTATTCTGTTAACGGTCATGGATGGGTGACCACCACATGACTACTTTGTGACATTTATTTGCGAGCCGATTTATGGGCGGCTTGAAAAATTTCAACAGCGGGCAGGCATAAAATGCGCCTGTCAATTTCAAGACGGGACTAGGACTTATTACGTGGGACATATTTAAAAGGTGAAATGTGGGCATATATATATAATATGCTTGCGATATTCGGGATAAAAGGCGTGACCATAATTATGTATTTATATACTAACTATGAACATCAATAAAGATTCATCGAACACGGAGAAGGTAATAGTAAAAGATAAGGAATTGCTTAGTCTAATATTATATTTTCGACAATACGACTGCATAGTTGTTTGTCTCATGTTTTTACATTCTAGGAGTGCTGCTATTTGTAAGAAAAAATATGCACTTTACTAAGTTAAAAAGTAAGAAAAAAAATTTAACATTAAGCTCACCAACAAACAAGACTGCTATAATGAATAGTAGCTTTTTATGTATGGCACCGCGAATTTACAATAAATTGCCGAAAACCTGTACCTGCCCATATATCGCAATAAAATAAATTGAATTGTTTTGCTACATCTCAATATGAGACGGGTTCTGATAATAATACACCATTTTTGAAATTCTCAAAAATGGTGTTATATACTCTATCTTACTCACACTGGCTGTTGATGTGAAGTATTTTTCTATGACAGGCTTATAGGTTAGTAAAATAAGTTTTCAAACTGTCTAGCTTACTAAAATTAGTGTAAGAGTATATAATAATACGTGGTAAAATCCCGTTATGCTTACCAAATGTGTTTTCGATATTTTGGCACTGTTGCAAGCGAGGAATATCGGAAACACATAATAACACAAAGTAAATATTCTGATAACTCTAATAATATTCGTAAATGACCATATTAGTGATTGCATTAATAAATTGTACAGGAAAGTAACCTCTAAACTGATATTTAACTTTATGATAAATGGACCTATCCACAAAATTTCTACTGAATACATTAGACACGTCACAATTAAAATAACTTAACTAATAATAAAATACTTTACGAATAATTTTATAAGTAGGTAGACATTTCACAAAATGCACTTGAAAACAAACTTTATTAATAGTTTGGTAGATGAGTAGAACATACTGAAACAAAAGTTCGTGCTAGAGCAAGTTTAGCTTTAAAACCTCTTGCAAATAACAAATAGAACAAAATTCATCCGAAATCCATTCTCTCCAGGCATCCAGTAGTCAGTAATGGCATACGTTCCAAGTCCAAATAACAATAACAGTAAAAGTCCTTAAGTTCACAGCCTCTGCCAGTTTGTTTTAAAAAGCTGTAAGTGAAAAGCTGATAATTCTAAAATCTTTTAAAAAAGTTTTACGGTGTTTAATAGTTCTAGTTTTTTTTTTCGACATTCACACACAACATCATCTAGCCCAAATTAAGCTAATATAAGTTTGTGCTATGGGATCTAGACGACTGATATACATACATACTTATATACTATACATAGAACTACTTCTACTTCTAGTAATCTTCAAATGCTTAGTCGCATACATGCTTTTTAAAAAGTCGATCATTAACATGAATGTCATGTCTCTTAAAGTAAATATTAGGATTTAAATATACATATCAGGTGTCCTACTTCCACCCTTTAATGTTAATAATATTATTATTTTAAATTTAAGACAGTGTATTATGTAGTACCTAATTTGAGCAGCAGAGAAGCAGCTATAGTTTAGGTTCTTATATTCGGCATCCTTAAAGCACTACCATCTTACCTCCCAATCCCAAAAGGGCGCTTAGTCATTGCCTCGCCCGTTGGCCTCGGTCACTTGGGTCTCATAGCTGAAGGTGAAGAAACTATAATTCCTTCAAGCAACTACTTCCCCGCTAGGAGCTTATCTTTACACCACAAACTAAACTAGCATCACAAAGGTAAACACTTTGTATGTGTTCACACCATTCTCTAAGTCTCACGGTTTCGTAGAGATTGCACACAGTGTCGGCGCTTGTGTTAAAGTTGTGGCTGTGTAGTCCGAATCAAATTTTAAGAGAGAATTGTGTAAAAATATCTAATAGATACTTATGGCAGTAATAGTAAATATTATATAATAAAAAACATATCTCTGTCACGCAATTACCTACCTTTTAGTTGACAGATTAAAGACATTATTTTTATAATTAAAACGCAGCACACTACTACACCCCTTGAGGTAGTAAGTTGAGAAAAATTCTTCATCCCAATCAATTTTTGAAATTTGATTCAAATCGAATCAGCCACTTGAGCTGATAAATCAGTAAGGCACAATCAATCAATCTACATATCGCTTTCCACTGTTGGACGTAAGCCCATCTCAATTAGTTTGGGGGACGTAGTGGTCCCACTGTATCATACTGGCGAGACGAGTTGGTATAGGATTTTTTTCAAATTTTTCTTTTCTTTGACATGACCTCGACTGCCAGCAGGTGAACCACTAGTAGGTGATTTTATTTGCATTTATATGGTTGCCTACATTTGAAACCTTCATTCATAAACACATAGATGATTCATGATAATCGCTCTGCGGTTTTCTTTGATACACATACAATAGTTGTGTCAATATCAAAGGCCATAGATATTCAGTTTCTATATCTGTGTTAATTGTAAATCGAGACAAATCAGTGCGGTTTAATTCAATACCCATCGGGTCAGGCTCGGGAATAGCTGGGTATAATTTATTCGTAATGAATCTATTATTATAAGTACTTATCTGTTCTGAAACTGATAATATTGATGTTTCAGTTGAATTGAATATCTGATTGAAAGTACATAGGTATATATAATCACCTTATTCCGTGAAGGGTAGGTAGAAAAATAATCGAGTCTTTTTATCCAAGGTTGCCTGTCAGATATTGCTTTACAGCGATAAGGCCGCCCTTTGTACAACATTTTGTAAAAAAAATTGTAAAACTAGTTTTAACATGATGTACAAATAAAGTTTATTCTGTTTTATTTTGTTATGTTCTATTTTAAGTCTTTATAATGCCTTCTTTTTGTCATATCTCCTGTGAAATTACCTATTAAAATTTATGAACATTTCGTAATATATCCTATTTGTTTATGAATAAAGTGTGTTTCCACGTCAGTCAATGTTTAAAAAATAAGAATAAATTTACACTCGACTTTGAAAACTACTGGAAAAGTATTTCTTCACCACCATGAGACCAAACGGATGACGGTTATCTAACTTGACAATTTGATTTTATTGGTTTATAAAAAGTTACTTGAACTTTTCGCTTGATTAAATCGTAACCGAACAATGCGCCTACATTGACTATTGGAAGTCATCATTAAGTTATTCAGCAGACTATAAATCCTGTGTAAATATTTGGTTATTTCAAACCTTCGATCAATATTCGATCGTAGCTTCAAACTATGGGAATCGTCGTGCATCGGTACAATTTTCATAATAAGGGTTAAATTTTTTTAATTATTTGTAAAGATAAGAATCAAATGATATAGTTCTATTACTCAATGTCGCGCTTGAACAAATATATTACCAAAATTGCCAAACGGCCTGTTCGTATCATATTTAAAATTTCGCGACTTTAAAAGCAGACCCTCTTATTACCAACGGCATCCTGTCTACATTGCCCATAATTTTCGGCCTAAATATCACGCAGGTGCACTTTCCCCATTAGTTGAGGATTATGTTACTGCTTTTATCTCTTTTTCTCTCATACAAACTCTATAGCTATCTCTTTCTCTCTAATGCTAACTGACGAAGTAATCACTAGGAAAAATGTGGTTCTTTTTTGTCTAAGAAGCCGTATTAATGATCAGATTGAGTTACCGCTTACCCCTTTCAGTGCTAACAGCGGTTGAAATGGGTAGGTACTTACTTAGATTTTTTTTTGTTGGAACACTCACTTTGAGTATGGCAATTCACTGTTGGAATAATAATTTGACAAGTGTTTTTTTCTATAGATCATCCTTCCTTACACAACTACCCAAATATAGTGAGAACTGAATTAAATGAAGAAGTTATAATAAAGTATATTTTATAGAATAACGATACCGTATTAACACAACATTGTTAAAGGAAGTGACATGTAGCAAAAGGTACTTAAATGGTCTAAGAGCAAAAGAAATGTAAGTAGTATTATTGCATATCGATGCCAATATAAGCGAATACTTTGAACGTGAATTTTGATACAGAAAAATTATTGTCAAATTTCACGTCTCTGGTATTCGTAATTTTGAGTATTGAAAGGTCTACTGAGCTGAAAAAATTGACAGTTTTACTCCTTTAACGATATGCTTCCTTTGTGCCTACATAAACATGTACTTGTGGGTACGTGAATCACCGTTTGTGCTCGTTATGATTATTAAGATGCCAGACAGATATGCATAAAACAGTTTGTATAATGAATTTAAACAGGATGCCTCTAAACTTTGCTACTTCTAGGTCTGTGTACTCTTTTGTCGAAAATAACTACAAATACAGCATTACTCATACATTTTGGCAATACATTTCATGTTATTAGAAAGTGTTACCGCATAGGTGGATTGAAAATTGTGTATATAGTTGGAA
The DNA here is from genome assembly GCA_933228765.1 of Miltochrista miniata. Taxonomy (NCBI): domain Eukaryota; kingdom Metazoa; phylum Arthropoda; class Insecta; order Lepidoptera; family Erebidae; genus Miltochrista; species Miltochrista miniata. The sequence continues at coordinate 19,499,852 of OW121762.1, read as the reverse complement.
AATAATATTTTACACCTTTTAAGTTTACGATGAGGGGACAAGGGTGTTTCTATCTGTACAATGCATGTTTTTAAGCTATTGCATAGCTTCTATCGCGGGCCTTGCGTGGAGACCGAATCCAGAAATTGTGTCACGAAAACGAATCACACTCTCGGCTACCTTCGGCCACATTCGTGTATCTCGTACTTCATAAATTTTTTGTTTACGTCAGTTATGAACTCTGCAGTCGTTCTAAATTATGTCAAATAATCCAAAAATTGATGCTTGCACCCAGAATCGATCTTGTGCCTTCTGCGTACCGATCCCCGTCTTAACCACTCGACCAAAGTTGAATTAAAAGAGCTGGTCGAATTTAGAGTTCTTAATGTGAAATGACAATTTCGATGCTGTCAATTACATTAGTTGTCAATTTACTTCGTCTAAATAAAAATTCGTGTATAGGTATTCATCATCTATGTACAACAGTGAACTGTACTCGTATAATTTGTGTAAAAAGTGTTTTAAATATGAATAAACAAAGTGCATTTATTAATGAAGAAAGTCACGAAAAATAGTGAAAGAAAATGAGTGAGTACTCTATATAAGTACATACATTTTATTATTATTATCACCAATACAGTATTATTTTTTGTTTTGTTAATTTATATATAATCTATTATATAAAAATAAGTCGGGTTTTCCTTCCTGACGCTATAACTCCAGAACGCACTAACCGATTTCCACGGTTTTGCATTCGTTGGATAGGTCTCGGGCTCCGTGAGGTTTATAGCAAAGAAAATTCAGGAAAAATTTCAACTGAAAAGCGGGAAAATCATTTTTCACATACAGCGCCATCGCGGGCGAAGCTGCGGGCATCAGCTAGTACTGCTATAAAGATAACCAAACCCGGGAGTACGTTCCCATGGGAAGCGGGAAGAAAATTTCACGCTGACGTAGCCGCGAGCGCCATCTATCCCATACCTATGTAACTTTAAACGTGTCATAAAAGTCACAACAATACCATAAATGCATATTTCAAAGAATGTCTATTATTACCATAAAATTTGTAAAAATAGTTTTTAAGTAGATAAGAAGAAACCTAATGTTTTATCTTTTAACTAGCTGACCCTCGCAACTTTGTTTACGTCACACGAGGTCTATGAAATTAGAGGTATTTATTAATCATGCTCATCAAGTAGCGTGTGAATCTGCCCTGTTTGCTTAATCAAAATAGAGCTTAATGGTTAAAGCTATTCCTAAGTATAGAATTTTCCTCAGTAGGTATAAACAATTTACATACAAACACCGGCGTGTTAGAATTTTATTACATGTATCAATGTAGTAGACGTAACGTGATAAAATGACATCAATCAAATGTCATCACTATTCTGAAAAAGAAATTAAAAATAGAGTTCACAAACTGTTTTGAAAATACATACTGTACCTACTTTAGAGGATCGTTATAAAGATAACAGGATAGTTAACAACCATCCATAGAAAATAGATGGTATAATGCTGAATACCGCAAAGAACAATCGGCGCGGCATAGAATGGGGCCTATACTGATATCCTGGAGGATTTAAATGATGCCGATGTCCTGTGCCTGCTGAGGCACACACACGCCGTCATGCATGTCTGCAGGACAACGTGCAGGACAACGAGCAGGATGAGGCAGCGAATGGCTGGACTGAAATTAAAATCGACTGACGCAAGAGATGTGGTGGAGGCACTAATTCACGTACCTCGGGAGTGTCGTGTCAGAAACTGATGGGATAGAAGAGTACCCTACATCATTTCGAGTCTCGCCAAGGCCAGAACAACCTTTACACAGCTGCGCCCGTAGGCAGTTGCGAAAATGGACACGAAGAGTGAAACTCAAAACAAAGAAAACGTTAAAACTGTACTGCTAACTGCTATTCGGATGCGAGACATGGAAGGTCACTAAAGACATTTCGCACCAGCTACCAGCTATAAGTCTTCGTCAAACGCTGCCTCCAATGGATCCTCGGTACATACGGGCCCGAGAACATCACGAACGTAAGACTATTGGAACGCTGCAGTGAGACCCCTATCCACCAACAGATCAAACGTCGGAAGTGTAGCTGCTGCGCTGGATTGGACACACGCTGCAAAGGGACCATGATCACATCATACCAAGGCAAGCCTTACTGAAACTACTGGTAGGGTTTCAAAAACTGTTCGATGGTAAGTAGGTACATTTATTGATAGTGGCTATATGCTACATAACATAATGCTAAGATTAATAGGAGCGGTGCAGCAATGAGGAATGTTTCGAAAACGGAAAACATATAATCGTTATAAGAGTATCCGTTGCGCCTCTGCGTAAATGGTTGAAGTTACATAAAAATAATATATTACAAAATAATTAATCTTCTTAAAAAGTTCTAAAACAAAATACCTATTAAGCTATTGCATAGCTTCTATCGCGGGCCTTGCGTGGAGACCGAATCCAGAAATTGTGTCATGAAAATAAATCACACTCTCAGCTACCTTCAGCCACGCTCGGCCACGTTCGTGTATCTCGCACTTCATATACCAACGTGTACACGTGAGCGTTTGCATAACGTGTACCTATGTATATGAAGTGAAGTAGGGTGAAGTGGGGTGTGCTGAGGTGTGTAGGGTGGGGTGAAGTGAAGTGGGGTGTGGTGAGGTGAATTGGTGTGAGGTGAGGTGGGGTGAGGTTAGGTGGAGTGGAATTTTGGCCTTTTGGACTTTGGCCCTTGGGACTTTTGGACTTTTGGCCTTTTGGACTTTAGGACTTTTGGACTTTAGTACTTTTGGACTTTTGGCCTTTTGGGCTTTTGGACTTTTGGACTTTTGAACTTTTGGAGTTTTGGACTTTTGGACTTTTGGACTTTTGGACTTTTGGACTTTTGGACTTTTGGACTTTTGGGACTTTTGAGACTTTTGGGACTTTTGGGACTATTGGGACTTTTGGGACTTTTGGGACTTTTGGGACTTTTGGGACTTTTCGGTCTTTGAGGACTTTAAGGAAAATAGATGGTATAATGCTGAATACCGCAAAGAACAATCGGCGCGGCATAGAATGGGGCCTATACTGATATCCTGGAGGATTTAAATGATGCCGATGTCCTGTGCCTGCTGAGGCACACACACGCCGTCATGCATGTCTGCAGAACAACGTGCAGGACAATGAGCAGCATGAGGCAGCGAATGGCTGGACTGAAATTAAAATCGACAGACGCAAGAGATGTGGTGGAGGCACTAATTCACGCACCTAGGGAGTGTCGTGTCAGAAACTGATGGGATAGAAGAGTACCCTACATTATTTCGAGTCTCGCCAAGGCCAGAACAACCTTTACACAGCTGCGCCCCGTAGGCAGTTGCGAAAATAGACACGAAGAGTGAAACTCAAAACAAAGTAAACGTTAAAACTGTACTGCTAACTGCTATTCGGATGCGAGACATGGAAGGTCACTAAAGTAAAGACCTTTCGCACCAGCTAGCAGCTATAAGTCTTCGTCAAACGCTGCCTCCAATGGATCCTCGGTACATACGGGCCCGAGAACATCACGAACGTAAGACTATTGGAACGCTGCAGTGAGACCCCTATCCACCAACAGATCAAACGTCGGAAGTGTAGCTGCTGCGCTGGATTGGACACACGCTGCAAAGGAACCATGACCACATCATACCAAGGCAAGCCTTACTGAAACTACTGGTAGGGTTTCAAAAACTGTTCGATAGTAAGTAGGTACATTTATTGATAGTGGCTATAGGCTACATAACATAATGCTAAGATTAACACGTTCAGACCGGCGTGTACCACCGGTGGTGCACGGAGTATTTGCTGACACGGCGAGGTGTACCACCGGTGGCCACGATACACTATACCACAGTATAATTATATACAGTGACTATACTTTCAATATACTAAGAATTTCGTGCCGTTTTGAGAGAAAGAGTTATACTTACCGTCCCCGCCTAGTAAAATTGACCAATTTTCATAGTGCAGCTCAGGAGGTGGACATTATTTCGAAAAGTAAACAAAAATCAAAATTGAAAAATTGTTTTTATAAAAAAATGACAAAATAACGACATAAATTGTACGGAATACAAATTATTTGTGATAAACTACGTTGCGAAAATGTAATCATTAGAAAATAAAATCAAAATTGAAAAAGAAATAAATTAAAATACCATCAGGGATTGTATACAAACAAATTTATTTTGTATGAATTGTATTGAAACAATCCAAACACATTGGTTTTTTACAAGCAGAGCAAAATGTATTAACGCGGTTCGATTTTTTTCTAGCCATAGCCGCATATTAGAGAGAGAGAAAGCATAATATTCATGTCTTATCCTGTCCGTGTTCACCGGTGGCACACGCCGCCTGGCACGACTTTTGGTTCATGGGGCGGTGATGTACCACCGGTGGCCACATGAAGATTTGCGCCGTAGGATATCAAGTACCAACTCATGAGGTGCCGGTCTGAACGTGTTGATAGGAGCGGTGCAGCAATGAGGAAAATTTTTAAAACGGAAAACATTTAATCGTTATAAGAGTATCCGTTGCGCCTCTGCGTAAATGGTTGAAGTTACATAAAAATAATTTATTACAAAATAATTGTTCTTCTTAAAAAGTTCTAAAACAAAATACCTATTAAGCTATTGCATAGCTTCTATCGCGGGCCTTGCGTGGAGACCGAATCCAGAAATTGTGTCATGAAAATAAATCACACTCTCGGCTACCTTCGGCCACGCTCGGCCACGTTCGTGTATCTCGCACTTCGTATACCAACGTGTACACGTGAGCGTTTGCATAACGTGTACCTATGTATATGAAGTGAAGTGGGGTGGGGTGAAGTGAAGTGGGGTGTGGTGAGGTGAATTGGTGTGAGGTGGGTGGGGTGAGGTTAGGTGGAGTGGAATTTTGGCCTTTTGGACTTTGGCCTTTGGGACTTTTGGACTTTTGGCCTTTTGGACTTTAGGACTTTAGGACTTTTGGACTTTTGTACTTTTGTACTTTTGTACTTTTGGACTTTTGGCCTTTTGGGCTTTTGGACTTGGACTTTTGGAATTTGGTTTTTTGGACTTTTGGACACACAGGCCTTAAAATCTTACTTCTTACTAATATTATAAATGCGAAAGTTTGTGAGTGTGGATGTTTGTTACTCTTTCACGCTCAAACCGCTGAACGGATCGGGCTGAAATTTGGTACAGAGATACATTATAGTCTGGAATAACACATAGGCTACCTTTTATCCCGGGAATAACTTCCCGCGGTAACAAATTTTACGCGGGCGAAGCTGCGGGCATCAGCTAGTATTCTTATATAGAAATAATTATACTAGCATAGTTGGTAAAAAATGCTATGTAATAGCTTTACCGCGGCAGTGCCCGAGTGCCACACGTCTTTTTTTTCTTATATTATTATGGAGCACGTCAGCATACATAATTTCTAAGGGTATAATTCATGTTATCTGCATTGCAGAATAGATATATATTGTGATATTTAAGCGCAAACGTGCAAAATCTACGGGTAGTATTTATAACAATTCTTACAATCAAAGATTCAAGTATTTAAACGAGAAAGAAATATAAAAGTAAGAAATTCAACCCATACATTATTTTCAAATATTTATCCGTTGAAGAGAGGTAGTCATGTTGACATTATAGAACTTACTAATTAGAACTTCACCGTGCATAGCTTATTTGTCAGTTCTTCTGAGCACAGTCATCTTAGCTTGTTTTACGTATCAACACGTTTGTATAGCTCAGTCACGTAGAAGGCAACTTTATCTTCTTTCCCTTTGACATTCAAAGCAGAGGGGGCCAACATTTTCGCCTTTTAATTTGAGAAGCAAAATTTTGACAGAGATAACACCCTTGTACGGCTTAATTAACTTTATTAGAATTTATTATTTTGCCGCAGCTACAGTCGTTTTACAAGCTCTTTGTACTGATTACTGCTGCAGATAAACTTTTGGTGGTCAAGCAGTATTATTTTTAACATTAATTTGGTCATTGTCATGGAACATTTTCCATTCCAATTGGGTCCTGGGTCCCAGTAACATGGTAGATGAAGTCAAGTTGAATTCCTTATTGGATAAAATTAAGCTACTTTAGCGCAATATTAACACATAATTTCCCATTATTAAAAACAAAAATATCTTGAAATAGTTCTCCTATAAATATTTACAAATACTGCAATTTATATGCCTCAAGTCTAACGTTATATGAATTTACCAAGTTCAAATTTATATTTAAACGTTTTCCAATATAAGTTTCTATTGGATTGCTTTTGTTTGAATTTATGAGTGCCTGTTACGGAAGCATCTTTTTAAAATTAAACTACCCGGCGTTATACGGTCCACTTCAACTAAACTATTAATGGTTCTAAATTTACAACGCACTTCTAATTTTGAAGTAACTTTCGTTGTGGTTGTATGGTATCGAAATAGCAGTGATGGTTGGTGAAAATAGAGTTAGCGTTAAATGCAACAAATATTATTTGCATTTAGTCCTAGTAGGTGATTGCTAGGTATTCTCAGTCAACCAAATACAATAGTATTTCGACAACCAAAATTTTCTTTGACGATGATTGCATCAACGGTGAAAAGTATCCAATGAATACCTATTCACTGAAATAAGTCATAAAAACTTTTTGGTATCCTGTAGTTTGATTTTTTTTTAAATTTTAAGTAATTTTATTTCAAAAATTAAAACGTTGTGTTTTGAAAGCAGACTTAGTACGCCATTAATACCACAGGCCGTTTAGAATTTTAGCATCAATTTTCTTATTTCTTTTAAGTGGATTAAGCAAATAGCTTTCGTATAAATTGATGGGGCTAGCAGTCAGTAAAATTAAATGTTAGGTACTTGATGTAAAGTGAGTAAGGGGAGCTCTTTGTAAATTCCGAGAGCATATTGCTTTCTTGATTGTTTAAATGCTTTCCCCTTGTTCTAATGCAACACTGTTAATGAGACTGGTTGGTAGGTTAACTCATATTTGACAGTATTTCATATAGAATCAATAAAAAAGATTTAGTAAGAATACGCCTTGATTTCATTAGCTGCATTTTGTCGCATAATGTCGCTTAATCCCTACTAATAAGTAATATAATTATATAATAAGCTAGTAACTGTTGTTCCGTTACACTTATACTTCTGGATTACATAACTGATTCTGATGAAATTTGGATGAAAGGTAGAATAAAACTTAAGTAAGGATGGACTACGTTTTATCCCGGAATAAAATTCCTATCAAATCTGATGCGAGAAAGGCGCATATACATCTGCACAAAAACATAGAACGTTAGTATAACTCGCAATATAAAACTATCAGTAGTCAGTCCCGTAGTTCAACTTGATATACTATCAACATATATTTAGTTCAAACCATCACGTGCGCTCCATCACTTGAAGTCTAAAGACAAAGCCAGTGATTTAATATGGGCTTGTAAGACGCAACATTGTTTGCGAATACTCCAATGGCTGACATTACTCAGTCCTGCGGTTCCTACTCCAGCTTGTTCCCTTGGACAACTGAATTATTTGAACGACATTTTGCATTCTGAGCACGGGGTGAGTTTACTGGTTTTAGAAAAAATAAAAAGAGTTTGGTTGGAAATGCAAGCTTTATTAACTACACTATTGTAATTGATGTACGAGTACCCTGTGATTCGATTTTTTAAGTATAAATATGGGGTAACTTACATTTTTTCCAGCCTAATAGTTCATAATCTGATTGATTTTCAAAAGAAAAAAATACAGAAGCTCATTTTGTCAAAAATACATTACAAAAAGGCTTTGTTGCCCTCAAGACAGTTTGTAGATGCGCATTTACCATTCACTTAAAAGATGCAGCGCAAATATTGGCCTTTAACCTTAGAAATGTTGTATTAATAAATTTATGAAATGTGAGAACTATAATGATAGGTATTTATACCACACTACTTACTTTTCACTCACATTACAAAAAATGATTTTATTTTATCCATATTTACTTATTGAAATATTTTCAAGATTCCGAACTGACAGCCATTGACATTTTATCGGCTTTTAGCCCCTTTTCACACGTACCGGTTGCCGGGAAGCCGGTGCCGGGTACCCAGCGGCGTAGTGTGTGGCCATGTACTATAGCTTTCACACGTACCGGCGTGATTTGCCCGGCAACCGCTTGCATTCGCCGCCTGGTACTTGGTACCCGGCACCGGCTACCCGGCAACCGGTACGTGTGAAAAGGCACTCAACTAAATCCATTTGAGATCGGTTTTCTCCTAGCTCTTTTAAAAACCTGTGTCAAGAACATATAAAATAAAAATGTCTTCTTTTTTCAGGTAAATAAGGCGGTAGTGTCGTCACCGCATCAAGTGAAGTATTAAGCACTTCACTTTGGCAATCGGTTAATCACTTAATCCTGGTACGTGATATGAAGTTAAGACGAGTGATTATTCTTACATTTCATGGAGTAAATTCTTGGGTAAATATAGTGACTTCTATAGGCACCCTTTTAAATAAGCCGAGTGCTATCAAGTGAGATTTAGAAGATAATGTAAACAGATGGTAACCCTTTGTTATTTTGTGTCGGATTTGCGATACATTGAGAGACAAAGTGAATTTGGATTTCTAAGCATTAAAGTTAATATGATATGTGTAAGGAGGCAAGAACTCCCTTGTGTATAGTTTGTTTACCTTATTTTATACACAGATGATCAGAATCTGAGCAGTTGTTGGGTATGTCGGGTAACTGTTACCAAGGTTGAAAGTCGTTAGGTACTTTTTGAGCTAGCTAGTAAGATTTTTGTTAGATCTAATCTAATGCAGTTGCTGCGGGTATTTTGTAAAACTCGTTATTACAATCGTTTAGGTTGTAATTATGAATTACCGCTTACGAAAGTTGTAATGCTAAAACAACCTACGGTAACAAAATTAATGAATTAATAACAGGATTGAAAATAAAGGGTAAAAAGCCATAAAACAGCATTTTACAATATAAAAGTTGAATTTGAATGCAACATATACTATTCTCTACCTAACCATCTTGATGCTGGTACCTAAAACTTTAACTATACTACCTTTTCTACAATTTACGACATCCTCAATAGTAAAATATTACACCTACGACAATGTAAGTGCAACTACGAATATATGTGAGAGGTAAAAGGTTGACCTTTCCGACCACACTGCAATATTTTCGGCAATCCGAATTCACCCCTGGTAACAAAACACTAATATAACGTCAATAAATTACCCTGATAACGCATAGAAACTAACATAAAATTGCCATTCATTTGGCTTAACAATGTGCTGATATTTTTAACTCAACTGTGGTACATACAGACACAATACACATACATACAATAATCATGCCTTTATCCCCGAAAGGGTATATACTGAGACATAAAATATGCCCACATTTCACCTTTTACCGAGGAGACTGGAAAATCATCCGAATGTAGGTACTTACTTGCGACCAGTCTTGTTGCGCGGAGTCAGCGAAGGCGACTTAAAAAAAGGACATTATCTAGTCGGAGAGATCAGACTAGATCATAAGGAGTAGCAGTCCTCACTGGAGGATGCACTCGACCTGCCACCATCATACAGCCCATCTGCTTATAGTTGTCTACTGATTGCAGATAAGCACAGAGAAAAAAAAATACATTTCACGTTATAGTTTTTGTCAAAATCGCAAACCTTTTACTACCCAATTATTCATGGGACGTGCTTCCACTCCCGAGACATCCTTCAGAGGGCTACCCCGGGGTTCCCGGCCGTATGCAGTGGTAGGGCACATTGTGGTTTAGTCGGTGAGAGTCCGGCATGGCGGATTTCCACACGTAAAAAATATACCCAACTCAGAACTGACAAAATACAACTGTGAGAATTTGTGCTAATACTGTCAACATTGCGGCTACGTCATATCCTTTTGCCACAAAAGGAAACAGGTGTGTTTTGTCGACAAACCACAGATGTTAAAATTACGGGACAGATTTTTTGTTTCGTTTTTTGTTAATTTAATTTATAACACGCCTCTGTAGACGCAGTGGTAGTGAGTGTGATTGCTTTGCAAAAGATATCTGTTTAAATTTTGAGATACTTATACGAAATTTGGTGCTGGTATGGAAACTCTAGTTTTCAAAAGAGGTTCCTTATATGATAGTACACCAACACACCCTACAATAGATTTGGTACACGCCTCTGGAGACGCAGTGGTAGTGAGTGTGATTGCTTTGCAAAAGACATCTGTTTAAATTTTGAGATACATATACGAAATTTGGTGCTGGTATGGAAACTCTAGTTTTCAAAAGAGGTTCCTTATATGATAGTACACCAACACACCCTACAATAGATTTGGTACACTGAGGTACATAGGATTAAGTTAAAGTACCTCAAACATAAAAGAAGGTGATCATGCCAAGTGAGCTAAAACAACAAGGAAGAAATATTGCTGAACCAATGTTGTGTCAAAAAGAAGAAGGTAGTTGCTAAACGTAAAGCTGGATTTTGGTGCTTTAGATATCAAACTTGTAAGTGAGCACAGCGGTAATTTATTTTCGAAACAATCCTAGTAGTATATTTTTCTGGAGGACTAGTAGGTATTGCCACACTTTCAAAACATCATTGAATCTGAATATTACGCATACCGCAATACATAGACAATGAATGCATCATCGTACCTATTTTCTCCAACACAAAAAGTTCATAGTACACATCAACAAAACACAGGCCACGTACAGTCTCGTCACGTACTTGGCTATAACGAGGTGGCGCGACAGAAGCGCCCCCGACGCACAGGGCGTCCGTGCCTATGACAAACTTTCCGCTATATTGCATACTCTTCTTTACTTATGTGTTAGTAAATCTACCTTGATACTACGGTACTAGTACGTACGGTATTTTTCTATATTCATGCAGAGAGATACCCGCTATAAGTATGAGAAAAAGGTATGCCATTTACCCCCATAAGGTGTGGATTTTGAGAAACCCTTTCTTATAAAGTGCCTATATTTTAAGGGTAGCTTAGCCTACCTTTAACATTTCAAGTCTATAAGTGTATGGTTTTCAGCTGGGTGTTGACATAATCACCAGTCAGGGTTATTAACATGCTCTGTTCGATGTAAAGGACCAATTTGGAGATGAATAAATTATTGTTCATCATCTTTTCCGTCAAATTTTTATCATCATCATTAAAAGCTAAATTCGCCAAATCAGTGCAGCTGTTCTCGAGATTTACTGGCACTACAACAGCTTCACATTACATTTATATATATGGAAAAAGATATACGCGTGCAGAATTATAGCCATAAGCTAGTACATTGTAAGAATATAGGTTACTAAAGTATCTAGATAGGTTATAAAGTTCATTGATTTACTCATATCAACACATTCATTTACCGAATATGGAACAAGGCTAGAATCGTTGCATCAATTAATGTTCATAAATATTAATTTGTCATCTCCGATTCATTGACGTGTTTCTATGCAAATCTCTTGCCAATGTAATAAGTTTGAGTTGGTAGTTGGAGCTTGTCTGCAATAGTTCCCGTAGTAATTTCAATTTCCCATAAAACATTTCACAGACCCTTGACAAAGTGGAGCTGCATGCTACCAATAACTTACTTCGTTATAAACATACCTACATAAATTATAGTCACGCCTCGAAAGGGGTTGGCAGAGGTATACTATACGTCAACATTTGATCATTCGTTTTAGTCAATCATGATTATCATAGATCGAATCGAATCGAAATGAAGCGCTCGTGGCCCCGCGGACTCAGTGTTCTGTAAACGATCACTGCAGTAAGCAACTTTCACTATGGCCGGTCCATGGATGGGTGACCATCCATGTGATCACTTTGTGACATTTATTTGAGCGTTTCCGTGCTTCGGAAGGCACGTTAAGCCGTTGGTCCCGGTTACCAGTAAAATGGCAGTCGTTAAGCCAAGTTGAAGGCTTTATTTCAACAGCAGGCAGTCACAACCTGCGCCTGTCCATTCAAACACGGCAATACGGCTCACAACGTATTACGTGGGACAAATTATAAAAAGGTGAAACGTGGGTATATAATATGCCTCTGCCTACCCCTTCGGGGATAAAGGCGTGATGATGAACCTAAAAGAATATTATTCTTTTAATCTGATATTCTTTTAGTCAGAGCAAGTATCATCCTAATCTGGCATTAGCTCTTTCAGGCCAGACCGGACAACGCACATACGAACAATTTAATAAAATAAATATTTCCTACATACGAAGAATTAACAGAACAAAATCTGCATGATGTCAAATACTAAATATTATCTCCTGGTGGTATAAGCTTATATTACATCAAGGTAGAGCAATTTCTATTAAATTACACGATCATGAAACCTTCTAACGTTCCATATTTTATTTATAAGAACGAACAGGATAAAAATATACCTTATTTTGAAAGAAAAATTCTCGCGAGCTAAACAAATGCGATTATTCCACAAAGCCGTTCAGAACGGATTTAATGTCTGAATCTAGATTTATTTATAGCCGGTACTCATTATGAAAATATTATATTATGAAGAAAAATATAATTTATCTCAATTTGCTACTTACGATACTTTTAATACCTAGGTAAAGCTTTTAATAAATAACACTTTTAAACTGACTTTACTACAATCGATGCAAAATAGTTTGAGTTCAACGTAAAATGAAATGTTGTGAACAGGAGTTAACCCGTAAAAAGACGCTAGTTGACCAACTTACCTGACTTGTACCCAATATCAAGATTTAGTCTCAGCGCGGAGCCTGGGATGATAGTCAGCACATCTACATACATTGGCAGGGTTATAACAGTACGAAAAACCAGAAATTTTGTAGATATTTAGTTTACATGATGCAATCAAATAACGGATCTAAAAAATATAATGAACATGTAACTAGTTAAAATAGTGACCTTTTATGTGTTAGCGTGCAGTTTTCTGAGCTTTGATTGACTTTGCTGATGTTAAGTTTTTTTTTTAATTCGCATGAAAGTGGGATTGTCGCTAAAAGATAACCGCTTGCCGTGAATCTAATTAGAGCTAGCAAATGCGCCAGCTGTCATTGGAGTATCATAATATGCAGGTTGGGCTTAATTTGTCATAGTTCTTAGTACACGCTACATTCAAACATCGTCACCATAACCACCTAATACCTTCGTTATTGCCAAATACATGTTACACAGTCACACATCCCGAAATTAACATTTTAATCTAACCAGCGAACGTCGACATTTCATGAAATACCGAACCCCATCATGCATTCATAAACGTACGTTTAATCTTCAGGTAATTAATAGCTGAGGTAGTACCGGCTTCATGCACGCTACACACGATTCTGATGTACTGTGACGTCACTCCCCTGAGCGTCCCATATGTTTCTGAGACAGGTCTAAGCATACTAGCGCAGGTGCACGTTGTGCGACTTAATTTGTCAAGAGAGATCACTCGACCAATGGAAGGGTTGGTCCGTGAATAGTATGGTGGTGTAATTGAGAATGCAGTTTATCTAATTGCACAAATAAAGTAATTAAAATATTCTAGGACATTTTTACATAGCGCCAAATTAAGCCAATAAAGCAAAAGCTTACTTTTCTCATGGGATGCAGGTAGAATAATTCATAAACATGCTTAAACATTGCTATCATTGATAAAAGACGACTCCAATATCCAGATTTCGAAGCAAACGTTTGTAAATCACATAAGAATTTTGTTCGACCTGGGATTCGAATCCTACACCTCGGCAACGCCTGTCACATACACTACCTACCTGCCACTAGGCCAAAGTTCAATGAACTCTGATTTTGAATCTAATTTGTGTCGAATTACATTTCCTTTTTTACCGTCCTTGATCTACTCGTAAATTGGAAGATAAAAACTATCTCGATCACAAATGAAAATTCAGATGTTAAAACCATTTTTCATAAATTACTATAACATACTGTTTGCACAGTCAAAAAGGATTTTGAGCATTAAAAGCTAGCTTTACCTATTATCATTATTCTTGTGTGGGTAGTGATATTATACAGGGTTAAAAATGTCTTCTGTTGTCCATGAAGGTGTACTGTGGCCATTGTTAGTGCATATTTTGGCTAAAAAATATAAATTACAATGTGAATGAATAAGCATTTTCATTGGCTCTTGTGGTATGTTTTCTAAAATAGATTATACATTTAGTTGCTCGTAAACCTTAGGCTCCCAATACAGCTTTGGGAACTAGGAAGATACTAAAATAAAGAAGAATCAATATTTATCAATCTGCGTCATGAAAATACTTTTGTGAACTCTAATTCTTTACTTGATGTGGAAAAAATTAAGCAAGATTTAAAACTTTCGCCAAGAGCTTATTTTTAGGATTTATGCTGAAATAGGACCTCGCTAGCAGCGTTGTGGAAGTCTGCAATGTCTGAAGGTCAAGCTCACAAGCTCTAATACTCAATCACACCGACAGGGCTGAGCTATATCCTGGGGTCGTCCTTCTGAATGCTCGACCTGGACTCCTAATGATAGGCACTACCTAGGTAGGGAATGTATGGTTTATGGTTGGGAAGAGTCCGGCATTGCATCCATGTAGGATTTTCCTCAAGTTAAAAAATATCTTAACTATATGCCCCAACCTCGAGAAATTCACGAAACAGACTCCCTGGTCGGAAAGTTTCTTAAGATCGCTAAGCACTCGGAGCTCAAATTCTTTTTAAACGAATTAATATAATTCGGCCTCTCTAGAGAGAATATTAATATTGAAAAGCGGATTGTAAGATGAATCCCGTCGGTACGGTGAATTATGACCAGGCTTAGTTTGATATCATGCGTAGCTTTATAAGTACTGGGAGCTCATTTACATTTTGAGTGCGAGCATATTTTAATTTATTGTAGCTTTTGACTGTATTTTGTATCATTTTGTGCTAAAGTGCTGAAAATTATAGTAAATATCTTTAGGTAACGAAAAGTATTTAAAAATGGAGCTTCCATTACTATTTAAATTTGGTGTTGGTACATACATACCTATTTATATACATACATACAGTCACGCCATTATTTCAGAAGAGGTAGGCAGAGGCATAGTATACGCCTACATGTCACCTTATGTTTTATGTCCCACGTAGTAGGTGGTAAGGACCTACTTTTATACTGTTTGTAAATAGTTCATAACGACTTATATCCCTACTGATGTATTAAGACTCGACGTCTGTTTCGATGATTCTTATGAAATTTAGTATAAAGATAGACTAGAGCTTGAGAGAGTACACAGGATGCTTTATGTTGCGAAATATGTGTTGTAAGAGTTAAAATATGAAAAGAATTGAAATTTTGTAAAGGCAAAATTTCTGCTGGCAAAAGCTGGTAGTCCTATAATTTACACACAAACTATCAGAGGCCTTATTTCAAGAGCTGTATTTTATGTAACAGCTGGAAGATGTAAATAAATTGATGTTATTCTACTTCTTCATCAAAGCAATTTTCCCAGTTACTTCCGAACTGAAGTGTTCAACACATCTTGGGTGTGCTAGATACAATGTGATCATTAAAACTTTTACTAGTATAGGATATATTATGGCAATATCCTGTACAGATCAGTTGCACTCAATTAGAAGTATGTACTTATTTAAAACACGCCAATAATATTATTGAATCAGTATAATATCCTGGACAATAAAACGACTAATAGGAGTATAAAAGTATATAATCAAAGCAGATTTAAGAAATACTTACCATATTTCTGCGGACCACAAGATCTAACTTGCACAGTAAGAATCTGTGTTGTAAAAAGTCGAAATAGAGTTGTTCCTAATTATTTTGTTCCTAATACCTTACGCCATATTTTGATAAAAGTTATGGATTATAATATAGATGAAACCTATAGAATATTAATATGTAGTATTAACGATCTTTTTTTTCGTTTGCGTACCAAATTTAGTAGGCTTTAGCACGATATAAAAAAGTGTACCTCAAATATAATGCGTAAAGTATTAAAATAGCGGAAAATGTGTATGTGTGCGTCCAATTAAAATAAAGGTTATGTCTCTGACACTTTCTCAAGATATGTAATGGCGCCAAATTGACATAATTATTTAGTATTTCCCAGTAATAGTTCTAGTACTTAATCCATAAATGAGATAATGACACTGTTACTGCAGTCTGTATGTTCGCATTAGCTAAGAGAAGGAAAACTAAAAGTTATCCATAGATAAACCTGTCGTGTCAGCGTGATACATAAAATACACTCATAATTCCCTGGAGTTATCTTTTCATGGGTGTACCTGGGACTTCCAGCTGACATTGTGTGGTTTTAGTTGGTAGAAATCCAGCGTAGCATTCTCTCAAAAGCTTAGACTTAGCTTCTCTAAAAACTTCTCCTCAGCAATAAAAATTGAGAGAGCCCTCCGAATAAAAATTGAGAGAGCCCTCCGTTTAGCTGATAGTTAGGTATAATGTTGATTTATTTGGACCATAAAATGAGTACCATATTACATTCAACACTATTATAAACAGTCAATTCTATCGTTATTTATGAACTACCCGACTTATAGAGCAATATCAATTACAGCTGATAAAGCGGCGGATGATTGCAAATTGTAACATTAATATATTCATTACCTCCATATTAATGAGAGATTTGTGTGGACTTCCTTTACAATCGATTCGACTATGTAAGTGAATTAATTTAGAAGAGATGATAAATCGATTAATGATATGGTTCGATATTAGTCTGAGAATTTTTTCATAGACTTTTCACATCGTCGAAGCATCCATTGCGAGGTTTTTTTTATAACGGATATCAATCGAATACATAACGAGTTGCTGATAGATCATTAACAAATTGTGCTTATAAAATATTGACTTATTAATACTATCAAATAATTTGCATTCAAATTACTACCTTTTACTGCTTTTAAAGAGTAGAACGGAATTTAAAGTAGTTTAGGACAAATCGGAAGTATCGTATATGGATGAAATATGGTTTAATAGAAATTTAGGAGACATTTTAACATGTTGAATTGTTTTGGCTATGATTAATTTTGCATGGTAGCATAATTTTAATATATTCTACACTAAGGTGAACTAGATGATAGTTAATTATTGTAGTAGATAGTATTTTTGTAGAATAAAAATATTTGTTTGTATTTGTTTGATTGTATTTATTGACAAGTAACTCTTAAAAAACTATTTCATAATAAGTAATTACTTAGTAGTAGTAGTTTTCATAAAAGAAGTTCATTATATTCAACTATTTTAACTCCGAATCGAACAAGATATGACAACAAATTTAACAGTAGTTCAAAGTCTACCGTCTAATTTCCATTATAGGTTTTGGGATTGATTGTGATATATTATACAGTATGAAATGATTCGATCGAACATATTGAGTACATAGTAGGCCTCCTGATGTATAGTGTATTGGAATAGAGTCCTAGAGTGAAAATCAATGTTCATTGATCATCAATTGATGCCTCATTTACTCCTAGTTTAGTAAGTAGTTGGGTAACTCTAAAAAAATAAACTACCTACTTAGACTAGTCGCAGCCCAATCATAACTGTACATCAGACGATGTGTGTTCTAATTCGGAGATTTTATATAATTATAAAGGCGTATTATGTAGTATAAGTACTTCCGTAGATAGTTAACCTTTTACTGATTAATTACTAAAGATAAATTAATTTAAATCTCATAAATACAAACTACCGAATACATCAAGCGTTATTTTCTCTTAACTCGTTAGTGAATTGAGAATTAATTAATGTTAGCCACTAGTGCTGCCGTTTACGCACCAAAATTTAGTTAAATGCAAAAACCGCTAGCTCTACATTAATTTTGGTACGAGATTTAGTCGGCTATAAATTCAGATTTTACGATACTCTCGTTTAACAAGTCGACGTATCCATTATTAGTCTAAAATAATGAAAAGGAAGCGACGCTGATGATTTATTTTTCTGTTTGGCTTATTAGAAACATGTATCAAGGAATTACTGCTATTATTATTATTATTATATTCGATTCATTGAAAGTCATGACGGCGTCGAGAGATAAGTCAACGATTCACAGTCGGAAAGATTTAAATACGGTTAAGTTACTGACCTCATGATTTATGTCTATGCAGGTCCATGACTTGAAAAAGTTTAAGAACCCGGGTTGAAAAAAGAATTTGTTTTAATACAAATGACTAGTTCAGTCTTTTGTATTCATTGGTAGAGATTACACTTGCATCGCGATATGAAACTTTTCCATAGTTATCCTGTATCTGAGTTACCACAATCCTCTCATTGTATCTGAAAGACATCGCTTCTCCTTAATTCATACCGGGATTTACGTAGTTGAAATACATACCTACGTACTCACACAGATAATATAGGTACGTTTATGAATAGAAAGTAACAATGTGTGTGTTACATTACAAACTGAGGCATATCAAATACCAAGTATATTCAAGCTAGAAGCTGCTGATTCTACAAATCCACAACATCACAACACTCCAGCGTTGCCTTGTTTGAATAAATCGCACCAAAAGCTCTCGAAGCCGTCGAAATGCACAGATGCGGTTCGTCTACGCACTAACTTAAACAAACATGGCAGGCTTCAATAATCTTTCCACACGAGTTTATCCCTTCAGTGTTGAAATGTATGCACAAACATGCCCCCTGTTTGCAAAACTGTGATCCTCGCTGAAATTAGCTCATCTCACAGCCCCTGTGTTGTGCTTGTTTGGGCATCGCTGATTTACTGTTTTGTAACATGTACTAATTGGCATTTTTGACTGCAACACGTTTTGCAAAGTTTGTATGACTGATTAGGTAGATCTCATTCATTACAAACATAATATATTACATCAATATGCTCCGAATCAGTGCTAGAACTTTTATCTTTTTAGAACTTCTTCTTTAAGTAAAAGTAATGTTTACGTTACGGCTCCAGTGTTGCCAAATCTACAACACTAATACACTACCTTTCGAATGAATTATGTGAAAGCTTAATTCCTTCCTAACCCTCTTTCTTTTCTTCTTATCAGTATCCTACCAGTCGTCTACAGGTAACTACTTGACACGAGTAATACAGGTACCTATTTTTTTCGCATGACTGATCTATCATCGTATATCTCGAACCGCAGAACTAAGAGATTAAGAAGAGAGGGATAGCAGATATATATTTAAATCTCACTTAAAATTATAAATAATAATATCTGTGGACATTCTCACACAACATCATCTAGCCCAAATTAAGCTAATATAAGCTTGTGCTATGGGATCTAGACGACTGACAGACATACTTACTAATATATTTCTACATACGTACATATATTATACCTAGAAAACACCCAAACTCCGAAACAAACATTTGTGGATCACAGAAATATTTAGACCAACCCGGGAATCGAACTTAGAACCTCAAGCCTATTCTAAATCATAGATATCATAGTACCATTATAAATGACATTTAAAATACGTAATACACACTGCAAGCGTAAATATTCAGAACTAACAAAACGCAAGTAATTGGTGTTCACCTGACTTTTGCAGTTTAATAACGAGATCCTTGCAAGGAGGGGTGATGGTAACGCGGGGCTGCATTTGACGAGTGCCGTGAGCGACACCACGGAAAATTGGACGGGAAATATAATTGGAAAATTATAAGGGTTCGCCACTTCCCTGCTAGTGCACCTATGGGTCGGAGCCCTTCGGCAGATGACTTTCTTACCTACTGCCCCTTGGATTACTGAAATTGGAAAAATAATTTAATCCGAACGTGGTAACTAGTTTCTGAATTTTTCGTTGACCTCAGATTTCATAACCTCATACCTGAAAATGATAATAAATTGTGTAACTTTTACTCTGACAGTATAAATATTTTAAGAAAATTATAAAAAAAGATCAGTTAATTACAGTTAATTACAGGTTATACGCAATAAGTATATTCTCACTATCATTGTCTATCCACACATGAAAATTATGAAAGCAAATCTACACGCTAATTTCTGTCTGTAGTGAACCAATATTCAAACTAGAAATGCTATTGTCTAACTTTCCAACAATGTGAAAAATCAACAAAACAACAAACCTACATAATACCAATTTATACTCTACAATGCTTTGACTCCAAAGCAACGTTGAGTGCTTGCCAAGTGCAGATGACTATGTCGGGTCAGGATTCCAGAGATTTCCGTTAGAGGTATACCAAGTTATCCTATTTTCTCGTCGTCCCTGAAAGAGATGTGTACAACTCATTCATAAAACTTCTAATCTTGTGCTATCAAAAGATTT